>WOAB01000190.1:5361026-6773869 GCA_027886185.1 Rheum nobile | reverse complement strand
GGATATATTCTTAATATATACATAGTTTATTTAAAAATCAACATTTTGAATCAAAAGGAAACCAAAATGATTTGTTCTCTTCATAATTATATTCCGTTGAATGAAAATCATTATGAATTCTTGGTTTCATCTAAGTGAATTGTGTATAAAGGTCAATTATATATAAAATCATAAAATAGCCCTTACAATTATAATAAAATATTTATGATTTGAATGGTTATTTAATTTAAAATATAAAATTTGTATAAGAAATGAAAATACACGTGTTATGCACACTGTTCATTTTATAATTATTAATTAATACAAAACATTTTATAATTATTAATTAATACAAAATAAGAAAATAGTAATGAACTAAATTGTAAAGTCATTTTACTATTTTACATTGTTTTGCATATCGATTCAGTTTTTATAAATAACCAATTTGTTGTTGTTATTTAACACATTATCATTTATCAATGTTATTTTAGTTTAATTTGTAATTCTTACAATAAATATAATTATGAAATTTTATCGAAACCAATAAAAATGACAGTTTAAAAATAACTATATTAGGGTGTTCGAGAAACCACCTGTTCACCTATATTACATAACTTTTCATCTCCGTAATTCACCGTTTATTTTTAATAGCTTATAAGTTATAAAAAATAAATAATAGATAAAATAGCTAGCAATCAAAACCCTACAAATCTGTAAAATTCATTATATAAATCAGTTATTTGTAACAAAAAATATTTTGGTTATCCTATTGAAATAATTTATTTAGATTAATTAATAAGAAGGAGCTACAAAAATTTACAGAATATAGATAACATTAAAATATATGCTAATTTAATCTAAAAAGAGTAATCTAGTTCACACGATTTACATACCTCTTCAATCTTGGATGCAACAACTTAATTATTTGTTTTAAGGAGACTAAAGATCTTCAGTGAAGAGAGATACAAAAAATCAATAACTATGATCATCTCGAATTTGTTCTAAAAAAAATACATTAAACAGAAAATAATAATTAAATTATCATTTCTATTCTAAATTAACTATATATCATTTTCTTCACCTTTATTTTTGAGATGTGTTGTTTGATTATCCTCCACTCACGGTTGACAGTTGTTATATAGTACTCCATCTGTCCCGGTTTGTTTGTCCTGTTTGACTTTTGGACACTGTTTACCGTTGAAGAGAATCTTCAAGATTTTTTCCAATATATAAGAAAAAACATAGTCATGTGGGGTCTTGTTTGATTCGTCTCAACGAGTACTTTGATATTATCAAAAAATTATAATTTTTAGGATTATGTAATTAGAGATATTAACGATATAAAATCCGCCTCGGCAAGTGTGCCCGGTCAAAACAGGACAAACAAACCGGGACGGAGGGAGTATTAGAATGACGGTATGAATATGAAAAGGTTGGAATTAAGCACTTAATTATACTAACAATTATGATGCTATACGTGTACTCTTATCTGCTTTTGTCGTCCCATATAAATTATAACGCTAGAGATTCCTTTACATTTACAATGACAATTAGGATATTGGAGGGCCAAATTCAATGTTAATCACCACGTAAATTTGAAAGAAAACAGGTAACAACAATTTTCAACGGTTCTAGTAATTAATTGCTTGCGTTTTTTGGTCTTTTTAGTTTTGTTCAAACCATCGTATTTTAATACAGAGTACCTTTTAATTTTACATACTTTTCATAGAAATATATACGTTTGCATATAAAATATATTGATCATAAATTTGGCCATTAATTAGACAAAAGCTCTATTTTATATGTTAGATAGATAAATAGATATAAAGATTTGAATAACTAATTAATATAAACAAATAAATAATAAAAGATAAAATAATAAACAAAGTTGTTAAGAAGGGGAATTGAACCTTAAATCTCTTGTATCATGAGAGTGTCTTTAACCATTGAGCTATATTAGAAGATCTAGTTTGTAATGAAAGATCAAAAGAAAAAGATGATTTTGCATATTTATTGGACATTAATTATACCCTTAGTCTATTTTATATATTTAATTGGGTATTAATTACACCCTTAATCTACTTTATATATTTATAGATAGATTGTTTCTTCTTAGTATTTTGGCCGTTGGAGTTTGAATTTGGGTACGTACGAACCAATCCAGCCTGCCCGACCACTCCCAGTCCTTATAAAAAGGAGTAAAGGTTTGGGCCTAAAACCCGTTGGACTATGTTTGGGCCATTGAGAGGATTCAGCCCGTTGGACTATTTTCTATTCCTTATAGAACAAGTCAAAGGTATTATCAGAGTCCCCACACGGGTCTATCCCACATCGACTGTCAGAGGCTTGATTGAATGGTTTATATACTCCAGCTATGCGCTGATGGTTGTCCCTGAGTAGTGAGTAGACATTTCATAAAGAGACCATTAACATGACTAGGCCAGTAAGGCCAACCATGTTGATGTCTCCCCCGACATGAGAATAAAATGACCCAACACCAAAATGGTTTGTACCCAAAAAAATGTGCAAGAGAGAGAGATATGACCGTGGAGAAATTGACACCCGATATATATATGAAAATGTGTACAAAAAAAGCACGACGACCCCACCCGAGTGAAACAAAGGAGTGTGTTGTACAAGCATGGGGGGATCTGAATGAAACGACGACATAGGGAGAGAGAAATTGGCCCAACTTGACCCGAATATCGACTTTAAATATCCGAATGAAACGACACCGATCATAAGGAAACCCCGACCCCAAAGAATGCGGATATGCTTACCTGACCCCGAAAACAAAAAAAAGTGGTTTGCAATGAGAGAAATGTGCACGAACGTAGGGTAAGTGCCCCAAAGTGCGACCCAACCGAAATGTGTACAAAAAACGTGCAAGGACCCGAAACTCAAAAGCTCCGGCAGAAATGTGTACAAAAAAAAGAGTGCGTGCAAGAAGGGGGAAGAATCTCTGAATAAAACGAACCGTTAAAGACCCAAAGATGGATGGCCCAACCTCAACAGGAAGTGGTTCTCTAATCCGGGTAAAGGGGTTACTTGTCCAAGTAACAAAAAAATGCTCACTACAAGCCCACAGTTCAAAACAAGGTTGAGGGGTAATTATTTTTAGTCAACTAAAACACAATTTGATATCTTTTATTTTAGTAAAATGAGGCAGCTTTTAACTCAAGCTCTCAAAAAGTATCACGAGGGTAAGTCCGTGTAGAGAAAACGCAAAGAATTTCCTTTGCTTCCTCCAGTCTCGTTCTAGCCGAATGAACTGTGTCATTTAATTAAATATGTAATTATTAATTATAAAGTGAGATCATTTATGGAGATATTTAATTCGGTGATTTTAGATAGTCATAGTACTTTGCTAGAAGTCAACTACGATTTATAGACTATATGTTATAAAGTCTATTGTTATTATTACTAGGGTTGAACATCGGTCCAAACCCGGACCGGAACCCGGAACACAAAAAATGGTGAACCGGAACCCGGACCGGGTCCGAACCGGTCTTATTTGGATCGGATTTGGACCGATTTAGGGTTTTGTTAAATTTAAATCTATTTTATTTACATTTAACCATGAAAAAAAATCCTCAAATTTATATATAATTTACTCTTAAATATAATTTACCCTAAATCCTAAACCTCAAATGTAAAAAAAATCTTAAACACTAAAATATTAAGATTTTTAAAAAATATGGGTTGGATCGGACCGGACCCGGAAATATGAAAATCCTTGGACCGGAGACTGGACCGATTCGGTCCGGTCCAAAATTCCGGGTCGGACCGAATTTTGCTCAACCCTAATTATTACCGGGTCCTACGAGGTCACACCCTTAGAGTTTATGGGCTGGATCAAACCGAACCGAAAGCCCATGTTAGACATGGATTTCGGCCCCTGTGGTTTATATTGAGAGATAGACTTTTATTAGTAATAGGTAAAAATTACCATTAATAATTACTTGATAAGGAGGTATCTTATTAAAAATATAAAAAAATAATATAAATATATTATATCCATCACTTATGATAAGATAAGATCTTATATATGTAATTGTTTGTTTTGGAAACAAACTAACAATACAATCTTACTCCTCATCAAATATAGTGCACTGCTGAATATATGATATAATTTACAAGAGAATTATTCTCTTCTAACAACATTACACGGCCGAACCTCTCCCAAAAAGTGAAGCCAAGTTCTCGTTCGTTTGTTCTAGCAGCATCAAAGGCGATCCAGATCCATACTCGGGTGGACCAACTAGAGGAGTAATACTTGAGGCTCTAATCTTCCCATTCCAGGAAGATTCAAACACGCATCAAAGGTATTTAATTATTCATATCTATGATCTATTTGGTTTATGCATGAGATCCTTGGTTAAATGTTAGAAAATCGTTTCATGAAATCCCGCTTTACGCATCTAAAATCACTACAGTGGTATCAGTTGCCTCTTGCATAAATTGATTAGATCAAGTTCAAAGTTTTAAATTTTGATGCATGTTCATGATTGTCTTGATTCAAATTAAGTGAAAAATTGATATGTAGATTAAATTTGCATGATTAAAATTTAGATTTTGATCGATTGGATTAACAAAGTCTAGAACTTTCAATATGTATATACATGTAAAATTAATCTATCCATACTTGATTCATATGATTTAATTATATAAGAGATATGATTTTTTGACATGTTTAAATCATTAAATGAAGATTTAATTTTCATAAGATGAATTAACTATCCAAATTCTTATTTTTTATAGAATTGTTTGGTATGTTCGGTGGCTGATTTTCATAAGATGATATTCTGCTTTAAATTTTAAATTGTTAACACAGTGTTGTACAACTTTCCAAAACTTGATTTTATAAGATATAATATTCAGCTTTAAAGAATTTGGTTTCTCACTTGTCGACATGTAAACAAGAATCCCACGTTGAGCTCAAGTAGCAACAGCGTTGGATAAGACACGTGGAAATTAATTGTTCGGTTGGATCAATAGGAGAACTATTGCTATTATATGAATAACAATAGCAGAATTGTTCGTTGGTGTTGGTCCGTCGGGTCGGCCCGTAGGGGCTACGTGGTTCGGTGGGAGTGGGTTAGTCCGGGTTTGACTCGGGCACAACTCGGTTCGGTTGGATAGATTTGGTGTTTTAGAATAATTTCCTAAATTATAAGATAAGATTTTATTAATTTAATTGGATAATATTTGATATCATCTAAATTATATAATTTTCTAAAAGTTGTTAGGATAGATTCCCACTAGATTTATATAAGGATATTTGATATCTTATCTTGTTTATGCATATCTTATATTCTTATCCAATAATACATTTTAATGATTAATTATGATTAATGCTATATATTGATTTTAATTTGAATTAAGAATTTGATATTAAATTATTTATGTCATGAGATGATTTATTTCATTTAATATGGTTTTATTTAAATTAGTTAAATTGGTTATTACTATTAATTAGATTAATATAATTTATAATATTTGATATTATTATTGCATACATGTGTTATTATATTATGATATTATTGCTTGCATGAGGTGACTAGTATGACCCACATTAGGATAGATAAATACGGTCTGTGTACCATTATGTTTTTCTTGTACACGATCTGCGTATCGTTATATATTTTTGTAATTTAAATTTCTACAAGAGAGTTTATTTCAATTATATGTAAGACAAGAAGAAGAAATCCTAAGAAGACCAAAGGATGGAGATCCATGGAGTACAAGAGCCATGAAGATTAGATCTTTAATTTTGGTTTTTAGGGGCCATACTAGGATCACATTTAATTATTGCATTACTTGAATGCTTTATTATTTCCCACTTTACATGTTTGCTTGTTTGTTTATGCTATTTTGTTCACTAGTAAATAAACAAACATTGCATGCTTAAGTCCCTTAACATAATATTGAGATAATGCCTTTCCATATCATAACCATGAGGCCCTTGGAATTCGTTGGATAGTTTTCGCCCTAGCGAGGTGTCCCTCCTTGACCTTGGGATAGTGCGGGTATGTCTAATAGGGACATGCTGCCTTGGTATGGTTATACTCAACAAGAGACCAAAATGCTCAGTTTTGGATTTTGAGGCATAAGGATGAGTCTTACATAAGATATGGCCATCAACCAAGAATTATAAGGTGTTATAATTAGTAACGGGTTTACTTACCTTGATTACATGATACTTGGGGAAGTGCTTTAGTACGCTCGAATTTCATCTAAGATAGGATCTTGGAATCATTTTACTCACAAGGGAAAAGATAATTGAGTAGAATGGGCAATAACTTAATGTTTATAACTTGTCTAAATTTTAAGTTCTTGCATGTCAAGCATAATTTATCTGCATGTTTTATTCCGTTTTGTAGTTACTATGTCTTCTGAACACCTCAAATTCACTCTCCGCTCAATTGTTGAGAAAAATTAATTGAACGACACACATTTCCTTGATTGGGAAAGACATATGAGAATCAGTCTCAGGTCTGAGGGACAAGAGGATGTCCTTGAAACCCCCATCCCAGAGTTGACTGCCACCTCATCTGATGAGGATAAGACAAGTCACAAAAACCTGGAAGAAAAGAAGAGGAGAACAGTCTCCACTTCAGGTATTTACGTTACTGAAATCTTATCAACCAAGTCTCATTCTTGGATATTAGATTTAAGATGTGGTTCTCACATTATTTCGAATGTGCAAGGACTAAGAAATAGGAGACGGTTGCAGAAGGATGAGATAGATCTCCGCGTTGGAAATGGAGCAAGGGTTGCTGCACTTGCCATTGGAGATTATAGTCTACCTCTACCTTCTGGCTTAGTTTTAGAACTTTATAATTGTTATTTTGTTCCTTCTATTATTAAGAATTTGATTTTAATTTCAGTTTTGAACCTTGAGGGTTATGAATTTATCATTAAGGATTGTTTTTCCATTTATACGAATGATATTTTCTATGCTCGAGCCCATGTGAGTAGTAGTGGACTATACATGCTGGATCTCAAATCTGAAATTATAACGTTGATACAAAGAGGCAAAAGTCGAATATAAGTGAAGCCAATCTATGGCATTGTCGCTTGGGTCACATTAGCATCAAACACATGAAGGAACTCCAAACAATTGGTAGCCTAAAGTCATTTGATTTAGAATCATTTGAAACATGTGAGTCATGTCTGATGGGCAATATGACAAGGTCACGTTTCACTGGTACGAGTGAGAGGACTACTGAGCTCTTAGCTCTCATACATACCGATGTGTGTGGACCTATGAGCACAGAAGCTAGGAGATGCTATCGATACTTCATTACATTTAATGATGATTTTAGTAGATATGGGTATATCTACTTAATGAAGCATAAATCTGAATCTTTTGAAAAGTTCAAAGAATTCCAAAATGAAGTTGAGACACAGACTGCCAAGAAGATAAAGGCACTCCGATCAGATCGAGGGGGCGAATATCTGAGCCAAGCATTCGAACATCATTTGAGGAGTTGTGGTATTTTGACACAACTAACTCCACCAGGCACGCCACAGTTGAATGGCGTATCTGAGAGGAGGAACATGACATTGTTAGACATGGTCTGCTCAATGATGAGTTTTGCTGATCTTCCTACATCTTTTTGAGAATATGCCCTCACCACTGCTGCGTTCACACTAAATAGGAATCCGTCACGATCAGTTGACAAGACACCACATGAGATATTGTATGGAAAAGTTCCTAGCTTGTCATTTCTGAAGGTCTGGGGATGCGAGGCTTATGTAAAATGTTTACTATCTGATAAGCTAGCACCCAAGTCAGACAAATGCTTCTTTATAGGTTATCCCAAGGAAACAAGGGGGTATTATTTCTACAATCCCGTTGAGAACAAGTGTTTGTTGCTCGGGATAGTGTCTTTTTGGAAAAAGATTTCTTTTCCAAGAAGCCAAGTGGGAGAATTGTTCAGCTTGATGAGATTCAAGCTGAGCAACAAACCCAACAACATGAGGACATAGAGGATGTCACTGAGGAACTTGACTTTGGAGGCGTACCTTCTCAAAGGGAAACCGTCCAGATCCAAGATGCAATTCCTCAAGTTGATGAAGCACCTGAGGTCCCACATACAGATGTAATCAACCCAGCAGCTGAAGTCTCTCCTATTGTTGGACCACATTGGAGATCAGAAAGGCTAAGGAAGCAACCTAGACGTTATGAAGATTACGTCTTGACTGCTAGCATTGACGTTCTACTTTTAGAGAACGGTGAGCCTGCGACCTAGAGCTGGCCAATCCTGAACCGGAACCGGCGAACCGGACCGGGTCAAACCTGGTCAAACCCTGAACCGGACCGAACCTAAACCGGACCGGCGGTTCAAGGTCCCGGCCGGTTCAGGTTCCGGTTCAAGCATACCTTGAACCGCTGAACCGTCGATTCAACCGACGGTTCATGAACCGCCAGTTCGTAGAAGGTTCAAACCCGGTTCACGAACCGCCGGGTTGAACCGCTGGTTCGTAGAAGGTTCACGAACCGGTTCACGAACCGGTCGTTGAACCTCCGGTTCAACCGGCGGTTAACCGGCGGTTCAAGTGAAAAATAAATATTAAAAAATACCCATTACCTTACCCTAAAATCCAAAACACCCCTAAAACCCTAAATTAAAACCCAAACCCATATAATGTTACATAATTACATTACCTTTTAAATCTTAAAAAAGCTAAAACAATCATAAACACATTAAAAAAACATTTAAATAATTATATAAAAAAAAACTAACCATATAGTTATACAAAACCTTAAAATACAAATCCTTAACCCTAAAACTATAAACCCTAAGCTAAAAATCATATAATGTTACATATCCTTAACCCTAAAACTATAAAGTTATAAACCCTTAAACCATAAACAATACAAAATGATTAAATCTTAAAAAATGTTCAAATAATTAAATTTAAAATAAAACCATAAACCATAAACAATATAAAACCTTAAAATACAAACCCTTAACCCTAATCTATACACCCTAACCTAGAGTCTTATATCCTACATTACTCTTTAAATGATTAAATCTTAAAAAAGCTACAAAAAACATAAACACATTAAAAAATGTTCAAATAATTAAATTTCAAATAAAACCTAACCATAAACCATAAACAATACAAAACCTTAAAATACAAACCCTTAACCCTAAACTATACACCCTAACCTAGAGTCTTGTATCCTACATTACTCTTTAAATGATTAAATCTTAAAAAAAACTACAGAAAACATTAACACATTAAAAACGTTCAAATATTTAAATTTAAAATAAAACCTAACCATAAACCATAAACAATACAAAACCTTAAAATACAAACCCTTAACCCTAAACTATACACCCTAACCTAGAGTCTTATATCCTACATTACTCTTTAAATGATTAAATCTTAAAAAAAAACTACAAAAAACATTAACACATTAAAAACGTTCAAATAATTAAATTTAAAATAAAACCTAACCATAAACCATAAACAATACAAAACCTTAAAATACAAACCCTTAACCCTAAACTTGAAATACCCCAAATAAGTGGGTAATGGCATTTTGGTAAATTAATTATGGGTTTTGTTAAAAGGGGGAAAAAATGGAAATTTGGGGATAAAAATTTCATAAGGGCCGGTCATCTCCCTCTTCGTGAAATCGTTCCCTGTGCTCAGCTTCCTCCCGTGAGCAGCTCAGCAGCCAGCTCCCTCCTCCGATCCGAGCTCTCTCCGTCCCCGCCGAAGCCAGCCGAGCTACTCTCCTCCGACGAGCCAAGCTCCTCCGCGCGGTTCCTCCTCCCTGCTGCGTGCTGTTCATAGCTGCTGCTGTGGAGCTCGTCGTTGTGGTTCGAGCTTCTGCAGTTCGTCGCCATTGCTGCAGCTTTCCGGCGTCGAGAGCCCCTTTTCGGCGAGGTCTAAAGATGGGGTAAGGTGATGTTTGGTTTGGGTTTGCTTGGGGTTCATTTGGACTGAAATTTCTTTGCTGAATTTTTTGGGTGTGTGTCCGAAATTGGAGCTGTGCAGCTGCGGTTTTGTGTTGTTGTTGTGGTTCCGGCGACGAGGAGCCTCTTCCCGGTGACTACCGCTTAGTTGTCGACAAGGTGAGCTTATGGGTTGGATTAATTTCAATTTGGTTGAGGCTTTGCTGAATTTTTAGGGTTTATGTTCGAATTGATGTTGTGGTTCGAATTGATGTTGTGTGTAGTCCGAATTGATGTTGAAATATTCTTTGTGGGCAGTTGAAGAGCCAATTTCGTGAGCTTGGGGTTGATTTTGGTGAATGTGTAGTGCTGATTTTTTGAAGGTATTATTAGGGTTTGAATTTGGGGGTTTTCTCTAGTTGTGGATTGATATGAATTAACGCCAGGGTTTTGCTCGGATTGATTTCACAGGTTCGTTCGCGTGGTTTGGAGACCTCTGGGGTCGTTGTAGTTCGACTTGAGGCAAGATGATTCTTGCTAACTTTATATTTTTATAAATTGTGTTATGCCCAGTTTATTTCATAATTAAGTTTACCGTTGCTTGGTTGAATATGGGTATGTGCGTGTGTTATGATTTGTCTGGTATCGTGATTGATTAAATGTTGACGTGGTAGTCAATTGTGACTAAATGTGTTTGTGGTTGTTGTTGATAGTGTCTGTTGACACGTGTGTGTGTTGGCTTGAGTGTGAGTGTCTGTTGACACGTGTGTGTGTATTGGATTGAATGTGTGTGTGTGTGTGTTGGCTTGAAGGTGTGTGTGTGTGTGTGTGGATCGTATGTGTGTGTTGGATTGAATGTGTGAGTGTGTGTGTGTTGGATTGTATGTGTATGTGAATATGTGTTAACCTTTGTCGTATGTGATATTTGATTGATTGTCGTATATGATTTTATTTGCTTGGTATCGGTGTGGTGGTGGAATGTTGTTCAATGGTGAAATTCCTTATATGTGAGGGCCTCGGTGGGTGTGAATCCCGATGATCAGGAGGCGAATGGTGAAATTCCTTATATGTGGAGGGCCTCGGTGGATATGAACCCCCGATGGTCGAAAGGTTGATGGTGAAAGTCCTTATATGTGGAGGGCCTCGGTGGGTATGAACCCCCGATGGTCGGAAGGTTGATGGTGAAAGTCCTTATATGTGGAGGGCCTCGGTGGGTATGAACCCCCGATGGTCGGAAGGTTGATGGTGAAAGTCCTTATATGTGGAGGGCCTCAGAGGGTATGAACCCCGATGGTCGGAAGGTCGGAGATGGTGGTGAAGACGGAGGAGATATTATGTGAATGTTATGTGTACCTTACTTGGTTGAATTGATGATATCATATGATTGTATATTGTTTGTAACTGGTCAAGGTGGTTGTTGTTGGTAGCTGGTAGATTATGAAGGTTGGTTGTGTTGATTGAGGGTATAGATTGGTTTCCCATCTTGAGGGTGTGGGCCAATACGAGTTGAGTTTGATGTATGAGTTGCAGTCGAGGTTGACAAACCGGCGGCACCAGAAGGGTGGCTGGCCTGGATCGTTATTTTGGTTATGATTGTATTATGTGATGATTATTTTCGTTGATGCCTATGTGTTTGTTGATGTGAAGGTTAATTGATTTTGTTGTGTTAGTGCAGTAGTGAGTTCAGTATAATTGGTTAGCTTTGGTTGTAAGTCAGTAGTAAGAGATGTGTATGTGTATAGAGTTGTTGATTGAGGTATTAGTAATAGAGAGAAGGATGGATTGGACGTGTCAGTGAAGTTGGATTGGATCGTTTTATTCGTTTATGCTTGTGATGAGTTTGATGATGGATTGATTGAGGTTAGTATAGTAAAGAGTTGGATAAGGATGTGTAATGAATGGTATGTGATAGTGTGTGTATGTTTTGACGTGTGGTTGGCATTGGTTGGTTGATATGATTAAGTATAGTTATGATATTATATATTGTGTGGCGTGTTGTCGTTGTTGTGAATTGATTGGTGATATATGTATGTGTTTTGAACTGTTTTGGCTTGAGGAATCTTGCCATAGTCTTTCACGAGACTGACCAACTGCGGTTTACGTGCCGTGGTTGGCTGGGGTATCGGGTCCCCCAGTCAATCAGGCTTTGCAGATTTAGCGCCAACAAGGAGGATCCCGATCACCGTCGGTTTTGGAGTCGAGAACTCTACTTTTGGTTTGAGACTTTGACTTGATTGAACGTGTCGTTTTGGTTTTGGACCTTGTATGGGTCGAACTTGTTGTATTGGTTTTTGGTTTGTAAAGTGTTGTATTTTCGGTATGTTAAGTTTGATTATGGTTTCAAATTCTGGACAGGTTTTACAGGTTGTACAGGTTTTTCCACTGTGCTGCTTTTGATATTTATAATTTATATGGGTTATGTTTCACAAATTTTTATTTCACCCGCCTTATAGTCCTTCGGGACTATGGCACTGTAGCACCTCTGGCCCGGGGTGTTACAAAACTATACACCCTAACCTAGAGTCTTATATCCTACGTACATTGTTTCATTATGATCATGCTAGTAGTAGTTATGCATTAGCCGAATCTATTAGTGTTGATCATTTAGCATTTCAATTTTCTGAGTATGTTGGTTTTAATGATTGGATGAAACACCATGCACAACCCGCTTATAAGAGTGTTTCTCGACAAACGATTAAGAGATACACTATTAAGGCATATAAACAACGTAAGAATCTTTTGATTGATTTTTTTAAAGGGAATGACATACATGTTTCTATATGTAGTGACATATGGAGTGATCATCAACGAATTCATTCATACATGGGTCTTACATGTCATTTTATTGATCAAAAGTTCCAAATGCATAAACGTGTTTTGGCTTTTAGAGAATTTGATGATTCACATACCGCACAAAACATTTCTAGAATTATACGTACAATTTTAGAATAATATAGACTTCTTCATAGAGTTTTTTCTATTTCATTTGACAATGCTTCATCTAACACCGCATCCATAAGGGATTTGGTAGCGGGTTGTCAACCACAATTTGGAGGTAAGTTTTTTCATGTACGATGTGCTTGCCATATTTTAAACTTATGTGTTCAAGATGGTTTAAGTGCCATGAGTCCTTTTTTTGATCCAATTAGAGATGTTATTAAGTATATTTGGGTGCATGGAAATATTTCAAGAGAGTGGATGAAATTTTGTGACCAAAACGGGGTGCATCAAAAACATTTTTCAAAAGACGTTGGTCATCGTTGGAACTCTACTTACAAATTACTTTCTCAATCAATGCAATATAAACACATGCTATCTTCTTTTACCGCTAACTATATTCCTCATTTATGTTTTACCGATGACGTTTGGCAAACTTGTGCGAAAATTATGGATATTTTAAAACCATTCAATGATGCGACTCTTAGTTTTAGTCATGTTTATAAACCAACTTCTCATATATTTGTTCTTGAGGCTATGAATGTTGCTAATTCATTTAGTGAAGGGGCAAAAATTCCCGAAATCGAAGACGCAATCGCCTTGATGAAGGTAAAGTGGTTAAATTATTATTCTTCTATTCCCGATGTTTATCTTGTTGCCAGAGTTTTTTGATCCTAGATTTAAATATGAAAATTTGCAAGACATGTTAGAAAACTATTATAGCTTGTTAGAATTAGAAGTAGATGTACCATCTATTATGAGAGCAACTAAAACGAATGTTGAAAATTTATTTGGTCATTTTAATGTTAGTGATTCATCATCGTCACAATTACCGCCGATCTCGTCTTCTTCTTCTTCTTCTTCTTCTTCTTCTTCTTCTAGTAGAGTAGCTTTTGGATCTAGATATTTGCAAGGAATAAATAAAAGACCAAGGCAACCGAGCTCATATTCAGAGCTCGATAATTATATTAACACTTGTTTCGAGTTTGATGATATTGAAGATTTTGATATTTTGGCGTGGTGGAAAAATCATTCCAAGATGTTTCCAATACTCGCTAAGATTGCGGCTCAAGTTCTTGCCGTTCCCGCCTCAACCGTAGCGGTGGAGCAAACTTTTAGTCAAGGTGGACACATTTTGGACCAGAAGAGATCATCCTTAGGACCGGAGTCATTAGAGGCACAAGTTTGCATCAACGATTGGAAGAGAGCCGAACTACAAGCCCAAACAAATGTGGCTTCGTCTTCATCATCAGACGATTGGATTGGAGACGCTACTACGATTAACACTTCCGATTCTTCCGCCGTGGACTCGTCTTAGCTAAGTGGGGTTCGTACACTAAAGCCTAAAGGTAAGAGAACTACGTGGGCTTTGATTCCTCTAACCCCGAGAGGATATGTAGGCAACTTAATAATCACTATTAAGTTCAAGCCCTTTATTTTTTTCAAATTTTAAATTTAAGCTTAAGTTTTATATTTATATTTCAAGTTTAAGTTTTAAATATAAGTTAATGTAAATTTAATTTTTAAATTTAAGTTTAAATTTAAAGTAAATTTAATTTAAAGTTAAAGTTAAATTTTTATTTTTATTTCAAGTTTAAGTTAAAGTTTTAAATTTAAGTTAAAGTAAATTTTAAATCTAAGTTTAGATTTTAAATTTAAGTTTAGGTTTAAGTGTTTAACTTAATTTATATTTAAATTTTTTCCTTAAAAAAAATTAAAAAAACATACAAACGGCTAGTATTTGTAACACTAGCCGTTACTTGGAGTCACAAAGTGGACTGTGCAGTCTGCCACACTGCCACTGTGGACAAGCTCACAAGCTTGTTGGATTTTGGATTAATTTTTTTTTTAAACATAAAAGTCTACCTACCCAAACGGCCAAACCAAAAATACTATAAATACCCCACACTCCACCTCATTTTTTTCACACCTCATTACTCTCTCTCCTACTCTCTACAAGTCTTATTCTCTACAAGACTACAAGTCTACAAGATTTCTAAATCTTTAGTACTTTCTAGTTGTTTATATTATATTATTTTTATTTTTTTGGATCCGCTTTATATTATATTATATAATTATATTTATTATTATATTTAAGTATGAATAATAATAGGAATAGGATAACACTTATATCAAATCTTGTTAGAGATAATTTTACGAAAGGTGCACCCCAAGAAAATAACAAAATTGACGTTTTTTGTAATCATTGTGACAAGAAATATACTTGGAAACAAGGAGGAAGTTATGTCATTTTCTATAAACATCTACAAGCACACCACCCCGATCGAGTAGTCGGAGTAGAAGAACAAATTTAAGAAGGTAAGAGAACTACGTGGGCTTTGATTCCTCTAAAATCTAACATCAAGAGGATACGTAGGCAACTTAATAATCACTATTAAGTTCAAGCCCTTTTTTTAATTTTTTTTTTTCGAACCGGGTTCCGAACCGGCGGGAAACCGGCCAAACCTGAACCGGACCGGAACCGCCAGTTCAGGTTCCGGTTCAAGGTTCCCTTGAACCTTGAACCGGCGGTTCATGAACCTGAACCGGCGGTTCATGAACCGTGGCCAGCTCTACTGCGACCTATAAGCAAGCAATGGCGGACCCCGACTCCGAGAAATGGCTGGAAGCCATGAAATCCGAAATGGACTCCATGTCTGAAAATCAAGTATGAGACTTGATAGATTTGCCTGATGGGGTAAAACCCATTGGATGCAAATGGGTCTTTAAGATCAAGACAGACAAGGATGGAAACGTTTCTGTCTATAAGACAAGACTAGTTGCCAAAGGATTTAGACAGGTTCATGATACTGACTATGATGAAACGTTCGTACCGGTCGTTATGATCATGTCCATTAGGATACTCCTAGCGATTGCCGCTTATCATGATTATGAGATTTGACAAATGGATGTCAAGACCGCTTTTCTAAATGGCTATTTAGAGGAGGATGTATACATGATGCAATCAGAAGGTTTTGTGGATCCAGAATACCCTAGGAGAATATGCAAGCTTAAGAAGTCCATTTATGGACTTAAGCAAGCATCCAGGAGTTGGAATCTTCGTTTTGATGAAGTGGTTAAAAAGTTTGATTTCGTCAGATGCGAAGAAGAGCCCTGCGTCTACAAGAAGTTTAGTAGGAGCAAAGTGGCCTTCCTAGTTCTATATGTGGATGTCATATTACTCATTGGGAATGACATTCCTATGCTAGAGACAGTTAAGGAGTGGCTTAAGAAGTATTTCTCAATGAAGGACTTGGGAGAAGCTGAGTGCATACTAGGCATTAAGATCTATAGAGATAGATCTAAGAGACATTGGTCTAAGTCAGGGAACTTATGTAGATAAGGTCATTGATAGATTCAATATGATGAACTCTAAGAAAGGGTTCCTGCCTATGCAGCATGACTTATATCTCAGCAAGAACCAGTGTTCTAAGACACCTGGTGAAACTGAAAGGATGAGCAGGATTCCCTATGCCTCAGCCATAGGATCCATCATGTATGCAATGACTTGTACTCGCCCAGATGTTGCATATGCTTTGAGTATGTGTAGCAGGTACCAATCAAACCCGGGTGATGCACATTGATGTGCAGCCAAGAACATCATGAAGTACTTACGAAGGACTAGAGATGATCTCTTGATATTTGGAGGTGATGACGAGCTGGTCGTCAAGGGCTATACTGATGCAAGTTTTCAGACAGACAAAGATGATTTTGAATCTCAATCTGGATATGTCTTCATTCTGAATGGAGGAGCCGTGAGTTGGAAGAGTTCCAAATCTAGACATGTTCTACGGAAGTACCACACGATCAGACACTATGTTGATAGTGGAGATGTGAGGATGTGCAAGGTGCACACAGACGACAACACTGCAGATCCTTTGACCAAGACCATGTCTAGGCCCAAGTATGACAGTCACACTAGGGCCAAGGGACTCAGACACATTAGAGAGTTCTTTTGAGACATTGTTTGTTTTATCAAATGGGCTCATCAAAACTGTTTTGGTGAATGAAACCCCATTAAGTGAACTGAAATTATAAAATTGTTAGAAGTCCATGGTCTAAGTTGTTAACTTGGATACAAATGACTTAATCAAAAGACCATATATGAGATTGATTGATAACACCGGGTTTCATGTGTTATAGGGACATGGAGATGTCTAATTGATTACATAGATGTGTATACCGATATGCATTGGACATACCGATCTTAGGATTCCTCGGGACTTTACTGCGGAGTTCTAGGATTATTCATGATTAGTGAGTTCCTTAGACATGAGTATGATATAGTTATCATTTGACTGTTGGTATGTCTTTGACGCTGTCAAACGCTGACCGTAATAGTCAGTTATAAAGGCAGTGATTGAGATTGCCAAAAGTTGAGTGGGAGCTGTAGTCTTACAAGATTGAATATGTCCTCCTATTCCATGTATACAACGATACATTTGGAAATGATTGGTGTCTCGGCCACTTGAAGAGAGAGATCTGTGAAAACGCATGGCCATGCTCGGATGGATTATTAGTAATCATCCGTACTGACAGTTTGATCTCAAGAGTTCAAGAAACGTATTTGGCGGTAAAGATGAGTTTCATCATACAGTCAGATAAGACACTTTGCGACAAATGAATTTTAACATTGCACACTTGTTTTAAGGACAAGTGGGAGATTGAAGGAATTGTGTCATTTAATCAAAGGTGCAATTACTAATTATGAAGTGGGACCATTTATGGAGATATTTAATCCGGTGATTTTAGGTAGTCATAGTGCTTTGCTAGAAGTCAACTATGATTTATAGACTATATGTTATAAAGTCTATTGCTATTATTATCGGGTCCTACGAGGTCACACCCTTAGAGTTTATGGGCTGGATCAAACCGAACCGAAAGCCCATGTTAGACATGGATTTCGGCCCATGTGGTTTATATTGGGAGATAGACTTTTATTAGTAATAGGTAAAAGTTACCAATAATAATTACTTGATAAGGAGGTATCTTATTAGAAGATATATTAAAATAATATAAATATATTATATCCATCACTTATGATAAGATAAGATCTTATATATGTAATTGTTTGTTTTGGAAACAAACTAACAATACAATCTTACTCCTCATCAAAGATAGTGCACGGCTGAATATATGATATAATTTACAAGAGAATCATTCTCTTCTAACAACAGTACACGGCCGAACCTCTCCCAAAAAGTGAAGCCAAGTTCTCCTTCATTCGTTCGTTCTAGCAGACGACATCAAAGGCGATCCAGATCCATACTCGGATGGACCAACTAGAGGAGTTACACTTGAGTCTCTAATCTTCCCATTTCAGGAAGATTCAAACACGCATAAAAAGGTATTTAATTATTCATATCTATGATCTATTTGGTTTATGCATGAGATCCTTAGTTAGATGTTAGGAAATCGTTTTCTGAAATTCCGCTTTACGCATCTAAAATCACTACACTAGCAACCATCGTTGTTTCATTTCTCTCCTCTTCCACTTATCTCCTCCTCACAACGGGACGCCGTCGGCACCATTTGTTACCACCACCAGTAGATAGCTTCAATTTCTGTCTCATCTTCTTGGACTTATAGACCTTCTAATTAATGGTTCTTTCTTTCTTCTCATGAAACTTGCAGTTAGAGTTTCTACAGCTAGCATTTGGTGCTACTTTGGCAGTATGTTCAGTTGTGGAAATTACTCGTCTAAGTCTTGAAATTCTGAGCTTCTCAGCTGTTCTTTTGGCAAAATCTTGCTATTGAAATGAAGACATGTTACACGTACCCATCTATAGAAGGAATGAAGATATACCTTTTGTCAAGCATTGGCTTTGCATGTGTACGTATTATCTATTGGAATATTCTTTGTTTGATAGAATTGAGCTTGTATAGTGTATATGTAAGAATGAAGGAGCAAATATGTCTCATCTACTGGTTAGCTGTAAGCTATGAGTGAATTCCAATATTTGATGGACTTATACAACACAATTACAACTAGCTCTTTTGACCTCATCCGGATTGGAGCAAGAGACTACATGATCTTGGGTTCACTATTTTTAGTATTGACTTGTTTTCCCGATGAAGTAGCCAAAAACCTTCTTGGTTTATTTACTGATTATATAGTATTTAAATTCTACTTCAAGAGGGTTCATTGATGATTTAATGCACGTGTTCTCTTGTTGGAGTTTAAGTTCACTTTCATTCGGGGGAAGAAGCTAAAAAAGAAGTAACTTACTACCAATGAAGCTCAACATCATTACCAACATCGCAAGGTAGTGTAGCAAATTGGTTGGATTAATTAAAAATTGATCAGAAAAATTAAACAATTTAGGTGACTAAACTCAACGAAAGTATTCAGTCTATTGTGAGAATGGCGTAGGGTGGTCGGGGATAAAAGTTGGTACGTGTTTCTTTGTTGAACTAAGCTCTTATTTCTTTTTCCATGTATCTGTTTGCAATATTTTAATAATTAAATTAGACATTTATAGGCCAACGAATCTGAGGTTAAATTCTCTAGTATCTTATGTGTATTTTATAGGCTAAATTTGTTTATTTTATACTCTAAATTCTAAAATATAAATCCTAAATCCTAATATATAAATCCTATACCCTAAAATATAAATCCTATACCCTAAGTCCTAAATCCTAAATCCTAAGTCCTAAATCCTATACCCTAAATCCTAAAACTCTATACCCTAAACCATAGACTATAAACCCTAAATCTTAAACTATAAACCCTAAACCTTAATTATTAATCCTAATTTAAAATTTAAAATATAAAATAATTAAATAAAACTTAAAGGGTATATAAAAAAATATACGGGTGCAAAAATTTGATGTGAACTAATCTAGCTATGCTCTTCGTACTTCTATATTTTTGGAGTGTGGGAACACCATTCTTTTTGTTGTTATTGCTCATAAATATACACGATTACTTTTCGGCGCATAGACATTTTGCCGTTTGGCGCATAGGCTCGCACGTAACGTGAGGGTACAAACCACACGTTACGTGTCACAGTGCTCCACACGTTACGTGTGGGACAATTTCACACGTTACGTGTGGTTTGTACCCTCACGCTACGTGTGGGTTAGTCAATAGGGTTTAGAATGTTTATTTGTAGTATTTATTTGTTTATCTAAAACCCTACAAAAAATACCCCAAAATAATCAACATAGAAGATAGAATAGAATTGTTCATTACGTTGGATGAATATAATCACATACAAGAAATAATACAAGTTCTTCATAAACTTAGAAAACCTAGCACAAAATAAATGACATCGTCTAGTTGCGTTTGAAAAAATTAGGATAGTCTCTTGTAAAACTTCGCGACATATCATGTCTCTGCTTTGATAAAATTGCTTGCTCCCTACAAATGTTGATAGTACGTAAACAACATTACACAAAAGATACGACATCAAGGCATTATATGATGTACATCATTATATAGATTGAGGTTATACCTACGCATCTTATCCATATCTTGTAAAAGTTCTTGCTTAACAACATCTTGATTCACCTTAATAAGATCTTGTTTTTCCCGCCATTGTTGTCGAATAACCGCGTGTGCCCTCTCCTCGTACACAGGATCAATCCAATTCCTGTATAAACACCCTAGTCTTGGGCATCCCCAATACCTCCTTCCGTAGTTCCACTGCAAATCCCAAGTACGGACAATGGTTTTCAAATTACACTCGCATTGTGGAGCACTTATTTGTTGATGGTGCCTATTTAGGTTTGATGATGATTCGGATGAAGATGTCATTATTTGATGTAGTGCTTGGTTTCCTACAAATCCATTAATATGAAAAGGCCAATTAGGGTTACTAAATCGAAAGAAACTGGAAGAAGAAGCTTACCCACAAATGAATCTTCAATCTCGCTTGTGTTGGAAGTGTTGTAGTGAACAAACAACCATAATGCCTCTTATATAGTGAAATGATATATACAGCTGTAGTAATTAAAGACCACGACCACAAAAAGTAAAGACCTCAACCACTAGCATTAAAAACCTCAACCACTAGCATTAAGGACCTCAACCACTCTTACCCTAATAACCCTAAACCCTAAACGTCAACCACTCTCATAAACAATGTAACTCGCATACCCAAATTCACCCTTAATAATTAAAGATAAACTCTAAACTCAAATCCTAATCATAACACTAACCCTAAGACCTAAACCCTAACCCTAACCCTAACCCTAAACCCTAAACTTAAAACTCATTATTCTAAACTCTACCGAAATGCCATAACCCTATACCACAAAAAACCTAAACCCTACCCCTATCCATCCTATCCTACCCTACCCTACATACGCCTAAACCCTAAACCCTAGTAATCACACGTTACGTGTTAGTGTGTTTCACACGTAACGTGCCAATCTACTTCACTCGTAACGTGTGGAACGGTTTGACACGTAACGTGTGGTTCAGTCTGTTGCAAAACGCATTGAATTAACCGTCTTGTCCCCACCTAACTGTAATAATGACCCATCTTCTTTGTCCGCTAACAACCCATTTCGAATCCATTTCGAACCTAAACCCTCATCCTAAACACTCCCAAAATCTTGATTTTCACTCACATTTTTTGTACAAAAAATGGACAATCCGAACAACAACGAGTATTGGAGCAACAATGGGGAAGATATTCCACTTTGGAACGAGGTAATTTCTATAAGTAACCCTAAAGTTGTCTTTTTTATTTCTTGTTTTGAAAATGTTTAAAGTTCTTAGCTTCATGGTTAGGGTTTAGAGAAGTTATTTTTGATGGCCCATTATATTTGTTGTTTAGGATTTAGGAAAGCTATTTTTGATACTTATTGTTTAATATTAAAGATCTCATTTTATTGTTTAGGGTATTAGAAACAAAGATTGAGCGTTGTTTAGGGTTTAGGGCTACGAATTTGTTGTTACATTGAAGAACAGTTTCACACGTTACGTGTGAAGAATGTTCACAAATAACGTGTGAAGGTGTTCAACACGTTACGTGTGGGTGTGTTTCACACGTAACGTGTGGACACTCTTCACACGTTACGTGTGTAATCACCACCCGAAACCAGGTTTCATTCTGTAATATGGCACGGTTTGACAGTACGTGCTTTTTTATAATCAGTGCACTAATTGATGACATGATTTCGTGTATGCAGACGAACTATCATTTATACGAGGGGTTAAACAATATCTCCCTCAATGACTGGAGCACTCCACAGAAGACATTTCCGGTTTGGGAAACGCCGGAAAAACTGCAGGATTGGAACACGCCTCAACAAGTTATTGATATACCATCATTTGATGTTGGGATACCGTTTCCTCCAGAAGCATCTTCATCTCATGCTACCCCACAGCTGTGCTTTCCATCCCTACACACACAGCCTCAGTTCAGTGTACTACCGGAGGAGGATGTGTACGTCTCGGCCGATTATTCAAGGTTCTTCACATCTGATCAAATCTGGGAGTCTAGAGAAGAAGCCTTTTTGTGGGCGCGGGAGATTGCTATGAATCAGCAATTCTGCATCAAAAAGTGGAGGAATAAAGCTTCCACCCCTTCGACCCTCGGGGGGACTTGGTTACCGTGTGATAGGCATGGACAAAACGTCCCTAAAGGAGCTGACCAAGTGAGAGACATCACAAGGTCGAAGAAATGTGGGTGTCCCTTCATGTTGAGGCTGAAAGAAAGGCCGAAGGGATTGTGGAGGATCACTGTACAACATGGAACTCACAACCATGTCATAGGAGACAATTTGTATGGTAGTGCATTAGCTGGGCGACCAACTGCTGAAGAGAAGGAGATTATAAGGGTGATGACGGTCAATCATTGCAAGCCTCAGAAGATTCATACTACAATCCAGTCGTCCCCTGGAAATTTGACCAAGATGAAGCAAGTATACAACATCATGCACGAGATAAGAAAGAAGGGCATGGAAGGAAGAACAGTTGTACAACAGTTCTTGTATGAGTGCAATGAGAAGGGGTACTTCATGGAGTATAGATTCAACAAGGAGACCAACAAGATAACGGATATCTTCTTTGCAAGCCAGGATCAGTTGCGGTTGCTGAAGGCATTTCCGTACATTGTGCTGCTGGACTCTACATATGCAACTAACTGGTTAGTAACAAACATATGAATTATACTCTTCATTTGTTCATGTCAAGGTTAGGACGCCATTGTATTTTATATATGATTATGTGTGCAGCTACAATTTGCCCTTCCTTGAAATTGTCGGCATCACATCTGTTTGGAAAAACTATAATATTGCCGGGGCGTTTCTGGAGAAGGAGGACGAAGACAGTTACAAATGGGCCATAGAGCAACTTGCTAAGATGTTTGCCAAGTTCAAATGACGAAGCAACCAAGTTCAATGGTTCAAAAGGAAGGGATACATTTGCTCCAATGATTGCCGTAACGCCTCGGCTACGTCTTCACATCGGTCATCTCCATGGTGATGATCGCGATATGGATCCATACGTGAATAGCAACTATCAAGGCACTGCACAGAAGATAAGTGGATACGATTAATAAACATACACGAAGTCAAAAATAAACAGGATATAATTACATGATTACTTACCTGCTACTGAGTGTAACGATCCTCTTGAGGGATGATGAATGGATGTGTATGTTGGAGGTACCACTGCATGTAATCATCGGTACACTGGTGGTGTTGATGAACTGGAGGACCCATGGCTTGCAGGCTAATGGAATGTTCATTGCGGGCATTCCATGCATGTAAGGATCTATCGTACTCCACCGTGTAACTGCTAATCTTCACGCCCCTCCATGCCTTAATGGGAACAATCGGTGGTCTTGGACATTATTGTACACGCCCAAACTGCCGAGCTACTCGATCTGGCATGTAAGGCTCGGTGACTCACAAACAGGATATGACTCCATGAAATCGCGATGAAGCAAACATCTCATTATTGAAGTCAATGGAGCCGTATGGCATCCACTCAACCTAAACACAATTGAATTTCAAACAACTTATAATGCATATATATTTTAACATAATAGATAAGGACCATATATGCACTTACACTATCAGCATGCATCCCATCCAGCTCCTTCCTATAATTCCTGGTCCGGTTGGGTTCATGTGACATGTCCCATTTTCTGGCGTATGGGATCGGCTGTTGTGGGTCCCAGTAAACACTCTGTGCAGGTCTAAACATGGGAAAGTACTGATATATCCATGACTACAAAATAATTACACATATGTCAATTCCCTACATAACAAACATATAATATATCTATAACAAAAATTTAGATATTTTTATTCAAGCCATTTAATACCTGGATCAGAGTGAAACATGTGGACATGACCCGTGCCTCTTTTCTTGTGCACTCGCCCAAGCTGCGGTACACGTGTGCAAGAACACCGGTACCCCATGCATAGTTCGTGACTTTTGTGAGATCAGTCACGAACGGAGTGTAATAAACGGGCAAGCGATGCTGAGACTTGTCAGGAAAGAGGGCAGACCCCACCAAGTACAGCAAGAACCCAGCCGCAAGCTTCTTCGACGCCAACTCCTCGCAATGAGTCTTAAAATCTCCCGCGTGCAAGTTACCGGCGACGATAGCACCATCCTCCAGCTCAAAAAACTCATGCGTCTGCTCCATCAACGCCTTCTTCAAACCATTGCGGCTCAGCTGCTCGTGCCATTTCTTTGGGGGACCCATGTCTTTCCCTTGTATGTTAAGCCCAAGGATCATCCACACATCATGGAGAGTTATAGTCATCTCTCCCCATGGCATGTGGAATGAGTTGGTTTCCGGTTGCCAACGCTCGACGAAGGCACCAATCAGCGTCTCATCCATATGCTCATGCATGATGTCCGATAGATGACATAGCCCGGACGCCAACGCCATGCTACCCCACGCGTCTTCCGTTGTGAGACGCCATGAGCGTAACTGCTTGCCTCGCTGCTGGAACCTCAAGGGTTGCACCGACTGTATATGAACATAATTAAGCAATCATACAAACTTATTTAAAACAAGATTAATAATTAAAAAAATTGTGTTACGTGCAACTTACAACGCGCTGGTAAAGGAGGTACGCCACGTGGTTTACAAAACTCTTTAGGAGTTCAGGTCTCTCCGGACCTCCAGGAACGCTCACCACCAGTTCAGGGTCGTATCTGACATTCTTCTTTGACCGGGGTGGTTTTCCCCGCGAAGAAGAGGCTTCCTGAGGCTCCTCGCCCGGCTCCTCGCCCGCCGTGTTTGGGGCGTCTTCTCTTGGAATCCAGGCATTGCTGGACTGGGCCTGAGTCCCCTGGTCCTGAGTCCCCCATGTACAGGCATGATCCTACATTTATTAAATAGATCAGATGTAATAATGAATTGTAAACAAATGCATGTTATACTAAATGTACTTACCATAGGCTGATGATAGGCAGCGTTCGGGTACACTGCCGGGTTCTCCCACGGGTTGTCCTGCTCCTCATCTCCCTGATAATAATCTCTCGGGCTATGATGAGGGCTCACATGCGGCGGTAGTACCGGCAGACTAAAATTCCGCCCGTAATAGTTATTCTGATCTATTGTATCAGAATAACAATGCAGCGGACTTCCTTCATAGTCTGGGTCCCTCGGAGGCTCAGAGCCTGCTCTACCCCCAATAAACGACGGCACTGCCATTAGGCTATGCACTCCTATCATGCCAGTATCGCCAGCAGCCCCACTACTGCTACCGACTTCAGTTTGGAACCTTAAACCAGCCCCAGTACTGCTACCTGCTCCAATCTGGTATGCGCCGGTCTCATCATCCCGGTAGCACACATCCCTCCGTTGCCTCCTTTCCGACCTTTTGACCTCTTCGCCAGTCACATACGACTGTTGGCGTACAAGGTTGCGACGTATCCTGCGTTCAGTTCTTTCCCCAGGTTCCATCTGCGTTTACATATCAACACATTTTAATCAACAAAAATCAACGTTCCAGATATCAAAAGAAATGCAAATTCACACGTTACGTGTGACTTGTTCTCACACGTAATGCGTGGTGCACATTCACATGTTACGTGTGACTTGCTCTCACACGTAACGCGTGGTGCACATTCCAATTTCACCGGCAAGCCGCCGGCGACTTTCCGGCGATATTCCGGTCGACTTCTCCGGCGAGACAGTCTGAATTTTAATCAACAAAAATCAACAAACAGAAAATCAACGTTCCAGAAATAAAAAAAAATGCAAATTCACACGTTACGTGTGACTTGCTCTCACACGTAACGCGTGGTGCACATTCACACGTTACGTGTGAATGTGCACATTCCAATTTCACCGGCAAGCCGCCGGCGACTTTCCGGCGATATTCCGGTCGTCTTCTCCGGCGAGACAGTCCGATTTTTTTTTTTTTAATCAAATATACCCAAAATTCAACAACAAATCCACAATTTTTACCAATCTAACAATATCATCACTTCCACTTTCATTTTTCCACACAAAATGTCAACAAACCTAGATCTACCTAACCAAAACCCTAAGCATCACAAAAACTTCTACAAAACCTAGATCTACCATCCAAATCATCTCCAAATCGTAGATCTACCATCCAAACCTAGATCTATCTAACCAAATACTATGTGTGGATCTACATTTCCTAACCAAACACTTTAAATTTATTAAAAACAAAATCAAATAATTATTTCTAGGAACTAACCTTACGCGGGAGGGGCGAGGAGGCGTTACGCGGGAGGGGCAAAGAGACGTTACGCGGGAGGGGCAAGGAGGCGCAGCGGCTGAGTGCTGATGATGAAGAGGAGGAGCCGAATCTGGCTTTTATAGCCAGATTCCCACACGTTACGTGTGATACAATGTCACACGTAACGTGTGACATGATCCCACACGTAACGTGTGGAGACAATTCACACGTTATGTGTGGGTCTTGAATGGGTCAGTATCGACGCGTAACGTGGGAAGTCTATTCTCACGTTACGCGCGGCCCTATGCGCCAAAAGGCAAAAATGCCTATGCGCCGAATAATTGAGCCCTAAATATAACTTGAATGGTTTTTACTCATATGACACGTACAATGCAATAATAGTGAAGCGAGCGTGACTCGGCTGATGACTAAGCCAACTCTTATCTGGCTTTTTGCTCTAATGACTCCGGTAATGACTAAGCAGGTTTTCTATTTGAGGTAGCATATTTTTGTACCATAAAGATTGATGAAACCGATGACGATAGATCTTCGGAAAACGAACACAACACGAACGATTTAGAGTGGAAAACCCTAATACCAAATTATACTTAAGGAAAAACCACTATCTCCTAGCTTCTTGCTAGAAGGATTTGAACGATCTACTTCTCTTATTGATCTTCTCTTTTGTTTACAACAATAACTCATACACAAAGCTCTCTCTCAAGAAGCTCTCAAAGGTTTGGAGCCATGGAGGCACACAACCATAAGCGTAGAAGAGAATGAATACAAATTAGGACTTTTTCCCTTTTAATTACCTTTTTCCTCTTTTTAGGTATTAGGATAATAACTACCCTTTACTTGGAGGATAATTAATGATATCTTATCAAATAATTGTTCCTTGAAGATATCCTTTACTTCTTCCTTTTCTTGTTTTAGGGATAATTAATTAGTCAAAATTATCCCTCTCAATTTGCCCCTCGGATTTTTCGAGCTCGACCAAGATCGGTGGATCCGAAATTCCAGCCTGGCACGGTTTGAGACGCGCCGCACGGTTTGCAGCAAACCGTGCAGGCTCCTAGAAGCAGAATCCTATCCTCTGGAGAGACGCACGGATTGCAACATTTCTGGCACGGTTTGTCACAAACCGTGCCAGACTACAGAAACCCAACTTCTCACGTCTCGAAGATTCGCGCACGATTTGTGACACCGCCCGCACGGTTTGTCACAAACCGTGCCTCTTTACAGAGGCCTGCTCTGGTGCTTCCGAGATTAACGCACGGTCTGTGACACCGTCGCACGGTTTGCAGCAAACCGTGTCGATCCTCAGAAGCTCCTTCTGATCGTTTTCATGCCCCACATGGATCCCGTGAGGATCGACCGCTCTACGAAACTCGTTCGAGGGTTTATTTCGCGCTGTTCGTTATCGTGAGGACGATATATGCGCATTTGTTGGGAGCAAGACATGAAGATGCTTGCTCGCCTTTCAACCAATGCTTTGAGCATTCTTTATCGTTTTGTTGGGAGTGTAACATGAGAATGACAACTCGTCTTTTGACAACCTGTGCCAATTCGTTGGGAGCACATCATGAGAATGCAAGCTCGCCTTTTGACAACGTGTGCCAATTCGTTGGGAGCGCAGCATGAGAATGCCATCTCGCCTTTTGACAACATGTGCCAATTCGTTGAGAGTACAACATGAGAATGCCAGCTCGCCTTTTGACAACCTGTGCCAATTCGTTGGGAGCGCAACATGAGAATGCCAGCTCGCCTTTTGACAACCTGTGCCAATTCGTTGGGAGCGCAGCATGAGAATGCCAGCTCGCCTTTTGACAACCTGTGCCAATTCGTTGGGAGCGCATCATGAGAATGCCAGCTCGCCTTTTGACAACCTGTGCCAATTCGTTGGGAGCGCATCATGAGAATGCCAGCTCGCCTTTTGACAACATGTGCCCTCAAAAGAGTTCTTCAAACTTGGGGCGTTCCAAGTGCGCGTGACTGCCTTGCCGCTCCGATCCTCTAACTTGTATGAGACGTTACCCGGACTGGACACGACCTAGTATGGACCTTCCCAATTGGCGCCCGACTTGCCTTCGGTCGGATCCTTTGTGTTGTTGAGGACCTTGCGAAGTGCGAAGTCACCGTCTTGAAAGCTGCGAGGCTTGAGATTCTTGTTGTGTAGCCTGCTCAGCTCCCGCTGATAGGCCAAAAAGCGCATTGTCGCCGCTTCTCTCTTCTACGGCAGCAAGTCAAGGTTGATTTTGAGAGCTTGGTCATTCTCTCCTTGCTCAAAACTGTGGTCCGCATGGTTGGAAGTCCCACCTCCAGCGGTATGACAACTTCTGTCCCGTAAGCCAGGGCAAAAGGGGACTATCCAGTCGACCTCCTCAGAGTCGTACGATGCGCCCAGAGCACAGCGGGTAGCTCCTCCGCCCATTGACCCTTAGCTTGGTCCCATCTCTTCTTGATTCCATCCAGAGTAGCCTTGTTTGTGGCCTCAGCCTGGCCATTTGCTTGCGGATAAGGGAATGCAAAATTGAGTTATGATGAACTCCCATATGAACTTCTTGATGTTGTTGTCCCTTATGCTGGATAGTGGTTTCGCTTCAACCCACTTGGTGAAATAATCTATAGTTGTCACCAAAAAACGCTTGTTCCCTGGGGCCTTCAGAAACGGGCCCACCAAGTCCATGCCCCACTGCGCGAATGGCCACGGGCTGGTCAAGGGTTGTAAATCAACTGTCGACTGATGTGTTAACCTGGCGCACTTCTGGCATTTTTCACACCTCTTTACATAGCATTCTGCATTCTTGTACACATAAATCCACCAATACCCCTTGGAAGGTGGCACACCCTTCAAATAAACACCCGTGAAGGACTTCCTGTAGAGAAAACCCAAGGGTGACACCCAAAAATGCGCAGCTCGTAGTTTGACTTTCCGAGCTTCTTTCTTGTCTGTTGGGAGAACATCTTGGGTCAAATAATCAAAGACCGGGTCCATCCAACTAGGCTCCACATCGACTTGCATAGCCTCTTCTACCTCAATACTCGGATTTTCCAATAGGTTGATATGCACCCACGCCTTTGCCTCTCCCGAGCTTGAAGAAGCTAAAGTGGCGAGGGCATCCGCCACCTCATTCAGCTCTCGAGGAATTTGCTACATCCAGTATTCCTTGAACCCCGCTAGCATACTCCTAGCTTTCTCCAAATATGCTAACCATGTTGACCTTGCCCCATACTCTCCTGAGACCTGATTGACTACCAGCTAGCCTCGTTATTTGTCGCCTCAAACCCGAGCTTTACCGCGGAGCGAATTATCTCTCCTGAAGGAGACATTAAAACCAGCCCGGTTCCCGCTCCCTTTCTATTTCGCGAGCCATCAATCTGCAACTCCCATGCTTTGCCTCCCTATTTTCAGCTGCCAGACTTGGCGATACTAATCAGGGTCACCACTCGTGAGCTCTGCTTCGAAGTCAGCCAAAACTTGAAACTTGATTGCAATCCTTGGAATGAACCAGAGCTCGTACTGCCCCAGCTCCATGGCCCACCTCGCCACTCGCCCAGACAGATCTGAACTAGCCAGCAACGCTTTGAGCGGGAATGATGTCATCATCGCAATCGAACGAGCCTGCTTTCAGCACCCAAAAGAGTCTTGCTCACGTATTAAACCGGCCGCTGGACCCGATCCACTTCACTGACGAGAACCGCGCTCACAGTCCTATCTGACACTGCCAAGTAGAGGATCAGTTCCTCCTCTAGCTCAGGCACCGATAAAACCGGGGGATTTTGCAAATACGCCTGTTTGGCGACCTGCTAATAAATCTGCTAAGTGTTGTTGCCATCCCTGTGAGCTTCTGCACTTCTTTTACATTACTCGGACTCCGAATGGACTGAATTGCCTGAATCTGATCCGGATTCGCCTATGTGCCCTGTCTTGTGACTAGATGCCCCAGAAACTTGTTTGAGCTAACCCCGAACGCGCACTTCGAAGCATTCAGCTTCACCAAAATAAGATAACGACAACTCGTGTCCCTGCGCCGATAGGCTAATAGAATAAGATGATGGCAGCTTGTGCCCCTGTAGCCCGTATGCTAATAGACTGAAGATGATGGCAACTTGTGCCCCTGCAACTCATGCTATTTCAACAATTCAAATAATTAAGTAAGTTAATTATGAAAATAAGAGAAAAGATGACTTAGCTCTGGATTATGTTCAAGTCATCCGTTCAATGCCGATGAATGTACTCCGCCTTCACGACCCATATCCGATGATACCTTGCACTTCTACCTGTCCAACCTTACTAGTCTTGCTACATACATACCTCGTTTGAGCCTCCAATGAGGTGCTTGAAACTTTGTTCATTGCAATGACACATATAGTGATGCGCTCCCTAGCCACACTCACGCCACTTTTCTAAATCCAGTGAAATAGTGCAATCCTTGCGACCCTTACTCGAGCAATCCACGCAGTGCTACGAATCCAACACCGCTGGCGTTGCCCCATTCAGACTCCACTTGAGCCTCCAACGAGTCGCTCAAACCTGGACCCTTGCTAAGGCGCATGCTGTAAATACATATAACAAAGCACTCCTGAACCATGTTGCACGACCCGTCGGCTAATAAGATGGCATCTCGTGCCCCTGCAGCCCGTAGGTTAATAGAACAAGATGATAGCTCGTACCCCTGTGACCCGTAGGCTAATAAGATGACAGCTCATGTCCCTGTAGCCCGTAGGCTAATAAAATGACAACTCGTGCTCCTACAGCCCGTATGTTGATAAGATGGCAGCTCATGCCCTTACTTATAGAAAAGCTGTATAAAAGCTAACAACAAGCTAGCAACATACTAGTTCATGATTCAACTTAAAATATTGTCAATTTAAAATATAATCCGGGTCGCTTTCATATGAACTAACATTTCACGCTCTTATTTCATGCATACTCGAATGGTTTAAATAACAAGGCATGCTTATCATAAAATTAAAAAGATAAACTAAAGAACAAGAATGAGAACTTAGCTTTCATTCGAAGTCAGATTGAGCCGATATCTTTGCTTAGGTGGAATTGGACTCTCAGCCCACTCGTTGCTATCCGAATTAGCCATGTAGTTGCACTAGGCCATTATTTGCCCAAGCCCACGTCATCATTTGGATCGACAAGTTGATGGCCCACTATAGATGAATGGCCCATGAATGTGTGGCCCAATTGGCAAATTTCGATTGCAGCAATTGGAATCGGGCCCCACATGGAAACATGACGATCTCCATCCCAAACAAATGAACAGCAACCGCGGCGCACTTTTCGGCTTTTTATGACCTAGGATCAGCAGCGGCAACGGCGCGAGCGAGTCATGGAAGGAAGAGGTCGTGGTCAGATGCCGCATGAATGGTGCGAGGCAACTATCCGCGTTGCGGCGTTTCGCCAAAGTCGGTCCATGGCGGAGAAGTATCGGCGACCCTATCGCTTGGTGGGTCGCTTACGAGGATGGCGGTGTAGCCGTCGACGGTCTGGCTGGACAAGCTTTCGGATGGGCCAAACTTCGCAGCGACCCGATCTCGGTGATGATAGCGTTGACGCGGTGCCGCCGAAGTGGCTTGGAAGGCCCTTCGAGAGCTTCTCGGCCGGAGCCTGAACCCACGGAGTCGTGCCGGAGCCTGAACCCACGGAGCCGTGCCGGAGCTTCTCGGCGGTAGCGTAACAGAGGTCTGTTAAAATCCCGCATGGTGGGAATGTTGAATTGTTGATCCGATCGGTGTATTCTCCGTCGCCTTCATTTCCCGCCGTCAAATGTGATAACATATTTTTGTACCATAAAGATTGATGAAACCGACGACGATAGATCTTCCGAGAACGAACACAACACGAACGATTTAGAGTGGAAAACCCTAATACCAAATAGTACTTAAGGAAAAACCACTACCTCTTAGTTTTTTACTAGAAGTATTTGAACGATCTACTTCTCTTATTGATCTTCTCTTTTGTTTACAACAAGAATTCATATACAAAACTCTCTCTCTCAAGAAGCTCTCAAAGGTTTGGAGTCATGGAGTCACACAACCCTAAACGTAGAAGAGAATGAATAGAAATTAGGACTTTTTCCCTTTTTTTCCCTTTTAATTACCTTTTTCCTCTTTTTAGGTATTAGGATAATAACTACCTTTACTTGGAGAATAATTAATGATATCTTATCAAATAATTGTTCCTTGAAGATATCTTTACTTCTTCCTTTTCTTATTTTAAGGATAATTAATTAGTCAAAATTATCCCTCTCACTATTATTGTTGGCATATATAGATCAGGAGAACACGAATCCAACTCGTGAAAAGAATCAAAGCGAGAAACATTGCACTTAAAAAAAGCGAGATAAGAGTTGGCTTAGTCATTAGCAGAGCCCGTTTGAAAGCTATAATAAATTAGCATACGAGCAGAAAACCAGAAAATGGCATTTTTCCTAGCTATCTCGCCACCCTTGGTGGATAGGTCCACTTATAATCTAAGCTTCGACTTCATACCTTCAACTTTAAAGCATAGACATAGACTTCAAATTTCCCACAAAAAGTTTTGCCTCTGGAGAAAGAAAATCTCACATTGTTTCTGAAATGGAAAATTGTCCCACTTTCCTAAACTAGAAGATCAGGTCCATCTACTTAAATGAGGCCCATTAAGACTTCCGTTGAAGATAGATCGTCGTCGCAATTAACGAATATTAATGGTATAAATTCATGCTACCACAATTTCTTTCACAAGTCCCTGCAATTGAAGGCGAATAGATTAAAGGAGGATAGGGAGGGGACCTCACTGAAGGCGATGAGTAGTGGAGTAGGGACGAGAGCATATCGGAGCGACACTGGAACCGAGCGGAGGCAGAGACAACTGGACATATCTTCAGTGGGAGTCGCTGACAAGTGGATGTCTAGCGAACGCACGCCACTCTTAAAAAGCTTATATTTATGCTATCTCCAGCTGCTTCCTATTCTTGCTCCAAATCTTCTTAGGGGTAGTTTGATATCCATATCAAGTGTATCAGATATCAGGTATGGGTATGAGTATCAGATATCAGGTATGGGTATGAGATTGATATTGATATATATGTCTGATATGTTATAGATATCAGATGGGAAGGAAAGATGAGATATGAGTTATATCCTAGCAAAATCTGGTATATGAGAATGTTGAAAATTAGGATATCAAAGATATCAACTAATATTCATATACTGATATACCAAACACTAGGTATGAGTATGGATCATATCGATCCATACTTGATATCAGGATATGAATACTAAACACCCCCTCAATTGATTTCCAAACTGTTTTGGATTACACAAACCTTACCTAATCTGGCCCTGACGATCTTGATGTCCTGGTCTGTCCTTCTCTCATTTTTCTCTTTGATCTCACGAATTGAAATTGTGATGCTTGACAATTGATTGTTGATGCAATTGTGATGCTTCAATCAGAAATGCATTTGCTCGGGCGTTGTATGTTAATTATTATGTACTCCTTGAATGTTTCTCTTATTTATACTTGATGAGAGACTTAGTTCGCAGAATAATAATGATGATTAATTTATGAAAAATGATGTTTATTTTAGGTGCTCATGATACATTATGCCTGAATGGCCCTTTTAAGTTTTCAATATTACAACTGTAATTGCGTTATACTTCAAATAATCCATACCCCTTCCACACTAAAGGCCCTTTCCAAACTTAAGGCCGTACCAATCATTCTATGCTTTTTTTTTTCACTTGAATCAACTATGATTTTTTTCATTTTCACGATGACTGCTACCAAAGTTTTCAAGATCGGGATTCTAGGATCGGATCGGCAAGAGATCTCCGGGATGGGATCGTGAGATCGGATCATGAATCATAAGATTCTACATTACAACTAAAATTATGTACGAATAACCTAATACATTAGATGTTTTGTAAGTTAGAAAACATTATAAATATTACATGTTGGGTAAGTATTAATGTTTTCAAGATAAATTAGAATAACAATGAACTAGAATTGAGACATAATTTTGATTGTATCAATATGTGATAATAGGATATTGTACTTTCCCCCCCTTTTTTAGTTGTGTCGTATATGATTAATATTTACATAATTTAAATTTGTAATTGTGTATAACTTATATCAATTTATACTAAAATAGTATGATGTTATTGTCATATGTATAAGATAGTAAGAATCGTTGGAATCGCATGTATGATGAGAATCATACACAAACTCATTTTATTTTGATCAATTAAGATCCTACCTCTAACAAGATTCTACTCATTTTAGTTAGGATCGGGGATTGTTACGTATGTCTTGAATTGTAGAGTCTTTAAAACCGTAGATCCGAATCGGGATATTAATAACCTTGACAACTACAGTTCGAGTTTTCAGTAGTGTCACTGGAAAAGTGAAATGAGTTACCTTCTCAATATTTTATATCTCTTTGGTATTTATTAATATCTACAGTACGTGATTGGGTGTTTTATTTCAAATATTAAAAATTATGTGTTAAATAACAAAAAGAACGGGTTATTCGTGAAAAATTGACATCGTTTGTTAACAATAAAGATGCATAAAGTTTGAGGTTAAATAACTTATATAATAGGTGCTTTTCTGAAAAAAGTTGAGTTTATTTTTTTGTATAAAGCGTAATATTAAAAAGAAGTGTTAATATAAAAGATGATGATTTACATATTATTCCGCGTCTGATTACTCTTTAGGATAATTTAAACCTCCTCACTCCGCCTTCTTTCCAAACTCTCGGTCCTGATGGCTACCTAGCTAAATTATATCAGACACATTGGCCTTTTTTTTGGTAAATCTTTGACTAGTGCTATTCAGGCGTTCTTTCATTCTGGAAAACTCCTTAAAGAATGTGCACACTCATTTGCACTAATCCATAAAACTGAAAACCCTATGACTATAAATCATTACCGATAGTTTATGCATCCCATGTTAACTCAAATTAGGTTGGTTGATAACTTGATACCGATAACCGAATGATACCTATCTCACTCCACTTTATAATTAGAGACAAATGCGAACAAAATACAAGAAGAAGAACACCGGCGTCAATGGCGATTCGCGAGGAGAGAACAAAGGCAGAAAACAAAAGAGAGGAGAAAGTTGGAACGAAAAGCAAAAGGACGAAAATGCCCCTTCGTGTATAAAAAACCTCTAATTGTTAGGACTGATATGAGCCGCACGATGGAGTGGATTAGATGACAAGGATGCATCCACATTTTACACTCTAAACTCGATCCATATATGATCGGCTTCTACGTATGAACATAATAATGCAAGATCTCCCATTTTTGGCACGCTAATCATAAAAAATAAGGTGGGGATCGGATACTACATTGTATTAATGTGGAATATTTCGTTTTTGGAAAGTATCAAATATTAACAAGCTAGGAGGGAAACTATTATTATATTCAAGATACTTTAGGCAATAAATTACAACATATATACAAAATATTCAATACTCGGGTGATCGATCAATATAAATAGGAATGAGGTAATCCTTTTTCTCTTGCACCAAGTAATTAAGCTTATTGATATAACATCAACCACGTGAAATACCCTTTAATTTATATCCACAAAGAAAATCCCGAACAAGCTAGTATCCATGGCCAAATCTTCTTACATTAGTGTTATTCTTGTTTTGGTTCTTACGTTAGCAGGTAACAATCCATAGTTTATATGTTGTGCTTAATCATCTATTATATATACGGTGATGGTCCGTTCAATCTTTTTTTTTGTCGTGCATGGATTGGTGTTTACGAAATAAAGTTGAATTTTTTTCCCTTCAGTAATGGATTGTGTAGAGAAGACAAATGCGGCGACACCGTGCAGCTGGGATCCGAAGAATTGTTGTGTGTTGGTTCCTAATATGTGCAATATTGCACAATGCGAAAAGTTGTGCTCCCAGCACAAGCCAAAGTCAGGGAGTTTTCCTGTTGCACAATGCTTCAATCAGAAATGCATTTGCTCGGGCGTTGTATGTTAATTATTATGTACTCCTTGAATGTTTCTCTTATTTATACTTGATGAGAGACTTAGTTCGCAGAATAATAAGAGAAATAGCACCCAATACCCCTCTTTACTAATGCATTTGCACTTTTACCCTACCCCTTTTGTTTTTTTGCAAAACTACCCCAATCATAAAAATTTTCTTCTGTTTTTGCAAAAATACCCCCAAATAAAAAGGTAAATTGAAAATTGAACTTTCTTTTTGTTTTGGAAAATAAAATATGACATGGCACTGATTTCATGAAAAAAATAAATTAAAACATAATTCAGTTTCAATTTCAAAATGAAATGTGAAATTTGCTACATAAAAAAAACAACCTCGCCGGCCGAGGTCTCTCTCCCAGCTCGAGGTGTCTCCATCTTCTCCGGCGGAATCCAGGTTTGTTTTGTCCGACGAATTTCACCAATTTCGGCGATAAGGTTTCTCTTCCAAGTATGATATCGATTCAAACTCCATAATCTCCAGCTTTGTTTTTTGCTTGAAACCCTTCTTCGTCGTTCGAGGTAGCTTAAACCCTTCTTTCGTCGCGAAATTGCAGGTTTTCCACAGACGGAGCCCTTCATCGCCGCTTGAGCTCCGCTCAGTAAGGCCATTGCCGAAGACGCGCGACAAAGTGCAGGTCTTGGACCGACGTCCCGATTCGGTCGCGATTCCGATTCATCTTCCTCTTCTGTCTATCTCCTTTGAGCCTTGTAGGTATGTCAAGTTTTTCAGAGTTCCAGCCATTTAACGCCATTTTAGGGTTGCTCCGTTGTTGTTCATTTGGTTTTTAGGGTTGATTCACTGTTGTTCGTTTGAGCTGAAATGAAGTGAGGTTGAATGCAGCGAATTATATCAACCTGTGAAATCCGTGTTTGTAAAATGAGAATGTCAGATTATGTTTGTTTTTGTCACAATTGCAGGAATTACCATTGTTTGAACATTTCTTGTCAGCGTTGATGAAATATTTGTCACATCGTATAGTTTTATTGTTGAAATGATCAATTAGATTGTCAGTTTTGTCAAACATTGTTGTGTTTTGAAATTTAAATGTTTTTATTTGCCTGACATTATAGCTCTCTTACTCTTGCAACTTCCTTGTCTTCTCGTGTGATCTCTACATCTGAGTATGTTGAGTTAGGTGCTTAGAAAAAGCTTAAATGTTGATATTTTTTGTTGTTTGTCTATCTCCCCCAGTGCAGCTGAAGTGGTGTAGTTTTCCATATTGAAACGGAGGAAATTGAAATGGGTAAAATGTAAATTTTGGTTAGCTCATTGTGTGTAGTTTTCCATAGTTCACATCCTGTCATGTAGTTTTTAAGTATATGTTTCTTTTGTATTTATTGACCTTGTATAATTTGTATTTTTAGGGTCATTTATTGAGATTTGAAGGGAAAAAATTCATCGACACAGTCAACCAAAATTGTCGGTGTGAATTGCTGAAACTTATTGAGAAATGCCTTTTGCCTGTGGACTGGCAGAGGATAATAGATGGTCCATTTGGACCTACTGTGAAGATGGTTCATCGGCAAACCTTTTCATGCCAGTTTGTACATTACATTTTATTCCGTCAAGTAGAAACGAGGAAGTTGTGGGAGACGTGGTATGACCTGCAAGGACAGCTGCTGCATTTTTCAATGAAGGAATTTGCACTTGTGACGGGGTTATGCTGTCGCAGAATGAATGATAATGAGCTGAACCCGGATAAAAATGCCGTGAAAGAGTTATTTGATGTACATAATTTGACGTTGGGTGAGCTAGAGTCATTATTTATGCGTACACAGCTTGATAGCCCTTTGAAATATAAGATGGCATTATTGATTATATTAGAGGGCGTTATTCTTGGGGTTGAGAAAAAGGTTCGCATAAGCACGGGTCATGTCAAATTATTGACTGATATCGATCGATTCACGAAATTCCTATGGGGTAGGGTTAGCTACATTGAAACTCACCAGGGATTGAGTTCAACGGTGAAGAATAGATTGGAAACGGTTGAAACAAGCAGAGACTCAAGTGCAGGGTTGGGTTACAAACTCAAGGGGTTGCCAATGGCCTTTCAGGTAACATGACAAGATGTAATGTATATTGTTTTGAAGTTGGTATTATAGTTACAATATTATGATGGTTTAAGTATCATACTGACAAGAAAAACTGCGGTTCAGGTTTGGCTATTTGAAGCTGTTAAACCAATTGCTTTAGCGTTTGCACATTTGGTGGATAAGGAGGCATACCCACGCGGTCTACGATGGTCATCAGATTCACAACCTAATGCGACGACTATGGAGTCTTTCTTGGGGAAGGCCACATCCCGTTTTATTCCAAATGTGGTGTTGATAGAGGAAGAAGCTGAGGTGGAGGTCTTAAAAGAATGCAAATTTGATGGGGAAGTGAAGGACACTTACTTTGACAAGGCAGTTGAGAAATTCGAGGTAAGTAATAAGAGGTCTATCAATGGTAGAAGAAAAGGAAAGAGTGATTCAGACCCTGCCCCTGCTGCGAAGTCCTCAGGCCTAGATGCAAGACAGATGATGTGCGCTATGAAAGAGCTTCATGAGCGTATGATTAATTTGGAAAACCAAGTGGACGCATGATTTAGTGCTATGAATAAAACCTTGGGCATAATGGAACAAATGATCAAGAAGAGGATATTCAACAACTCAGGTTCAACAAATGATGAACAAGAGGAAGGGGAGGTAAGATAACTGTCAACAATCGTTATTAAGTTTTGTTTGGGAACTTAGATTTTTATTTCGTAGAAGCTCAAGCATTTTTTCTTGTCGGAATGTAGAATAGTAATGTCATTTTAAAAAGGTAAAATGTCATTGTTTTAAACTTGAGATTGAGAGTTACTTATATTTATTGTCAGTTAAAGCCTTTATTTTGACAAACATTATAACAGGAATGTCATAGTTAGTTAATAGAAAAAAGGTAGTTTTATAAGTTGGATGGATGCATAAAGCTCTGTTTTTGACAAATATTATAGAATGATGCACTTACTTATTATTCTTTTGAGTTAAATCTAATTTGTAATTTATTGAAGCAGAATGTTGTACATGGTCGTGATGAGGATGTCAAAATGGATAGAATGGGGGGGGGGGGGGGGGGGGGGTATGATTCAAACTCTCTACAGGATGACGATGATGAAGGTGCCATTAAAATCGACAATGGCAATTTAGGATATATGGTTGTTTATCAAGAGCAAAAGGATGATAAAGATGGTGCAGTTCAGAGAGATGATGTTGAGGGTGCAGTAGAAGATGAGGGGAAAAATGGAGAAACGATGACAAAAGAAGAAGACGATAAGAAAGAAGGAAAACAAGTTGCAAGGAAGACTCGTTCAAAAAAGAAGAAGGATGATAAAGATGGTGCAGTTCAGAGAGATGATGTTGAGGGTGCAATACAGGATGAGGAGAAAAGTATTTGCAAGGAAGGAAAAGTATTTACAAGGAAGACTCGCTCAGAAAAGAAGATGGGTGATGAAGATGGCGCAGTTCAGAATGAGGGGGGACATAAAAAAGGGAGGACAAAAGGAGTTGAGATATGCATCAATAAATCTTTCTGACAGGATGGTCCCTCATATCACCAACATCTTATTTATGAAAAAACTTATTTTCAGACGCTAAAAGAAGTTGAGGTGGAAGGAGAGTCTACCAAAGAATCAATTGGAGTCTCAACAAGAAAAATCAGCTAAAAAAAACAATTAATACAACTAGTGAACTGAAGGACCATCCTGTCAGGAAGAGAGGACTGTCCAGAGAAGCCGATAATCCCAAACGATGCAAGGTTTCAACGCCCAAAGGAATTCCAAACATGAATAAATTGTGCCGTTGGTTAGACTCGGAGGAAAGGTTAGGAAGTTGTCCCTCCTGTCTTGATGATATGAACCTGTCTTGATGATATGAACGCGTGTTTGAGATGTTAATTAAACCATGTTATGATGCAGTGAGGAAATTGTTTCTCCAACTGTAGAACATCTACAGAGGAATTTTTTTGAGCAATTATTGCAACCAAATGGGTGGCTGATTTCTCGGGTAAGCCCATTTCATTATTTATATAAATTATCGTGGCATGCAGCAAATTTATGGTATGACATATATTTTTGGTTTGTAGCACTTGGACGAATGTATGTATTATCTTGGCTGTCGTGTGCGTGACAAACCGGTGGCAATATTGGACACCTGGTTTCAGCGTAATTTGGACAAGGAAATGAATAGATGGTTTTCAGATAAGCAAAGTTATGTTGCTGATCAATCTAAGATGAGATACCTATATGGGGAACTGCCTGCACTTTATGGGAAGGATTGGAAGGACGTGGATCGTATATACCTCCCCTTTAATTTGAAGGAGAAACATTGGGTAGCTCTAGAGATACAACTAAGTAAATGATGTGTCACTGTATACGATCTCGACGTCAATTTGTTCAAATTGTCGGAAGTCCATAGGCTCCTTGCAGGGTTGACATATATTCTTCCTGTCATGATAGCACAATATGAGCCCTTGGCAACAATTTATGAAGATAGGGGGGGGGGGGGGGGGGGGAATCCCCTAAGTGTGACTCGTATTCCTACATTGGAGAGAAACAAGAGAGGGTAAGTTGTTTACATAAATTGTTTATTTTTGTGTGTGAAATTGGTTATAATATCAGCAAACCAACTACATTTTTTTACTTGTGTGCAAGGACAATTATGGTGTCTTCACGATCAAGTACATAGAAATGCTAAGTTTCAGACGTTAAAACATCGTGAACGTGGGTGACAAATTTATGGATGAGTACAGAAAAAGGATAGCCGTTAGTATTTTCGATATGAACTGGTTTGACTAGTGGAGGATATCTTATTCACTTTCATGTAAGCTTCACTGTAGTTGGGATAGTGATAGTGTTGTATGATTCCTTGTTGGGTGGTTTTCACTAGAATTGACTTGTATTGTTGACAATAACTTGTGTTGAAATTGTTTTGGAAATCTAGCAAAATTGGTTGGTGTATTTCTTGTTTGCTACTTCGTTGTAGATGCATACTTCCTGTCAGTGTTGTTCATAATTCCTGCCAGTGAAGTTTCTTTATAATTTGCGTACATATGTTTTTTGTCACATTGTATAATCCTATTGTCGGAAATATCCTTTTGTTTTTGTTGTTTTAGGGTACAAAATTATTTTTTAATATTATTTGTTTGTGTTTACCATTCTGTTGACCTTTTTAATAATATTTAATTTAGAATAAAAAGGGTAAGACATAACCCTATTTACCTTTCTTCGAAGTTTGAATGCTCCCAAAAGGCCCTCCGTGTTTACCTTTCAAAATTCCCTCCAAAAGAAGATAATTTCTTCTTCCCCAGAAGGCGACTCTGCAAACATCCATCATTGTTATCAGACATTTTCTTCTTCCCCAGAAGACGACTCTTCAACTCCTCCATCTTTCTCTATTAACGCTAGACTCGATTTTTGCTTACTCTTGAATCCCATTTTTTCTTACCAAGTCCATCTTCATATTTTCTCACTTACTCCCTCCATCTTTCTCCATTAACGCGACTCTGCAACTCCATTTTTACTTACTCACCCCTCCCCGAACTTTTCCTTAACCTCTGAAGCGCGTTACAAAAGAACCCTAGAAAATGGCAGTGCTTAGAGACCGTAAAGAGTCGAGCCCAAAGAAGGGTGGAGAGAAAAGGAAGAGAAAAGAAGACGACAGGCAGGTTCGAAAGAAGAAGAAGCAGAGAGACGAAGTGCAGGTGAAAGGGAAAAAAACTTCTAACAGTTCCATAGGAAAAAAAGCCGGGAAGGACAGGTCGAGGCCAAAAACGATACTAGTAAAGGGGAATAAACCCTTAATCTTTAAAGGGGATGTAAGTTGTCTACATTTTTTGTTTAGGGCTTAGGGTATTTTTTTCAATTGTCTTGTCACCCGTCTGAAATGGTTTACTTTGTATCAGGAGTGTTTTTTTAGGGTTTTTTGTTTTTTCATCTGTCGTTTGAGGCTTCTCAAATGGTTCGATTTCGTTTGTTTATGGTTATTTTTATTTGGCTTGCAGATTAGGTACAATTATTTCAGAGGTGAACCTTTTTACGGAAGAATTAACATCAACTGTATGATGCACTTTATTCGTGAGATTGAAAATAAGTTGACACATACGGATTGACAACGGGTTTTGGATGGCCCGTTTGGAAAAGTTTTGAAAATGTTGCAGCAGGTATCATTTTCTTCACAGACATTGCATGCAATTCTATTTAAGCAACTTGAAACAAAAAAGAAGTGGGAGTCTTGGTATGAGGTGGCAGGGAAAGAGTTGAGGTTTTCGATTAAGGAGTTCTCTCTCATAACTGGACTGAATTGTGGTGAACTTCCATTTGTGGATACTAAAGCTGATGGGCTAGTAATGGAGCGATTTTTTGGTAGTCCTGGTGGTCCTAAGACGACAATACAAGATGTTTACAACAGATTTAAAGAACATCGTGAGTTGGACAACTACAAACTCAAGTTGGCACTATTGTTGATAGTTGAGGGTCTGTTGCTGGGAGGGGATAAGAAGAGGCTAGTGAAGCCACTACATGTTAGGCTGCTGGAGAATATGGATAACTTTTGGGATTATCCATGGGGAAGGGTTTCTTATGAAGAGCTTTACAAGTCATTGACCACAGCATTGGCCAAAAGGATGCAAACAGTAGAGAAGACAAAGCTACTCTCCAACGCACCAAGAATTCCATATTCCATTCAAGGCATGCCAGTTGTGTGTCATGTAGTTTTATTTGCAGCATAGTAGCATACTCTATGCTATACTATGACCGGATGTTTGAGTACAGAGTGACATGATCATGGTGGATATACAGGAAGTTGTTTGTTGTTTGATTGACACAACATAGTAGTTTTCCAACATACTTTTATTTGCATTCCAGATAGTTTTAGGGTGACCTGATCTAAATTTGTAATGGTTGAAATATGAATTACTGAATGTGTTTTATTTGCAGCATAGTATACTCTATGCTATACTATGACCGGATGTTTGAGTACAGGGTGACATGGTTATGATGGATATGCAAAAAGTTGTTTGTTGTTTGATTGACACAACATAGTAGTTTTCCAAACATACTTTTATTTGCATTTCAGATAGTTTTAGGGTGACCTGATCTAAATTTGTAATGGTTGAAATATGAATTACTTAATGTGTTTTATTTGCAGCATAGTAGTATACTCTATGCTATACTATGACTGGATGTTTGAGTACAGGGTGACAGGATCATGGTGGATATGCAGGAAGTTGTTTGTTGTTTGATTGACACAACATAGTAGTTTTCCAACATACTTTTATTTGCATTCCAGATAGTTTTAGGGTGACCTGGTCTAAATTTTTAATGGTTGAAATATGAATTACTGAATGTGTTTTATTTGCAGCATAGTAGTATACTCTATGCTATACTATAGGGTGACAGGATAAAATAAAATAATGTATCTTAATTATAGGGTGACATGATAAAATAAAATAATGTATCTTAATTTGCTAATTCTCAAACCGCTTGTTATTGTAGATATGGGTATGGGAAGCTGTGCCAACATTTGGTCTCCAATTTGCATCAAAGTTGAGTGAATCTGCAATGCCTCGAGGCCTTCGTTGGTTTTCAGATGAAGCCCCTGAACATGGAGTGTTGGAGTTGTATTTGGCTGATCCTACACATGTGGTTAAGCCCATTCTTATTCTCGATGAGGATGAGGTGGATAAGTTGTCCGACTGCTACTATGTTGTTGAAAATGATGACCCGCATTTTGACAAGATTGTGAAGGAAGCAATGAAGGGTTTGAAAAAGAAGGGGAAGCAAGGAAAAGATGGAGCGAGGCCGAGTAATGCATCTGTGCAGTCATCAGAGGTGATAAGTCAGATGTTCAGAATGATGAAAAGGATGGAAAAAGGAGTGCTTGACAAGATGGGAAGGCTGGAAAAGAGGGTATCAAAGGAGGAGGAGGTGCCTAAGATCAAGAGTAATGGGAAATCAAAGAATTATTCGGATGAGGATGATTTTGAATCCTATGGTGAGTCTGATGAGGAAGAGGATGAAGTTTATAAGGATGACCAAGAAACAGAGGATGAGGAGGTGGAGGATAAGGAGGTTGAGGGTGATGAGTTTGAGAGTGATGAGGTTGAGAGTGAGGATAATGATGATGATGATGATGATGGTGATGATGACGAATTTGGTGATGGTGATGAGGGTAATGACAATGAAGAACTTCGCCAGGGTGGTGACAAACCGAAGGAGGAAGTTTCTGATGAGGATAATGAATTTGTTGATAATGAGAGTGATGGTGAGGGTGGTGACAAAGATGTTGAGGTTCATGAGGCTGAGGTGGAGAAGGTAGAGGTTGAGGTTCAGGAGGCTGAGGTGGAGAAGATAGAGGCTGAAGGCAAAGATGTATGAAAATTATCATATTATCATCACTACTATGACATTATTATTTGTACGAGGTGACAAGATTATTGTTATGTTGGGAGTTTTTATGTTTTACAAGAAAAGTCTAGCATGGTGACAAGATTTGTACTCATGTATGACATGGTTATTATGATTGCAGGATTTTGATAATTCCATTGAGGGTAACAATGATGTTGAGGGTGCGTATGGTGTTATGGCCATTGTCAAAGACATAAATGAAAATGTTGCTAACGATGGTGAAAAGGACCAGGAGCAGGATTTTACTAACGACATTGAAGGAGCACCAGAGGCTACCCAGCAGGAGTTAACCCCATCAGAGGTTGAGGAAAGAGAGGAACCTCTTTCAGTGCTAGCCGCCGTGGTTGCTTCATCCAACAAGGCGAAACCCAAAAATAAACGAAACCAGCATATCCAACCGAAGAGGGTTCTTCCTAGTCGTATGGTGAAGCCATCCACCAAAAAACTAACACCTTACACAGATGAGAAAAAGGGGGAAACTGTGAAGAAGATAACCAAGAATTCACAGGTGAAGGAGATGACTGCTTTGCTGAAATGGATGAATGATGAAAGGTTAGTATCTCACAGATTTAATAATGTTCAACTATCTTTCATGGATTTAATTACACCTTCTTTGTTTTTCAGCTTTAAGCCAAGAGTTGGACTGTGTGGTCAAGAGATGGACAAGGACTGGTTTGGCCTAATACTGGAACCAAAAGCTTGGCTGAAAGATGGTGTAAGCTATTTACTTATGATGTCAAATTAGTTTACTGTTGGGATTTGTTGCAATGCCTACTGTTGGGATTTGTTGCAATGCCTGACATGATGAATTATATTTTTTTGAAGCACATCGATGAAATTTGTTGTTATATCCGTAAGGCACTTTTGGAGTCCGAAGTTAAACGCAAGGCCACAATATTGGACGTTTTCTGGCCTGCTGATTATACGGATGCATATAGATACTATGTCCAAAATGCATGCACTGTTCCACCTGCATCTGAACGTGCACTCGCATACTTTAGGGGAGATCGACCTAAACCTTATGGGTCCGGTTGGGATGATCTGGACTTCATTTATTTCCCCCTCAACATCGATAACATGCATTAGGTGGCTGTAGAGATCGATCTGCAGCAATGGCAGGCAAATGTATATGATTGTAATGTGGATTTGAACTCTAACTTGGTCGTAGAGACATGCCTGCATGGGGTTTGTCGGTTTCTTCCTCACTTCATGAAACAGTACCCACCGCTTGCCAATAAATTTGAACATCGGGGTACTCAAGAGATTAAATTTGAGAGAATTCAAGGACTGAAGCAGAACAAGCGTGGGTAAGTCGAAATATCAATCCCCTTACCAATTTTATTATATACTTCATCTAAGTAACTTTATTGCATTTTGTGTTCGTAGTCATGATTGTGGGATATACACTCTGAAACACATGGAATTGCTCAGTGCTGGTTGGAAAAATCTTGACGTTGTGGCAGACAAATTTATTGACGGCTTTAGGAGCGACATGGCTCATAACGTGTTTGACGGGGTGTGAAGGTCGAGCCTAAGGAACTCCATCGTTTAAATTGGATATTTGGATGTTCTTTTTGGGGTTTGGATGGCATTTGCTTAGATTACGTACAATTGGATGTTTTCGAAGACAACTTGTTTAGATTACATACAATGTTATGACAACTTGTTTAGATTACATACAATGGCAGTTATGTGCGTGTAGGTTAAATGACAGTTACATGGCACTTAAACGACATTGATTGACTTCAGAATATACAAGATATAAAAAATTGCATGACAAGATGAATCTAAGAGGGATGTGGAATACAATAAAAAACTCCAAACAGGGTATCGGCTCTACTGAGAACTCAGCCACTTCTTTTTTGAGAAGAGACAATAAAAAACTCCAAACCGTTATGAAATTAGCATTAACTGCCCACCAACTCCAATTTACACTGATTAGACAGGATATCAGTGACAGGACAGGATATTAACACAAGTAATTAAATTAATTCTCTATTAGAGCACCGTCATAAATGTAACCCTAACTGCCACCAACCCAAAAACCTCTTTATATACCCCCTCATACGAAGTCATATTTCCTCATCCACAATCCGCTTAAAAACATCTTCCACCTTACCCTAAAAACACCAAATTCCCTACGCTTCTTTCGTTTACATGGCTGATCAGCCTAACGATTACAGGGTGTTTGCAACTGTCCATACCGGAGGGAGAATCATCCCTTCAAGGGGAGCAAATGCCAGGATTTCGACCCATTACTACCAAGGCGGGACGACGCAAAACTGGAGTCCGTTGGCTGAAATGGTACAGGATGTTTGGTGGTTGATCAACCAAGTGTATCACTTTAACAATTATGAACGGGACGCTTCGTACTTCTTCGAAGTTGTGCCCCCCGATGGCGGCCCTCGTACCTTGAGGGCCTTATAGAACCGCGGAGACGCGGCCGTCCTTGCCGCCCAAGGTAGAATCGTGGCCTTCATAAACATATATGTCATCACGGGAGATGTTGTTGAAGAACTTCCGCAGCGCGACGGCCCAGATTCATCTGTCTCCTCCGCATCCGTGTTTATGTAATATTTAGTGTAGGGACTATGTAAGGTAGTGTAGTATTTAATAGGTTATGAAGTTTGTTATTGTATGAATTTCTAATGTCAAGTAGGAACTCTATAATGTCATATAGTGACTATATATTGTCATATAAGTGTCAGATTGCCAAATGAAGCATGCTATGTAATTCTGTTTTATATAATATAGTATGTTATGGTAATGTCGCATGAAATAGTACTCTATGGTGATGCTTTTGTTGGTGGGTAAGTAGTTGTGTTGAACATCGTATTAGTGGTAATGCATGTGAGTGTCGTGAAGATATAATGTCATGTAGTGGCTATGTAATGTCACGTAAATGTAGTAATTTTAAGAAGCATGTTATGTATGGCCGAGGACGGTTTATGTTTTTCCTGTGTGTTATTCAGATGCCACTCATGTTGGTCTGTTGGTTATTTGAAAGCATATTGAATCTGTCATGATAAATATGGAAGAATAACAAGTGTGGTCAAGGGGTAGGTACATAATGGAGTGAAACTTCTGTCATATGAATTTAACCAAAAGTAGTCAATGTCGCTCTCCCTTGAATCTCTTGTCACAAAACCACTGACTCATGACATTCAGTATACCATCAAGCAACCCAATCAACGACATTCGACGCGGGCCCACTAAGCGACTATTAACGGATTCCGCATTGTTGGACGTCATAATGTTGAATCTGTTTGCGGGCATATGCGACCTTGTCCACGCTTCAAATCCAACACCCCTGAGGTAGGTACCGACTTCCGGAGACTGGTTGCAAAGTCTTGCAAATTCACGATTGAAGTCATGTTTGGTGTACGCTTGATTTGCCTTTTGGTACAGAATCCATAAGTCATTTCTTTTAAACCTCGTCTTCACGTTACTCCATAGGTGAAGTGTGCAACAACCATGCTTTGCGAAGATATAGCGCTCTCTTAAACCTTTGTATATACTTCCATGACGGTCAGACACAAATACGAGGTCATGATCGTCGGCAACAACAGAGCGTAGGTGTCGAAAAAAATACGACCATGAACTGTCATTCTCGCTGTCAACAACAGCAAAAGCCACTGGATATATTTGTCTGTTTCCGTCTTGTGCCACTGCAACTAGAAGTGTGCCTCTGTACTTTGATCGTAGATGGATACCATCCACAGTTATGACCTGCAATAGTTTCCAATCAGCTTTACAGAGTGACATATGCTACAATGTACTGTATCAATTTGATAATAGCATCGTGGAACGTGACAAAACAAAAATATATCTTTCTTAAAAATTGCATTCCATTGCGCCAAACACCCAAGCTGATGAAACAATACTTGAATCGATGATTATAATCTACTTCAACATGTGTGACTGTCCCTGTATTCATCCTTTCGAGCATGTACATGTATCCATGAATCCTATTGTAGCTTTCTTCAGCTGTGCCTCTTATCCTGTCAATGGCGGTTAAACGTGCTCTGTTTGCCTTGTCATAACCAACTGCCACTCCCATGTTCTTCATGATGTCTTGAATTTCGACAGCACGAGGTCTAGGACATGTACCGGTTGTGTTAAAGCTGTAACAGGATTGTATATGTAACATGCTAAGGTTAGTTCATATACATGCTCATAAATATATATGATCGTACTGACAGGATTGTTTACTTACCTTGACATAATATGGTCAGCAATTACGCTTGAACTTACATGTCTGTGGTGGTTATGCTTTAGCTTCATGCCACATGTATGTTGTCCATAATACTTCCTTACTTCAAACAATCCTGTGCTGCCAAGAGCGGTCCCACGACAAAAAAATGTGCAACTAGGATCAATGCACCTTACCACATATAACTTCTTATTAGACTTCTGGACTTGCATCTGGAAGCACCTCTGTAATGCCATCAAGGATAAACGATCCTTAAGATCCTTCTTGCAATTGAAATGCTCTCCAACTTTTATTTCCAAATTATTGTCGCTCACCCCATTATCCTCCATTGGCTCATCCAATTGCCTTTTACTAAACTGTTTGCTACGATAGTACTCGGCTTCAATCTCTTGTAGAACTTCCTCATCAATGTCTATGAATAAGTTGTCGACTTCATTAGTGTCATCCAACAATGTCCCTTCTTCAACATCTTCCTCAACATCATCCTCAAAGTCATCCTCAAAGTCATCCCAATCAAAATCTCGCCCAACGTCTTCCCCATAATCACTCTCAATGTCAATACATTCATGTTGTGTTTTTGTTCCTATGGAAGACCTTGTTTCTCTCCCATCGGTTTCTGAGTCTGCCTCAGATTGGCTCACCAAGTCAACTATTTTTACTTCCCCATTGTTTACACGACAAATTTTTGGTTTCAGTTCATACATGTCACAATCAACTATATTCAGTAAAGCTTCAGTGGGACAATTGTCGCTTACCATATTGCTCTTGTCGGATTTGGTACCATTTCTGCTTGGATGGCAACCTACCACAACCTCGGCCTCTGCCTCTTGAGTTTGTGTTAACGGTGGCGAAGTCAGACACACTGTGGTGTCCTCGTCATCACTTCTACTTGGATGACCAACCATCACAACCTCGGCCTCTGGCTCTTTGTTTCCCTTCTTTTTCATACTCGCATATAACTCGATAGGCCAAATGTTATCTTGTGAGTGTGCGTTCAAAAATTGAACGCACCAAGGTCCTCGTCATCTTTGACATCGATTGGTTGTGGCAGTGGTTTCCACGGTGACAGATATTTTATCTCCATTTCATCTATCTCGTCAATGCATTTAATCTTCTCAGCCAACTTTTTCCTCAGATTTGAGTAATTCATATCTGCATACAAATAAAGTCCTGTTGTCGTTGTGATCCCATCAAAAACCCACTTGTTTCCCTTATATGTCCATTCACCACCTGTTTTCAGAGTCAAGTAGTATGCTCTTGAACCTGTTATACGAACAAAAAGCAAACACAAGTTCAATACTTTATGCCAAACGGGGACCCCCGTATGACTAATACCCTAACACCGACATTAAAGGGTAAGCAAGGCCATAATAAAGGGTTTTCAGGCTGGCGATTTTGATAATTCTAGTGATGGTAGTTCCATTTGTAGGGAAAACAAGCCGATTCTACAATCAAGGATAAACGGGAGTTAAAGTTGGTGTAATGCTCAACAAGAATTTGAAAGGTTGTTCTCTCGTTTAGGGAACCACAAAAGAATGTCTTGTAAAGAAGAATATGAACGTGAAAGTCAGAACTCACCCATTATTAAATTTCTTCTATTCCAAAGACATTGAAGACGCTACACAATCTTTTTTGAAGATTTGTGGATTTAAGGTCTTGTGGTGTTACGGTGGCTTTGTGCAGGTTTACAGGTTGAGTTCTGCTTGGATGACAACCTAACACGTGGGTAAAGGGGTAGAAATTGGAGGAAAACTTGTTAACTTTTAGAGGGAAAACAAAGATTTTCCCAATGGTGTGTACTACATTTTCAGAAGTCATATCAGGTAAATAGTTATGAAGCAATATTTAATAGCAAATGACATGGCCGTCAAATTGAACAAAAAAACCTAAATAAAACTAAGCGGGGACCCCCGACCATGTTCCTTCTCATTTTGACTCAACAATCCCTAAACCCTCTCTGCGCCGAACTTGAAGGTAACCCTCTTTGTTTATTGTGTGGTTTTCATACTGGATCAAGCATGTAGGCATGGTTGAGGATGAATTGAATATAAAGTATGTACCTCATGACTTTGGTTTTTTATGTAAGAGGATGAATTTTATTTTTGAATAGTATGAGTAAGCATGATTGATTCTACATGTCAGATTGCCAAAATATTAATGTCGATCTTCATGTAAGTTTTGCAAATTCAATCACAATGCCAACATTACACACACATACAATTACCTTACTAGAATAGTTGCCAACTGGATGCTATCATTACATTCCTAGAATATTGTAATGTGGGCTACCATTACATTTCTACAAAAAAGGATAGTTGTCAACTGGATGCTATCATTACATTACTAGAATCACAACTACCTACTGTCAACCTCCTCTTTCACGCGGAATGCACAGCCTTCATAGGCGCTATTTAAAACACAATCCTTTAGGATTTCTTGCCAGTGCCAATCCTGTCAATGACCAAAAACACGGTTAGTTAATCAACCTTTTTAATCCTGTCAATGACCAACAACAATGACCAACAATGTAAGTTTTTTTTATCGGGAATTACCTTTTCTATAATATAAGGGTTTCCAACAATAATAAACAATGATCGGGCACGAGTCAGGGCAAAATTGAACCTCTTCGGGTTGCTCAGATATCCCATGCGGAAAGTCCTGTCATATTCATCGTGGTTAGCGGTCGATCTGACGGTTGACAGGATGATCACTTCCTTTTCTTTACCCAGAAACTGCTCAACCCCGCCAATCTCAATATCCCTCATACGTAGAGACATGAGATCCTTCCTTATCTTTAGTACTTGTTGTGGGAAAGGGGTAATAATCCCGATGTCTTGCTCATGCACATTCCTTCTTATTAGCTTCTGTACGAGCTCAACCACCTTGCTAGCTTCAATCCTATTAAACCATGATGGGCTGCCCTTTTCCCTCTCATCAAAGCCTTGGATGCCACATAACATGAAAGGGAAGTTCCTATTGGGAAGCATATTAGCCCAAGGTAAGGAAGATGTGTTACTGTCTTCTCGATATGGAATCAATGCTCCACTATAAAATAGTCTTGAAGGAACACAAACAATTGCAGGGTGGCTCTGGTAATTGTTCAACAACATTGTGACATAATTGCGATCCCCTGATCTGTAAACTTCAAAGTCCAACAACCTCTCCAGAAAAGATCTTCGCAAACCATAAGCCTCAGCTTGCTTTGAATAAATATCAGGCCCAAGTTGTTTGGGATCACCACAAAGAACAATAATTGTGTTCTTTTCTAAGAGGGTTGATATGGGGATCATTGTCTCTGGCTCTGAAACTTGGCTTGCATCATCTAAGATGATGTGGGAGAAGTGACCACGGTTAACCCCTTCAACATGATAGAGGTAAGATGCACTCGTGTATGTCGTTATTATTATCTTGTACCTGCGGAGTGCATTTCGAGAAGGGCAAGTGAAGAAACCTGCACTGTAGGTGCAGAACCTCAACAATGCAGCGTTCATTTTTTGTAAGAGACGATGTGTGGAATTCAACCTATACATATCTTCCTCCCTAAGTTTCATCCCCTCATAAAGGATTTTCTCTAATATGTGATCTGCCGCGCAATTTGAAGAAGCACATACCAGTATATGAGAATTACGTCTAGTTGTATAGAGTTGTAGGATCACCTCCACCAGTGTTTTTGTCTTTCCTGTTCCCAGGGGTCCATAAATCACATAAGGAGCTCCTCCTCTGCAGCCTAAAATTAAGTGAACAACATTTTTTTGGTCCTCATCAAGAAGAAGTGAGATAAGCACAAAATTGTTTGCTGTAATCCTCCGCTTTGAATGATACTCATGGGGAAAGAGGAAGTTTTCGTGTAATGCCTCTGCATATAGAATGGCTTCATGAAGCTTACGAAAATTTGCCCCGTTGAACACAAAACAGATTTCATACACATTTCTATCTATATGTCTTTGGTAAAATTCATCATTAAATTGCAATAATAATTCATCAGCCTCAACACGGTGGATCAAGCCCTGTTCAAAGAACATTGGCAAGTTCAACATGAGAACATAACATTGACAACGATAATTCGTGCAATTTCATAATTTATTCCGACAATAGTATATAACACTTTGACAAAAATAGTAAGATACCTAACATTATCCACATACCTGATGGAAAGAATATTCTCCATAAACATTCACCACATCTCCACTGACAACTGAGGGCCTTCTTTCACCTAGTCCTGGCACTTTAAGTGCTACAAGCCGATTATACCTTTGTCTCAAAGTAACAGACTTCATATTATAAGCTTTCACGTACTCCTGTAAACAAATATAAAAAAAATCATTCAACAACTTGGTACTACGAGAGAACGATGCCATCTAGCTATCCCCTCCGTCCCCCAACCCCCATACAGAGAAAATATAACACTTATCATAATCAGAAGTTCCTCCATCCCTAACAACTCATTGAAATACGATGCATAATTTTCCTCTGTTAAGCCTTGTAAGACTACTTCAGGCATTTCCTCAAACTCTTTCGCTTTCCTGATATGTAGTGGTATGTTATATGGTCTCTGAGGTGCCAAAGCTTTGGATACCTCATCTTTAGCCAAGAGGAAGACAAGTCGTTCAATAGTCACAACATCAGTTTGGATATGCACTATAGATGTGAAAACACCAATCTCCTTGGGCACACAACACATCCATATAGTCAGGCTACCATGTGGCATCAAATTTCGTTCCTCCATATGAAAAGAACGGACAAAATCTTCCTCAGGTATGTCATCTGGCTGGCCAGATGGAGGTTTCATCAGTGACAACACAAATGAATCTTCAGGAATTGAAGCATAAATCTTCACACCCAAAAGTAAAATATATTCATCAGTGGTGTTTTCTATTGTGAATGACGCCACGGCAACCTCGTTCGCAGGAACTGATTGAGGCTTTCCTCTAGCAAATGGAAACGGCACAGACACCATGACAGGACCCTCCTCAGTAGGAGTGGAAGTTGTGACTGAAGGAACATCGATGAAGCCAACCTCTCCCTTGTCTCCAATGGTGGAGTATTCATCATCCATACCTATTTGCCACTCAATTAAAATCCAATAGAAGTTTGTGAGTCCACAAGAAAAGAACACAGCCACACGAGCTGCTCTAAGGAGATGAAATAGATGAAGAGTAGAAAGAGATGGGTGAGATGAAGTGAAACAAAAAGAGAGTAGGACTGGAAGCATGTACAATTGGGATAGTCAAACAACACACACTCCAATGAGATGGGTTAGATGAAGTGCCATTAAGATCTCTGTAAAGTAAGATCTCTGCGAAGTAAAATAGTCTGAATACGGTCATATTTGTCAGTCATAGACTATTACTCTGTGAAAATAGGATAAACAATATGTCACAATAGCAATTTACAATGTCACGGTTTTGAAATCACCAGCACTACGAGTGGCACCATGTACCTAAAAATACTCAAACATGGAGCATTTTCTAATTAAGATATCTGTAAAGTAGATTGGTGAGATGAAGTGCAATTAATATCTATGTAAAGTAAAATTGTCAAAGAGGCAGAGCATCAGGAAAGGGAGATCCAATTAAGATATCTTGTATTTAGATTAGTGAGATGAACTATCCAGCTTCTGAGTAGAACTATTCAGCCAGATGTCACACGTCCTACCCAAATTAGGCAATAGGCAAGCATGTAATATGGTTTAATGACTAAAAACTTTTAGTTGTAGTTATGACATTATTCTATAAATATTTGGTATGACATATATCCAATTTAAACGCTATAGTTATGACAGTTTTATTATTAAGTATGACAATTGTTTTACTAAGGCCGACAAGAACTTTCTATTATAGCAGGTAAAAAACCTTCTGAATATTTGTCTACTTCAGAAAACTACCAGTTCATCTGGTTAACAAAAGTCTTGTGAATCATTTCTTTACTCCAGAAAACTACGAGTTTATCTGGTCGCTTGGGTAGCTTCAGTTTTACATTTGCTCCCTTCTGAATATTTGGTTTTACATAATTTAGCCCTAACCCTAACCTGTAAAACCGCTTGTGAATCAATCTGCTGAGTTCAATAGTTCTTCGGGTTCATCTGCTGAGGTTCAACACTTCTGTTACACAGTTAATTGCCAAAGGCCATTCCTGTTTAACAGTTACACAGTTCGCCATTCCTGAGGTTCAACACGTCTGCGGAATGGGAGGGAGAGGGAGGGGAGGGAGAATGGGTTTGGATCTTTCACTTCCAACTGTTCATTCACCGGCCGACGGGATGGAGGAAGGCGGGATGGCCGGGAAATGGGAGGGAAGTGGGCGGGAGAAATGAAGAAAGGGGCGGGATAAAATTTGGGATTTTGGAGGGAAATATTAAAAAATGATATTTTCCTATTTTGTGCTTTTTGTTTCCTTTTTCTTTTCATGATTTTTTTTGTTTTTACTTAATTTCTAAATTAAAAGAAAAAATTTAATATTTTGCAAAAATATCCCAAATGGTGTATATTTGCAAAAAAAAAAGTCAAACTGATATTTTTGCAAGTCACTAATGTATTTGGGGTATTCTTGCAAATTGGTGAATAATAATGATGATTAATTTATGAAAAATGATGTTTATTTTAGGTGCTCATGATACATTATGCGTGAATGCCCCTTTTAAGTTTTCAATATTACAACTGTAATTGCGTTATACTTCGAATAATCCATACCCCTTCCACACTAAAGGCCCTTTCCAAACTTAAGGCCGTACCAATCATTCTATGCTTTTTTTTCACTTGAATCAACTATGATTTTTTTTTCATTTTCACGATGACTACTACCAAAGTTTTCAAGATCGGGATTCTAGGATCGGATCGGCAAGAGATCTCCGGGATGGGATCATGAGATCGGATCATGAATCATAAGATTCTACATTACAACTAAAATTATGTATGAATAACCTAATACATTAGATGTTTTTTAAGTTAGAAAACATTATAAATATTACATGTTGGGTAAGTATTAATGTTTTCAAGATAAATTAGAATAACAATGAACTAGAATTGAGATATAATTTTGATCGTATCAATATGTGATAATAGGATATTGTACTTTTTTCCCCTTTTTTAGTTGTGTCGTATATAATTAATATTTACATAATTTAATTTTGTAATTGTGTATGACTTATATCAATTTATACTAAATAGTATGATGTTATTGTCATATGTATAAGATAGTAAGAATCGTTGGAATCGAATGTATCATGAAAATCATACACAAACTCATTTTATTTTGATCAATTAAGATCCTATCTCTAACAAGATTCTACTCATTTTAGTTAGGATCGGGGATTGTTACGTATGTCTTGAATTGTAGAGTCCTTAAAATCGTAGATCCGAATCGGGATATTAATAACCTTGACAACTACAGTTGGAGTTTTCAGTAGTGTCACTGGAAAATTGAAATGAGTTACCTTCTCAATATTTTATATCTCTTTGGTATTTATTAATATCTACAGTACGTGATTGGGTGTTTTATTTCAAATATTAAAAATTATGTGTTAAATAACAAAAAGAACAGGTTATTCGTGAAAAATTGACATCGTTTGTTAACAATAAAGATGCATAAAGTTTGAGGTTAAATAACTTATATAATAGGTGCTTTTCTGAAAAAAGTTGAGTTTATTTTTTTGTATAAAGCGTAATATTAAAAAGAAGTGTTAATATAAAAGATGATGATTTACATATTATTCCGTGTCTGATTACTCTTTAGGATAATTTAAACCTCCTCACTTCGCCTTCTTTCCAAACTCCCGGTCCTGATGGCTACCTAGCTAAATTATATTAGACATATTGGCCTTTTTTTGGTAAATCTTTGACTAGTGCTATTCAGGCGTTCTTTCCCTCTGGAAAACTCCTTAAAGAATGTGCACACTCGTTTGCACTAATCCATAAAACTGAAAACCCTATGACTATAAATCAATACCGATAGTTTATTCATCCCATGTTAACTCAAATTAGGTTGGTTGATAACTTGATACCGATAACCGAATGATACCTAACTCACTCCACTTTATAATTAGAGACAAATGCGAACAAAATACAAGAAGAACAACACCGGCGTCAATGGCGATTTGCGAGGAGAGCACAAAGGCAGAAAACAAAAGAGAGGAGAAAGTTGGAACGAAAAGCAAAAGGACGAAAATGCCCTTTCGTGTATAAAAAACCTCTAATTGTTAGGACTAATATGAGCCGCACGATAGAGTTGATTAGATGACAAGGATGCATCTATAGTTTACACTCTAAACTCGATCCATATATGATTGGCTTCTACATATGAACATAATAATGCAAGATCTCCCATTTTTGGCACGCAATCATAAAAAAATAAGGTGGGGATCATATACAACATTGTATTAATATGGAATCTTTCATTTTTGGAAAGTATCAAATATTAACAAGCTAGGAGGGAAACTATTATTATATTCAAGATACTTTAGGCAATAAATTACAACATATATACAATATATATACAAAATATACAATACTCGGGTGATCGATCAATATACATAGGAATGAGGTAATCCTTTTTCTCTTGCACAAGTAATTAAGTTTATTGATATAACATCAACCACGTGATGTACCCTTTAATTTATATCCTCAAAGAAAAACCCGAACAAGCTAGTATCCATGGCCAAATCTTCTTACATTAGTGTTATTCTTGTTTTGGTTCTTACGTTAGCAGGTAACAATCCATAGTTTATATGTTGTGCTTAATCATCTATTATATATACGGTGATGGTCCGTTCAATCTTTTTTTTTGTCGTGCATGGATTGGTGTTTACGAAGTAAAGTTGAATTTTTTGCCCTTCAGTAATGGATTGTGTAGAGAAGACGAATGCGGCGACACCGTGTAGCTGGGATCTGAAGAATTGTTGTGTGTTGGTTCCTAATATGTGCAATATTGCACAATGCGAAAAATTGTAATCCCAGCACAAGCCAAAGTCAGGGAGTTTTCCTGTTGCATAATGCTTCAATCAGAAATGCATTTGCTCGGGCGTTGTATGTTAATTATTATGTACTCCTTGAATGTTTCTTCTATTTATACTTGATGAGAGACTTAGTTCGCAGAATAATAATGATAATTAATTTATGAAAAATGATGTTTATTTTAGGTGCTCATGATACATTATGCATGAATGCCCCTTTTAAGTTTTCAATATTATAACTATAATTGCGTTATACTTCAAATAATCCGTACCCCTTCCACACTAAAGGCCCTTTCCAAACTTAAGGCCGTACCAATCATTCTATGCTTTTTTTTTCACTTGAATCAACTATGATTTTTTCATTTTCACGATGATTGCTACCAAAGCTTTCAAGATCGGGATTCTAGGATCGGATCGGCAAGAGATCTCCGGGATGGGATCGTGAGATCGGATCATGAATCATAAGATTCTACATTACAACTAAAATTATGTACGAATAACCTAATACATTAGATGTTTTTTAAGTTAGAAAACATTATAAATATTACATGTTGGGTAAGTATTAATGTTTTCAAGATAAATTAGAATAACAATGAACTAGAATTGAGACATAATTTTGATCGTATCAATATGTGATAATAGGATATTGTACTTTCCCCCCCTTTTTTAGTTGTGTCGTACATGATTAATATTTAAATAATTTAAATTTGTAATTGTGTATAACTTATATCAATTTATAATAAAATAGTATGATGTTATTGTCATATGTATAAGATAGTAAGAATCGTTGGAATCGCATGTATCATGAGAATCATACACAAACTCATTTTATTTTGATCAATTAAGATCCTACCTCTAATAAGATTCTACTCATTTTAGTTAGGATCGGGGATTGTTACGTATGTCTTTAATTGTAGAGTCTTTAAAACCGTAGATTCGAATCGGGATATTAATAACCTTGACAACTACAGTTGGGGTTTTCAATAGTGTCCCTGGAAAATTGAAATGAGTTACCTTCTCAATATTTTGTATCTCTTTGGTATTTATTAATATCTACAGTACGTGACTGGGTGTTTAATTTCAAATATTAAAAATTATGTGTTAAATAACAAAAAGTATGGGTTATTCATGAAAAGTTTACATCGTTTGTTAACAATAAAGATGCATAAAGTTTGAAGTTAAATACCTTATATAATAGGTGCTTTTCTGAAAAAAGTTGAGTTTTTTTTGTATAAAGCGTAATATTAAAAAGAAGTGATAATATAAAAGATTATGATTTACATATTATTCCGCGTCTGATTACTCTTTAGGATAATTTAAACCTCCTCACTCTGCCTTCTTTCCAAACTCCCGGTCCTGATGGCTACCTAGCTAAATTCTATCAGACATATTGGCCTTTTTTGGTACATCTTTGACTAGTGCTATTCGTTCTTTCACTCTGGAAAACTCCTTAAAGAATGTACACACTCGTTTGCACTAATTCATAAAACTGAAAACCCTATGACTATAAATCATTACCGCTAGTTTATGCATCCCATGTTAACACAAATTAGGTTGGTTGATAACTTGATACCGATAACTGAATGATACCTAACTCACTCCACTTTATAATTAATGACAAATGCGAACAAAATACAAGAAGAACAACACCGGCGCCAATGGCGATTCGCAAGGAGAGCACAAAGGCAGAAAACAAAAGAGAGGAGAAAGTTGGAACGAAAAGCAAACGGACGAAAATGCCCTTTCGTGTATAAAAAACCTCTAATTGTTAGGACTGATATAAGCCGCATGATAGAGTGGATTAGATGACAAGGATGCATCTACATTTTACACTCTAAAGTCGATCCATATATGATTGGTTTCTACGTATGAACATAATAATGCAAGATCTCCCATTTTTGGCACGCAATCATAAAAAAATAAGGTGGGGATCATATACTACATTGTATTAATGTGGAATCTTTCGTTTTTGGAAAGTATCAAATATTAACAAGCTAGGAGGGAAACTATTATTATATTCAAGATACTTTAGGCAATAAATTACAACATATATACAAAATATATAATACTCGGGTGATCGATCAATATAAATAGGAATGAGGTAATCCTTTTTCTCTTGCACAAGTAATTAAGCTTTTTGATATAACATCAACCACGTGATATACCCTTTAATTTATATTCACAAAGAAAAACCCGAACAAGCTAGTATCCATGGCCAAATCTTCTTACATTAGTGTTATTCTTGTTTTGGTTCTTACGTTAACAGGTAACAATCCATAGTTTATATGTTGTGCTTAATAATCTATTATATATATACATTGATGGTCCGTTCAATCTTTTTTTTTTGTCGTGCATGGATTGGTGTTTACGAAATAAAGTTGAATTTTTTGCCCTTCAGTAATGGATTGTGTAGAGAAGACGAATGCGGCGACACCGTGCAGCTGGGATCCGAAGAATTGTTGTGTGTTGGTTCCTAATATGTGCAATATTGCACAATGCGAAAAATTGTGCTCCCAACACAAGCCAAAGTCAGGGAGTTTTCCTGTTGCACAATGCTTCAATCAGAAATGCATTTGCTCGGGCGTTGTATGTTAATTATTATGCACTCCTTGAATGTTTCTCTTATTTATACTTGATGAGAGACTTAATTCGCAGAATAATAATGATAATTAATTTATGAAAAATGATGTTTTTTTAGGTGCTCATGATACATTATGCCTGAATGCCCCTTTTAAGTTTTCAATATTACAACTGTAATTGCGTTATACTTCAAATCATCCATACCCCTTCCATACTAAAGGCCCTTTCCAAAATTAAGGTCGTACCAATCATTCTATGCTTTTTTTTTCACTTGAATCAACTATGATTTTTTTCATTTTCACGATGACTGCTACCAAAGTTTTCAAGATCTGGATTCTAGGATCGGATCGACAAGAGATCTCCGGGATGGGATCGTGAGATCGGATCATGAATCATAAGATTCTACATTACAACTAAAATTATGTACGAATAACCTAATACATTAGATGTTTTTTAAGTTAGAAAACATTATAAATATTACATGTTGGGTAAGTATTAATGTTTTCAAGATAAATTAGAATAACAATGAACTAGAATTGAGACATAATTTTGATCGTATCAATATGTTATAATAGGATATTGTATTTTTTTCCTTTTTTAGTTGTGTCGTATATGATTAATATTTACATAATTTAAATTTGTAATTGTGTATAACTTATAACAATTTATACTAAAATAGTATGATGTTATTGTCATATGTATAAGACAGTAAGAATCGTTTGTAGGATCGTTGGAATCACATGTATCATGAGAATCATACACAAACTCATTTTATTTTGATCAATTAAGATCCTACCTCTAACATGATTCTACTCTTTTTAGTTAGAATCGGGGATTGTTATGTATGTCTTGAATTGTAGAGTCTTTAAAACCGTAGATCTGAATCGGGATATTAATAACCTTGACAACTACAGTTGAACCGGCTATCCCTCAAATACGGGTCCAGGTCGGGCTATACCTATTTTTCCAGCCCGTTTATGTAGGTTATGTCCGCTATGCGGGCTACTAATCATGTCCGTACCCGCTCGGGTGCCCGGGCCGGTCCGCGGGCTTCCCGTTTTCCTTATTTTTTTATTTAGAAGGATTTTTTAATGTTTGAAAATTTGCATATATAGGATGAAAAAACAAATAAGGTATTATACTAAGAGGCAAAAAATAGATATGAAAACAAAATACTTTGAATTTGTGATATAATCATATAAATTAAATTGAAATTTTATATGTACATATAATATATATAGTAAATAAATTTGGGCCGGATTGGGCCGATCAGCTCGTAAGGACTTGTTCCTTTGCCCTAACTCGGCCTGCTTATTGGTCCAGGCTGGGCCACACAATCCGTTAGAGTTCTTATCTTTGTTCAAGTCCGTAATTTTTGGTGGGCGATACGGACGGGCTGGCCATCGTCAGTATCAAAACCCATGTCCCCATCGAATTGAATTTCAAACTCTCAAATTATAACAAATGACGTGAGCTCTTCCTAATCATCGTCCACAAGTTTGGCTTGAAATCTCATGTCGACGGTACTCATATTCATATTCCTCCACCCACTCGTGACCTCTAGAACTAAAGATAAACATCAGTCTTGGTTCAATCTCCCCGCATGAAACGCAGGTATGGACGTGATTCATTTGGTGCAGTGTGTTTATCAAACTTAAGTTTTTGATAAAGTGTGTTTATTAGACATTTCTATATTCTCTAAATTATATAGATCAACTAAATACAAGTATTCATACAGTAGGGTCCAAGTATATAATGAATGATCTTAGAGTGTAAAGTAAAAGAGTAATTAGGTACATAAGATCTAAGAGATGGATAGATAAGATTGGACTGACAAAATTTTAAATATTATTATTTTCGTAATATTTTTTTATTAAAAAATATTTTTTTCGAAATTAATACTTTTTCAAAAACAAATGATTTTTTTTTGAAAATTATTTTTTTTGATTTTTTTTCAAAAATTATTTTTTCGTGTTTTTTTCAAAAAATATTTTATTAGTATATCAAGTGTATAAATAAGTACCAAAATACATCTATAATGAATTCAAAGTGCATATATAAGCACATTTTTTATGCTCACATAGAGTGCATATTTAATATGATAAAGTACATGATGTAATATGTAAATGTGCATTGTTATCATGTATATTAAAAGTTCACATTTTAGCTAGTGTATGTTTATTATATTAAAAGTGCATATGTTAGTATGTTAAAGTACATATTTATTATGTTAAAGTACATACTTAATATGCTAAAAAGTACATGTGTAATTATGTTAAAGTGGATTTTCAATATTTTAAGTTAAGTGCATGTATGTGTAAGTATATTAAAGTGTATGAGTAGTATGTTAAAGTGCATGATTAAAATATTAAAGTGCATGGTATTATTTGTTTTTAGGAAAATATTCATAAACAAAATTTAAATATTTTTGGGGAAAATTTTGGGAAAAAACTTAATTTTCGGGATAAAAATATTTCTTTTTTTTTTTGAATGAAGGGTTAATTTTCATTCAAGTGTAAGAAAACTTACAAAAGTCCTAAGTAGCCCTAGGTATTACAAGGATCTCCCAATCCCAAGTTTCACAATCCACTTTTTGTACTCACGACTATTCTTGAGCCATCGTGCTCGAATACAATTTCTTACATGATCAATAATAGTGATAGAACACTTTCTAAGCCCTATGTTTGAGTTCTTGAAAATTCTATGATTTCGGGCACTCCAAATATGGTAAACCAAAGTTGTCATACATGTAGTCCATAGGCAAAAGGAGAATTTGCCATTACCTTTGTATCTTTGCATAGAGCTAATCCAGTCAATAATGGTAGGATACCTCCTTCCTAGTTTAGCCCACTGTAAAACCTTCTCCATGACTTTCCTGGAGAAAACACAATCAAACCACAAATGCTCCCATGTTTCTATGTGGAGACCGCAGAGCACACAAGTGTCTTCTTGAATGATACCCAAAGACTTAAGCTTGTCTTTGGTTTGCACTCCCTTCTTGATAATCATCCAGTTCATGAAGGAAATTCTAGGAGTGATCATTTTTCCCCAAATGTGGAGATTCCATGCTTGAGTGGGTTAGCTCTATGCAAAGATACAAAGATACAGGTTGCACTCCTAAGAGCTTCATAAAAATATTTCTTGGAATATGAGTATGAGTACCATTGACATATGTTAACTGTTCCGTTAGAATATGAGTACTGTTGAAATATTCATATTCCAAGAAATATGAATATTTCTTGGAATATAAATATCACTATCAGTCGTCAAACTCCGTTAGAAAAATGTTATGCGCGTGAACATATGTTAAATGTTCCATTTCATTATTTTTTTTATTGTTCAGGTTCCATTTTCTAATTTAAAATAAAATTATTCCAATATTTTATTAACATAACAATAGAATTAGTAGGGGGGAAGTAAGCTTATTATCCATCCAATGGGTACGACCCGACCCAGCACCCCTAATCAAAGACTCTTACATAAGAGGTGATTAGCATAGGCCCAACTCGAGAACCGACCCAGACTTGCTGATATCGACCCATCCAACAGGTACAGCCCAACCGGACCCAATTTGTCCTGAAAATGTGCCATCGTACCATGCAAGTCTAGGTGAACATCATATGAACTAGAACCGATAAAATTAAATTTGTTGTACCCAGGGGCGGAGCCAGGATTTTATCCCAGAGGGGGCTAAAATCCGACGCGATAAAAATATTATGTGACTTAAATCTAACGTGACTTAAATCCTATTTCGCAAAAAATAATTTTAATTTTTTTTATGAAGCTTAAGGTAATTTTCACATGAGATGAGGAGAAAAAACTTAAATAATTTTATTTTTTTGACTTAAATCTGTTAGAATTGACTGAAATTGCATTTTCAGATGAGATGAGGAGGAAAAATTTAAGATAATTTTATTTTCATGGCTTAAATTTATTAGGATTGACTGAAATTACATTTTCAGATTCAATAAGGGTAAAAAAAGCTTAAATTTTTTTTAGTTTTTTTTTCCAGAGGGGGCTATAGCCCCCCCCCCCCGGGCCCAACGTAGCTCCGCCCCTGGTTGTACCTATATTTAACCTACTGATTACAAGTGTTTGCATTTGTACTAAGAAAGTGGAAGGTCTTGCGAAGATTGTTCATAGCTAGTGGTTTGATCAAATCTAAATTGTCTATAAATTTTCACTCAATCTAGCTTCCCCATGCATCACAACATAATACCAAAGGCGACTTAATTCTTACAGTCAATACTTCACAGTTTAGCTGATAAACATGATACCTCGTGTTTCCGATGTAACGAGTTCGAATATCCTTCCCCGTTGTAATAAACTAGAGCCTTCTATGAAAAAAATGTGACTTTTAGCAATTCTAGGAATTGTATGAGTATATGCATTGTTGCAAAATTTTGGATTCAATTGTACGATTCTAGCGATCTTAAGATTTAAAACCGGTATAATGATCCTGAATCTAGGTAAAATCTTATTGAAAGTAGGATCTTAATTTTTCGATATAAAATCAATAGGAACATGTGTACGATCCTGATCTTGCATATATACGATTCTGACGATTCTATGAATGATTCTTACAATCCTACAACATATTTATTTTATGACCCTAGCTATATCATTATGAAATGAAAATATATACTTAAAATACAAAACATATGCATTTTTTTTCTTTTTATCTATTATGCTATGATTATATTGTTAAATCACCACTAAACTATTATAAAAAAATAGTATTTTCATATAATAAGGTTTATTTATATAAATATATTTTATGTTTTCACTTGATATATAAGATGTTTATTGTTTATGAGCTTAATTTCTATTATATTTAGCTATATTGTAAAATGTTATGATTTTACGATATAATTCAAATAATAGTCCCAATTTTAGCGATATTGAGTATATGCAAAACAAAAGCTGGGAGGCAACAAGTGCCACGGAAGATGGGAGGCGGGCAACTAATCAGGCAAGACGTACTAGAAATCTGTGAAGGTTCATCTATTAGAGCACCCACAATGCTTGGGTTTTTAGGGGGTTTTTTTAGCCTTTTTTATTATTTTTTATTATTTACCTCATCTAAAAAATCCAATTCACTTTTTCTTCACATCCCTAGTTTTTTAACCCAAGTTTTTTAACTACATCTTTATTTATCCATCAACTATTTATATATATAATAATAGTTTGAATAGTAAATCTTAAATTATATTAGCTAAAACTTAATTAAAATGCAATCGTATTAATATCAAATAATATTTTATTAATAAATTTAAATTTTAGTTAAATTTTTGTATTTGATAAATACGTTTGCAATTTTCAATTTGTTCATAAATACGTTGTGTACCTAATTTGTAAATTGAATGTATACAATCAATATTTTAGGTCTAAAATTTTAATAAAACGCAAATAACACTCGACTTTATTATAATGAAAAAACAAAATTACATTAAAACAAGAACATCACATACTAACATCACACCCAAACACATAAAGTACATTAGAAATGTAAAATTAAAAATAAATAAGAGCAAGAACATGAAAATTTAACATCACACTACAATACATAAAAACATATTAGAAATGATATCATATATAAAATTACTAATTTCTAACATAAGCATGTCCGAACTTCGACCATATGTGCTTAACCAAGTCTTCTTTTAGTTGTTGGTGTGTATTCCTATTTCGGAGCTGGACTCGATTGTTTATGTAGTCTTCCATGGAAGCATGTCGATTAATGGAGTATGTGTTGTCACTAGTACTAGATTGCTCAAATTGAGACACATCATAATACAAAGCGTATGTATCTCGCTCGTCCTCCACTATCATATTGTGCAATATTATGCATGCTTTCATTATTTTTCCAATGGCATCAAGATCCCAAGCAAGTACTGGGTTCTTCACGATGGCGAATCGCGCTTGCAAAACACCAAAAGCTCGTTCCATATCCTTCCGGTATGCCTCTTGATAATGAGCAAAACATTTTGCCTCATCACCTCTTGGAAGTCGAATAGAAGGTACAAACGATGCCCATTGTGGGTAAATACCATCAGTGAGATAGTAGCTCATGTTATACTCATGACCATTGACGGTAAAATTCACTGGTGGTGATATCCCTTCCAAAACATCATTAAAGACAGGAGAACGTTCAAGAACATTAATATCATTTAACGTACCTGGTGATCCAAAGAAGGCATGCCAAATCCACAAATCATATGAAGCAACTACTTCTAAGATGATTGTTGGTTTTCCATGGCCACGTGTGAATTGGCCATGCCATGCAGTTGGACAATTCTTCCATTCCCAGTGCATACAGTCGATGCTACCTATCATTCCAGGAAACCCGCGCATGTCTCCTACATAAAGGAGTCATTGCAGGTCTTCTGCGGTTGGTCTTCGAAGGTATGTTGCACCGTACATGAAATGATCCCATCGACAAAGTTGGCTAGGCATTGTCGAGCAGTCGTTTCACCCATTCGAAGATACTCATCTACTTGATCTGCGCACATGCCATATGCTAGCATGCGAATAGATGCAGTGCATTTTTATAATGGAGATAAGCTTTGTCTTCCTAGTGCATCCCTCGTTTGACGAAAATACTCAAACATGGATGACAAATCCTTAACTATGCGTAAGAATAAGGGTCTATGCATTCTAAACCGTCTGCGAAACTGAGATTCAGAATACACTGATGGTGGGACTTCAGAGAAATAATCTTCGACTAGTTGTTGATGACCTTTTTCACGCTCTCGGTCGATGTATCTTCGCCTTCTTCTTGGTTGAGAGCTTTCACCCTTGGATAGATGTTGAGTTGCTAGAGATAGAGCTTTATTAATTTCATCATCAAGCTCATCAGATAATGAACTATCTTTTGGGTTCAAAAGGTCCCATATAGTCTGATGGGGATCCATTTGTAAGGAAGATATGAAAGGAGATTTAATATATTGTGATAGCGAAATATTGAAGAGTGGAGGCACATTTCCTCCACATGAAGCAAGCGCTCCAGCCCGTCCTACTGGTATTAAGAATGCAAAGAAGAAGGGGAAACAAGTTGCTCAAAGTTCAAGTGAATCCATGGAGGCACATTTAGAGAAAGTCGATAGGTTGACTATGCTCCAAGCTAGCAGAGATTTGCAGAAGAAAGAGGCAAAAAAAGAGAATTTGAAAGAGCAGAAAAAGATTATTGATGAATATATTCGTACTCAAAATGACTATGTTCGTACTCAAAAGCTTCAAATGCTAACTCAACTTCTATCATTTGGTGAGTTAAGCCCAGAGCAAGAGATGATAAAAGCAGAACTGATGGGTGAATTATTTTCTAAGTGAAGAATAATTTTAGATTTATGTTTTTCATTTCCCTAAGTGAAGAATCGCTTCACATTTATGTTCTTGTTAACTTATGTTGTTTCTTATATTTGGGGCTCAACTATTCGGCGCATAGGCATTTTTGCCTTTTGGCGCATAGGGCCGCGCGTAACGTGAGAATAGACTTCCCACGTTACGCGTCGATACTGACCCATTCAAGACCCACACGTAACGCGTGAATTGGCTCCACACGTTACGTGTGGGATCGGTTCACACGTTACGTGTGACATTGTATCACACGTAACGTGTGGGAATCTGGCTATAAAAGCCAGATTCGGCTCCTCCTCTTCATTCAGCATCAGCACTCAGCCTCCTTGCCCCTCCCGCTGCGCCTCCTTGCCCCTCTCGTGTAACGTCTCCTTGCCCCTCCCGCGTAACGCCTCCTCGCCCCTCCCGCGTAAGGTTAGTTCCTAGAAATAATTATTTGATTTTGTTTTTAATAAATTTAAATCCACACATAGTATTTGGTTAGGTAGATCTAGGTTTGGATGATAGATCTACGATTTGGAGATGATTTGGATGGTAGATCTAGGTTTTGTAGAAGTTTTTGTGATGTTTAGGGTTTTGGTTAGGTAGATCTAGGTTTGTAGACATTTTGTGTGGAAAAATGAAAGTGGAAGTGATGATATTGTTAGATTGGTAAAAATTGTGGATTTGTTGTTGAATTTTGGGTATATTTGAAAAAAAAAAATATTCGGACTGTCTCGCCGGAGAAGACGACCGGAATATCGCCGGAAAGTCGCCGGCGGCTTCCCGGTGAAATTGGAATGTGCACATTCACACGTAACGTGTGAATGTGCACCACGCGTTACGTGTGAGAGCAAGTCACACGTAACGTGTGAATTTCCATTTTTTTAGATTTGTGGAACGTTGATTTTCTGTTTTTTGATTTTTGTTGATTAAAATTCGGACTGTCTCGCCGGAGAAGACGGCCGGAATATCGTCGGCAAGTCGCCGGCGACTTGCCGGTGAAATTGGAATAAGCACATTCACACGTAACGTGTGAATGTGCACCACGCGTTACGTGTGAGAGCAAGTCACACGTAACGCGTGAATTTCCTTTTTTTTTTGATATCTGTAACGCTGATTTTCTGTTTTTTGATTTTTGTTGATTAAAATGTGTTGATATGTAAACGCAGATGGAACCTGGGGAAAGAACTGAACGCAGGATACGTCGCAACCTTTTACGCCAACAGTCGTATGTGACTGGCGAAGAGGTCAAAAGGTCGGAAAGGAGGCAACGGAGGGATGTGTGCTACCGGGATGATGAGACCGGCGCATACCAGATTGGAGCAGGTAGCAGTACTAGGGCTGGTTTAGGGTTTCAAACTGGAGTCGGTAGCAGTAGTGGGGCTGCTGGCGATACTGGCATGATAGGAGTGCATAGCCTAATGGCAGTGCCGTCGTTTATTGGGGTAGAGCAGGCTCTGAGCCTCCGAGGGACCCAGACTATGAAGGAAGTCCGCTGCATTGTTATTCTGATACAATAGATCAGAATAACTATTACGGGCGGAATTTTAGTCTGCCGGTACTACCGTCGCATGTGAGCCCTCATCATAGCCCGAGAGATTATTATCAGGGAGATGAGGAGCAGGACAACCCGTGGGAGAACCCGGCGGTGTACCCGAACGCTGCCTATCATCAGCCTATGGTAAGTACATTTAGTATAACATGCATTTGTTTACAATTCATTATTGCATCTGATCTATTTAATAAATGTAGGATCATGCATGTACATGGGGGACTCAGGACCAGGGGACTCAGGCCCAGTCCAGCAATGCCTGGATTCCAAGAGAAGACGCCCCAAACACGGCGGGCGAGGAGCCGGGCGAGGAGCCTCAGGAAGCCTCTTCTTCGCGGGGAAAACCACCCCGGTCAAAGAAGAATGTCAGATACGACCCTGAACTGGTGGTGAGCGTTCCTGGAGGTCCGGAGAGACCTGAACTCCTAAAGAGTTTTGTAAACCACGTGGCGTACCTCCTTTACCAGCGCGTTGTAAGTTGCACGTAACACAATTTTTTTAATTATTAATCTTGTTTTAAATAAGTCTGTATGATTGCTTAATTATGTTCATATACAGTCGGTGCAACCCTTGAGGTTCCAGCAGCGAGGCAAGCAGTTACGCTCATGGCGTCTCACAACGGAAGACGCGTGGGGTAGCATGGCGTTGGCGTCCGGGCTATGTCATCTATCGGACATCATGCATGAGCATGTGGATGAGACGCTGATTGGTGCCTTCGTCGAGCGTTGGCAACCGGAAACCAACTCATTCCACATGCCATGGGGAGAGATGACTATAACTCTCCATGATGTGTGGATGATCCTTGGGCTTAACATACAAGGGCAAGACATGGGTCCCCCAAAGAAATGGCACGAGCAGCTGAGCCGCAATGATTTGAAGAAGGCGTTGATGGAGCAGACGCATGAGTTTTTTGAGCTGGAGGATGGTGCTATCGTCGCCGGTAACTTGCACGCGGGAGATTTTAAGACTCATTGCGAGGAGTTGGCGTCGAAGAAGCTGGCGGCTGGGTTCTTGCTGTACTTGGTGGGGTCTGCCCTCTTTCCTGACAAGTCTCAGCATCGCTTGCCCGTTTATTACACTCCGTTCGTGACTGATCTCACAAAAGTCACGAACTATGCATGGGGTACCGGTGTTCTTGCACACGTGTACCGCAGCTTGGGCGAGTGCACAAGAAAAGAGGCACGGGTCATGTCCACATGTTTCACTCTGATCCAGGTATTAAATGGCTTGAATAAAAATATCTAAATTTTTGTTATAGATATATTATATGTTTGTTATGTAGGGAATTGACATATGTGTAATTATTTTGTAGTCATGGATATATCAGTACTTTCCCATGTTTAGACCTGCACAGAGTGTTTACTGGGACCCACAACAGCCGATCCCATACGCCAGAAAATGGGACATGTCACATGAACCCAACCGGACCAGGAATTATAGGGAGGAGCTGGATGGGATGCATGCTGATAGTGTAAGTGCATATACGGTCCTTATCTATTATGTTAAAATATATATGCATTATAAGTTGTTTGAAATTCAATTGTGTTTAGGTTGAGTGGATGCCATACGGCTCCATTGACTTCAATAATGAGATGTTTGCTTCATCGCGATTTCATGGAGTCATATCCTGTCTGTGGGTCACCGAGCCTTACATGCCGGATCGAGTAGCTCGGCAGTTTGGGCGTGTACAACAATGTCCAAGACCACCGATTGTTCCCATTAAGGCATGGAGGGGCGTGAAGATTAGCAGTTACACGGTGGAGTACGATAGATCCTTACATGCATGGAATGCCCGCAATGAACATTCCATTAGCCTGCAAGCCATGGGTCCTCCAGTTCGTCAACACCACCAGTGTACCGATGATTACATGCAGTGGTATCTCCAACATACACATCTATTCATCATCCCTCAAGAGGATCGTTACACTCAGCAGCAGGTAAGTAATCATGTAATTATATCCTGTTTATTTTTTACTTCGTGTATGTTTATTAATCGTATCCACTTATCTTCTGTGCAGTGCCTTGATAGTTGCTATTCACGTATGGATCCATATCGCGATCATCACCATGGAGATGACCGATGTGAAGACGTAGCCGAGGCGTTACGGCAATCATTGGAGCAAATGTATCCCTTCCTTTCGAACCATTGAACTTGGCTGCTTCGTCATTTGAGCATTATCAAGGCACTGCATGTAACCATTGAATTTGAATGTTATGACTTGAGTTTGAATGTGTTTGTTGAAGTTTGAATGTTATGACTTGAGTTTGAATGTTTTGTTGAAGTTTGAATGTTATGACTTCAGTTTGAATGTTTTGGGGAAGTTGTTTGGATTATGACAACAATAGGAATGTCGTACTCATTGCAGCATACTATACGAATGTCGTACTCATATCATTCATTACATAAATCGACTGTTTCGACCTTCTTCTTTCGTTTTGGCTTCTTTTCGTCCTTGTCTGGTTCATACTCCAACGAACGATCTAATAGCCATTGATCTACGTAATCACCCGAAGACGGGTCATGATGATACAGCCACCCCGAGTAAATAGGAGGCAAGGGCGAAGTTTTGGCCAGCCCAATCTACATGAAAATCAATGCATCATACATATGTTTTAACACAAGATAGTATAAACAGATGTTTTAACACAAGATAGTATAAACAGATGTTTTAACACAAGATTGTATAAACGTACCGCAATAAAATGTTGCTCGTTCTCGACATGGCAAATGCATACCGTCTTCAAATTCTCCCCAATCGATGCTTCGTTTGTCTTCCCCCTCATAGGCAGGTATGTCATCCCCACGCCACGACCGACGGTAACGAACACACATGTGAATGCCGTTGCCACCAAACATCCCATATCCGGGAGCTCCAACCACGTCTCCGGTGGGGCCGGCCTGTTCGGCGAAGGAAACCAATCAAGCTTCGCCTCCATTGCCTCAAGTGTCATCGTAGACACCCAAAGTGGCGCGAGTAGTTCATACTCTTTTCTCAACGTAGCGATCATGGTACGTCGAACAAATTCCCACTTATCTTGCCCTAAGCCCAGACCATGCGCAATGGCTCTGTACCCGCAGTTTCCATCACCCACTATCTCATACCATCCTCCAAAGTGTGGTCTCATACACTTGGGGAACTGTGAAAGATATCGCCACGGGTTCTTGATCAATGACGTGGCACCACACGGTAAGGGTATGCCCATCTTCGGTGGTCTTCCTTTTTGCTTTTTCGGAGGTGTTCCGTCCATCTGTTGGTCAGTGTGCTCCCATGATGAGGGTTGTCTTTTGGTGGCAAAGTTCAGAGCTCCTTGAGGCCGACCCTTATGCCTAACTTTGGCTGGCTCTTCCAGAGTAGTCTGCTCTGGATGTGCTATACTTCTAAGTGTACAGACTGCTCTTTGTTGAATCTCCACTGGCAATGTGGGGAAGACGCTTCGGGCAAATTCGTCAAGCAAAGATCTATTCACGTTGCGTGTGCATAATTCTTCCTCTTCTGATGTCTTCACTTCTGACAAGGTCAGTTGCCTCCAGAACGGATGCAACGAGCTAGGTTCAATTGGGGTCTCGCTCCGAACATTTTGCGCCATGTCATGAACGCAAGGCAAGCCATCTCTGACCCTCATCTGGCATCTGCATATAGTGCTCCACACTGGAGCTTCTCCTTTCCTGTATTCCTCAATCAAACGAGCTAGTGCAACCGCAGACACCTTGAAGTGCAGCTTACGAAAAAGATGTGTGTCTGTTAGCAGCGTATATCTCTTCCCAATGCTCTCATTCAATGCCCCCCGAATCTCAGTAATATGATTGCGCAACCGTGTATCATATTGATCAAACACAGTGCAAAGGTTGCCATCGTTGCTTGTGAAGAAGCTTTTCAGACTGGAATGGGCCCCTTCAACCCTGTATTACAATCAAGAATTCGAAAATTTGTTTGATTGTTGTAAAGGTCTAACTAAGTTCAAATAACTAGCTAAATTTAGATAAACCATTGATGCACATACCTGTTAGTGGTGGTAGTACCGAGCGTGAACACTGTATCTGTCCATACAGAGACGATTCTTTCCTTGTAGGGGTCAAGCCAGTTTTTTTGTAGGTACTGAACACATTTTGGAGCTTTCTTCCAATCACACTTCAGCTTCCAGAGTGATCTTTCGTACCCTTGTATGGTCGTTTCCTTAAAGAGCTTCATGCAGTCGTTGGAAAACGTTCTGCCCCTAAACTTGCCCATGGCCTTCTTCCCGAAGTCTTCAATATTCTTTCTCACATGCCGCCTACATAGGAGGAATTTTGCTTCTGGAAACTGCTTCTCTAATGCGTTCATCAACGCCTTCTCCCGATCAGTGACCGCACATGTGGGTGCTCGTTGCACCTTGGCAAACATCTTAGCAAGTTGCTCTATGGCCCATTTGTAACTGTCTTCGTCCTCCTTCTCCAGAAACGCCCCGGCAATATTGTAGTTTTTCCAAACTGATGTGATGCCGACAATTTCAAGGAAGGGCAAATTGTAGCTGCACACATAATCATATATAAAATACAATGACGTCCTAACCTTGACATGAACAAATGAAGAGTATAATTCATATGTTTGTTACTAACCAGTTAGTTGCATATGTAGAGTCCAGCAGCACAATGTACGGAAATGCCTTCAGCAACCGCAACTGATCCTGGCTTGCAAAGAAGATATCCGTTATCTTGTTGGTCTCCTTGTTGAATCTATACTCCATGAAGTACCCCTTCTCATTGCACTCATACAAGAACTGTTGTACAACTGTTCTTCCTTCCATACCCTTCTTTCTTATCTCGTGCATGATGTTGTATACTTGCTTCATCTTGGTCAAATTTCCAGGGGACGACTGGATTGTAGTATGAATCTTCTGAGGCTTGCAATGATTGACCGTCATCACCCTTATAATCTCCTTCTCTTCAGCAGTTGGTCGCCCAGCTAATGCACTACCATACAAATTGTCTCCTATGACATGGTTGTGAGTTCCATGTTGTACAGTGATCCTCCACAATCCCTTCGGCCTTTCTTTCAGCCTCAACATGAAGGGACACCCACATTTCTTCGACCTTGTGATGTCTCTCACTTGGTCAGCTCCTTTAGGGACGTTTTGTCCATGCCTATCACACGGTAACCAAGTCCCCCCGAGGGTCGAAGGGGTGGAAGCTTTATTCCTCCACTTTTTGATGCAGAATTGCTGATTCATAGCAATCTCCCGCGCCCACAAAAAGGCTTCTTCTCTAGACTGCCAGATTTGATCAGATGTGAAGAACCTTGAATAATCGGCCGAGACGTACACATCCTCCTCCGGTAGTACACTGAACTGAGGCTGTGTGTGTAGGGATGGAAAGCACAGTTGTGGGGTAGCATGAGATGAAGATGCTTCTGGAGGAAACGGTATCCCAACATCAAATGATGGTATATCAATAACTGGTTGAGGCGTGTTCCAATCCTGCAGTTTTTCCGGCGTTTCCCAAACCGGAAATGTCTTCTGAGGCGTGCTCCAATCCTGCAGTTTTTCAGGCGTTTCCCAAACCGGAAATGTCTTCTGTGGAGTGCTCCAGTCATTGAGGGAGATATTGTTTAACCCCTCGTATAAATGATAGTTCGTCTGCATACACGAAATCATGTCATCAATTAGTACACTGATTATAAAAAAGCACGTTTACTGTCAAACCGTGCCATATTACAGAATGAAACCTGGTTTCGGGTGGTGATTACACACGTAACGTGTGAAGAGTGTCCACACGTTACGTGTGAAACACACCCACACGTAACGTGTTGAACATCTTCACACGTTATGTGTGAACATTCTTCACACGTAACGTGTGAAACTGTTCTTCAATATAACAGCAAATTCGTAGCCCTAAACCCTAAACAACGCTCAATCTTTGTTTCTAATACCCTAAACAATAAAATGAGATCTTTAATATTAAACAATAAGTATCAAAAATAGCTTTCCTAAATCCTAAACAACAAATATAATGGGCCATCAAAAATAACTTCTCTAAACCCTAACCATGAAGCTAAGAACTTTAAACATTTTCAAATCAAGAAATAAAAAAGACAACTTTAGGGTTACTTATAGAAATTACCTCGTTCCAAAGTGGAATATCTTCCCCATTGTTGCTCCAATACTCGTTATTGTTCGGATTGTTCATTTTTTGTACAAAAAATGTGAGTGAAAATCAAGATTTTGGGAGTGTTTAGGATGAGGGTTTAGGTTCGAAATGGATTCGAAATGGGTTGTTAGCGGACAAAGAAGATGGGTCATTATTACAGTTAGGTGGGGACAAGACGGTTAATTCAATGCGTTTTACAACAGACTGAACCACACGTTACGTGTCAAACCGTTGCACACGTTACGCGCGAAGTATATTAGAACGTTACGTGTGAAACACATTAACACGTAACGTGTGATTACTAGGGTTTAGGGTTTAGGCGTATGTCGGGTAGGGTAGGATAGGATGGATAGGGGTAGGGTTTAGGTTTTTTGTGGTATAGGGTTATGGCATTTCGGTAGAGTTTAAAATAATGAGTTTTAAGTTTAGGGTTTAGGGTTAGGGTTAGGGTTTAGGTCTTAGGGTTAGTGTTATGATTAAGGTTTGAGTTTAGAGTTTATCTTTAATTATTAAGGGTGAATTTGGGTATGCGAGTTACATTGTTTATGAGAGTGGTTGACGTTTAGGGTTTAGGGTTATTAGGGTAAGAGTGGTTGAGGTCCTTAATGCTAGTGGTTGAGGTTTTTAATGCTAGTGGTTGAAGTCTTTAATTCTTGTGGTTGTGGTCTTTAATTACTACAGCTGTATATATCATTTCACTATATAAGAGGCATTAGGGTTGTTTGTTCACTACAACACTTCCAACACAAGCGAGATTGAAGATTCATTTGTGGGTAAGCTTCTTCTTCCAGTTTCTTTCGATTTAGTAACCCTAATTGGCCTTTTCATATTAATGGATTTGTAGGAAACCAAGCACTACATCAAATAATGACATCTTCATCCGAATCATCATCAAACCTAAATAGGCACCATCAACAAATAAGTGCTCCACAATGCGAGTGTAATTTGAAAACCATTGTCCGTACTTGGGATTTGCAGTGGAACTACGGAAGGAGGTATTGGGGATGCCCAAGACTAGGGTGTTTATACAGGAATTGGATTGATCCTGTGTACGAGGAGAGGGCACACGCGGTTATTCGACAACAATGGCGGGAAAAACAAGATCTTATTAAGGTGAATCAAGATGTTGTTAAGCAAGAACTTTTACAAGATATGGATAAGATGCGTAGGTATAACCTCAATCTATATAATGATGTACATCATATAATGCCTTGATGTCATATCTTTTGTGTAATGTTGTTTACGTACTATCAACCTTTGTAGGGAGCAAGCAATTTTATCAAAGCAGAGACATGATATGTCGCGAAGTTTTACAAGAGACTATCCTAATTTTTTCAAACGCAACTAGACGATGTCATTTATTTTGTGCTAGGTTTTCTAAGTTTATGAAGAACTTGTATTATTTCTTGTATGTGATTGTATTCATCCAACGTAATGAACAATTCTATTCTATCTTCTATGTTGATTATTTTGGGGTGTTTTTTGTAGGGTTTTAGATAAACAAATAAATACTACAAATAAACATTCTAAACCATATTGACTAACCCACACGTAGCGTGAGGGTACAAACCACACGTAACGTGTGAAATTGTCCCACACGTTACGTGTGGAGCACTGTCACATGTAACGTGTGGGTTGTACTCTCACGTTACGTGCGAGCCTATGCGCCAAACGGCAAAATGCCTATGCGCCGAAAAGTAATCGTGTATATTTGTGTTCTTAATTTTCTTAAGTGAAGAATAGCTTTACGTTTATGTTTATTTTTATCTAGCTAAATGAAGAATAGCTTCACTTCTATGTTGTTTTTTCATTTTATTTCAGCTTATGTTGTTTCTGGTAGTTATGTTTGGGAGTATTGTGTAATATAATGTGAAATGTCTTGTAATATCTTGAGTTTCATGTTTAATGTTAATGTAATATAGTAGGTTTTATGTCTCACAATGTATTTATTTTATATTAAAATGTATTGATTTAAAGTTTTACTTTATATTATAATATTTTATGTTCGTAAATACGTTGTGTTCATAATTTGTAAATTGAATATATGCAAATCACATTTTAAAGTCTAAAATTTTAATAAAACGCAAATAACACTCGACTTTATTATAATAAAGACATGAAATTACATAAAAAAGAACATATTATACTAACATCACACACAAATACATATTCGAAATGTAAACTTGAAAATACATGAAAACAAGAAAATGTCTTGTAATATTTTAATTTCATGTTTAATGTTAATGTAATTTAGTTAAAATATTTTATATTTGCTAAATACATATAAAATCAACATTGCTTATATTGTTTATTGTCAATAAAAATGTTTTCATAAAAACATACATAAAAAGGATGTCTATGGATAGATAAAAATAAAATAAAAATATTAAAAATATTTGTATTCATCAATTTATTATTTTCGTACTAAAAAAGTATTTAAAATACTACAAATAACAATCACTCAAACCATTATTCTCCACCATTGATCAATTTAAATCCAATGGCCATAAAGCATCCCTCCCCCTTCATTAAATGCTGGCAGATGAAAGAGAATGGGCTTTGTTGGGTTTTTAGGCGTTTTTTAGCTGACAACTCTTGGTTGAGTTTTTTAGCCAAAATCAACTATTGCTAAAAAATCTATTATTTTAAAATGCTAAAAAACCTGCACTGTGAGTGCTCTTATATATACAGGTCTGAGTGGTATAAAGCTGGTTTTGCTAAACTTAAGAATCTTTTAATTATTCTCTTTATTATCATTACTATTTAAATCCAGATTATATTCAATCCGATCTAAACTAGATGTTGTTTTATTACTTCATTTTTGATCAACTTTATATGTCGTTTTAGATTTTCTATACAATAAATTAAGAGTAAGTTATACGAATTGTTATTGAAACTTGTTTTTATTGATTATTCTTGTACTAAACTCTTCATTTATTGGCTAAAAACTATAGTGAATATTAAATATGTGGGAAAATAGATGAAAAATGAAAGATTTTAGGTGTAGGCATCCAAAGCTAAAATGATACTCCCTCTATTCACTTTTAGACGTCATTTTAGTCTTTAAAATTTGTTCACAAATATTTATCCTTATAGGATTTCAAGGCAATTTATTAGATATAAATTACAAAATTTGTATTGAAATTTGATAATGTTAACTTTTCTTTCTTCGTCTATTGATTCTTGATTCTAAAGGGTACTGAGTGATTAAATTAAGAAAATTTTTAATTTTCAAAACACATTCAATAATTAACTTAATTAATGTGTAAAATTCTTAAAGAACGTAATGTATAAAAGTGAGCGATGAGAGTATTGTTTTAAATGTACTGGTATATCATTGGGCACAATTAACCAAAATGCACGCACTAATGAAATAGTTAGTCGAATTAGTATAAAATTATCAAAGAGTTAATGTGGGTTCCACCATCGTTTATGGTCACAGAGCAATTATAGTCTATAGAGGCCCTACATACCCTTTAATTCTATGCTGAATAATGAATATAATCTTGAAAGATGAAACAAATTTGAATTCAACAAATAGCGATATCAGATCAGTCAGATGAACTATAGATACTCCATCGAATTCTAATATATGTTATTTTAAAAAATTTATACACTTTTACGTTGTAAAAAACTTAAATAGTAACGACTTACAACATAGTAAGAATGGGGTCACAATTTAAAATTCCAACAGTAAAAACAAGTACTTCAGTTCATTCAGGTGGGGCGACAAAAGCTGGCATTTTGAAAAGCTGTTGCTGGATTGGGCCAATTTTGTTCCCAAAAATTAAACTCAGCCCACAATAATACAGCCCTTTTTGAAAAATATTTCATAATTAAAACTTATTAATTTAATAGTAGAATAAACTGAAATTCAAGAGAATAATTTACACCAAAATTGGAAATCTTGATATATTTTACTTTAAAAAAAATTCGTTTTTAAGAAAACCTTAATAAAATTTAATATATTAATACTCCATCGAATTCTAATATATGTTTTTTTTTTAAAACGTATTTACGTTTGTTTATATTTTTTCAATCAAATACGGACTACTAAATTTTAAAATTGAGATGCTCATCTCATATTTTAAATTAGATTTGATTTGTTAAGAGTTTTAAAAGTTTTTATCCATTATATATTAAGAAAAATAAATTATAATAATTTGACTGATAGATTGGTACACCTAAGTCATATAGCTTATGTTGCTGGTATTTTTGAAGAAAATCAATTACTTCAACTCACCCATTTCAATACTGTATCGTTAAATGAAACTTGTCAATCACATTGGATTATGTTGACGATTATTAACTAAATCCTAAACCGCCGCGTCCAAAGTAAGAAAAGTGTTATTGATTTGAACAATTTGCTACATGTCTAGTTTGATTAAGCATTATATATACACGATTACTTTTCAACTTATAGGCTCTCCATGTTACGTGTGGAGCTGATCCACACGTAATGTGTATTTTTTTTGATTAAGTCATATTATAATGTTGTGTATGAATCATATTATTGTTTATTTTTAGTATTTATTTGTGATTCAATGTTGTGTATGAATCGTATTATAATATTGTGTATGAATGTTGTGTATGAATCATACTATTGTGGCTAAATAGGCATTAGGGGAGGGTTACCCCCATTGTGTTGCCCAATTTTTCTCTAATCTTTATAAAAAAAAACAATACAAAATAATCAACTTAGAAGACAAAACAAATTGTTTATTACGCTGGTTGACTACAACCACATTTAGCACACAATACAGGAAAAAATACAAATTGATCATAAACTTAGAAAAAATAAGAGAAAATATATGACATTGCTTTAGCGTTTGAAGAAATTAGGGTAGTCTCTGGTAAACGTTCGCTTCATATGATATCTCTGCTTTGCAAAATTTGTTTGCTCTCTACAAAGGTTGATAGTACATAAACAACATTACACAAAAGATACGACATTAATCACCTACGATGTATATCATTTAGTAGTTTGAGGTTATACCTACGAATGTTATCAAAATCTTTAAGAAGATCTTGATTTTGCTTAACAAGATCTTGTTTTTCCTGCCATTGTTGTCGAATAACCGCGTGTGCCCTGTTCTCGTACATTGGATCAATCCACTCCCAGAAACGACACCCCAGTTCTGGGCATCCCCAATACCTCCTTCCGTAGTTTCACTGCAAATCCCAAGTTCAGACAACAACTTTCAAATTACAATAGCATAGCCTATCTGCGTTTGTTGATGGTTTGGATGAAGATGCCATTATTTGTTGTAGTGTTTGGTTTTCTACAAATATCATGAATCCATTAATATAAAAAATTAGGGTTAAAAAATCGATAGAAATTGGAAGAATATGCTTACCCAAAAATGTATCTTCAAGCGTCGCTTGTGTTGGAATTGTTGTAGTGAACAAACAACCTTAATACTTCTTATATAGTGAAAAGACAATGTATTTGACAGCTAATAACCAGCCTCAAAAAGAAGAAATCTGATTGACAGCTAATAACCAACTGTAGTATATAGCTGTATTCAGCTATAGTCATGAGTCTTTTATCCTAAACCCTAACTCTGTAATATCCCACATTTTGTAAGGGTGATTTTAAATTTTCTTATTCCCATATTACAAGTCAGATTAAATGCAGGGAAGTACGAATATTCTGTGAAATGTTTGATCTCTGTAATATTTTTCTGAGTAATATAAAATACAGTTAAGGTATTTTTGGGTTGAAATATTGTTCGTGTACGAATATATTTAACCCGGGGTTAAGAAAATTTAACCATTCGGTAAGAAAAGACAAAACAGGCGAAAATGGGTAAATTTGGCCTTGACCGCACCCTGGCTGCACCCTGCCGCACCCGCGGCGAAGGCCAATGCCAGAGGCGGTAACAAGTTGGCCACCGCACCGTGCCGCACCCCGCGGTCGTCGTCAGCTCTGTCGTCAGCGTCGGAGTTGCAGGCCGTAGCTCGCCTAAGCTGGCCTTGTAGCCTGTTGTTTTGGTCGAGCCACCTCCTCCTTGGTGTCATCTGTGGGTAAGCACCTTGTTTGACTTATAAAAGGAGGAGAATCAGATCAAAACCGAGCTCAAGAACAGAGCACTTCATCTCTTTCCTCAGAAAACCTCCATTAAAGACCAAGCTCTTGAGCTTCGTTTGGAAAAGTTCGAATCCCTCTGAGTGTTGGAAAAGGTACTCCTAAGTGATATTCAAAGGCCTAAGGTGTTGGGAAATCAACCAAGAACGAATCAAAGTCAAAACAAATTGATTTGGGTGAGTTTTCTTCCCGAAAAAGCTGTCGAAGCCCCGCCTCTGTCTCCTGACCGCACCCCGCGGTGAGGGTCGACCGCACCCGCGGTGAGCTGGGTTCGTGTTGTGTCTCTTGGATGTTGTGGTCTTGAGCAAGGCTTGATTCCTTTGATTATTTCCTTATTCTTTTAGATTCATATATGTAGATATCTAACTTAGGGTCTTGTTATGGGTCGTTCCAGAAGGATTTAATATCCAAGATCTGTCCTAGTTCAGACCCGAAAACTGTTATCTTTAAGCTCGTTAAGCTTTCGTCAAATCTAAGGCAAGTGGCGGTTCGCTCTTGCTCATCATTACATATTTACATTGATTATCAATTGTTTAATTGTTAATTAATTTGGAATGAATATTGTTTATGTCTGAGATCAGTTTTGATAAACTGTTTTGGAAGATTAAAAGATGACATTATAATAGGTTGTATATTTTGTTAGAATCAACGCTATTATATATATATTGATAGGTTGAGATATATCTATGATGATGGCCTTGAGGGCTTTGATATGATTATTACTGTGTTGAACTGTTTAGTTAGCACGAGTAGTTAGGAACGTTGGACTCTTCGACGTCCAGTCGTTTCTTTATAATATATTAAATGGTGTGTAGGGCGGCAAAACCCCTAACATCATTCTTTTGGTCATGACCGGCCTCTATACGTTTAGTGTAGAGGTGGTGCACTTAGCCAGTGTCACAAATCTCGGGAGTTGCTCCCAAAAGATCTCTTGTCTCGGACGAGATAATTATAAAAGCTTATAACGTGATTGTGCGTTTTGGAATTAAATAAGATAAGCGTCGAGTCGCATATGATTAATACACCTGTGGCGAGTAGTACAACTAGGTAATAGTGCAGCTTGGAAAGCTCGTCTTGACTTGATCAGAGTACGTTCTCTTTCCAATCTGGATTCGCATTATTGCGGTGAGGTTGGTCGTGAACCGAAACATCTTATCATTTTTGAACGCTTGTATGAGATGTTTATGTTCCAGACATTTGTCATGTTTCTAATAAGACTCAAGTTCTTGGAGTCTTCTCTTGGATAATTCCTATAAGGCTCACTTCCGTTGGAGTCTTCTTTTGATCATGTCTTTTGATATATATATTCAGTAGAAGTATGAAGGTTGACTATCATTATCGGCTATTATTCGAGAAGCGATGAGCCTAAACCTAATACGACTACTTCGAACTACTCTGCTTGTACCCTTGCATAGTCTTTCATTAGACTAACCAACCCAAATTGTTATCTGCATGGTTGGCTGGTGTCATCCGTTCGATTCGGCACATCAGATAAGTTGCCACCTCGTGAAGGCTAGAGCGACTATGGACGTAAATGGTGTTTTTGATAAGTTTATTCAGGTTGAGATCCTTGGAAATGATCACAGTGATCAAGACTTGTATTTATTTTAAAAGACTTCCGCTAAACTATGTTTACTCTGATTACACTGTATTTCGTTTGCTTTGACTACTCTTTGTTTTGTCCTACAGGGGATTGGGATGTAATCCCCAGACTTATGTTTTATTAAACATTTTGGTGTGTTGCACCTTGATTATCGTGTTATGAATTGTGTGTTATGGAAAAGCCTAGGGTGGCTTCGGTGTGATCCCGAGGTCACTGACAGTAATACCTTTCCAAATGGGTTAAGATTTGGGGGTGTTACAAACCCTAAACCATAAACCCTAAATCCTAAATACTAAATTATAAAACCCGAAATAGTAAACTCCGACCCTAAACCCTAAATCCTAAACCCTAAACCCTAACCCTAAACCATAAACCCTAAATCATAAATCCTAAGAGCACCCCTTATGGGGGAAGGGCTTAAAGAGGGGCTTAAATGGGGGCTTTTTGAGTTTAAGCCTCCATTTAAGCCCCAACTCAAAAGAGAGGTTTAATGGAGGGGCTTTTGGAGGAGTTTTTGGTCCCAAATTACATTTATATTAAATTACAATTATGTCATTATATTAAATTATCAAAATATCCTTTATATTAAATTACTAAATATACCCTTTATATTAAATTATAAAAAATTTGATTTTATATTAAATTTCAATTACATGTTGTATTTTAGGTGAATTGAAAAGAAAAAAAAACGCGGGCGCGGAAAGGAGGCCGCGGACGCGGCCTTAAAAGAACTCGCTAAGAAGCAAAGCCGCGTCGCGACCAACAAGGCAGCGGGCGTGGCCTCTGAAGAATTCACTGAAGTCAAAGACAAGCAAAGCTGCGATCGCGGCCAACAAGGCAGCGATCGCGGCTTTGCTTGACTTCAGCGAATTCTTCAGAGGCCGCGCCCGCTGCCTTGTTGGCCGCGATCGCGGCCAACAAAACACCACACGTAACGTGTGGAAGATGCCCACACGTAACGTGTGGTTTCGTCTGTTGTAAAATGCATTGAATTACCCGTCTTGTCCTCACCTAACTGAAATAATGGACCCCTCTTCATCTTCCCCGGCTAAGCCACAATTTCGAGCCTAAACACTTCATTTCAAACACTAAAAAATTGTGTTTTGCACTCTCATTTTTTGTAAAAAAAATGGACAACATGAACAACAATGATTATTGGAACAACAATGTCGAAGAGGATCCACTTCCGAATGAGGTAATTTCCGTTATTTAAAGTTGAAGTTCTCATTTTTTGTTTTGGACATGTTCAAAGTTTTGAGCTTTAGGTTTTAGAAAACTAAACATAATATTTGTTGTTTAGGGTTTAACCAAGTTTCACATGCTAGATTTTGTAAGTTTTGAACTTGACTTTTGTTGTTTAGGTATTAGAAACAAAGTTTTAGATGCTAGATTTTGAGGGATACATGTGTAAGAAAGCGAGATGCTCGTTACATTAAAGAACAGTTTCACACGTTATGTCACAAGGATCTCCTCGTTGCTTCGTAACGAGGAGATCCACGAGACGCGTTATGCGGGAAGGGAAGAAGACGGAGCTGCGTTTTAGGGTAATGAAGACGAATGAGAGAAATTTGGCTTTTAAAGCCAAATTGACTCCACACGTAACGTGTGGAGTCTCTCCCCACGTTACGTGTGGGACAGCTCCCCACGTTACGTGTGGGACAGCTCTACACGTAACGTGTGGAGCTTGAAAAAGTCTCCTCTCGCACGTAACGTGGGAAGCCTATCCCCACGTTACATGCAAGCCTATGCGCTGAAAGACAATTTCGCCTATGTGCCGAAAAGTAAGGGCCTATATATATGTATTCCATCAGGAAATACGTTATATTAATATATTAAGTGCTTCCAAAAGATCCATAGATTTTAAATTGCATATATATATATATGATTTATAAATTTATATACATACATGTACTATATATAAATATCTATTTTAAAAATCTGAATAAATTTGGATTTGCAACCAACATATTGTTTAGGCTGCATATATATTTAGTAGTTTCCAAACAATTTATTTATGGAATGACTGTAGTTTTATTGGTACGACTTACGAAGGAGTTCAACATAGGTTAAGGTTGAGTGACTAATCACGCAAAGGTGTTGACAGTGTTGGAACTCATTTTATATGTGGCGCCGGGCACTTTTTCGGGTACAATTCCGGTGGGCTCCGGCCATTGTCAACACCGGAAAGTGGAAGCATTGGCTTCCTCTACGCGAGCACATTCTCGGAATGTACTCATACGACGAAAATGATTTCCGTTTGAATGAGAAATGGAGGCCCAAAGTAGCTTGTATGAAGTGCAAAACTTGGGAAATGTGGGGGATAAACTCTTGTCCCACATTGGAAAATTGGAGGTAGGAATACCACCATATATAGAGGAGAAATGGACTCAAGGTTGTGGCCTTGGGTCATTACCCATTTTCAATGGGGAGAGGACCTAGCTCATCAAGCCCACACCCGTGCCGAGCCGAGCCAAGTCGCGTCGGGGCGGGGCTTGGGCTTGTCACCTATCTTTTTGGGCCAAACCGGAAGCCCATTAGTGGGCCTTGATCTGGTACATGGAGAGATATGGGCTGCAGACCAAATCTCCCGCCATGAATACCAAAGATCTGCAACATTAATGCAGAGATCTCCTCCACTAAGGTTGTAGCCTTGGGTCATTACCCATTTTCAATGGGGAGAGGACCTAGCTCATCAAGCCCACACGCGCGCCGAGCCGAGCCGAGTCGCGTTGGGCCGGGGCTGGGCTTGGGCTTGGGCTTGTCACCTATCTTTTTGGGCCAAACCAGAAGCCCATTAGTGGGCCTTGATCTGGTACATGGAGAGATATGGGCTGCAGACCAAATCTCCCGCCATGAATACCAAAGATCTGCAACATTAATGCAGAGATCTCCTCCACTAATGCAGAAGATCTGCAACGCTCTCCTCTACTTCCGAAGCTCTATATAAGAGCGGTATGCCACTCATTCGAAGATATACATTGACACCAGCAATCTCCTCTTCCTTCTCTCTGTTTTCCCGAAAATATCGAGTCTGAGAGTACTCCACAGAGTGGTTCGTAGCCTTCGGTCTTTTGGTTGCGCAAGTCCGAAGTCGTTCAAGCAGTTGTATCCTGGGATTCAGAACGCCGACAAACCGTCGCAATACGGGGCGTTTTCAGAATTAAGGAAAGAGATCTCCTTCTCGACTCTGCTTCCGATCGTTGTTCGGTATTATTTCCTGTAATTCTTGTGCGCTTAACTCTTGCAGTTTACGTTTCATTTATGCGTTCCTACAATCTTAATTCTGAAAAACGTTTATACTGCAATAATTGCACTAACGAATTTCTGTTCGAGCTTATTTCTCCCCTCTCGCAGGATCAATCACAGATTTGAATCCAGATTTTTTTGTGCATTTTTTCTGTTTTGTGTCTGCACAGAAAATTCTGTTCGAGTTTTTTCATTTCTGCATAGAAAGACGTTAATACAGATTCGGTAACTGCAGAAACACGAACAACAGAAAAACGTTTTTTCGTTTCTGTGCAGTTCTGTGTAATTTTTGTGCAGGAAAATTTTTCGAATCTGTATTTCTGTGCAGTTCTGTGTAATTTTTGTTCAGGAAAATTTTTCGAATATGTATTTCTGTGCAGTTCTGTGTAATTTCGGTGCAGGAATTTTTTTTCAAATCTGTATTCTGTGCAATTTCTGCGTATCTTTTACAGGAAATTATTGAGATTACGTTATTTAATTTCTGTATCTGCATTTACTAACGTGTCTTGCAGGAATTAATCACATCTGAAATTTCGTTCAATTCAATTTCGAAATCTGATTGGCCATTTCAAATTAAATTCGAATTTATTTCTAAATATTATTTCGAATTTACAAATTAATTCGAGATTTAAATTACCGACTTCTGGTTGCGTTTCTGTGAACAGATTTAGTTCTCATGGGTGATAACATCGAGGTTGCTAGGGCCGGAAATGGAAACCCGACTGAGTCGACATCCCAAATTCAGTTTGGGAATGGTCTGCCAGCGGTTACTCTGCCAACAGGAAATGTGCAAGCAGTGAATCTGTAAGATGCACACCTGACAGCAGCTAATCTGCAAGCCGCAGTGGTTGGGACTTCTGAGGTTCGTCAGACGGCCCACCAATCTGCTCTTCAGACTGTTGTTCCGACAGTCCATATGCCTGGCGCTGTGAACGCTGGCTTGATGCCGGAAAAGTTCGATGGAACTGGCTTCAAGACATGGCAACAGAAGATGTTCTTCTTCCTGACCACGTTGAAGCTTGAGAAGTATCTGAATGAGGAGAAGCATGTGCTGTCGCCTCATAATACAGATGCATACCTGCTAGCCAGTGTTGAGGCATGGACTCATGCAGACTTCATGTGCAAAGGTTGGGTTCAAAGCCGCCTGATTGATCCACTGTACAATGTGTACAGCAAGGTCAAGACCTCCAAAGAGCTCTGGACTGCTTTGGAGAAGGAGTACAAGTCTGAGGATGCAGGCTCGAAGAAGTTCGCAGTGGCGAAGTTTCTGGACTACAAGATGGTGGATAATAAGCCCATCATGAAACAGGTGGAAGAGCTGCAACTCCTAACTCATGAAATCATTTCCGATGGGATGTCTATCTGTGAGACGTTCCAGGTTGCTGCATTCATTGAGAAACTTCCTCCAGGCTGGAAGGAGTTCAAAAGCTACCTGAAGCACAAGCGAAAGGCAATGATTGTGGAAGACTTGATAGTCAAGCTGCGGATTGAGTCAACCAACCGCAAAGCAGAAGGGGTTGAGCCTGCTGAACAGAAAGCTAATCTGGCTGAACACAAAGACAAGGGGAAGAAACAAAAGTTCCAACCCCAAAGCTCCAACAACTTCAAGAAGCACCCAACTAAGAAGTTCAGTGGGAAGTGCCACAAGTGTGGAAAAATGGGTCACAAGGCTGACGAATGTCGTAGCAAGGCTGATCCGCGCAAGGCCAAGGGGAAATCCCAAGCCAACATGACTGAAGGCAGGCTCTCGGATTCTGATCTGTGTGCTGTAGTGTCTGAAGTCAACATGGTTGGAAGCAACCCAAGGGAATGGTGGTACGATACAGGTGCTACCAGACATATCTGCTTTGACAAGGGATGCTTCACCACCTATCAGCAGAGCAAGAGCGACGAACATCTGTTTATGGGGAACTCGTCCACATCCAAGGTGGAAGGTTACGGGAAAGTGGTGCTGAAGCTGACTTCTGGAAAGGAGCTGACTCTCACCAATGTCATGCATGTGCCTGACATAAGGAAGAATCTGATCTCCGGCACTCTGCTGAGCAAGAACGGATTCGCGACCAACTTCGTGTCTGACAAGTTGGTTCTCTCAAAGAATGGGGTATTTTTGGGCAAGGGTTATGTAAAGGATGGACTTGTCAAAATGAATGTAATGACAGTCATCCCAAAAACTATTGTAACTGATGTTTCAATGAATAAGACTAATCATGTTGCTTATGTTGTTGAGTCTTTTAATATTTGGCATGAATGATTAGGGCATGTGAATAACAAGTCTATTCAAAGACTAATGAACATGAACCTGATTCCGAAATGCAAATCAAGTAAAGACAAATGTGAAGTGTGCGTACAGGCCAAACTCACAAAAACGCCATCCCCACATGTTGAGAGAACAACCGAACCTCTAGGTTTAATACACACAGATTTGTGTGACTTAAAATATGTGCAAACTAGAGGCGGTAAAAAGTATTTCGTAACCTTTATTGATGATTGCACAAAATACTGTTATGTATACTTGCTAAGAAGCAAGGATGAGGCCTTGAAAAAGTTTAAGGAATACAAGTTGGAGGTTGAAAACCAACTTAGTAAAACCATAAAAATAATCCGAAGTGATAGAGGAGGCGAGTATGATGAACCTTTCAACGCGTTCTGTAGAGAACACGGGATCATTCATCAAACAACTGCTCCCTACTCACCAGAATCCAACGGAGTTGCGGAACGAAAGAACCGAACTCTAAAAGAGATGATGAATGCAATGTTGCAGGAATCTGGGTTACCATAGAACATGTGGGGGGAAGCGCTGCTTACCACCAATTATATCCTCAACAAGATACCCCATAAAGTTACCGGCAAGACGCCATACGAACTTTGGAAAGGTAACGTACCTTCATACAAATACCTCAAATTGTGGGGGTGCCTAGCAAAAGTGGTTGTGCCACCTCCTAAGAAGGTCACAATTGGACCTAAAACCGTTGATTGTATTTTCATAGGATATGCACATAACAGTAGTGCTTATCGGTTTCTGGTATATAAATCTGATATACCAGATATACATGTAAATACAATAATGGAATCAAGGAATGCGTCCTCCTTTGAAAACGTGTTTCCGTGCAAGGATAAAGAACATCCAAAACGAACACGTGAACAAAGTGAAGCAGGTACTTCTGTAAATGAAACAGAAGATGAACCTAGACAGAGCAAGAAAGCTCGAAATGAACCAGAAGCTGAACCTAGACGAAGCAAAAGAGCTCGAAAGGAGAAAACCTTTGGGCAAGAGTTCATAACGGCCTTTCTCTTGGAGAATGATCCTAGAACTTTCAAAGAAGCCATGTCTACACCTGATGCGCCTTCATGGAAGGAAGCAGTTAAAAGCGAAATCGACTCCATTATGCAGAATCATACATGGGAGTTAGTTGATTTGCCACAAGGGTGTAAAGCACTTGGGTGCAAATGGATTTTCAAAACCAAATTGAAAACCGATGGCTCAGTAGATAAGCATAAGGCGAGGCTTGTGGTGCAAGGATTCCGGCAAAAAGAGGGCCTGGATTTCTTTGACACTTATTCTCCAGTTACGAGAATAACATCAATAAGAATGCTAATAGCAATAGCAACATTACGAAACCTTGAAATCCATCAAATGGATGTAAAAACTGCCTTTCTAAACGGAGAATTAGAAGAGGAGATATACATGAAACAACCTGAGGGTTATGTGGTTCCTGGACAGGAACACAAGGTGTGCAGACTTGTCAAGTCTCTATATGGACTCAAACAAGCTCCAAAGCAGTGGCATGAGCATCAATGAATGTGACAAATGCATCTACTTCAAGGACACTCCAAACGGTTACATTTTGTTGTGTTTGTACGTAGATGACATGCTCATTATTAGAAGCAATAAGGACATGATCAACCGCACTAAGAACATGCTTAGTGGGAAGTTCGACATGAAAGACTTGGGATTAGCAGATGTCATACTAGGGATTAAAATCACTAGACATTCTGAAGGAATTATCCTGTCTCAAGCACATTATGCTGAAAAAGTACTTGAGAGATTCAAGAACTACTCAAGCGGGACTGCAAAGAGTCCCGTGGACCCCCATCTTCATTTGACTAAGAAATCGGGGGATGCAGTGTCACAGTTGGAGTACGCACGTGTGATTAGAAGTCTCATGTACTTGACCAATTGCACAAGACCTGACTTGGCACACTCAGTCAATGTACTGAGTCGCTACACAAGTAATCCAGGACACAAACACTGGAAATAGATAACTAGAGTATTAAATTACTTGCGTTATACTCAAAGTTATGGGCTGCACTATGGTAAATACCCAGCAGTTCTGGAAGGATACAGTGATGCAAACTGGATATCAGATTCCAGAAACTCAAAGTCCACAAGTGGATATGTGTTTACACTTGATGGTGCAGTGGTATCATGGAAATCTTCCAAACAAACACTATTGGCCAGATCCACTATGGAGTCTGAGTTCATTGCTTTAGACAAAGCAGCAGAGGAAGCTGAATGGCTTTGAAATCTTTTGGAAGATATCCCGATGTGGGAAAAACCAGTGCCATCAATAAGTGTACACTGTGATAGTCAATCGGCTATAGCTCGGGCACTGAGTCGTTTGTACAATGGTAAGTCACGTAATATACGAAGACGACATAAAACCATTAGACAACTACACTCGCATGGTATAATCTCAATAGATTATATCAAGTCGGCTGACAACCTAGCGGATCCGTTTACTAAAGGTTTGTCACGAGAGCAAGTTGTTAAATCATCAAGAGGAATGGGTTTAAAGCCTATGACTAAAGAGGATGCTTGATGGCGAACCCTACCTACGTGACTGGAGATCCCAAGAAGTAGGTTCAAAGGGAAAACTAAATCAAGCTGAATCAAGATGAGCACTGGGAGACTAAAGTCTCCTCCCAGTTCCTAGGATGATGAACAGTGCTACCTGTATGAGTTGAGGTTAAGCTTGGCTTTTAATGATTCCATAGCTTTGAAATAAAAGTGGGGTATGACAGGATACTCTTCATGGATATCACCTTATGAGTGTGAAATAGGGCCGTTTCTAGGAGAATTAAGAAAGGCTAAATTCTCCAAGTTCACTCATGAATAACCAGGGATGTTCAATGCCAAAATGAACACAACAAGAGAACCTAGTTCTGTGAGAAGATGAAACTGTGTGATAGTTATTGTCTCGGTTTACATCAAAGCCCGGGTGGTTCAAGACATCATGCTCACTACCTGATCGAGTAAATCCGATAGCTAGTCACTATGGGTGGTTCAAGGCTGAAACATGCTACCAGCCCAGATGCAGTGATTTTTCGACTGTACTCTCAAAAGTCTTTCTGTTTTTAACCAATGTTTAGAATCATTTCTATTCATGTGGGGGATTGTTGGAACTCATTTTATATGTGGCGCCGGGCACTTTTCCGGGCACAATTCCGGTGGGCTCCGACCATTGTCAACACCGGAAAGTGGAAGCATTGGCTTCCTCTACGCGAGCACATTCTCGGAATGTACTCATACGACGAAAATGATTTCCGTTTGAATGAGAAATGGAGGCCCAAAGTAGCTTGCATGAAGTGCAAAACTTGGAAAATATGGGGGATAAACTCTTGTCCCACATTGGAAAATTGGAGGTAGGAATACCACCATATATAGAGGAGAAATGGACTCAAGGTTGTGGCCTTGGGTCATTACCCATTTTCAATGGGGAGAGGACCTAGCTCATCAAGCCCACACGCGCGTCGAGTCGAGTCGAGTCGGGCAAGCGAGTTGCGTCGGGCCGGGGCTTGGGCTTGGCACCTATCTTTTTGGGCCAAACCGGAAGCCCATTAGTGGGCCTTGATCTGGTACATGGAGAGATATGGGCTGCAGACCAAATCTCCCGCCATGAATACCAAAGATCTGCACCGTTAATGCAGAGATCTCCTCCACTAATGCAGAAGATCTGCAACGCTCTCCTCTACTTCCGAAGCTCTATATAAGAGCGGTATGCCACTCATTCGAAGATATACATTGACACCAGCAATCTCCTCTTCCTTCTCTCTGTTTTCCCGAAAATATCGAGTCTGAGAGTACTCCACAGAGTGGTTCGTAGCCTTCGGTCTTTTGGTTGCGCAAGTCCGAAGTCGTTCAAGCAGTTGTATCCTGGGATTCGGAACGCCATCAAACCGTCGCAATACGGGGCGTTTTCAGAATTAAGAAAAAAGATCTCCTTCTCGATTCTGCTTCCGATCGTTGTTCGGTATTACTTCCTGTAATTCTTGTGCGCTTAACTCTTGCAGTTTACGTTTCATTTATGCGTTCCTACAAACAGTTCAAAATTAAGATTATATTGTGTCACAATCTCTCCTTAAGGTCGGGCATGACTCTTGTCGATTGGGTAATGACCCCACAGTTTGCCATCGAAACTGGATTCCTCTTCATAACAAAAAAAAATTTAGTTATTCCATAAGGTTATATGATATCTAGTCTTGAGTTTAGGTTTTATGGGTATAAAATTAAAAATTTCTTATATTGAAATCTATCATACTCATCTTAAATTTATGTAAAATAAAAGTAGACTAAGTCACTTGACAATCCTAGAATATTGTATCACATCATTTTCGTCACATATCTATCTTATATTGTGTTATTTGTCATTACCTAATTATCCAAATTTATAAATATTTTATTTTATTTTCATTATGATTATATGATTATGTTCAAAATATAACAGAGATCCAAATCTTGTTATTTTCAATGTACAAAGATAGATTTTTATATAGAAATGAAACAGATATTGGTGTATCTTAATTCCCATTCCAATACTAAATTAACATATTTGATAATTTATTTTTATTATTTAAATTATTTTGCTTTGATTTTAGTTTATCATTATATCAAAATATGTGAAAAATAAGAATGACTTTGAACTTTATTTTCTTTTCTATTTTCATTTTTATTATGATTAATTAGGGGTGTGCATAATAACCTAGACTGGACCATAAAACTTTATCATATTAGATCGGAGGTAGTCTGAACCAATCGTCATAAACTAATTATTAAACTTATGCTATAGCTTATTTTAAATTATTACTAATTTGTCTTGTTTTTTCGTATTTTGAACTATAGAATTTCCTAAATGTTTAGATTTCTAAATATGAAATTAATATATTATCTACAATTAATTAAATAATAAATTTAGCTATTAGACACATTCCGTGAGGAGCATGAGTATTAAGCTATTGAAATGTATTTTTATATAAAATAATATCTTAGAGTTGTATTATATTTTGACATGTCGATTCAAACCGGGTAAAGCATGCAACTCTTAGCCAAAACACTAAAATAAAAATCCTCACACAATTAATTCCTTTGTTAATAAAACAAAAAATGATCGATTACGAGTCTAGCTAAGAGATAATAAAAATGTCAAAATTGGGGAAAACAGATTTGTGCTAGTGTTTTGTTAATGAGATTTTATGCATAAAAGAACTGGAATACGTACATTTTTTATAGCGTTATTGTGCAACTATGAAATATATACGCATATGCTGAAATTTGAAAAAATATAGCAATCATGTATTCAGATTTGTTTAAATGTGGTAGCTAACTTCATATATTACTAGAAATCGGAGCCCCGTGCTACACACTGGTAGCACGGGCAATGTGTTACTTTTGTTGAGAGCGTATTCAATTAGTGTTTGGATGTGCGGTGAAGCATTATTGTTAAGGGGTATTGAAGACGATTGAATTTGATGTGTTGTTAAGTTTATGGTAGGCATTTGCCTCGTTTGCCGTTTGAATGTGTAAAGTTTGGTTGTGTACGTAGTAGTATGACGCTTGATTATACTTATCTGGTTTGAGAGAGAAAAAGGTGGTGTTCTGTATAAACATTTGGTTGTATGAAAACTTCCATGCTGGGTAGAACGGGAAATGTTTGAGGGTTGAGACCTAATGTTGGAATGCTATGTAACAATGGACTCGTTCGAATGAGCACGTCGCTCAGCATGAGAGATCTGAAATGAAGTAAATGAGGAGTCTGTGAAGTCTCAAACCTGCAACAATAGAAGCTCATGTTATTAAGCAAATGGATTCATTACGGTACAACGATTTAATTTTCCGAGCACAAAAAGGGTTCTGGAAGTGCATGTTTGAATAAAATATTGAAATCATGTACCTCATGTTTGCCAAATTGGTTGATATGCACGCCATGCTTTCCAACGGGGTCAAATGTGTTGTATCTTACGGTGTTAGACTTGGAAGATGAGCAAATATATCTGAGGAAGCTATGGTGAAAGGGTTATATTATGATGGCCATATTGCGCACCAAGTATGAGGTGCGTAACATTATAATTCTCTGTGCTGAACATTTCCGACAGGTTTACAGATTTTAGTGGTGTTGGACATATTTTAAGTAGTGGGTTGTAGTACTTACATTCATGTCGGTGACCAGGTTATTGAACGCCTCTTTGTAAACTATATTCTGTGTGTAGTTAGCTAGCTCTTTTCCCGTTTGTAGTAATAGCACGCTGAGTCCTTATGGGTCTGTAACGCGAGAAACTGTCACATAGAGTTGGCCATGGCAGAAAACTGGCCTTGGTAAATACAACCCCACATGCGTCAGTGATTGCCCCTGGCTTTTATTGATAGTCATAGGATAGCAAGCTTTCAGTGGGAATTGGCGGCGTTTCATGACGAATGACCATTTTGGTTGGGTGACGTTTAGTGTTATCCTAGGAATTAGGACTTTATTTTCGACGCACGTCCCAGTTATAATCTCAGCCTCAACAACCCACTCTCCCAAATGCGTAATGATGAGACGGGTGCCATTGCACAATCCTTGTGAAGGGTTGACATTTCTTAGAAGCATCACCGGCAACCCTTCCTTCAATTCAAGTGCGTGTGGCGGGATTCCTGTAATTTAGTATCCATGTTAATTTCATTAGTTGATGAGTTTATAACTTATTAGGCATACTGTATGGAAATACATGCGAGATGTACCGGGGAAATCCTGGCTGTTCAAGAATTCGGGTGGGTACAAATGCTCTTGTTCAGCCACATCGGTAGATGCCTTGCAAATTTCATCAGCGCTTTTGTATGTCCTCATTTGTCCGTGTAGACGTTTGAACATACAGCAGTTTATCTGATCTGCATCTTCATTTAAGGGTGTTAGGATAGCTCTGTCTTGGAGGTACGACGGGTTGGTTTTGTTCGCCATGAAATCTGAAAAGACTTTGTCAATTAACTGCTCAATCGGATTTGCACCTGGTGTGATTATGAACTTTTGTGGGATCTCAGTCCATGTTTCTTCCTCTTCATTGTCTAGCGCGATTGCTTCAGCATTTCCATCTCCAATCTTTTGAATCCATTTGTTGAATTATTGTTTGTGGATGTCAATCTCTCCATTGAGCAGCCGTTCATCAACCCTCATGCTCTTTGCTAACTTGAGCACCTGGCAATGCCTCCAAATAGGTGAGTTGCTGATGCAAGCCTGGACGATATCTTGTCGCTTCCCTTTGGTAATGACTGGTACTCTGGTAGTATTTGCCTGAAATCTCCTCCCAGTAGTACCGTTATACCGTCGAACAGTTTGTGTTTGTTGTTGGCATGTTTGATGCTTTGGATGTCTTGTAATGTTTTGTTCAATGCCTCGAATGCATTTCTATGAGTCATTGGAGCCTCATCCCAAATAATCAGTTTGACTTCATGCATCAGCTGTGCTAATTGAGTGTTTTGTTTAATATCACATGTACTATTATCAAGCAGCTCAATTGGGATTAGGAACCTACTGTGGGCTGTCCGACCGCCCGGTAATAGAAGGGAAGCAATACATGTGTGAAAGAAAAGTGTTAGAGGAAAGTGTTAGAGGTGAGCGCTAGGGAATATGCGAGGTATATTATTTTGTTTATGAAGGGAGTATGTAACAACCAAGTACGTAATGACATTGCAATGTTAGTCGTACGAATCTGCAACAGGTGTAATAGAGATTAGCATATTTACTCTTTTGCATGCCTCTGTTATTGCTAAGGAATCGAATAGGAACGAAAATATTACCGGAGTGGCCGAACATAGCTTAGATCGTACCTGTCGATGCTACGACAAGAACGATGTTCCCTTGTGATCTTATGCGGGCCATTATTGTCTTGTAGAGATAAGTTTTCCCTGTTCCTCCTGCCCTATAGATGAAGAAGAACTCTCCAGATTGCTTATCCACTGCACTGATTACCTTGTCGTATATTGCTTGTTGGTCCGCATTCAATTAATGGTACATGGTTGCATGCATGTCTTCCATTTTTTTTTTGCATTGTAGGACAGTTCCTCTCTTATAAGGCGATTGTCCATTGCGGTGAGTAATTGTTTATTTGGCATCGGTATTCTCGGGTAGTGATAAGCACTACTTTGTAGGGCTTAAGTAAGAGTCATTAGAGGTTTTATTGGTGCCATTCGGGTAGATTTAGACACATTCATGTGTATGGCGTTTGGAGGCGAAGTTGGTATATTTGGAGGTGTTTGAGCTATTTTGGAGATCATATGAGACACTGAGGAGGAAGCCACCAGTAGTAGACGCCAAGGAGTTATGAAGTATTGGCGAGGAGGTGCTGAAGACACGCTTTCGGGAGCTGAAGAGACAAAGGAGGAAGAAACGAGTTCACGGCGACCGCCGTGCAACTTACGGCGACCGCCGCCAATTCCCATCCAACAACATTGGCTACGACGTAGTTACGGCGCCCGCCGTGGAAATGCGGCGCCCGCCGCGATTACGGCGCCCGCCGTGGAGGTTGCAGCGACCGCCGTGCGTGTCTGAAGTCTGCCGAGCCGATTTTCCTTATATGTTATTTCGCATTATTTTATTACTTTTTATTATTTTCGTTTTAGGTTAACTTAGCTTTATTTCCTTTAGTATTTAAGGGTTGAGAAAAGGCTTGTTTGCATATAGTGGAATCTCTCTCTGGAACCCTAATTACCATTCTACGTATTTGCTATGAAGAACTAAGCCTCCCTGGCTTAGTCAGACACTGAAGCTTTCGTTTTGATTCAGTTGTGAGATTCTTGTTCTTAATCTATTGCATGGTTTTTATCTTTCTCTTGCTTAAGTTGCTTATGATTGATATTGATAATCTCTATTTGGACGCAACTAGGGTTTGTCGTTATTGATCTATTGCTAGATCTAGATTGTTACTGGTTGAGCATATCTATTTCAGAGTAGCAACTGCATCTTACTAGTATCTGGTTGTGCTAGTCTTATGCAGAAGAGAACTGATTTACATTCTAGGATAAAAGCTGGTTGTTTTATGCTAGAATTGTATCCAACTATATTCCTATTCTTAACGCTGCTGTTAAACTGAATCTTGATAGTTTCAGGGTTGTTTAATTAGTTAGTGTTAATAGTATCTGGTTGTGCTATTAGTTATATCTGAAAAGGAATTGGAATTTCCATTGCATGAGATTTTGAATGAGTATCTATGATCAACTTGTCATACGAATTATGGATGTTGTTTGACTAAGTGCTTTTCCCCATCACTGATTTCATCATATTTTACTTTGTTTACTTTTGCATGCTTAGGTTACTAAAACTCACAAAACCCCCCTTTGGTTACTTTGGTTTGACATACAAATTGCATATTTAGATAGAATTCGCCTCCATGTGGATTCGACCTTTACTTACCTAGGACTACGGTTTAAGGTTTGTTTGGATATTTTGCATAGCAGTTTTTAGAACGACAAAAACCTGTTATCAAATTGGCGCTGTTGCCGGGGAGGCAATAATCTATTTTGTGTGTGTGATTTGTGTGCCAATCTTGGTGTGGACCTATCTTATGGTTCACATCCGTGTTACTAATAATCTACCTCTAGCTTTTGATCCAGAAATCGAAAGAACTTTTCTTTAAGCTCGTAGGATGGCAGCTCGTGTTATACTTGAGTCTTTGACAACTCCTAACTTGGAGCAACCTACTCGTGCTGTGCAATTCCCTGCTCTGGGTGAAGGGGTTAAATTTGAGCTCAAGACAAGAGTAGTCCATCTACTCCCGAAATTCAGTGGAACCCCGCTTGAGGATCCTATTCAGCACCTGGATGAGTTCCTTGAGGTCTGCACCAGTATGAGGCCATCTGAGATTACTGAAGATCAGATGAGGTTGAGAGTCTTTTCCTTTTCTATGAAGGACTCCGCGAAGGACTGGTATCATTCTTTACCGCCAGGAAGCATCACTACTAGGGTGAATTTGAAGAAGGTGTTTCTCGACAAATACTTTCCCGCTATCAAGTCCAATCAACTCAAGAAAAAAAATCTGCAATGTGGAGCAGCTGTCTAATGAGTCTCTCTATGACTACTATGAGCGCTTCAAGAAACTGGTGAAGAGTTGCCCCTACCATGGCTATCTAATCATGATCTGATTCTTTATCTGCACGGAGGACTCCGTGAAGATGATTGTCGAATGGTGAACTCTTCATGTGGTGGAAATATTCTGAAGAGGACTTATGAGGAAGCTCAAGAGATATTTGCTACTCTGGCTGATGACTCTAGACAGTACAGTGGGAGAGGTTCCCAAAGCTTGGTTGTTGCTGGTTCTCAAGCGAAAATTGATCAGGCTGATTTTGATGTGTTGAGAGAGGAGGTGAGGCGTTTGAAACTGAAAGGTACGCCTCAACAGGCTAAGGCCTGTGAGATCTGTCCTGACGACTTGCATCCTACTGATTCATGTCCTACTCTACAAGAGGAAGTGAATGCAGTGGGAGGATATCAGCAGAGGCCCAGGCATGACCCTTACTCCAATACATACAATCCTGGTTGGAGGGATCATCCCAACTTCAGATGGAGAGACCCAGAACCACATCAACAACAGGATAATCCTCAACAACCAAGGCAGCCATTTGTGCCACAACCTCAAGGGAAGAGCTCAAACCCGTCCTCGTCTATGGAGGATATGATGAAGATGATGATGCAGAGCCACGTCAATCTCAATGAGAATGTTGCTAAGTTGAGTAAGAACCAATTGCAATTCCAAGAGACTACACAATCCAGCATTCAGAACTTGGAAAGGCAATTTGGCCAGATCTCTCAGGTGGTGAGCAAGCTTGACGCGAATATTTCTGGTAAACTTCCATCTCAAACGAAAGTGAACCCGAACATTAGGAACGTCAGTGCTATAACTCTGAGGAGCGGGAAGAGGCTCGAAGAGGATGATTCTGAGGTCGACAAGGAAGCGGATCAGGAGCTGGAACAGAACAGCGACGACGACCGCCGTGAATATCACGGCGCCCGCCGTGAATATCACGGCGCCCGCCGTGAAAATGACTCAGCTCTCAAATTTTCTGATGAAAATTGCGGCGCCCGCCGTGACGGTGAGCAAAATCCCAAACTTTCTGATGATGTTCACGGCGCCCGCCGCCCTTCTGAAGTCGATGCTGAGGCTAAGAAGGAGTATGTACCTCCAATTTTTCCTGAGTGGAAGCCCGTTGCACCATTCCCATCTGCATTGAAGCGTACCAAGCCACTTGTGCAGGACAAGGACATGTTTGAGATGTTCAGAAACATTGAGGTCAACATGCCTCTCCTAAATTTGATCAAGTCTGTCCCTCGTTATGCAAAGTTCTTGAAGCAGATGTGCACCACGAAGAGAAACCAGGACAGGAACAACAAGAAGGTCAAGGTAAGCGAGCATGTCTCTGCGATTTTTCAGAAACGCTTACCCAAAAAATGTAGCGACCCAGGTATGTTCACCATCCCCGTCACCATTGGAGGTACCAAGTTCAATAAAGCTATGTTAGATTTGGGTGCTTCCATAAATGTTTTACCTTCATCTCTTTGTGAATCCTTAGGATTAGGACCCATGCATGCGACCAAAATTTCCATTCAGCTAGCTGATAGATCTAGTGTGCATCCTATAGGGATAGTGGAGGATGTCTTGGTTAGGGTTGGTGATCTTACTTTTCCTGCTGACTTCTATGTGCTTGATATGGAACATGATATGCATGTAGCCCCTATTCTGTTAGGGAGACCCTTCTTGAAAACTGCCAACACTAAGATCAACGTGAGTACTGGTTCCTTGACTATGGAATTTGATGGCCAAACCATTAATTATAATATCTATGAAGCCATGAAATTCCCTTCTGATGATCATTCTTTGTGTGCAATTGATATCCTTGAGCCTGTGGTGCAAGATATTTTTGATGAGGACCACCTAGATGACACACCACCTATTGTTGATTCTAGCTTGGATATTGCTATATCTACTAACTTGCAGGAAGGTGTTGATGAGTGGGACGCTCACTATAAGCTCCCTCCAGAGCTACCAGGCAAATCGCCTTTACTGCTAACTCCGAGCGAGAAGCTCGTTCCCTCTTTAGTGCAGGTCTCTGAAGTCAAGGCTAAACACCCCTCTGATCGATCTAAGCATGGGGTAGACGCGACTAAGAAGGTCAAGATGGAGAAGCCGCTGAAGAGGAAGCATGGTCTAAGGTTCAAACCTTTCCATGATTGGTTCAGGAAGGAGGTATGGATTGAGAAGGTTCCTAAGGAGCCTGATGATATGGATTGAGGTTGTTCGAGTAGTATGTCGAGCCAACGACATTAACTAAGGCGCTGATCGGGAGGAAACCCGATGTTAGGTAGTTTATTTTCTTTCCCTTAGTCATTTTCTTTTGTTTTTCCTTTTAGTTTTTTTTTCCTTTCTGTGTCGAACTAACCTGCAGGAAGCGGTTCCAAGTGAAGAAGGAGTTCACGGCACCCGCCGCCGACCCTACGGCGCCCGCCGTTTTCACCTCCTCCGACACTTCGCTTGCGGCAAATGACGGCGACCGCTGTTTAATTACGGCGATCGCCGCCATTATCAGGTTCGTTTTCTTTGCTTTATCAAAAAAAAAGGACTCCGAAAAAACCTTAAACGGGGCGCAAAAAAAAAAAACAGTTTTACCGAGCTGTCCAGATTTCCCACGAGAGGTGCGCATCATGTTGCTAACGGAGGAACACATTCACCCTATATTTATTTGGCAACAATGATGGCCCTGTAGTCGACAGTTGGAGATGAGGAATACCAGGGCCCAACCACGATGACATCTGGGCCCATTTTTGAAGGCCATGCAACCCTGTTCCCTTGATTGACCACTACTTCCCCAAAGTGGTTCCTTTTGATTGCATGGTAGGAGTTGAAGGCCGTGCCGCCCTGATTTCCTGAATAACCACCGCACTTCACAGTGGTTTCCTATGGTTGCACGGTATATGAAGATTATAGCATTGATGCAGACATCCAGGACATGAACTTTCATGAGTACACCGTCAGCGACAAGGAAGTGTCCAAGCCAACTTGGCAACGTTGTGAGTTATTTTTTGCTTTTCCCTGTGCTTTATTCTTTTGTCTTTCATTACATTGAGGACAATGCAATGTTTAAGCATGGGGTGGGGTTTTATACTTGCTACGCTGCTGAGGAGAAAAATAAATAAAAAATGAAAAGAGCCAAAAATTTGAAAAAAGGCTATCATAAAAATCCTGGGATAGGTCGAAAACCCGAAAGGGCGGCCTAGGTAATAAGCAGGTGGCTTGGACCAGCATTAGGCTGGGGTAATATGAGGTCAAGAGTGACGTGAGCTTATGTGAGCACATCTATTGGAAAATGAAATGAGTGGCTTGGTGAAAACCCGAAAAGGGCGCCTTGGCAAAACGAGTGAAAAAGAAGAAGAGTGATTTTAGGATTTCTCATTATTCTTGGCGAGGCATCATAAGAAGAGGAGACAAAGAAGGATTGTCGGGTAGGTCACTCTGGGAGACATAAGGAGCAATAGATGGAGGCTAGGATTAGAGGTTACTCACACTATTGGATGTCCGAGTTAGCTTTGGGGAAGTACTCTGCTTGCCCCTTAAGCTTGTTGAGTTGTGGATGTGTTGTGAATGAGATTGGTGCTAGGAGCTTTGGCATGGGTTAGGTGACTCTTAGTTGGAGGATATGCTTCCTGAAACCTTGGGTGCTGCATTGGAGGAGTGGACTCTTATTTGGTTTACTCGTGGACGAGCAAAGGTCTAAGCATGGGGTGGTTTGATAAGCACTACTTTGTAGGGCTTAAGTAAGAGTCATTAGAGGTTTTATTGGTGCCATTCGGGTAGATTTAGACACATTCATGTGTATGGCGTTTGGAGGTGAAGTTGGTATATTTGGAGGTGTTTGAGCTATTTTGGAGATCATATGAGACACTGAGGAGGAAGCCACCAGTAGTAGACGCCAAGGAGTTATGAAGTATTGGCGAGGAGGTGCTGAAGACACGCTTTCGGGAGCTGAAGAGACAAAGGAGGAAGAAACGAGTTCACGGCGACCGCCGTGCAACTTACGGCGACCGCCGCCAATTCCCATCCAACAACATTGGCTACGACGTAGTTACGGCGCCCGCCGCGATTACGGCGCCCGCCGTGGAGGTTGCAGCGACCGCCGTGCGTGTCTGAAGTCTGCCGAGCCGATTTTCCTTATATGTTATTTCGCATTATTTTATTACTTTTTATTATTTTCGTTTTAGGTTAACTTAGCTTTATTTCCTTTAGTATTTAAGGGTTGAGAAAAGGCTTGTTTGCATATAGTGGAATCTCTCTCTGGAACCCTAATTCCCATTCTACGTATTTGCTATGAAGAACTAAGCCTCCCTGGCTTAGTCATACACTGAAGCTTTCGTTTTGATTCAGTTGTGAGATTCTTGTTCTTAATCTATTGCATGGTTTTTATCTTTCTCTTGCTTAAGTTGCTTATGATTGATATTGATAATCTCTATTTGGACGCAACTAGGGTTTGTCGTTATTGATCTATTTCTAGATCTAGATTGTTACTGGTTGAGCATATCTATTTCAGAGTAGCAACTGCATCGTACTAGTATCTGGTTGTGCTAGTCTTATGCAGAAGAGAACTTATTTACATTCTAGGATAAAAGCTGGTTGTTTTATGCTAGAATTGTATCCAACTATATTCCTATTCTTAACGCTGCTGTTAAACTGAATCTTGATAGTTTCAGGGTTGTTTAATTAGTTAGTGTTAATAGTATCTGATTGTGCTATTAATTATATCTGAAAAGGAATTGGAATTTCCATTGCATGAGATTTTGAATGAGTATCTATGATCAACTTGTCATACGAATTGTGGATGTTGTTTGACTAAGTGCTTTTCCCCATCACTGATTTCATCATATTTTACTTTGTTTACTTTTGCATGCTTATGTTACTAAAACTCACAAAACCCCCCTTTGGTTACTTTGGTTTGACATACAAATTGCATATTTAGATAGAATTCGCCTCCCTGTGGATTCGACCTTTACTTACCTAGGACTATGGTTTAAGGTTTGTTTGGATATTTTGCATAGCAGTTTTTAGAATGACAAAAACCTGTTATCAGGTAGTCAATCAATGTGTGTCCATTTTTTGCAAGGAGTTCTTCGATGTCAAGCAAACAGTAGTTTTGTAGCTGATTTTCGCTGAGCTCCAATGCCGGGAAGTTGAAGTCTCTTCTTTTCCGGTATAATATGTCTTCTGATAACGCAACCCAATTGCTTTCCCATAGTTTTCCCAGATCGGTCACATCACAAAAGATTAGAATTGTGATAAACAAATCCCACAGTTGTACCCCCGTTGCCCACACTTGTGCTTCTTTTATTGCGTCTGTCGACTTATTGTCTTCCTTCAGCATTCCACGTGCATAACATGCTTGCCTGAATGTGTCATATTGTTTCCCATTCGATGTTCGGATTTCTTCAAAGGTTCGAGGTCCTGCAACCACATTCAGAAGCATGCATAGGTAATACCTTTCGTCGGAGGCGGGATGGGCGTACACAATTCTGCCAATTGGTTTGAGATTTCGCCTTGGCCCCCACACCTTTTGTGATGCATCCCATGTGTATTTTTGGGGTATTTCTGCATACTTCAGTTTCCTTGCTTCATCATCTCTACCATTGAGGGTGAACTACTCTGTAAACATTGTAGATTGTACTCCCTCCCGGTGTAGCACAACCGGCAAGTCCTGTGCATCCGACATTGTTACTGAGTTTTGATCTGGGAGATGGAAGGTCAACCGTATAACTGTGATATAGTACATCCTTTTTTTCTTATATAGATAATATAAGCTAAGTTCCATAACACATTTGTTCTACAATAATTAGCGGTCATTAGTGTATTAATAAATTTATATTATTATATGATAAGGATACAATTAAACTATTCATTATATTATATACATTGATATACATATCTCTTGATTAGTTTAAATCTCTAGTTAATTGTTGAGAAGAAGCATCAAATATATAATCTAGTACATCTCAAAGTTGAATAAGGATATAGTACATTTTTTTTCCTTATATTAGATAATATAAACTAAGTTCCCTAAAACATCTATTGTACAATTATTATTAGTGATTAGCCTATTAATAAATTTATACCATTATATGATAAACTTGCAATTTAATTAGTCATTATATTGTATAAATTCATATACACGTTTCTTGATAACTGTAAATTCCTAGTTAATTGTTGAGAAAAAGTATGAAATGTATAACCAATTACATCTCAAAGCTGAATACTGATATAGGATAGCCCTTTTTTTTCTTCCTTATATTAGATATTAGACAATATACACTAAGTTTCATATTACATTTAGTCTACAATTATGATCGGTGTTTACTATATTAATAAATCTACACTATTAAATTTTTAAGATACAATTAAATTATTAATCATATTATATACATTTATATACATAATATAAACTAAGTTCCATAGCACATTTATACCACAATTATTATTGGTGATTAGTATATTATATTAATAAATGTTTATTATTACATGATTTAAAGGCAATTAAATTATTTTTGATATGATCTAAATTCATATACATATCTCTTAATATAATACATCCCTTTTTTCTCATGTTAGATAATACTCCGTATGAACTAAGTTGCATAACACACTCATTATACAATTATTATTGGTGATCAGTACATTAATAAATGCGTGTTATTATATGATAATTAATTTATTCACTATATTATATACATTCTGTAATACCCCTCATTTTAGTAAAGAGTATTTTGATAATTTTCCAAACTCTCGTACTGTAGTCGGATTATTTTCAGAGAAGTTCAGACATTCTGTAAAATGCTTGATCTCTGTAATAATTCCCTGAGTGGAATAAAATACATTCGACGTATTTTTGGGGCTTAGAATATTTGTTCGGATACAAATATATTTAACCCGAGGTTAAATACCCAAGCCCATACTTTTCCCGGACAAAAAGGCACAGAATTGGCCTCCACCGCACCCGCGGTCAGACCCACTGCACCCGCGGTCAGAATTGGCCTCCACCGCACCCCGCGGTCAGACCCACCGCACCCGCACTGTCATCATACCTTTTCTGCTTCGTCGGACTTCGGTCGTCGTGTCGCCTGAGCTGCTTGTCCCATGTGGTCGGAGTTGAGGCGGTTTGGGGAGGTGCTTGCTTGGTCTATAAAAGGAGGAGACCTGGAGGCTTGGAAGGCATCCCAATCTCTCTCTTGTTTCCATTGTCGCCAGAAAGTTCAAGCTTTCGCCGGAGTTGTCGCCGGAGCTAGCATAGGAGGAGGAGGTGCTCTCAAGGTGGTGTTTGGTGGTCCAAGGAGTTTGGAAGTCGACCCCCATCCAAATCAAACCCCATCGCGTCGATCCCGGTAAGATTTCATCTTCGTCGTATCGCCGTTGTATCGTGACCGCACCCGCGACAGAGCCACCGCACCCGCGGCAGGGCCGCCGCACCCGCGGTGTGCCTGGGCATTCGCGATGTGGTTTTGGGCTTTGTGGTCTCGATCGAGACTTCGTTCCTTCGTTCTCGTTCATCTTTCTTTAGATTCGTATATTTTATTATCGAATCTAACTTAGGGTTTCATTATGGGTCGTTCCGTAGGAAATTGTAACCCGAGTTCTGTCCCCGTTTCGGACCCGGAAACCCGTTGTCTTTGAGATTCGTCAAGAGTTCGTCTAATCCGAGGCAAGTGGCGGTTCGCTCTTGCTTATCATTCCATATTTCTATTAATTATCAATTGTTTAATTGTTAATTAAATTGAGATGAATTACTGTTTTCATTGGGAACAAATTTTATAAATGATACGATTAAAATGAATATTATAATAGGTTGTATATATTGCTAGAAACAACGCTATTATATCTGTTATTACCGTGATGGTATTGTTGTGGATTTTATGCGAACTTGAAATATAGTTAGCACGAGTATTCGTAGGAACGCTATATACCTTGCGAGGTCTAACTGTTTCTTTATAACCATGGTGGATAGGATGTCCAAGCCCTAACACCTTTCTCTGGTCATGACTATCCCATATCCGAATATAGGGGAGGTGCGCTTAGCTGGCGTCAAACCTTTCGGGATACGCTCCCAAGATATCTCTCTCGTATCGAGATGATATATTTATATGATAAAAGCTTATAACGTGAATATACGTTTTGGAATTAAATAAGATAAGTGCCGCTATGCACATAATTAATGAACCTTGGGCGAGAAGTACAACGTGGAAACTCATCTGGGCTTCAATTAGAGTAAGTCCACCTTCCTAATCTGAATTCGCATTACGCGGTGAGGTTGGTTGTGGACCCAAATAGTCAAGTCGCTTTTAAACTCTTGTGTGAAATTACAATGTTCCCAAACATTTGTCATGCTTTCCGATAAGACTCAATTCATTGGAGTCTTCTCTTCATAAGTTTCTATAAGACTCAATCTTTTAGAGTCTTCTTTCGATCATTCTGTTTTGTATATTTCTGTATAAGTGTTGAGGTTGACTATCGTCATCGGATTTCATTCGAGAAGGGATGGGTCTAACCTAATACGACTACTTAGAACCTTTCTGTTTAACCCTTACATAGTCTTTCATTAGACTAACCAATCGGTTATATTCCCTTGCATGGTTGACTGGTGTCATCCGTCTCATACGGCACATCAGATAAACTGTAGTTCCATGAAGGCTAGAAACGACGGTGAAGGTAGATGGAATTTTGAAGTGTTTTACCAAGGTTGAGATCCTTGGCGGGTGATCGTTTCGATCAAGACCCTAGTATTATTTATTTTAAAGACTTTCGTTGTATTAAACGTGTTTTGTATTAAGACCACTCTGTATTTCTGTCATATTTGGATTATGAATGTAATTCCAAGACTTTGATTTAATATGAAATGTTATGATATTTTGTATTATAAATGTTGTTTATGTTTTGTATAAACTGGTTAAGCCTTGGGTGACTTCGGATGTGGAATCTGAGGTCACTGGCGGTAATACTTTCAAGGATATATTTGGGGGTGTTACAGATTTGGTATCAGAGCCAGAAAATTTTTCAGGTAGGGATCTCAAAAACTTTTGTAAACTGTCTACTCGTTTTGGGCTGAAAAATGTTTTCAAAGGATTGGAATTTCCAAATAAAATTTTCTTGACTAAAACGTGTATGCTGTTCAAGTCGTGCCTTCTTTAGTCTAATATAGTAAGTTCGCTTCTATATTTAGAAAGACTAACTTTCTTTTCGTCGCCCGTAGGTTATGGGTGCATGTTTTTCTCTTCAGAGGAACTCGAAAGAAGCCGAGGTGGCTCCACCATCTACAGTAAGGCTAGAGTTCCCGGTTCCCCCTCGATGCTTTGAGATCGGGGAATCCAGTAATCCACCCGAGGAGGTGAAGACCGTACTCCCTGAGTCAGTAGTATTAGTGTCCGATAATGCCGAGGTTCCTGAGGCAGAACCCGAAGAGGAGCCAAGGGAGGACACTGAGGATGAAGGGGAGCCGTCAGAGTACGCAAGAGGGTACTACGACGACGACTTCATGATCGAGTCAATTTCCCGAGGAGGATCCAGAGGAGGATCCAGAAGAGGAAGAGGATCCCGAGGAGGACCTCGAGGAGCAAGGCTATGAGTCCAATGGCCTAGAACACTTACTGATGGACTGTGAGGACCCGGGGGTGCAGTTCATTCCCCCTAGTCCGGAGTTGCCACCTGAGCGGGAGTATTCACCTTTGTCTCCTGCCGCTTGGGAAACGCTTTACGAGGTAGTATTTTCCAGGAGAAGGAGTGATCCACAAGATGCATCTGAGAACTCATAGCCTATTCCCGTTCAGAGGAGACTGATGTTGAGTCCTGACTCGCGAGAGGTGCTTCGCCAGAGTCAGATGGCTTCCTCTGAAGCTTGTCGCCAAGTGGATGAGGCGGTTGAGCATGCTCGAAGGAGGGCGGGGCCAGGGGAGTCAGATGAGGTTGGTCAGGATGTTTTCGCGCCTAGAATAAGGCCGAGGGCACCAGGACCGAGGATTGAGCCATGTGCTCTAGGGCCGAGCAGGGTGAGAAGTCCATCGCCAGACTCCAATGGTGAACCCCGTTCGAAGAAGCCATGTATGAGGAGTGGTGGTTACAGGAAATGTTTCAGGACGCCATGATTAGGGCCAGTGTTGACTTTAGCAGTTTCTTTTCTAGTTTTTCAGTGTTCGTTTTGTTATGAAACTATAATCTCCGAGTAATTTTGTCTTGTCGCTCGGGAGATCCCTTTTGTATAACCTAGTAACTCAGTTTGAGTTTATCAATGAAAATTTACCAAGTTTGATCTATTCTAAGTTGATTTTATTACATTGAGTACATTGGAATGATATTAATGTTATAAAATACTTGGAATTTGATCGGTAAACAGATGGTGAACACAAGGAACACCATTTGTGCTGGTGCTGGGCCAAACAATGACCCCAGACCAAATGTGAGAAACACTGCAAACCCCGTGGATGAACACGAGTCTGCTTCTAATAACAATCCAGTGGGCAATGACCAAGTTCCGCCTAACGCTCCAGTAGTGTTTAACGCTGCAGCAATAGAGGCTATTCGGGGAATTGTGATGCAAGCATTCACCGATATCATGCGACCAATCGCGCCTCAGGCACAAGCTGTGCCAATTCCCCCAGCGGTTCCTAGGTTTGAGGAGCCTAATATCCGTGTACCCTAAGAAGATGCGGTCAGGAACAGAGGCGAATATGGCCGAGCACTAAAGGCCATAAGCTCTATGAGGCCTGATAGCTATGACGGGAAAGGAGAGCCAGTCAGGGTGGCATATTGGTTCTCGCACATAGAGCGATTATTCCGCAATGTCGAGTGCACAGAAGCTGAGAAGGTGCACATTGCTTCCCTTCAACTGAAGGAAGTGGCTAGTGAATGGTGGGAAGGCACCGGTCTAGCTGATCACCCTGGTTCGAACTGGGGCATGTTCAAAGCCAAGATGACTGATCGTTTCTTTTCCCGAGCTATGAGGGAAGAGAAGCATAAGGAGTTTCTCTATCCGAAGACGGATGGATTGAAAGTGACTGAGCTTGCGGCCAAGTTCAATCACTTGTTGCAGTACGCTGGGCCGGAAGTGTCCAGTGATGAGCAGAAGATCTGGCATTTCCATGAGTGGATGAACCCAGACATTAAGCCACTGATGGTACGTCCCGGATGCTCTACTTTGGAGCAGTACGTGGACGCTGCTTACAAATTGGAGGTGACTCTAGAGGAGTCAACGAAGAAGCGTAATCACCAGAGGTCAATGCAGAACCAGCCTTAGGCGAGTGGGTTCAAGCGTCCCGCGCCACCGTCTAATTTTGCCAAGTCTGGCAAAGCAAAAACGGATATGACTCATGGAGGGTCTACGCAGTAGTCGGGTCAAGGCAAGAATCCAATCCAGTGCTACAACTGTGGTATACCCGGGCACAAGAGCAATGCGTGTCCGAAGGAGAAGAAGACATGCTATGGCTGTGGAAAAGAGGGACATGTGCAGACGTTCTGTCCGCAGAGAAGGCAGAAAAGAGTTGAATCACAGCAAGGATCTGTTAGTCAGAACAATCGACCCATGTTCAAACCAGTAGAGGCTCCTAGTCCTTCGACGCAGACAACTGTGCAGAACAAGGGGAAAACCCCAGCTGCTTCTGGAGGTCAAGGTCAGCGCCTTTACGAGATGCGTGAGGTTGATGGACCCAATGCTCCAATTGCTCAAGGTACTCTATACCTTCATTCTACTTCTGTGTGTATGCTTTTTGATTCGGGTGCTACCCATTCTTTCATCTCGGAAAGTTGTGTCAGTAAGCTAGGCTTAGTATACAACGAGGTTTGTGAACCTTTCGTTGTAAATCTTCCTAATGATGAACAATTAGTTGGAACCAAGTGTCTGTCAGAATTTCCGATTACCATCCAGGGTAAGAAGTTCGAAGCAGATTTGATCTGTATAGCCATGGCTCCATACGGCATTATTCTCGGTATGGATTGGCTGACGCATCATGGGGCGGTAATCGATTTTAGCTCAAGGGTGACGGTATCATCTGGGGGCCAGTTTGTATGCAAATTCAAGGGTCGTAATGACGTTGATAACGGCAGACTCATCAATGCGATGGCTGCGTTTAAGCTACTTCGACAAGGTTGTGTCGGGTACCTGTGCTATCTGGAAGAGCCCAAGAAAGATGAGCCATCAGTTCTTGATATTCCGGTCGTTTGTGAGTTTCCATACGTCTTTCCAGAGGAAATTCATGGTTTACCCCCGTATCGTGACGTGGAGTTTACCATTGATCTCGAGCCTGGTACCGTGCCGATCTCTAAGGTACCATACCGGATGGCTCCTGCTGAGATGCAAGAGTTGAAGAAGCAACTCGAAGATCTTCTTGAGAAGGGCTATATAAGGCCGAGCGCATCGCCTTGGGCCGCTCCGGTTTTGTTCGTCAAGAAGAAGGATGGATCGTTTCGACTTTGTATCGACTATCGAAAGTTGAATAAAGTCACGATCAAGAACAAGTATCCGTTTCCGAGGATTGATGATCTGTTGGATCAACTGCAAGGAGCTAAAGTCTTTTCCAAAATCGATCTGAGATCTGATTACCATCAGCTCAGAATTCGTGAGGAGGATATTCCGAGGACTACTTTCCGGATGAGATATGGTCACTACGAGTTTGTAGTCATGCGATTTGGACTTACCAATGCTCCAGCAGTTTTCTTGGATCTAATGCATCGATGTTTCCACCAATACTTGGATAAGTTCATAGTGGTCTTCATCGACGACATTTTGATCTATTCCCCGAGCGAGGAAGCTCACGAGGAACATCTTCAGATTACTTTGTCAGTCCTTAGACAGAATTAGCTATATGCAAAGTTGTCTAAGTGTGACTTTTGGATCAAGGAAGTGGCTTTCTTAGGCCATGTGATCAATGAGAATGGGGTTATGGTTGATCCCCAGAAGATTGAAGCGGTAGCAAATTGGAAGCGGCCTCAAAATGTGAAAGAGGTGCACAGTTTTCTTAGACTTGCTGGATATTATAGACGGTTCGTGGAGGGATTTTCTAAGATCTCTCTACCTATGACCGGTTTGCTCCGCAAAGTCCACAAGAAGTTTGTCTGGGATGACAAGTGTGAGGCCAGTTTTCAGAAGTTGAAGCAGTGTCTGACCTCTGCACTAGTGTTAGCACTACCGAAAGGAAATGATGGTTATGTGGTCTATAGTGATGCTTCAAAGAGTGGTTTGGGATGTGTGTTGATGCAAATAGGCAAGGTTATTGCATACGCATCTAGACAATTGAAAACCTATGAAGCAAACTATCCGACGCATGATCTGGAATTAGCAGCGGTAGTTTTTGCGCTGAAGATTTGGAGACACTATCTTTATGGTGTAAGATGCCAAGTCTTCACCGATCATAAGAGTCTCAAGTACGTGTTCACTCAGAAGGAGCTGAATATGAGACAACGTCGCTGGTTAGAGCTACTCAAAGACTACGACATCGAGTTGTTGTATCATCCGGGCAAGGCTAATGTAGTAGCCGATGCATTGAGCCGGAAGATGCCGCACGAGACTGTAGTGGCTCTACTTACTGCTCAGACCAAGCTGAACCAAGAGTTGTGCGAGATTGAAGTCTTGTACGATCAACGTCGAGGATACCTGAGTATGCTTGAGATTCAAGCTACGCTACTTGATCAAATCAGGGAGAAACAGGTTGATGATGTAGTCATGGTGAAGCTAAGCAGTGAAGTGATGGACGGGAAAGCTCCCGGTTTCGTGATTCAGGAAGATGGATCACTTTGGTTTCAAGACCGGATTTGTGTTCCTGACGTTGATGGTCTTTGCCAGTTGGTGATGAAGAAGGCCCATTCGTCAGCTTATTCTGTACATCCAGGCTCTAGCAAGATGTACAAGGACCTCATGAAGAAGTTCTGGTGGCCCAACATGAAGTGGGATGTAGCAGAGTTTGTGGCGAAATGCTTGACTTGTCAGAAGGTCAAGATAGAACACCGCAGATCAGGTGGTGAGTTGCTACCTCTTCCAGTACCAGAATGGAAATGGGAGGATATTGCTATGGATTTCGTCACAGGGCTACCAAAGACTCAAAGTCAAAAGGATGCTATATGGGTAATCATTGACAGGCTCACGAAAAGTGCTCACTTCGTGGCTATCAAGTCAACATGGGGAACCCAGAAGCTATATGAAGTGTTTCTACATGAGATTGTCCGTTTGCATGGTACTCCAAAGACCATTATATCGGATCGTGATGGCCGATTCATGTCGAGATTCTTGAAAGAACTCCACAAGGCCATGGGAACCGAGTTGAGGTTCAGTACTGCGTTTTATCCTTAGACGGATGGACAGTCTGAGAGAACCATCCAAACCTTGGAAGCTATGCTAAGAGCTTGTGTACTCGATCGTCCGACTAGCTGGGAGAACAGCATGAGTCTGATTGAGTTCACATACAGTAACAGTTGGCATGCTACCATCAAGATGGCTCCATTCGAGGCTTTGTACGGTCGAAGGTGCAGATCTCCAATTTGTTGGGATGAGAATGCCGACAAGGTTCTGCTCGGACCAGAGTTAGTCGAAAGGACTGCCTCAGACATTGCTTTGATAAGACAGAGGATGTTGACATCTCAGAGTCAACAAAAGTCTTATGCAGATCTGAAGCGCGGGAAAGTCGAGTTTGAGGTTGGTGACAAGGTATTTGCCAGGGTGTGTTTAGATTCGGTAAGCGTGGGAAGCTTAACCCTCGCTACGTGGGACCATTTGAGATCCTTGACAGAGTGGGGTCTCTAGCGTATCGTTTGGCATTGCCGCCATCGGCGCATCCAGTGAGAACGTGTTCCACGTATCCTTGTTGAGGAAGTACGTGCCAGATGAGTCTCATGTGCTGAGTTATGAAGACATCGAAATTCAGACAAATGGTACCTACGAGGAGATACATGTGCGTATTCTCGAACGTCGTGAGAAGCAGTTACGGAACAAATTGGTACCATTGGTACGGATTTTGTGGTCCAAGTCAGGAACTGAAGAGGTTACTTGGGAAACCTGGGAGACTGAGGAGGATATGCTTAGACGCTTTCCCGAGCTATTTTCGGCCTAGTTTCGCGGTCGAAACCTTTTTAAGGGGGTAGTATTGTAACGCCTCGCTTTTTTTTTTGGTTTATTCGGCCAAGTTTCAGGGTCGAAACTTATTTTAAGGGGGAGGTGATGTAATACCCCTCATTTTAGTAAAGAGTATTTTGGTAATTTTCCAAACTCTCGTACTGTAGTCGGATTATTTTTAGAAAAGTTCAGATATTCTGTAAAATGCTTGATCTCTGTAATAATTCCCTGAGTGGAATAAGGTACATTCGACGTATTTTTGGGACTTAGAATATTTGTTCGGATACAAATATATTTAACCCGGGGTTAAATACCCAAGCCCATACTTTTCCTGGACAAAAAGGCACAAAATTGGCCTCCACTGCACCCGCGGTCAGACCCACCGCACCCGCGGTCAGAATTGGCCTCCACCGCACCCCGCGGTCAGACCGACCACACCCGCGCTGTCATCATACCTTTTCTGCTTCACCGGACTTCGACCGTCGTGTCGCCTGAGCTGCTTGTCCCATCTGGTCGGAGTTGAGGCGGTGAGGCGGTTTGGGGAGGTGCTTGCTTGGCCTATAAAAGGAGGAGACCTGGAGGCTTGGAAGGCATCCTAATCTCTCTCTCAAATCTCTCTCTCTTGTTTCCATTGTCGCCGGAAAGTTCAAGCTTTCGCCGGAGCTACCATAGGAGGAGGAGGTGCTCTCAAGGTGGTGTTTGGTGGTCCAAGGAGTCTGGAAGTCGACCCCTATCCAAATCAAACCCCATCGCGTCGATCCCGGTAAGATTTCGTCTTCGTCGTATCGCCGCTGTATCGTGACCGCACCCGCGGCAGAGCCACCGCACCCGCGGTGTGCCTGGGCATTCGCGATGTGGTTTTGGGCTTTGTGGTCTCGATCGAGACTTCGTTCCTTCGTTCTCATTCATCTTTCTTTAGATTCGTATATTTTATTATCGAATCTAACTTAGGGTTTCGTTATGGGTCGTTTCGTAGGAAATTGTAACCCGATTTATGTCCCCGTTTCGGACCCGGAAACCCGTTGTCTTTGAGATTCGTCAAGAGTTCGTCTAATCCGAGGCAAGTGGCGGTTCGCTCTTGCTTATCATTCCATATTTCTATTAATTATCAATTGTTTAATTGTTAATTAAATTGGGATGAATTACTGTTTTCATTGGGAACAGATTTTATAAATGATACGATTAAAATGAATATTATAATAGGTTGTATATATTGCTAGAAACAACGCTATTATATCTGTTATTACCGTGATGGTATTGTTGTGGATTTTATGCGAACTTGAAATATAGTTAGCACGAGTATTCGTAGGAACGCTATATACCTTGCGAGGTCTAACTGTTTCTTTATAACCATGGTGGATAGGATGTCCAAGCCCTAACACCTTTCTCTGGTCATGACTATCCCCTATCCGAATATAGGGGAGGTGTGCTTAGCTGGCGTCAAACCTTTCGGGATACGCTCCCAAGATATCTCTCGTATCGAGATGATATATTTATATGATAAAAGCTTATAACGTGAATATACGTTTTGGAATTAAATAAGATAAGTGCCGCTATGCACATAATTAATGAACCTTGGGCGAGAAGTACAACGTGGAAACTCGTCTGGGCTTCGATTAGAGTAAGTCCGCCTTCCTAATCTGAATTCGCATTACGCAGTGAGGTTGGTTGTGGACCCAAATAGTCAAGTTGTTTTTAAACTCTTGTGTGAAATTATAATGTTCCCAAACATTTATCATGCTTTCTGATAAGACTCAATTCGTTGGAGTCTTCTCTTCATAAGTTTCTATAAGACTCAATCTTTTAGAGTCTTCTTTCGATCATTCTGTTTTGTATATTTCTGTAGAAGTGTTGAGGTTGACTATCGTCATCGGCTTTCATTCGAAAAGCGATGGGTCTAACCTAATACGACTACTTAGAACCTTTCTGTTTAACCCTTGCATAGTCTTTCATTAGACTAACCAATCGGTTATATTCCCTTGCATGGTTGGCTGGTGTCATCCGTCTCATACGACACATCAGATAAACTGCAGTTCCATGAAGGCTAGAAACGACGGTGAAGGCATATGGAATTTTGAAGTGTTTTACCAAGGTTGAGATCATTGGCGGGTGATCGTTTCGATCAAGACCCTAGTGTTATTTATTTTAAAGACTTCCGCTGTATTAAACGTGTTTTGTATTAAGACCACTCTGTATTTCTGTCGTATTTGGATTATGAATGTAATTCCAAGACTTTGATTTAATACTAAATGTTATGATATTTTGTATTATAAATGTTGTTTATGTTTTGTATAAACTGGTTAATCCTTGGGTGACTTCGGATGTGGAATCTGAGGTCACTGGCGGTAATACTTTCAAGGATATATTTGGGGGTGTTACACATTCATATACATATCTGTGCATAATTTAAAATTTCTAGTTAATCATGAGAATCATATTTTTATTTTCATATGTGTTTCATTAAGTTAATAAAAATTATAATATTTTTAATTTGTTTTAGTTTTACTCTTATTAAACTATGCACTATTATCAGATTCAGCCAAAGGAAATCAACCCCAGGGTTTTTGTACACACAATTGCACATCGTCGTCTCCCTTCTCCCTCGGTGGCAGATGGGAAACCGAGATTCCAGCCTCACCACTCGCCCCTATCCCCAATTTTTCCCAGATCCATTCCACTCTATGCTCGCCGATCTACTGGAGCCGGAGCAGAGAATGTCGATTTATCCTGCCCTGCGGCCGACCCTGGCCGGGGTGCTTCGCGGTTCTGGATTCGAGCGCACGCCGGGCATTCCTGCGCCGCTGCGCGAGAGACCGATGCTTGCGGTGGCGCCGCATGCCTGGAGTGAGACAGACGGAAGGGGATACACGCCGAGCGTTTCTGTTTTAGGTGTGTAGCGGCAGAGAAGCAGAAATTGGGGTTGGCGTATTCATTCAGCCCTTGCCGGAAGTTGTCGTTGGAGGTTATTCTGGTTCCGCCGAGGCCGCCAGATTGACATCAGCCGCCCCATCCTCGCCGGAAAACGATTGTCAAGGTGCCAAGGTATGTGATTATTATTATAGGTTTTTGGCTTCCCCTCTTTTTTTAGGCCAATTTGCCTGCTTGATTTCTGGCCTATGGGGTTGTAACGAACCAACAGGTTGTGTAGGTGGTCTGCGGAGGCTTGCTGTTGAGGGTTATGATCTATCCCATCCAATTGATCGGAAATAACATTGGGTTAGGCATGGTACCAAGAGTTGTTTTCACATTCACTTTGCAGTTGGAAATTCTTTTGAAGTTCTTTCCTGCACCAGCATACAGGAATCTGACCCTGCAATGCTTAACTGAGGTATATTATGTGCCATAGGGTTGCTTTGTTCTTTCATAGACTTGCTTTGTTCTTTCATAGACTTGCTTTGGTGCTAAGAGAAGAGTTCTTTTTGTTGTGCAATCTCATTAGGTTGCATCGTTGACTATTGGCGATTACTACAATATCCAGTATGTGAAGATGTATCACATATTCATGGTTCAGTTACAGGTAATTATGTATAAACTATTGGCCTTGTAAAGCCTTTTAGATAACTTCATCCTTCTGAGACCAGTTTTTATATCTCTCATCATTGCGCTCTCTTCCGATCATTATGTCGTGTCCTCTTAGGTTTTCTGTGTAATCCTTGACTGTACTTTTTGTTACTTTGTCATGCAGACTATCCTTCCCTTAAATACAAACATACCTGAAGCTTATTCAAATGGATCAATAGATGAGCATGTCTATCTCATATAAGTACTGCCAATTTCAAATTTGTTACTATCAGTTGTAATTTTTTCTTAATTCGCTTTCTTTTCCTTGTAGGCTTTTATTTAGAACTTGGCACTGTTTTTCACTGCTTTTTTCAAGGTAATTTATGTTGGTAAAAGTCTATTAATAAGACTTATTGATATTATATTAAAAGAAGTTTAATTATGGAATTAAAAGGAAGTAATCTGATTTATTAAAATCAGTGGCTGAGATCTCTTTGAGATCAATGGCTGAGATTAGAAGTTGATCCCTTTCAGATCAATGACAGAAACTGCCTGAAGATAACTTCCTAACTGCCCTAACTAACTTCCCTAACTAAAATCTGAATTAACTGTATCTGACAGTTCAGAAATTCTCTACAAATAGAGAATGTTCCTCCACAAGAAAAATATGAAGGAAAATCAGATTTACTGTCTATTTTTTCATTGAGGGCTTTGTTGTATCGTGGGGAGTGAATTTGTCTGAAACTCTACAACAATTAAATAGGGGACAAATATCACTTTAAAGATAGTGATCTTTTCACGCCTCAAAGCTATTTCTATACCCCTATTCCCAACAATTTTAATATGATATTATGTCATGGAGGCCGGATCACAAGCAGCATCCCTTACCCTGATGAATCAAGATTTCTTCAAACTTGATCGCTTTGATGGAACTAATTACAATCGCTGGAAGGACCAAATGATGTTCTTACTCACTGCCTTGAAGACTTCCTATGTTCTGGATGATAGCGTCACGCCTATCCCTGATCCAGAAGAGGATGAAAATAAGGAAATCAAGGACCAACGAAAGAAGAGAGATGAAGACAGAGTTCTGTGTAGAGGCCATATTCTGAATCGTCTATCTGATCGCCTCTACAATCTGTTCACTGCTATCAAATCACCAAAGGAGATATGGATCACACTGGAGACAAGATACAACAATGAGAAGCAAGGAACATATAAGTTTCTTATCATGAAATATTTCGAATTTTCTATGAATGCTGAAAAACTAGTTATGGATCAAGTCCATGATCTGCAGAGTATTGTCAATCGACTCAAGGAGTTGAAGATTGACATTTCTGAGCATTTACAAGTTGGGGCTATCATTGCTAAACTGCCCACAACTTGGAATGACTACAGAAAGAAACTCTTACACACCACATAAGAGTTATCCTTAGATCAAATCCAGAAACACTTGCGTATTGAGGAAGAAACTAGAAAGCAATACAAGACGCAAGTTGATTCACAATCTAACCAGAAAGTGAATGTTGTTGGTGAAAATTCTAACAAGAATACAGGAAAGAATAAGAGAAAGAAGCCCTACGAAGGGAACATCAACACTAACAATAAGAAGTTTAAGAAGGATGACAATGATAACAAGCCCAAGTATCATTACTATCACAAACCTGGGCATTTCAAGAGAGATTGCAGATTCTTCAAGAAGAAACAACAAGAGATGGGAAACCAGGCTAATATGGCAGAAAAGAAAACATCTGAAATCGTTGCTATGGTCTCGGATTTGCACATAAGCATGGTTACTGAGTTGAACATGGCTGCATCAACCAAGTCTAAGGACTGGTGGTATGATTCATGTGCTATAGTTCATGTTTGCAATGACATCTCTTAGTTTAGAAATTATGAAGGCTCTGAAAAGGAAGATGGCGTTCTAATGGGTAACAACAACGTTGCTAAAGTCTTGGGGAAGGGACGCATTGAAATCCAGTTCACATCAGGAAAGAAAGTGACTTTGACCAATGTGCTGCATGTTCCTGATATTAGGAAGAACTTAGTTTATGCAAATCTCTTATGTAAAGTCGGAATTAAGGCTGTGTTAGAATCCGACAAGTTGATATTAACTAAGGGTGGTTTGTTCGTAGGAAAGGGATACTCTTGTGATGGAATGTTCAAATTAAGTATCAATAATAATACTAGTGATTCTGCTTATATCGTTGAGTGTTCTTCTGATTTATGGCATATGCGTCTTGCTCATGTTAATTTTAGATCTCTTAAATTTATGTCTAAGAATGGGTTGATTAAATGTGATGATCATGTTAATCATAAAGATTGTGAAATCTGTGTACAAGCTAAGATGTCTAAAAGACCTTTTCCTGCAGTAGAAAAGACTAATGAAATTCTAGATCTTGTTCATTCTGATATATGTGAATTAAATGGAGTATTAACAAGAGGAGGAAATAGATACTTCATTACTTTTACAGATGATAAGTCTAGATATACTCATGTCTTCTTAATGAAGAAAAAGGATGAGGCATTTGAGAAATTCAAAGTGTATAAGGCTGCAGTAGAAAATCAGAAAGAGAAGAAAATTAAGATTCTAAGAAGTGATAGGGGTGGAGAATATTTCTCAGTAGACTTCAATGAATTTTGTGCCGTTAATGGGATTATTCATCAGAGAACAGCCCCTTACACGCCACAACAAAATGGCTTGGCTGAAAGAAAGAATCGAACTCTTTGTGACAAGATTAATGCAATGATGTTGAATGCAAAAGTGCCTTCAAATCTGTGGGGAGAAGCCTTACTCACAGCATGTCATTTACACAATAGAATACCCTCAAGGAGAACTAAAATGTCTCCATATGAAATCTGGAATGGAAGGCATCCTAATCTAAGTTATCTGAAAGTTTAGGGCTGTATAGCCTACTACAGAATTCCAGATCCTAAGAGAAGTAAATTGGGTCCTAAGGCATTGAAAAGTATCTTTCTTGGTTATGCAGAAAATTCTAAGGCTTATAGATTCCTGGATGTTGAATCTAATTTAATAATAGAATCCAGAGATGCTGAATTTTTTGAGACAAAATTCAGTGGGGATTCAACTAGTGACAATGCTGAAAATGTCACTAGAATGGATCCATCAACTTCTTCTTCTAATAAGAGGAAAGTTGATGAACTAAGTGAGCCAAGAAGAAGTCAAAGGGCTAGAATTCAGCAACACTTTGGTTATGATTTTTCATTACCAAATGACATATTGTTCCTAGTTGAAGGTTCTAGGAATGAATTGTTGACTGAAATTCCTATAGCCTTTCAAGTGGACCAAGTAGATGGAGATCCTAAGACTTTTACAGAAGCAATGTCTTCTAGAGATGCCGCATTCTGGAAAGAAGCGGTGAATGATGAAATGGACTCAATAAGATCCAATAATACATGGGTTCTTGTGGATTTGCCTAAGGGATCCAAACCTATATCTAGTAAGTGGGTGTTCAGAAGAAAGTATAATACAGATGGCACTATACAAACCTTCAAGGCCAGATTAGTGGCCAAAGGATTCAGGCAAAAGGAAGGCATAGATTACTTTGATACATATGCACCAGTGGCAAGAATAACATCAATTAGAGTGCTTCTAGCACTTGCTTTAGTATATAAATTGGAGGTGCATCAAATGGATGTTAAAACAACGTTTTTAAATGGAGATTTGGATGAAGAATTGTACATGGAACAACCCGAGGGATTTCTAATTCCTGGAAATGAAAAGAAAGTGTGTAAACTAGTGAAATCCCTATATGGATTAAAACAGGCTCCAAAACAGTGGCATGAGAAGTTTGATTCTGCCATCTTGTCTCATGGTTTTAGACACAATAGAGCAGACAAATGTGTTTACACTAAGGCAGTTGAAAATTATAATGTAATAATCTGCCTTTATGTCGATGATATGTTAATACTAAGCAATAATATGAATGGAGTGAATGAGACTAAAGATTTCTTGAAGTCATAATTCAAGATGAAAGATTTGGGGGAAGTTGACACTATTCTGGGTATTAAAATACTCAAAAATAGTGGGGAGTTTACTTTATCTCAGTCTCATTATATTCATAAGATGTTGGATAAATTTAAACATCTTAAGATTAAAGAAGCTAATACTCCTTATGATCCCTCATGTAAGTTATTTAAGAACAAAGGCAGATCAAACTCTCAAACTGATTATGCAAGTGCAATTGGGAGTTTAATGTACGCAATGCATTGTACACGACCTGACATTGCATTTGCGGTTTGCAAGCTGTCTAGGTACACTAGCAATCCTGGAATTGAACATTGGAAGGGAATTATTCGAGTTCTAGGATATTTAAAAAGGACAACAAATTTGAATCTGTCCTATAGTGGATTTCCTGCAGTTTTGGAAGGTTTCACTGATGCTAGTTGGATATCTAGTGCTGATGAAAACAAGTCCACTAGTGGATGGATCTTTACACTAGCAGGAGGGGCTATTTCTTGGGCTTCAAAGAAGCAAACATGTATAACTCATTCCACAATGGAATCTGAGTTTGTAGCCCTTGGTGCAACAGGAAAAGAAGCTGAATGGCTGAGAAATTTTCTTTTAGATATAATGTTGTGGCCACAACCGATGCCAGCCATTTCTGTATTTTGTGATAGTGCTGCTACAATGTCTAGAGCTTATAATAAGATTTATAATGGAAAATCTAGACATATAAGCTTGAGACATGCTTATGTTAGACAATTGATTAATGAAGGGGTTGTTACCATTATTTATGTCAAATCTTGTGAAAATTTGGTTGATCCTTTTACAAAGGCACTCTCGAGAGAAGTGGTAAGGAAAACCTCAACTGCAATGGGATTGAAGTTAAATTAAAGTCACCACAACAGGAACCCAACTTCTTTCTAGAGATTCTAGTTATGAAGTTTAAAGGGTAATAACAAGTTGATGATAAGTGATTGGAAACTGCACATTAAGAGCTTTATAGCCAGTGCAGAAAAGTAGGTTGAGTGTTGATACTCTTAATAAGATTCTAAAAAAGTTTAAAGAACTTTAATGGTTTTAGAGGATCTTACCTATATAGATAACGTAAGAGTGGAGTTGCTCTTAAACAAAACCAGTTGTTTTGTAAGTTATCTATGAATCTGGGTGAACTCAAGGCTTTATAGCTGGTTCTAAAATTAAGTGGAGAGCTGGAAAATGTTATATGTATTCTTTATCCGATGTTAACAAAAGAAAGATGGTTTAAGGAATTAACCACCATTGAATCTGTTGGCACTTTGGTAGAGTTGTACTAATTGGAAGTTTAAGTTGAAAGACGATTTCATTATGTATGACATTATTGACAAAAGTCTGATTTATAGACTTAGTGGGGATTGTTGGTAAAAGTCTATTAGTAAGACTTATTGATATTATATTAAAAGAATTTTAATTCTGGAATTAAAAGGAAGTAATCTGATTTATTAAAATCAGTGGCTGAGATCTCTTTGAGATCAATGGCTGAGATTAGAAGTTGATCTCTTTCAGATCAATGACAGAAACTGCCTGAAGATAACTTCCTAACTTCCCTAACTAACTTCCCTAACTAAAATCTGAATTAACTGTATCTGACAGTTCAGAAATTCTCTACAAATAGAGAATGTTCCTCCATAAGAAAAATATGAAGGAAAATCAGATTTGTTGTCTGTTTTTTCATTGAGGGCTTTGTTGTATCCTGGGGAGTGAATTTGTCTGAAACTCTACAGCAATTAAATAGGGGACAAATATCACTTTAAAGATAGTGATCTTTTCACACCTCAAAGCTATTTCTATACCCCTATTCCCAACAATTTATTATGCCTGCAAAATAGCTGTTCATTTTTATATATCATTGTAATCACGTTTTGCTTTGATTCATCTGGCTCTCTTCACCATTTTATCGGATATTCTTTTATTAATGTTTTGTTTTGCATTGTACTTGATTTCCCCCCCATATTACTGTAGTGCTTTATTTTACCGGAAATTGTTGACAGTGATCTATTTGGAGTGTAGAGATTCGACCATTTAGAGGCAGCATGTAAAATGGCATAAACAAGTTGTTTATAGTCATAGAGATCACATGGGCCACTCCTTGTTTTCGAGGATTCAAGTGTTGTGATTCATGAGCATGTGCATTTAGTGTGTTTGCATTCAATTTGCTGTCTTTACTGATGTTAGATTGTTCATGCATAATTTCTTGCCATCCACTGATATTTGTGTGCAAATGTGTTGGCGTAGGTAAAGATAATATGAAGTAGAGCATGATTGAAGTATGGCTGACCTATTAGGAATCTTGAACCATTGAGTTGAATATCTTGAACCGAGACCAACTGGAGTGGATACCTATCAAATCCTTCTAGGGGATAGTCAATACGCCTCACAACAATGCTGCCTTCTAGATGGATCACGAACGGGTCACCATTGCGGAGCCGATAAGAAGGTTTCGGCGGTGCAACGGTGAACCGGCTAATGGCGTAGACCTCTCCCACCAAGAGTTTGTCGGCGAAACAGTGGTTGATGTTGGCCCTCGCTACGCAGTGGATAGCGCCTCCCTGCTACAAACGACCAAAAAGGTTAGACGTTAAGGCATTTAAACAAGTGGGGGACGACGACTACGGTCAATTTTTTATTACCGCATTGTCGACTAATATATAGTCTGTGCTTATGTAATGCTTTTTCAAGGTAATGGCATCCCACTTGCGGATGACCATAGCCTTCACGGTGCATTCCATGCCGGCGTTCAGGTCAGAGAAGGGGATGTACGACGCCGCAAGGAAATCGTCGATGGCTTTCAACGGCCCCGTTTCAAGGGGTTTTAGGGAGGAGCTCGATTTGTTTTTTTCATGGCTGAAGATGAAGCCATTTGAAGGATTTTTGCAGGGGGATTCAGCATGGGCAATCGTGTGGAAAAAACTGTCTGTGATGCAAGAATTGTGACCTTTATAGGGAGGTCTAGGCCAACTTGGCTATTGAGTTGTAATCGGCCCATGAATGCGGGGCTGTTAACTTTGGGTTGAAACAACCATGACTTTGTAACGGCTAATATAAGTTATAGTAACGGCTAATATAAGTAGGAGTCATTAATTTCTTTATGGATGAAACATCCCTTATCAATTGTGGAGTTTAATTGTGGAGTTTATCCTCACTTTTATGATGTCCATGTGGGGGTTAATAGGAGTTAATTCACATTTGCTTCTCCCTTAGGCCGTTATATTTGTCTTGAATGGGGTACAGGTGGCACCGGCTTCAAATGCTGTAAACACTGCATTTAGTGTTCTTGAGATTTTTTCAATCTTTTATCACGGGACAAAATTATAGTAAATATTGATTGATGATGATTCAAATTAATAACGGCCTGACGGATCAAGATTAATTGTTGGGAAATCACGTACGTACTATCACAAGTTAGAAGTATAGCCTAGCTTTTTTTTTTTGTTAATGAAGGAAATAAGTTAGGATAACTAACTAGATTTAGGTTCCCGTGCGAAATGTCCTTTCCGTGCGAAATGCGAAGTGATCTCGGTCGTATATTTTTTTTTTGGTCAACAATTTTTATTTTATTTTTTTGTTTTCGTCCCCGATCATTCTGGAATAACCTATATAGAAGGTTCACCAATAAGCTCTTATCGTTCATTTATTTGTGCACTGAAGTTCACAAATAAGTTCTAAATGTGCAAAGATATGTGTTTGAACATGTTATATGTGAACTTGACATCATAAAATAATGAACATTCAGTACTAATATGTGAACGTCAATAATTGTCTATTCCTGACCGATCAGAGATGGAAAAAAAAAGCTCTTAACGTCCTCTGATCATTCTGAAATAACCTATATAGAATGTTCACAAATAAGCTCTTAACGTTCACTTATTTGTGCACTGAAGTTCAAAAATAAGCACTAAATGTGCAAAGACATGTGTTTGAACATGATCATATTATATATGAATCTTACGGTATAAAACAATGAACATGTAATACTTATATGTGAACGTCAATAATTGTCTATTTCAAAACGATCAGAGACGAAAAATATAAAAATAAAAATTATTGGCCGAAAAAAAAATGGCGTATTTACGGTTATGTCACCGCGTCACTATTCACTCTTTTTCACCCCTTTTAATCTCAGCTCTCCATCTCCTTGATCCAATGACTCATATTATTTCGCATATTGTAGTACGGTGAGTTAAGTAAATAACCCTTTGACAAACTTTTTTATAAACTAATGGACCCTTAGCAAAAATGGACCCCTTTCCCTCTCCCTAAACCCTACTCCCTACCCCCTAAACCCTACCCCTTAAATCCTAAATCCCAAAAAATAATATTTTAGAGAGAGAAAAAACAAAGAAGAGGGAGAAAAAAATAAAATAAAATAAGCTAGTAAGGATAAGAAAAATACATAAAAACTAATAGGGGTCTATTGTATTAATTGAAAATTCTTAAAGGACTAATGGGCCCAAAACCCTCTATTGTACCATAAAGACCAAATGCATGGAAAACTCACTCTAACTAACTATATAACTATATGAAAGTCGAGGAGTACGTATATCATTCTAATTCTAGAGCATCTCAATGGATGAGTTGAAATAATACGAGGTTATCGGAACGTACGACAATGACGGTATGACATAGAAATATGCTAGCTAGGTTTTTATTTTGAATTTGCGTAGCCTTGTATGTATTTTCCTTATATAGTGTCTAAGATCTTTTAAAATTTAAGTTGTATGTTTTTTAGAATTTGCTCAGACGATATTCCCCTATGTATCTATCTATATATATATAAAAGTTGGCTTTCTAGCCACTTTAATGCTCTACTACAATCAATTCAATCAGGGAGATTTTGGGCCTTGCAATTGGGCCAGCCTGAACACGTCTGTGGGCCCAGCTGAGCACAACTTTGCAAAGATCAAGCATGAGCTGGTGTCCTTCCAACTACACAATTGAAGCGTTTAATAGCAGGTTAAATGCTAACTAAAGCACGACCTTTGAACTACATGTAAGCCGTTGAAGATGGCCTCAAAGGCGTTCCTAAAGGTGCAAATTTCTTAAATCTGCTCTTCCAATAAAGGTCATACCATCTTCAACGCTTTTGAATTTCCCTCACCTGTCATCTCTTTCTTCGACGTTGTAGATTTGTTGTGATCGAATTTGAAATTCAGTTGCTTGATTGTTGATTTGGCGATTTTTGCAGGTAATTATTTGGTATCGCAATGGACATCGCCATCACACCGGAGCAGATCTGAACTGAAAGCTTGAGGCTGTGACGATGTTGTTCAGGAGCAGCACCAGCGACAACGAACTGGACGAGTCTGAACGAAGAAGACACCGAATGAGCAGATCTGAACGAAAAAGATGGTAAGACGAGCATGAATTTGCTATTCTTCCACTCCCCTCTTTCGCTTTCATCCTCCAAATCAAACTAGGTATTTGCAATCTCTTCCACTCCTCATACGAAATTTCTAGGGTTTTTGTTTTCGTTGTGCATAGTTTTGTGATGCTTAAGCTCTAGAGATGCCAACGAGGGAGCGAATTCAGAGGCTCCAGCGAAGCGCCGTCTTCCCAGGCGTCAACGGCACGAAAGGAGTGGCGTGTTGTCTCTGAACATTGTGCCCATAGTGCCGGAGATGAGGTAGTAGCTTCTTCTAATTTCCACCTATTTTTACAACTTTGTTGGGATTTGCTGTACTCTTTGTACTTCTGGTGTTAGAATCATTGTTCAATAACAGTTTGGTAGAAAATCTATTTAGATGCTCTAATGTCATTTAGGGTTATTTGTTATTTATGACCATCCTTGTATGAGATGTTTTTGGAAATTGGAGTGGTTCTACTTCTTCTTCTCTGATGTCATTGACTCAATGTGTTCCTGTCAATTACGGATGTAGGAAATTGGAGCACTTTTACTCTACAATGTCACTGCGTTTCTGTCATTTAATCATATGTAGTGGTGTACGACTTTGGGTACTTATCTAAATCATTAATCATGTATGTAGATTATCTATGCAACTTCACCTGCTATTTGTGAACCTGGATATATGTATTGCTCTAAGTCATCATCGGCTCTAACAAACCAACCTACAAATGTTCCCATGCCAAACTGGAACTATAGTGTTGTACCATCAACCGGGTTAACAAATGAGGGTAAGATATTTTCTTATGTGCTTTTCGTATCATTCATTTTGCATTACTTCTTCTCCTAGATACAAGTTAGTGCTTTACCATATTTACATGCTGGCCATATTTACATGCTGGCCATATTATTGCTTGCAGCAGATGCGGAGTTGGCCATCCGTGCAGTGATGCCCACTGGTTGTTGCAGCAGTAGCAGATTCAATTATTGTGCAGATTCAACTGGGGCCTTGCAGTTAGGAAGAAAGTTGAGAGATTGGTGGAGCTGCTAGATAAAGGGCCTCTCTTGGAAGAAGAAAGGAACATGGTTCGCAAAGAAACAAGAGGGATACAAGGATTTGGTAGCTTCTCTGAGAGGATGTTCTCATCTGCACATGGCATTCTGCAAGATTTGAAGTCCACCTATCATGATGCATTTGGAAGGAGCCATTCCCAGTTCAATGAGCATGGGAATCAAGACTACAATGGTGACAAAAACTATGTTGAAGATGGTTATACTAAAGCCAATTCAACCAGAGAGATAACAAGTCCCAATTCAAAGGAAAACACGACGCCTCTCGGGGAGCAGAATCCTCTATTGGGTTCTGAATGGGTTGATATCGGGTCCCTATTTAGAGGATCACCCTTTTAATGCCACTGAAAAGCAAAGCAGAATCTCTCTGCTTGATTGCAGCAGGGAAGATTTGTAAAATAAGGAGATCAATGGATGAGTTGTTGTAATTAGACCTGCATGTTTTTTGTACAAGCAGAATGAGAGTGTGTTGTGTAAGCAATATTGCCTGGTCAGGATGTGTACTAGGTAAAGTTGAGATGCATGTTTGGATGTTATGATGCAAACAGTGGTCAGGATGTGTAGTTACGCAATCTGTGAATTCTTTAAATTGCATTTTTGTCGTTATGTTATATGGGTACATGGTCTGGATAACCATGTTCTTCTGTTGGATCTAACGAGAGGTCATATGAATTAGTAATCTAATGTGTGACATGTGTCCAAAGAATCACTTTTTCTTCTTCACTGCATAGATGTGTTCCTTTGATGTGCCGAATCAGAAATATTAGAACGAGCTCTTTGAATGAGCTCTTAGATCTCTTTGCGCGGGCTCTTAGAGCTCTTTGAACGGGCTCTTTGAAGGAGCTCTTTGAAGGATCTCTTTGGACGGGCTCTTTGAGCTCTTTGGACGTGCTCTTTGAGCACTTTAAACGGGCTCTTTGAGCACTTTGACCGAGCTCTTAGAGCTCTTTGAACGGGCTCTTTGAACGAGCTCTTAGAGCTCTCTTTGGACGGGCTCTTTGAGCTCTTTGGACGCACTCTTTGAGCACTTTGAACGGGCTCTTTGAGCACTTTGACCGAGCTCTTTGAACGGGATCTTTGAACGAGCTCTTAGAGCTCTTTGGACGTGCTCTTTAAGCACTTTGAAAGGGCTCTTTGAGCACTTTGAACGGGCTCTTTGAGCACTTTGACCGAGTTCTTAGAGCTCTTTGAACGGGCTCTTTGAGCGTGCTCTTTGAAAGAGCTCTTTGAGCGTGCTCTTTGAAAGAGCTCTTTGAGCTCTTTGGACGTGCTCTTTGAGCACTTTGAACGGGCTCTTAGAACTCTTTGAGCGGGCTCTTTGAGCAGGCTCTTAGAACTCTTTGAGCGGGCTCTTTGAACGAGCTCTTTGAGCTCTTTGGACGTGCTCTTTGAGCACTTTGAACAGGCTCTTTGAGCACTTTGACCGAGCTCTCAGAGCTCTTTGGACGGGCTCTTTGAGCTCTTTGGACGTGCTCTTTGAGCACTTTGAACGGGCTCTTTGAGCGGGCTCTTTGAAAGAGCTCTTTGAGCGGGCTCTTTGAAAGAGCTCTTTGAGCGGGGCTCTTAGAACTCTTTGAGCGGGCTCTTTGAATGAGCTCTTTGAATGAGCTCTTAGAGCTCTTTGGACGGGCTCTTTGAAGGAGCTCTTAGAGCTCTTTGAAGGAGCTCTTAGAGCTTTTTGGACGGGCTCTTTGAGCTCTTTGGACGTGCTCTTTGAGCACTTTGAACGGGCTGTTTGAGCACTTTGACCGAGCTCTTTGAGCGGGCTCTTTGAAAGAGCTCTTTGAGCGGGCTCTTTGAGCGGACTCTTTGAGCGGGCTCTTTGAGCTCTTTGAACGGGCTCTTTGAAGGAGCTCTTAGAGCTCTTTGAAGGAGCTCTTAGAGCTCTTTGAAGGAGCTCTTTGGACGGGCTTTTTGAGATCTACAACACCGACGCTCTTTGAGCACTTTGAACGGGATCTTTGAGCACTTTGACCGAGCTCTTAGAGCTCTTTGAACGGGCTCTTTGAACGAGCTCTTAGAGCTCTCTTTGGACGGGATCTTTGAGCTCTTTGGACGTGCTCTTCGAGCACTTTGAACGGGCTCTTTGAGCACTTTGACCGAGCTCTTTGAACGGGCTCTTTGAACGAGCTCTTAGAGCTCTTTGAACGGGCTTTTTGAAGGAGCTGTTAGAGCTCTTTGAACGAGCTCTTTGAAGGAGCTCTTTGGACGGGCTCTTTGAATGAGCTCTTAGAGCTCTTTGAACGGGCTCTTTGAATGAGCTCTTAGAGCTTTATGAACGGGTTGTTTGAATGAGCTCTTAGAGCTCTTTGAACGGACTGTTTGAATGAGCTCTTAGAGCTCTTTGAACGGGTTCTTTGAATGAGCTCTTTGAACGAGCTCTTTGAATGAGCTCTTAGAGCTCTATGAACGGGCTGTTTGAATGAGCTCTTAGAGCTCTTTGAACGGGTTGTTTGAATGAGCTCTTTGGACGGGCTCTTTGAATGAGCTCTTAGAGCTCTTTGAACGGGCTCTTTGAATGAGCATTTAGAGCTCTTTGAACGGGCTGTTTGAATGAGCTCTTAGAGCTCTATGAACGGGTTGTACTTTACACTAACGTTTATTAAGAATACAACCAATATCCACAAAAAAACGCTTAGAAATCTAGTTTTACTATATTACTAGCATGTGTCTCGCACGGGCATGATCATATATTTAAAAAATGAATTTAAATTTTTTAATAGTATGTAAAATATAAAAGAGAATTATATAGGAAAATTAACATGATGTATCGAAAAGATAATTTCTTAATTGGAATAATTTATAAGGTGTATTGTATGATGAAAATTGAAGGTAGATGTGTGAATTTATATTAATAGAAGAAAATATAAATTAGGAATTTTATATAATTACTAAAAATTTAAGTGCACTAAAATAAAACTGCATATTGTATTGTTTATAATGGAGTTTACAGACAATCTATTCACCCTTATTAAATATTAAACACTAATTAAGTATGATAATAATGTTTTTGGTGAGTGCATAATTATATGTACGTTTTTTTCGCCTGATAATCCTGAGGTATTGCTTAATTCATATGATACCCCAAAGTTTAGTATATTTCGCGAGGTAACCCTGAGATTTATATATATTTCGTCATATACCCAAAACGTTTTCGATAACTTTACACCGTTAAGTTGATTAAAAAAGAAAATTATAAAAGAAAATAATATCCGTTTGACTCTTCTCAACCTCAATTCTCCACTGAACCTCGTTCGAGTCTCCTCTCACCGGCGGCCGTCATCTCCTCCCGCTGGCGGCCTTCGTCTCCTCTCGATGGCGGCCTTCGTCCCCTCTCGCCGGTGACCTTCGTCTCCTCTCGTCAGCGGCCTTCGTCTCCTCTCATCGGCGGCCTTCGTCTCGTGCATAAATCATCTTGCACAAGTCACCAGTGTCCTTTGTTGCCTCCTTTACGTCAAAACACCATCCAAACACAAGTAAGTTCTTTTGATTTAACAATTTAAGGATTTAAGGACTCAATTAGGGGTTTGGGGATTCAATTAGGGATTACTGATTTGGGGATTCATTTTACTATCTCATAATGTAAATGAAGATGTTTATTTATGTTAAAACACTGATTTCATGTTGTAGCTTTTTGGTTGGACATATGACTTAAATTGTACAATTCGGCTACTTGAGGGCATCTGCCGACTTCTGTTTGTGGCTATCGGCGAATGACGATTACTTCTGTAAGACAATTTGGGAAGGAGACAAAGGCCGCCGGCGAGAGGAGACGAAGGCCTCCATTGAGAGAAGACGACGGCCGCCAGAGAGAGGAAACTTGAATGACGTTCAGTGGAGAAGGCTGTCGAAGAGGACTCTCCAACTGAGGTTGAGAGGAGCGAAGCAAGTATTCTTTTTTTAGATTTATTTTATTTTTTAATCAACTTAACGGTGTAAAGTTACAGAAAACGTTTTGGTTATATGACGAAATATATATAAATCTCAGGGTTACCTCGCGAAATATATCAAACTTTGGGATACTACGAGAAATAAGCAATACTTCAGGGTTATCAGGCGAAAAAACCATTATATGTATATTGGTGGATGAACCGTATACCGTTAACAATTTACGGATCATCTATATATATACATATCTTTATAATGGAGTTTACAGACCATTAACGTACATATTATATTATGGACACTGATTAAGTATGATAATAATGTTTTTGCTAAGAGCAGAATTATCATATACAATGGGGGATATTTTGGGTTGGTAATTTAGAAAATTTGTATAAATAAAAGATAAAATACATTGTAAATAGAATAAGGATGAATAGGTAAATATACATAATTATTTGATGACGTGACATACTTAGATGAACGACACGTAAGAGAGATAATTACGACTTTAGTAGTAGTATATAGATATAGATATAGATTATATGAAAAGGTATCACGTATGAACGTCACATAGGTGAGAAGTGTGAATGGATTTCAGCACAAGCTAGTATCACGTACGAACGTCCACATAGGTTAGAAGTGCGAATAGAATTCGACACAATCAATATTTGGAGGAAAACGCGTTTATTTAAAATACGGTAAAAGGACGTGTGATAACCCTAGATTGAAATGTGCACAAGTTTTGGCATGTATATTGACCTGTATGTGCATCTAAATTGTACTGTGTGCATGTGAGACATTTTTCTAGAGAAAAATGTGCAAGAATATATGCAGAACTTTTTAAGTGCATATATGTTTGCATGTATATGCATCTAAGTTGTACATGGGAGGAAAATGTACATGAATAATAAATTGTGTGTACATAATTTTTTTTTAAAGGTAAAATTTTATAAACATCATAAAGGAAACAGAAGTTGGCTCAAGAAGAGCCTACTTAACTTTAAGCACAAGGAGGAGATTACAAAAAGTCCTAAAAGAGGGATTCAAACCAACATGAATCAAAGCAAATTACATAACTTTAAGCACGCGAAGCCATGCCATCGATTTTGAGTCAAAATGATTCCATTTGGTAAGAAGCCCTTTGGTGATCAAGTTAGTGATCTGTTCACAACATTCAGATTTGTAGGTGTGTAGCTGGGGTTGAAGATTAATTGGTTACAGACGATCTAAATTGTATAAACAAAGGTGGGTGTTAGTGTGCAATTTCAGCCCTTTCATTCCGACATGGAGAATGTGTTGGAGGCTTTGGTCTAGATTGTAGCAGATAGTGCTCCATTGAAGCCACTTAAAGACTTCTTCAAGGGTTTGACGGGAAAATCTACAGCTTGTCCGTGGGTGTTTATTTCGTCTTGTTCACTGCACATAATACACTGAGGCTAGAATTAGAGTTGGAGAATCAATGCCTTATGTGGTTTTTAGTGGGGAGGTGACCATGAAGGGCAAGCCACTTTATAAAGGAGCATTTGGAATAATGAATACCTTTCCAGACGATTTTATACCAAGGAATAATGGAAGCTTGAGGCCTAATGAGATCATAAAGGGCAGTCGCACTAAACTTGCCTGCAATAGTTAGACAAGGAGGTCATACTTTGGTGTTGTGGATGCTTAATAATAGAATCACGTACTCTTAGAAGAGTTTTCCAGTACCATCTATCAGAGCTTCTAGCTAGTTTGGACATTTCATATATTAGATTGAGTGTTGGTGAGATGTTGATTAGCCCTAATAAAATGGTAAAGAGTTTTTTTATAGAATAAGGTAAATTGCATTCCAAAAGTGTTGCTAAAGGCAGCAACAACCATGTACACAGAATGGTCCCAACCAAAAAGTAATCAGTGTGCCTCAAGACACAGTATGAAGCAAGGATGAGGATCAGGTAGCAAAAAGCAATTAATTGAGCTAACTAATGTTGAGAAGAAGGAATCACCCTTGGTTTGATGATTTTCTTCTGTCAAAAACAGCCAGTGCTTTGACTTTGATGTTGGAAAGACATGTGTTGACACATTCTTGGGCAGAAATGGCGCGACCCTCAAAAACTTTCAGGTTACGGGCATGCCAAACGTAGTAGACAATAGAGGTGACAACCAGAACCCGGAGCTTGTAAACAAAGCTACCTCGACGTTTAGTGTTGCTAATCATGTGCAGCCAGGATTGAAGCATGTCCGGAAAGTTGAGCATACTAGTCCAGTTCATGACAACACTCAGAACATTGGTAGAAAAGGGGCAAAGAAACCAACGATGGGATGTAGTCTCTTCATGAGCCTCACACAATGGACAACAAGGGGATTGGAGGAGTCTGAGGCGAGCTAACCTGGAATAAGTGGGTGCTCGATTTTGTGCCTGCCAACCAGGTAATGAAAGAGCAGTGTGGAATATTGGTCCTCATCCAAACAGTACCCCCCCATGGCAAGATGGCTCGATGTTGTCGAAACCTCTCATACATCATAGCTACAGATTCCTTAGTAGAAGGGGAGATCCAAGTAGCATCCCAGTCAGCAACACTCATCTGAGCTTTTGAAGTAGTCTACATGCATGTATATCTAAGTAATATGTGTTATGTGTGCATAGGCGCATAGCTTATGTATTGGATGCACATAGTTTGGTTTTTGAATTGTGTGTTTTTATTTTATTTTACGTGCATTAGTTTCAAAATACATAAAATTGTGTCTATATGTGCATAACTTTTGTATTGTATGTGCAAATGTCGATTTTAAAAATACATGTGCGCCCTTCCGTTTTTTGGGCAAAAATACGTGTTTTTTTTTATAAAAAATCGATCGTGCCGAATTATTATTTTTTTCTCCCTTTTTCAATCTGGGCCTTTGTTTCTTAGATCGAGCAACCCTCGTCCATTCTCATTTCTCACCTAAACAACCTTTAGCACAATCGCACCTAATCATGGCTCTTATTATATTAAGTACTTATAATATATCAAAGGATTATATTAGAAATGAGATCCGGTACGGACGATTCTTACGGTGCGGACGTGCGGATATGCACTTTAGGGTCTTAAATGTGCACTTTAACGTCTTAAATGTGCACTTTTGCAAAAAATTAGAAAAATGCTTGGAAAAAAAATCGCTTTTTTTTTGTTTTCTTATTTTTTTTGCAAAAGTGCACATTTAAGAAGTTAAAGTGCACATTTAAGACCCTAAAGTGCATGTCCGCACGTCCGCACCGTAAGAACCATCCATACCGGAACCTTACTTGATTATATTAAGTACTTATATACGAATATGTCAAACGGATTTAGGCAATCTCAAGTTGTAAGATCTGATTTTATCTTAGAGTAATCTACAAACAATAAACATTTACAGAAAAATTAATACGACAAACAAAATATTAAATGTATGCGAATCCTAATATTTATAGGGGATTATTGTTTGCACCCGTAATTTCTTGCGGTGCATCCCAGTTTGGGCGCATTCGGGATGCGCCCAAACTGGGTTTTTTTAAAAAAAAAAACAATTCCTTGGGCGCAACCAGGGTGCGCCCAAGGTCTGGGTGGATTATTTTTATTTTGAAAAATAATTTTTTAAAGATTATTGAACCGGTTTGGGTCTGAACCGGTTGATCTTGGGCGCAACCACGATGCGCCCAAATTTGTTTATATCCAATTTGGATGTCTTGTAGTTATATCCAATTTGGTTATTACTATGGTTATATACTATGATTATATCTTATAGTTATATCTATGGTTATATCATATAGTTATATACTATGAGTATATCTTATAGTTATATCTATGATTATATCATATAGTTATATCCAATTTTGTTATTACTATATAATAAAATCATAAGGATATAGCCAAATTGGATATAGCTATAAGGATATAACCAAATCACATATAACTATAAGATATAGTCATATTATATAAGTATATGATATAACCATAGTATATAACTATATGATGTAATATATGATTAAGCATACTATATAACTATAAGATATAATCATAGTATATAATTATAAGATATAACCATAGTATATAACTTTAGAATATAATATAGGATATAACCATAGTATATAACTATATAATATAACCATAAGATATAATCATAATATATAACTATATAATATAACGATATGATATAACCAAATTTGATATAAGACATATAACTATAAGATATATTCATTATATAGAACTATATGATATAACCATAGTATATCTATATGATGTAATATAAGATATAATCATAATATATAACTATGAAATATAACCATAAGATATACCCATAGTATATAACCATAGAATATAATCGTAGTATATGACCATAAGACATAACCAAATTGGATATAACCATATTTATATGTGATTTTCAAAGGATATAATCATAGTATATAGCTATAGGATATAACGATATGATATAACCAAATTGGATATAACTATAACATATAATCATGGTATATAACTATAGGATATAACGATATGATATAACCAAATTGGATATAACTATAACATATAATCATGGTATATAACTATAGAATATAACGATATGATATAACCAAATTGGATATAAGTCATATAAGTATAAGATATAATCATAGTATATAACTATAGAATATAACCATAGTATATGACCATAAGACATAACCAAATTGGATATAACCATAGTTATATGTGATTTTCAAATGATATAATCATAATATATAACTATAGGATATAACGATATGATATAACCAAATTGGATATAACGATATGATATAACCAAATTGGATATAACGATAACATATAATCATGGTATATAACTATAGGATATAACGATATGATATAACCAAATTGGATATAATTATAACATATAATCATTTTATATAACTATAGAATATAACGATATGACATAATCAAATTGGATATAACGATAACATATAATCATGGTATATAACTATAGGATATAACGATATGATATAACCAAATTGGATATAACTATAACATATAATCATTTTATATAACTATAGAATATAACGATATGATATAACCAAATTGGATATAACTATAACATATAATCATTGTATAACTATAGAATATAACGATATGATATAACCAAATTGGATATAAGTCATATAAGTATAAGATATAATTATTGTATATAACTATATGATATAAGCATAGTATATAACTATATAATATAACCATAAACCCCAAACACCAAGACCTAACCCTAAACCCCAAGACCTAACCCTAAACCCTAAAAAACGCTATAAACCCCTTGGGCGCAACTAGGTTGCGCCCATAATTTTGGACGCAATCTAGTTGCGCCCAAAGGGTGTGTGGGGTTTAGGGGTTTGTACTCGAATGGACGAAAGTCCCAAACCCTAAAACACACTAAAAACCCCTTGGGCGCAACCTGGTTGCGTCCAAAAACCCTAAATCACAAACTATAAAAAATAATAGAAACCCCTTGGGCGCATCCACGTTGCGCCCATTTTTTTTTTTTAAAAATTAATTTTTTTTTATAAAAAAAAATTCCCTTCTGGGCGCAACGTGGATGCGCCCAAGGTGAACCAGATTTTAAAAAAAAAAAAAAACAAAATTGGCCATGAACCGGGTTTTTTTTAAAACCCGGTTCTTTCACTTGGGCGCACCCTGGGTGCGCCCAATGAATTGTTTTGTTTTTTTAAAACAAAAATCCTGTTTTTGGGCGCAACCAGGATGCGCCCAAAAACAGGTGCGCCACCTGAAAATCCGGGTGCGAACATTCTACCCGTATTTATAAGTGTACGTAACTCGGATCTTATATTTACAGATCTTGAACACCACTTGAAAAGGCAAAAACCACGTCAACATGTATAGAGCTTACCTAAAAGTTGTAAGTCAATTGAAGACGAGTCTTTTCAAATTTTGATCATTTTTTTTGGTATAAAATTTTTGAACATTTTGAACTTTCAAATGAAAACTTTGTTCCTTCAAAACATACAAGTACTGTGGACTCTTATTGGATTTAATAAGGTACATGTCTAATCTCAGGTGCAAACATTTTTGTTTATACCTTTTCCATGGCATTGTAGGCAATGTGCACACCTTCATAGCAAGTTTCCCCTAAAAAAGTCATCTTCTTGTTTTAGTTCAAATTGGACCAACATCACATGTTTTCAGATGTTGAAACTTGAAAAAACAATCCACTAAAAATAATTTCCTTTTATAAGCAAACCAAGGGGCATATTTGATATTTGTCCCCACATTCCCATAGAGATCAAATAATCTCACGAGTCATGACATAAAACAGTCATACGTAATATAACACTTTAATCGTTAAGTAATATTTGTCATTTTAGTTTTTGACACAATTGTTAAGAAATATAATAATAAAGCTAATATTGACCACTCCATTGATGCATGTGCTGCATATGGACAGTCAAAGTGTTTTGTACTTGTGTAAGGATCCCATGTATCATGAGAGGTCTAAGCATATTGATGTTAGACACCACTTTATTCGAGATAAAGTGGAAGAAAAGGTTCTGGTGGTAAGAAAGGTTAAAGAGGATGAAAATCCTGCAGATTTTGGCACTAAGATTGTAACAACTGATAAAATTTCATTCTGCAGGAATTTCCTGCACATTTGGGATGTTACCTGAGACCACCTTAACCTAGAGGACAACGACGGACAGTTGGCTCTGAACCCCATCCACTACTGGCGACACTTGGCACTACATCAACATTTGGATTAGGAGGGCATTTGTTATGTAATCTAATCCTAAGTTGTTGTAATTAGAACATAGATTGGTTTATTGCAAGCATTACAGATGAGCATATTAGAATACAATGTACAGACAAAGGGTTAGCAGGCTGGCTTAGCCATGGAGGCACATGTGGGCTCGAGTGACTTGACCAATGTTGGTCCTAGTACCTTGGCAGCCACAGACATGAAGCTCTGGCTCTAGCATTGGGCATGTTTACCCCTTGGTCTCAGCTTTCACTTGTAATGGGCCTGTTTATCCGTTTGGGCCTCTTCTGCTTTCTAGGCTTGGTCGAATTGTTAGACTCTGGTCTCCACTGGTGAAACGACGCGTTTGGATTAATGGGTAGAGGTATATAACCCCTACTGTAGCTCGAAGCGTGGAAGAGAACTTGAAGCTGCTCCTCGGTCTTCCTTGCTCCGATGGAAACCCTAGAGAGCTCTCTTCACTGAGAGCAGAACTCTGGTTCCTTCATTGTTGCTCGAAGCTGTAGCTTGAAGCTAGAGAGAGAAGATACAAAAAGAGAGATCGAAGGGCCTTCGCTTGTGTGCAAGCTCTGTCGTTGTCTTCCCAGGGGACATTTTCTATCTCGTCTTTTCTTGTGACAGTCTTTAATAAAATGACCCTTTTTACCACAGTAAAAGCAGCTCTTAGCATCTTTCTTATCATTCTCAGTTTTGTCATGCTTTTCACTTTTAGACTTGTCTTTCTTCTGAAATCTCTTGTTTTTAGTCTTAGTCTTAGCCATAAGTACTTCAGACTTAGCTACAGTTTTCTTTTCACCTTTAGACTTAAACACATTCATAAGTTCATTTTTCTCCTGTATAGCCTCAATAATTTTTTCTTTAGTCAATTTCTCATAACTATACTGGATAACATCTTTAAAGGTGTCAAACTGTGAAGGCAAAGAGCTCAAAAGAAGAACAGTCTGATGAGTATCTTTTATCTTGTCATCACATCTTTCAAGTTCTTGGTTCATTCTCAAGAATTTATCCAAGTTTTCATTAAGAGATAAGTTGATATCCATCTTAAAAGTGAATAAACGACGCAGCAAAGAGATTCTACTAGGCAGAGATTTAGTCAAGTATAAATCCTCTAAAGCCTTCCAAAGAGATTTAGAGTCAGTAACACTTACAACCTGACGAGCCACGTCGTCAGCAAGCCTAATCATGATCTCAGAGTGAGCCTGCTCATCAAGCTCAGCCTTATCCTCAACAGAAATGTCAGCAGGCAAGGCCCCAGTCACTACCTTCTAGCATTTTTCCTTTATGAGGATGGCTTTCATTTTGACTTGCCACATGGCAAAGTCAGTGGTGCCATCAAAGGGCTTAACCCTAACACTGTTTTCTGCCATAACCAACACACAAGTCAGATACCGGAGACAGACTATGATAGCAACACACAGAATCAGACACACAGTCCAACTTCACACATGACAGGCACGGTCAAGAGCAAAGACACATGCAACTCCTTTTGCAAGGAGTAACAGCACAAACACCCAACTCTAGAACCTAGGGATAAAGCTTACACCTAACAGAGAGTCAGGGCTTCGTCCACTAGAGGTTCACTGTCACAGAAGACAGGAGTCTTAATAGTCAACAAGCAAGATAGTCTTTTAGAACGAGAGTAGATGAGCAGATAGGTTTAAAATAGGTAAAAGAGATAGCAAGTGGTCAAACCTCTCAAAGTTTTCCCAATCTGAAAAATACACCTTAGCAACCTTTCAGATGAGCCACCACAGATTGCCACTTCTCAAACAATCGCAGGCTCACAGCAGCAAAAGTAGTAGATTTTCCATAGAAAGAAGCAACAAGAGACAACTCAACACAAAAAGCCCTTTTCTAAAACCCTAAAAACACAAGCGAAAGCACAGATCGAGAGCAGAGGCTCTGATACCAATTTGTGAAAGCAAATCCGCTCGAATCCACCTCAATCGTTCAAAAACTAAAGCTTGGACAGTAAAGACAAACGAAAAACAAGTTCGAACACCAAGAGTTGTTTATGCAGTTCGGACAAAGTCCTACGTCTGCGGAGTCCTCAGGAGGGGAGGCTCACCCTTCCACTAGTCAACTCAAAGGCCAAGAACAAGTTTGGGTACAAGCAAGCGCACAAAGAGCAAACTTAAGAACACAACGCAAGAGCAGAAGAGGCACACAAGCCAAAAGAAAAGACGAGATAGAAAATGTCCCCTGGGAAGACAACGACAGAGCTTGCACACAAGCGAAGACCCTTCGATCTCTCTTTCTGTATCTTCTCTCTCTAGCTTCAAGCTACAGCTTCGAGCAACAATGAAGGAACCAGAGTTCTGCTCTCAGAGAAGAGAGCTCTCTTGGGTTTCCATCGGAGCAAGGAAGATCGAGGAGCAGCTTCAAGTTCTCTTCCACGCTTCGAGCTACAATAGAGGTTATATACCTCTACCCATTAATCCAAACACGTCGTTTCACCAGTGGAGACCAGAGTCTAACAATTCGGCCAAGCCCAGAAAGCAAAGGAGGCCCAAACGGATAAACAGGCCCATTACAAGTGAAAGTTGAGACCAAGGGGTAAACAGGCCCAATGCTAGAGCCAGAGCTTCATGTGTGTGGCTACCAAGGTACTAGGACCAACATTGGTCAAGTCACTCGAGCCCACATGTGCCTCCATGGCTAAGCCAGCCTGTTAACCCTTTGTTTGTACATTGTATTCTAATCTGCTCATCTGTAATGCTTGCAATAAACCAATCTATGTTCTAATTATAACAACTTAGGATTAGATTACATAATACCTAAATATTACAATTTTTAAAAATCTACAATTTAAATATTACACATCTCATTACTAACCAATGAATAAAGAGAATTTGCATAGAAAATATCAATATGTATAATTTCAAATAACATGCTTCATAACTCAATAAAAAATCATTGTTTAAAATTTTAAATGACAAATATTTCTTAATAAAAATAAAATACTAAAACAACAGATTTTTTTAACAGATGGAATATTAATTTCAATTTATTTCTGATTGGGTTCTCTACTCAGGTCCTCTATTTTTTCGGCAAAGCAAACAAATTGTTTGGATTCCCATTTGTTTGTATGTTTAAATTGTACTCAAAATTTTATGGTATTGCTACTAAATAAAGTTACGTACATTTACAACAACAACAAAATAAAAAAGTTAGTACGTTTTTATATTAAGTCTTGTTTGACAAAATTAGATTTTTATTTATAAATACTTTAAAAAAATTACTTTTATATATTTTGATAAATGTATAATAAAATTATTTTAACTCTTTTCACAACTCATACTTTTCTAATAAAACAATAAATATTTATAAAACCATTGTTTTTTATCGAACATACGGTTTTACACAACTATATATTCAACTACACTTCGATCATTTTTTCTATAAACACTATCACATACAAATCCATATTATAGATATCACGTTTCCATACCCTAATTCTCCCTAAAAGTAAAAAAGACGAACACTATACCAGTTTACCTAGTACGAAATCCAAAGTTTCAAAATCCCAGAATACAGGATTTAACTATTCCAATTCACGTGCTTAGTAATGATTGATATGATGATGTAATCTTTAAATTATTAAACATAGTCACCCGTTATATTTAATTCAAGAAATCGATCATTTATTTAAAATATTGAAAAATATCAAATAAACACATCAATCAACGCCTAAAAAAATTTGTGTTTAGAAGTTAAATTTAGATAAGCTAAGGTCTCATTTAGAAGTTAAATTCAAGATTTGAGAATTAAAATTCTAAATTAGAAAATAAACCATGTAAAAACTGTTCAGCGTAATTATAAATGAAAAAGCTAAGGTCTCGTTTGAGTAGCGATATTACAAATTATAACATATTATAATATATTAAAAATAATAATATGTGTTTAGAAGTTAAATTTAGATAAGTCATTTTTTTAGTTAAATTTTTTACATGTCATTTCAATTGTATTTCTATGCTCCTATTTTCTAATCACTTAAATTATTGATAATTCATTCTCTTTAAAAGAAAAAATATAAATATATTATTATTCATGTAAGTCGAACAAACCCAAAAAAATTATTTTAAAGTTATATTCTTGTCAACATAGATACAAAAACCAAATAACCATCTAAAATTATAAATTAAGTAAATAATAAAATTTATATTTTATATCAGATCGGAAGTAAGAGAATACATACATCCGTCGATCGTTCATCCAATCCCAACTATTAATTACTACGGAGTATGAAATAATACATTTATATATTTTCACCTCATAGGTAAAGTTGCGATATTAGCTTAAAATTATCACCTGGAATTATCAAAACTTACATAACACGCGAAACCTCAATCATCAACACTTAAAAGGAAATTTTTGATAGTAATTAAAAAATGGGTCACCGTACACCCATAAGATATCCACCTAACTAGATCAAACTATATTAATTTAATAAACCATAAAAGACATACTAAATAATAAAAAAATTAATGTGAACACTAAGAAAATTTGGTGTCATATAAAAAGGGAAGATCGAGTGAAGGCGAAACGAAAGCACTATATATCCTTTGGACCCCATATTCATTTCTCCTCCTTTCTCTACACTTTCCTCCCCATATATCATGTAAAATAAGAAAAAAATAAAATCAAAATTCGATCAAGATGGCAACAAGCAACAAGGGCAAAGCAGCAGCAACCGGATCCGAGCATGACCCGAATCCGACACCGTCCGGGTCGGCGGCTCCGCTGAGCCGATACGAGTCACAGAAGCGGCGTGACTGGAACACGTTCTGCCAGTACCTGAAGAGCCAGCTTCGGCCGCCGGTGGAGCTGGCTCTGTGCGGCTCGGCGCACGTGCTCGAGTTCTTGAGCTACTTGGACCAGTTCGGTAAGACGAAGGTGCACGTGCAGGGGTGCGCCTACTTCGGGCAGCCCGACCCGCCCGGGCCCTGCCCGTGCCCGCTCAAGCAGGCTTGGGGGAGCCTCGACGCGCTGATTGGGCGGCTTCGAGCCGCTTACGAGGAGAACGGCGGCGCGCCGGAGACCAATCCGTTTGCCAGCGCGGCTATTAGGATTTACTTGAGGGAGGTGAGGGACTCGCAGGCTAAGGCGAGGGGAGTTCCGTACAAGAAGAAGAAGAAGAAGAGGAGCGCTGCCCAGATGAGAGCTGCTGGTGGCGGAGGCGGCGGCGGCTCTGGCGGCGCTGGTGCCGGCTCCATGTTTCCGATGGCGGCTTCTTGATTGATCGACTCGTTTTGAAAAGGTAAATTCAATTGATCGAAGTTTCGATCATTTCTTCATCTATTGATCGTATATATACATAGAATTACATAATTAAGTGTTCTTTTGGTAATTATGGAGGAAGCGGGCGTGTATTAAGTGTAAAGTATAAACCCTAGATTCTAGCCTTTTGGGGGTGTCGTAAAAAAACCCTAGTTACCCTGATTTGGAAATTTTGGGGCAGTAATTAGTAATTAGATTTTTCTAATGTATGTCCTTAATATTTCTTATATAGAAAATTTTGATTATGTATTAATGTTTTAGAGTTTTTTAATTTTTTTTAAATGGATTCACCATAGCTTTCTTATTTAGGGTTTATACTTTTTTAATAAAAATTCTTAACTTATGTCCTTAGGATATATGTTAGAAAAACCGTAATTAATTAATTCTTCACATCTAGTAAAGACTAGCTAAAATTGGCATATGTGTATAGTTTATGATTTCATGAATATATATATAGATTGATAGATATGGTTGTTGGTAATTAAGTCTCAATCCACCCCAAAATAAGGGTAAGCTACAGAAAGTCACCAGAATATATATTGAAGTAGCATTCATCAAATTATATGTATTACATTTTTTTAGTGTGTATTTATGGATACATGTTAAAAATTATATTAAAATTTATTTTCAAATTACGTTTTAAATAGAAATGGATAAATTCTAAAAAAATTAGGTTAATTAGCTAGTGACTAAACAATATTATTACTAAATATGAAAATTCTATCACGGCACAAACGAGACAAATAATACTAAATAAGAAAATTCTATCATGGCACAAACGAGACAAAAAAACTAAGTAAAATCGTTAACACTCAACACCAGAACTATTCTCCTAACCTTGTAAAAATAATAAAAAAACATGAAATGTAACAAACAACCTCATAATTTATAAAAATTCTTATATATATATGCTTAAACGAGTATTTGTAATATTTATTAATTGAAATTTTAATGATTGTTGATGTTAAAATTGTTAGCAAAGTTTTGACAATGTATAAGTGATTAAAGTTCTTTTTGGCCATAGTAGGTGATAAAAGTTGATTCTCTGTCTTGATGAATTTATGTATATAATTATTTTTCTGCTAAATTGATCTCTCTGTTTCTTTAAAAAAAGGCTAATAATATATGTTACAAACAACGTACAACTTCCCCTGCAGAAACTATTATTGGAGGGTATGATGAAAAAGAGATGCTCTCACAAGCATAATAGTTCATTTCGACTCGCACTGCCCTCTAGCTCGTTTCGACGTACTCCTTTTTATTGTGTTATATTTTCCTTTACTTGTTTTGTAAGTTTATATTTTGTTTATTTTCATACTTGTTTGGCCGACTTCGGTTTATTCGACCTTACAATATGCCAGAATTATTCGATATACCGAATTTTTATCTTCTCAAAAAAGTTTATTCTAAAAGTTTTACAAAAATCATATCCAATAATTCTAAAACTTCTTTTAGTTGTTTAATTTGATATTATAGTTTGAATAATATTGGGTGTTTATTGATTATGCACTATGTTCTGCCCCCGCAATGGTGGGCAGATGACATGATCTTTTACAGATATTCAAAATCTTCTTGGGGAAACTAAAATTTGGGGCAAGGGGGCCAGTTCTATAATTGTGGTCTTAAATTTATTCAAATTTGGGGTGTGTTTGAAATGCAAGTTTTTTCGGAGGTGTTTGATATTGCAATTGGTACATTAACCTTTGTTTCTCTATAATAACATGTAGTACGTAGAATATAATTTTCATCTTTATAAAAAACTGTTTAGAATGATGTTTTTTTTTATAGTTATTCCTGCTTGAAGTTTGATGTGTCAAACATTTCTGATAGAAAAATTAAAATTAGAAGTTGTGTTTCTATAGTTTAGTCTTTTGTGTAAAATTCTGGTTGAAGTTTGGTCTCTTTCTCTCTAGCAGCATCACAGATCATCAGTGGAGGATTGATGAACCTTTTTGGGCGGAGAAGAAATTGTGTGTCGGCTCCGTGAACCGGATGGGATGCATACATACACTGGCCTTTCGTGGCAACCGTGCTTTAATGGATTGACACTTTTTAATGCAATTTTGTATATTATAATGTTAGATAATGTATTTTTTGATGTAACGATATATCCTTAATTAATTTGCGCCTACAAATTTTTATTTTTTAGTATTTTTTGGTTCGCTTTAATTAGTTCAGTTTCTTCATGAAAATATGATCTTAAAATTTTTTACATTATTTCAGACCTTTCAAAAAATGCTAATGATATTAAATTTTGCTACATTATTAAGGCTTTATAAAATATGGCCATAAGTTCAACTATCTAGAAATCTAGCGTGACTTCAACTGGCTCGTTCTCTTTCGGAGTTGTAAATAAAAAGATATGGCGTTTTAACTGAGAGGTCGCTGAGATTTCCGAGAAGGAATTCAGCGAGATGAGTTTATGGGTGAAGGACGTGAAGATGGGGATGGATTGATAGAGGGAGAGAAGTTGAAGACGACGGCGTGTTGAAGCCCTCCTATGTGGCCGATTCCAGTCGGAAGTTGAAGATGATTCAGTCGAGGTCGAAGGCGGCGGCGGCGTGTTGAAGCCCGGCGGCGTGTTGAAGCCCTCCTCTGTGGCCGATTTCAGTCGGAAGTTGAAGACGATTTCAGTCGAGGTCGAAGAGGATTCCAATCGAGATCGATATTAACTGGGAGGGAGAGAATAAAATAAAAAAAGGAAGGGTATGATCTCTTATAATTTAGGTAAAAAAATCCCTAAATTAATGGGAATCATGCGTGTTCAATTCCACCATATAAACATGCACCCAATTACTTTTAATCACAACCATTCATTTATTTGTAATTCAATGGACCTTAATAGTACTTCCGTTTTACTCTAAGAAGTCGTTTTACTAGAACCAAATTCTATATATATTAAAATAGAAGTTTCATATCCACGAGTCAAATCTAGATAATGCTACATCATCAAGGCCTTACAAAATATTCAGACATTGAGTTCACCATTGTTATAGATTTATCATTTAACATACAATTTTTTAAATTACTAGCTTAATAAAAATAGTAAAATTTATAGTTAAGTAATAGGAGAACAATAGTTAAAATAATTTGGTGAGACACTCTTATCTTAACTTCATAATTTAATCCTCATGTTGCACCCCTCTTTAGGCTGACCAAAAAAAAAAAAACTTCATAATTTAATTTTGTTAATATAATAGAACAAAATATAAGTTTACAACTTAAACCTGGTTTGTGTATATCAATTATATTTTGTTATAAAAAGATCAATGGTTTTGTCTTGTTTTCATTTTTATAAAAATGTGAATATTTTTGTATTATATATTCATAAAAATTAATAGCATTTATTTATCAACTTTATATTTTTATTATTAATTTAAAATTTTATATGAGTTTAAGCATATTAAAAAAGTAAAGTGATTTATTGTAAGTTTGTAGGGAGATAGACTAAGTCATATTCAAATCAAATCATATGACAAATTAGATTAGATGATGTAACAAATATGAAATAGACAAATGACATAAATGATGTGGCATAATATAGGGGTCGTATAGCCTTAAACCACTTCTACTTTAGTAATATATAGATTAAATCTTTATTAGAATATCTTAAGCACATAATCTGAATTTTAATTGTTTAATTTTATTTTGAGGTGGGATCGGGTACGAATGGGTGTTAGGATGAGAAATAGGAATGAACGTGGGCCGGTTGATCCAAGAAAATCCCGGATTAAAAGGGCCAATAAATGGAATATTTCGACACGACTGGAGTTTTGAAAAATACAGGAAGCTAGGCGCATGTGCATGCGTTTTTTTGAATTCATCTATACATACAACACAAAAATTATGCGTATACAGACTTATTTTCATGTACATATATACAAGTAAAAATTTGTACATTTTAAAGCTCATCCACATAAAATAAAAAAAAACACAAGCATATTTAAAAAAACAAGTTATGCACATCCCGTATAAAAAGGTATGCACACCTAATACATATTAATTAGATACACACATAGAATAATTTATGTTCACATTATATATGCAAAAACATTACATTATAAAAGCAATACAAACAGTTTAAAACTCATGCTGTCGTATATGTGCACTATAGGATAATTAGTGTATGGGTTATAGTATAAATACTTAATTAGATGATGTAATTGAGAGATTATTCAAAAATTTTAACAAATCAATTTCTATCCTATCCCTTACTCTTTCTCTTTCTCTTACCCTAACCTTCTCTCTTTCCTTACGTTCTCCTCTCCTTTCACTGTTTACCTTCTTCTTCCTCAATTATCCTCTTTCCCTTCTCAATCTCTATCAAATTCTTCCTCAAATGTCAATATCCAACTGTAATATCCCATTTAAAGTAGAAGGGTAATATGATAATTTTAATTTGATAATAATAAAAATTATGAAATTTCTTTTATTTCTTTTAGAGGAGTAATTTAAATTTTCATTAACTTAAATTCAAAAGCTATAGATTAAGATAAGTTTTGTACAAATTATCAAATGAGTTATAATAGTATGGTGTAGAAGTAAATAAATAAGTATAACCATGAATGTAGTTTTAGAAATTCTAAATATAAAAGGTTATGAGAATTATTATGTTTTTCTATGAGAGGATAAAATAATTATTAACCTAAGTAGGTTAGCTTTTTAAGTCATGAAATATTTAACTTATGTTAACTTATTTTAATATTAATTTAAATAAAATTGTCAAGTTAACATAAAGTATTAAATTAAGGATAATAAAATGTTAAGTAAGATTAAAATATGATAAAATGTAACTTAAATCTTAGAATTAACTTAATCTAAAATTTCATTCATCATAAATTTGGGTTAAAATAATTTATAAACTTAGAATAATAAAATAAATAAGTTTGGGTAATTTTTGGAATTTTTAAAAAGTGAAATAAGAGCACTTTTGCCATAACTTTAGAAATTTGGGCAAAAATGTGCAATTAGGCCAAATTAATGGGTGGGCCGTTCACAAATAGGGAGAAAGTGGAGGTTGTCTTCAACCTCTAGCTTCACGTAAGGAAAGTTACCTTCCATGGAGGATTTTTGGTATAATTTTTGTGCGTTTTTTAAGATTAAGCTTTGGGTAATTTAGGTAACACTATATCATTCACATACACACTAAAATTGGGTAGATTCATCCACAAACAAGGTCGAATTTCACCCGGAAATGCAACACGATATTTCCGAACGCATCGCTCGTTTCTATCGAAATTGAGATCTGATTCGGGATCATTTTAGGGAAAATTTTATATCAATATGTAGGATTTTGAAATATATATTGAAGCCCTATAAATAGAGCCTAACCCATGGATTAAATTTATCCAATTTCACAGCCAAAGCTCACAAACCCTAGAAGTAAAATCTCGGTTGTTCATCCGAGAATTTCGACCACTTCCTTGCATAGTTTTTGCAATTGGTGCCATCCCTAGATCTACCAATAAGTCCTCTTCAAAATACCACTAACCTTAGCCCCGGTGATGCTCCGATGAAGGCGAATTTCCCTCTTTTCCGGCGAGTGTTCATCCGAGCTTTTCTGGTAACGTGTTCGGCCGAGTGTATGATTTTGATTTAGTTTGTTTTTTATTAATCTTGATTAATTACATTAATATAGATTAGTTAAAAATTATGTTAGGCTAAATTAATTTTATTTGTATTAAATAAAAATAATTATAATTTTTGGGTATTATCTTGCATTATGAACTGTTAAATTATATCACTTCATCTAGATAATATGTTGGGTGAGAAATTAGTAGGGTTATTGGATCAATTTATTTATATTATGGTTATTTAGAATATACGACTAAATAGTTTTTAGTTTCATATAAATAATCGTTTTATTGAAAAGCCTTGAAATTGATTTATTTAGAGTTAAATATATTCAATTAAAAACCGAGACTTCTATCCTTCAAATTTCAATATTGAATAAATTATCTAATTATAATTTATTTATTTTGTATGATTTGGGTACATCTCAGAATCGGTTTTGGAACAAAAATAAAGTAGGGAGCCAATTTACTTTTCAAAAACAACCATCTCCGTTACGCCGTACAAATTCTAATTCAAGGCAAGTGGCGGTTCGCTCTTGCAATTTATTCCATATTCTTTTTAATTGACAATTAATCGATTGTTTTAATTAAGTTGGGATAAATATTCTTAATTTGTGTTTGGAAACTTGTGTGCTAAATTGATGTCAAAATGAACCTTATATATTAGGTTGTACATTTTGCTAGCAATGACCCTCGTATATATATATATATACATATATATATTGTTTATTATCATAGGGTGCTAGATGAACTTTGGTGTGGACTTGTATGCTAAGCTAGCACGAGTATTCGTAGGAACGCTAATTACCTTGCGAGGTTTAGCTGTTCCCTTATAACTTGGTATTAGGAGGATTATTACCCTAATACTTTTTGGTCATGACCTACCCTTATTCGAATATAAGTGGTGATGCACTTAGCTAGTGCCGATATTCAGTATTCGTCCCATGATATATCTCGTCTCGAGATTGGTGTGGATTAAAAACTTTAACGTAAATGCACGCTTTGGAATTAAATAAGATAAGTGTCATTTTGCACATAATTAATATACCCTCGGGCGAGAAGTACAATTTGGAACCCGCCCGGTCTCTTGTCTAAAGTAAGCCCCCTTTTCAATCTGGATTCGCACAATGCGGTGAGGTTGGTCGAGGACCCAAATATTCAATGAGTCATTTTCAGAACTTTGATGTGATAATTATAAACGTTCCCAAACAAATTTATTTAATTACCATAAGACTCGCTTTGTTAGAGTCTTCTCTTGAAACATGCTTTTTCTGAATTCCAAGAACACGGTGTTCAAGGATGGGCAGATTTTGATTCAAAGGTGTTGGATACTCAGCTGAACAACATCTTTATGGAAGATTCAAAAGATCAAGAAATAGAATCTGCCAAGTTGGACGAAGCCATTAAAGAAAGTCTGACTAAGCCTTTCAAGGTACTTCCCGATTCTTCTTTAGGTGTCATGGCCTTTGGGATTGAACTATGAGGATATGAGTTAATGGGTTGTTGATCATGTGAAACGATTGAAATTGGCTTGAGTGATGTTCAAATGAGTTCAAAGCGGGAAATTGAGGCAAATAGCAAGGAGTTATGTGCTTTAGTTGCTCATGCCTTGATGACACAAGCACCAGTGGGTTCTTGTATCGTTATGATTGACAAAAAATGGTACATAAACGATTCCTCGTCTACGCATTGATGCTGGATCATGGTAGAAGATGAGTCCTTGAGTTCCTTCTCTTTGTCGTGTAACCGGGATAAATGACAACCTTCATGTAGATGGAGGTTGACGGCTCTCTTGCTCTCGAATGGATCGAGTTAGGACGAGTGGGTTCGAAGACAACAAGTTGAATTTGTGGGTGTGTTTAGGTGATCCGAAACGTGGATCGGTCGGAGTGACAAGGGTGACGTCGAGATTGAAGGGGCGGAGACAAAACTCAACGACAAGGCTTCGATATAAATTCAACGTAACCTAAAAACAATGCAAGTGTTGGCTTTACATAGCCAAGTGGTCTCGGCCTTGGGTCGCAAGCTAGCTTAATGGGCCGGTGATCCGCCCCTGCCTGTTATGATAGCCACAAAGGAGGAGACTTTCATGAGCCTGCAATCGCTAGGGCCCGTGACAAGGTCGCGTGCCAAGGCCATCGCCAAAGCCACGCAATCGCTCGTCGCGCGCCTCATCTCCAGCCAAGGCGCGCCTGAAGCCGCGCCTCCGCTTCGCCTCCTCGCCACCATCAGCGGCCCAACAGAAAACCAGTCGGGGCCACTGCCCTTCGAGCTAGGCATGGCACTCTAGGAGCACCCACAGGCCTAACCCAGGCTCGCGCCCAGCCAGTGCCGCCGCGCGCCGCGTCGCCGTGCCCACAACGCCTCGCCATCGACTTCCTCGGCGCCTATCCAGCACTTAGCTATATTTTGTGTTTTGAGGTTCATTTCCTAAGTTAGACTTCCTATTTTTGGCATTACTATTTTTGAAACTTTCTATTTCTAGAAAGTTCCCATATTTGACACTTTCTATTTTTAGGACTTTCTACTTTTAACACTTTCTACTTTTAGAACTTACTATTTTTGGAAACTTTCTATTTTTGGAAACTTTCTATTTTTGGAAACTTTCTATTTTTGGGACGTGTGCCCCATTTGTGCCAAGTGGGCTAGTCCCATAGGCGGGCCTCGGCCCATCCAAGCCCCGCGACCCCCTTTATAAGGCCAACTTGGCCTCATGTACTAGGTTTACGTCATAATTAATCCAAGTTAAGTTTAGAGAGAATTTTCCTCCTTCTTGGACGACGTCACCCTATCTCTCTCTTCTTCTTCCCTTTCACGCCGCCGCAGACGCTACTGCAACCTCCGCCGCTTGTCGCTTCGAGCCCACATCCTTGCCGCTTGACACTTCAAGCTCTCGAGTGCCTAGTCCTGAGGCCACTCGAGTCGATCGCGCTGAGACAACTCCTCGCCGCCGCGTCCTTCGCTAAGCTTCCGCAGCCGAGAACCTCTAAATCACATAGAGGTTCACTTCCCTGCGCTCTCGAGGATTTTCGTGCAATTCAACAAGGCTAAAGGCCAAGGCTTCTAACAGGGGCTAAAGTCGTGATGCCCAATCAAAGTAAATCCTTAAAAACCTAACTTAGTAGAATAGACAAGTAAGGATCGAATCCCACAGGGAGGAGTTATCTTTCTTAGTACAGATTAGTATGTCAAAGTAACAAAGGGGGGTTTTGTTGGTTGGTTGATTGCAAGTAATTAAAGTAAGTAAAACAAAAGTTGTAATCGATTGGGAAAAAGTACTTAGCCAGACAAATATCCACCATTCATTTGATTGATTGGTCCTAGATTATCTCTATTCCTTCTTATGATTATTCCTTTCCCTATTCTGAAATAGTTACCAGTCTAACTAGTCCTGACAACCCTTACTATCGAACGCACGAGAAACTATCAAGATTTAGAACAATAGCAGCAGAAAGCATAAGAATTAACCAGGATACATGCAACACCACAACTCGCAGCATTTAACACATAATCAATTCTCTTTCATAATAAACTAGTCCAACTAGTCCTAGAATATCATGGTTGCTACACAAGATAAGGGATTTCAACTCGAAATATCCAAACCCTAGCAATAGACAATTACTAATATCAACTAGGTGATCAATCCAGTCAAATCAATAAGAATCAATAGGAATAAGCTCAAGAGAAAAGATATAATCCAAAGGAATAAGAATAGAATTATAACCTCACAATCATATATCAAATGAAGGCTTCAATTGTCGGACTAAGCAAAGGATGCTTAGTTCTTCATAGTCTTGAAACAAAAACTCAAAGGGAAAACAATACTGAACTCTAAGATAAAAACTCTCTGAATGGAGGCTGTTGGAACTAGGTTTAAATAAACTAGCTAAACCTAAAACCAAAGATCACAAACATAATCTAAAAGGAAACTAAAATAAAGTAACCGGAATAAAGAAATAAAATAAAAATAAAAATAATAAAATAAAGTAAACTTCGGAAACTCCTCGCCGCGCTGATGAATGGGATTTCCGCGACCGCGGCAAAAGCTTCCACGATCGCGGAAAATTCAATGTTTTACTCGCTGCTCTCAACTTTTCCGCGACTGCGGCAAATGGTTTCCGCGACCGCGGATCTTCGCGTTGTTGGCTCCTTCGCTCCGTCTCTTCTTTCGTCTTCTTAAGTGGCTTCCCTCTTCATCTTCTAAATCTTCATTTAAGCTTCTCCAAACCACCATATATGCACTTCTACTTCTCAACTCCAATCTCTACAATACGCTCTAAACATCTCCAAATGGTACCCAAAACACCGATAACAACTCCTAGATAAACACTACAAAGTAGCACTAATCAAATTCCCCCATGCTTAAACCTTGCTTGTCCTCGAGTAAGCTAATATAAACCTATTCCTCCAATCAAATCCCCAAGGTCTCAGGAAGCACAAAAAAATCATCTCCACTAAGAATTGCACCTAAACATGAATCTCCCAGGCACCAACACAATAAGCACAACACAACATACAAGCTTAAAGGAAAGTAAAGTACTTCCCCCAAGCTTAACCCGAACACCATAGAGTGAAAAAATTATCTAATCCTAGCCTCCATCTATCTTCTTATGCCTCCCAGAGTGACCTACCCGAATCCTCCTTATATCACCTCTTCTTATGTCACCACGCCAGGAAAAAATGAGGAATCCTAATAATCACTCTTCTTCTTTTCACTCATTTTGCCAAGGCCCCCTTTCGGGTTTTCACCAAGCCACTCATTTTATTTTTCAATAGATGGGCTCACATAAACTCACATCACTCTTGACCAATTATTACCCCAGCCTAATGCTGGTCTAAGCCACCTGCTTATTACCTAAGTCGTCCTTTCGGGTTTTCGACTTATTCCAAGATTTTATTTATGTCTTTTTTCATTTTTTGACTTTTTTCTTTTTCATTTTTTTTTTCTTTTCTTCCTCAGACGACTAGCAAGTGTAGAACACTCTCCCATGCTTAAACATTGCATTGTCCTCAATGTAATGAAAGACAAAAAAAATGAAGCACAGGGAAAGGCAAAAAAATAACTCACAAACGTCGTTGAGTTGGTTTGGACGTGGAAGTTATTGCTAGCGGTAAATCAATATAAGTACATGTCACTGGTGTTGTGCCGGTCTTCAAACTCAAACTCTACCGTGCAACCACATAGATCCACTGTAAGGTGTAGTGGTATATCAAAGAGTCGGGGCTGCACAACCTTCAATGAACACAAAAATGGAGCCCAGATGTAATCATGGTGTGGGCTCTGGTGTTCCTCCTCCTCAGTTGTCGAATGTCGGGCCATCATCGGTGCCAAATAAAAATGTGGGGCGAATGTCTCCTCCTTGGCATCATGATGCGCACCGTCTCTCAAAATAAAACGCAGACAGCTGGGCTACGATCACGGTTTTTTCTTTTTTTTTTCAGGTTGAGGAGACTTACAGTGGTTTTTCCGCGCCCGCGGAAAAGATTCTGGTGCGAGGATTACACCGTCTTTGAATTTTTCTTCGGGTCTCCTACCTGCATGTTAGTCTAAAGCAAAAACGAAACAAAACAAAACAAAACAAACAAAGCAAAAAACAAAAACAATAATAAAGACTAGAAAGGAAAAGACAAGGAAAGAATTCCATACCTCGGGTTGCCTCCCGAGCAACGCCTTAGTTTTTGTCGTGGTTCGACTTGGTGCTCGCCCACTCAACTTGGGTTGCTCACGTCAATTGAACACTTGGGGTCTCCATCAGGAGGGTGTCGCTTTGCATCATCTATGCTGAATCCGACCCTTACCCCGTCAAATTCCATTGTGAGCGAACCGCTGCTCACATCAATCTTTGTCCCTGCCGTGTTCATAAACGGCCTTCCTAGCATCACTGGGGCTGTGTTTTTGTCTTGCCCCGTATCCATCACAAAGAAGTCCGCAGGGAAAATCAACTCGTCAATTTCTACAAGCACATCCTGCATCACCCCCTTGGGATACACAAAAGAATTATCCGCCAGTTGGATCACAATCCATGTCTTCTCTAATGGCCCGACCTGTATAGACTCGTACAGCGAGAGATGCAACACATTGATGGAGGCACCCAAATCTATCATAGCGTTTTCAAACATGGTGCCACCTATCTTGCTGTAACACCCCCTACTTATGTCGGTCGTGTCACACGCCAGTGACCTCAGACGTTACTGTCCAAAGTCACCCTAGGCTTTAATCGGAACAATTAAGCTTAAATAAGTATATTAAATAACGAAAGATTTAAACAGCGGAAGACATTTTTAAATAAAATTCAACCTTTCATTAACAGACTTCTCAAACTATGAGAAGTGACAATTTACAACAGAGTGAAATTACAGCGGAAGACTTTTAATTACACCCTAGTACAAGACTAGTTTATAAGAATATATATTAAAGTAATACTTAACAACCATAAAACACTGTCACTTAAATCCTCAACTACAAGCCTCCTCTTCGATTGATTACTTCAAGTCTTTGGGGACCAACCACTGATGTGCCGTATAGGACGGATGACACCAGCAAACCATGCAAGGAATAAACCGGTTGGTTAGTCTAATAAAAGACTATGCAAGGGTGAAAACAGGATGGTTCTAGTGATCGTAACCGATTACTATCATTGTCCCTCGAATAACAATCGAAGGAACGATACATAACCCGGAACTTTCACGAAATGATTAAAATTAGACATGTACTGAAAATAAGACTCCAAAGGAATTGAGTCTTATGGGAAACGTATGACAAATGTTTGGGAACGTTAAGTTTACACAAAAGTTTAAAAACGACCTTAGTTATTTGGGTCTACGACCAACCTCACCGCGTAATGCGAATCCAGATTGGAAAGAAGACTTACTCTAACAAGAGTTCGGGCGGTTTCTACGTTGTACTCCTCGTCCGAGGGTATATTAATTATGTGCATAACCGCACTTATCTTATTTAATTACAAAACGTATATTCACGTTAAGCTTTTAATACAATCTCGAGTGACTACGAGAATAACACAGGGTGACATTACGCTCAACCCAATGGCACTAGCAAGGTGCTTAAACACTTCTTATCCTTAACGGGTGGATAAGAAGCACTGGTCATGACCTTTAAAAGTATTAGAGTATTATTCCGACTAATACCAAGTTATAAAGAAATGACTAATCCTCATAAGGCATTAGCGTTCCTATGAATACTCATGCTAATCTAGCATTTAAGTTACATTTAAATCCACACCAAAATTCATTACAGTAATCACAGGTGTAATAGCGTTGTTCTAGCAATATATACAACCTATTACAATATCATATTTTAATTACATCATTTTATTAAATCTGTTCCCAAACGAAAACCACATTTCACTCCAATTTAATTAACAATCAAAAGTAATTGATAACTACGGAAATATGGAATGATAAGCAAGAGCGAACCGCCACTTGCCTTAATTAGACGAATTGACGATGTCGGGTTCCGGGATCTGGAAACTGGAATCTGAATACGGATTCCTACCACGACGACGAAACAACGACGGAACCCTAAGTTAGATTCGATACGAAACGAATAAAGGGAATGAGCAAAACACAAAACGAATCGAAGGGAAAAGGCCACAACCGCGGTTGTGCCAGAGGGTGCCGCGATCGCGGCCAACATGACCGCGGTCGCGGTTTTCTGGGCAATCCGCGGTCGCGGCGTATGAACCGCGGACGCGGATTCCCATCCCGAGAATAGTTCGGAGACGAAGACGGCTTACCGACGGCGATGACTCGGCTCTTCGCTCCTACGACACCGCGCACCACCACCGCTACTCCAAACATCCAATTGGGCACCACGACCTCCAACAACACAACTCCGGCGATGAGCAAGACTCCGGCGAAGCTCCGACGAACACACAAACGAGAGGGAGAGAGAGATATGGATCACAGCAGATGTTGGATGAGGTATTAGGGGTGGAGAGGGCCCCTATTTATAGGCTAGAGGATGCCCTAACGCCGAGCAACCGAAACGATCGGCCTCCCCCTCCGGCGTAACGCTGGCAACCCGAACGACGAAACGCGGGGAAGACGAAGACGAAGACGCAACCCATTTCTGCGGGCGCGGTTTCTCCGCCGTGGTCGCGGTTGTCCCTGGGCAGTTCCGCGGTCATGGTCGGCAGTTCCGCGGTTGCGGTTATGCCGCGATCGCACCATTGGATCCTTGATCGCGGTCCTTGCTCGGGTTTATGCTTAGAATTTGTTATTCTTAATACCCAAAATAACTTGTGACCCATCTATCTTTGCTAAACGTATATTATTACGTTCAAAGGGTTCACACACAGATTCCAAAAACGCTCAACGTGTCTTACTTACAAAACGAGGGTTGGGAAAATTACCCAAATACCCTTACTGAAATTGAGGGTTATTACATTACTACCCCCTTAAAAGAAGTTTCGACCCCGAAACTTGACCGATAACAGCTCAGAGAAATGACCTTGTATTAAGTTACCCAACCTTATAAGTTTAACCATGCCTAACCCATTTAACACTTTGTAAATTGATTCAAGCATTTCTAAGTTAAAATTCATAAGTTGGTTCCAATTACAGTTAACGTAAGGTTAACCATAATTTAGACCTTTCATAACTTAAGGGAATTTTATAACTTGCTTTCACCAATCATACCTTTTACCATATTACCCCTATGGTAACATAAGGGTTATTACATTACTACCCCCTTAAAAATAATTTTGACCCCGAAACTAACGTTACTAAGGTAGAGGGACCGCTTTCACCATTAACCTCACTACCTGAACTTAGTATCCTTAATCATACCATTATCTCGCATATCCTATCTCCATGTGCTACACCTGTAGTAACTCGTGACTATATCCATAAGGTCTTAATTATCTTAGGATAATAATCTCCAAAATCATCGCCATAGACTTGCTATACCTTACGCATGAGAACACACATTTCTCTTTTAACTTTTCTCTTTATAAACCACTCTCAAGGTACATACCTTATCTTCCTTAAGTTGATATCCTTTAGATAAATTTGGTCTTCGTAACCTATATCACCCAAGTCGAACTATTTATTCGATCATGATTCCACTTGCTACATACATAGAACTCACTTATACCTCAACTTGTCATATAGGCCTTACTCCTTACATGCACAGCTCACCTATTTCCTTGGTTACCTTAATTAAATCCGGCCCTTGTGCTACATCTTAACTCGAAATCTTTACGCATATGATCCCTAAATTTTCCCACAATTAATCACACCGCATCCTACGTCGGTTTATCTCAACATGATTTAATAATCCATTTTACAAGATTATAACCTCGTTTTATCCAAACATGTCATACGATCACCTTAGTCGACGTAGATCACTTTTTCCTCCAGTTCAGTTGACAACATCCACATACTTATTTTTTTGCCACACTATTGATCTTTAAAAATCATAACAAACTTTTACCGGTTGAGTTTGTTATTCACCCATAAATCCTTGAACAACCAGTTGTCCTCACACGATTTATTATCCCAAATTAAGCACCCTTTTGCTTTACTGATATTCACTATTTATCCAAGACTTAATCACCTCAACACTTCTCGTATCATCATCTCATTATCTCGTTTCCTTAAAGAAAATACCTCATAATGAAACCTCAAATAAGTCTTCCGAAAATAATACTTATGATTTCGCACACTTAACTTTCCCAAAAGCTTTTAATACTGGTCCCATAAATGGACACACTCATTTATAAACCTCATCAACATAACTCTTGGGTTCTAAAGTTTTACTCAAGATCGTATTAGGGTACAATCATCTTAGAGTAAACGACTTCTTATGAAATATCTATCTTATACTGTTATTTACTTAAATGTATAATTTATACTACTCACACTTAAGTATTTTGAGTTTTATATTAGCTCACTACCCCATCTAATGCTCAGAGTATGTACATGAGGAATAACCTCCAACCCCATAGAACATTACTACACACACACCAAATCCTTATAGCAAGGAATCCTTACAACATTAATCTCTCGAGGCAATGCTCAACCTGACATTAACTCATGAAAATAGAGGAGTTCTTATGAATAGTTTTGACCTCAAAACTGACACTAACAGGGTAGGGAACAACCACGCATGTCCCAACTCAACACTGTCCTTTATGAGTCCAAACAGTCTTTATCAACGCGTGACATGTACTACTTTTGGCACTCAAGGATCCTCGTATGATCGAACAACTTGCAATAGTAACGAATCTAGAAATTTCTGGAACAAGAAAACACTTCTTTATTATTCGAAACATTACATTAAAGCAACTGACAAAAAGTCGAACATACAGATTACTAAGCTATGGAGACTATCGACACAAGTCGTCGCTCCTTATTCTTAAAAAGGCTTAACAGAAATACAACTACTCGTTCAGAGTCTCATTCCCATTGGAGTGACGAATCACAAAGAGTCGTTGCCCCTGACCCGAAGACCCCATAGGCGCCTTGCCTTTATTACGAGCAATAGATTGCTCCGGGGCGGACATCCCTGGTTTTGGGTTCTGCCCATTGCCAACATTTGAGGCCTGGTATGACTGCGTTGGTCCTTGGCTCCTCTGCCTACAGTATGTTTTCATGTGGCCTTCTTTCCCACATTTATAACATACCCACTTCTCCTTTTGGTAGTTAAGACTTTTATGCCCAACTTTACCACAGTTGTGGCATTGAATCACTCCGCTACTCCAACTTGAGCCTCTGGTGGAGTCAGACTGAGTCGTCTCGGTCTTAGTGTGACCAGACTTCTCAAACTTGGTGGGCGATGCCGGTCGCTTGAATGTACCAACCTGGCGATCCTGTTGCCCACCCCTTCCTTTAATCTGCTTCTCCCGCTTTCGGGCGGATTCTTCCAATGTGGCCTCTATTTTGTAGGCCGCATCCACATATTGCTCTAGCGTAGAGCAACCGTGGCGCACCATCAGAGGTTTGATTTCTGGATTCATCCATCCATGGAAGTACCAGATCTTTTGCTCCTCACTCGACACTTCTGGTCCAGCATATTGCAATAGATGATTGAACTTAGCTGCAAGCTCAGTGACCTTCAACCCCTCGGTCGTAGGGTAAAGGAATTCCTTATGCTTCTCCTCCCTCATAGCACGGGAAAAGAAACGATCAGTCATTTTTGTTTTGAACATACCCCAGTTCAGCCCGGGATGATCAGCTAGACCAATGCTCTCCCACCATTCGCTAGCCACATCCTTAAGTTGAAGGGAGGCGATGTGTACTTTCTCAGCCTCAGTGCAATCCACGTTCCCGAACAACCGTTCCATTTGCGAGAACCAATACGCCACTCTGACTGGTTCTCCGGTACCGTCATAACTGTCAGGCCTCATTGAGCTCACGGCCTTCAAGGCTCGACCGTAATTCCCTCTGTTCCTGACGGTGTCGACCTGAGGTACCAGATCCATTGGCTCCTCAAATTCAGGAATAACCTGAGGAACCGGCACACCTTGTGCCTGTGGTGCAATTGGCCACATTATATCAGTGACCGCTTGTATGACGATCCCACGAATGGCCTCTATGGCCGTAGCGTCGAATACCACCCGGGGATTAGCCTGAACATGGCCATTGCCTTCGGGGTTATTGTGAGAGATAGACTCGCTCTCGTCCCCTTGATTAGCGGCGTTCCTCAGATTCAGCCTTGGGTTGTTACTCGGCCCAACTCTGGCACGGATTGTGTTTCTTGTGTTCACCATCTGTTGATGAAGCATGACGTCAGATTAGAACTTTTCCGACTTGGATATGACACTTAGTCAATTACGTTATGATACGATTTATAAGGGTCCAAACTAATAACTTTATATCAGTCTGACTGACCCTCCACCATTAACCGCAGAAACGATCTTCTTCCCTTTACTTGAGAATGGATACACTAGGAGAAATGTCAACTTTTAAATGACATTAATCATAAGGAGAGACACTATCCCTAAGAATGGATCTAAGGAATAAGTAACAACTCGAAGCTTGCAGAAGTTTGAAAACCACTTATTATTAAACCTTATACTTTCAAACTTTTTACTTTATATTTTAAATAGGGCTGTTAAAAAATGGACCGGACCGGAAAACCGGACCGGATCGGACCGAAAATGACCGGACCGGTGAAAATACGGTCCGGTCTCCGGTCCAGATAATTTCCTTAATCCTGTTCCGGTCCGGTCCAAACCCGGAAAAAAACCGGTCCGGACCGGTGGACCGATTTGTTTTTAATTTATATGTTTTTTGGGAGATTTATATGTACTTTTTTTATAGATTTTTTTTAATTTAATAAGTTAGGAGTATATATATATTTTTAGATATGTTTTTTAGATATTTTTTATAGATTTTAAATAAGAATTTAATTTTTTATTTTTTTAAAATAAAATCCGGTCTAACCGGTCCTGGACCGGACCAGACCGAAACTGGACCAGACCGAATAGGTCAGGTCCGGTCCGGTCTCCGGTCCAGATTTCTGAAAAAATCCGGGGTCGGTCCGGACCGGATGAACACCCCTACTTTTAAACCTTATATATTTAACTTAATAAAATAATTATTTATAAAGCTAGTTTCTCAAACTAATGACACTATTATCACAAAAACTCTTACTAAGATCAAAAATCCCACTTTTAAAGTTATAATCATAAACTTAAATTTGATTGCTTATAACACACCATTTATAAACCAACTATAAATAACTTTTGAAGTTCAAATAGCTAAACCATTATTTCAATATAAATTCCAAGAAATAATAAAACTTTTAAATTTAACATTTAAACTCTCGAAATTCCTTTTTTTTTTAATAGAAAATAGGTTGAAAATAGTTTTGAAAATAGTTTTCGAAAATTCTCAAACCTAACAATAGGCCGAGAATTTTAAAACCATTGCTCTGATACCATAATTGTAACACCCCCGACTTATGTCGGTCGTGTCACACGCCAGTGACCTCAGACGTTACTGTCCAAAGTCACCCTAGGCTTTAATCGGAACAATTAAAATTAAATAAGTATATTAAATAACGAAAGATTTAAACAACGGAAAACATTTTTAAATAAAACTCAACCTTTCATTCACAGACTTCTCAAACTATGAGAAGTGACAATTTACAACAGAGTGAAATTACAGCGGAAGACTTTTAAATTACACCCTAGTACAAGACTAGTTTATAAGAATATATATTAAAGTAATACTTAACAACCTTGAAACACTATCACTTAAATCCTCAACTGCAAGCCTCCTCTTCGATTGATTACTTCAAGTCTTCGGGGACCAACCACTGATGTGTCGTATAGGACGGATGACACCAGCCAACCATGCAAGGAATAAACCGGTTGGTTAGTCTAATGAAAGACTATGCAAGGGTGAAAACAGGATGCTTCTAGTGATCGTAACCGTTTACTATCATTGTCCCTCGAATAACAACTGAAGGAACGATACATAACCCGAAACTTTCACGGAATGATTAAAATTAGACATGCACCGAAAAGAAGACTCCAAAGGAATTGAGTCTTATGGGAAACGTATGACAAATGTTTGGGAGCGTTAAGTTTACACACAAGTTTAAAAATGACCTTAGTTATTTGGGTCCACGACCAACCTCACCGCGTAACGCGAATCCAGATTGGAAAGAAGACTTACTCTAACAAGAGTCCGGGTGATTTCCACGTTGTACTCCTCGCCCGAGGGTATATTAATTATGTGCATAACCGCACTTATCTTATTTAATTACAAAATGTATATTCACGTTAAGCTTTTAATACAATCTCGAGTGACTACGAGAATAACACAGGGTGACATTATGCCCAACCCAATGGCACTAGCAAGGTGCTTAAACACCTCTTATCCTTAACGGGTGGATAAGAAGCACTGGTCATGACCTTTAAAAGTATTAGAGTATTATTCCGACTAATACCAATTTATAAAGAAACGACTAATCCTCATAAGGCATTAGTGTTCCTACGAATACTCATGCTAATCTAGCATTTAAGTTACATTTAAATCCACACCAAAATTCATTACAGTAATCACAGGTGTAATAGCGTTGTTCTAGCAATATATACAACCTATTATAATATCATATTTTACACACATCATTTTATTAAATCTGTTCCCAAACGAAAACCATATTTCACTCCAATTTAATTAACAATCAAAAGTAATTGATAACTACAAAAATATGGAATGATAAGCATAAGCGAACCGCCACTTGCCTTAATTAGACGAATTGACGATGTCGGGTTCCGGGATCTGGAAAATGGAATCTGAATACGAATTCCTACCACGACGACGAAACAACGACGGAACGTTAAGTTAGATTCGATACGAAACGAATAAACGGAATGAGCGAAACACAAAACGAATCGAAGGGGAAAGGCCACAGTCGTGACCATGCCAGAGGGTGCCGCGATCGCGGCCAACATGACCGCGGTCGCGGCGTATGAACTGCGGTCGCGGATTCCCATCCCGACAATAGCTCGGAGAGGAAGACGGCTTATCGACGGCGATGACTCGGCTCTTCACTCTTACGACACCGCGCACCACCACCGCTACTCCAAACTTCCAACTGGGCACCACGACCTCCGACAACACAACCCCGACGACGAGCAAGACTGCGGCGAAGCTCCGACGAACACACAAACGAGAGGGAGAGAGAGATGGATCACAACAGATGTTGGATGAGGTATTAGGGGTGGAGAGGGCCCCTATTTATAGGCTGGAGGAGGCCCTAACGCCGAGCAACCGAAACGATCGGCCTCCCCCTCCGGCGTAACGCTGGCAACCCGAATGACAAAACGCGGGGAAGACGAAGACGCAACCCATTTTCGCGGGCACAGTTTCTCCGCCGCTGTCGCGGTTGTCCCTGGGCAGTTCCGCGGTCGCGGTCGGCAGTTCCGCGGTCGCGGTTATGCCGCGATCACACCATTGGATCCTTGATCGTGGTCCTTGCTCGGGTTTATGCTTAGAATTTGTTATTCTTAATACCCAAAATAACTTGTGACCCATCTATCTTTCCTAAACGTATATTATTACGTTCAAAGGGTTCACACACAGATTCCAAAAACGCTCAACGTGTCTTACTTACAGAACGAGGGTTGGGAAATTTACCTTAATACCCTTACTGAAATTGAGGGTTATTACACTTGCAGGGAATAGTGAACATGTCTGGATCACTGCACTTCTTTGGTAACCGCTTTTGCAGCATAGCTGATACATTCTCATTGACCTGGGCCTTCTTTTTCCCCTTCACCGCTTTCTTCCTCTTTATTGTGCACAGCTCCTTCAAGAATTTTGCATAGCGAGGAATACTGTTGACAAGTTTGAGCAAAGGAATGTTTACCTCGCAGTTGCTGAAGGTCTCAAATAAATCCTTGTTGTTCTCCACCTTTCTGGTGTCCTTCAGTGCCTCGGGAAAGGGTGCGGAAGGCTTTAATGTACTGAGCGGAGGGAAATCGGGGCGCACATAAGCATCATGGATGACTTTGAGGGGATCTAGGGCTCCAGGAGATTTTCCGCGGTCGCGGAAATCTTCGATCATGTCCTCTTCAGCAAAGACTTTTCCGCGATCGCGGAAATCTGTCCGCGGTCGCGGAAAAGCGTCGATTTTTCCCTCTTTGTCAGTAGCAAATCCGCGATCGCGGCCTTCTTCTCCGCGGTCGCGGAAATCTTTCTGTTGAGCTCGACTGGCTTCTACTTGTGCTCTGCTCCTTAGCGTCATGGCGCAAACGTTCTCCCTCGGGTTTACTACAGTTTGAGATGATAGTTTTCCCGAGTCTTGGGCTTCCAGCTTGCTCACTGTGATGGAGATTTGCCCCACTTGCTTCTCCAAGTTTTGAATACTCGACCGCATTTCTTGATTTTGCTGGACCATGGTATTTCCCAACGTTGATACGCTCTGCGCGATGGACTGAATTTGTTGGGCTGTATTGCTTGTCAACGCTGATACGTTCTGGGTGAGGGTCCGAATCATGTCATCAACAGACATGGGTGAACTAGAGCTCTGGCCTTGAGGTCTTTGGTCATATGGAGCTCTATATTGTTGTTGTTGATCCCCAGGATGTTGATATTGTTGTGGGCGCGGTAGGAATTGTGGAGGCCTCTGTTGATACTATTGATTTTCTTGGCCTTGAGGAGTACTCTGTTGATTCCCGTATCTCATATTGGGGTGATCTCTCCATCCTGGATTGTACGTGTTGGAGTATGGATCATATCTTGGCCATGAATGGCTGTATCCTCCAATGGCGTTCACCTCAGCAGTGGGCTCCTGCAGCGTGGGACACACATCGGTTGGATGCATCGTGTCATAGCATATCCCACATGATTTGACTGCTGTTGGCCACCCTTCATCATGAATCTCCTCATCATCTCCTTCATCTCAGCCATCTTAGACAGTATTGAAGCATTGGGCTGAGAGTCTACAGCTTTGACTGATTGGGCGCCCGCCCTCTTATTGAACTGTCTTGAGCCCTCAGATAGCTAAAAGAAAACCTCATACACTTCAACTGGCGTCTTGTTCAAGATGTTTCCTCCACAGGCTACGTTCACCATTCGACGCTCCTCGTCAAGAAGTCCACCGTACAAATAAAGTACGAGGTCTTGGTCTGAATACCCATGGTAGGGGTAGCTAGAAGTCAACCTCTTGAACCTCTCGTAGTACTCGTACAACGACTCAGTAGCCTGCTGTTCAATGTTGCTTATGCTCCTCTTCATGCTGTTGAGCTTTGTCGCATGGAAGTATTTCTCCAGGAAGGGTTTCATCATCTTAGCCCATGTGTCTATGCTTCCTAGAGGCAAATAGTAGAACCAATCATTGGCCGCATCCTTTAGAGAGAAAGGAAAGGCCCTAAGCTTGATCTGTTCCTCAGTCACGCCTTTTGGCTTCATGTTGGTGCAGACGACATGGAACTCCAAAAGATGTTTGTTGGGGTTTTCTCCACTCATCCCATGGAAGTGAGGAGTAAGTGGATTAACCCGGACTTTAGCTCGAAATTTACACCATCCGCCAGCTCAGGTAATTGCACAGCCAGTGGTTCATGTTGCAGATTAGGGGCAGTCAACTGCCTCAATGTGGGTGCTGCGTCAGCCATCTCAAAGCACGGGTTATCAAAACACAAAACTCTGTTTATCGTGCGGTTCCTAGAAAGGGTTCTCTCAATTTCTGTATCACAAGCAAGGAGAGGAGAGTCAGTAGCACGGGTGTGGACCATAAGATAGGTCCACACAAAAATTGACACACCAACACACACAAAGAGAAAAACAAAACTTGCCTCCCCGACAACGGCGCCAAGGCTTCTGACAGGGGCTAAAGTCGTGATGCCCAATCAAAGTAAATCCTTAAAAACCTAACTTAGTAGAATAGGCAAGCAAGGGTCGAATCCCACAGGGAGGAGTTATCTTTCTTAATGCAGATTAGTATGTCAAAGTAACAAAGGGGGGTTTTGTTGGTTGGTTGATTGCAAGTAATTAAAGTAAGTAAAACAAAAGTTATAGTCGATTGGGAAAAAGTACTTAGCCAGAAAAATATCCACCATTCATTTGATTGATTGGTCCTAGATTATCTCTATTCCTTCCTATGATTATTCCTGTCCCTATTCTGAAATAGTTACCAGTCCAACTAGTCCTGACAACCCTTACTATCGAACGCACGAGAAACTATCAAGATTTAGAACAATAGCAGCAGGAAGCATAGGAATTAACCAGGATACATGCAACACCACAACTTGCAGCATTTAACACATAATCAATTCTCTTTCATAATAAACTAGTCCAACTAGTCCTAGAATATCATGGTTGCTACACAAGATAAGGGATTTCAACTCGAAATATCCAAACCCTAGCAATAGACAATTACTAATATCAACTGGGTGATCAATCCAGTCAAATCAATAAGAATCAATAGGAATAAGCTCAAGAGAAAAGATATAATCCAAAGGAATAGAAATAGAATTATAACCTCACAATCATATATCAAATGAAGGCTTCAATTGTCGGACTAATCATAGGGTGTTTAGTTCTTCATAGTCTTGAAACAAAAACTCAAAGGGAAAACAATACTGAACTCTAAGATAAAAACTCTCTGAATGGAGGCTGTTGGAACTAGGTTTAAATAAACTAGCTAAACCTAAAACCAAAGATCACAAACATAATCTAAAAGGAAACTAAAATAAAGTAATCGGAATAAAGAAATAAAAGAAAAAGAAAATTAATAAAATAAAGTAAACTTTGGAAACTCCTCGCCACGCTGATGAATGGGATTTCCACGACCGCGGCAAAAGCTTCCGCGATCGCGGAAAATTCAATGTTTTACTCGCTGCTCTCGACTTTTCCGCGACCGCGGCAAATGGTTTCCGCGACCGCGGATCTTCGCGTTGTTGGCTCATTCGCTCCGTCTCTTCTTTCGTCTTCTTAAGTGGCTTCCCTCTTCATCTTCTAAATCTTCATTTAAGCTTTTCCAAACCACCATATCTGCACTTCTACTTCTCAACTCCAATCTCTACAATACACTCTAAACATCTCCAAGTGGTACCAAAACACTGGTAACAACTCCTAGATAAATACTACAAAGTAGCACTGATCAACTTCCACGGCAACCCTCGAGACGAAAGCCATCGCTTTGGCACGCGAACAACAACGCTCAAGACGTCGCGACTCCGTACAAGGACCTAGAATCGCCTGCCGCCGTGACATTTGGCCGCATCCGATACCAAGGACGCATCAGCCAGTCTCTTAAGCATAAGAGGGCACATGTCCATAAGTATAAACTAGTTGAAAATGGAAAGTGCTAAAACAATTACATGCCAAATCCGGAAAGTTTCCCGAAAACACAAAAGTCGCATGAAATAACTTCAAAATAGAAAAGTAGGCAAATGATATGAACATCGTCAAGGGAGCCGTGGGAGCGCCGCCAAGGCCAAGGTCATGGCGCCACGGCGGGGCCGAAGAGTCTTCGATGGCGGTGAATGTCATGGCTTTGGGAGCCAACAATTACAACGCTGTGATGCCGTTGCGCGCAAGGCTCTTGGCCACGATGCTCTATGTGGCCTGGGCGATGGCTCTGGCGATGGCTCTGGCGTGTGCCCTGGTGACGAGACCGTCGGATCGGACACTCATCATGTCTTCTTCTTGGGCCTCCGTCAATGTCAAGGTTGGGGGCGTATCACTCTCCCCTTCTTGGCCTTGAATCGTCCCCAATTCGTCAATGTCAACGTCTGGGGGCACATAGGGGGACAAGTCGACCACATTGAAAGTGGCGTGAACACCATAGTCATCGGGCAACTCCAGTTGATAGGCATTGGGACCAAAAGACTGGATCACCCGGAAAGGCCCATCGCCGCGGGGATCGAGCTTGTTGCGACGCTTGGCAGGAAACCACTCCTTGCGCATGTGCAACCACACAAGGTCACCAGACACGAACGTGATGCGACACCAACCCTTGTTGGCCATGTACTCGTACTGGCGGGCGTACCGCTCCAGCTGCTCCTTCGTCCTAGCACGCAACTTCTGGATGAACTCGGCACGCGCATCGCCTTTGAGGTTGTCGTCGGCTCGAAGCGGGTGCGGCGTCAAGTCCATCAGTGTGAGCGGGTTCCGTCCGTAGACGACCTTAAAAGGAGTAAGCTTTGTAGCAGAATGTACCGACCTGTTATAAGAGAACTCAACACAAGAAACTAAGTCCTCCCAACGGTGCGGGTTGGCCCTAAGCATGGTCCTAAGCAAGGTCCCTAGGGTCCGGTTAGTGACCTTAGTTTGGCCGTCCGTTTGTGGGTGGTAGCTAGTGGAAAATAGGAGTTTGGTGCCTAGCTTACCCCACAATGTCCTCCAAATATGACTCACAAATTTCACGTCCCTATCACTCACAAGAGTACGTGGTATCCCATGTAATCTCACCACATGATCAACAAATAAGGAGGCTATGTCCGAAGCATTGTTGGTCCTACAAGGAATAAAATGAGCCATCTTTAAAGAACCAGTCAACGACCACAAAAATAGAGTCTATCCCCTTCTTAGACATTGGCAACCCCATCACAAAATCCATGGATAAGTCCTCCCAAGGGGTTGATGACACGGGTAGAGGAGTGTACAAAGAGGGACTTGACCTAGATTTGGCCCTATGGCAATTCACACAAGCATTACAAAACCTAGTGACTTGGCGCGTCATGTGTGGCCAATAAAAGTGTTCCTTGAGGGTGGCTAAGGTTTTGGCTATGCCGAAGTGGCCACGACCCTCATGAGTTTTTTGGACAAGGAGAGCCCTAATGGATGACTTGGGTATGCAAAGTTTCCCAGCCCTAAAGGGATAACCATTGTCCACAATATAACTCTCAAACTCTCCACAAGATGTGCATGCTTCATAAATGGACTTACAGAAATCATCATGCAAATATAATTCCTTAATCAAAGAAAAGCCTAAAACCTTAGCATCGAGTTGAGTTAAGAGCACATACCTCCGAGAAAGGGCGTCAGCGACCATATTCTCCTTACCTTATTTGTGCATGACGACGTAGGGGAATGTCTCCATGAACTCGACCCACCGAGAATGGCGCCGACCAAGGGTGGATTGGTGCTTGAGGTAAGCAAGGACCTCATGGTCTGTGTGGATCACGAACTCCTTAGGCCATAAGTAGTGCTGCCACGTCTTCAACACACGGATGAGAGCGTAGAACTCCTTGTCATATGTAGGATAGTTGAGTGTGGCCCCCGAGAGTTTCTCGCTGAAGCAGGCGATGGGGCGTCGTTCTTGAAGCAAGACACCGTCGATACCAAAATTGGAGGCATTACACTCAACCTCAAACATCTTGTTGCAGTCAGGCAAGTAGGAGAGGCGCGTTGCAAAGCCTATCTTTGAGGTTCCGGAAAGCCGCCTCATGCTGGTCATTCCACTCGATGCAGGCGCCCTTGTTTGTGAGCTCATGCAACGGGACGACAATTGTGCTAAAATCACGCACAAACGGCCTATAGAAGCCATCCAACCCCAAAAATAAGCGCACCATGGTAGGCGTCGTGGGGGTAGGCCACTCCTCAATGGCGCGGACCTTCTTTGTGTCCATGCGTAGACCGTCCTTTGAGACGACAAATTCTAAGAAAATAGTAGTGTTCGAGCAAAACACACATTTTGTCAAGTTGTCATACAACTGCTCGCTCCTAAGGCATTCTGGAACTTGTCTAAGGTGGTGGACATGGTCCTCTAAAGACCGGCTATACACCAAAATATCGTCAAAAATACACGACAATAAATTTCCCCAAAAATTTCTATGCACATGATTCAAAGATGTCTCATCGTCGAGGAACACGTGCTTAGTATTTGATCAACTCGTTCGGATTATCGAGATTTAAGTTGACCACTTACTCTGAAATAAGGTAAAGTTCAAATTTCCGACCCATCAACCGCTTAATGATTGCGAGAGGAGTACGTTCTACAAGAAGCTTCATATTTTCAAAGATAAACTTTAAATGTTGGTGTGAAATGAAGCCAACAAAGTCATTCAATTTTGAATCTTGACAATTGCACGTGTCCTAATACGTTCTAATGGTGCTATTAAATTACTTAAACCTAGAACAATTAATCGACACTTAATAACTTCTATAGCTACGATCTTGGTGATCTTAGTTAGAGCTCTAATCATCCTTCATGTTCATTGTTTGTATCACTCACTAAGCAGGGCCGGCCTAGAGGGTAGTTTAGGTAGGTTGTCGCCCTAGGGCCCAAGGTCGGGAAGGGTCTAAATCCAATTTCAAGTAGTAGTAATATAATTATTAATTAAAAAAATAGATATAGAAAATAAAGTTGATCTAGTGGGTGAAAGTATAATTCTCTTTTTTAAAAGGTCTTAGGTTTAAATCTCAATAACTCCACTTTTACATTTATGTATGCTCATTTCTCTTTTAGTTGTTTTTTATTTTCTCTATTGTGCTAGTTATTTAACATGTGGCACATTTTTCTCGTTTCTCAATTTTATTTCATTTGATATGTAAGTCAATTCATTTTCTATTTGGATTTGGTTTTTATTTAAATTTATTCTTTATATTCTTTTTGAGGTTTATTTTTCATTTTGAACATAAATAAAAAATTTATTTGAATGTTGTTAATTAATATTTCTTTCTTATATTAATTGTTTATCATAAAATCTCATTCTTCGAAAAAGATCAAAGTTGTAAGTTGGACATAAAAAGTGGTTTAATTCTATCAAAAAATTATTTTATATAATTATCATATATAATATTTTCTTATTATTTTATATTATTTTTTTACTTTTTAAATTAAAAAATTATTCAAGCGTTACTTTTATATTTACGAGGGCATTAATATTTATTTCGCCCTAGGGCCCACCAAATGTTTGGACTGGCACTGTCACTAAGTGGAAGAACATTGTTTTAATTTCCTCTATTTGCAACTTATTGAACTATGATGCAATGTTGTTAAAATCAGGATTTTAAGATCGGATCGTAAGATGTTCTTTGAATTGGGTCATACAATCAAATCGTAAGATTATTAAACATAACTATATATAGTAGACATCAACCTAACAAATGTCAAATGTCTTATATTTAAAGTGAAAAATAAAAAATATTAATGATCTTGTGAGACTTACCAATATAATCATATTATAATAAATATATAAAAGAAAAAATGCATATTTTTTATATTTTAAGTATACATTTTCATCTCATAATGACATATAATAAATATGTTATAGGATCGTTTATAGAATCCTTAGAATTGTATGAAGGATCGGGATCGTACACAAGATCCTACTAATATTATGTCAAAATAATATGTTGTATAAGGGTGTAACGTTGATCAAACTTCGGTTCGGCTTGGATATATATTGAATCGTGCCAACGCACTTTACAAAACCAATATTTCGACCCTTACTCTTGTAGCCTTAGGGTTGCACGAAATTCGATTCGGGATAAGACAATCAAACCTCTATTGAACAAGGCAATATCAATAGAGAGCACTTGGTGTTTCGGTGTTTGTTCGATACAAGAGATCGTACTCTTCTGTTCTCCCAAGACTTGCCCCAACCTCACCCTTATATAGGGAATAAGTAGTTAGGCAGTTACATGGTGGTTGGGAAGTTGCATGGCTGTTGGGCGGTTGCATGACGGTTGGGCGGTTGAAAAATGGTTAAAAAATCGCCAAACTACTCAACCATAACCCCACCCTTATAAATATGACTTCTTGGTGTCCGCCTCTCGAATCCCCACACGTTCTGTAACCCCGAGTCCGAATCCACGCACACGAGTGTGCACTCCGCACCGCCAAAACTCGTTATGCGCCGAACGAACTCCATAAGTCTTGAGCGAATCCCGACTACACCAAATGGCCGATGAAACTAAAATCACCAACATTCCTCCCCCATTTTAGTGTAATCCTTGATTCACTTAAAAACATACATCAAACACAAACTTATGCATAAATGAAAATGTCCTTAGGATTGAACTTCCACATTAGTGTAGTACACATTTCAAATAATCGAGAATCAGGGTGTCCTATGGATTGAACCATTCAACTAATCTGAATACTTGAAGATACAACACACACAAGTTTCTACACTACTTCAAGTGCTAACTTGACACTATTATAGCCATGTGTCCTTATCCATTCATGAGCGTATACAAAGCCAAGCCCGGGCTAGTTGAAGCGGCACCACTTCACACTCGTATAAGTGGACTCTTTTCAATCATGCACCTGTAATTGCACTTTTTCAAAAGATCCATTAAGAAGATAAACTTCAACCTAAATTTCTTGCAGGTCCGAGCACATACCTTGAGATGATATTGAACATGTGCTCCAAACTCTAAGTGTAGGCTTTCCACATTGAATTCAGCCTCTAACGTCATATTAGAAGGGAATTGGGTATCCCACCATTAAAGATTTCAAACGGGCTTTAAACCCATCCCGATAGCCGACTTGATCACCAAGTCCCTGGCTAACCCCTTTGTCAAGTGGTCCGCCAAATTTTGTTGAGACCGAACAAACTCAATAGTGATCACCCCATCAGTGATCAACTCACGTATCGCGCTATGTCTAACGCCCAGGTGTCGCGACTTACCATTATACACTTGACTATAAGCCTTAGCCAACGTAGCTTGACTATCACAATTGATAGATATGGGTGACACCGATTTCAGCCACAAAGGAATCTCGTAGACTAAGTTCCTTAGCCATTTCGAAGGTTTTAATCTTGGGCTGGGGTAGCCATTCCGAAGGTTTTAATCTTGGGGATGAGCTTGACTATCAATACCTCTTTCCCCAAGGTTTTAATCTTGGGCTGGGGTAGTCTAACGACCGCCCTACATCCCCCAAACTCGAAGATAATTCAAGCTTGGTTTCTTTTTGTACCAAAGTTCATAAGGGGTGACCTTGTTCCTTTTGTTAGGAACCCTATTTAATAAATAGCAAGTCGTTAATATGGCTTCATCCCAGAATCCGTCACTCAATCCCGAGTAGGATAACATGGAATTAACCATCTCTTTTAGGACTCGATTCTTCCTCTCCGACACACCATTTTGTTGTGGCATATAGGGAGCCGTAGTCTCATGTATAATTCCTACGGACTGAAAATACACAGGATCATAAAATTCTCCACCTCTATCAATGCATAGTTTCTTAATCAAGTCATTTTGTTGCAATTCAACCTCGGTTTTATAAACCTTAAATTTATCTAGGGCCTCGTCTTTAACATGTAGTAAATACACATAACAATACTGAGAATAATCTGGTTAATAAAATGCACACCATAAATCACATAACATATATACAGAATATAAATAACCGATCAGTTTAGTGTAGTAGGGTCTAATGACTAATCTGTTTGGAAACAGTAGAGTCAAGTTTTAGCCAATCAGTATAACTATACCGTAAGGCATATCATGACCAGTAGACTAAAAAGTAATCTGGTCAACTTAGTAGACTTATCATCAAGTAATCTGTAATAAATACAGTAGACTTGAATCAAGTAATCTAGAAACATGAGTAGTCTATGCATAGCATAGTAGACTCATAGAAACACACAAGACCTCATCTAACTCATGAGATACTTGTCCTTAGTCTCTTGAGACTTAAGTTAACTATTTAAGTTAAAATATCAAGATCATTATTTTGATCATCAGGTCACATAAAATGGGAATTTGAACTAATGTGACTTATATCATGGTCATACGTATTGTACTTATACGTAGATTATATGTAACACCCCTAAATTACCTTAGGAATATTACTGCCAGTGACCCCGGAATGCACATCCGAAATCACCCAAGGCATTACAGTATTGATCGCAAAAGACAATATAATACAAACACAATTGCATTAAAGATATTAAATGTCTTACAATCCAAAACGACGTTGCAAAAAACAAGGCAACCTTATAATTATTAAAGTACAGCGGAAGACTTAATTCGAAATAACGACAGGATCCTTAACCTTATTGTAAAACAAGTACGAAAATTCTTGAAATAAACATCGTCGCTTTCAACGTCGCCTTCCCGGGATCTCCACTCGGGAATCTATTCCTGATGTGCTGTAAGGAACGGATGACACCAGCCAACCATGCAAAGGAAAAAGAAGATTGGTTAGTCTAATGAAAGACTAAACAAGGGTACAAGCAGAATGGTTCTAGTGATCGTAACCGATTACTATCATTGCCCCTCGAATAATGACCGAAGGAGCGATATATAACCCGGGAACTTTCACGGAAAGAGAAAAGAGGTATGCATCGAAAAGAAGACTCCAACGGAATTGAGCCTTTAGGGGAATTATGAAGAATTGTTTGGGAACGTTAAGTTTTCACACAAGTTCACAAAAACGACCTTGATTATTTGGGTCCACGACCAACCTCACCGCGCAATGCGAATCCAGATTGGAAAGAGGACTTACTCTAACAAGAGTCCGGGCGGGTTCCATGTTGTACTTCTTGCCCGAGGGTATATTAATTATGTGCAAATCCGCACTTATCTTATTTAGTTCGAAAACGTATATTCACGTTCAAGACTTTTATCTTATTAGCCAACCTCATAAAGAGAGGAAGAGTGGGACAAAATCCCAAAAGTTTGGCACTAGCTAAGTGCACCACCACTTATGCAATATAAGGGCACAGTCATGACCAAAGGCATTAGGGCAATAATTCTCCTAACACCGAAATTATAAAGAAACGACTAACCCTCGCGAGGCATTAGCGTTCCTATGAATACTCGTGCTATCTAACAATTTAAATAGCAACAATTCACAACTATCACAACAATGTTACCTAACAACCTATCATAGTGTATATATAGATAAGGTTATAGCTAGCATACATAAAACCTAGTAATAAGGTTCCTTTTTCACATTTATACACACAAGTTTCCCAAACATCAATTTAGACTTTTAATCCCAACTTAATTAAGACAACCGATTCATTGTCAATTAAGATAAACATGGAATAAAATGCAAGAGCGAACCGCCACTTGCCTTAGATTAACGAAGGTCGACAAAACGAAATCGCTTGCTTGCGAAAGCACTTAATCTTCTGTTTGATTCCGTTCCAAAAGCCAATCCGAGATGTACCCAAATCACAATAAATGAATTATATTAGATAATTCATTTAATAATAAAATTTGAGATAATCAAAGTCTCAATTTTTTATTTGAACTTATTTACTCATAAATAATTCAATTTCTAGGCTTTTTGATTAAATGATTATCTATATGATTAAAATTAGTTAATCATATATTCTAAATAATCAGAGCATAAATAAATTAACAAAATGATTTATTTATAGTCCTAAAATTTTCTAAGTCATATTTTATCCAAATGAATAGCCAATAATTACCTATTCATAATATAAGATAAAATTATGACAAAATCAATAATTAATTTTAATTTTATATATAATCGGAATAATCTTAAAATTATTTACCCTAATTTAGATTAATTAATCTAACCCATATTAAGCCGAAATAAAACAAAATGGGGCTAAGGATTAACCCGAAATCGGGTTGGAATTACCCACTCTCAGCCGAACAGCGCCTCGCCGGATCTTGGGAAAATTGGGGCGGCTCCGGTGGTCCTACGGTGGCGAATCCCTAGGGATTTTGAAGAGAACTCGTTGGCGCTTATACGGGTGCCGGAATCGTCCCCAACAAAACTCGAATTCCCCCTCCGTTTCCCTCTCAAACTCTCGGAACTGGCAGATTAGGGTTCTTGGATTCACGTTCGAAATTGGATGGATTGGAGGATCGGTTGAAGGGGTATTTATAGGATTTTCGAAGCCTTCAATGCCCCCAACAATATCCCTAGGATCCTTCCTCCCAATTCAATACATATCAATTCAATTTGGAATTTAATCCATTCCGACCTAAATGACGACGTGGTTTTCTTCGGTATAATCCGGGGATGTTCGTCGTCTTTAATCCAAATTGATCCCGTCATTAGATGCGCGCTTATCTAATATTCAATTCCCACAATTTAATTGGGTTAATTCGGATCCGAGACGGGCGAATTCCGCCATTGAAGATGCGAAATGGAGGTCAGAAACAGGAGCGGCTGGAGGTTGAAGAAAGACTTTCCGGAAATTGCGATCGCGACCCTCAAGTTTCCGATTCGTGAACAAATTGCCCTCCGCCACTTACAATAAATTGCAAACGTGGCCCAAAAATATTTTTATAAAAATTATAATATTTATTTTAACCCCAAAATTAAATTATAACAAATTTAAATTAGGCAAAAATGATTTTAGGTAATTTTCCTTATCACTTTAACCATACTTAAATCCTTAACAATACTTTGTTAAATTGGTTTAAATATTCTAAGTTAAATTTTCATAAGTTTTATTTAAATTAGACTTAACATATTGTTTATAATAATTCAAATAAATTAATAACTTATAATGTGTAACAACTTGTATCTTGTAACAACTTTATATAACAAGATTTATATTTTATTTCTATTTTAGGAATTATGAGACCATTACAAAAATTCCGTTATTTAGAAATAAAGTTTGGAAAATTACACAAATACCATTACTAAAAATGAGGATTATTACATTACTGCCCCTTAAAAAAAGTTTCGACCCCGAAACTTAGGTCGAAAATAGATCAGGGAAACAACTGTGCATATCGGCCTCAGTCTCCCAAGAAACCTCCTCGTCTCCAGACTTTGACGAGAGGATTCTCACTAAAGGTACCACCTTATTCCGTAGGTGCTTCTCACGACGTTCCATGATGCGCACGAGTCTCTCCTCGTATGTACTATTCGCATGAATCTCAATGTCGTCATAATTCAAAACATGAGACTCATCCGGCACGTACTTCCTCAAGAGAGACACATGGAAAACATTATGCACAGGGTGCGCTGACGGTGGCAATGCTAACCGGTATGCCAAGGATCCGACTCTGTCAAGGATCTCAAATGGTCCAACATAGCGAGGATTGAGCTTCCCACGCTTGCCGAACCTGAACACACCCTTGGATGGTGAAACCTTGACGAACACCTTGTCACCGACCTCAAACTCGACATTCCTACGCTTCAAATCAACATAATACTTCTGTCGACTTTGAGCTGTAAGCATCCTATGTCTGATCAAGGCGATATCTGAGGCAGTCCTCTCTACTAATTCTGGTCCTAGCAAAATCTTGTCAGCATTCTCATCCCAAAAAATTAGAGATCTGCACTTCCGACCATACAAAGCTTCAAATGGAGCCATCTTGATGGTGGAATGCCAACTGTTATTGTACGTGAATTCAATCACACTCAAGTTGTTCTCCCAACTGATCGAACGATCCAACACACAGGCTCTCAACATATCGTTCAGAGAATAGATGCTCCTCATGAACTTCCTCGTTCGGAGAATAGATCAAGATATCGTCGATGAATACCACCACGAACTTGTCCAGATACTGATTGATAAGGATCGACTTGGGGATGTGCTCGGTGCAAGGAAAGGCCAGCAAAACTCCAAGGGATCAAGCTCCGGAGTTGGTGCTTGGAGGGCAAGATGAGCGGCGATCTTGGGCTATTGTGGGGTGTTGTTGATGGAGTGGCAGGCGGCGAGTTGTGATGATTAAGGGAGAAGGGATAGGTGATCTTCAAGGCTGGATATGACACACCAACCAAGAAGAACAAGGATTCAACGTTGGATATTACGCACCAAGGTTGAATTTGAGTTGTGATCGATATGACACACGATCGATTTGAGCTTCAAAATTCTCTGAAAAAAGAGTGTTTTCTTGATGAAAATATTAGGGTTCAAAGCTACCAAAAACTGAGTACAAGTGTGGCTTAAATACCCCTTGCAAACAACAAGGACCGCCACACAAACAAGCAATAAAATGTAATGTTTGGCCTTCAACACAAGGCTGGAAATTCAAGTAGAAGCTAGCAAATGAAGAGTCTTAAAAATGCTAAAAGAAACGCCTATGAAAGCCTTGAGGGCGCCGGCTTCATGGCATTAAATGTTTGGGCTTGGCGGCGGCAGCGCCTTGACGACTAGGATGGTGGCGTGCTGGTCCAATTGGCTCCGGGGCGGGCCTAGGGTGGCTAGGCCTTGCATGAGCTTCTCTTAGAGCTCCTTCCTTGGCTCGAGTGAGCCTCCTTGGTTGAGCCGTTGGCTCCTTGTGGTCCTCTTCACTTGAAGCACTAGCAAGTCTTGGTGAGCGTCGATGTGTTTGGGCTTCAAGATGGGATGGAATCACATCATCCTCCCCCCCCCCCCCCCCCTTCAAAGAGATTCGACCTCGAATCTGCACCTTATTGCTCCTCATCTTCTTCCACCAAGTATGGAGCTAGGTCCGCCACATTGAAGACATCATGAACACCACAGAAAGGGGGCGACTCCAACCTATAGGCGTTGTTGTTGATGCGCTCCAAAACCTGAAATGGACCATCTCCTCGGGGCTTGAGTTTAGAGTTCCTTAGTGTAGGGAACCTCTCCTTCCTTAGATGCACTCATACAAGGTCCCCCGGTTCCAAGATCTGCTCCTTCCTTTTCTTGTTGGCCTGCTTGGCGTATTGCTCCGTCTGCCTCTCAAGTTGGGCCCTAGTGTCCTCATGTAGTTGCTTGATCTTGATAGCTTGGTCGACGCCTTCTTCACTCATTTGGCCCGTGATGGCATAGGGCACCAGGTCTAGTGGAGTAGTCGGATTCCTCCCATACACCACTTCAAATAGCGTCTTTCGTGTGGCTGAATGGATAGACCTATTGTAGGCAAACTCAATGAATGGCAAGCAATCTTCCCACCTGCGCAAGTTAGTCTTAAGCAATGATCTAAGCAAGGCTCCAAGAGTCCGATTTACTACCTCAGTTTGCCCATCGGTTTGGGGATGACATGTGGTAGAGAAGAGCAACTTGGTACCTAGGTTTGCCCATAGGGACTTCCAAAAATAGCTCAAGAACTTGACATCACGGTCAGAAACAATAGTATGAGGAATGCCATGTAATCTAACAATATGCTCAAAGAATAGATTAGCCACATTAGGTGCATCATCAGTTTTGTGACAAGCTATAAAATGAGCCATTTTGCTAAACCTATCCACAACCACAAAGATTGAATCCCTTCCTCTCTTAGTCCTAGGGAGACCAATCACAAAGTCCATAGATATGTCTTCCCAAGGCCTATGAGGAATTGGCAATGGTGTGTAAAGCCCATGTGGATTCAACTTAGACTTTGCTTGCTTACAAGTCACGCATGATGCACAAAATTTCTCAACATCTCTATGCATGCGTGGCCAGTAGAAATGTTCCTTGAGGGCATGTAAGGTCTTAGTCACACCAAAGTGCCCCATAAGACCCCCACCATACGCCTCTTGGACAAGCAACTTTTGGCTAGATCCACTTGGAATACACAATCTAGACCCCTTAAATAGATAACCCTCATGCAAGTAATGTTGATCCTTACTTCCTAAAGATTGGCATGCTTTATACAATTCTTGAAAATCAGCATCATTAGCATACAAATCCTTCATGAAAGCAAATCCTAGCATGCGAGAATCTAGAGTGGAAAAGAGAGTATACCTCCTTGACAAAGCATTCACCACTACATTTTCTTTCCCCTTCTTGTGCTTGATCACGTAAGGGAAAGCTTCTATGGACTCCACCCACTTGGCATGACGCTTGTTGAGCTTACTTTGACCGTTAAGAAACTTGAGAGCTTCATGGTCTGAATGAATGACAAATTCCCTTGGAAGTAGGTAATGTTGTCACGTCTTGAGAACTCTTACAAGGGCTAGTAGCTCTTTGTCATAGGTTGGGTAATTCAACTCGGCTCCACTTAGTTTTTCACTAAAGTATGCAATGGGGCGTCCCTCTTGCATAAGCACTCCTCCAAGCCCAATACTTGATGCATCACATTCAATCTCAAAAGTTTTTGAAAAGTCAGGTAGAGATAGTAATGGTGCATGTGTTAGCTTGTGCTTAAGAGTAGTAAAAGCTTCCTCTTGTCTTGCACCCCATAAAAAGGATACATTCTTCTTGGTGAGCTCGGTTAGAGGCGAAGCTATGGTGCTGAAATCCTTGACAAAGTGGCGGTAGAACCCAGCTAAGCCTAGGAAGCTACGCACTTGTGTCATTGTGGTTGGTGTTGGCCACTCCTTGATTGCCTTAACCTTCTCCTCGTCCACCTTGAGTCCATCCTTGCACACCACAAACCCAAGAAAAACCACATGATCCGAACAAAAATGGCATTTCTTAAAGTTAGCATACAATCTTTCTTTTCTCAAAACCTCAAGGACTTGTTGAAGGTGCTTAGCATGCTCTTCCAAACTATGGCTATACACTAGTATGTCGTCAAAATACACAACCACAAATCTGCCTAAAAAGGCTCTTAGAACATGATTCATCAACCTCATGAAAGTGCTTGGAGCATTAGTTAAATCAAATGGCATAACTAACCACTCATATAAACCATAGGTGGTTTTGAAAGCAGATTTCCATTCATCACCTTCTTTCATGCAGATTTGATGATATACACTCTTGAGATCAACTTTGGAGAACACACTTGAACCATGGAGTTCATCAAGCATGTCATCAAGTCTAGGTATAGGATGCCTATACTTGATGATTATGTTATTGATGGCTCTACAATCCATGCACATTCTCCATGTACCATCCTTCTTTGATACTAAAATAACAGGGACTGATCAAGGACTTAGACTTTCTTGTATGTACCCTTTATCTAGCAAGTCTTGAACTTGCTTCTGAAGTTCTTTAGTCTCGGCAGGGTTGGCTCTATAGGCAGCCTTGTTAGGAAGTGATGCACCCGGCACAAAATCTATTTGGTGCTCTATGCCCCTTATGGGAGGCAATCCAGCCGGCACTTCATCTTGAAATAAGTCCTTGTAATCCTGCAAAAGAGAGGTAATAAGAGGTGGCAAACAAGTTAGTTCTTCCTTGGAAATCAAGACTTGTTTACTCATAATAAGAAAACAAACTTGACTTCCCTTAAGAGCATACAAAACCTCCTTGGGCTTGGCTAACAAAATATGATTAGAGGCTGCTTTGTTGCCTCCTATAGCCATCTTGCCTCAGCTCTTTTCCTCTTGCTCACGTTGGACCTTTCTTTGTTCCCTAGCAATGTGGTCAACCATTATCTCATGTGGTGCTAATGGGTGCAAAGTGATCCTTTTTCCTTTCAAGTGGAAGGAGTACTCATTAGTAACCCCTTGGTGTATAGCACCCCTATCAAACTGCCAAGGCCTCCCTAGAATAATGTGGCATGCAGTCATGGGTAAAACATCGCACATGACTTCATCTTGATATCCTCCTATAGAGAAGCTCACCTTAGCTTGTTCACTAACCTTCAATGGAGTGTTAGAATTCAACCAACAAAGAGTATAAGGCTGAATGTGAGGAGTAGTAGGGAGAGCAAACCTTTTCACTACCTCTTGATTTATGATGTTGCAACATGAGCCTCCATCGATAATGAGGTTACAAAGTGTACCTTGGATTCGGCACCTTGTATGGAAGATGGTCTCTCTTTGGTTGGGAGTTGAGGGTGATTCATTGGCCATTAGAGATCTTTTCACCACAAAGCACTCTCATTGAGTCTCGGCCATCACTTGCAATTCTTCCTCCTCCACTTCCTCTTGGTTCTCCTCATCAGATTCATACTCTCCTATTGTGTTGAGAAGGACTTGGCGACGTGTAGGCAATCCTTGGCCATGTGCCCTCGGCCTAGACATTTGAAACACTTTATATCCCTAGCCGGGGTCGCACCTTCTCTTCTCTGATTTGTAGGTGGTTGATAGGCTTCTTTCCTTGGCTGCACTTGAGGAGAGTCTCGCCTAGGCTCTTGGCGTCGGGGAGGGTAATTGGATGAGCTAGGGCTAGAGCTTTGCCACGGCCTTGAGCTAGGAAATTGGCTCTTCCTTTGGGGCAAGTTCTTATACACATGGTTAGTGTAATGGATAACTTCTTCCATGAATGTTCCTCTAACAAAATGCTGCATATTCACTATAGCTTTAAGGTCAGCATTTAAATTTGTCAATGAACTTAGAGATAACATACCCATCCGGGAACCTTAGGCCCGATCTATAGATGAGAGTCTTGAGCTCTTTGTAGTACTCATCGGGGGTCTTGGTTCCTTGCCTCAATTGCTCCAATCTACCATGGATACGGGCTGAGTAGTCCTCGGGCACAAATCTGATCCTAAGGGCGGTCTTGAGCTCATCCCAAGTGTCAATAGGAGGGATATCGGCGTAGGCTCTCTCTTCCTTGTCCTTCAGCCACCATTGATCGGCAAAACCCTCAAACTTGATACTAGTAATAGCAATCTTTTGAGCCTCGGAGTATTGGTAGAAATCAAACACTTGTTCGGTTTTATTTTCGCAATCAACGTAGGCTTCCGGGTCAGTTGAGCTTCCAAATGGTTGCACCTCCAACTTGACATTAGGCATACAGCCCCTTTCTTGCTCATAATCATAGTGATTCCTTTGTGCTTGATATGGCGCCGGATGCCCTCGGCCAAATCCTCTTCCTTGCACATTCCTTCTCGACTGCATGAGTGGCGCTTAGCGTCGGGGTTGGCCATAGGTGCCTTGAGGAACATGAGTGTCTTGTGATACCCCGTATTTTTGTAAGGTTATTTTGGGAATTATGGAATTTTCCCGAGTACCCGTTGTGTACGTCGGATTTAATACAGAGAGTTTGAGACATTCTATAATGTGCTCTGTATCTGTAATATTTTTCTCAGTGAAATAATATACAGATAACATGCCTTGGATTTTAATTATCGTTCGCGTACGATAATTTTTATCCCGGCTTAATGTCATGTTCGTTCAAAGCTGAACGGGCGGGAAAAAGGTGTCACGGCGACCGCCGTAGTGAGACCCAAGCACGGCGACCGCCGTAAAGTCACGGCGCCCGCCGTCCCAATGCTCGAGGAGGCAGCTGGTGTGCCAGGCCGCGGCGACCGCCGTAAATTACGGCGCCCGCCGTAATTGCCACCTTCGTTATCCGGCGGTCCTTGCCTGTTGGTCGCCGGTGCGACTTCTGGCGAGCGCCGAACTAGCTCTAGGCCCTCTTGTTTTTGAACTCCAGATGCTTGGCTATAAATTCTGAAGCTTTCGTCGGTGTTGTTTGGTGGTGTTTCCAGCAGCTCTTTTGAAGCCTTGTGGTTGCCTTTGGAGGTCTGAAACCAAGCAAGGCGGAAAGGGGTCGAAACGCGCTTTGTTTTGGTGAGATTTCTCTCGTCTCTGTCGACCGTGTTCTTCACGGCGACCGCCGTGATGAATGCGGCGACCGCCGCCAAGAACAGCGACCGCCGCCAGTGCCCAGAATTCCTTCGTGGCTTTGGCTTGGTTGGTTGTCGTCGTGGCGTCTTTCCTTTCGTGTTCTTTCGCCGTGTTTAGATTCGTACTGTTTATGTCAGATCTAACTTAGGGTTCCTTTTATGGGTCGACTCGAAGGTTGTTGTGCTGTCGAAACTATACCGTGTCGAGCCTGGAATCCAGTTGACGTCGTTAGACTATTCTGCGGATTAAGGCAAGTGGCGGTTCGCTTTTGCTCATTCGTTCCATATTTACATTAATTATCAGTAGTTTATCTGAGTAATTAATTTGGAATGAATATTCTGTTTGTCTGGAAACGGTTTTGATAAACTGTTTTGAAAATCATATAATAGGTTGTATATCTGTTAGAACAACCCTATTATCTGTGATCGCCTTTCGGGCCTTTATGTGGATTTATCCTGTAACTGTTGTGGTGTTGTAACTGTTTAGTTAGCACTGTTAAATAGGAATGTTACTCGGACTCTGTCCAGTCGTTTCTTTATAATCTGGTATCGGGGTGGCTCGTCTCCATCTGGTACTATTCTATGATCATGATCGGTCTCTTTCACAAGTGTGTAGAGACATGACACTTAGCTGGTGTCACAAACCTTTCGGTGTACGTCACTCTGGACGAAACGTATACTAAGATGTGTCGTCCCATTGGTGGGGTACACATGTAAAAGTCTATAATGTGATGTGTGTTTTTGAAACATAATCAGATAAGTGCTACCTTGACGCACATAATTAATGAACGCTCAGCGAGTAGGGCAGCTAGGTAATAGTGCCGCTAGGAAGACTCGTATTGACTTGAATGTAGTACGTCTTCTTTCCGATCTGGATTCGCTGAAAGGCGGTGAGGTTGGTCGTTGACTGAAGCATCTCAGTCAGTTTTAAATCATCGTTGTATGATTCTGTAACTTTCCAGAATTGTCATACTTCCTTAAAGACTCATTTCCGTTGGAGTCTTCTTTCGAGTCGATTTCTGTGAAGATTCAGTACTCCAGAATCTTCTCTTGTGCATACCTCTTGTTTATTCCAGTAGGAGTATGATGGTTGACAAGCGTACTCGATTATTATTCGAGGGACGAGGAGTCTAACCTAATACGACTGCTTCGAACCATTCTGCTTTGTTCCCTTGCTAGTCTATTCATTTAGACTAACCAACCAATATTTTCCCTTGCATGGTTGGCTGGTGTCATCCGTTCGATTCGGCACATCAGATAAGAAGTAGTTCGGAAGACCAGAAGGAATATGGAGTCAACGGTGGTTTTTCAATGTTTTAATTATTTCTTTAATCAGGTTGAGATCTTTTGGACAATAACTTTGATTGTAATATACTTTCTTAGACTTCCGCTGTGTTTGGTTTAAACTATGTATTATCCTATTCGGGATTGGGTTGTAATCCCGTAACTCTTGTTCCTTGACAATGTTATGTTTTGGATTGAATACTTTGATCATTATGCATCATTTGTATTTCATAAATTGTATTTAAACGGTAAAGTCTTGGGTGATCTCGGTAAGGAACACTGGGGTCACTGGCGGTAATACCTTTCCAAAAGGGTTAAGTTTTGGGGGTGTTACAGTTGTGGTATCAGAGTCAAAGGTTTTAAAACGGGTTTGGAATTTTTATAAACCATTTATCCATTTTCGAAAATGCTTTAAAAAGGGCTCTGAATTTTCGTATTGAAAAGAATTTAAAAATACCGTTCATAGTCGTATCTTCTTTATAGTCTGATGTAGTAAGCTTGCTTCTATGTCTAGAAAGACTAATTCCTTCCTTATTGTTCGATAGGATGGGTGCCTGCTTTTCAATTGGTAGGGGGTCGGAAGACGCCAAGTCGGACCAGCCGAGGCTAGATTTTCCGTTACCTCAGCAATGTTTCGAGGTTGGAGGCCCGAGTAGCCCGCCCAAAGACATTAAGCACGTTCTCCCCGAGTCGGTTGTCCTTGTAGCTAGGGATGCTATGGTCCCTGAACCTGTACCTGTGCCGCCACCAAGGGTGGAGAAAGTACAGGAATGGGAGCAGGAAGATGAGTTATCAAGGTATGAACAAGGGGTTTACCAAGACGACTTTCTGCTGGGACCAATTCCAGAGGAGATCGAGTACAAGGAGGAGGAAGAGGAGATGCTTGAGCAAGATCCTGTCGAGGACGAGGATATGATCGAGGATGATTCCGAGGATGAGGATCCCATCGAGGATGATCCCAAGGATGAGGATCCCATCGAGGATGATCCCGAGGATGAGGATCCCATAGAGGATGATCCAGAAGAGGACCCGAAGTTGGACCTTGGAGGGCAGAATCAGGAGCCCGGTACAGAATTGCCACCAGTGCCAGAGTACGCACCCATGTCAGAAGCTGATTGGGAGGCACTGTATACCGAGTATGGTATTAGGAGAAGTGACAGGGAATCTCAGCCTATCCCTACTCCAAGAAGATGGAGGTCGGAATCCGAGCTGCAGGAGATCCTCCGCCAGAGCGAGGTAATCTCTGCAGAACAGTAGAGTCAGTGGGATGAGTTGATCGCCAGTACTCAGAGGAGGGCTGGAATAGGAGGACCAGTCATGGACGACCCATACCTTACGATGACTGAGATAGGACCATGTGCTTCAGGGTCAAGCAGGGTGCGAAACCCACCACCAGAGCTCGATGGTGAGCCTAGCCCGAAGAGACCATGCACGAGTAGCCAGTCTTATGGGAGACATTTTGGAACGCCTTGAGGAGGATTGGCGTTGCCTATCGCAGTAGTTTCGTTTCTTAGTATTCCAAGTTGTACTTTGTGTAATATTTCAGTATTGCGGCAAGTACTCTGTGAAATACTTTATCTTCGAGCAATTGTTGTCCTAACGCTCGAATGATAGACTTATGTGTAGCTTGTGTAACAGTTCGAAGGTTCATCTATAAAATACCAAGTTGATCCATTCTGAGTAGTTTATTTACGTTGGTATATTGCATAAGTATATTGCATAATATTAATGTATTGAATGCTTGGAATTTGATCGGTAAATAGATGGTGAACCAAAGAAGCACGAGGAACTCGACTCGAGCCGGTACTAGGACTAGTCAAAATCCCAGGCCAGCAGGAAGAGGTGTTCAGGATGAGCACGAGTCAGAGTCTCTCGTCCAGCAGAGGCGTGAAGGTCAGGATCAGACCCAAACGCCAGCGCTGTTTGACGCCGTAGCTGTTGAGGCGATTCGCGGGATTGTGATGCAGGCAATTGCGGATGTATTGAGACCTAGTGCGCCTCAAGCGCAAGAAGTGCCTACCCACCCAGTGGTTCCTGATGTTGTGGAACCCAGAAATCCTGTGATTCAGGAGACTGTCGTCAGGGAGAGAGACAGCTATGGTCGCGCTCTTAAGACCATCACTTCCATGAGGCCCGATTGCTATAACGGGAAAGGGGAGCCATTGGCAGTGACTCATTTGTTCTCCCATATGGAGAGGCTGTTTCGGAATGTGGAGTGTACGGAGGCCGAGAAGGTCCATATCGCTTCTCTTCAGCTGAAGGAGGAGGCTAGCGAGTGGTGGGAGAGCACAGGTCTGGCTGAGAGCCTAGTGTTGAATTGGTCGATGTTCAAGACCAAGATGGTTGATCGCTTTTTCTCTCGTGCTATGAGAGAGGAGAAGCATAAGGAGTTCTTGTACCCACAGACAGATGGTCTGAGAGTGACCGAGTTGGCGTCTAAGTTCAATCATCTTTTGCAATACGCCACTGCCGAGATTACCAGCGAGGCCCAAAAGATCTGGTACTTCCACGAGGGGATGAGTCCAGATATCAAGCCGTTAATGGTGCATCACACATGCTCTACCTTGGAACAGTATGTTGATTGTGCCTATAAGCTGGAGGTAACTCTTGAGGAGTCGACCAAGAGGCGCAACCGACAGAAGTCGATGCAGAACCAGAACCAGAGAGGTGGTTTTAAGCGCCCTGCGCCACCGTCTAACTTTGCCAAGTCTGGCCGAGCTAAGATGGAGATGACGCAAGGAGGGTCGACTCAGCAGTCGGGGCAGACCAGGAGTTCAGTTAAGTGTTATAACTGTGGTACGACTGGGCACAAGAGCAATGAGTGTCAGAAAGAGAAGAGGTCGTGCTTTGGGTGTGGACGTGACGGTCATCTGCAGAAGTTCTGCAAGCAGGGGAAGCAGAAGGGAGTAGAGTCGCATCAAGGGTCAGTTCATCAGAGCAACCGACCTAGGTTTAAGCCTGCCGAGACTCCTAGCCCTTCTGTCCAGACGACTGCTCAGAACAGGGGAAAGGCCCCAGCTGTTTCTGGAAGTCAGGGACAACGCTTGTATGAGATGCGTGAAGCAGATGGACCCAATGCTCCAATTGCTCAAGGTACTTTATACCTTCACTCTACTTCAGTGTGCATTCTATTTGATTTTGGTGCTACGCATTCCTTTATTTCGGATAGTTGCGTTAGCAAGTTAGATTTAGTATGCAACAATTCGTGCGACCCTTTTGTCGTTAATCTTCCTAATGGAGAACGTTTGGTGGGAACCAAGCATCTGTCCGACTTTCCGATTACCATTCAGGGTAAGGAATTTGAGGCAGATTTAATCTGTATAGCCATGGCTCCATACGACATTATCCTCGGTATGGATTGGCTAACGCGTCACAAGGCGGTGATCGACTTCAGTTCAAGAACGGTGACGGTGTCATCTGGGGGCCAGTTCGTGTGCAAGTTCAAAGGTCGAAATGACGCTGATAACGGCAAGCTGATCAATGCGATGGCTGCGTTTAAGCTACTACGACAAGGATGTGTCGGGTACCTTTGCTACTTGGATTCACCCGTGAAGGATGAACCTGAGGTTCTTGATATTCTTGTAGTTAGGGAGTTTTCGGATGTCTTTCCGGAAGAAATTCCTGGATTACCCCCGAACCGTGACGTAGAGTTTTCAATTGATCTCGAGCCTGGTACGGCGCCGATTTCCAAATCCCCGTATCGGATGGCTCCAGCTGAGATGCAAGAATTGAAGAATCAACTTGAAGATCTTCTTGACAAAGGTTATGTCAGGCCGAGTGCATCGCCGTGGGGTGTTCCGGTATTGTTCATCAAAAAGAAGGACGGATCGTTCCGACTTTGTATCGACCACCGAGAGTTGAACAAGGTGACGATCAAGAACAAGTATCCTTTGCCTAGGATTGATGACTTGTTGGACCAATTGCAGGGAGCAAAGGTTTTCTCCAAGATCGACTTGAGATCTGGATATCACCAACTCAGGATTCGTGAGCAGGACATTCCTAGAACTGCGTTTAGGACCAGATATGGTCATTACGAGTTCGTAGTGATGCCTTTTGGGCTTACAAATGCTTCAGCTGTCTTTATGGATTTGATGAACCGATGTTTTCACCAGTACTTGGATAAGTTCGTGGTGGTCTTCATCGACGACATTCTGATCTATTCTCCGAATGAAGAAGTCCACGAGGAACATCTACGGATTGCCTTGTCAATCCTTAGACAACATCAGCTTTACGCTAAACTATCCAAGTGTGAATTCTGGATGAAGGAAGTGGCTTTCTTAGGCCACGTGATCAATAAAAATGGGGTTATGGTTGATCCCCAAAAGATTGAAGCGGTGGCTAAATGGACACATCCCCAGAATGTGAAGGAGGTGCGCAGTTTTCTTGGACTTGCCGGGTATTATAGAAGGTTCGTAGAAGGATTTTCAAAGATCGCTCTACCTATGACCAATCTACTCCACAAGGTCCACAAGAAGTTTGTCTGGAATGACAAGTGCGAGGCCAGTTTCTAGGAGTTGAAACGACGGTTGACCTCGGCACCCGTGCTAGCACTCCCAGAAGGGAATGACGATTATGTGGTCTATAGTGATGCTTCCAAGTGTGGTCTTGGTTGTGTTTTGATGCAAAGGGGCAGAGTCATTGCTTACGCATCTAGACAACTCAAGACTTACGAAGAAAACTATCCGACCCATGATCTTGAGTTAGCAGCGGTTGTCTTTGCGCTGAAGATTTGGAGGCATTACCTCTACGGTATAAGATGCCAAGTCTTCACCGACCACAAAAGTCTCAAGTATATATTTACCCAAAAGGAGCTAAATATGAGACAACGCCGCTGGCTAGAGTTGCTCAAGGACTACGACATTGAGTTGTTGTATCATCCGGGCAAGGCTAATGTAGTAGCTGATGCACTAAGCCGGAAGACAACACATGAGACTGTAGTTGCTCTACTTACTGCTCAGACCAAGCTAAACCAAGCGTCATGCGACATTGAAGTCTTGTATGACCAGCGTAGAGGGTACCTGAGTATGATGGAAATTTAGGCTACACTGCTGGATCAGATCAAAGAAAAGCAAGTCGATGACATCATCTTGGTGAAGTTAAGCAGTGAAGTGATGGATGGGAAAGCTCCCAGTTTTGTGGTTTAGGATGATGGATCACTTTGGTTTCAGGATCGGATCTGTGTGCCTGACACAGAAGGTCTTCGTCAGTTGGTGATGAGAGAAGCTCATTCATCTGCTTACTCTGTGCATCCTAGCTCTAGCAAGATGTACAAGGATCTCAGGAAGAAGTTTTGGTGGCCAAACATGAAGTGGGACGTAGCAGACTTTGTGGCAAAGTGCTTAACTTGTCAGAAGGTCAAGATCGAACACCGCATGCCAGGTGGTGAGATGCTACCTCTCCCCGTACCAGAATGGAAATGGGAGGACATTTCCATGGACTTCGTCACTGGGTTACCCAAGACTCGAAGTCAGAGAGATGCTATCTGGGTAATTGTGGATAGGCTTACGAAGAGTGCTCATTTCATAGCCATCAAGACCACATGGGAAACCCAGAAGTTAGCAGAAGTTTACCAGAAGTAGATTGTCCGCTTACATGGCATTCCTAAGACCATTGTATCGGACCGAGATGGCCGTTTCATGTCAAGATTCTGGAAGGAACTTCATAAGGCTATGGGAACCGAGTTGAGGTTCAGTACAACTTTTCATCCTCAGACAGATGGCCAGTCTGAAAGGACCATCCAGACTCTGGAGGATATGCTTAGAGCTTGTGTGCTCGATCGTCCGACTAGCTGGGAGGACAACTTGAGTCTGATTGAGTTCACGTACAACAATAGCTGGCATGCTACAATCAAGATAGCTCCGTTTAAAGCTTTGTATGGTCGCAGATGCAGATCTCCGATTTGTTGGGATGATAATGCCGACAAAATTCTGCTTGGACCAGAGTTGGTCGAAAGGACGGCTTCAGACATTGCTTTGATCAGACAAAGGATGTTGACCGCTCAGAGTCGACAGAAGTCCTACACAGGACTGTCAAGTTCGAGGTCGGTGACAAGGTTTTTGTCAAGGTATCGCCATTCAAAGGAGTTTTCAGATTTGGTAAGCGTGGGAAGCTTAACCCTCGCTACGTGGGACCATTCGAGATTCTGGATAGAGTGGGATCTCTAGCGTACCGCTTGGCGTTGCCGCCATCGGCTCACCCGGTGCATAACGTGTTCCACGTATCTTTACTCAGAAAGTATGTACCAGATGAGTCTCATGTGCTTAGTTATGAGGACATCGAGATTCAAGCTAATGGTACTTATGAAGAGTTGCCCATGCGCATTTTGGAGCGTCGGGAGAAGCATTTGCGCAATAAGATCGTGCCGTTGGTACGAGTGTTGTGGTCCAAGTCAGGGACCGAAGAAGTTACTTGGGAAACGTGGGAAACCGAGTCAGATATGCTCAGGCGTTTTCTCGAGTTATTCTCGACCTAAGTTTCGGGGTCAAAACTTCTTGTAAGGGGGAGGAGATGTGATACCCCGTATTTTTGTAAGGTTATTTTGGGAATTATGGAATTTTCCCGAGTACCCGTTGTGTACGTCGGATTTAATACAGAGAGTTTGAGACATTCTGTAATGTGCTCTGTATCTGTAATATTTTTCTCAGTGAAATAATATACAGATAACATGCCTTGGATTTTAATTGTCGTTCGCGTACGATAATTTTTATCCTGGCTTAATGTCATGTTCGTTCAAAGCTGAACGGGCGGGAAAAAGGTGTCACGGCGACCGCCGTAAAGTCGCGGCGACCGTCGTAGTGAGACCCAAGCACGACGACCACCGTAAAGTCACGGTGCCCGCCGTCCCAATGCTCGAGGAGGCAGCTGGTGTGCCAGGCCGCGGCGACCGCCGTAATTGCCACCTTTGTTATCCGGCGGTCCTTGCCTGTTGGTCGCCGGCGCGACTTCTGGCGAGCGCCGAACTAGCTCTAGGCCCTCTTGTTTTTGAACTCCAGATGCTTGGCTATAAAAGGGGGTGTTGGGGGAAAGGTTTTGAGCCATCCCAGCACCAAATCTCTGCCAAAATTTGTCTCGCCGGAGTTGTGCCCTTCGCCGGAAATTCTGAAGCTTTCGTCGGCGTTGTTTGGTGGTGTTTCCAACAGCTCTTTTGAAGCCTTGTGGTTGCCTTTGGAGGTCTAAAACCAAGCAAGGCGGAAAGGGGTCGAAACGCGCTTTGTTTTGGTGAGATTTCTCTCGTCTCTGTCGACCGTGTTCTTCACGGCGACCGCCGTGATGAATGCGGCGACCGCCGCCAAGAACAGCGACCGCCGCCAGTGCCCAGAATGTCTTCGTGGCTTTGGCTTGGTTGGTTGTCGTCGTGGTGTCTTTCCTTTCGTGTTCTTTCGCCGTGTTTAGATTCGTACTGTTTATGTCGGATCTAACTTAGGGTTCCTTTTATGGGTCGACTCGAAGGTTGTTGTGCTGTCGGAACTATACCGTGTCGAGCCCGGAATCCAGTTGACGTTGTTAGACTATTCTGCGGATTAAGGCAAGTGGCGGTTCGCTCTTGCTCATTCGTTCCATATTTACATTAATTATCAGTAGTTTATCTGAGTAATTAATTTGGAATGAATATTCTGTTTGTCTGGAAACGGTTTTGATAAACTGTTTTGAAAATCATATAATAGGTTGTATATCTGTTAGAACAACGCTATTATCTGTGATCGCCTTTCGGGCCTTTATGTGGATTTATCCTGTAACTGTTGTGGTGCTGTAACTGTTTAGTTAGCACTGTTAAATAGGAACGTTACTCAGACTCTGTCCAGTCGTTTCTTTATAATCTGGTATCGGGGTGGCTCGTCTCCATCTGGTACTATTCTATGATCATGATCGGTCTTTTTCACAAGTGTGTAGAGACAGGACACTTAGCTGGTGTCACAAACCTTTCGGTGTACGTCACTCTCGACGAAACGTATACTAAGATGTGTCGTCCCATTGGTTGGGTACACATGTAAAAGTCTATAATGTGATGTGTGTTTTTGAAACATAATCAGATAAGTGCTACCTTGACGCACATAATTAATGAAAGCTCAACGAGTAGGGCAGCTAGGTAATAGTGCCGCTAGGAAGACTCGTATTGACTTGAATGTAGTACGTCTTCTTTCCGATCTGGATTCGCTGAAAGGCGGTGAGGTTGGTCGTTGACTGAAGCATCTCAGTCAGTTTTAAATCATCGTTGTATGATTCTGTAACTTTCCAGAATTGCCATACTTCCTTAAAGACTCATTTCCGTTGGAGTCTTCTTTCGAGTCAATTTATGTGAAGATTCAGTACTCCAGAATCTTCTCTTGTGCATACCTCTTGTTTATTCCAGTAGGAGTATGATGGTTGATAAGCGTACTCGATTATTATTCGAGGGACGAGGAGTCTAACCTAATACGACTGCTTCGAACCATTCTACTTTGTTCCCTTGCTAGTCTATTCATTTAGACTAACCAACCAATATTTTCCCTTGCATGGTTGGCTAGTGTCATCCGTTCGATTCGGCACATCAGATAAGAAGTAGTTCGGAAGACCAGAAGGACTATGGAGTCAACGGTGGTTTTTCAATGTTTTAATTATTTCTTTAATCAGGTTGAGATCTTTTGGACAATAACTTTGATTGTAATATACTTTCTTAGACTTCCGCTGTGTTTGGTTTAAACTATGTATTATCCTATTCGGGATTGGGTTGTAATCCCGTAACTCTTGTTCCTTGACAATGTTATGTTTTGGATTGAATACATTGATCATTATGCATCATTTGTATTTTATAAATTGTATTTAAACGGTAAAGCCTTGGGTGATCTCGGTAAGGAACACTGGGGTCACTGGCGGTAATACATTTCCAAAAGGGTTAAGTTTTGGGGGTGTTACATGTCTTGCCTCTCCACGTAGTTATCCCTCACATCTTGACCTGCGTAGCTAGGCCGCAAAGGAGGAAACATAGTGGATTGAGTAACAATAGGAGGTGTATAGCCAGAACTCATACCTTGCTCAACTCTTGTGGTGGCGACCAAAGGAACTTGTGAAGACACAATTCCTTGTAGAGAAGGGAAAGACAATTCCCTTGTCATAGGGCCTGATTGTTCTCCATCTATGTGAGACGAGTGGAAGGCTTTGTCACCTCCTTCTGCACCACTTCGACGGCCTTCTTGGTTGGAAGACTCAAGTCTAGCCTCCACGGTCCTCATGAAGGCTAGCATCTCATGTTGATGCCCACGCATCCTCTCATCAGTTTCCATCTTGAGACCTTGTATAGCATTGAACAAAGTCTCCATAGTAATAGGAGGGGCAGGGGGTTGGTCAGTGATGGTGATGCCCTTGTCCTTGTTCCTTTCTTGATCCCCCATAATGTTCGCTGCAATCACAAGCAACAAACACAAACCAAACTCGAGCAACCTTGTCAATGGATCCCACACAAATACGGGTCCTTAAACTATGAGTTAAGAAGCAAAGCAATCAAAACAAACAAGCTTAATTGAAAAGTTACGAGCTCAGGTTTCGTGGAGTAAAAGAGGCAAATGTATCCCTTAAAAAGTTTTTAAGTTGTTGCAGCAATCAATTGAAGTTCAAGGAAGGTACTAAGTACCCTTACAAATCTAGCAACTTCACTTGTTTTTACTACTTTTGAGCTTACAAACTGACTTGATCCCCTTTTTATGTTGACTCAATTTTTCTCTTGGCCATCCCTTTTGATACTAGGCCGGGTTTTTCTGAGTTCAACCAATTTTCCTGGGGTGATTACTTGAGAAAAATCTCTTACAAAGATGCTTAACACAACACTTAGAAATTACTTTCCTCATCAAGACTTGATACTTAGAACAAAACTTCAGAAGTTCACTATCGAGAGTTGTTGCTTCGGCATGCAAGTTAATCGTCCCCTTCACCTTGAAATATCATTTGATTACGTGCAACAATTTAAATGCAATTTTTAAACAATACACGAGACAAAATGAGGCATGATTAGGGTTTGGTTTCAGGTCAAATCACGCGGCATTGATGTAGATTAAGTGCATGCCATATATGGTAACAAATTAAGTGCTCTTTAATATGAATTTTGTAACTGGAAAATGGAGTGATTGTTAACTGGTTTTTGGGGAAATCAAAAGGTCGTCTTCTTCCTCATAAATTCATGCAACAACACAGCAAAAACCTGATTTCTCAATACACAAGTCGGCAAACACAAGTTCAAGGCCAAAACAACAAGAAAATTGAAGATCCGGCTATGGCAGAACTAAGCTTGCTTGAATTCTGATTCCTATGAACCTTAAAACACAGTTTAGAGGCCAAACCTTACGTGTGCTCTGATACCACGTGATAAGGATCGACTTGGGGATGTGCTCGGTGCAAGGAAAGGCCAGCAAAACTCCAAGGGATCAAGCTCCGGAGTTGGTGCTTGAAGGGCAAGATGAGCGGCGCTCTTGGGCTGTTGTGGGGTGTTGTTGATGGAGTGGCAGGCGGCGAGTTGTGATGATAAAGGGAGAAGGGATAGGTGGTCTTCAAGGCTGGATATGACACACCGACCAAGAAGAACAAGGATTCAACGTTGAATATTACGCACCAAGGTTGAATCTGAGTTGTGATCGATATGACACACGACCGATTTGAGCTTCGAAATTCTCTGAAAAGAGAGAGTGTTTTCTTGATGAAAATATTAGGGTTCAAAGCTACCAAAAACTGAGTACAAGTGTGGCTTAAATACCCCTTGCAAACAACAAGGACCGCCGCACAAACAAGCAACAAAATGTGATGTTTGGCCTTCAACACAAGGCTGGAAATTCAAGTAGAAGCTAGCAAATGAAGAGTCTTACAAATGCTAAAAGAAACGCCTATGAAAGCCTTGAGGGTGCTGGCTTCATGGCATTATATGTCCGGGCTTGGCGGCGTCGGCGCCTTGACGACTAGGATGGTGGCATGCTGGTCCAATTGGCTCCGGGGCGGGCCTAGGGTGGCTAGGCCTTGCATGAGCTTCTATTGGAGCTCTTTAGCCTTGGCTCGAGTGAGCCTCCTTGGTTGAGCCGCTGGCTCCTTGTGGTCCTCTTCACTTGAAGCACTAGCAAGTCTTGGTGAGCGTCGAGGTATTTGGGCTTCAAGATGGAATGGAATCACATCACTGATGAAAGCATTTGTGCATCAAATCCATGAAAACTGTTGGAGCATTCGTAAGCCCAAATGGCATGACTACGAACTCGTAGTGCCCATACCTCTGGAACGCAGTCTTTGGAATATCCTCCTCACGAATTCTGAGTTGATGATAACCAGACCTCAGATCGATCTTGAAAAAGACTTTAGCTCCCTGCAGCTGATCCAATAGATCATCAATTCGTGGCAATGAGTAATTATTCTTGATAGTGACCTTGTTCAACTCCCGATAGTCGATGCAAAGCCTGAATGAACCATCTTTCTTCTTAACAAATAAAACCGGGGCACCCTAAGGTGACGCACTCGGCCTTATATACCCCTTCTCAAGCAGCTCTTCAAGTTGCTTCTTTAGCTCTTGCATTTCTACTGGATACATACGATACAGTGCCTTGGAAATTGGTGCCGTACCAGGTTCCAGTTCAATGATAAACTCCACGTCATGATTCGGGGGCAATCCTGGAATTTCCTCTGGAAAAACGTCGGCAAATTCACACACATTAGGAATATTGTGCAGAAAGACTTCATCTTTCTTGGGCTTGACTAAATAACACAAGTATCCGACACAACCTTGTCGAAGTAACTTGAACGCAACCATCGCATTGATCAGCTTTCCGTTATCGGCGTCATTACGACCCTTGAACTTGCACACAAATTGGTCCCCAGATGAAACTGTCACAGTCCTCGTATTGAAGTCGATTACCGCCCCATGACGCGTCAACCAGTCCATCCCGAGAATAATGTGGTATGGAGCCATGGCTATACAGATCAAATCGGCTTCGAACTTCCGGCCATGAATGGTCACTGGAAAATCCGACAACCGCTTGGTCCCTACTAAATGCTCCCCATTGGGAAGATTAACCACAAATGGTTCACAAGCTTCACTGTATCTAAGCCCTAACTTACTTACGCAATTCTCAGAAACAAAAGAATGCGTAGCGCCATAATCAAACAATATGCAGACTGACGTAGAATTTAGGTATAAAGTACCTTGAGCAACTGGGGCATTCGGCCCATCAGCTTCATGCATCTCGTCAAGCCTCTGCCCTTGACTCCCTAATGCTATCGGAGCCTTCCCCTTGTTCTGTATAGTTGCTTGTGTAGAAGCACTACCGACAGGTTTCTGCTGAGGTCGGCTGCTCTGGTTCACCGACCCTTGCTGGCTCTCAGCTTCCTGGTTCCTTCTTCTGGGGCAAAAGGTCTTCAAATGGCCCTCCTTCCCGCAAGTGTAGCACGTCTTCTTCTCCTTTGTGCATACATTACTCTTGTGTCCAGGTGTTCCACAATTGTAACACTGGACAAGGCCCTTACTCTGACCCGAACGCTGAGTTGACCCAGACTGTGTAGCCTCGGTTCTAGGCCGACTTGACTTGGAGAAGTTGGCCGGAAGAGCTGGACGTTTGAATCTACCACTCTATTATGGATTTTTGTTGTGGTTTCCCGACCTCTGTCGGTTGCGTTTCTTGGCCGACTCCTCTAGAGTCACCTCCAGCTTATAAGCAGCATCAACGTACTACTCCAGCGTTGTGCAACCATGACGTACCATCAATGGCTTAATATCTGGGTTTATCCATTCATGGAAGTGCCAGATTTTCTACTCCTCCATCGCCACCTCGCTTCCAGCATAGTGTAGGAGGTGGTTAAACTTCGCAGCCAAAGCAGTCACCTTCAACCCCTCAGTCTTCGGGTAAATGAACTCTTTGTGCTTCTCCTCCCTCATAGCCCTGGAGAAGAAACGATCGGTCATCTTGGTCTTGAACATGGACCAAGGCAGCTCGGGATGATCAGCCAATCCCGTGTTCTCCCACCATTCACTCGCCCCATCTTTCAGTTGTAACGAGGCGATGTGCACCTTCTCAGCTTCGGTGCAGACAATGTTCCTGAACAAGCGCTCCATGTGCAGGAACCAGTAGGCCACCTTGACAGGTTCTTCCGTACCGTCATAAGAATTTGGCCTCATTGAATTGATCGCTTTCAGCGCGCGACCATAGCTTCCCCCATCTCTCTAAGCTTGCATAGGAGGCGCGAAAAATGTCGGTTCCTCCTCATTCTGAACAGTTTGGGGAATGGGGTTCCCCTGGGCTTGCTGAGCCGCAAGCCTGACCATCTCAGTGACAACTTGCATCACAATCTGTCTTATCGCTTTGACAGCAGCATTGTCGAACACGATCAGAGCTAGATGAGTATTCTGCACTCCTTCCTCTCTAGCTTGAGGGTTAACCTGTGGTGCAACGTTCCCTGCTGGGTTGTTGTGGAACCTAGACTCAACTTCTTCTTTCTGATTTACAACACTGCCAGTTTGGACTCGAGAAGCATTGCTCGGTCCAACTTCCTGCCGGGTAGTGTTTCTAGTGTTCACCATCTGTTGCGTGTAAGTTTGTTAGCTAAATACCAATCAAATTGCTAATATTAAATACTTGAAGTGCAATAATCGAGACAACCATTTAACAAACTTATCTTTTATTATCAAGGAAATCCATTACACTACTTGTGGAAAAATAGAAAAACAAGAGGAGTCTACTGCTCCATTATTTGTTCACAAGAAAAGCGATACTAAAATAAAGGCCACTAAGGTGCTATAATCACTGCTTCCTCGATGTGTCGCGAAACAGAGCTCGGTACCCTTGGCCCGTCCTCCTCTTCTTCGGAGGCCTCACCTCCTCAGACTCGCTAGAAGAACTCTGGGGCGTTGGGTCCCTTGGCACCTCTATCGGTATAGGTGGGTGGCAAAACATGTCCAAGAATCCTGGCTGGAACTCCGAAGCCACCAATTGCCTCACAGGGTTAGGAGCCATCAGTTTCAAGGCTTGCTCCATGTTTCCCAACATCTCCAGTTGTCGTGCCATCAAATGTTGATAAGCCGAACCCAGACCCTGGCCTTCTACCTCCATGCCAGCCACTGACTCCTTCTAGGCCGCCATGTGTTCCTCGAGCACTAACACATTCACCCAGACCTGTTTGGGCACAGTGATATCGGATGCCATAAGTGCCTCCCAAGGTCGGGCTGACGCCCTAGTCTGCTCCGTAGCCTCCTCAATATGGCGCATGGCCTTTGAAGTGGCAGCAAAGGGGGACGTACTCCTTTGCTGAGGAAAATATTCCAGAGCGGGCTCTACATCGAACGGAGGCTCCAGGGGGACGTACTCCTCCCACTCAACATTGGGGAGGCCTTGCGCCAAGTAGGTCGATGGAGAAGAGGGAGTGTACTCCTCCACCACGGGGCCCAACACTACCCCGGCCCCGCTTAACTCCTTCTCGACCTCGGCCTCGGGATCCTCAGATGGGACCTCCCCCTCGTCCTCCTGCTCGGAATCCTCAATTGGATCCTCTTCTTCGTCAGACGAGAGCTCAACGATCGGAGGCGGCGTACGCAACACCTCTATAAAGCCCTCATAGTCGGGATCCTCCCTCAGATCCTCTTCCTCGTCCGACGAGATGTTGATAAAGGACGATGGCCTAGACCACACCTCTTCCCCACTCTCGTAGTCAGGATCCTCACTCGGATCCAACTCCTCGGTGGTCGCAGCTTCCACCAAGTGCTCCATCTCTTCTTGTGGGGCAAAGTCGGTCAATGAGCCTTCTAGCTCGACCACCTCGATTGACACCGGCTCAGACTTGATCGATCTCGACATTATCTGAAAAGAGACAAGGGGAAAGGAATTAGAAACGATACAAATGAAGTTTATACTTTCTGGAATAGTGCATGAGTAGATAACTACTATTGTAGGCGAAAGTTTTACAAAACACTTCACACAAACAACGATTCAATTCAATTGTTTATAAACTCAACCTTGTCTTCCTTTTCAAACCCTTTTAGATATATTCAACTATAATAGTATACTTTTGAAATGTACATACTCCACCAAAGATAGTATACGGATATCAATAACATTTTTGTCTTCAAGTCCCACAAGAAAAGAGATTTTTCCAAAACAACGCTTTGTTTCGTAAAACCCAAATAAACACAAATAGTTTGAAAGTTTTTGAGTTTTAAAACCGTTTGGCTTTGATACCATAATTGTAACACCCCTAAATTACCTTAGGAATATTACCGCCAGTGACCCCGGAACGCACATCCGAAATCACTCAAGGCATTACAGTATTGATCGCAAAAGACAATATAATACAAACACAATAGCATTAAAGATATTAAATGTCTTACAATCCTAAACGACGTTGCAAAAAAAAGGCAACCTTATAATGTATATTAAAGTACATCGGAAGACTTAATTCGAAATAACGACAGGATCCTTAACCTTATTGTAAAACAAGTAAGAAAATTCTTGAAATAAACACCGTCGCCTTCAACGTCGTCTTCCCGGGATCTCCACTCGGGAATCTATTCCTGATGTGCCGTAAGGAACGGATGACACCAGCCAACCATGCAAAGGAATAAGAAGGTTGGTTAGTCTAATGAAAGACTAAACAAGGGTACAAGCAGAATGGTTCTAGTGATCGTAACCGATTACTATCATTACCCCTCGAATAATAACCGAAGGAGCGATATATAACCCGAGAACTTTCACGGAAAGAGAAAAGAGGTATGCATCGAAAACAAGACTCCAATGGAATTGAGCCTTTAGGGGAATTATGAAGAATTGTTTGGGAACGTTAAGTTTTCACACAAGTTCACAAAAACGACCTTGATTATTTGGGTCCACGACCAACCTCATCGCGCAATGCGAATCCAGATTGGAAAGAGGACTTACTCTAACAAGAGTCCGGGCGGGTTCCACGTTGTACTTCTCGCCCGAAGGTATATTAATTATGTGTAAATCCGCACTTATCTTATTTGGTGTCCGCCTCTTGAATCTCCACACGTTCCATAACCCCGAGTCTGAATCCACGCACACGAGTGTGCACTCCGCACCGCCAAAACTCGTTATCCGCCGAACGAACTCCATAAGTCTTGAGCGAATCCCGACTACACCAAATGGCCGATGACACTAAAATCACCAACATTCCTCCCCTATTTTAGTGTAATCCTTGATTCACTTACAAACATACATTAAACACAAACTTATGCATAAATGAAAATGTCCTTAGGATTGAATTTCCACATTAGTGTAGTACACATTTCAAATAATCGGGACTCAGGGTGTCCTATGGATTGAACCCTTCAACTCATCTGAATACTTGAAGATACAACACACACAAGTTTCTATACTACTCCAAGTGCTAACTTGACACTATTATAGCCATGTGTCCTTATCTATTCATGAGCGTATACAAAGCCAAGCCTGGGCTAGTTGAAGCGGCACCACTTCACACTCGTATAGGTGGACTCTTTTCAATCATGCACATGCAAATGCACTTTTTCAAAAGATCCATTAAGAAGATAAACTTCAACCTAAATTTCTTGCAGGTCCGAGCACATACCTTGGGATGATATTGAACATGTGCTCCAAACTCTAAGTGTAGGCTTTCCACATTGAATTCAGCCTCTAACGTCATATTAGAAGGGATTGGGTATTCCACCATTAGAGATTTCAAGCGGGCTTTAAACCCATCCCGATAGACGACTTGATCACCAAGTCCCTGGCTAACCTCTTTGTCAAGTGGTCCGCCAAATTTTGTTGAGACCGAACAAACACAATAGTGATCACCCCATGAGTGATCAACTCACATACCGCGGTATGTCTAACGCCCAGGTGTCGCGACTTACCATTATACACTTGACTATAAGCCTTAGCCAAAGTAGCTTGACTATCACAATAGATAGATATGGGTGACACCGGTTTCGGCCACAAAGGAATCTCGTAGACTAAGTTCCTTAGCCATTTTGCCTCTCTACCAGCAACGGCCAAGGCTACGAATTCTGATTCCATAGTCGAACTTCTAATGCAAGTGGCATACTTTCTTTTTACTCTAATAACTTAACATAGTTTTAATTTTGTTTTGTTTAATTTTAATAAGTTGGCCTTAATAATGACATTCAACTATTTTCATTAATACAAATTCAATCTTATTGGAATATAAATAATTTATATTATATAATACACTTTATTGTGTATTTTACTTATTGTATATAATTTGGTTTTATATAATGAGGGAGTTTCACATACATTTGGTCCTTATTCTACAACATGAGAAATATTATGGGCCATTGGATCAAGGAGATGGAGGGCTGAGATTAAAAGATGTGAAAAAGAGTGAATAGTGATGCGGTGGCATAACCGTAAATACGACAATTTTTTTTTTCGGTCAACAACTTCTTCTTTTTTATCTTTTTCGTCTCTGATCGTTTTAGAATAGATGATTATTGACGTTCACATGTAAGTACTACATTTTTATTTTTCTATGCGGTAAAGTTCACATATAACATGTTCATGTTCAAACACATGTCTTTGTGCATTTAGAGCTTATTTGTGAACTTCAGTGCACAAATAAATGAACGTTAAGAGCTTATTTGTAAACCTTCTATATAGGTTATTCCAGAATAATCAGGGGACGTTAAGATCTTTTTTTATTATTTTTCGTCTCTAATCGTTCTGGAATAGACAAGTATCGACATTCACATATAAGTACTAAATGTTCATTATTCTATGCCGTAAGGTTCACATATAACATGTTCATGTTCAAACACATGTCTTTGCATATTTAGAGCTTATTTGTGAACTTCAGTGTACAAATAAATAAACGTTAAGAGCTTATTTGTGAACCTTCTATATAGGTTATTCCAGAATGATCAGGGGACGAAAAAAAAAATTAAAAAATTGTTGACCAAAAAAAATGACGGCCGAGATCGATTCGCATGTTGTACATGATCCTCAATCTTTATATAATTACAAATTAATTCACCGTAATCAAAATCATACAGGGCACTAATAAAAAAAAATCATACAGAGCACGTGATCAAGATGTTATTCTTTGACGTGTGGGTATAAACTGTACATGATATGCTACGTGCTTACCATATATAAAATATATTACGGAAATTTTGGTTACCCAACCTTGAGTTTTTGGCGAAATTTTTTCAAGTTTTGATAATTTCATGTGGTAATCCTGAGTATTAATTTTTTTTGTTGAATACCCCTCTCTTAATTTCGATTAACTAAACGTTAACTTTTATAATAAAAAAAAAAGGGAAAAAGAAAACCAAAAAAGGGAAAACGGGGAAAGGGAAAAAGGAAGTTTTCACAAATTTTCATTATGATTTCTCCTTCACCCTGACTCCCTTCCCCTCCAATTTGCCTCGATGTGTAGACGACTAGACGAGGCGGAATTTGACATTGCCGACGATGAAGACGACTGCTGGAAACGTGTCGGCGAGGGAGGCGAGGCGGACTGGACAACTGGCGCGGGGGCTCGGCGGCAACAACGAGGGCTTGAATGACGACCCGTGATGAGGCTTGAGGTACGGTGTAATGTTTAAAATTTCACAGATTTTACAATTTAAACAATTAGGGTTTCGATTTGGGAGTTTAGAAATTTAGAGATTTTATTCAAAATTAGATTTTATGGATTTGGAACTAATTGAATTAGCTAAATTATGAACTAATTGAGGGTTTTAGAAGCCCTTAAAAATTTGCCTTGTCTTAGTCGTCCGGACATCGGGACCGGGGTCAGGGAGAAAGCAAAATGAAAATTTCACAAATTTTCGCTTTTCCCCAATTTTTTGGTTTTCTTTTTCCCTTTTTTTTTATTTATTAAAGTTAACTTTGGTTAATTGAAATTAATGGAGAGATATACGGCGAAAAAATTAAAAATTTAGGGTTATTACGCGAAATTGTCAAATTTTGAAAGAGTTTAGCGAAAAAGTTAAACGTTTAGGATTAACAGTCGAAATTTCTGAATATATTATATATTCATTGTTATCTTTTGATGATTTATTTGCACGTTATCTAATGCTTGGGATAAAGGAGTTTGCTAATTCCTTGCCAACTTCTTCCAATGTCAAGAAGCTTGACTGACGATTGATCGATATCGATATGATTGACAGGATCGGAAACCGGTGTCGTTTTCCTGTCAAAATAATCCCAATTCACCTACTAAAGAGTATAGTAAGTAAGTCAGGGTCGATCCCACAGGGAGTCGGTTATCTGTATGCAATAACGTGTGACTAACAAGTAACAGGGGGTTGTTTGGAATAATCGCAATGTAACCAAAGATGTAATTACTGACAAGAAATGAAATATAATGAGGGAAAGTATTCCACCAGACAAATATCCACACCACAATGCAATCGGTTGATCACTGAAAACTATCTTTCCAAATTCTTTTACTATCTTATTATTGTTCTCACCCTGATCGTGAATACTATCGATTCTCACAGTTGTCGATAGACTTATTACGGTACCAATGATAAAGTACAACTGATTCTTATAGTTGTCAGCGTACTCTAGCACCAATACAGCAATAGCAATGCACACAAGGATATAGGATACATGCAAGTAGAAAGACGTACAAGTACTCACTCCCCTACTTAACATGCAATTGATTCTCACACACAATTGTACGCTCGGAACCCCTATACGCACAATTGTGTTTGCCACTAGATATGCACTCGGAACCCTTATATGCAATCCTAGCAATATGATAGATGCCGAAAAACCTAGTTAGCTACGCTAGAAGAATCAACATAAATCAATAGACAGTTCAAACAAGAGAATCAATCCAACTTAATAAGATATAGAACAAGGCATAGAAATCTCACAACCAATTCATTGTAGTGCTTCAATTGTCTAGCGAAACAAAAGTGTTTAGCTATCCATTGTTCAAAAACCTAGAAATTGTATTGTTAAAAAGAGAGAGGGACTCCTTCTACGAACTATTAAAAAGATCTTAAATAGGTTCTCAGAAGTTTAACCTAGCAAACAAAATAAGGAAATAAAATATACTAAAGTAATAATGTCTAAAATAGGAATATTAATAAAACACGTCAGCCGCGCGGTCTTCACTCCCACCGCGAGGCGGTAATGCTCCACCGCGAGGCGGTGGCTTTTTCTCTGAGCCCTTCTCTGAGGATCTTTGCCGGGTCGCGGTGGCAGTGGCGCGGGGCGGCACTGGCCAGCCTCTTCATCCTTCATCTGCTCCCAAGTACTACCAAGTGAGGTAGCTTTCTCCTTTAGTTTTGAGCAGACTTCTCCATCAATCCTCTATCTTCTTCACTAAGGTGTAAAACCTTCATATCTGTACTTCTTCAACTCTTCTCCTGGATTACAGACTTAGCCTCTTCATCCTTCATCTAAAACGTGTCAATAGTCGCTAGTTAAGGTGCACTAAATTGCACCTATCAAATATCCCCACACTTAGACCTTTACTCGTCCCGAGTAAATCAGCTCAAACATACTCCTCTATATCAAATAGCAAGGCCTCAGGAAGTGTGACAACATAGGATACTAACGACTACAACAGCTCAACAATTAGCCCTCAAACAACCAAAACGAATAATGCGAGAGAACTCTAATCCTAACTCATGTCTAGCTCCTTATTGCTCCAAAGTGGCCTACCCGAACTCCTTATACCGACTCTTCTTATGACGCCTCGCCAATAGGTAAAGAGAAATCCTAGAATCACTTTTTTTATTTTCCGCTCATCTTGCCAAGGCGCCCTTTCGGGTTTTCACCAAGCCACTCATTTCATTTTACTAGACGTCTCACATGTTCTCACATCACTCCAGTCCACTTTTGCCCTGGTCTATACCAGTCGGACTACCTGCTTCTTGCCTGAGCCGCCCTTGCGGGTTTTCAGCTCATCCCAGGATTTTGATTGCCTTTTCAAATTTTTGTGGTTTTTTTTTTTGTCGAAAATGCAAGTACGAAATGCATGAAATAAATCTGTACACTAGCTATGATAGACAATGAGTCTAAATCCCTCCCCACACTTGAAATACACATTGTCCTCAATGTAGAGACGAAGACAAAGAAATAGGGAAGAGAGAAAATAAACTCACTGGAAAGGTGGACACTACGGATGGCGCGGCGGAGGTGGGGATGGACAATCTTGTCACTGGTCTTTTCCTTCTTCTGATATTCAGGCATACCCGATGCACGGATCCAAAATTCCTTCATGGCCGCCTTGTCGGGACCATGTCTCCACCCACCAGTAGACGGTCTCGAAACACCTAGCAACGCCCTAACTTCCTCGATAGGAAAACCATAACTCCGACCCTCATACTTGAAGGTGATACCCGCAATGAATTTCTGCTCCTTGCCGTTAACGACACGACGCGTGTAGCTCTTAGTCATGGTGGCGATAAATTGGCAGCAATGTTCAGGGAAAACGGGGGCACATTTGTCTAGGAAGCCCCCCAATCCCAACTTGTCCAGACGTCGCTAAGTCATGTCGAGCAAACCCAACTCAGCGAGTGATCCCTTATCAAGGAAATGAGTCGGTTGTACATGTCTAGCCGACACCACATCGTATATTTTCAACTCCTCCTCAGTCATCCCAACTTTCCTAGCCCTCGGCATTGAGTAAGAAATGAAGTTCTTGAGACAAAAGGCTAGGCAAAGGGCACTTACAATCGGCCGAAGACAGACTATGAGGGTCACCACGGGGCGGCGATGATTTCTGAGCACAGCAGCCGGGCGGCGATGTTGACGCGAGGCGGCGACTGTTCACCTTCGTCTCCAAATTCAAAAATCTGACTCGCGCGAGGCGGCGATACTACGCCGCGAGGCGGCGATACTACGCCGCGAGGCGGTCACTGTGCGATTCCTCCTCAAACACCACCAAACCACCGAAAGAGCACCCAATTTGGTACTGATCACACCAACAAGCAAAAGGTCACCCACCTTCAACTACGAACCACCACAGGGGGGGTCGGAAATCGCCACAAAGGAAGGTCTGGGTAGAGAAGAAACAAGGTTGGGTTAAGGGCTTCCACTACCAAGGTGAGGGGAGAGGCCGATTTCGGTGGAGAGGGTTGTGGGCTAAGGTTTTGGAGATCGTGGAATAGGGCATGGCGGAGAGAGAGACGGGGAAGAAAAAGGGGACTAGGGTTTGGCGGGAGAGCTAATGGGGTAATAAGTGAAGAAGGGAGGTACCGAGCCGCGGTTTTCAACTGACACTGTCAATTCCTTCGTATCCAACTCAAGAAATAAAAATATTACTCACCCGTTTAAGGTATTTTCGGGGCCCTTTATTTCTTGTTTTTTTTTTAGAGTAGAGAAATTATACCAGAGATCCACCGCGGGGCGGTGAATTCCACCGCTGGGCGGTGAGAGTCGCCGCGGGGCGGTGGGTTACGCTGAGTACCACGTCTTTTCTCGGATTTACTTTCGTACCTGAAATGTGAGTAACAGGCGAACGAAACAAAGCAAAAATAAACTACAAAAATAATCTAGGGAAAAGAAAAGAACTAACCCGGGTTGCCTCCCGGACAGCGCCTTGGTTAACGTCGTTGGCTCGACGTGGGTTGTGGCTCATCCTGCTTCAGTGTCAGGGTGTTCGAGGAGTAGTGTCTCGTCCTGGTTTGGATCGAACCCCTCGTGGTAAGGCTTGCATCTGTGGCCGTTCACCTTGAAGGTGGTGTCGGTCTTGGGATTAATCAGGCCTATGGCTCCATGGGGATGCACCTCAGCGATTTCATACGGGCCTGACCACTTGGATTTCAGCTTTCTAGCAAAGAGCTTGAGCCGAGATTGGAATAGAAGTACTTTATCTCCTGGCTTGAAATCCTTTCGCAAAATATGTTTGTCATGCCACTGCTTGGTCTTCGCCTTGTAGTTAACTGAGTTCTCGTAGGCGTCAAGGCGTAATTCCTCCAGTTCTTGCATTTGTAGCTTGCGGAGTTCGCCTGCTTCATCCAGTTGCAAGTTGCATTTCTTTATTGCCCACCACGCCTTATGTTCAAGTTCGACGGGGAGGTGACAAGCTTTTCCAAATACCAGCCGGAACGGAGACATCCCTATCGGAGTTTTGAAAGCTGTACGGTATGCCCACAGCGCATCATTGAGCTTGATGCTCCAATCCCTCCGGTTGGCTGCTATTGTCTTCTCCAGTATAGCCTTAATCACGCTATTGGAGTTCTCGGCCTGCCCATTAGTCTGAGGATGGTAGGCTGTGGAGATTCTCTGAGTGACGTGATACTTCTTCAGCAGGGCAGTCACTGTCTTGTTGCAGAAATGGGTTCCCCTGTCACTAATTAAAGCTTTGGGTATTCCAAATCTTGAGAAAATGTTCTCTTTGAGAAAACCTGCCACAACTTTAGAGTCATCAGTCCTGGTGGCCTTCGCTTCCACCCACTTGGAAACGTAGTCCACCGCAAGTAATATATAAAGATTCCCATGAGAGTTAGGAAAGGGTCCCATAAAATCCATGCCCCAAACATCAAATACCTCACAGAAGATCAATGATGATTGCGGCATTTCATTCCTTCTGGTGATGTTGCCAACCCGTTGGCATCAGTCGCAGGATTTACAAAAAATGTAAGCATCCCTAAAGAGGTGTGGCCAATAAAATCTTGCTTCCAATATTTCCTAGCAGTCCATTTGCTCCAAAATGACCCCCACATGCTTCAGAATGACAGAAGTTAAGGACAGATTGTACCTCATTATCTGGGAGACATCGGCGGACTACCTGATCGACGCAATGCTTCCATAGGTAGGGATCATCCCAAACATAGTGGCGAGCTTCTCTGCGCACCTTTGCTTTCTGGGCTCTGGTGTAGTCTGGGGGAAATTCCTCTCGAACAAGATAGTTGACTATGTCTGCATACCATGGTCTGTAAGACTGGATTCCGAAGAGGTCCATGGCTATATGAAAAGGAGAGTCAGAAATATCTCCAGGGCAAAGTGTGATTCCAGAGATGTGACCGCGGGGCGGTGATGTCTCTGGGGGTCACGGTGAGCTTTCCTGGTTCTCAAGTAATCCAACCGTCGGGTCGCGACCGTCATCGCCGCGGGGCGGTGGTATCTCCAACTTCATACTGGCTACAACTCGCCGGGTCGCGGTGGTGGTGACCGCGGGGCGGTGAGTGTTCTCTGAGCTGCCCTCGAGTGTAAAAAGTGTGTCATCTGGGAAGGTGCCATGTATGGGGCTCTGCTCTCCGGGTTTATCTTCCTCATGGATGAGCCTACTCAGGTGATCCGCTATGAGGTTCTCTGCTTCCTTCTTATCACGGATTTCCACATCAAATTCAGTGAGAAGGAGAACCCATCGGATTAATCTTGGCTTTGCTTCTTTCTTCGTCATCAGGTAACGAAGAGCTGCGTGATCTGTGTAGATAATCACCTTGACTCCCAAGAGGTATTGCCTAAACTTTCCAAGGCAAAGACAACTGCCAGCATTTCTTTCTCAGTGGTGGAGTAGTTCCTCTGGGCTCCATTCAGAGTCATGGAGGCGTAATGAATCACGTGGGATGCCCGTCCCACTTTCTGTCCTAGAACTGCTCCAACTGCATAATCGCTGGCGTCACACATGATCTCAAATGGGCGAGACCAGTCAGGTGCCTGAATAATGGGTGCACTTGTCAGGCGTTCTCTCAGGCAATCAAATGCTTTCTTGCATTCATCCGTGAATACGTAGGTCACTTCCTTCTTCAAGAGCTCGCATAGGGGTGAAGAAATTTTTGAGAAATCCTTGATAAATCTTCGGTAAAAACCTGCATGACCTAAAAAGGAACGTACTTCACGCACATTAGTAGGATAAGGCAGAGACTGAATTACATCAATCTTTGCCTTATCGACCTCAATACCCCTAGCAGAGACAATATGACCCAGGACTATCCCCTGTTCCACCATGAAATGACACTTTTCATAATTTAAAACCAAATTGGTTTCAACACATCTTTTAAGTACAAGTGCCAAATGGTCTAAACATGAATCAAAGCTAGTTCCATGTACCGTAAAGTCATCCATAAAGACCTCAATGAATTTCTCAACATAGTCAGAGAAGATATTAACCATACATCGTTGAAATGTACCGGGTGCGTTACACAATCCGAATGGCATTCTGCGGTATGCAAAAGTGCCAAAGGGACATGTAAAAGTGGTTTTCTCTTGGTCCTCTGGTGCGATGGCTACCTGGAAGTATCCTGAATATCCATCGAGAAAACAGTAGTAGGGCCGCCCAACAAGGCGTTCTAGCATTTGATCAATAAAGGGCAAGGGAAAGTGGTCTTTCCGAGTTACCGCATTCAGCTTACGGTAATCGATGCACACCCTCCATCCTGTGGTGGTCCTGGTGGGAACTAAATCTCCGTGTTGATTCTCCACTATGGTAATTCCTCCTTTCTTAGGGACAACCTGGGTTGGACTTACCCATTGGCTGTCCGAAATAGGGAAGATCATATCAGCCTTGAGGAGTTTAAGCACCTCTTTCTTTACCACTTCCATCATTGGAGGGTTCAGCCTTCTCTGTGGCTGCCTAGATGGTTTAGCTCTGTCCTTGAGCAGAATCCGATGCATACAAGTGGAGGGGCTTATCCCTTTTATGTCTGCAATGGTCCATCCAATTGCGGTTTTGTGCTCCCTGAGCACGTCCAACATCTTCATTTCTTGATCTACAGAAAGCGTACTAGACACAATGACTGGAAAAGTGTCTTTGGCTCCAAGAAAAGCGTATTTGAGATGGTCCGGCAGCGGCTTCAATTCGATCTCTGGAGCCTGCTCAACAGAAGGAACGAGCCTTTTGCTCGGGCTTAGTAAGATGGGGCCAATGCCCAAAGGATCTGTAGAATACTTACCATGAGTATCCAGCTGAGCGATGGCTTCCTGCATGTTAGAGGGTAAAGAGTATTCCTCATAGGACGCATCCAAATTATTTTCAACAATAGACATCAACTCGTCAGAACCAGAAATATCAAAGACATCCTGTGCAATAGAATCGATCACATCAATGGAACACAAAGAATGGTCTTCCTTGGGGTATTTCATGGCTTCATAAGTATTATATTCCACCTTCTCCCCATCAAATTCCATAGAAAGTGTCCCACTTTGCAAATTAAGTTTGGTCTTAGCAGTTTTCAAAAATGGCCTACCTAACAGTATAGGAGTTGCCTTTGTATCTGTTTCCATATCTAAGACATAAAAATCTACAGGGAATATCAATTTATCGACCATAACAAGGACATCTTCTATTACTCCCCTAGGGTAGACACTAGACCTATCAGCTAATTGAATTACAATACATGTTTCCTGCAGAGGTCCAAGTCCAAGGGATTCATAGAGAGAATAGGGCAGCACATTAATGGAGGCACCAAGGTCGAGCATAGCTTTTTCAAATTTAGTGTCTCCGATAATACAAGGAATGCTCCACATACCTGGGTCTCCGCACTTCTTTGGCATGCGCCTCTGAAATACAGCAGATACGCGTTCGCTGACCTTGACTTTTTCCTTTCCCTTCAGCTTCTGGTTTCTTTTTACAGTTCACAGCTCCTTTAGAAACTTAGCGTACCTTGGTACACTCTTGACGAGTTTGAGGAGTGGGATGTTCACCTCACACTTACTGAAAGTGTCAAAGAGATCCTTGTCATCAATGACTCTCCTTTCCTTGAGTGCCTCTGGGAATGGGGCAGGTGGTTTCTCAGATCCAAGGGGAGGAAAGTTGGGGCGAACATAGGGATCCTCCTCCTCGTCAGGGAAATTTGCGAGTTCTGGGCTCTCACCGCGCAGCGGTGAGTTCAACGCGGGGCGGTGTGGATCACCGCGAGGCGGTGGTGATGGCGTAGGATTACTGGGAGTTGTCACTAGGTCGCGGTAAGAATCGCCACGGGGCGGTGACAATGGCTCATTGGCAATATCGATCTCAGCGTTGTCGTCCTCTTCAGCAGTAGGAGCGACTTGTAATTCCTTGCCACTCCGTAGGGTTACTGCATGTGAAGTTTCTTTCCTGGACTCTTTTCTCAACCCAGCAACCTCATCGACTAGGCTGCTCATGGACTCCTTTATGCTCTTTATGTCAGCCGCAGTCTCGCGCACATGCGTTGTAAAATGCATTGTTAGGGCATTGAGCATTGCTTCGGTTGAAGAGGGGTTGCTAGCAGTTGGTGGGTTATCAAAGCAAGGTTGTTGCGTTATAACAGGCCCGTAGCCTTCAGCAGCATGAACTTCAACAATAGTGGTATCATGTAGTTGCTTACCTATCCCCACAATGACTTCCTTCAAAGAAGCAATTTCTTGCGATACATGTGACTCGCTGGAGATAATAGCACTCACTAATCTGGTCCTTGGGAGTTCATTAAAATCCCTTGTACCTTCAGCCATATCGTGAAGTGTGGTCATGGCGACATCGGGAGTCATATTTAGGATACTACCACCACATGTAGCATCAATCATTCTTCGTTCATCGTCCATCAGCCCGTTGTAAATATAGAGCACCAGAGATTTCTTATCAAAACCATGGAACGGGCAACTAGTGCAGAGTCGCTCGAACCGCTCACAATAGTCATAGAGGGTCTCATCCTCACCTTGTTCGATGCTGGTGATTTCCCTTTTCAAGGCGTTTGCCATCTGAGCTGGAAAATAGCATGCAAGGAAGACCTTATGCATCTTAGTCCAGGAATCTATGCTCCCTCCAGGCAGATGATAATACCAGTCTTCAGCCTCGTCTTTAAGAGTGAACCCGAAGGCTCTCATTTTAAGATGTTCCTCAGTGACATCGGCTGGCTTAATGCTCATAAGGATGCTGTGGAATTTGTTCAAATGAAGAATGGGATCCTCTCCACTTCGTCCATAAAATCTCGGGAGTAACCGTATTACTCCTGATCTGAGCTCAAAAGTTACCCCATCAGCAAGAGGTGGAATGATTACAGCCAATGACTGTTGTATCAAGGTTGGTTCCGTCAATTGTCGGAGTGTCTGCGCCATTCGTACCTATCTCTGTATGAACTTCAACAAGTAGTGAATCAGAAGCAAAAGTGTGGATCGTAAGATAGATCCACACGGCAGTCAATCACAAATAATCACAAACATAAAATTTGACTCCCCGGCAACGGTGCCAAATTTGACAGGACCGGAAACCGGTGTCGTTTTCCTGTCAAAACAATCCCAATTCACCTACTAAAGAGTATAGTAAGTAAGTCAGGGTCGATCCCACAGGGAGTCGGTTATCTGTATGCAATAACGTGTGACTAACAAGTAACAGGGGGTTGTTTGGAATAATCGCAATGTAACCAAAGATGTAATTACTGACAAGAAATGAAATATAATGAGGGAAAGTATTCCACTAGACAAATATCCACACCACAATGCAATCGGTTGATCACTGAAAACTATCTTTCCAAATTCTTTTACTATCTTATTATTGTTCCCACCCTGATCGTGAATACTATCGATTCTCACAGTTGTCGATAGACTTATTACGGTACCAATGATAAAGTACAACTGATTCTTATAGTTGTCAGCGTACTCTAGCACCAATACAGCAATAGCAATGCACACAAGGATATAGGATACATGCAAGTAGAAAGACGTACAAGTACTCACTCCCCTACTTAACATGCAATTGATTCTCACACACAATTGTACGCTCGGAACCCCTATACACACAATTGTGTTTGCCACTAGATATGCACTCGGAACCCCTATATGCAATCCTAGCAATATGATAGATGCCGAAAAACCTAGTTAGCTACGCTAGAAGAATCAACATAAATCAATAGACAGTTCAAACAAGAGAATCAATCCAACTTAATAAGATATAGAACAAGGCATAGAAATCTCACAACCAATTCATTGTAGTGCTTCAATTGTCTAGCGAAACAAAAGTGTTTAGCTATCCATTGTTCAAAAACCTAGAAATTGTATTGTTAAAAAGAGAGAGGGACTCCTTCTACGAACTATTAAAAAGATCTTAAATAGGTTCTCAGAAGTTTAACCTAGCAAACAAAATAAGGAAATAAAATATACTAAAGTAATAATGTCTAAAATAGGAATATTAATAAAACACGTCAGCCGCGCGGTCTTCACTCCCACCGCGAGGCGGTAATGCTCCACCGCGAGGCGGTGGCTTCTTCTCTGAGCCCTTCTCTGAGGATCTTTGCCGGGTTGCGGTGGCAGTGGCGCGGGGCGGCACTGGCCAGCCTCTTCATCCTTCATCTGCTCCCAAGTACTACCAAGTGAGGTAGCTTTCTCCTTTAGTTTTGAGCAGACTTCTCCATCAATCCTCTATCTTCTTCACTAAGCTGTAAAACCTTCATATCTGTACTTCTTCAACTCTTCTCCTGGATTACAGACTTAGCCTCTTCATCCTTCATCTAAAATGTGTCAATAGTCGCTAGTTAAGGTGCACTAAATTGCACCTATCAATGATCCCATGGATACACCTTTCATTAATTGTAAGAAGCTATATACAGTGCTTAGCTAGCTAGTAGCAAGCTTTCTCTTTTATTACAAAAAAGTGGATAGTTTCTTCTATTTATCGTATTTTAATTTGTACTACTACAATGTATGTATGTGCGCAAGCGCATTTGAGATACGAGAGAAGTTGACCCAAAAAACAAAGGCTTTTTGAATGAATAGGGTTCAAATATATGTATTTGTGTTGTTAGATCACTAAATTATTTTCCAATCTAGATCACGCTTTATTGTAAGTTTGTAACCCTAGCTTTCACTAGATTGATCGATACTAGTTATGAAGGAATTGTGTCATTTAATCAAATGTGCAATTACCGAACATGAAATAGGACTATTAATGGAGATTTATAATACGAAAATTTTAGGGATCGTAGTGCTTTGCTAGAAGCCAACTACGATCAATGGGCTTAATCAGGTTAGGCCCATGACTATAATAACCGGATCCTATGAGATCACACACATAGAGTTATCGGACTGGATCAAACCGAACCGAAAGCCCATGTAGGACATGGAGGTTTTCGGCCCATTGGCTTTAATTGGGATATTGGCTTTTATTATTAATGGGTAAAAAGTTATCATTAATAATTACTTGATAAGAAGGTATCTTGTTAGAAGATATATGAAAACAATATATATATAGATAATATATATCCATTACTAAAAAGAAGATATGATTTTCTACAAGTAAAAATTGTTTCCTTTGGAAACGGACTGAAGTTTACTCCTCCTCCATACAACAGAATTTGATTCTCCTCCTCCAAGATAATGCACGGCCATATATGTGAAGGAGTTCACAATAGAGAAATAGACTCCTACTGCTGAGTACGGCAGACCAATCCCACATTGAAGCCACGTTCGTTTTCCTTCGTTCGTTCGTTCTAGTAGATGACGTCAAGGCGATCCAGATTCCAGACTCGTGTGGACCAAGTAGAGAAGCCACACTTGAGGATTTAATCTCCCCGTTTCAGGAAGATTCAAACACGCATCAAGAGGTAATTAATTCTTCTTATCTATGATCTATTCGGTTTATGCATGAGATCATTGGTTAGATGTTAGGAAAAAGTTTTCTGAAATTCCGCTTTACGCATCTAAAAATCCAGCAGTGGTATCAGTTGCCTCTTGCATAAATTGATTAGATCAAATTTAAAGTCTTTAATTTTGATGCATGTTCATGATTATTTTGATTCAATTATGTAGAGATTGATTGTATGGATTAATTTGCATGATTAAAACGGAAAAATTTGATTTTTGAAGGCTAAAATTCGTGTCTATTCACGTGGGGACAGTTGCTGAATTTTTGAAATTTTCATGCTATTTTGCCCTAAAGTTGATTCTTTGGATTAGTTTATGCAAATTTTTTGTATAGATTATGAACGAACATGTAAAATCAGATATTTCATGCTTAAATTATGAATAAAAAAGCCTGAATTTTATGAAAAAACATTACCATAAGTTTTCCTACCAAAGAGTTGTAAACGTTACAATTTTTAAGTGGGAGAAACACCGGAATTAATCGGTGTAGATGGTTCGGGATCATCTTCGTCTTCCTCTGGATCCTCCTCGGGATCCTCATCTGGAACTGATTTGATCTCAAGGTCGTCTTCAAGATACCCTCCTGTATATTCTGAGGTCTCCTATTCCTCTTCTTCTTCCCCTTCTGGGATCGCCTCAATCATATAGTCGTTGTCATAATACCCTCGGGCATATCTTGACAATTCAACTTCATTTCTCGCATTATCCCCTGGCTCCACTACCGGCTCAGCCACTGGAATCATAGTCTGGTCGGATACTAGCACCACTGATTCTGGAAGTACATACTTTACTTCCTCAGGTGATCCACTCGATTCTCCGACCTCAAAGCAGCAAAGTGGAACTGGGAAGTCGAGCTCCATAGGGGAGGGTGGAATCACCTCAGCTTCCTCCTTATCCTTTGGGAGAGAAAAGCATGCACCCATCTCCTACGGACGATGAAACGAGAGTTAGTCTTTCTAAATATAGAAGTTCGCTTCCATATTAGACTAAAGAAGAAGGCACGACTATGAACAGTTTTATTTCAAATTCTTTCCATTTCGAAAACTTAGAGCCTTTGAAAACATTTCTTAATTTGAAACGAGTAAATGGTTCCTGAATTCCCAAACCCGTTTTAAAACTTTTGGCTCTGATGTCAGATCTGTAACACCCCCAAATCGTAACCCATTTGGAAAGGGTATTACCGCCAGTGACCTCGGTTTCCACACCGAAGCCACCCCAGGCTTTACCGGTTTAAATACAAATCATAAACAACAATCATGATGTAAACACCAAAATCTTTGGTTAAAACATATGTCTGGGGATTACATCCCAATCCTCATAGGACAAAACAGAGTAATCAGCGGAAGTCTTTGCAAAGTATAAATACAAGGGTCTTGATCGTAATGATCACCCGCCAAGGATCGCAACCTGATAAATCCATTAAAACACCGTTTGCTTTTATAGTCGTTCTAGCCTTTATTTCTCGGATTCTTATCTGATGTGCCGAATCGAACGGATGACACCAGCCAACCATGCAGAGAACAATTACGGTTGGTTAGTCTAATGAAGGACTAAGCAAGGGTACAAAGCAGAGTGGTTCGAAGTAGTCGTATTAGGTTAGACTCATCACTCCTCGAATCAAAACCGATAACGATAGTCAACCACCATACTCTACTGAAACATATGAAGAGGCATGATCAAGAGAAGATTCTGAAAGACCAAGTCTCACAGAAATCAATCCCAAAGAAGACTCCAACGAAATGAGTCTTATCGAAAACATGACAAATGTTAGGGAACATAAATTAATCATACAAGCGTTCACAAACGACTTGATGTTTCGGTTCACGACCAACCTCACCGCTTAATGCGAATCCAGATTGGAAAGAGAACGGTACTCTGATCAAAGTCAAGACGAGCTTTCCTAGCTGCACTATTCCATAGCTGCACTACTCGTCTGAGGTATATTAATCATGTGCTACGACGACACTTATCTTATTTAAATTCCAAAACGCGCATCACGTTATAGACTTTTAAATATATGTTTCGCCATGAGTTACATATATTGAGTATATGTTTCATCATGAGGGACATATAGGATATATGTTTCGTCATGAGGGACATACTCCTGAATGGGACGAATCCCAAGATTTGTAGCATCAGTTAAGTGCCACCATATCTATACCCGAGTATAGAGATCGGTCATGACCCACCAAATGGTTTTTGGGTTTATTACCCTTTGCACCATTAATCATTATTAAGAAACGACTAGACCTTGAATAGTCCATCGCTCCTACGAATACTCGTGCTAACTAAACAGTTCAACACAATAATAATCATATCAAAGCCCTCCAGGCTAATATCATAAATATGTATCTATAATAGCGTTGTTCTAGCAGATATACAACCTATTATAATATCATATCATTTTCACATCATTTATCAAACTATTCCCAACAGAACAGTAAATCGTCCCAAATTAATTAACAATTAAACAATTGATAATTAATGGAAATATGGAATGATAAGCAAGAGTGAACCACCACTTGCCTTAGATCAGACGAAAGCTTTAACAAGCTTAGAGACAACGGTTCCTGAGTTTGAAACTGGGACAGATCCTGGATATTAAATCCCTCTGGAACGACCCATAACGAGACCCTAAGTTAGATTCAATATCTACATATATGAATCTAAAAGAATAAGGAAGGAATCAAAGGGGTCAAGCCTCGCCCAAAGCCAAACACCCAAGAACACACACCCCAGACAAGGCTCACCGCGGGTGCGGTGGAGCCCTTGCCGCGGGTGCGGTCAGGCGCCAGTGGCGAGCTTTTGACAGCTTCGATGGCGAACTCACCCAATTTGATTCGTTCGCCTTCGATTCGTTTGTGGTTCAATCCCCAACCTTCTTAGGCCTTTGAACACCACTTAAGATCACCTTTGTAAACACTCAAAGGGGTTCGATCTCTTCTCAAACGAAGCTCACAAGCTTAACAACAATGGAGATTTCAGGGAATTTTTCAGAGGAAGAAGATGGAGCTCGTCCATGGCTTCTTCCCCTTTCTTTTATACCCCAAGCATGGAGCTTACCAACCAATGATGTCAAGGAGGAGGTGGCCCGACTAGATAGTCAGCTAGGAGGGCAACTAAGGCGAGCTACGGCCTGCGACTTATCGCGATGACGTCGGAGCTTACGATGGCCGCGGGGTGCGGCCAGGGTGCGGTCAAGGCCAATTTTGCCCCCCTTTGACCCGTTTTGTCGTTTTTACCAAGGGGTAAAAATATTCCTAACTCTAGGTTAAATATATCCGTACACGAACGACCCTTTTTACCCAAAAATACATTAACTGTATTTTATATTACTCAGAAAAATATTACAGAGATCAAACATCTCATAGAATGTCCATACTTCTCTGAATTTAATCTGACTTGTAATATGGGCATAAGAAAATTCAAAATTTTCCTTACAAAATGAGGGATATTACATAAGCTCGCACCCAAATCAGACAAATGTTTCTTTATAGGTTACCCTAATGAAACAAGGGGATATTATTTCTACAATCCCATTGAGAACAAAGTGTTTATTGCTCGGGATAGTGTCTTTTTGGAAAAGGATTTCTTTTCCAAGAAGCCAAGTGGGAAAAATGTTCAGCTTGATGAGATTCAAGCTGAGCAACGAACCCAACAACACGAGGACATAGACGATGTCACTGAGGAACTTGACTTTGGAGGCGTACCTTCTCAAAGGGAAACCGCCCAGATTCAAGATGCAATTCCTCAAGTAGATGAAGCACATGAGGTCCCGCATACTGATGTGGTCAACCCTTCTGCTGAAGTCTCTCCTATTGTTGGACCACTTTGGAGATCAAACAGGCCAAGGCAGCAGCCTAGACGATATGAGGATTACGTCTTGACTGCTAGTATTGACGTTCTACTTTTAGAGAACGGCGAGCCTGCGACCTATAAGCAAGCAATGGCGGACCCCGACTCCGAGAAATGGCTGGTAGCCATGAAATCCGAAATGGACTCCATGTCTGAGAATCAAGTCTGGGACTTGATAGATTTGCCTAATGGGGTAAAACCCATTAGATGCAAATGGGTCTTTAAGATCAAGACAAACAATGATGGAAACGTTTCTGTCTATAAGGCAAGACTAGTTGCCAAAGGATTTAGACAGGTTCATGGTACTGACTATGATGAAACGTTCGCACCGGTCATTATGATCAGGTCCATTAGGATACTCCTAGTGATTGCCGCTTATTATGATTATGAGATTTGGAAAATGGATGTCAAGACCGCTTTTCTAAATGGATATTTAAAAGAGGATGTATACATGATGCAATCAGAAGATTTTGAGGATCCAGAAAACCCTAGGAGAATATATGATGTGTTCTTGCCTCCGATGACAAGCCAATTGTCAAAGGCGACACCTTTGGATCTAGTCTTGGGCGAGAAGTCACGTTGTCTTGCACGAAAGGTTGACAAGATGGTGGCGAAGCGAACCCGGTGGAGGTGGTCTGGAAGATCGTGGTGTCGGCGAGGCTGAGTGTCACGTTGAGTGTCACAACACCGAAGACGACGTCGATGGCGAAGGCAATGACGAACGTGATGGAATTGGTGGCGATGATGGACGCGATGGAAGCGATGGATGGGGCGACTGGATAGCGATGGCGAAAGCGATTTGATGAGGGATAGATGACTTGAAAAGACAAGTCTTTGGCGTCGTAGTGTCGACTACGGGTGAAAGAGAGATGTGAAGGAAGACTTGGCTTGAAGGTTCAAGCGATTGCCATAGCGTCGGCGGCGGAGGGAATGGGGATGCGAAGATAGAGGGTGACATTCGATCAAGGGAAGGAGGATAAACACTCTACTTGAAACCTTGATTAAAATTGAACGTGCTAAAACCAATAACATAGTTTGACTTATATACTAGGGCGAAACATCGGATGGGCCGAGTCGAGTGATAACAGGTTTTTGTCGTTCTAAAAACTGCTATGCAAAATATCCAAACAAACCTTAAACCGTAGTCCTAGGTAAGTAAAGGTCGAACCCACAGGGAGGCGAATTCTATCTATGTATGCAAGTTGTATGTCAAACCAAAGTAACCAAAGGGGGGTTTTGTGAGTTTTAGTAACCTAAGCATGAAAAAGTATACAAAGTAAAATATGATGAAATCAGTGATGGGGAAAAGCACTTAGTCAAACAACATCCACTATTCGTATGACAAGTTGATCATAGATACTCATTCAAAATCACATGCAATGGAAATTCCAATTCCTTTTCAGATATAACTAATAGCACAATCAGATACTATTAGCACTAACTAATTAAACAACCATGAAACTATCAAGATTCAGTTTAACAACAGCGTTAAGAATAGGAATATAGTTGGATACAATTCTAGCATAAAACAACCAGCTTTTATCCTAGAATGTAAATCAATTCTCTTCTGCATAAGACTAACACAACCAGATACTAGTACGATGCAGTTGCTACTCTGAAATAGATATGCTCAACCACTAACAATCTAGATCTAGCAATAGATCAATAACAACAAACCCTAGTTGCGTCCAAATAGAGATTATCAATATCAATCATAAGCAACTTAAGCAAGAGAAAGATAAAAACCATGCAATAGATTAAGAACGAGAATCTCACAACTGAATCAAAACGAAAGCTTCAGCGTCTGACTAAGCCAGGGAGGCTTAGTTCTTCATAACGTAGAAAGGAGAAGTAGAATTAGGGTTTTGAGATAAAACGATGATGATGATAATGATAGGCAAACAAGCCTTTTCTCAACCCTTAAATACTAAAGGAAATAAAGCTAAGTTAACCTAAAACGAAATAAATAAAAAGTAATAAAATAATGCAAAATAACATATAAGGAAAATCCGGTTCGGCGGTCTTCTGACACGGGCGGCGGGTGCTGCATCCTTCACGGTGGGCGCCGTAATCGCGGCGGGCGCCGCATTTCCACGGCGGGCGCCGTAATTAAGTCGTAGCTAGCTTCTCTGGGCAGGAATTGGCGGCGGTCGCCGTGAACTCGTTTCTTCCCCCTTTGTCTCTTCAGCTCCCGAAAGCGTGTCTTCAGCACCTCCTCGCCAATACTTCATAACTCCTTGGCTTCTACTACTGGTGACTTCCTCCTCAGTGTCTCATATGATCTCCAAAATAGCTCAGACACCTCCAAATACACCAACTTCGCCTCCAAACGCCATACACATGAATGTGTCTAAATCTACCCGAATGGCACCAATAAAACCTCTAATGACTCTTACTTAAGCCCTACAAAGTAGTGCTTATCAAACCACCCTATGCTTAAACCTTTGCTCGTCCACGAGTAAACTAATAAAGAGCCTACTCCTCTAATGCAGCATCCAAGGTCTCAGGAAGCATATCCTCCAACTAAGAGTCACCTAACCCATGCCAAGCTCCTGGCACCAATCACATTTACAACACATCCACAACTCAACAAGCTAAAGGGGCAAGCAGAGTACTTCCCCAAAGCTAACCCGGACATCCAAAAGTGTGAGTAACCTCTAATCCTAGCCTCCATCTATTGCTCCTTATGTCTCCCAGAGTGACCTACCCGACAATCATTCTTTGTCTCCTCTTCTTATGACGCCTCGCCAAGAATGATGAGAAATCCTAAAATCACTCTTCTTCTTTTTGCTCATTTTGCCAAGGCGCCCTTTCGGGTTTTCACCAAGCCACTCATTTCATTTTTCAATAGATGTACTCACATAAGCTCACGTCACTCTTGATCTCATATTACCCCAGCCTAATGCTGGTCCAAGCCATCTGCTTATTGCATAGGCCGCCCTTTCGGGTTTTCGACTTATCCCAGGATTTCAATGATAGCCTTTTTCTTCAAATTTTTGGCTTTTTCTCTTTTTTCATTTTTCTCCTCAACAGCGTAGCAAGTATAAAACCCCACCCCATGCTTAAACATTGCATTGTCCTCAATGTAATGAAAGACAAAAGAATAAAGCACAGGGAAAAGCAAAAAATAACTCACAACGTTGCCGAGTTGGCTTGGACACTTCCTTGTCGCTGGCGGTGGACTCATGAAAGTTCATGTCCTGGATGTCGGCATCAACGCCAAAATCATCATCTACCGTGCAACCAAAAGAAACCACTATGAAGTGCGGTGGTTATTCAGGAAATCAGGGCTGCACGGCCTTCAACGCCATCAACATGTACCATGCAACCAAAAGGAACCACTCTGAGGAAGAAGTGGTCAATCAAGGAAACAGGGTTGCATGGCCTTCAAAAATGGGCCCAGATGTCATCGTGGTTGGGCCCTGGTGTATCTCCTCTCCAGCTGTCGACTGTAGGGCCACCATCGTTGTCAAATACAAAGTGGGGCTAATGTATCCTCCTTGACAACATGATGCACACCATCTCTCCACGGAAAAACTCAGACAGTTGGCCTCCGGAGGAACTTTTTTTTTTTGATAAAACGAACCTGAAAATGGCGGCGGTCGCCGTAATTAAACGGCGGTCGCCGTCATTTGCCGCGAGCAAAGTGTCGGAGAAGGTGAAAACGGCGGGCGCCGTAAGGTCGGCGGCGGGCGCCGTGAACTCCTTCACTTTGAAATGCTTCCTGCAGGTTAGTTCGACACAGAAAGGAAAAACTAAAAGGAAAAACAAAAGAAAATGACTAAGGGAAGGAAAATAAACTACCTAACATCGGGTTGCCTCCCGATCAACGCCTTAGTTAATGTCGTTGGCTCGACATACTACTCAAAAATCCTCAATCCATATCATCTGGCTCTTTAGGAACCTTCTTAATCCATACCTCCTTCCTAAACCAATCATGGAAAGGTTTGAACCTTAGACCATTCTTCTTCTTTAGCGGCTTCTCCATCTTGACCTTCTTAGTCGCGTCTACCCCATGCTTAGATCGATCAGGGGGTGTTTAGCCTTGACTTCAGGGACCTGCACCAAAGATGGAACGAGCCTCTCGCTCGGAGTTAGCAGCAAAGGTGATTTACCTGGAAGCTCCGGAGGGAGCTTATAGCAAGCATCCCACTCAGCAACACCTTCCTGCAAGTCAGTAGATATAGCAATATCCAAGCTAGAATCAACAATAGGTGGTGTTTCATCTAGGTGGTCCTCATCAAAAACATCTTGCACCACAGGCTCAAGTACATCAATTGCACACAAAGAATGACCATCAGAAGGAGATTTCATGGCTTCATGGATATTGTAGTTAATGGTTTGGCCATCAAATTCCATAGTTAAAGAACCAGTACTCACATTAATCTTAGTGTTGGCAGTTTTCAGGAAGGGTCTCCCTAACAGAATAGGGGCTGCATGCATATCATGTTCTATATCAAGCACATAGAAGTCAGCAGGAAAGGTAAGATCACTAACCCTAACCAAAACATCCTCCACTATCCCTATAGGACGCACACTAGATCTATCAGCTAGTTGAATGGAAATTTTGGTCGCATGCATGGGTCCTAATCCTAAGGATTCACAAAGAGATGAAGGTAAAACATTTATGGAAGAACCCAAATCTAACATAGCTTTATTGAACTTGGTACCTCCAATGGTGACGGGGATGGTGAACATACCTGGGTCACCACACTTCTTGGGTAAGCGCTTCTGAAAAATAGCAGAGACATGTTCGCTTACCTTCACCTTCTTCTTGTTGTTCCTATCCTGATTCCTCTTTGTGGTACACATCTGCTTCAAGAACTTGGCATAACGAGGGACATACTTGATCAAATTTAGGAGAGGCATGTTGACCTCAATGTTTCTGAACATCTCAAACATGTCCTTGTCATGCGCAAGTGGCTTGGTACGCTTCAATGCAGATGGGAATGGTGCAACGGGCTTCCACTCAGGAAAAATTGGAGGTACATACTCCTTCTCAGCCTCAGTATCGGCTTCAGAGGGGCGGCGGGCGCCGTAGGAAGTGCGGCGGGCGCCGTGAACATCACCAGAAAGTTCGAAGTTTGGCTCACCGTCACGGCAGGCGCCGTGATAAGTGTGGCGGTCGCCGCAATTTTTATCAGACAAGTCGAGAGCAGGGTCATTTTCACGGTGGGCGCCGTGGTCTTCACGGCGGTCGCCGTCGATGTCACGGCGGGTGCCGTAAGGTCGACGGCGGGCGCCGTCGATGTTCTGTTCCAGCTCCTGATCCGCTTCCTTGTCGACCTCAGAATCATCCTCTTCGAGCCTCTTCCCGCTCCTCAGAGTCATCGCACTGACATTCCTAATGTTCGGGTTTACTTCCGTTTGAGATGGAAGTTTACCAGAAATCTTTGCGTCAAGCTTGCTCACCACCTGAAAGATTTGACCAAATTGTCTTTCCAGGTTCTGAATGCTAGCTTGTGTACTTTCCTGGAACTGTATGTGGCTCTTGGTCAACTTGGCAACATTCTCATTAATGTTCATGTTGCTCTGCATCAGCATCTTCATCATATCCTCCATAGACGATGAAGGATTCGAACTCTGCCCTTGCGGTCTTGGCACATAGGGTTGCCTAGGTTGTGGAGGGTTACCCTGTTGTTGGACTTGACCTTGATTCTGTTCCGGGTCTCTCCATCTGAAGTTGGGATGGTCCCTCCAACTAGGATTGTAAGTATTGGAGTAGGGATCATGCCTGGGCCTCTGCTGATATCCTCCTACTGCATTCACTTCCTCTTGTAGGGTAGGACACGAATCAGTAGGATGCAAGTCGTCATGACAAATCTCGCAGGCCTTAGCCTGCTGAGGCGTACCTTTCAGCTTCAGACGTCTCACCTCCTCTCTCAGCACATCAAAGTCATCTTGATCAATTTTGGATTGAGAACTTGCAACCACCAAGCTTTGGGAACCTCTCCCATTGTATTGTCTGGAGTCATCAGCCAGTGTAGCAAATATCTCCAGAGCTTATTCACAAGTCCTCTTCAAAATGTTTCCACCACATGAAGAATTCACCATCCGATGATCATCTTCACGGAGTCCTCCATGCAGATAGAGAATCAGATCATGATTAGCATAACCATGGTAAGGGCAACTCTTCACTAGTTTCTTGAAGCGTTCATAATAGTCGTAGAGAGACTCATTGGACAGTTGCTCAATATTGCAGATCTTCTTCTTAAGCTGATTGGACTTGATAGCTGGGAAATAATTGTCAAGGAATACTTTCTTCAAATTCACCCAAGTAGTGATGCTTCCTGGGGGTAGAGAATGATACCAGTCCTTCGCTGAGTCCTTTAAAGAAAAAGAAAATACTCTCAACCTCATCTGATCTTCAGTAATCTCAGATGGCCTCATACTGGTGCAGACCTCAAGGAACTCATCCAGGTGCTGAATAGGATCCTCAAGCAGGGTTCCACTGAATTTCGGGAGTAAATGGACTACTCATGTCTTGAGCTCAAATTTAACCCCATCACCCAGGGCAGGGAATTGCACAGCACGAGTAGGTTGCTCCAAGTTAGGAGCTGCCAGGGACTCAAGAGTAACACAGGCTGCCATTCTTTCAGCTTCCTCAAGTAGTAAATTCACAACCCTGCGAGCCTGAAGAAAAGTTCTTTCGATTTCTGGATAAAAAACTAGAGGTAGATTATTAGTAACACGGGTGTGAACCATAAGATAGGTTCACACCGAGGTTGACACACAAAACACACACACACAAAAGATTATTGCCTCCCCCGGCAACGGCGCCAATTTGATAACAGGTTTTTGTCGTTCTAAAAACTGCTATGCAAAATATCCAAACAAACCTTAAACTGTAGTCCTAGGTAAGTAAAGGTCGAACCCACAGGGAGGCGAATTCTATCTATGTATGCAAGTTGTATGTCAAACCAAAGTAACCAAAGGGGGGTTTTGTGAGTTTTAGTAACCTAAGCATGCAAAAGTAAACAAAGTAAAATATGATGAAATCATTGATAGGGAAAAGCACTTAGTCAAACAACATTCACTATTCGTATGACAAGTTGATCATAGATACTCATTCAAAATCACATGCAATGGGAATTCCAATTCCTTTTCAGATATAACTAATAGCACAACCAGATACTATTAGCACTAACTAATTAAACAACCATGAAACTATCAAGATTCAGTTTAACAGCAGCGTTAAGAATAGGAATATAGTTGGATACAATTCTAGCATAAAACAACCAGCTTTTATCCTAGAATGTAAATCAATTCTCTTCTGTATAAGACTAGCACAACCAGATACTAGTACGATGCAGTTGCTACTCTGAAATAGATATGCTCAACCAGTAACAATCTAGATCTAGCAATAGATCAATAACGACAAACCCTAGTTGCGTCCAAATAGAGATTATCAATATCAATCATAAGCAAGAGAAAGATAAAAACCATGCAATAGATTAAGAACGAGAATCTCACAACTGAATCAAAACGAAAGCTTCAGCGTCTGACTAAGCCAGGGAGGCTTAGTTCTTCATAACGTAGAAAGGAGAAGTAGAATTAGGGTTTTGAGATAAAACAATGATGATGATAATGATAGGCAAACAAGCCTTTTCTCAACCCTTAAATACTAAAGGAAATAAAGCTAAGTTAACCTAAAACGAAATAAATAAAAAGTAATAAAATAATGCAAAATAACATATAAGGAAAATCCGGTTCGGCGGTCTTCTGACACGGGCGGCGGGCGCTGCATCCTTCACGGTGGGCGCCGTAATCGCGGTGGGCGCCGCATTTCCACGGCGGGTGCCGTAATTAAGTCGTAGCTAGCTTCTCTGGGCAGGAATTGGCGGCGGTCGCCGTAAGTTGCACGGCGGTCGCCGTGAACTCATTTCTTCCCCCTTTGTCTCTTCAGCTCCCGAAAGCGTGTCTTCAGCACCTCCTCGCCAATACTTCATAACTCCTTGGCGTCTACTACTGGTGACTTCCTCCTCAGTGTCTCATATGATCTCCAAAATAGCTCAAACACCTCCAAATACACCAACTTCGCTTCCAAACGCCATACACATGAATGTGTCTAAATCTACCCGAATGGCACCAATAAAACCTCTAATGACTCTTACTTAAGCCCTACAAAGTAGTGCTTATCATCGAGCCTAGTGGGCTAGCCCATACAAGCATGCAAAAGGCACAAACCCTAAAATAGAAATGACTATAAAAGGAAACTATCTAAAATAATCAATAATAACAAATATAGAAAGTGTCTCAAAAAGAACGCGGTGAAGGCATGGATGCAAACACTGCGAGGAATGACGACGAAGGGTCGATGGCTTCACGAGTGGGTGCACGCGATGCCGACTGCGATGATCGCGATGTTTCGATGCCGATGGTGGCGAGGACGACGAGTCTTGGGTTGGCGTCTGGGCTTCCTTGGCCAGCGACGACGCGTGCGACAACTGACGCGACGGCGTCCGCGATGGCTTTAGACCTGGACCTTGTCACTAGGCCCTCTGAGCGAAGGCTCATGGCTTCTTCCTCGTCTTGGGCCGTCATGGGAGGCAGGGTCACATCAATATACAAGCTTAAGAAGTCCATCTATGGACTTAAGCAAGCATCCAGGAGTTGTATAGGATCGTGATTGTTAGATAAAAATTTAAGGAACTCAGAATATCAATTCTCAGTTCCTTTCGCAGCGGAAATAAACAATCAAACAAATGACCAGTTCCTTATAGTGGAAACCTTTGATTGCCAACTCGCAATCCAGGATAAAAACCACTACCTTTCTTTCGAAAGGATTTCAAAGTCTACTTCTTGATTTCTTATCTCTTTTGGTTACAGCTTATCCTAGGAACAAACACACAGTTCCTTTGCCTTACACACAGTTAGACAATCCTAGATAACTTAACACAATCAATAATCAATCCAAGAAACAGACTTTCTCACCTAGGAACTATCACTTACAGTCACAGGAACTTAGCACTCAGCTTTTCTTCCTTGACTGGTTCCTCTTGATCTCGGTTTGCTTTGATGATCTTGTTTGGAGCTTCACACTAGATATTTGCTAATGAGTGTGAGTCGTGTTTTTGTGCTCGAAGATAACCCTTGGGTTAGTCTTCCTTTTATAGAGGCTTCTTCGCAGCTCGATCATCTCTAGGTTCCCACAGATTGAGCTTGCCCTAGATTGAGTGGTTCTCCTTGATTCACGTTGTTCTTGGCATGTGCAAACATCCTAGGCAGCTCTAAATCTCTCTTGGTTGGTCAACTACCTCAGATGATCCTTGCAATGTCATTGTCCAAATGCTTTCGTCCGAGGTTGACTAAGTTGGCCGCTTGGGAACCGTCTTCTGGACAGCGACGTCTTCATGTCCTGTCGCTTTCATCGTCTCTGTCCGAGGTAGAGGTTCTCTAGGCATCTTGTTCTTTAGCTCTTGGACCTTGGCAGGATTTTGGAAGCTTCGGACAAGTCATTTTCGACTCCTTTTGTCTGAGGTTGTGTGTCCCCAGATTTCTCGGGAATCGCAATGTCGCAAGCTTCATTTCTGGGCACACCTGGGTTCCTCTGGATTCCTTCAACTGTCTTGTTCCTTTGGTTCCCTAGTTCTGTTTGGCTTTCCTGCCTTTGATAAATTCATGTGGTTCCTTAAAACACGTCTTTGAGATAAAACATTAGTATCATAATATTTGTCATCTTCAAAAGTAGAGAAACTGAGGAACGGAACTCTCAGGGGAACCTAAGTTCCAGAGTTCCGTTTCCTAACAATTTCCCCCTTTTTGATGATGACAAATACAAAGAACCTGGCAACATAATAGGACTTTGAATCTTATGAGACCATATTGAGATAAACGGATTTACAACATTTCAGATTAGTGTTTGAACATTCAATGGTTGCAAATTCCCCCTAAGCAAGTGAACGAATTGATTTTAAATTCCCCCTTAGAAGTAGAACTAGTTCAGAGTTCCTATTAATCCAGTAGTCTCAAAGTTCAAGGTTCCTATCCTTTTCTTCCCCCTTTTGACATCATCGAAAAGATTAAGTACAAGTTAAGAACATGATATCCAAGTAAATATGCGATTGCATCAAACCCATAAAAGGCATAATGAAAACTTAAGGCAAAGACAAATCGATCATGGGAACGAAACTAAAGATAATCATTAAAGCTTCACTGATCATTGTTCAAAGACGGGTACGACACAATACAACCAACATAAGCCAATAACAAAAACAACAAACTGCAAAGACAACAACAAAAACAATCATTAGGAAAGACGACAAATGGATAGAAGAGGGGAGTAGGATCCTAAGGGAAACTACTAGCACGCTGTGGTGTTTTAGCACTGGGAACCAGAACAAGCGTTCCTATGGCAGAGCAGCGGCCTCCTCTTCAGCATCTTTGTCGACAGTTCCTACATTTTGGCTCGTGGCCTGATGAGCACTGATTGCACCTTGCCAATCCTTCTGAAGAACGTCTACCAGAGCCACAACAGCAGAACTTATACGCCCCAACTCTCTTACTTGATCATGGAGGGCGACCGGGATAGCAGTCGAGCCCACCATGATAGCCTTTTCAATACGATCCAGAGCAGTAAGGATCGCAGAGGAGTCTGGAGAGGGGTTGAGATGTGGCTGGGAACTAGAAGGGGCCTTGGAACTGGCCTTTTCCTTAGGCAGTTGAGCTTGAGCTTTAGAAGGGGGGTCTTGTTGTTCCTTTGTCTTTAACTTCCGAACTATGGCCAAGGTAAGACACTTGCTGTAGACTGTCTCAGGCTGATCAACTGGGTATTGGTAAAGGTTGGAGAGAATGTTTTTGATGATATGATGGAAGGGTAAAGCATGGGAGTCATGGGATGAGCAGAACTGCATGTGGGCTAAGACAATGCGAGGGGGATCCAATTGAACACTAGAGAGCACCTTGTCCATGTAGATGGCATATGTGATGAGAACATTGTTTCGGTGCTCCTGTCTGGGAACCAGATTTCGGGTGATCCAGAAGTGTAACAACTTGTTTGCGATGGAGAGATCCTTTGTCTCCAAAGATGAGGGGGAGGCGCCATCATAGATTTTCTTGACCACTGCTCCCTTGGATTTGTAGCCTTTTCCTTTGGGCCAACCCTTCTTTTGAGGCAGAATGCCAAACCCAGACCTTGACTCGATCCCTAGAGCAGATGCAATAAGGTTGGCGAATAGAGGATAGCTGGTTCCCTTCCATATAAGAATGGCGTCGTTACAGGGAGAGTTCTCCTTCGCATGCACAAACTCCATAGACTGGTAAAACAAGCGGACAACCTCATCAGAAGCAGAGAAAGGTTCAAACAACATCTCGTCCCATCCTTGAAACTACAGCAGAGAATGGAACTCATTCAGGGCTTCTCCAAACATTTCCTCATCTTCTTCTTCCAGTTCTTGGGTCCAGAACTCCTTGCCGATTATGAGAGGCTTAAGGATCTTCATCTTAGAGAAGAAAGAGGAGACCTGACCCAGGGAGGAGGAGGCAGAGAGGGAGGTGATTTTGGCTCTTTTTGTGGATTTGGTTTCATAGGGAACTATGGCTTGGGAACTCCTCTTTCTTTGTTGCATTCTAGTGGAGACAGAGGGACCAGGGTTAGAAGGGGTTTTGGATTTGAGGCTTACTGGTGAGGGCTCAGGGCTGAGGAGCTCTTGGAGAGATTTGTCAGGCGAGGAGTCATGAGAGCCACCTTCGGAGGCGGATTTGGTGGCCGATTCAGAGGCCAGAGTGATGGCCATGGCTTTCTCCTCAGCCTGTTCCTTTGGTGGCTCCTCAATTTTCTCTTCGGGTTGCTCCACTGGTTTCTCCACAGGGTTCTCTACTGCTTTCTCTTTAGGTTAGGATTTTTGAGAGGAGGTGGCAGAAATGGGCTTAGAAGATGAAGTTGCCTTCTTTTCTCGAAAGGCTTTGAGAATGGCAGCCTCTTCCTCATTCAGAATAACATTAGGGTTTTGGTTCGCCATTTTTTAGGATTTAAGGATTTCTGTGTTTGAGAGAGGGAGAAGTAGAAGATCAGAGAAATGGCGAGTTGTGGGATTAGCTTGGATGAACAGGGCAACTCTTTAAAGGCGGTGAATATCTCTGAAGATCAAGAGCAGAGGTGACCGTTGAATCAAATCCAGCCGTTAAGAAGATCAAGGCCAATCCGGAGCATTAATGGAAGTTGCAGCTTTTCGGAACGGCTAACTCAATTTTGAAAATTTGTCCATTCAGAGAAGAGAGAGAGAGAGATTCTGCCACTGATGAGACGTGCCTTATCCTTGCGAATTTGCCATAAATAGCTTCTGGGAAGAGCCAAACGAGCCGTTGGAGAGACGCTAAGTTCTGGTTCCTTTCTGGCGATATTTTCAGCGAGCTAGAGGGATGTATGGGAACCTTTGGTGTGGGTTAAAACAATGGAACCAAAAATAGTACGTTCCCATACAAGGAATCAGGGTAGGCTATTTTTTGCATTGCACAATAATTCTCAAAGAGGGTTTAGAGATGGATCATAGAGAATTAAATTTAGCAATGAGGCAAGGGTAGGTCTTAGTACACAATCATCATCTCGGCTTGTAATGTTGGGTTAGAAATATGATCAGATTGTGACTTTTGGGCCATCAAAAAATTTGAACAATGAGGAGTTGAAAGAGTAATGAGGATCAAAAGGAAACGAGCCAGAAAAATTTATCTAAGCCCTTTTAAGAAACCATTATGACAAGAAGGGTTTGTGGCAAGAGATATAACACAAGGACATCAAGACTCAACAAGTTAAATATCTTAAACTAGTCAATCAGGGGAACTGGAAAGAATTCTTAGAACTAAGGTCACTACTGAGTAATAGGAATCATTCATAGTTCCAATCTAAGGTTCTCGAAAGGAACTCTATTCAATGCCTTGGTGAATATATCTGCAACCTGATCTTCAGTTCTACAAAATTTCATAATGATGTTTCTCTTCTCAACATGATCTCTAAGAAAATGATGTCTAATGTCAATATGCTTGGTCCTAGTATGATGCACAGGATTCTTAGAAATGTTTATGGCACTAGTGTTGTCACAAAGAAGTTGGGAACAGCAGGAGACAGCCGCAATGTACTCGGATTCTGTGGTGGAGAGAGAGACTGAAACTTGTTTCTTTGATCCCCATGACACAAGGCAAGGGCCTAGGAACTGTGCCATTCCAGAAGTGCTCTTCCTATCCACCAAGTATCCAGCATAATCAGCATCAGTGAAACCCATCAGCTCAAAGGGACATTCTTTGGGGTACCAAATGCAGAGATCGTCAGTTCCCTTGAGATATCGAAGTATTCTCTTCACAGCAGCCAAGTGGGTTTCTCTTGGACAAGATTGGAACCTAGCACACAAGCCAACAGCATAGACAATGTCTGGTCGACTGGCGGTTAGGTATATGAGTGAACCGATCATACCTCTATAGAGCTTCTCTTCCACTAGAGGACTCGAATTATCCTTATCCAGATGGGCAATGGTGGATATGGGAGTGGAGAGAGGCTTGTATGAATCCATTTTGAACTTCTTCAGTAGTTCCCTGACATACTTTTGTTGATGGATTTGAATGCCATCTTCCTTTTGAGTGATTTGTAATCCGAGGAAGAAAGTGAGTTCCCCAATTAAACTCATTTCAAATTCACTGCTCATCAGATCTGAGTTCCCCAATTAAACTCATTTCAAATTCACTGCTCATCAGATCTTTGAACTTGTCTATAAGGGACAGGTTAGTGGAACCAAAAATAATATCATCAACATAGATTTGAACCACTAATATGTTACCTTCTTCTTCTAGGATGAAGAGAGTTTTATCAATGACTCCACGCCTGTAGCCATTTGAGAGTAGGAACTGGGCAAGATGATCATACCACGCTCTGGGAGCTTGCTTGAGGCCATAGAGTGCCTTGTCTAGAAAGTAGACATGATCTGGATGATCGTCGTCTTCGAAACCAGGAGGTTGTTTGACATAGACTTCTTCTTGAAGAATTCCATTGAGGAAGGCTGTCTTTACATCCATTTGGAACAACTTGAATCCTTTGTGTGAAGCGAAGGCAATCAACAATCTTATTGCCTCAATCCTTGCCACTGGAGCATAGGTTTCATCATAGTCGATGCCTTCTTGTTGATTGTATCCTTGAGCAACAAGTCTTGATTTGTTCCTTATCACAGCTCCTGTATCATCCAGCTTGTTTCTGAAGACCCATCTAGTTCCTATGATGTGTTTATCCTTGGGACGGGGAACTAGATGCCATACGTTGTTCCTTTCAAACTGATGAAGCTCTTCTTGCATAGCTTGGATCCAGTCCGCATCCTTCAGTGCCTCACCTATGTTCTTTGGTTCCACAATAGACAGAAAGGCATTAAAAGCAAAGAAGGTTAGATGTTTATACCTGACTGGAGGTTTGACGACTCTTCTTTCTCTGTTGGGAGCCAGAGCATTTGATGTGGAGACATTCTGAGTTGAGCATTCAGCTTCCTTGTTAGGATCACCTTCTCCATTGAAGATCATGTGGGAAGATGAATCATTGAAGTCTCTACAGTTGTTTTCGTCATGCTCATGGTTCCCAGAAATGGATTGTTGTTCATTATCCATGGGAACTGGTGGGGGAGCCATTGGAGGGTTCCGATCAGCAGGACAGGAACTGGGAGGAGTGATATTTTCATCTGGATCTTCTTGAGATGGCTTGGGAAATGGATCTTCCAAGGAACTGGTGGTATTCTGCATAATCTTTCCAAGTGATTTTTCATTAAAAATAACATGAATACTTTCTTCTACCTTTTTAGTCCTTTTGTTGAAGACCTTGTATGCCTTACTGCCTGAGGCATAACCAATGAAGATTCCTTCATCACTTCTTGGGTCGAACTTGCCAAGATTGTCCTTCTCATTATTGTGCACAAAGCATTTGCATCCGAACACCCTCAGATGTGAAATGTTGGGAACTCTTCCTCTTAGGACTTCATAGGGTGTCTTCTCTGTGATTGGGCGAAGCATGGCTCTATTGATGATGTAGCACGCTGTGTTGATCGCCTCAGCCCAAAATGATTGGGAGAGTCCACTTGAGATCAGCATAGTTCGAGCCATGTCCTCCAAGGTCATGTTCTTCCTTTCTACTACTCCATTATATTGAGGAGTGTATGGTGCAGAGAAGTTGTGATCGATGCCATGCTCACTGCAAAAGGTTAGAAATTCTCCATTTTCGAATTCGGTACCATGGTCAGACCGAATAGCATTTAGTGAACAATCAAGAGATTTTTCTAACAAGGGAACCAGATCTTTAAAGCGATCAATGACTTCACTTTTAGATTTAATGAAAATGGTCCAAGTAAAGCAAGAGAAGTCATCGATAATAACAAAAATATACTTGTTCCCTCCTAGGCTTTGAACTCTCATGGGTCCACAAAGATCCATGTGGATGAGTTCAAGAGGCCTTGAGGTGCTTACCATGTTTTTGGATTTGAAGGAACTACGAGCATGTTTTCCTTTTACACACTCAGAGCATGGTTCCTTAGATGTGCCACTCAGCTTTGGCAATCCCCTGACGAGTTCCTTTGAGTGTAGCTTTTGAATCAGCTTAGTGCTAGCATGACCTAGGCGTTGGTGCCATAACTCAGCTTGGTCATTCACGGTTGAGAGACACAGTTTCTCCTTGGGAACAAAGGATGGATCAATTATGTAGACATTGTTGAATCTTTTCCCTTTTAGGATGATTTGTCCCAAGGAGTCAAGGACTGAACATTCGTTGGATCTGAATCTAACTTCATTGTCTCCTTGATCACACAGCTGTGACACACTTATTAGATCAAAACCAAGATCATCAACAAGGTGAACTTTGTTTACCTGAATGTGATCGTTGAGTTTCACAGTTCCTATTCCACAGATTTTCCCTTTGCTTTTGTCTCCAAAGGATATGTTCCCTCCTTGGAGAGGTTGAAGAGAGGTCATTTGATTTCTTTTTCCGGTCATATGGCATGAGCAACCACTGTCAATGTACCATAGTTGGGGTTGCCTCTCTTCTTTCTGCACACAAGGGAACTAAGATTTCTGAACCCAGCAAAGCTTGGCTTTACTGGGGGGATTAGCATTTCGAGTTTGTGAATAATCAGGGAATTGGTGCCTTTCCTGGTGATAAGCACTTTTCTCCCTTTCAAAGTTCCTTTTCTTAGCACAATCAGTGTTGTAATGGCCATTCTTACCACAGTAGGTACATAAGCGTTTGTAGACAACATGATCATACTTTCCTTTTCCTGGCCTAAAAGGTTTTTCAATTTTTTTGTTGAAATCAACATTGTTTTTAACCTTACTATTGGCCATGTCAACATAATTTTTGTGAGCAAAAGAATTGGTGAACCATTGATTTTCAAGAGTCATTTTTTCTTTTCCTTTTGGTTCCCTCTTAGGGCTTTGAGAACCTTCATTGAGACGTTTGGCAACCTCAGCCTTGTTCTCAAGCACCGTGATCTTCTCTGATAGGAACTGATTCCTGTCACGAGAGGTGGCAAGAGCAATGTTGAGGTTCTCATTCATCTCAACAAGTTCTCGTCTGGCCTTTTCTTCTTCAGCATCATTGTTCCCTTTATTATTGACATATCCTAATCCATGGCGTTGTCTCACAAAGACAGTTTGATTTATCGTTTTTTTCATTAATGGAATCAGTGAGATTGTCTAACCTATCAATAATGGACTGAAGCATTTCATTTCCAATAGAGTTAGCATGCAAAGGAACTTTAACAGAATCTATGCCAGTTTCATCGCAAGATTTGCAGATTTTAAGGTGACTAGCATGCACGTTCCTAATATCAATCAGCTTGGAGTGAGTTTCAGCTAGGTCTTTTTCAGATTCATTAAGTTTCTTACTCCAAACAGAATTCTCAACAGTTAAGCATGCAATTTCATCTTCGCAGTCATCAAGTTTCTGTTGAAGGGAACTGGTTTCCTTCCCTAGTTTCTTTATGATCTTAAGAAGTTGTTTCTTATCACAATCAACTAGAGATTTTAAGAGATCATCAGAAGTTACCTCAAGGTCTTCTGAATCGCTTGAGTCTCCTTTTGCCATGAGACATCTTCCTCCAGCGAAGCCGCTCAAATCCAGTTCCTCATCTGAGTCTTCTCCCCATGAGGCTACGAGAGCCTTCTTTCTCTGAGGTTTTTCTTCTTCCTTGGAGTCTTCCTTGTTGGGACAGTTCTTAGCGTAGTTTCCCTTCTCTTTGCACTCGTAACAAGAGACTTTCTTTAGATCCCTTCTGGGTCCGTTGTAGGAGGAACTGCCCTTTTGGAACCTTCCCTTCACAAAGAATTTTTGATATTCATTGAGAAGAGGGCTGTTAGCTCGTCCTCCTCTTCTTCCAAGTCTGAGTTCTCTTGCTCCATCTCAAGCCTTGAGAAAGCTTTGGAGATCTTAAGGGCGATTCCTTTCTCCAGTTTCTTATCGACATTGGCTTTAGTGTGCTCTCCTTCTTCAACTTTCAGTTTCCCTATGACTTGGGTCAAGGGAAGGGATTGGATGCCTGGAGTGTTCTTCATGATTCCCTTGAGAAGGGTGAACTTGGAGTTGAGTCCATTGATGATCACTAAGGACTTGGAGACTTCATCAAGATCAACTCCCGCCGCCGTCAACTTTCCAATTAATCTGTTGAAGCGAGGGTAGTACTCTGAGATGGTCTCAGTTTCCATCATTTTGAAGGTGTGGTATTCTCCTTCCAAAGCAAACTTTCTGCTTTGCTTTAGTTCCTCACTTCCTTCATGCATCTCCTTGAGAGCTTTCCACATCTCCTTGGCTGTCTTGATGCCTATGACTTTGTCCATGTCCTCTCTGTCCAATCCATTGAGGATAAACTGTCTTGCCTTGGCATTCTTTTCCATGATGACATAGTATTCTGGTTTCCAGTCTTCTTCCTTCATGGTAAGATCGATGTGGCCATCTCCATTTTCGACTATCCTCCAGCATTGGTAGTCGTTGGTCTTGATGTGGCTTTCCATGCACTTTTCCCACCATGTTTCTTCTCCTTTCTTGCGAAGGTGTGGCTTATTGGTGGAGATTCCGAGCTCAAACTTGCTTGGTTGAGACATGATCTGCAAACTATTCAAAGATCTAGAGCTTTTTCTGCTCTGATACCAATTGTAGGATCGTGATTGTTAGATAAAAATTTAAGGAACTCAGAATATCAATTCTCAGTTCCTTTCGCAGCGGAAATAAACAATCAAACAAATGACCAGTTCCTTATAGTGGAAACCTTTGATTTCCAACTCGCAATCCAGGATAAAAACCACTACCTTTCTTTCGAAAGGATTTCAAAGTCTACTTCTTGATTTCTTATCTCTTTTGGTTACAGCTTATCCTAGGAACGAACACACAGTTCCTTTGCCTTACACACAGTTAGACAATCCTAGATAACTTAACACAATCAATAATCAATCCAAGAAACAGACTTTCGCACCTAGGAACTATTACTTACAGTCACAGGAACTTAGCACTCAGCTCTTCTTCCTTGACTGGTTCCTCTTGATCTCGGTTTTCTTTGACGATCTTGTTTGGAGCTTCACACTAGATATTTGCTAATGAGTGTGAGTCGTGTTTTTGTGCTCGAAGATAACCCTTGGGTTAGTCTTTATTTTATAGAGGCTTCTTCGCAGCTCGATCCTCTCTGGGTTCCCACAGATTGAGCTTGCCCTAGATTGAGTGGTTCTCCTTGATTCACGTTGTTCTTGGCATGTGCAAACAACCTAGGCAGCTCTGAATCTCTCTTGGTTGGTCAACTACCTCAGACGATCCTTGCAATGTCATTGTCCAAACGCTTTCGTCCGAGGTTGACTAAGCTGGCCGCTTGGGAACCGTCTTCTGGACAGTGACGTCTTCATGTCCTGTCGCTTTCATCGTCTCTGTCCGAGGTAGAGGTTCTCTAGGCATCTTGTTCTTTAGCTCTTGGACCTTGGCAGGATTTTGGAAGCTTCGGACAAGTCGTTTTCGACTCCTTTTGTCTGAGGTTGTATGTCCCCAGATTTCTCGGGAATCGCAATGTCGCAAGCTTCATTTCTGGGCACACCTGGGTTCCTCTGGATTCCTTCAGTTGTCTTGTTCCTTTGGTTCCCTAGTTCTATTTGGCTTTCCTGCCTTTGGTAAATTCTTGTGGTTCCTTAAAACACATCTTTGAGATAAAATATTAGTATCATAATATTTGTCATCTTCAAAAGTAGAGAAACTGAGGAACGGAACTCTCAGGGGAACCTAAGTTCCAGAGTTCCGTTTCCTAACAAGTTGGAATCTTCGTTTTGATGAAGTGGTCAAAAAGTTTGACTTCATCAGATGCGAAGAAGAGCCCTGTGTCTACAAGAAGTTTAGTGGGAGCAAAGTGGCCTTCCTAGTTCTATATGTGGATGACATATTACTCATTGGGAATGACATTCCTATGCTGGAGACAGTTAAGGAGTGGCTTAAGAAGTATTTCTCAATGAAGGACTTGGGAGAGGTTGAGTACATACTAGGCATTAAGATCTATAGAGATAGATCTAAGAGACTTATTGGTCTGAGTCAGGGAACTTATGTAGATAAGGTCCTTGATAGATTCAATATGATGAACTCTAAGAAAGGGTTCCTGTCTATGCAGCATGGCTTACATCTCAGCAAGAGCCAATGTCCTAAGACACTTGGTGAAACTAAGAGGATGAGCAGGATTCCCTATGTCTCAGCCATAGGATCCATCATGTATGCAATGACTTGTACTCGCCCAGATGTTGCATATGCTTTGAGTATGTGTAGCAGGTACCAATCAAATCCGAGTGATGCATATTGGTGTGCAGCCAAGAACATCCTGAAGTACTTACGAAGGACTAGGGATGATCTCTTGATATTTAGAGGTGATGACGAGCTGGTCATCAAGGGCTATACTGATGTGAGTTTCCAGACAGACATAGATGATTTTGAATCTCAGTCTGGATACGTCTTCATTCTGAATGGAGGAGCCGTCAGCTGGAAGAGATCGAAGCAAGGGACAGTAGCAGATTCTACAACGGAGGCAGAGTACATTGCTGCTAGTGAAGCAGCTAAGGAGGCTATCTGGATTAGGCAGTTCATAGCTGAGCTCGGTGTTGTTCCTAGCTCTTCTAGAGCTATTGACGTTTATTGTGACAACAATGGCGCCATTGCTCAAGCCAAGGAACCTAGCTCTAGCTCCAAGTCCAGACACGTTCTGCGGAAGTATCACTTGATCCGACACTATGTTGATAGAGGAGATGTGAGGATGTGCAAAGTGCACACAGATGACAACATTGTAGATCCTTTGACCAAGCTCATGTCTAGGCCCAAGCATGACAATCACACTCGGGCCAAGGGACTCAAGCACATCAGAGAGTTCTTTTGAGACATTGTTTGTTTTATGATAAACCATGTTTATTGTTATTACAAACATTTATACTTGACTTATATATATGAGTTTCATATTATTATTTAATCATTGTTTGGGATTAGATAAAGTATCCAAACAATTTAATAATTATCAAATGGGTTCAGCAAAACTGTTTTGGTAAATGAAATCCCATTAAGTGAACTGAAATTATAAAATTGTTAGAAGTCCATGGTCTAAGTCGTTAACTTGGATACAAATGACTTAATCAAAAGACCAATGTGAGATTGATTGATAACACCGGGTTTCATGTGTTATAGGGACATAAAGATGTCTAATCGATTACATAGATGTGTATACCGATACATATCGGACAGACCGATCTTAGGACTCCTCAGGACTTTATTGCGGAGTTCTAGGATTATTCATGATTAGTGAGTTCCTTAGACATGAGTATGATATAGTTATCATTTGACTGCTGGTATGTCTTTGACGCTGCCAAACACTGACCGTAACAGGCAGTTATAAAAACAGTGATTAAGATTGCCAAAAGTTAAGTGGGAGCTATAGTCTTACAAGATTGAATATGTCCTCCTATTTCGTGTATATCACGATACATTTGGAAAGGATTGGTGTCTCGGCCACTTGAAGAGTGAGAACTGTGAAAACGCATGGCCATGCTCAGATGAATTATTAGTAATCATCTGTACTGACAGTTTGATCTCAAGAGTTCAAGAAACGTATTTGGCGGTAAAGATGAGTTTCATCATATAGTCAAATAAGACACTAAGTGACAAATGAATTTTAACATTGCACACGTGTTTTAAGGACAAGTGGGAGATTGAAGAAATTGTGTCATTTAATCAAAGGTGCAATTATCGAACATGGAATAGGACTATTAATGGAGATTTATAATCCGGGAATTTTAGGGGTCGTAGTGCTTTGCTAGAAGCCAACTACGATCAATGGGCTTAATCGGGTTAGGCCCATGACTATAATAATCGGGTCCTATGGGATCACATACATAGAGTTATTGGGCTGGATCAAACCGAACCGAAAGCCCATGTAGGACATGGAGGTTTTCGGCCCATTGGCTTTAATTAGGATATTGGTTTTTATTATTAATGGGTAAAAAATTACCATTAATCATTATTTGATAAGAACGTATCTTGTTAGAAGATATATGGAAACAATATATATATATAGATAATATATATCAATTACTAAAAAAAAGATATGATTTTCTATAAGTAAAAATTGTTTCCTTTGGAAACGGATTGAAGTTTACTCCTCCTCCATACAACAGAATTTGATTCTCCTCCTCCAAGATACTGCACGGCCATATATGTGAAGGAGTTCACAATAGAGAAATAGACTCCTACTGCTGAGTACGGCAGAGTGGCAGACCAATCTCACATTGAAGCGACGTTCGTTTTCGTTCGTTCGTTCGTTCGTTGACGTTAAGGCGATTCAGATTCGTGTGGATCAAGTAGAGAAGTCACACTTGAGGCTTTAATCTCCCCATTTCAGAAAGATTCAAACACGTATCAAAAGGTAATTAATTATTCTTATCTATGATCTATTCAATTTATATATGAGATCCTTAATTAAATATTATAAAAAAAAATCATAAAATTTCACTCTATGTATCTAAAAATCCAACAAGTCATAGTTACGACATGTTCCTCTTCAAATATGTCTCATCGTCGAGGAACGCGTGCTTAGTATTTGATCAACTCGTTCGGATTATCGAGATTTAAGTTGACCACTTACTCTGAAAAAAGGTAAAGTTCAAATTTCCGACCCATCAACCGCTTAATGATTGCGAGAGGAGTTCTACAAGAAGCTTCATATTTTTGAAAGGTAAACTTGAAATGTTGGTGTGAAATGAAGCCAACAAAGTCATTCAATTTTGAATCTTGACAATAACATGTGTCCTAATACATACTATTGGTGCTATTAAATTAATCCCTCCGTCCCGGTTTGTTTGTACTGTTTTGACCGGACACACTTGTCGATGCGAGTTTTGTATCGTTAATATCTCTAATTACATAATCCTAAAAATTATAATTTTTTGATATTATCAAAGTACTCGTTGAGACGAATCAAATAAGACTACACATGACTATGTTTTTTCTTATATATTGGAAGAAATCTTAAAGATTCTCTTCAACGGTGAACAGTGTCCAAAAGTCAAACAGGACAAACATTGTGGGACGGAGAGAGTACTTAAACCTATAACAATTAATCCAAATTTCCGACCCATCAATCAATCGAATCGTAAAATCGTGTACAACATAACTAAATATAGTAAACATCAACCTAACAAGCGTTAAACGTCTTATATTTAAAGTGAAAACATAAAAAACTTAATATATTAATGATCTTATGATATATAAACATCATGTTTTCTACAATAATTTAGCGGGGACTTACCAATATAATCATATTATAATAAATATATAAAAGAAAAAATGTATTTTTTTTATATTTTAAGTATACATTTTCATCTCATAATGAAATAATATCATATAATAAACATGTTGTAGGATCATAAGAATCGTTTATAGAATCCTTAGAATCGTATGAAGGATCGGGATCGTATACAAGATCCTACTAATATTATGTCAAAATAATAAGCTAATAGAATTGGTAGAGTCGTAGAATCGAATCAGAATTGTAAAAACAATGCTATGATGCATTAAGAGCGGAAGATTCATACTTACGGATCAAACAACAACAAACTGAAATGAATCTAAAGGACATCAAACAAAAAAATCAACTTTCCCTATGTTTTCAAGTTTATTCATACCTACTTACATGTCTATATATAATGGTTCAGTATATATGATTATGAACTGAAAAATAACACCTGCAGCATAGCATTTGATCAATGCATAGATTCCTTGGTGCAACCGCGCCTCACACTGTCATAAACAACCGTGTAGTTCGAACTGGCCACGCTCCTGTAGTAGCAAGGCTCGCGCGTACTCTCAAACTCGTACACTTGTTGCGTACTCCCAACTCCGCTCTGCACCAGATTGCCCTTCACAACCATATTCCCCTGCGCACTCTGCACGTTCCTAAGGGAACTGGATCCACGACCCGAGATCCAGTTCTCGTGGAGCCCCAGCGTGACGTTGGCCACCAAAGCATACGCGTCATCAGCCTCTCCGCTGACCTCATCACTGTACATGTAGAGCGGAAACCTCCTGCTGAGCTGCACAGTATGTGCAGGAGAATACGGCTTCTTGGTGGAAACGCTGGTGTCAGAGTGGATTGTTTGGTTCACAATCTGAAGAGATCCGTTTTTCCCCATCACCATGTTGTTGGAATAGGAGATTTGTTGGTTGAAGGAGGTGAAGATCTTTCCATGAGATGATTTAACCCACCCGGTTGAGGAAACCGACCTCCTCGCGTCTGTGGTCAGCTTCCCATTCAACCCTTTGCAGTCGGAATTCGAGTTGAGCTCCAAAGGAGGAGCCTCGCTCCTTAAGAGCATTGCCTTTGTTCTTGACCTCTTGTTGTCCAACCAAAGGTGTAAGTTAGCATTAACATACCAAACATTGAGTGCATTGGTGACACTGAATCCAATCTCATGGATCTTTTCATCTAACAACTTCCCTAAGAAGGGTGTAACTTCGATGTCGTAAGTAGGGAGATCGAATGACCCGATTGCGGAAATGGGCCTCCATAGAAGTGGGTTAAGCCCTCCTGTGTAAACAACTGTGAAAGGCCAAACAGCACCTATAACACCGCCGTCTAAGGTCACCACAACCTCCCTAAAAGGGCCATTTCCGGGCAAATCAGACACATTGTTGGAGTTAAGGTATTCGTTTGGGAGATTGGAGTACCAAGACTCGTCTTTTTCATGGAATGAGACATAAACCTCCAACACAGCCCTATACACATTAGGTGGAATTATGAAGCTCTTGGTTTTGGTATCAGTTGAATTCTCAATTTCGAACCACAACCCATCATTCAAAGGCAGATTTCTGGAGATGGGCAAGATCAAATCCGCCCAAATTCTGTTGCCATAAGCAGAATTCGCCCTAACAGCATCACTGGTCACAGAAGGGTAAAAGTGAATTGTAATGTCAACATGATAAACCCCAGTATAAGTACTATCCACAATGTTACCCACATAGACAGAGAGAGTCTGATTCGCCATTAGGAGAGAGTGGTACTTGGTAATATCCTTCTCCACTCTCCACACGATCCCGTTCGGCCGTGGCTCCGCCGTGCAGCTGCGGAGGAGCTCGACGCCGCCGAGCCAAACGCCGAAGATCCGGTCGAATTGCCGCCCCTTCGAAGTAGCTTTCCATTCGAGAACGATGGAGGAGAATTCGCTCGAGGAGCAGTCATTTGGGGGAGCGTAATCGGCGAGAACAGGGGGTTTTCCGTATGTGCTTGCGAAATCGTGATGAAGTACGCGGTGAGAGCAGGGCTTTACATTTGGGCGGTTGATGGGTTTGGAGACTTCGAAGTAGGTTGTGGCGGCGGATTCGGCGGCGGCGTTGAATTGAGGCGCCGGAGATGGGAGGTGGCGGTGGACGGCGGAGGAGGGGTGGAGGAGGATTGAGGAGAAAGAGATAAGGAAGATGAGAGTAGGGAGGTGATGGAGGGAAGAAGCCATCTTTATTAAATCTTTTCCTGTTTGCTTTTTTCAGTTTTGAGGCCTTTGATTTGATTTTTCTGGAGGAGGAAATAATATTTATATATTATATGAAGAAGAAAGGTTATCTTGCTATCTCCAAGAAATTTCTGTCATATGACCAAAAAAAAGAAATTTCTGTCATATTGTTGGGATTGGAAAGATAATTTAGGATATTTTTCCCGTAGTAATTATCTTTTTTTTGTCGATTATTGTGGGTGTATAATATTTCGTTATTATAAAATAAATATATTCATTTGCAATTAGAATTTATTAATACAAAATCGAAAATAAAACTTGTAGCAGCTTACTATTTATTTCTGCAAATCTTGATTTCAGTGGCGTACATTTTTAGTTTTAAAAAGTGATTTGGTACTTAGATCATATTTAATGATTGATTTGGGATTACCATTTCCATTTAAAAAAGGTGAAAATAAAATAAAATGTCATAATTTAGGTGGAAATCAAAAATATTATTGGAGAAAAGTATCACATATGGTATTTGGTCTGACAAGTATCACTGTAATTTCAGTCAATAAAGTATCACTTGGACACTCTCAAATAGCCTATTTTGTATTCTCAGTCAAAAGTAATTCAAAAAGTATTTTAATGGGCTCCATCTCCAATAAAACTAAATATCATTATTGTAGAATATGAGTATCATAAAAGAAAGAAAATAATAATAAAATACGTATGATACTTAAGGAGAGTATCATTAATAAAAATGCTCTTAGTTTTGTGTCTACTAGGCTCGTTGCCCCGTGCTCTGCACGTGGAAAATGAATCTCGTAAGTTGTTGTTTTTCTTACTATATATAAAGGCAATGGCTAAATACACGCGAAATACTGTATATATCGACGCTATTTTACACGCTTAACTTATGTGTGTGGTTTTACACGCTTAACGTAGGCGCTCAGGGGTATAGTGGGTATTTTAAAAAGACAGGTCACGGATGTCTCGAAGGAGATGTTATTTTACACGCTTACGTTAGGCGCATAGCCACACGCTTAAGTTAAGCGTGTGGTTTTTATACGCGTAAATTACGCGTGTAAAATTATAGCCGTTGAAAAGTTCTGTTGGTGCGCTTAAGTTACTAACGGATCTATTTCTTCCTATTAATAGCCGAAGGTCTTGCCATTCCATGTCTAAGAAACCGAAATTGTTCTTCTCCTAATTTTAAAGATGTATCATAGTGGTGAGGATAGTAGTGACGAAAAAAATGATTGGGTTCAAAGTGAAGAAGAAGAAGAGGAGGAGGAGGACGACAAATGGATGGAGTCAAATTTTTTCGTAGATGTGGAAGACGACGAAGCGACTGGCGATTGGGACCCTAGCGGCGAATTTGTGGTTAGTGTTAAAATAGTTTTGCTCTTTCCTTCATCGGTATTTTAATACGTAATTAGTATCTTAAACATTGCACTTAATTAGGTAGCCAATATTTAGCATGGATTTGTAGTTATATAATTGGAAATCATATGTAGTGTAACATAGTGATGTAGTTATGATGACTTGTAGTTAACATAAACCGCTACATTTATAGGGAAAAGACTATACAGAGCATTTTATTACCGACCTAGTGTGGGATAGTAAGGAAGAATTATACAAATGGGCGAAAGAAATAGTAAAGGAGCTTGTGATAGCTTTGGTGAAGTGTAACTCAAGTCCGTACCAAATTAGTATAGTGTGTGATAGGTTTGGGCCTTGGAGATCGGGGAGGCCGAAGGTGAACGAAGAGAATCCAGAGTTGCCGGTTGTTAAAATCCAAAAGTCGAGATCCAAAAAGTGTGGGTGTAAGTTTGAGATAATGGGTGTTCGCATGAAGAAAGAGGCATGGGCGGTTGGTGAAAAGTGGGTCTTGTGATTGAAGGTCGGCACAACCATAAGCTACGAACTAGCTTTAAAGGTCATGCATTCATGGGTCGAATGACCGAGGCAGAGCAGCTGTGCGCTAGGAGGTGGGGAGACGGTCGCAAGATGCCGAATCAAATTGTTTCGGAATTGAGGCAAAACTTCCCGGGAAATGTGACTTCCAGGAAGCAAGTGGCCAACTTCTTGCAGAAGCTGTAGTACGAGGATCGGGGAGAGTTAAGGGTTACGCAGTGGTCCCTAAGATTTATGGTTGAGCAGAAATACATAGTTCATCCTTTGAGGGATGCGAAGACTGATGAGGTTGCAATCTTATTTTTTGCTAATCCGGAGTCACAGCGGTTGTTGAAGAAGTTCTCGTACGTGATAATCATTGACGCGACATACAAGACAAACAAGTAAGTCCTAAATTGTAATAATGTGTAGTTTATGACATAAATTGTTAAAGTATTTCATTTTAAAATGTGTTTGGTATTATGAAATGTTTTCCATAGATATGGAATGCCACTTGTGGAGATTGTTGGTTTCACCAACACTCATAAGACGTTCAACATTGCTTATGCATTCACCTGGGCGGAAAGGATTTACCATTACACGTGGATAATAAAGAAAGTTCAGGCATTGTGTTTGGATTTGGGAGTGATACCGACTGCAATAATGACAGATTGTGAGAAGGCCCTCATAACTGCTATCCAGAGTGTTTGCGGCACCGAAGTTCAACACCTCTTGTACTGGGTGCATATAAAGCACAACATCGAGGCACGTGTCTCGTCCATCTTGAAGAAGAAGGAAAGTGTGGATGCCTTTGCAAACCAATGTTGGGCACTTTTTTGCTCAACCAGTGAAGAAAGGTATGAAGAGAGGATTGCCGTATTACGGACATCGTGGAATAAAGGCCTTGTCGGATACGTGGAGGACACATGGCTTATTCCGTACAAGACGAACATAGTAAGGGCGTGGACGGATCATCATCTTCACTTCTTCACGAGGACTTCAAACAGGTATGACGTTCACAATATGTTGTTTTTTGTACTCATAGTTGTTAATGTCATACTAACGTCATGTGATTTGACAGGGTTGAGGGGATGCACAAGGTTTTGAAAGATATTATTGGCTCTAGTAGAGGGGGCTTCAACAGAGTGATCGTGAGGATTCACCATGCCATCATCCTTCAAATAGATCATATTAGGGGGAGCATGAACCTTTCACTTTCCAAACGACCAACGGATTTCGATGATGTATCGATGCCGCCAGTTGTACGAGCTACTTTTTCTAGGCTCTTCTACCAAGTGTCGGATAGGTGCTTTGATATGTTGTTGGGCTATTACGATATCTTGAAGAAGGGGGAGTTCTCAGAAGAATGCACCGACCATTGGGTGAGAGATTGTCTTGGGTTGCCTTGCGTGCACAGCATTGCAAGAGCCATCGTTTCAAGAACACCTCTCATTCCGTTAGACGTTCACGAGTTCTGGAGGGACTTGGAATGGGAAGAGACTCCAACAACAACTCTTGGCCCTTCTGCATACGTTCGAATGGACATTACAGAGATGAGACTTCGTGAAATGTTTGCCAGGTTGGAGGTTGGGACATTAAAGAAAGGCACGGCATTCCTACTAGTTGAGTTGTACCACGACTTGGAGCATCCAGAAGAGAGTACTTTGTTGGAGCCGACAGGGATCAAGGCAAAAGGAAGGCCAAGTGGTACTAGGAACAAGGAGAAGGTGGATGAAAAGGCAGAGAAGAGGGATAAGTGCTTGTTTGAGCATAGACGGGATGAGCTCCACGAGAATGAGAAGAAGGCGGGGCCGAAGACAAAGGCGAAGGGGAAGGCAAGTGCGAGCACTGGTAGAGGCCCAGGTCGCCCTAAAAATCAAGCAAGTGCATCTACTGCAGTAGTGATGGACTTTGACGACTTGCAATCCCAACCCATACTAGAAGAATCACAACCAAAAGATTTGCAGTGGCCTGAAGAACCTAGTATTGTCATTGTTCATATGGGGGTGAACTTTGGGATTGACAATGTGGATGACTTTGGGATTCCATACATCAAGAATGTTAGAGATGTACGCCCCGACGGACATTGTGGATATCGGTCGATGGTTGTATTGTTGGGGAGGCAAGAGAAGGAATATCCCAACATCCGACGCGAGATGGTAGCGGAGTTGCTTGACAACCGAGAGTTATACAAGCCGATACGTTGTCGTCTTCGACAAGGGTCTTGGGATGATCTTATCTTTCGAGTGAACCATTGCAGAAGCCCTTGCTCAGAAGGATACTGGCATCACATGCCATTGATGGGTTTAATGTTTGCCACACTATATCAGGTTGGTCTCGTCTTATTAACATGGGAAGCTCTGACGTTTTGCTTACCATTGAGGAATAGGACATCAAGCATAGGACCTTCATAAAAGATTCTTGCCATGGCACACGTAGGCAATCATGATCACTTCATACCGGTAAAGGTTTTTTCTAATAAAATATTTATGAAATTAGGTTACATTGTTTTCACTACTCAAATAGTTTGTGTGTGTATATGTAGGTGGTGCTTAAGGAAGGGTCGCCAATACCGCACACTCCTGGTTTGTGGCGCAGAAACGCAGATCGAAACATTTTGTGGTGGACAACAAAGTTTGAGTGGAATTTGAAGATGTATCGAGATTACCGCATTGCAAATGGTCGGATACCAGATCCTTTTATGTATGCGGGAGACGGATCCGTTCATGTACTTGATTGATGATACGAGTATGTAATGTAATATTTAGACGGCTTTGATGTGTTCATATTACTTTGATGTGTTTTACATTACGTCTACGTTCGAAGTAGTACAAACTCGCTTTTTATCTTGATTTAATGGGCCTATACTGGCGCAAAGTAGTACAAAACAGAACAAATCACATCCCCTCTTTCGCTAATTCCGCTTGTTTCCTTTTCAATGTCCCTCTTTCGCTAATTCTGCTTGATTCCTACAAAACATAACAAATGGTTACTTCTATCTTTCTAACACCTACGATGTTTATTTGTTATTGCCCTTAAACAATACCTACAAAGACCCTCATTCTACTTTAGAAGTTGGTTTTTTTCCTTCCACAACCCCATAATGACCTCGTGTGCCTTCTCGTCGTATGGTGGATCGAACCACGCAAAGAAATCACATCCCCCTTTATTACCAGGTTTGTGAACATCGTACCTCCCCAATTCAGGGCATCCCCAATATCTTCTTCCGTACTGCCATTGTCGGTCACAAGTGTGTATGACCGCCTTCAAATTACTAAAGCAAAATATCTCTCCCGCAGTTGAACTCGAACTCGACAAAGAGGCCATACTAACTTTTGGAGAATTAAAACACAATTAGAGAGGAGAAGGGTGTATAAGGTTTAAGATGACATTGTTTGTATTTGTAGGATGAAAATAGAGTCGTTGGAAAAATGACCATTACAAAAATACACGCTTAACATAAGTGTGTGCTTAAACGCTTACCTTAAGCGTGTAAACACACGCTTATGTTAAGCGTGTATTTTTGTAATGGTCATACGCTTAACATAAGCGTGCAGTTTGTAACAGCCATTTTTCCAACGACTATATTTCACCCTATAAATACGAACAATGTCATACTAAACCTTATACACCCTTCTCCTCTCTAATTGTGTTTTAATTCTCCAAAAGTTAGTATGACCTCTTCGTTGAGAAATGTGATAGTAATCAGCGATGACTCAAATTCCTCTGTTGTCGAAGAAGACAACAGCTACACCTCTGATGATGATGCTGGAGATGTTGCAAATTCAGCATTAGAAAGAGTTGAAGCTATGTTACGTGATAAGTCTAAGAGCTTCATTGTTGTACTAAATCAAACCATGCTCTACCCAGAATATCGGGTGGTAAGCACTTCATCCTTCATTATGTAAATTTATGATTCGGATTACTTCATATTATCAACTTTAAATGCACTTACTGATATACAGAGTATCCCGAGGGAGCATGCTTTGAAATTCTTGAGTTTTGCAACAACAACGGAAGTCACCCTGGATTATGGTGATGCTACTTTGCATGTGTGTATCGCAACGAGTGGGAATCGATACAGATTTGGCAACGGCTGGCGGGATTTTGTAAGATTCCATGAATTGGAAATCAATGATGCATTAGTGTTTGAACTAATATGTTGGTGTCCCCAAGTTATATATGTAGTAACTGTTTTGGGGCGAAAAGATCCGACGACCTAAATCGCCTTAGACGGGGTAACTAGTCGATCGGGTGATAGAAAACAATCCAAACCAAGCAGATAATTGACAAGCAAAGAGTAAATGTAGGATAGTGAGATGATTTTATTAGATAATGTATTGATCGGGTCGTATCGAGATACAACTTATCGTAGTTTAGACCGAGTGGTCGTGTAGGACTCGACCGATGACTTTTAGGTGGCGACCGGTGGAGAGTAAGCGCAGATGATTGCTAGAGAGCTAGGCGGGGAGCGTAAGTATTGTTCTGATCCGTTTGTGAGCCAGGATGCTTGTGTTTTTTGCGTTAATGTGTTCGTATCTTCTTATCTTCTTCGTCGTCCAAATATGGTAAGTTCTTTTCCATTGTGACCGTTGTGTTTTTCTAATATCTTCGTCTTCAATGCCGAGAGCAATGGCAAGGATTATGCCATTTAATTGCTGCAATTATGGTGGTTTGAATGTTGTAGACGTTGCGTGATCTGGGCATTAAATGAATGGCGAGATTCTCGCGATCCTGTCAGAGGGCATTCGACCAGAGAAGTCTTGTCGCCTCCTCTGAGCCTTCTCCTTTGTTCTTCCGATCTGCAATGGGCTTGGGCTCGATTCACTTGACCCATCTTCTCCGGGGATGCCAGGCCCAACAATAGCCCCAAGTTGCCTTGGGCTTGCGGTTTAGGCAAGTAAAACGGAATCCGTGGCAACTTCTCTAGACACGATCTTCACCATCCTTTTTTGGCGCGTTTACTCAAGGCTACGTGGCGCGTGATCGGGGCATGATGCGACGCCTCTGCAAATATTCACTTCCCTCCATAAATTCAAAGCAGAGGGAATCGATTAGTCTTCATCCCATCTTCCTTTGCAAGTTTCTTCTAGTAAGTTTCTCGGTCTCTCTCGCCATAGTTTTCTGATTTCTCTAGTCATAGCTCTTTGATCTCTCTCTCTTTCCATTCTCGAAATGGTTTCCATCGAGGCTTCTGAGTCGTCGAAGACTCTTTCCGATTCTCGTGAAGGCGAAACTCCTCCTCGTTTCATTTTGAAGGAGTCAGATGCATTGGCTAGCACTTTGTCCCAGGCGGAGCTGGATCAAGTTCTCCAAGTCGGAGGCTTTCCACCGGAGATGGTCGTCAGGTTGCCTCATCCAGACGAGAGGGCCGATGTGCGTTACGAAGGATGGATTTGCTTCTACGCATACCCGTTTAGAATAGGGCACAAATTTCCTTTCTCTCCCCTTGTCAGAGATTTTTTAGCCACTTTGGCGCCGGCGCCATGTCAATTAATGCCTCAGGCGTGGAGAGTTCTCAGGGTTTTAGACCTTGTGAATGTTCAAACTGGAGCCGATTTTGATTTTAACGCTCTGTGGTATAACTACTTTATTGGGTCGAAGAGTTCCTGTCGCGTTCAGTTGCGTATCGGACATGGTCGGAAGCCCTTGGTGCAGAGCCCTGATGTCAACGACCGCGGATGGGGGTCGAAGTTCTTTTTCGTCGAACGTTCTTCTTTGGAGAAGAAGGGAGAGTGTTCATTTTTGTTGACGGAGTGGCGAATCGATAGTATGTATTTGTCTTCTCTTTCGCGTATTTTATGTGTCTTAACTCTTGCCTTAACTTTTCTTTTTTGTAGTCCCCGAACCAGAAGATCTAGAAGTGAGTAGCCGGTCGGAAGGCTTGTCGAAGATTGTCCTTGAAATTCCCGCGTCTGAAAGAAAGTTTGTGAACGTCAACTTGCTGTCGACGACCCCTGCCTCTCAAGACGACATGTTGAATGTCTCATCGTCTCGTGCAAAAGGTAGATTCTTGACTCTAGGCGTCTTTTACTGTTTTTCGTTTTGTCGTGTACTTTAGGATTTCTCCCTTTCTATTGTTCTGTCGTGTTAGGTTCCCCTGGTGGTCGATCGAGTGCTCGTTTGAGGGTGGCATTAGGGAAAAGTCTGATCGAGCAGAGGAAGGCGGCGGCCAAAGCCGCGTCAAGCAAACCGGATCTGGTGGATCTGACGGTTCCAGTCAAGACTGGCTCTAAGAGGAAGGCGAGCGCTCGCCCTAAAGGCGTCAAGGCAGAGGACATCCCTAGGAAGAAGGGTGCGACTGCTGAGGGGGTCGGCAAGATCGGTGTCGTCGGACAGTCGATCGCCGACCTTTTTCGCGCTCAGGACCCGACTTTGAAGTCGGAAGTCAAGGATGTCTCCCCTCTAGACTGCATTGGTGAAGCGGGATGCTCCGCGTAGAGGGTGAGTTGCCCTTTGTTCTTGTTTTTATGTTTCTTTTTGCTCGACCGCGTTTCTTGATTGTGTTTTTGTGTTGTCGTATGTCTTTCTGTCAGGCCTTCTAGTATTTCTTGGGAGCTTACTCCGGTGTTCAGGCGATGCTTGTCAAGGCCGAGGACAGGGCTGCTAGGTCAGAGTCTGACCTTGCGTCTTTGAGGACCAAGCTGGAGGGAGCGGAGAGTCGCTGCCGTGAGACTGAGCGTCGCCTCACCAGGGAGCTGAAGAGCTGTCAAGAAGAGCTGGTCGCAAGTCGGAGGGAGTTTGAAGAGTGTCGATCAAGCGTTGAGGAGGAGGTGAGGCGGGCTCGCATGGCCGATGGCCAAATTGCTGGTGGTGTTGGGGCCTTTTATGCGGTGAAGTCGCGCATTGAAATGATCGAGGAGTTCAACGAGGGCAAGCATGAGCTCTGGGACCTGAAAGCGGAGAAGGAGACTCTAGACTCCATGTTCCCAAAGGGCGATCCTGGTCAGGAGCTGTTTTGCTTAGCCGGCGTCGGAGAAGAGGCCGTGGATGAAGGCGCTGATGAGGGCGAGGCCCATCCCGGTGATGTCGAGCCGACTGATGAGATAGCTTCTCTAGAGCCAGCCCCTGCGGAAGGTAATGCCATTGCCCCCGACGCTTGATTTGTTTTCTTTGCGTAGTATGACTTTCTTTGCCCCACCTGTGTGTGGGTTTGAATATTATGTGTTTTGGCGACCCGTCCACCATCGCGGGTCACAGGATATTTCTGAATGATTGTCATTACAGTCCTACAGATGTGTAGGCAGACAATGTGTTTTGGCGACCCGTCTACCATCGCGGGTCGCATATTTGTATAAAAATGCTTTTATTTCGAAGCAATTGTATTTTTACATATAGAGTCGTATGCTAGTTTGTTTCGTACATGTTCGTCGGACCTTCAAGGAAGTTGTCGACGACGTTTTGTATTTCATGTATGTTGGTTTCACCCGTATGCTCCGTCGAGTGGGGTTTCACCGTGTGTATGTATGTAGAGCAGGCCTGCGATGTGTTTGTGTATGTGTTAGTCATGACATTATGCCGGGGAGGTAAGCAATATGTTTTATTGCGTAAATGTAATAAGGTGTTGTACCTTATGTTTTGTGTAAGGCAGGCGGTGTACCGATGTGCCTGTGTTGTCATCTCCCCGTGTTCCGATCGATCGTGTAATGTAATGTAAGCGCTTTTTTGCGGATGACAGGATCCAATGTAAATGTTGTTCTGCATTTGTGTTTTTGTAAGGAGGAAATCTTCGCTTAGTGTCAGATGATGATATGTAAAAGGAGATAGCGATGTACATGCGATAGCATGCGGTATGTATGCGACAGGTAGCAATGTGTATGCGATAGCATGCGATTTGTATGCGACAGATAGCAATGTATATGCGATAGCATGCGATTTGTATGCGACAGATAGCAATGTATATGCGATAGCATGCGATTTGTATGCGACAGATAGCAATGTATATGCGAGGTATAAGATTTGTGTGATGTTTTACCTCATTGGTTCAGAAATGGTAGAGTTTTAGATGTGCTGTGTTCCAACTCCTCAGGATCGGTCGTCCGTCTTTATCCTTTAACTGATATGCTCCCTGTCCGACCACTTCGGTGATCAAGTAAGGTCCTTCCCACTGTGGTGCTAGCTTTCCGTCGGATGGGTTCTTAGTGTTCTGGAAAGTTTTCCTGAGGACCCAGTCTCCAACCTTGAATGCCTTGATTCGGACGTTCTTGTTGTAGCTCCTTGCGACTTGTTGTTGGAACCTGACCATCCTGATTCGGGCTTTCTCTCTGATCTCGTCCGTTGTGTCCAGATTGTGTGCTAGTTCGATGTCATTTTGTTCGTTTGTCTGAAGGTTGCAGCGAGCGGTCGGAACCAGTAACTCAGCCGAGATGACCGTCTCACTCCCATAGACGAGAGAGAAAGGCGATTGCCCGGTCGCATTCTTTGGAGTAGTCCTGTTGGACCAAAGAATAAGTGGGAGTTCGTCTGCCCATTTGCCTTTAGCCCATGTGAGGCGTTTCTTGAGGTTGTTGATAATGATCTTGTTGCTGGATTCGGCTTGTCCGTTGGATTGCGGATACCGAGGTATGGATGTGACCAACTTGATGTTCCATTGGTCGCAGAAGGTTCGAGTCTTATGACTGATGAATTGGGAGCCATTGTCGCACACGATTTCTGATGGGATGCCAAATCTGCACAAGGTATTGAGTTTTACGAATGAAATGACGTGTTGATCTTTTACCTCTCTGTAGGCTTCGGCTTCGATCCATTTAGAGAAGTAGTCCGTCATGGCAAGGAAGAAGACTCTTTGACCCGACGCAGGGGGGAGCTTTCCGACGATGTACATTCCCCATCTCATAAAGGGCCATGGAGCTAGGGTCGGATGGAGGAGCTCCGAAGGCTGATGATGGATGGGTGCGTGCCGCTGACAGCCGTCGCATCTCTTGGTGTATTCCATGGCGTCTTTGTTCATCGTTGGCCAATAGTACCCGTTTCATAGGGCTTTTCCTGAGAGGCTTCATCCGCCGGTGTGATTGCCACACTCCCCTTCGTGCAACGATTGTAGGATACGTCCGACTTCTGGAGTCTTGAGGCATCGTAGGAGTAGTCCTATAATAGATCTTTTGTACAAAGTGTTATCTATGATATCGTAAGAGAGTGCTTGGACCTTGAGTCTTTTTGCTTCCGTCTTGTCGTCGGGTAGGATGCCGTCTTTTAACCATCTAATGTAAGGTAGCATCCAGTCGTCATTGGTGTCGACGATGTCTTCTTCTGATCGGTCGCCTATTTCCATGGCGACGAGTTCTTCAAGCGATGTTGACTCGACGGATGTCCTTGGGACGGCTGGCGTCATGATGTGGGCCAATGGTATGTGTGGAAATTCCTTCGGGTTTAGGACGGATCCCAGATTAACGAGTGCGACAGCTTGGGAGTTAAGATCCCTGGGCACCTGTCTGATGTTGAATGTTTGGAATTGTCCGATCAGTTTCTTGGCAACCTCCGGGTAGGCTATCATTCTGGTATCCTTGGCATTGTACGACCCTTGTATCTGGTTTACGACCAGCAGGGAGTCACAAACAACTTTGATCTCTCGGACCCCTAAGTCGCGAGCTAGGATGAGTCCGAATATGAGTGCCTCGTATTCAGCTTTGTTGTTAGTCGCATCCCACTCACATCTGACAGCTTGAGCTATCTTGTCTCCTTGTGGCGATTTTAGCACAACCCCTAGCCCCGATCCTCTGGCATTCGATGCCCCGTCTGTGTGGAGCTCCCATGTACCTGCCTCGTCTGTCGCGAGTAGTTGTGTTGCTTCTTTTGTGGCTTCTTGCTCTAGGGTCGGACTGAAATCGGCCACAAAGTCGGCTAAGGCTTGCGACTAGATCGATGTCCTGGGCTCGTATTCGATATCGTAACCACTGAGGTGTATGGCCCATTTGGTCATTCGTCCTGTGAACTCAGGTTTCCTCATGATAGCTCTCATGGGATGATTAGTGCGAACAGTAATAGTATGGGATTCGAAATATGGTTTGAGTTTGTTCGAAGTCATTACCAATGATAGCACGAGCTTTTCAAGTGACGAATACCTTGTTTCGGCTGGTAACAGCGTCCGACTGACGTAATATATTGGCGATTGTTTGTCATCCTCCTCCCTGACCAGTACTGCGCTTACGGCTGATTCTGACACTGCAAGATAAAGAAATAAGGGCTCGTCGCCTTTAGGTTTGGTCAGTAACGTGGGACTGGCCAGGTACTCTTTGAGGTTTTGGAACGATGCTTCGTGTTCTTCCATCCATTGAAAGGACTTGTTCTTTTTGAGTGCGTCGTGGAAGGGTTTGCATTTGTCGGATGATTTGGAGATGAATCTGCTCAGAGCTGCTATTCGACCTGTGAGCTTCCGTACATCTTTGACGCATCGGGGGGATCGAAGGTTGATGAGAGCCTTGATCTGTTCTGGGCTAGCCTCTACTCCTCTTTGTGTCACCATGTATCCTAAGAACTTCCCTGACGACACTCTGAAGGAGCATTTAGTAGGGTTTAGTTTCATGTTGTACCTTTTGAGCACCTCGAAGCTGTCGCATAGGTGGTCTATGTGATCTTCTTTATTTTTGGACTTGACCAACATGTCGTCGATGTAGACTTCCATCGTGTCTCCGATTTGGTCTTTGAATATTTTGTTGACTAGTCGTTGGTACGTAGCCCCTGCATTTTTCAGACCAAAGAGCATTACTTGGTAACAATAGATACCTTGGCTGGTGATGAACGCTATTTTTTCTTAATCGTCGGGTTCCATAAGGATCTGATTGTAACCGCTGAAAGCGTCCATGAAGGTAAGCATTTTGTGCCCCGATGTGGCATCGACCATGGCGTCGATATGGGGTAGAGGGAACGAATCCTTGGGACAAGCCTTGTTGAGGTCTGTGAAGTCGATGCAGACTCTCCATTTGCCATTCTTCTTCTGGACTACGACCACGTTGGCTAGCCATTCAGGATAGTGGACCTCCATGATCTTTCCTGTTTCCAATAAGCTTTTGACTTCGTCGTCGACTATCTTGTTTCGCTCAGGGGCGAACTTCCTGCGTTTTTGCTTGACAGGGGGATGAGATGGATCCATATTTAATTTATGAGTAATAACGTTTGGAGATATTCCGACCATATCCTCATGCGACCATGCGAAACAGTCGGCATTAGCCCTGAGAAAGTCAAGAAGTTGTTGTCGGGTCGAATCGTCCAAGTCCGACCCGACCCTTACCGTTTGGTTTGGCTTTGAAGGGTCTAGTGCGATTTCATCGAGTTTTTCCATTTCTGGTTCGACGTACCGACTAGGCCCTTCGCCGCTCTGTGGTTGCTATGCGGTCTTATGTTCGACTGCGTTCTTCATGGAAGCGACGTAGCGTTCTTTTACGGTCCTTTGATCTCCTTTGATCTCTTGGACTCCCCATTCAGTGGAGAATTTGATGACTTGATGATACGTTGAAGGTACTGCCCTCATAGCGTGTATCCATGGCCTGCCAAGAATACAATTATAGGGAGACGGACAGTCTAGGACTAAGAATTTCACCTGTTGGTTGATTCCTCCAGCGTATGTGGTTAGAATGATTTCACCAGTCATATGCGTAACCTCACCACTGAACCCGACCAGTGGGGTCGACTTCTTGATTAGGTCGTTCTCAGTCAGACCCATTTCTTTAAGAGCGTCAAGGGTCAAGAGGTTTGTCGAACTCCCTGTATCGATCAGTACTCTCCGTATTAAACAATTACCAATAGACAAAGAGATTACCAGACCATCGTGGTGACTATCCGACCCGTCGGAATCGGATTCGTCGAATGTGACCGTCGGAAGGTCAGATGTCCTCCTTGGCTTGAATTCCGATGCCTCGGGCTTGTCTCCCTTGCTTTCCCTAGCGTGTCGCTTAGCCGCAGAGTATGTGTTTCCACATATATCCGATCCACCTGAAATGGTATTGACAACTTTTGTATGGACGGGAGATGGGGGTTTGTTCTGTTTTACCTGATCTCGATGTTGCATGGTAGCCTTTGCCCGCTCCGAGATTACGTCGCGCAGGAGCCCCTGTGAGAGCAGCCTAGCGACTTCCTTCCGCAGGGCGATGCACTCGTCGGTCGAATGACCGTGGTCACCGTGGAATTCGCACCATCGACTCATGTCCTTCTTGACATCCGGTCGGTCGTTCTTTCGGGGCCATCTTACCTATTTTCCATATTTGTCGAAACTCTTGACGAGCTCCGACACGGAAACATTGAAATTATAAGACTGGACCCTAGGAGGCAACGCCGGACCGTCTCTCCATTCTTGTGACCTGTCTTGGAAAGAGTTTACCTGATTTGATTCGTTTCGATTACGAGAATAGGGATGAGATCGTCTGCCTCGACGGTTGTCGGGGGGATTTTTACGATCGGATGGATCGGGTCCGCGTGAGGCTTTACGCGACTCACGGTCTTCTTCCAATCTTACCTCGGCCATGGCTTTGGCTTGGACATCTTCAAAACTTTTACACGGGTACTTGGTAATCTCGTCGTAGAGATTGTTGTCTTTGACCAGACCTTGTCGGAAGTGTAACACCCCCAAATTTAACCCTATTTGAAAGCGTTATTGCCGATGACTCCGGACGTAAACCCCGAAGTCACCCCAGGCTTTTCCGACGTCATAACTGACTTAAAACACAGTTACAATACTAAAATCATAACTTTTATTAAACCACATGGTCGCGGAATTACACGATTCCAAAAACGACCCAATAATCAGAAATACAACAGCAAAAGTCTTTAACAGAATACAAAATAGCACAGCGGAAAACTTGTAAACAAAGCGACAAAACAACTTGTCGAAAACACCGTTCATCTTCATAGTCGCTCTAGCCTTCTCGGATCTGCATGTGCCGAAACGGACGGACGACACCCCCATGACGTTACAGAAACATAAAAATACAAGAGTTAGTCTAATGAATAGACTACGCAAGGGTTTCACCAATAATTCACACAAACACATCACAAGCAGTTCCACATATCACAAATCACATCACAATTTCAAGTCACATGTTTACAGCATATCTCTTATATTAGCGTTGATTCTAGCAGAATATACAACCTAATATAATATCATATTTTAATTATTTCAAATTAATTCATAACCACTTGCCTGGAAAGACGAGCTCATACAAAGCTTAAGAACGGGTCCCTGAGTCCAAAACGGGGATAGATCTGGAATAAAAATTCCTAGGAAACGACCCATAACAAGATCCTAACTTAGATCAAATACACTTATATATGAATCTAAAAGAATACAAGAAGAAATCAAAGGAAACGAGCCAAGCCCAAAGCCAAACCACAAAACACACAACTCGGACGCAAATACCGTGATCACGGCAAGTCGCGGCCAGTCGCGGTTCATCAACAGTGGCAAAGCTTCGACAGCTTCCATGGCGGGAAAGAATTATTACCCAATCGATTCAAGCTTCGCCTTGCATTCGAATTGATCACAAAGCACCTCTAAGCTTTACCTAACACCTTGGCAACCTTCTCCAACCCACGAAGCCTCTCGATTCAAGCCCAAAAACCGAGCTCACAGCTCGTGCATCAATGGTAAAACAGGGGAAAACAGAGGAGAAAGAGAGAAGAAGAAGAGAGAAAGAAAGGGTTCGGTCTTCACCTCCTTTTATAGCACAAATCCGAACCACCTCAGGGGGAACAAGCCGGGGACAAGGGGACAAAGGCAAAGGGCAAGTTGCAAGCCCACTTGGCCTGCCCACAGACGCTATAGTGGCCGCCTCGCGAGGAAGACGACACGCCTGGCATTGGCATTACCGCGATCGCGGCGAGTCGCGGTTAGTCGCGGCAGATCGCGGCAAGTCGCATCAAGTCGCGGTTTAAAGGCCGACTTCGTTAATTCATAACCGAACTCAACTTGGGTTAATTTCCTTAAACTCGGGTTAAATATATTCGTGCCACCATCTAGCACAAACATCTCAAGCAATTACCTCGCACAATTACCGTGCACAAATATCTTATATAAATACTGTGCACAAATACTTTACATAATTATCCTGCATATATTTGTGACACTCCAGGCCAAGCTAACACAGCTACCAAGCCACCCACCCATCTTACATGATGCCGGTGCCGGTACTGGTGCCCGCCTGAGTCCACAATTATCCTACACGAATATCTTATATAAATATTTTACAACAATATCTTATATAATTATTTTGCAACAATATTTCATACGAGTAAAGCTCAAAATTACCCTTAAAAATTACGGGGTGTTACATTACTATCCCCTTATTTTAAGTTTCGACCCCGAAACTTGCACTAAGCCAAAGAGGATTCCGCCTCACTAACAAACTTATTATCCGAACTTAATATCCTTGATCATAATCGGCCTTATGCCATCTCTAACTTAAATCCTTTAAGATTCCTTAATTTTTCTCCAAACATAATCACAACATCTCATTCCTACGTTCCTCGAAACGAATCACACAAGATACTACTCCTATTTCCTCAAAAAGAGTGATACCACAAGTCTTATAACCTCAAAGCATAACAAGGAAACTGGGAACTCAAGTCTCACTAGAGATTCACCTTAACAGACTCAAGAGAAGAGGCACGACTATGAACGGTGTAACTTTTTCACTTTTGAAAATTTAGAGTCTTCGCAAATATTTCAAACAAGTGAAAATATTTCAACGAATGAAAATATTTCAAACCGGACCTGTAACATCACCAGGCCAAGCTACCCCAGCCACCAAGCCACTCAGCCACCTTACATGGTGTCGGTGCCAGTACTGGTGCCGCCCGTGAGTTCACAAGAGCCGTTTGAAAACACTTTCAAACAAAACGAGTAAATGGTCCATTAAATCCCAAAACCCGTTTTAAAAACTTTCGGCTCTGATACCATTTCTGTAACAGAGCCTACGAAAACTGTTTAGCTCTGATACCATTTCTGTAACACCCCCAAATTTAACCCTATTTGAAAGCGTTACTGCCGATGACTCCGGACGTAAACCCCGAAGTCACCCCAGGCTTTTCCGACGTCATAACTGACTTAAAACACAGTTACAATACTAAAATCATAACTTTTATTAAACCACATGGTCGCGGAATTACACGATTCCAAAAACGACCCAATAATCAGAAATACAACAGCAAAAGTCTTTAACAGAATACAAAATAGCACAGCGGAAAACTTGTAAACAAAGCGACAAAACAACTTGTCGAAAACACCATTCATCTTCATAGTCGCTCTAGCCTTCTCGGATCTGCATGTGCCGAAACGGACGGACGACACCCCCATGACGTTACAGAAATATAAAAATACAAGAGTTAGTCTAATGAATAGACTACGCAAGGGTTTCACCAATAATTCACACAAACACATCACAAGCAGTTCCACATATCACAAATCACATCACAATTTCAAGTCACATGTTTACAGCATATCTCTTATATTAGCGTTGATTCTAGCAGAATATACAACCTAATATAATATCAGATTTTAATTATTTCAAATTAATTCATAACCACTTGCCTGGAAAGACGAGCTCATACAAAGCTTAAGAACGGGACCCTGAGTCCAAAACGGGGATAGATCTGGAATAAAAATTCCTAGAAAACGACCCATAACAAGATCCTAACTTAGATCAAATACACTTATATATGAATCTAAAAGAATACAAGAAGAAATCAAAGGAAACGAGCCAAGCCCAAAGCCAAACCACAAAACACACAACTCGGACGCAAATACCGCGATCGCGGCAAGTCGCGGCCAGTCGCGGTTCATCAACAGTGGCAAAGCTTCGACAGCTTCCATGGCGGGAAAGAATTATTACCCAATCGATTCAAGCTTCGCCTTGCATTCGAATTGATCACAAAGCACCTCTAAGCTTCACCTAACACCTTGGCAACCTTCTCCAACCCACGAAGCCTCTCGATTCAAGCCCAAAAACCGAGCTCACAGCTCATGCATCAATGGTGAAACATGGGAAAACAGAGGAGAAAGAGAGAAGAAGAAGAGAGAAAGAAAGGGTTCGGTCTTCACCTCCTTTTATAGCACAAATCCGAACCACCTCAGGGGGAACAAGCCGGGGACAAAGGCAAATGGCAAGTTGCAAGCCCACTTGGCCTGCCCACAGACGCTACAGTGGCCGCCTCGCGAGGAAGACGACACGTCTGGCATTGGCATTACCGCGATCGCGGCGAGTCACGGTTAGTCGCGGCAGATCGCGGCAAGTCGCGTCAAGTCACGGTTTAAAGGCCGACTTCGTTAATTCATAACCAAACTCAACTTGGGTTAATTTCCTTAAACTCAGGTTAAATATATTCGTGCCACCATCTAGCACAAACATCTCAAGCAATTACCTCGCACAATTACCGTGCACAAATATCTTATATAAATACCGTGCACAAATACTTTACATAATTATCCTGCATATATTTGTGACACTCCAGGCCAAGCTAACACAGCTACCAAGCCACCCACCCATCTTACATGATGCCGGTGCCGGTACTGGTGCCCGCCTGAGTCCACAATTATCCTACACGAATATCTTATATAAATATTTTACAACAATATCTTATATAATTATTTTGCAACAATATTTCATACGAGTAAAGCTCAAAATTACCCTTAAAAATTACGGGGTATTACAGGAAGGCCTCAATGGAGGTTGTGACGTCGCAGTGGGAGATCGCCACTTTCTCCTTATTGTACCTGTTAAGATAATTCTGAAGGGGTTCGTTATACCTTTGTGTGACTCGGTAGAGGTCACTTGATTGTCTTTCGAGCCTTCGACTGCTAGCAAATTGACTCTTGAAAGAGTTGACCAGATCCGCAAAGGATGTAATCATTCCCTGAGGCAAATGCATAAACCACGTTAGTGCGGGACCCACGAGGGTTGTGCTAAAGATTTTGCATATGACAGCCTCGCGGCTCTCTCTTGAAACAGATGCAGCCATTAGTTTTTGTTTATAGAGAGAGATATGGTCATCTGGATCGGTGGCGCCGTCGAACGTCGCCATGTTGGGGAGATGGAACTTCTTGGGGATCTCGACCCTTGCAATTTCTTCGACGAACGGGGATTCTTCGAATCCGCCGGACGTTTCCCTCTCGATTGGTTGCGGGACTCCAGGGAGCATGTTGAAGCGATCGTCGATCGTCTTCATGTGTCTGTCGAGCGTCTGCTGGAAAAGAGCCAGGACATCTGGCGGATTGGTAACTTGTGGTTCGTCGATTCGGGCCCCAGCAGACCCGATCGGTGTGGAAAAGGTGACATGGTTAGTCGAAAATGGACTAGCGAAAGGAGTTCGAGACGTACCCTCACTGTGTCCGGGACGTCGTATGCTCGGAGGCGTCGGCTCGATATTGTCCATGTCGAGGCGTGTTCGGACGCCGCCGTGGACGGGCACGTTCCTAGATCCTGAAGCCATTGACTGTACATGCGACTTAAGAGACTCATTTTCACGGGTTAGTTGCGTGATCTCGGCTTCGGATTGGATTGACAAAGCGGCTAGGGCCTCGGTCTTTTGGCGTTGCTGGGCTAGTTCCTCTTGAAGGGTGGCCATTTTTTGGGAAAGTTCTTGGAACTGGGTTGGAGTAGGATTTTCGGTTGAGATTACTGCATCTTGGGTTCCATCTTCGAGACATGGTTCTTGATTGTCGGTAGATGGGTCAATAGTCATGGTTGGAAAGTTTCGGAAGGGTGATCGGCAAGTTGCCCCACGGTGGGCGCCAAATTGTTTTGGGGCGAAAAGATCCGACGACCTAAATCGCCTTAGAGGGGGTAACTAGTCGATCGGGTGATAGAAAACAATCCAAACCAAGCAGATAATTGACAAGCAAAGAGTAAATGTAGGATAGTGAGATGATTTTATTAGATAATGTATTGATCGGGTCGAATCGAGATACAACTTGTCGTAGTTTAGACCGAGTGGTCGTGTAGGATTCGACCGATGACTTTTAGGTGGCAACCGGTGGAGAGTAAGCGCAGATGATTGCTAGAGAGCTAGGCGGGGAGCGTAAGTGTTGTTCTGATCCGTTTGTGAGCCAGGATGCTTGTGTTTTTTGCGTTAATGTGTTCGTATCTTCTTATCTTCTTCGTCGTCCAAATATGGTAAGTTCTTTTCCATTGTGACCGTTGTGTTTTTTTAATATCTTCGTCTTCAATGTCGGGAGCAATGGCAAGGATTATGCCATTTAATTATTGCAATTATGGTGGTTTGAATGATGTAGACGTTGCGTGATCTGGGCATTAAATGTATGGCGAGATTCTCGCGATCCTGTCGGAGGGCATTCGACCAGAGAAGTCTTGTCGCCTCCTCTGAGCCTTCTCCTTTGTTCTTCCGATCTACAATGGGCTTGGGCTCGATTCACTTGACCCATCTTCTCCGGGGATGCCAGGCCCAACAGTAACCATATTCAAAGCTTAGGGATATTATGTTTATTTTGTTATGTATGTATTTTTCGGATGACATGTACTACTACGCATTAGTAAAAAAATTGTGTTTTAATTCATGAAATGGCCCAAACTCAAAACAAAAAAAGCATAATGGCCCAAACTAGGCCCAATAGTACAAAAAAAAGCTTAATGGGCCCAAACTAGGTCCAATAGTACAAAAAACACACAAAAAAGGTTAATAGGCCCAAACTAGGCCCAATAGTACAAAAAACACACACAAAAAAGCTTAATGGGCCCAAACTAGGCCCAATCCGCCAAAATAGCAACAAATCGAGAAAAAAATGAGTATACTAACATGTAACGAGTTCATATTACTTTCTCGTATTACATAAGTATGCTAACATGTAACGAGTTCATATTACTTTCTCGTATTATATGAGTATGCTAACATGTAACGAGTTCATATTACTTTCTCGTATTACATAAGTATGCTAACATGTAACGAGTTCATATTACTTTCTCGTATTACATAAGTATGCTAACATGTAACGAGTTCATATTACTTTCTCGTATTACATAAGTATGCTAACATGTAACGAGTTCATATTACTTTCTCGTATTACATAAGTATGCTAACATGTAACGAGTTCATATTACTTTCTCGTATTACATAAGTATGCTAACATGTAACGAGTTCATATTACTTTTTTCGTATTACATAAGTATGCTAACATGTAACGAGTTCATATTACTTTCTCGTATTACATAAGTATGCTAACATGTAACGAGTTCATATTACCTTCTCGTATTACATAAGTATGCTGACATATAACGAGTTCATATTACTTTCTTGTATTACATAAGTATGCTGACATGTAACGAGTTCATATTACTTTCTCGTATTACATAAGTATGCTTACATGTAACGAGTTCATATTACTTTCTCGTATTACATAAGTATGCTGACATGTAACGAGTTCATATTACTTTCTCGTATTACATAAGTATGCTGACATGTAACGAGTTCATATTACTTTCTCGTATTACATAAGTATGCTAACAAGAAGTATATGCATGATTTCACGCTTAAGCTAAGCGAAAGACTACACGCGTAAGCTAAGCGCATGACTACACGCTTAAGCTAAGCGTGTGGTAATGCGCTTAATACAAGCGTGAAATCATGCATATACTTCATTATTTGAAGATTGCAGTCTTATCCTCATAACTAATCCTGGTCTGTTTCTCCAGAAACACTACAGCTTATAGTTTTTTATACTTCTTCGTTTTGAACGTATTCGTTTTTCGATGGAAGTATACATCAGTGGACTATTAACTTTCTCGTTTTGATTACAAGTACAGACAATGCCCACGTGAACTCTCCTTTTGATGAACTCCAATCTACCGCACAGTCATAAATTAAGTTAACCCCCAACCACCACAAGAGTAAAATGAGAATTTTGAGGACACTATAAATCTCCTTCTACTCCTCCATCATTCTCCTAGACGAAGAACCAAGTTCATATTTCACCCTATAAATAGAAAACTATTAACTTTCCATTTTGTAATTATTTGTTTTTCGATGTTAATCGTTTCGTACTTTGTCGATTTTCTTATAGTTGTTCATACATCTTGTTATGGCTCGGTAAAGTTATGTTGCTATTTCGTACTTTGAGGTAAGTATCAAACGACATAATAAACATGAACAAACATACTAAACCAAATAAGATAAAATAGATAACATTTACCGAAACACTCCCTACATATGAATCGTGTCTAATCCAAACATAAAAACTAATGTGGTTGCGAGCCACTACCTTTGCCAGGTTCCGTGACAGAATCACGAAACATCTGGGACTGGCGAGGTGGAGGTGGGGCTAAGGGTGGGGGCTGCCCAATCAGCATATCAAGCCATAATCTTGCAAGTCCCTCAAATGTCTGTGTCGCCGCCTCGGGTGTGCGTAAGTAAGTGCGGATATCAACAGCAACCACCTGAATGCGATGTATACAAAGTAAGTAATATTTGTCAAACTATTGCAATATACACAATAAGAGATAAAACATTCAAACAATTCAACAAAAATAAGCGTACCGCGACTGCGTCAGCAGCTGGAGAGACATGGATAGGGCCGACCTGACGATCACGTCTGACGGAACCGGGATCGACCAAGGGATGAGAACACTCGTCATACCAATCTAAATAGTCGGCAGACATGTCCCAAAATTGAGTCGCATCTGGTCCATGCAGATCAATCAACGGTCTTGGATCTGCATCCCATGCTACTAGAAGCTCATCAGTAAAACTGACCTCGTATCCCTTAATTTCCGTATTCCTAACGGCCTTGCACGGCTGAATGGGCACAACTGGGACTGGCTGCACTAGCCCAAACTGTCTGAGGGCTCTGTCCGGGTGGTATGTCTCTTGAACATCTACAATGCGTAGTACACCGCGAAACCTAGTAGGAGCTACCTCAGGAGCTTGGAAGTCCAACCCCACCCAAGGGGTCCAGGTAACCTGTAAAGTCAAAAAGGCAAAGTCAAAACATATTTTTGTAATTAAAGACTAAGATATCAAAAATTACGTGTACTATTCTACCTCCTCATATCTCATGGCGTCTAGTATGCGGCGTATAGCGATAAAACGGTCACTGTCTCTACTGTTAAGCACCTCCGAGGCACCAAGAACAGCTACTCCAAAAGCCTGGAGGTTGGTAACATATTGTTCCCGAAAATGTGGGAAATATGCCCAAACCCAGCACTGTAAATGAATAAATAACGCTATTAATGACCGAAATATTAAAACGTAACTTAATATTTCACTAATCCATCCAATATCTTACCCTAATCAGAATCCCACAAGATGCAATACCCTGCGCTCCATGCCTAGACGCCTCTCCCAAGTTGCGGTACACGAAGGCTAGAATCCCAGCTCCCCATGCAGTGTCTTCGGTAACGTCGTGGTCAAACAAAAGCGCCACCCACTTGTGCTTCACGGCGTTAGTCAACTTGTCCACCAAGATAGTCGAGCCGAGAAGCAACAAGTGGTAGTACGTAGCAATAACGCCCTCGTCACGCTCATCACTCCCCATCATCTCCACCAGTCTACTCTCTAAAAATGCCAAACGAATACCGCCAGCTGTGTTCCATCTCTTCATCTGGTCCTGCCCAACGTCCAGATGAGTACAGATGCGATATCTCACCGCCGGATCACTGAGGTCTGAAGTACAACTCCTCCCATGTATGGGAACCCGTAAGATTTGGAGAATATCAGCAAGGGTGATGGTCATCTCTCTAAAGGGCATATGAAATGTGTTCGTCTCGGGATGCCATCTCTCCACAAATGCAGAAATCAATGTTGAATCCATGCTGCATGCAATGCCAAGTGTGCGTAGACCTGTAAGCCTGCTCCGCTCAGCCAGCCTAAACCACGTATGTGGCTCAAGGCTAATATAATCCTCGTGGGCAGCACAATGGGCTGAGCGGAAATGCTTTTTACTTTAGTTTATGTGTTGAATCTTTAAAATGTTTTGTAAGGGTATTTAGTGATACCCCGTATTTCTGTAAGGGTATTTTGGAAATTACCTGAACGTCTGTTGTGTACGTCGATTTAATTTCGGAGACTGAAAGACATTTTGTAATGTTCTTAATCTCTGTAATATTTTTCTAAGTGAAATAATATACAGTCGACGTATTTTGGGATTTAATACTCGTTCGTGTACGACTATTATTTATCTCGGATTAAGACCTTGTTGTTCCAAGCTTAAACGGACGAAGAATGGGCTTGGCGGCGACCGCCGTAAGGCAGGCGGCGACCGCCGCCTGACAGGCTCTGACATCGTCATCCTCTTCCGGCAAGTGGCGCCAAAAAGCGGCGACCGCCGCAGGGCAAAACGCAGCGACCGCCGCATGCCAAAATGGGCAGCGACCGCCGCCTAGATGCAGGTTGTTGGATTGTTAGAGTTACGTCTGAGGGAACAAAAGCTTTGTTCCCACAGAAGGCACAGCGGATTAAAATAGCAAGAAGGGTAACAGAACAAACTCACGATATATAGTGGAAACCTGATTAGCAAAACTAGCTTCTCAAGGAAAAACCACTACCTTCAAGCTTCCGCTTGAGAGGATTTTGAAGTGTGTACTTGTCTTATTGATTTCTTGTTCGATTACACTTGTAGCATGGACTCCAAAATACTAGACTTCCCACCTAGATTCGAATATCACTCCTACAACGATGAATCTGAACTCAACCCTCAAAGACTTACACACACCTCACTCTCTTTTTCTTCTCAACTGAACGCTCTTTTTTCTTCTTTTTCTTCTTCGTCGTTTTTTAGAAAAGAATCCATGCTTCTCTTAAATACAACTCGGCTAAAACCCTAATTGACACAAAATTAGGAAATACTAGAATCGGATTACAAAGATATGATTTTGTTTTGAAGATAAGATATCACAACCGGTTATATTAATTAAGGAAGGAGTTTCTTAATTAATCCAACCGATTGGATAACGTTCTTCTCTCTCCAATCGCCTTATCTTAGGAAAGATTCCTAGGATCAATACGATCGGGTTTTCTCTCTCCATATCTTCGCGCAATCCGGCTTGATCATTGGAGCCGAAGTCTTCATCCTCTACCGCGTGGCTTCTTGGTTTGTTTCCTTAACTCAGCACGCTGGATGACTTCTTTCCTTTTGCAGCCTTGATCTGGTCCGTCACTTCAGTTCCTTGAGAGGTAACAAAGCGCTAAGCAAGCCTTTGTTCCCTCTGAGATCCTGTGCTGCAAAGCTCCCTGGGATAACTCTTCTTGTCCCTGGAACACTTGGTACACATATTAGTTGAGTGTTTGTAACCATCAAAACCTAAGGAATTCAACAAATTCCCCCTTTTTGATGGTGACAAATACCCTTAACAATAAAGCATATACCAACTAGAACAAGACAAAACTGACAAGAAAGTTTCCCACTAAAAACACCATTAGTTCCCCCTAAGTCCAGCAATACATTTTACCTGTTCTGTTTCCCCTTAGACAATACTACCTGTCATTTTCCCCCTTTTGGCATCATCAAAAACACAGTAAGGAGTTAGAGAAGAAAATTCACAACCAGATAAACACAAGCACCCCTTGTCATTGATTAAGAAAAAACAGAAAACATGCAAATACCACCAAAACAGACAAAATATCAACCATTGTCAGAATGCCACACAGGGCACATAAACCAGATAACAAAAAAACAGAATAAGGAGGGGTAGACAGCCAGGGAACAAAATAAGTGGGTGGATGGCAGGTAAACGGTTAGGCATCACTATGACCAGCCGATGGAGCTGATGCGTGATGGGAGAGAAGTGCGCGTACGTCTGCCAGGAGAAGCGTCTGCTGAGCAGCCAAATCCTGCACTGCCTGGCAAAGACTTCTCAGATCCTTCCCCAGAGATGATTTCTCATTCAGTTCCCCCTCAGAACTGTCCGCCTCAGAATCTTCCATAGTCTCAGAAACAGCCGGAACACTATCCAGTTTCACCCAGCCTTCGTCACCTTGAAGAACAAACTTCATCTTGTGTAGATTACTGACATCGAAGGGGCGGGAGAAGACACTCGATTCCGCCGAGGAGTTGTAGACTTTATGGTACTCAAGAATCTTTTTGACAACTCGAGGGAACGGAAGAGCGTGCTGGTTTGTGTTCCTAGCATGGGACATGTGCTGCATCATAATCATGGGGAGGCAAATGGGTTCCTTCTTCAATAGCGTAGATAGGAGGACAATATCCAAAATCAGCAGTCGGTTCCTATTCTGTCCCCTGGGCGTGATGTTGCTGATCAAGAAGTGGTATAATACTTTGTTGACGGCAGACATCTCAGATATGTCAAGATCACCACTTCCCAAAGCATTCTCAATGCCAGCCACTGCCCACACAGCTTCAGAATATGGAAAATCCTTAGGCCATCTTCCTTTTGGGTACTCGCCATACCCCTCATGTGGGACTCCCAAGGCTACTCTCAACTCAATGCTCGAAAACAGATGTACCTTCCCTCCAAGCTTGTAGCTCCCCAGAACGGCGTGGGGTCTGACTTCCATCACATAAGACGAATAGAACTCCGTTATCAAGTCCTCATCCACTCCTTCTTCTTCCACGAACAGCCGACTCCACTTCTGAGCATCCAGTACTGCATACACCTCCTCCAGATAATTCTCCTTAAGGAACTCCGGGTCCACCAGCAATTCTTTTACCACGGACTTATGGCTCATGCTTTTGACTTCATCAGCCGCCACCTTTCCTTTGGCCTTGGCGGGCTGACGATGTTGACTTTTGCGGAGAGGACCAACAGAGACCTTGGCTTTCTTCGCTTTGTTCCCAGTGAGGGGTTCTGACTCCTCGTCAGAATTCACTGTGATGGCCTTCTCGGACTTCTTCTGAGAGCGGGTCTTCCTCTTGGAGGAGTATGCAGTCTTTATCCTTCCAGATGACTTTAGAGATATAAGAGGTTCCTCCTCATCTTCTTCCTCAACCAATTCCTTGGCGAGACACCTTACAACTCCCTGAATCTTCTCCTTCACAGCCACGTGCTCCTCAGTGGTGACTGGAGTGGTCTCTCTAGGTAACTCATTTATCTCCTCTTCAATGGGGTCAGGATGGGTTGGAGAGGAATAAACCTCCTCTCTTTCAGTAGAGGATATGGCAGTGGGAACGGCCGGGGAGATTTTAGGGTTAGGGTTTTGTGGAGTGGGTTCTGTGTTTGGGGCGATTGGGGCGATTGGGGCTATGTAGGGGACCATGGCGAGTTGGTCCTGGTTGGGTGATGGTGGAGGGGTAACAGTGGTGGTCGCTGGGGTGGTGGAGGTGGAAGGCAAGGACTGGGTAATGGTGGCGAGGAGAGCGGGGTATGTCCCCATGGAGGACAATTTGGCGAGGAGGTTTTGGAGGTCTTGGGCGAGGTTAGTGTTTGAGGCCATTTTTGTGAGAGAGAGAGAGAGAGCTGGGAAGACGAGAGGCAGAGAGGAAGAGGAAGATAACTTGAGGAAGATAAGGAAATAGTGAAGAGGGGACATACCTAGAGACCCGAATTATATAGCCATCACAAAATCTTCCAGAAATTCCAAAGATAAAATCTGATCCTTTCAGTTTCCAAAAGATAAAAATTACAATCTTCCATTTTCCCAAAAACTTGCCAGAATCTCGTCCAAATCCAATTGAACCAGCCGAAAGATCTCTTTCTAACTTCTTTCCATCAAATCAACCCTTAATGCACGGCGTGTCCCAACACAAGGTTTCCATTATTACATTCTGCCATACACACGTCATCTCAGACCTGCAAGCCACAGAGGCCGAACCGTTTTCCTGCCAAAACAAAAAGTAGTAGGGTGTGATGCTGGGGGTTAGTTACCATAGAGGGTACAAAAGACCATCACACCAAAATATATGATATTTACGATTGATTTTTACATCATGCCTGAGGGGTCTCCAGTTGTGGATGATTAGATGGGCTCATAGGAGACATCAAGCATGGCGGTTATGAGTGAGCTGTAGAATCAACTATCATTTGGGCATATAATGAGGGAACAAATCATCAAGTTGATTCTTTTGGGCCGAAATAGAGCTGATTCATGTGACATATGATAACATAGATGACCATGCAAGACATTCAGTACATAAAGGAAGTAAAAGCACATAGTCAAGCCTTTCGAAAATTAATACCCAAGGAAGCTAATGCATAATAAGGCATGAAGATTCGACTTTCACAGTTTACCACGTAATCTAGCCAATCATCGAGGGAACACAACACATAGACATGTAGTTAGGGGAACAAACCAGACTTCGTATGGAACTGAATGTAGAGTTCCCCAACAGGTGTTCCAATGAGAAAATTGGCGTTTGATCCCCCGTTTGCCAATCTTTCTCGACACAGTGATGTCCTTCCTAGATGTACATGGTACCTGGAATTTTCACACAAGGAACATATTAGTCAATGAGTCTTTATCCCTATTTTCTTTACCTTTGACACCAGGTCTTTGAGTCTCAAGTATTCCATGCAGAAGTGAGGTGAGACTCGCTTTGTTCCCTGTCAAGTAACTGACCCTTGAATGAATGAAACACTAGGAACATTCCTCACTTTATCCTGCACAGAAAGAGTTAGTTCTTGCGAACCCAGACAAACTTATACTTTCTGGGTTTGGGAGCAACATATCTAATCTTAGGAGGTTCAACTTCTATATGCTCCCTAGTAGTGCGAGCAATCTCCTCATTATGTTGCTTCAGCAGGCACTCTTGCTTGTAATGACCAGAATGCCCGCAATACCAACAGACCCTTTGACACTTCAGATCTACATACTTGCTCTGTCCTGGCCAAATTGTTTTGTTAGCAATCCTTGACTGAAAATCAATATTATTGGACTTACTGCTTTGGGATTGCTTCAGCCAAATTGCATGAGCCTTCTGTCCATGATACCAAGCCTTGCCTTCCTCAGTCGAATTAGAACAGTCTTTGCCTTTGTTCCCTCCGGCGGAACATTCCCCCTTTTCTTTTACAGACTGTTTTCCTTCAACTTTGGAGCCTTTTTTCTTAGTGTCATCAACAGGAAGCTTAGGTTGATAGCCAATTCCAAAGCGAGGTACTTCCTTCTTTTCAGGTTTCTTTTCATTCCTGGCTGCAACAAAGACAATACCTTTTGGCTCGTCCTTTTGTTCCTCACTGAGTTTGGTTAGATCACTAGAAAGTTTTGCATTTCCTAGTTTTAACATTAAAGACTCAGCCTCGAGTGAGAAAATAGTGGACTCTAGAGACTTAATCTTTTCAGTGAGTTCTGGACACTCAGAGCATGTGTTTGAAGAGGAAGATGAACCTTTCTCAAGCGTGAGCACTCTTTCAGCCCAAACCCGATTTTCTTCGATCAGACCTGAGATCGATTCATCTTTCTCTTCGAGTTGCTCACTGAAAAGACTACTCTCGCGAACGAGATTTTTAATGAGAGAGATCAAGCTTTCTTTAGATTTGCATTTTAAGCTTGATATAAGATCAGATTTAGTTACCTCATCGTTGATTACCTCTCCCTTTGTCTCGTTTGGAACTTCAACGGCCATTAAGCATACATCCCTGGAATGTGACGAATCTTCGTCATCTGAGTCTGATTCTCCCCAGGTGGCAACCATTGCTTGCTTCCCTTCATTTGCTGGAGGCATTCCTGCCTTCTTTTTGAAGCAGTTTCTGGCCATGTGTCCCTTGTTCTGACAGTGGTAACAAACCACATCTTTCATGTCTCTGTTCCCTTCAGAGGAACTGGGCGAGTCTTTGTTCCGAGACCATATCTTCCTCATTGCCCTTGTGATAAGAGCAACATCTTCATCGCCATCCTCATCTTCATCGCCCATTTGAGACAGATCAAATGCCCTTTCCACCTTCAGGGCAATGCTCTTCGCCTTCTCCTCTCCTTTCTTGTTTATCTTATGGTTATAGACAGAGGCGTTGCTTTCCATCTTAGCAACCACCTCTTCCATAGTAAGAGTCTTGACGTCTGTTTGAGAGTAGAGGGCAAGAGCAATGGCATCCCACTAAGTGTTGAGACCTTGCATGAAGTGATGAGTCAACTTCCAGTCTGGCATTGTTTCACCAAGGTACTGAAGTTGACCAACTAGCCCATGGAACCTGGAGTATTACTCTTGAATGTGTTCATCTTTCCCTTGAGAAACTTGGTCATACTCCTTGATCAGAGAAAGGATCTTGTTCTTCTTTGTGTCTTCATTTCCCTGATGAAGGCGCTTCAAAGCATCCCAGATCTCCTTAGCAGTTTTGTAGCTCATGATTTTCTTGAGATCTGAGGGAGAAAGAGCCATGTGGAGGATCTTCTTGGCCCTATTGTTTTTCTTCAATTTCTTCCAGTCCTCATCGGTGTAGTCGATCTTTGGTTTTGGCTTAGTCTCATCTTCATCATTCTTGATAACCAAAGGACCGACTTCTATGACTCTCCATATCTGTCCGTCGAAGGAACGGATGTGGGATTCGATTTGTTCTACTCACCAATCATACTCACCGGCTTTCAGCATTGGCGGCTTCCAGAATGAATCACCGATTGCATTGCTTGACGACGACATCTTTCCTGCAAATTTTGTAACGAAAACAATCTAGAGCACCAGGCTCTGATACCAATTGTTGGATCATTAGAGTTACGTCTGAGGGAACAAAAGCTTTGTTCCCACAAAAGGCACAACGGATTAAAATAGCAAGAAGGATAACAGAACGAACTCACGATATATAGTGGAAACCCTGATTAGCAAAACTAGCTTCTCAAGGAAAAACCACTACCTTCAAGCTTCCGCTTGAGAGGATTTTGAAGTGTGTACTTGTCTTATTGATTTCTTGTTCGATTACACTTGTAGCATGGACTCCAAAACACTAGACTTCCCACCTAGATTCGAAGATCACTCCTACAACGATGAATCCGAACTCAACCCTCAAAGACTTACACACACCTCACTCTCTTTTTATTCTCAATTGAACGCTCTTTTTTCTTCTTTTTCTTCTTCGTCGTTTTTTAGAAAAGAATCCATGCTTCTCTTAAATACAACTCGGCTAAAACCCTAATTGACACAAAATTAGGAAATACTAGAATCGGATTACAAAGATATGATTTTGTTTTGAAGATAAGATATCGCAACCGGTTATATTAATTAAGGAAGGAGTTCCTTAATTAATCCAACCGATTGGATAACGTTCTTCTCTCTCCAATCGCCTTATCTTAGGAAAGATTCCTAGGATCAATACGATCGGGTTTTCTCTCTCCATATCTTCGCGCAATCCGGCTTGATCCTTGGAGCCGAAGTCTTCATCCTCTACCGAGTGGCTTCTTGGTTTGTTTCCTTAACTCAGCACGCTGGATGACTTCTTTCCTTTTGCAGCCTTGATCTGGTCCGTCACTTCAGTTCCTTGAGAGGTAACAAAGCGCTAAGCAAGCCTTTGTTCCCTCTGAGATCCTGTGCTGCAAAGCTCCCTGGGATAACTCTTCTTGTCCCTGGAACACTTGGTACACATATTAGTTGAGTGTTTGTAACCATCAAAACCTAAGGAATTCAACACAGGCCTAGCCCTGCCTCGCCGGCTTGGCTCCGTGATGGTCGACGAATTGGGTGACCTCCGATCTTAGCTCTCCATGTGCCCTTGGTTGTCCCCTGGAGTTTTGGCTATTTAAAGGAGGATTTGGGAGCTGAATTGAGCACAAATCTGAAGCTCAATCTCCCTCGTAATCATCTCGCCGGAAATTCAAGTTTCCCCGGATAATTCACAATAAATCGCCGGAGCTCCATTTGGTGTTATTCCAGTTGCAAAGTGAAGCTTTGGAGGCCCTTTAAAGCTTAGAATTCAAAGCAAGGCAAAGGAGAGGCAAAACGATCATCGTCGGTGAGTTTTATGCCTCTCGTAATTTTTCCCGGTGTTCATAGCGGCGCCCGCCGTAAGGCAGGCAGCGACCGCCGCCATGAACAGGCGGCGCCCGCCGTAAGGCAGGTGGCGACCGCCGCCAGAAGCTCTTGGCCTGTTTCGGCCTTGGCTTCTGTGGCTTTCGATCGGGCTTCGTTCCTTTCGATTTCTTCCGTTATTCTTTAGGTTCGTACTCGTTGTTGTCGAATCTAACTTAGGGTTTCTTTATGGGTCGATCCGAAGGAATCTGTGTTGTCAGATCTGTCCCTGCTTCGAGCCTGGAAACCAGTTGTCGTCGTACCTAGCTTCGTTAAGCTTCTGCGGATTTAAGGCAAGTGGCGGTTCGCTCTTGCTCATCATTCCATGTTTCCATTAATTATCAGTTGTTTAATTGAGTAATTAATTTGGAATGAATATTGTGTTCGTCTGCGAACAGTTTTGTTAATTGTTTTAGCGAACTAAAATATGATATTATAATAGGTTGTATATCTATTAGAACAACGCTATTATGAATATATATTTATGTTGATAGCCTTGAGGGCGGTTATGTTGATGTTTGTGGACTATTGTTGTGCTTGAACTATTTAGTTGGCACTAGTAGTTAGGAACGTTGGATTTGTTGGGATCCAGTCATTTTTTTATAATTTGGTAGAGAGGTGGCTAGACCCCACCTAATACCACATGGATGGTCATGACCCAACCTCTGATACACGAGTATAGAGGTGGTGCACTTAGCTAGTGTCACAAACCTTGGGAATGATTCCCTTCGATATATGTCCCTCATGACGAAACATATATCTAAAAGCTTATAACGTGTTGTGCGTTTGAGAATATCATAAGATAAGTGCCGTTGTCGCACATAATTAATATACCTTGGGCGAGTAGTGCAGCTAGGCGCTAGTGCAGCTAGGAAAGCTCGTCTTAGCTTTTAGTCGCTCGAATGCGATACTGTAATTATGTGATTTTGTGTTGTTCTAGACTTTGTCATATCTTCCTATAAGACTTATTTCGTTGGAGTCTTCTTTCGAGTTGATTTCTGGGAAGACTCGGTCTTCCAGAATCTTCTCTCGTGCATGCCTTTTGCTGTATTCCAGTAGCAGTATGGTGGTTGACTATCGTACTCGACTGTTATTCGAGGGACGATGAGTCTAACCTAATACAACTACTTCGAACCTTCTGCTTTGTACCCTTGCATGGTCTTTCATTAGACTAACCAACCAAAATTGTTCTCTGCATGGTTGGCTGGTGTCATCCGCTCGATTCGGCACATCAGATAGAGCGCAGATGTGAGGAGACTAGAATGACTATGAAGACGACGGTGGTTTTTGGATGTTTTTAATGTTTTAATCAGGTTGAGAACCTTGGGCAGGTGATCATGGCGATCACAACCCCTTTTTGTATATTTTAAAAAAGACTTTCGCTGTATTTTGTTTAACTCTGTATTTAGTCCTATTCGGAATTGGGATGTAATTCCGGGACTCATGCTTTAAATCGAATATTATGATGATTTTGTATCATAAGTGTTTCATGGATTGTATTTAAATGGTAAAGCCTTGAGTGGCTTTGGTGAGGAAAACCGAGGTCACTGGCGGTAATACCTTTCCAAATGGGTTAAGATTTGGGAGTGTTACAGTTGTGGTATCAGAGCCTAAGTTTTAGAACGGGTTGGGTATTTGAAAACCAATTACTCGTTTTCAATTGAAAAGTATTTTCAAAAGGGCTCTGAATTTTCAAAATGAAAAGAATTTGAAAATAAAACACCGTTCATAGTCATGTCTTCTATCTATAGTCTGATGTAGTAAGCTTGCTTCTATGTCTAGAAAGACTAATTCCTTCCTCGTTATCATGTAGGATATGGGTGCGTGTCTTTCTCATAAGAGGGACTCGGTAGATGCCGAGATGGATTCACCATCTCCAGAAAGGCTCGACTTCCCAATACCCCAGGGGTGCTTCGAGGTTGGAGAACCAAGCAGCCCACCTGAGGAGATCAAGCATGTGCTTCCTGAGTCAGTAGTCCTGGTGTCAAAGAATGTTGTAGTTCCTATGGCAGCACCAGTTGAGCCACCAAGGGAGGAAGCAATGCAAGAAGATGAATCGTCTAGGTATGCGAGAGGGTACTATAATGACGTTTACCAGATAGAAATGATTCCTGAAGGGAGCGAGGAGGAAGATGAAGAAGAGGACCCCATAGAGGATGACCCCGACGAGGAAGAGGACCCCATCGAGGATGATCCTGAGGAGGATACCGAGATGGACCTCAACGGGCAGAACCAGGAGTCCGATGACTTGAGGCACTTATTGGTGGATAGTCAGGAACCGGGGATGCAATTTATTCACCCCAGTTCAGAGTTACCACTTGTGCAAGAGTACGCACTCATGTCTGATACTGACTGGAAAACACTTTATACCGAGTACGGTATTGGAAGAAGTGGCAGGGAATCTCAGCCTATCCCTACTCAAAGGAGAAGGAGGACAAAATCTGAGCTACGAGAGATCCTTCACCAAAGCGAGATGATCTCTTCTGAACAGCAATACCAGATGGATAAAATGATCGCCAGTGCTCAGAGAAGGGTTGGGCTAGGAGAGCCAAACTTGGATGATCCATACTTCACCATGATTGAGATAAGGCCAGGGACACCAGAATCATGTGTTCCAGGGCCAAGCAGGGTGCGTAGTCCATCGTCAGAATCCGATGGAGAACCCCGTCCGAAGAAGCCTTGCATGGGAAGTCTACCGTATAGGAAACGTTTCGGAGCACCGTGATAAGGACCGACGTTTCCTGTAGCAGTAGTTTCCTTTTCTTAGTATTTCAGCATGTACCGTGTAAATATTCTAGTATTGCGGCATGTACTTTGTGAAATACTACAATCTCCGAGCAATTTTGACCTGACGCTCGGGAGATCGGCTAATGTGCAGTTGTAAAATAGTTCAAGTTCATCTATAAAAATACCAAGTTGATCTACTCTGAGTGATTTTGCTACATTAAGTATATTGAATAATATTAATGTATAAAATACTTGGAACTGGATCGGTAAACAGATGGTGAACACGAGGAACACAATTCGAGATGGTGCTGGGACAAGCAATGACCCCAGACCAACTGTAGGAAATGTTGGACAAGACGAGCAGGAGTCAGGTTCCAACAATCATCCTAGGGGCAATGGTCAAGGTTAGACCAACGCTCCAATAGTATTAGATGTTGCTGCAATGGAAGCATTTCGAGGAATGATTATGCAGGAAGTAACTGAGATACTGCGACCAGGTGTGCCGCAGGCACAAGGTGTGCCAATACCTCCACCGATTCCCAGATTTGAGAAGCCAGTGAACCGTGTATTCCAAGAGAATGCAGTCAGGACTCGGGACAATTATGGTTGTGCGCTGAAGACTATTAATTCCATGAGGCCTGACAGCTACAACGGAAAAGGAGAACCGGTTAGGGTGACCCATTGGTTTTCCCACATGGAGCGGTTGTTCCGCAATGTGGATTGTACTGAAGCTGAGAAAGTACATATAGCTTCTCTTCAGTTGAAGGAAGAGGCTAGCGAGTGGTGGGAGAGTACCGGCTTAGCTGAAAGTCCTGTTTTGAACTGGGAGATGTTCAAGACAAAGATGACAGACCGTTTCTTCTCTCGTGCTATGAGGGAGGAGAAACACAAGGAGTTTCTGTACCCTAAAACGGATGGATTGAAGGTAACCGAGCTTGCGACCAAGTTCAATCACCTGTTACAGTATGCTGGACCTGAGATATCCAGCGAGGCATATAAAATCTGGTATTTCCATGAGTGGATGAGCCCAGATATCAAGCCAATGATGGTGCACCACACATACTCTACTCTGGAGTAGTATGTGAATGCAGCCTACAAATTGGAGGTGACTCTGGAGGAGTCAACCAAAAGACGCAATCGGCTAAGATCGATGCAGAATCAAGGGAGTGGATTCCAGCGACCTGCGCCACCGTCTAACTTTGCTAAGTCTGGTCGAGCAAAGATGGACACGACTCAAGGAGGGTCAACGCAGCAGATGGGCCAGAGCAAGAATCCAGTCCAGTGCTATAATTGTGGTGATGCGGGGCACAAGAGCATTGTGTGCCCAAAGGAAAGGAAGTTATGCTTTGAGTGTAGTCATAGAGGCCATATGCAGAAATTCTATCAGCAGGGAAAGCAGAGGGGAATGGAGTCACAATATGGGTCAGTTAATCAGAATAACCGGCCTAGGTTCAAGCCAGCTGAGACTCCTAGTCCGTCAATGCAAACAACTGCTCAGAATAAGGGGAAAGCCCCAGCTGCTTCTGGAGGTCCCGGTCAACGCATGTACGAGATGCGTGAGGCGGATGGACCTAACGCTCCAATTGCACAAGGTACTTTATACCTTTATTCTACTTCAGTATGCATTCTGTTTGATTCGGGTGCTACCCATTCCTTTATTTCGGATAGTTGTGTTAGTAATTTAGGATTAGTGTGCGACGAAGCTTGTGAGTCTTTCATTGTAAGTCTTCCTAATGGTGATCGTCTGGTTGGGACGAAGCGGTTGTCTGAATTTCCGATTACCATTCAGGGTAAGAAATTCGAGGCATATTTGATTTGTATAGCCATGGCTCCATACGACATTATTCTCGGTATGGATTGGCTGATGCGTCATGGGGTGGTGATCGACTTTAGTTCAAGGACGGTGACGGTGTCATCTGGGGGCCAGTTAGTGTGCAAGTTTAAGGGTCGGAATGACGCTGATAACGGCAGGCTTATCAATGTGATGGCTGCATTTAAGCTACTACGACAAGGTTGTGTCGGGTACCTTTGCTACCTGGATCCGCCCGCGAAAGACGAACCTTCAGTTCTTGATATTCCTGTGGTTAGGGATTTTTCGGATGTCTTTCCGGAAGAAATTCCTGGATTACCCCCAAATCGTGATGTGGAATTTTCTATTGATCTTGAGCCTGGTACGGTGCCAATTTCTAAATCACCGTACCAGATGGCTCCTGCAGAGATGAAAACCGAGGTCACTGGCGGTAATACCTTTCCAAATGGGTTAAGATTTGGGGGTGTTACATATTCTACCTCCTCATATCTCATGGCGTCCAGTATGCGGCGTATAGCGATCAAACGGTCGCTGTCTCTACTGTTAGGCACCTCCGAGGCACCAAGAACAGCTACTCCAAAAGCCTGGAGGTTGGTAACATATTGTTCCCAAAAATGTGGAAAATATGCCCAAACCCAGCACTGTAAATGAATAAATAACGCTATTAATGACCGAAATATTAAAACGTAACTTAATATTTCACTAATCCATCCAATATCTTACCCTAATCAGAATCCCACAAGATGCAATACCCTGTGCTCCATGCCTAGACGCCTCTCCCAAGTTGCGGTACACGTAGGCTAGAATCCCAGCTCCCCATGCAGTGTCTTCGGTAACGTCGTGGTCAAACAAAAGCGCCACCCACTTGTGCTTCACGCGTTAGTCAACTTTTCCACCAAGACAATCGAGCCGAGAAGCAACAAGAGGTAGTACGTAGCAATAACGCCCTCGTCACACTCATCACTCCCCATCATCTCCACCAGTCTACTCTCTAAAAACGCCAAACGAATACTGCTAGCTGTGTTCCATCTCTTCATCTAGTCCTGCCCAATGTCTAGATGAGTACAGATACGATATCTCACCGTCGGATCACTGAGGTCTGAAGTACAACTCCTCCCACGTATGGGAACCCGCAAGATTTGGAGAATATCAGCAAGGGTGATGGTCATCTCTCCGAAGGGCATATGAAATGTGTTCGTCTCGGGATGCCATCTCTCCACAAATGCAGAAATAAATGCTGAATCCATGCTGCATGCAATGCCAAATGTGCGTAGACCTGTAAGCCTGCTCCGCTCAGCCAGCCTAAACCACGTATGTGGCTCAAGGCTAATATAATCCTCGTGGGCAGCACAATGGGTTGAGCGGAAATGGATCCTCAAAGTCTTACGACTCTGAATTAACGGAATTTAAGATTAGTATACATTTTCTAATAAAAAACATTTTAAAGATTCAACACATAAACTACAAAGTAAAACATACCAAATCCTGCTCCGCTTGACAACGGGCTACCCCGCTACGACGTGGCTGCTGTTGCTCATCAATCTCAAGAACAACAGAATCTGGAGGAGCATCGTCAACAACTGTAGCGTCTCCTCTACGTCTCTGTCTCCTCTGCTGTACGGGAGGTGGCATCTGCGTAACTGCCTCAGGAGCGGGCTCAGGTACAGGAAAGCCATATATAGCCCGAGCAATGTGTGTCTCGTAGCTACGGGAAAGAACCGGACACCTTGGGCCTCCAGGCATCCAAGGATGGTAAGTATGTACAATAGATGGACCGGCATGAGGTGGACAAGAAGGACCGACAGAAAGTGGAGAAGAAGGACCGGCAGGAGGTGCAGAAGAAGGACCGACATGAGATGGAGAGGGGACATGAGTGGGGACCGACCCAAAAAAAATAGGGGAATGTGAAAATGGAATGCTGTTCGTACTCAAATCCCGTGTCGGTATTGTAGGCTCTAAAGACTCAACATAATCTGCCTCATCATCCCGATGCGGCTCCTCAATAGCCTGATCATCAACCGTCATATGTTGAGCTGACATGTCCTCGACGTCCTCCATATACTCATCGTCAGTAGTCATAGGCGAATGGGAAGATATCCCACTAGACGACAATATATCAGCACTGACAAGACCGGCGCGGCGACGGATAGACTCGGAAACACCAACACGCCGTGTGCGGTCGGCCACTACCGGTGTCGGCTCTGTACGCCCCGTAGGGGTGAGGGCCGCCAATATACTCTAATTTTTTGAATACTTATTAGATTAGGGACTAGTTAATACATTTAGGGATTTATATGATTAATTTTAGAATTTACTATACTTATACATTTCGGTATATCACTTTTGCATTTGTATTAGATGTCATTTAACTTTTTTAATTTTATTTTATCTATTGTATAGATGGTTTTTATAATGGTTTAGGTACTAGTTAATTTCTAAATAAAATGTAAATATACGAGCCAATAATTCTAATCCATAACTAATCTATAACTAATCCGTAAATAATAATTAATAATATTCAACTCTAAATATATGTTAAATAATACAAAAATTACGGCATAATTAATTCTAATCAATAACTAATCAATAACTATATTATTCTAATCCGAATTAATTCAAAATTTAAACGATAATGAATTCTAATCCAAATTATTAATTAATAACATAAGTATGCTAAATATATGTTAAATAATACAAAAGTTAAGGCATAACTAATTCGAATCCATAACTAATCCGAATTAAATCATAATCTAAACAATAATCCATAACTATATTATTCTATTCCAAATTAACTATATTATTCTATTCTAAATTAAATCAAATCTTAACAAATATATTTACGAAAACAATTACGAAAATAATGATAAATTTAATATTTAAAAAAATACCGCTCGGAGACCGATCGGACTCGATACAGGCGCCGTCGGAGTCGTTTCAGCCTCAATTGGAGTCGCCATCGGTTGCCCTCGGGTCCTAGCTCGACCTCCACTTCCACCTCGGGTTCGAGCTCCGCCGGAAACCACCATGGCCACCTTCTCCTCCTCCTCGCTTTCCACGTCCACCTCTACCGCCAGCCACGGGCTCCTCCCGCCACCACTCGCGCCGCCAGTCGTTGCCGCGCCGGAGGCCATTGTCGCGCCAGTCGCCGTTCCCGCCAATCCCGCACGGTCGCCGGTTTCGCCCGCCGCTCCGCCGCCAGTTTCGGCCCTTTCTCCGCCGCCAATCCGGTCACCCAACCCACCAAAACCCAAATACATGGCTAATGGGAACAATCGAAGGAAAGGGAAGAGAGATTTTGACAAATCGATTTCGAAGGTTTTTTTAGGTTTGAAGACGGCGGAAGGAAGAAGACGACTTAAGCGTGTAACTACACGCTTAAGATAGGCGTGTCGCTTTGGCTGGGGCATGGGATAGTTATTTGGGCCGGCCCAAATCACTAGCCCATGAATTACACGCTTAACGTAAGCGTGTAGTTCCACGCTTAAGTTAAGCGTGTAATTCATTCATGTATTTTCAAAATGGCCACAATACCCCTGCACGCGTAGCTTAAGCGTGCAAAACCGTCCGCTTACCTTAAGCGTGTAAAATAGCGTCCATTTAGACATACATTCGCGTGCATTTAGCTTTTCCGTATATAAATGTAAAACTTGTTCATCATGTATGAGTTTTGTTTCTAAGTCTTATAAAAACCTTTTTTTGTTGGATTGGAAAAGTTGAGCAACTGAAAAATGTTGAGAATAAAAATGTCTAGAAAAAATAAGGAGATATTTTATTTGAGTTGAACCGTAGTAATATGCATTTAAGTATTTGATGTTTTGACTGAAATTAGTGACTTTTGGATTCATGGAAAGTGCTCTTAAATTTGTTTTGAATTGAAGAAAGTGCATCAAGAGGTGACATTCGGTCCATTCGAGTCGGTTTCCGTTCGGTCCACTTCGGGTTCGGGCTATATCGGATCGAGTCACTTTTCGGTCTAACTCTTGTTCGGATCGGTTTGGTATGGGTTTATTGGCTTGTGTCTATATCGGTCTTGTTCGGGTTGTGTTTGGTTTGGGTTGATGCGGGTCGGGTTGTTTTCGGGTTTCAATTAACGTGGGTCGGGTCTTGTTCGGGTTTCGATTTATACGGGTCAGGTAATGTTTGGTTTCGATAATCTCAGTGGGGTTGTGGTCGGGTTCGGTTAGTACAGGTTGGTTGAGTTTGGATTTTAGATGTTGTGTGTAGCTTTGAGTTTGGGTTTTTTCATTTAGTATGTGTTGGGTTGTGTTCAGGTTAGCGCATAGTAGCAGTCATTGTGGATATAAAGTTTTTCATTTCGGATTAGTCGTTACATCAAGATGTGAACAAATTTTATACTTGATTTGTGAGTTATATTTAAGTCTTTTTGCATTTGAGTTATTTCATATTAAAGTCATTTTGAGTTCGGGTCATATCGGGTTCGGTCCATTTCGGTTTCGGGTCGCTTCGGGTTCGGGACCAATTTGGTTTCGGGTCATATTGTGTTGGGTCGGTTTGGGTTTCGAGCTGTGCATTTCGTTGACTTTTCGGTCTCAGGTTGGGTTCGGGTGGGTCGGTTCATGCCATCTGCATGTTAGGTAAGCGTGGTGGGGAGCGAGATTTTGTTTGTTTGTAAATGTTGTGTGCGAGTAACGTTTGGTGAATGCTCAAGTATCTGATGAAGTTGATTCTACATTAGCTGACGAATTGAGTTGCATTTCACGAGACAAATCATTATGCATTACATGGTGTAAGTGAAGTATTGTGAACTATCCTCAATTTCATTATACCTTGTTTTTTTTGGTAAAGATTTATACCTTGTTTTTAATGATGGTATAAGTTAACGGTGGACTAAAAATGTGCTTCAATGCATAAAAATAAGCCCTTAAATGGAGTAACACAACAAAGCATAGAAAATGACCAACTACGTGTTGGAGCAATAAGTTACCAAAATTGCCTTAAGTAGATTACGGAGATTTACTACTGAAATTATAAATATACCCTAACTCAAGCGTAAATAGCATAATCATTTAGAAGCAGGGAGATACACAAGATAATGAAATCACGAAAACGCTTTATTAGTCTACCGTCGTATAAGAACCAACCATGTATGCGAAGAAATGAACTTGTCCTCTTTTGAAGTCAGTCAGGTCATCAAAAATAGTAATTGGACATGTATATGTCTGATGAAGTTGATGCTATTTTGTTTATGGTTTGAGTCGTAATTCATAGGACAAGCACTGCTTCGTCACATGGTGTAAGTGTAGCATTATGAACCATACTTAAACTCAAATATTTCATAAGAAGTCACATCGAACTGGTTTTCTTGAATTTCTAAATATGACTCAGATCCTTAGTTACGTTGCTTGAGGAATGGGTCTTCTCGCACTCTGTTGAAATTGTTGCGCCGTCTTGTATTCCGAACACCTGATTTCAAGGGCGAACATGTATATATTAATGAATGTTGATATTATAAAATGCAGGTATCTATGAATGCTTGCTTTAAGTTTGTAATATCATTGTGCTTAAATAATATGACTTCTAATTCTGCTTGCAATGATTTGATATAAAAGTTTACTCTCATAATCTTGTGATAACGTTTCTCTTTGTTTCTGATTCAACGTGTAAGGCACTTTGTATAATACGGTCTCTAAACTTCTTGGCATCAAATACTACGGACTTCCAATTTTGGGTTTGAACTGTGTCATTCAACTGTGTCATTCAAATGGGATTTATGACCGACTCCATATTGTCATCTAACGTAGGTACGGATTGACGTTTATAATTTTGTCATTGAATAAAGGGTCGACTTGATTCCCTTAAATATTTCTCATTCTATATATATATAATATTGTATCCATCTAGGATTTCCCAAACTCGTGCTAAAATATCCAAAGTACCCAAATTTCAATTATCTCTCTCTCCTCACGTTGCTTCCCTTCCTCCCACTTATCCCTTATTCCCTCAAATGCAACTATTCTGACACCTCACACCTTTCACCTTGGGATTCCTTGCAATGCTCATGGATGAACCTTTTAAGCTAAAAATGTAAATGCTTAATAACTCTTCTCGTCATACTTAAGCGATGTTGGACGTATAACGTATTATATGTGTAAGAGTAAATAAGTTATAAACTTTTTTGCAGACAACCGAAAGCAAAAGGATATAACAATATATTTCTTTCTTGTATTTTTCCCTTTTTGGTTTTTCATTCCCAAAGTATCATGGAAATAATTTACAATGTTGTCTAATGGCTTATTGAGCTTCTCCCGAATTTGCGGCATTGGATCTCTTAATTTATGACTCAACATGTGAAGCACTCTATATTTGAAGCCCATCAACCTGTTTGAACCAGAAACTGAAGGAAATACTTCTTATTATCAGCCTCGCTCTTCCATCTTATTTGAGATCTCTACTTCAATATGAGATTTTTAAAAGATTTTTGTTACGCCTACAAGCTCATTGTGTTTCGATATTATGACTTTTACTTCCTCTTAGAATGCTTTGATATGCAAAATACAATAAGTCTTTTTATTTTTGAGTCAACATGTGAAGGAGGTTTTACGAGGATTCTTAAAATTTAAAATTACAGTACTTACAATTAACATGTCATTAGGATTCCAACTAGTAATTTGCCGGCATAAAGAAACCTACTTACAAAACGACGTCGCCTCAACCTTCTCACTCTTCTTTACGGATACGAACCTACAATATTTTAATTCACAAATGAAAACCTCGTTTTGTGGGTGTTCATCTGGCAACGTAGAAGTTTAGAGTCACTTGTATGATTTCTTATACTTCTGAGCTATTTGCGTAATATTTTGTCCATTGTATAACCCTAAATTTATATTACTTAATCTCAAACCCTTAACCTCTATTAAACTTTCCTGAAAAAATAATTATCTAATATTGTATCCTTTCTTTTAGGAGAATACTATTAAAGTCAAAATTATTTTCATAGCAAACTTAGTATGAATACAATTGTGGTGACTAAAATGCAATTTTCATTAATTAATCTCCCTAAGAGCATCCTTAGTGAAGGGGCTTATTGGAGGCTTTTTGCCAATAAGCCTATCCAATAAGCCTCTCCAATAAGTCTCAGGAGCAAAAGTATGAAAAATGCAATTTCATGATCAATTTGATGGATGAAAACAAAAAACATGAGCAACATAAGAAGCCAACAAGGCAACCTTCCAAAAAATCAGCCTGAAGAGGAAAATATGTTCTTGCGCATTCAGAAGATGTATAAGTTCATTTGATGGAAAGGATACTTCTATTGCATGAACCTGCCAAAACCGGGTTCCAGCCAGGCCTAACATTTTAGGCCCACTAGTACAACAGACAACGAGTTCATACCAAGTAATTGAGTTGAGCCTTTCATAACAGAAATTTGCATCTCTATAAATAGGTCCAGTCAACCAGACGGGCCTGCCCAAATTTGTCCAAGTCTACACTGAAGCTAATATAATATAATTATAATCAAGATATTGCCAATACGTTATGAATAAACACATAATTTTAAAAAGAATCCCAGACCACTTCAAAACATGGAATTTACAGACTTGGCTCAAGGATAGCATAGGTGCACACAAGTAGTCAACACACATATAGTAATTTAAATGACATAAATAGATATTGATGGCACAAAATAGTTGAAAATAAATCGGTCATCAAAGACTAATTCAGGTTTACATTATTTCTAATGTGATGAGGGGGATAGGGATAAAACTTGTTAGGCTTAGCAACCTTCATACTTTAGCTAGGGGAAGAAAAGCACATAGAACTCGCCTCAGATTCATCACTATCATTACAGATATGGACCAAATAAAAAAGCCATATCATTAAGGTCCCGTTTGGTACTATACCTTGGCAATGACGAAGCAGCAAGGGCTGCAATTGGCATACTAACATGAACCGATATATTTATTTTACACCAAAAAATCATTAACATGACATCTTGAACTTTCAGCTTTAACAGATACACATAGAACAACAATCACATGAAATACCTATAGGCAATGACGAAGCAACAAGGGCTGCAATTGGCATACTGGAAGGTCCTCTCTAGGTAGCTTCCGATCGAAATCGGTGGACTTTCCAGGCCATAGAACAGAGACACCTTCTACGGCTGCCACCGCCAGCCCGCATCGTGCGCCTCCACCACGCGCTCCAGAAGTGCCGACATGCAATTGATCAGAAGCGACATATCCTCCGTGTAATCCGCCAGGTAATCGACCATCTCCGCCATGGTCGGTCACCGCTACTGCTTTAATACACAAAACAAGAAACCAAACCCAATAAGCAAATAAGCAACACAATCGCCCGTTTGCGAATAAAGTGCATAGAAAACGAAACCCTAAATCACCCAAATAACCCCAACATTGTTTCATTCACACAAATAATGACCAAATCAAATTAAAACCCTAAAATTGAAGCAACAAAGGAAACGGTTAGAGAGACAGGGGAACCTTTTCGGTGAGCTTGGGATCCAAAACTTATCAAACAAAGAGAATCAATGGAGTGAAGCTTGAGAATGGCCGAAAGTGACCGATAACACGCTGGATATTGAGACATAGGCGATCTACGATGAAGATCAAGGTTTCCAAGTAAGAATCGAAATCAAATATGGAGTTGGAATCGCCAAAAGAGATAAGAGTGAGACGAGGCGGTGGAGGTGAAGCAGAGGGAAAGGAAAGAGGATCGCATGTTTGTGGCAGCAACGTAAATATCACGAAAAACTAAGTGTTAATACAAAGAGCAAAAGTAAAAAATAGAAAAAAGATAATTAAATTAGAAAAAAACTAAAATGTATAATTACATAGGCCAATTGTGAAAGAGCACGTACACGTAGATGAAGTGGTGGCCACCCCTAAACTTGGCACATCATCACTTGGACAAATTTTTCATGCATTTATCAATGGAAGTGGAGCTCCCACCTTTTTAGTAGTAAGGAAGTGAACACATTTGGTTACATAAAATAGACTAAACAAATGTAGATAGGCACACATGCACTATACAAGTATTTATTTAAGTTATTTGATTGTGGTTCTCTCAACTCTCAAGATTCAAAAACAAAGAGTAGTATTATTAAAACAATGTTAGGTAAATAAATGAAACAATAGAATTCGATAGTCAACCCACTTATTAAACAAAATTGGCTCAAAGTTTATTCTTCCCTTTCGTTGTTGTCTCGTCTTCATGTTGAATACGTACCGGCACATTTGATGTGAATGTTGAACAAGCACATACAAACTTGATATGCAAAATCAATATATAAGGACAAGTCTGATGTATAAAATCAACATACACGAAGCACATGTAATGTGCAAAATCAATATGCATAACACATGTGAACGTGTTTTTCAAATATCCTTAGATGAAGTGTATGAGCTTTTTATCACTTCATTTGAATGATTAAACCAATAAATACTTGACATTTATACTTTCATATCGAAACGTATCATGTGATGTATACTATATAATTTATCCACTGTGCTTCTATCACTATCGCTTGACATTGTTTCCAGTAACACTTTAATAGCATGAAGAGCTGAAGAGTGGATTAAAACCCAATTTCTAAGTTTTGTTGTGATATAGGGTTTATGTGATTGAGAATAAAATACACCACTTTTCTCGTCCGGTTTATTATAACGTATAATTTTTCATATGACACTATGGTTAATAATGACTATCAATTTTTACCCAACCTGATAAGTTGTTAACTTTTGTACGGACAATAATAGATAAATAGCTTATGTGAATGTACTGTTTAAAAAAATCATGCATGTCAAAGCCTATTGTGGGTTGTTGGTTTGCTTAGAGATTTGATATCCGTGCATGTGTTTTTTCCTTTTAAATTGATTTATTTGCATGCCAACAATGTCTATGTTTTTCCGATTTGTATCTATGCATTTGTAATTTGCACAGCTAATATGTCTATGGGTGTGTTCGGTTGGGATGAAATGCGAGTGTAAGGAGTATTAAGGTGGTTGAAATTTATGCAAATTGCCTACCCTTACCCCCAATATTAAGAAAAATAGAGATGAAGTGAGAGTGGAAGTGTCTCCTTCCACTTCCGCTCACTTTAAAACCGAACGGACCCTATATGTTTGTGAATCGCACATATAGCACCAATAAAAGCTGGTTATATTGTAATTTTCAAAATTGTAAGTGTTGCACGCTGTATTTGAGTACATTCTAAAAATGAAATACATTAAGGTTGTGTTCGGCAAAACAAGGTTGTTAAAGACGTTGAGGTTTTTTGAAATGATTTTTACAAGGTGAAAGTTTTTTAGACATTTCTTTGTAACCTTTCAAAAGTTAGTAAAAAACTTATTGAGTGTTTGGTGAGGCAAAGTTTTTTAATATGTTTCAAATAAAAAGTATCATAAGGGTTGTTTTTTTTTTTTTAAAGTAACACTAGTATGGGATTTTGAATATTTTGGAAATAAAATTATGATAACTTTGTCAAACCTTCAAACCTTTCTCTTATAGGGGCTTGATCAAGTAAGAATGAGGCTTATGGTGTAAAATGATAATGAACCTCCACTCTTGGATGGACTTCCATCCAAGGGTGGAGATAAAAGCTTCATTTAAGTGGTCATGTGCCATGCACATGACCACTTAAGTGGGTCAACTCCGACATTGACCGCCGGTCTCCAGCGTTGACCGTCGGTCAACTCTGGTCACTGACGGTCAACGCCGGCGTTGATCGGATTTTTTTTTTTTTTTTTTTCGGGCCCAAAATATTTTTTTGGGGCGGATTTTTTATTTTCTGAGCCAAAATTTTCGATGCACATTCCAACATGATTTCAGGCACTTTTGACCGACGTAAAATCGGTCAAATTTTTTTTTACGGGGCCAACTTTTTTTTTCTTTGGGCGATTTTTTTGTATCCGGCCCAAAATTTTCTATGCACATTCACGCAAGATTTTATGCACTTCTAACCGTTCAAGCTTTTTTTCTCCTAAAATGTTTATTTTCGGGGTCTAGATTTTTTCCGCACATCCAGTGCAAACATTATGCACATTCAAGTCATTTTCCACGCACATTCAAAGCCATTATGTGTGAAGTGCATATGTCTATGCATGTATGTGCATGGATAATGGCTTGTATGTGCACATGATTTGTACTAGCATATACAATGCAAACATTATGCACATTCAAGCCAATTTGCATGCACATCCAGTGCAATACGTGTGACGTGAATACATCTATGCGTGTATGTGCATGAATAATGGTTTGTTTATGCACCTAATTTGCACTATGAGTGCATATATCGAGTTTGTGTTGAAAATGTGCATGAGTTTTAGACCATGTGTGGATGATTATTGAAGTGCATGAGTGTTTGCATGTACGTGCACATAGAATAGTATACTTGTGCATTTATTTTTGTACTAGATGTGAAATTCATTTAGTTTTTAACATGCATTGCTTTTTTTTTTAAAGTGCATAAATTCTGAAGAAATGTGCATAACTTTAGTAAGGAATGTGCATAGAAAATTTTGGCTCAAAAAATGAAAATTACATCCCAAAAAAAACAAATTTTGGACTCGAAAAAAGAAAAAAAAGAAAGAAAAAAAAAGGTCGGTCAACGCTGACCGGCGTTGACCGGCAAGTGAAATTTGACCAAGGGGTCATGTGCATGGCACATGTCCTTTTAACGAAAGTTTGATCCAAGCCCTTGAATTTGTCTTCATCCAAGAGCTATAGAATCATTCTCATTTTACATCATAATAATTATTCTCACATTATCAAATTTCTCTCTTCATATTTTTCAATTTTTAACGTCCTTACAAATCTCTTAAAATTTAAACCTTTTATAAAATCTTGTACTATTAAACACATAAAAAATGAAAATTTTGAATAGTACAAATCACATAGCCTAAAGAAAAAGAAAGGTGAAGTAAGCCAGTGGTTAATTACTAATTGAGTTTATGTCCTAATACTACGGAGAAGTAATAACGGCCTCTGCCATCACTCAAAACTTCTCCGATGGATCCCCCGCCACGCCACCTCCTTTACCCCGCCCAAAACCCCCTCTACCTTCACTCGCCGCCCTCCGCCGCCGCCCCTTCTCAGCCTCTAGATATCACCCTCTGCACTCCAATGTCTCCATACCGGTCCCAAAACCCCGCTCCCTACTCCCTTCCTCAGCCCCCAATTCCCCCCACCGCCATCCCCTACCCCTCCTACGCCGCTAACTCCGCCGTCTTTCACCCACCCTCCTCCAATGTAGGTTTCCGGAAGAATACCTGGTATCCCGCCCCCCGATCGCACGCCGTCATCAACAACCCTCCGATTCCGCACCCCAATCGCTGCTCCTCCTCCCACAATGACGATTACCTACGCAGGCTCCGTGACGAAGTCATCTTCCTCCACGCTCTCTGGGACCAAGGCCCTCCCAATTCCCATTCCAACTCCAATCCTGTTGGAAACCTTCACCTTAAACCCTCCCCAACAACCGCTTTCAAGAAGCAGAAGAAGAAAAACCCTCTCCCGATACCCGTTTCCGACATTCCATGGCCCGTTCAGCCCGATCCTCCTGCCCCGCCCGAGTCCGAGTCCGGTTGGCCCGAGTTTCCTCCCCGCCCGACGCCGCCGGGCCCCGTCGCCAGCGAGGAAGACAGGGCTAGGGTTTCGGCGGCTAGGGTTCAGCGCAAGGCCTTGGATTCCTTTCGGAGCTTCTTTGGAGGGAAGCACGGGCCCGATTCTGAGAGTGAAAGCGATGATGATGTTCAAGGTCAAGATGCTGGTTGCGCGAAGTTTGACAGGTTTTTGGAGGTGTTTGAAGGGGATGAGGAGCTCAAGGGTTACTACGTGAAGAACTGGGGGAATGGAGAGTTTCTGTGTTTGGTTTGTGGTGGAACTGGCCAGAAGGTTGGGAGGAAGTACAAGAACTGCGTGGCTCTAGCTCAGCACACTGTAACGATTTCGAATACGAAGAGGAGGACGGCACACAGGGCTTATGGTCAGGTCATTTGCAAGGTTCTTGGATGGGATATTAATCAACTTCCTTTGGTTTCAAGGAATCTCAGTCTTCAGCAGGTAATGGTGGCCGAATTTGACTTTGTTCTTGTGTTGTTCTCCTGGATTTTCATCACTTCTGCAGTTCACTGTATCTCGTATGTGTAGAAGAAATGTGTTTTGATATCTTATCTTGGAAGGATCGGTTTTCAAACAAGTATATGATAGCTAACCTTAGCAACTCAAACACATAGACAGTAGACTTAATTCAATACTCAAGATGACTTTACTTAAAGTCAAAAGAGTCTCACCAAAAAAAAAAGTCAAAAGAGCCAAATGAGATGAAGTGGACTATAAGAAGGATGCATAAAGATGGTTAACTAAGGGTGTGAGTTAGCGTTTTGGTGGCAGTTTTTTTTGGAAGGTTGATTGATAGAATTCAGGCGATATTGCAGGGTAATAACATGAGCAGCGCAGAAGCTTGTAAAGATGATCCTGTGGGTGTTGAGACAAATATCGCTTCTTTAGTAAGTGGGAATGAGCAAGCGGACCCATCAAAGGCTACTGATGTGGGAGAGGATAATGCTGCTGAAAAGAAGGAAACTTCTGACCCTCCTTTGATCTTGGACCACCCTGGTGATCAGCAGGTAATGCTTCTTTCCTATGACTGAGATTCCTTGAAACCTCAGTCATCAGCTGTGGTTTCAGAGGATTTATGTCTGTTCTTGATTTGTCTGCTGGATTTGATCACCTTTGCAGTTTGCTGCATCTTGTATGCGTAGGGGAATGTGATTAGTATTTTGTCTTGGATCAGTCTTCTAACAACTATATTTGATGGCAACCTTAGCAACTCGAACTACACGAACCCCTAAACTTTATCCCGGTACAACTTAGCCCTAATGTTTACAGGTAGGCTCTAAAGGATAAGAATTTAGCCCTAACTTGATTAATTCCATACTGAAGAATAAATTAATTAAAAGGAAAAAGGACCAAGAGATTAAATTAATTCCTTTCTATTTTGTTCATTTGGTTAGGAGTTACAAACAGATTTGACTATATTGCATAAACAAACTTCTATATACAAGTGAGATGAAGTGGACTTCAAGGGCAATGCAAGATGGCTGTGATTGATTATACGAGGTTGATTCGGTGGAAGTATTTGTCATATGGATGATTGATAGAATTCAGGCAATATTGCAGGGTAATGAAATCAGCAGTGTTGAAGCTGGTAAAGACGATCCTGTGTGTATTCAGACAAATGTTGCTTCGTTAGTAAATGATAGTGAACAATCAGGCCAACCAAAGTCTAATTCTGATGTGAGGGAGGATATTGGTGCTGCAAAGAAGGAAAGTTCTGACCTTCCTTGGTCTTAGACAACCCTGGTGATCAGCAGGTAATGCTTGCATCTTGCTATAGTTCACTCCAGTCATATATAAATCTGGTAGATGGCGAGTCTTTTCATCTGATTCAGTTTTTCCCTTCATCAGAGGTGTAGAAGAGTATGCTGTATGTATGATCATTCTCTTTTCTTCTTTTTATAGATGTTCAAGCTGCTTGTGACTGCGTCATTTGGTTAACATAAATTTCGTGTACAAAAGTGATTTTGATGATAAACCGCTTTATAATGAGCTTATACTTGTTTAGTTAAGATTTATGCAAGGTGATTTTGATATGATAGGGTTTGTTGCAGATTAATGATAAGAATAATGCTGGTACTAGTAGGAACCAGCCAGACATTGCTGAGGAGAATACAGATGCAATCCTTAACGAATGTGGACTATCAGAGCCACACCAAAGGCTGGTACTGATACTGGAGATAATAATGCTGCTGAAAAGAAAGAAACTTATAGTCTTCCCTGTACAGTAGGGTTCTGACTTCTGAGGTATGCTAAGTCCCGATCTTTAATGTGATTATTTCCTGTGAGTTAGCGTATTTTAGGCATTTCTATTTTCTAAACTATCTTCAAATTGTCTTTAAGGGGCAACACCCGTTCCCCAACCCACCCCACAACCACCAAAATGTAGATTTTATATGGCCGATATTATGAGATCAATGCTTCTGATATCCCCTCATTTGCTTTGCAGGAATAACAATCAGAGTAGGTGGTGAAAGAAAATGTCTGGTATTCATTAGTAGGAAATAGAGGTATTGGGTTACTTTTTTGTGGCTAGGACTATGTAGTCTGGAAACATTTAAATGATAAAAACGAGTTCTTTAAGTACGAATTGTTTTGTGATATTGTTGTTACATACTTTTCCATGTATGCAAGGCAGTCCAAACATTTTGGGGGCCTTATCTTTTATAAGAGGACACTGCAAAGGCCAAAAGCCTTGGAAGTAAGATACTATCATCATTCGTAATTTCACACAACTGCAAGCATATACAAATATTTATATCTTATTCTATCTAACAAACCAATACGGTACAGGAGAAAGAACGGAATGGCAATAAACTGAACACAAGGCTTAGAATAAAAACGAACTTAAATGGAGTAACCATTCTATATGGCTACATACACCCTTCTTCTCAGCTACTCGCAAGCAAGTTTGGTGCCAAAGCTGGTGAGGCAGATTGCGAATGCATGGAAGGCCGAAAGAGGTTGCCTATAGTCCATGGTGAACGTGTCGTCCCCTACCTTGCCAAACTGAAGAATGACGGTCTCTTCTTCATCGCCTTTTGCAACAAGTTGAAAGTTCTTCACAGACGCAACTGTCACACGCCCATGGAAGTTCAGGCACCAGCATTGCAAGTGTTCGTGCCACCTTGGGGCTTTGTTCTTCAGGACTGTATAACCGTGAGATGCAGAGTCTGATTTCTTCATTTTCACACTTTCTATATCCTCTACACCGGCTTCTCTTGTGGTACTGGGACATTTGATTGAGCAAACCATCCTCCTTGGACCCCTCGACTTGAAGAGGTTGAACTTGTACCAGGCTTTCCCAACTTCAAAGTTTCCAGCTGGAACCTCGGGACTTATCTGTTTGCTTGCAAAACGCCGTGTTGATCTGCTACTCGAGGGCTTTGCACCATTGTGTGGTGGCTCACTGTTATATATTGTAAAGTTTGTTCCAAGGAGGTCCGAGCTGCATGGTAAATTTAGTCAGAAAACTATACCAAGTATAGCAATAGCGGAGATCTCACACTAATTAGTAATTACACACTTGAAGAGAAAATTCAAATTTCAAATATTTCTCTCTTTAATAGGATCAAAGTCAAAGGTAATTTTCCACACCTTAGTTTTCCCACATAAGCATGACTTCCTTGAGAGATATCATCAGCATCAAGAGAAATTATGTACTCTGTATGTGGACCATGCCTATACCTTCGGGCAGCTAACAGAAATTTTCCTTTATCGGAAGATGCTGCATAAACAATACAGAAAATCAGATGTCAAAGCCTCAGAAGAAACGGCATAAGTTGATATCATACCAACAAGTCAATTGACATCAATACATCATCAGGGATAACAGGAAAGGATTGCTCCAAATTCACTTAATTAGGTTATCACTAGGAAGCAAAAATACTCTTATGACATATTACAATATTACTAGTTTTTGGTCAAGCTCTTTGTTTTTTATTTTTATTTTTCTTTGTAAATAAGGTATGACATGCACAAGCATCTATGGAGAGAAAAATGTAACTGGATTTATTAATTTCATCCTCCATTAGGAGCAGGGCCGGTCCTAATACTTTATAGGACTTGGGCATAACAAAATTTAGGACCCTAACATATAATTTTAACTTATAAAATACTTGGGGTTAATTGAAAAAAATGAGAATTTTTAATTAATATTAGTAAGAACTATCATATTATAAATACAAATAAGGAAATATAGTGTAATTTTTAAAAATTAAATTGAAAATTTTATTTAGAAAATGTTGGGTAAAAATAGTGAGACATATGTATAAATATACCAACTAGTTCAGATCAAATAAATATCACGAGTTATAAATCATGAAAAAACATTGAGTATATGCATTTTCAATTCACAATTAGTTAGTATAAAAAAATGATTACTAAAATAAATTAAATAAACATAGAATATTAATGGTTAATGACGATGGTAAATGAGATCGAACCTCGCCATTACAGTGATCATTTAAATAGTGCGGGAAGCTAAACACTAAACAAGAACAAACTAATGAAAGAGAGATAACTAAAGATAATTATGCATGATTTGGTTATACAAACGTCCTTTAGTTGCCAGTATAGTACTCCTATAATTAGTTAATTGTGCCTTCTATCTCTCTTAAGTGCGATGTTACAATATTTACCCCTCCTAGATTCCAGTTTGTATGCTGTTAAAAAAAATTATATTTAAAAGGTGAGTCTTCTTGTAATTTTGGCCAGAAAAATTTCCCCAAAAAATAGTCAGAATTGTTGTTTAAACTCGGGACCAGATGAAATATTGAAAATCCAGATTTTAATAAATAAAAAATGAAAGGCCTATTTACCACCGGACCAAGAAGGCTTTATAAGAATTATAACTAGTATTATATTAATGGGCCCTTTACTAGTTGGGGTCCTAGATCACTGCCCAACCCCAACAACCCAAAAGGCCGGGCCTGATTAGGAGATATCCAATTCGGAATTCCCAAGGATGTTGAGCCACATAACAAGGACAATACCTGAGGAGAGACTCGATGTTATTAAAAATCACAGAGGCATTGTTCCACAAAACTTTTCTTGGCACTCAATTGATTGCAGTATGTACTTAATCATGAAACCCAAGGCCTTGAACTTTGAGAAGTCATAATAGGATAAACCGGTCCTTAAGCTTTGAAAACTCATAAACACTTAATAAAGGATGACAAATGCCATAACATAGTGTCATTGCAAAGTCTCGGATGCATTTCTTAAGACTAAGTGGAACACATTATGATAACATAGTAAGATATAAAATTAGAACATGGTTAGGCAAATTATAGGCTACCTTAGGAAAATAAATTTGAAGGACATATAAAAGGGAGAATCACTTACATGATGGTGAAGCGGAGAGGTAAAGATAAAATGTAGAGTTCCTTTTGTCCCGTTTTATAAGGCAGTGAAGAGGAAAGTCTCGTGGCCCAGGCTGCACGCCGAGAAAACAATTAGATCAAAAGTATAACAACTTAACATTCTTTGTCATCTCAGCTTAACATGTCTGTATAAAACAATAGGAACAGAAATTATGAACACAAGGGGGCATTTTTCTAAAGTTGATGACATTCAAGGGACTTGCGATCCTATTATTGACACTCTCATCATCTTCCAGGTCAAAAATATTTTGATACATTTCCAAATTTCATAATCATTTAATTATACATTATTCAGCCAATAATTCCACATGACTATATTACAATTTACGGCCAAAGGAGTAAGCTTTAACGCTACTAACTACTAAGCTAACATTTCAGCTATTATTATCTTATATTGATAGACTATTTTGTCATTTGACAGATCGAAGAAATTAGCCATCTTCACTCAAACTCACACATAACTTTGCTAATGAGAAACATTGTTTAATAACGTTGAGATCCTGAGTTCCATAAATAAGGCTCTACTATATGGATTCACCTCGGGCAAGTCAGTCATTCGATGTTGCACAACTAATGAGGGAGAATGGAGTTGAGTGGTTAACAATTGATCAAAAACTTCATGGTTTCTGAATGTGAACTAATTAGCCAGTAAATCCTTTATCGTAGCAGATCAATCTACTAAGCAGAAATTCACCATCGAACTGAACAAAATGTTGAAAAACTAGGATCTTAATCGTCAAAACGGAACTAAATTACTAGATCAGAAGATAGAAAGTGATGCCTGTTTAAGGCAGGAAGGGAAAGTGATATTGCCAGTCGAGGCAGGAGACTTAACAATCTCCCTAACAGCGCCTCTCCATTTCCGACACACACAAGCGCATGCGACCAAGTTCCGGCGGTTAGGCCACTTGTCTTCGGTGGCCTCAACTCGGCCAATTATCGCCGTCAGGAGCTCCGGCAACAGATTAGCCCACCGATTCGACTCGGAATCGCTCGAATCGCCGTTATCCCCTCCCTCGACTACGGCGGCGGCGGAGGTGTCTAGGTTTACGAATTCCCTGAAAGATTTAGAGAGAGAGAAGCCGCGAATTGAAGACGAACGGCGGGAGCGGAACGACCGCGTCAGAGACATCGGCGGTGGCCGGCGATCATGGAGGGAGAGAGATGTGGGAGGGCAATAGGGGGTTTGGACTTGGTAGCCAGAAGAGGAGTAAAGAGGGAGAGGGGAAAGGGAATAATAACGTCACAGGGAGATGGTAGATTTTTGGCGTGAGTGCGCGCGTGACAGACATCATCTTTGTCATGATAAGTTTGAACGCACGCGCGTGGAGATGGAATGCCCCCAGTTGGTTTAATTAACAACATTAATTTTCCCCTATCCAATTAAACTCTACCTATTATTTATTTTTTTACCCTGGTTTAAGTTGAAGGATTTTTCTAGTAATAATTTTTTTTAGTTATTAATTTAGTTTTTTTTTAAGGAGTTCACCCCTTCTACTTTATAAAAAATTTTGAAAATAATTTTCAAATTTAGACTCTTAACATGTGCCCATAAACACACATTAGAAAAACCGTAAATAAAATTCTTCCTATTCTTTCCAAAAAGGATGAATTCTTCATATGTGATTAATGTAAAACAACAAGATAAATATCTTCAGTAATTATTCTTGTTTCTATAAATTGTGATTTATTACATTTTTTTCTCCTTGACAATAATTTTATTGAACTTTTATAGTAGGAAACAAATTCCCAATTCTTAATTAATCCTTAAATTTTAATTATCTTTTTAAACTCAAAATCTTGTTTAAATTTAGTTATCATTTTAAATAATTTGTACCAGTTTTATCATATTTGTCCCTTATATTTATTGATTTATTTTTATTTTTTCTTCTCAAATACATGCTACTTAATGTATACTCTAATTTTCAATACAATTAAACAAGATTATTTTTGTAAAGAATAAGATTTTCTTAATATATATATATATATATATATATGTAAAGGACGATTAAAGTTTAGCGTAGGAAGTATTTTTTAGTATAAGAAAATACAAGAAAATTGAATCCAATCTCAAGCAACGTGTCAGAATTTGATTTTGCCACAAATTAAAGTGAGTGCTGGAATCGTCAGGGTAGGTTGATTCGTCCGGCAATCAAGCTGAAACTCTGGCGTGTCTCCTACACCGTCACAAACTGATTTGAAAAATAAGTCATACTTCCTCCGTCCATAATGTAGTTGTTCCCGTTTCCCCTTTTGAGCGTCCCAAAATGTTGTTCCCATTTCTAAACTTTTCATAACTATCATTTGTCTTTTACCAAAAATCCACCAATCTTCTCTCTCCCACTCACATCCATTCAATTCTCTCTCCTACCCAACTCCATTAATAATATCATAATAAATCATTTTTTTTCTTCCATCAACCTCCATTAATTATTCCACCATTACTCCAAATAAACTCTCTCACCAGCCTTCATTCTCGATTAACTCTCATCCCCCTCTCTCTATCAAACCCTAGATGTTTCTTCTGTTCTTCATTGCGCCGCGCCGCTCCAAACTCCCCTTTTGCTTCTTCACATCTCATCTCTCCGTCTTTCTCTCTTGTGCTCTCTCTGTCGCTCTACCCTTTGCTTCTCTGGTAACTACGATCGAACCTAAGAACCCTAAAAACTCGAGGATGGAATTTCCTGGTGTTCTTGTCCCCTGATTTTCTGGTGTTCTTCGCCCCTGATTTTCTGGTGTGCTCTCTATGTCGCTCTACCCTTTGGGGGATTTTTTGGATCTTCTAGTGTTCTTCGCCCCTGATTTTCTGGTGTTCTTCGCCCCTGATTTTCTGGTGTTCTTCGCCCCTGATTCTCGATCTTCGCCCCTGATTCTCGAGTTATCTGAGAACCCTAGAAACTCGAGGATGGAATTTCCGGAACCTGAGTTGATTTTCTCCCTTGATAGCCCATGCAGTCCTCGATCCGAAGAAGAAAGGTGCTCTTACTGCTCTATGTTCCCTTTATGCACCTGGGGTACCGATTGCGTGGGGATTCATAGCTTCTCCGGCTATGTCTCTGGCGATTCAAGTGGTGAAGTTGTTGATCAACCGCTATCTAAGTCGTCGGAGGAACGTGATGTTGCTCAGTCGCCGGAGAAGTCCCCGGAGGAATAAGCTGCTGCAGATGGGGATCTCTCTGGTGTATCTGGCGGATAATCTAGCTAAGTCCTCTTAATCTTTTAAGGCTTTGTGTTACTTGTTATGTTTGCATGTTGATGTGGGAATCTGCTGTTGTTGTTGTTGTAATCTGTTGATGTTCGAATATGTTGATGATGGAATCTATTGATGGTAATTTAGGGTTGATGCTGGAATCTGTTGAATTTGAGATGCATTTCCTAGTATTCATGATGGAATCTGTTGAATTTTGACAGGATTTTGTACTTTGTCTGTGCAAAAACTGAGTTCCCTTGTGTTTATAATGTATGGTTGATGATGGAATCTATTGATGGCAATTTATGGTTGATGATGGAATCTATTGAATTGTGAATCTGTGGTTTTGTGTCTGTGATGTATGGGGACACTCTGAGATCTTTTGATGGTATTCATGATGGAATCTATTGATGGTATTCATGATGAAATCTGTTAATGATTGAATGAGGCTTTATGTATATTATTGAAGTGTGAATATGTGGTTTTGTGTCTGTGATGTATGTGGACACTCTGAAATTTGTTGTCATTCTACTTGCTTGATCAGTGATGAAGTGTTGCTTTCTGATATGCATGTGGACACTCTGAAATTCTGTTGTCATTCTACCTGCTTGATCAGTGATGAAGTGTTGCTTTCTGAGATGCATTTCCTAGTAGATTCATGCTCTAATATGCCTAAGGAAACCAGTTCTTAGTGACTGAATGAGGCTTTAGGTATATTATTAAAGTGTAAATTGTGGTTTTGTGTCTGTGATGTATGGGGACACTCTGAGATCTGTTGTCATTCTACCTGCTTGATCAGTGATGAAGTGTTGCTTTCTGAGATGCATTTCCTAGTAGATTCATGCTCTAATATGCCTAAGGAAACCAGTTCTTAGTGACTGAATGAGGCTTTAGGTATATTATTAAAGTGTGAATTATGGTTTTGTGTCTGTGATGTATGGGGACACTCTGAGATCTGTTGTCATTCTACCTGCTTGGTCAATTATGAAGTGTTGCTTTCTGAGTTTGATGTTTGATGTTTTGGGGTGCACATGATGTTTTTAATAGCCTTAAGTAATCATAAAGCATCAATATAGTCCCTTTGTCTACAAAACAGTAACTTACAAAAAGCTTCTAGCTTTAACATAACTTCCTAGTTATGTGAAAACTAGAACCTGATCACAAAAGCTTAGCCATAAAACTAATAAGATTAAAACCTCTTATTGAGTTTGACTGTCTTCTTGTACATATGTTGCCTCTTGAGTATCTTCTGCATTTGTTGTTGCATCTTCTTCTGCATTTAGCTGTGCATTCCCATAAACATAGTCCCATGCTTGCATCACAGCCCACAAGGGTGCCTTAACTTGTAGTTGAAGGTTTCCCTGTGCCTCCAACCTTTTCTTACCCACATGTGGCACATCATACTCATTGCCCCCTTTGCTCTTTAAAATCTCATTCATCACATATTGTAGAGTCATCCATACATTACTTAGAGTTTTTGGATGCAACTCATAAAATGCTTGATTCACTGCCTCTAGCATATGATCCACATCTCTAGGCATTTTTTTGTGCATTAGGGATTGAATACTTCTAAAGAAACTTAAATCTAATATATTCAAATTTGGGCTATTAGGTGGTTGTTGAAGTAAAATGAATGTAAAATCATCCTGCTTATATACCTGCTGCCATTCTATGTCCTCTTGCTTTATATGGGCTTTGGCATTATCTTGTTGTATGAATATTACTTTGGGACCTTCATGTGTTGGCCATTTGCTCTTGATTGCTGGAATAATCTGAGTTATTAGCATGCTCCTTGTGACCTTCCGATTGACAGATTCCACTACCTTGGTTACCATAGTCCCCTTGTCTCTATTTTTAGATGATCTCTTTGCTGCTTCTTGATATGTAAATGGAAATATGCCAATTTTTCCATCAAATGTGCATTCTCCTGCTGCATTGAACCTTGGTCTTGCTACAACTGATGTGAACATAACCTTTGGAATCCATTTGCTTGAGCTTGCAGCTCTATACTTGCCCTTCTCATTCTGTGCTAGATAATATCTTTGTGTTTTCTTGGTCATGTTAAACCACTTCTCATCTAGATGAACAAAGTCAAACATTGTGCAATATTATTGCTTTGTTTCTGATGTATCCCCTTCCAATAGGCTTAAAGCCCATGCCATCCTTTGAATTCTGTTTGTAACATTCAACCCTGGGTGTAGAGGATTTGTATGTGGCTTGATGAGTCCCCTCTTAACCATTCTATGTATTGTGCTTTTTGATAAGTTAGTCTTGGCTGCTAAATCTCTGATGCATGATCTGTCCCCCATACTCAAATTTGTTATTTGAACTATTGGTACCTGATGTCTTTTTCTGCCACAGTTGTGATACTTAGTGGTGACATTGTATCTCTGGTTTGCATTGCTCTGCTCCTTGGTTGTTTTCCATATATTACTGATGCACCTCCTTGATAGGTTGAACTCAGTTGCAGCAGCATTGATTGTTCCTCTTGGAAGTTGTCCCTCTCTTGCTCTATGTATAAGCCATATCAATATTTGCATACGCTCTTCACTGCTGAGTTTCTTCTTTGATGGCTCATGATGACTTGCCTCTGGCTGTGTTTGATGCTCTGTTTCAACATTATTTGTTGATTGATGATGATGATTAGTTGCCTGGAATGATGCCTGCTCATACTCCTCTTGCTCTTCTGGTTCTTTGTTAAGATCAAATAAGTGGACATCTTCTTCCATGTCCTCAACAGCAAGCTCGTTAAGATCAAAGTGCATTTCTGGAACAAAAGCATCATTTATGTTGAGGTCTGAAGCCATGAAGAAGGAACAATGATGCCTCCAAATTCTAATTGTCCCCTTATAAATATGGAGGGAATTTGGTGCAGAATTTGGGTTTTAAAATTTTAGAAATCTGTAATTTCATTTCTTAGGGGTTTTATTGGTTGATTACCAATGTCAAGGATTGCTGACTTGGCATGGATTAAGGGTGAATTGTGATTTTGACAGGATTCTGTACTTTGTTTGTGCAAAAACTGAGTTCCCTTCTGTACTTCATCTGTGCAAAAGTATAATTATGAAATTGCCTTAATTCCTGTGCAAAATGAGAAATGGGAATATCAAAACGGGACAGAGGGAATATGACATATCACTTGAATGTTAAAAGTACTTGGATGGATCTATAAACACAAAATCTTCGTTCTCATGGATGGATCTATATATAAGCAATCATCTCAGTTTTCAACCAAAAAAGGTTTGATTTTACTAACGTCATTTCTTGTGATCGAGCAAAACATTATTCATCTTCACCAAACATAGATGACATAACTTCCCTTCCAAAAACAATTTAAACCATCAAAATTAAAGATGAAGCATTTAAAGTTAGTCTTCCATGAAGCAAGATGCTCAGCCATTGCAAGGATCTTGAGCTACTTCTTCTTCCTGAGCTCGTGCGGACGGGCTTTCTTCCCCCTTAATTAGGGCTTGTATGTATGCACATGACTTGCTTGGCGCCCGAGTTATCCACTACGTTGAGTTTCGTTCTCATCCTTTGTTGCTAGCTGTTGTGTCATTCAGATAGCTAGCTAGCTTATTTGATGGCTGTGATCATTTAAATAAATACCAAAAAAAGGTGATAGATAGCATATACTAGCTAGTTGTAGTAGCAGTCTAGACTCAAACAATTTCGCTATCATTCATCACTAGAAAGCTCAGCTCAGCTCAGTAAAATGTTGGTTAAGACAGAACTACTCGAACAAAGAGCCATATAGTACGTGTCGCCTCTACATCATCATATCAGTCATCCACATCCCTCATTTCAGTTGCTCCGCGTGTTTTTTTCTCCACCATCTCTCTCTTCTTCTTTTTGGGTCTGATCCCTCATTTCGGTCGGGTCCCAAGCCAAATCCTCTGTGACTAAATTGTGTTACTAATATTTTTACCACTAATATTATTGGTACACGTGGACAGTCTTTTAACAATTAAAAAAGTTGATAAAAATAAAAGATTAATATCCAAATTAAAAAGATATTGCAGTCTAAATCTATCTTTCCCACGAACTAACTTTCGGTTCCTGGATACGGCTTGAGCAAATACCACTGTTGGTTCATGAAGTTTATTTGGGAGAATTACACCTTCTAATCTACAACTTACTTCAACTTCTATCTATACCGACGTTTGATCATCTTTGGAACCATACATATTGTGGACTTACACCAAATGGTTGAGGTAAGTTTGATTCCCTGTTTCGCTAATTTTTGAGTTTGTATCGGTAATTCAGTGTGTATTGTTGGAACTCATTATTTGAATGTGGCGCCAGTCACTTTTCCGGGCACAATTCCGGTGGGCTCCGGCCATTGTCAACACCGGAAAGTGGAAGCATTGGCTTCCTCTACGCGAGCACATTCTCGTAGTGTACTCATACGACAAAAATGATTTCCGTTTGAATGAGAAATGGAGGCCCAAAGTAACTTGCATGAAGTGCAAAACTTGGGAAATATGGGGGCAAAATTCTTGTCCCACATTGGAAGTTTGGAGGTAGAAATACCACCATATATAGTGGAGAAATGGACTCAAGGTTGTGGCCTTGGGTCATTACCCATTTTCAATGGGGAGAAGACCTAGCTCATCAAGACCACACGCGTGCCGAGCCGAGTCGGGTGAGTCGTGTCGTGCCGGGTGGGGTTGGGTTGGACCGGATCGGGCTTGGGCTGGCCAGCTAACGCCCTATCTTTTTGGGCCGATCCAGAAGGCCCATTAGTGGGCTTTGACCCAGCTTACTGTTTTGTAACTCCCTCCATGATTCTCTCCACTAACTCCAGCAGTTACGGATTACTAAAGTAACTCCAACGGATCTGCATCTCATTAACATACTATTTTTTCGTTAATCAAGATATCCTACACAGAAGCTCTTGGTTTTTTTTTCCGCTTCTCCTTTTCGTGTGTGAGAGTGCACACAGATTTGTGGGTTCGTAGGCTCTTGTCTTACTGGGTTGTGCAGTTCAAGAGTTCGTCGCAGTTGTATCATGGGATTCGGAACGTCAAGAACCGTCACACTATGGGGCGTTTTCAGAATTAAGGAAAGAGATTTCGGTCTCGACTCTGCATCCGTTCTTCGTTCGATATTTCTAAACTTCAGATTTCCTTAATTCGTGTTCGTATATTAGCAGTTTATATCTTTCGTATGCATATAGGAATTGATGTTCCTACATGTATATGTATAGAACGATTTGATTGGAGCAAGATTCAAAACAATTATATATTGGAGTGTCAGATATGATATATATGCTTTGAATTGTTCTAATTGTTTTTTCCATTCAATTCAGTGTATTATGTATATTTCAATCGTTAGTTTCTTTTCCTGTATTACATTAAGCATTGCAGGTGATCAAATTAATTAAGTTGTTTTGGCCATTCAATTGATTTTTTCTCTTGCTTAAAGGTCGTGATGGATGATGATCTACAAGAAACCTCACGTCGTAGACTCGATTTTGATCAAGATGAAGATTTGATAAATCCTTTTGGTGATGATGAATCGATAGAATTGCTACATTCAAAAATATCAAAGGAAAGTATTCCAAAAGTTGGTATGGAGTTTGAGACCGAATATGCAGCGTACAAGTTTTATAATGCTTATGCTTTTGGTGTTGGTTTCTCGATTCGGAAAAGCTCGGCTCATAAAGAAAAAGGGAGAGTTCTAGACAGAATATTTGTTTGTTCATGCGAAGGTAAAAAGGGATGTGATAAACACGATAACATTTACAAATATCACCCGCGAGCAGAGACGAGATTCAGTTGTTTGGCGATGTTAAAAGTTAGTTCCCGCCAAACAGGTAAATTTTGTGTTGTCAACTTTGTTGCTGAACATAATCACAATTTGGCAAGTCCGAGTAAGGCTCATCTGTTTAGATCACATCGAAAAATATCAGCGTCTCAAGCATCAGAAGTCGACTTGGCTGAAATTTCTGGTATTGCACCGAAAAATGCCTTTGAGTTCATGGCTAGGAAAGCAGGAGGTCGTGAAAATCTTGGATTTGATCAAGTGGACTATAGAAATTATTTACGCAACAAGCGTAAAATGAAGGCAAGTGATACTAGTGGGGTTCTAGAGTACTTGAGGGGCATGAAAGTAGAAGATCCTAGTTTCTTTTCTGATATTCAAGTGGATGAAGATGGTTTGATAACTAACATATTTTGGGCTGATGCCAGAATGATGGTTGATTATGAGTACTTTGGTGATGTTGTTTGCTTTGATACGACATATCGCAAGCATAAGGATGGTCGACCGATTGCTTTATTTGTTGGAGTGAATCATCATAAACAAACTACTATCTTTGGTGCTGCACTATTGTATGATGAGACAACAGAGTCATTTGTGTGGTTATTTGACACATTTTCGAAGGCTATGGGTGGTAAATTGCCCAAGACAATGTTGACGGATCAGGATGCGGCCATGTCAAAAGCACTTACTATTCAGTGGCCGGAGACTTATCATCGACTTTGTATTTGGCACATCTTTCAAAATGCAGCAACTCATTTGGGTAGTGTATTTGCAAAGTACAAAGATTTTTCAGGAGATTTTAGTAGTTGCATATATGACCATGAGTATGAAGAAGATTTTTTGGATGCATGGAGCAAAATGGTTGATAAGTATGAGCTGCAAAATAATGATTGGTTGAAGAGGATGTTCAATATCAAAGAAAAATGGGCATTGGTTTATGGAAGAGACACATTTTGTGTTGATATGACCACTACACAACGTAGTGAAAGCATGAATAATGTTATCAAGCACTATGTAAGTCATAAGGATGACTTGAATAGTTTTTTTGGAAACTTTCAACGACTACTCGATGATCGTCGTTATAGTGAGATGGTTGCTGATTTTAAGACTAACCAGAGTAAAGTATCGTTGTCTTTTCCCGTAGCAATTTTGAAGCATGTAGCTAGTATGTATACATCCGCGGTTTACAAATTGTTTCAGGAAGAACTATGTAAATCATATGATGGTCGCCTTGAAGATTGTGGTGAGATGGATGGAATTCTGAAATATATAGTGTCACCGCCTATGAAGCAGTTCAATTTTGTTATCTCTTATGATAGTAAAGAGGAAACTTTTTGCTGTACTTGTAGGAAATTTGAGTTTGCTGGCATGCTTTGTAGTCATGTGTTGAAGGTTTTCAATTTTAGAGGTATTTCAAAAGTTCCTGATAAGTACTTTTTGAGAAGGTGGACAAAAAATGCTAAAAGAGGAAGCATAAGTGCTACTAGTGTGAGTTCAAATTCTGAGGTTGATCCTAAAACAATTATGGGAAGGCGGTACAAAGAGCTATGTCGTCTATCTACTCGACTAGTCACACAAGCTGTAGAAAGTGATAATGGATATATGTTGGTTAAAGAAGGTCTTCTTAATTTGCTGAGAGAGATTGATTCAAGCTCCACAAAAAGGGCAATGCAGTCTAGCTTGCAAAATAATCATAGGGTAGCAAGTAATCACAATGTTGATACGCCTTTGGATGCCAATGGCATGATGGAGAAAGTTAAAGGCATAAAACTGAAGCCAAAATCTGGAAATCAAACAAGTAAAAGGCGCCAAAGTGCTCTTGAAATGGCAACAAAGAAAAAGAGAAAACAAAAGCAACATACAACTCCTTCCTATGTTGCACAAGTATTGATAATATTATATTTTACTTTTTGACAAAGTATTAACATTGTTATTTTTTTCACTTTAAATTCCAAATTGCAGGTGGACCAAAGTGTTCAAATGAATATAAGTCCTCCTCCACAACATCCATCTAGTTCTTCTTGTCCATGGGATCCATGTGGATACAATTACTTTACTCGACATCCATCTAGTTCTTCTTGTCCATGGGATCCATGTGGATACAATTACTTTACTCGTACAGAGAATGGCCAATGTGACATGTATATTAATCCATTATTGGCTCAACCTACTCAAGGATCTTTGCAGCCTAGTTATATGGCATTATTGACAAGTATTGGAGTGCCTCAACCATCTGGTAAACATATATAAATCCCAACCTAGTTATTTCTGTTTTGTTCATTCTTCTAATAGTATTCTTTATTTATATATCAGATGATGGTCAATCTTCAAGAGAGTAACTGTGAACAACTATAACTCCATCAGATTATAGTCATGCGACTCATCACATAGCTTGGAAAAGGGATTTTTTGGTTAATTTTATAGACACGAAAGTCATTTTGTTGGCTGCTGAATTCCTTACAGACTATTCTTGAAGCTTGGAGATGATATTTTTTATGAGATCGTTCATTTGTCTTTTGATGAATTTTGTGTAGACATATTTTGAGTTTGCTGAGAATATGTTTGAGCTTGTTTACTCAATATTTTAAATGTTCAGTTCAAGAGTCCCCACTGGCAAGTTCAAGAATAGTTGAGAGATTTTATGCAGTCTTAAGTTGTTCATTACAAGTACAATCTTAACCTTTTCTCATATATAATGAAAGGGAATTACAAGAAATTAGAAGCACAATATTAAAAAATTTGTTTACAACATGCTAACCATTACATAATACACAATAACAACACCACAATATCAAACACAATGGTTTCCTACTCAGTTGGTGCATTAAACTGGTAGCTTTATTTCTTCTCTTTTTTTTGGTAGAAAGCATTATATCTTCTCTTTGTTCGTAGTGCAAAAGCTTCAACCTTCAACTTTGTTGCTCCTGCCAAACCTTTACAATGATGATCACCAAAAGTGATAAATTCTAGATTGACAAAGAAAATATATTAGTTTGAAAGGTAGCCATAAAAACAGAACACATTATACTAGTAATTTAGTTAATCAACCAGCTATCTACATGAATTTTTTTGTCAATTGTTGACAGTGAAAAAACAGTATGCAATATACCCAAATAGTTGACAGTGAAACTAAACAAAAGATGATGCTATACACCCAATTGTATTTGCTTTTCAACTATGTTTAAAATAGAAGAAACATAAAACAACATGTAATATATTGGTCATATATAGGATTATTTTTTAGCAGCAAAACAAGCAAGCTCATATTGAATTAGCATATAAGCAAACATCAGTTCAGTTCAGGAGGAAGTTTGAAGTTCAGTAAATGAGAACTACAAGAAATTTGAGATTGGTCTTCTACAAGCAATTGCACAGACAACTTAATTTGCTTGGCAACATGAACCCAATTGAAGGCAAGATATAAATCTTGCTTCCGATTGCGCGTCAAAATTTTCTTCTGACATACCCCAAAATTGCGAGCCCTATTTTTTACCGCCGATGTTGCTTCCGGTTCATATCACTCCAAATTAAGCAATTACCTCCCAATTGGAACCGATCGAGTACGATGTAGGAGAAGAAGCGGAGCATCAATCATGGACTGCAGATTTGTGAAGCCTAAGAGAGAGAAATTGTTGCTAATTGAAACAGATCTCTTTCTACTAGAAAGAGGTGTATCTTTTACTGATTTTGTATATTAACTTTTTATATTTATCAACTTTTTCAAATGTTCATTAATATATCCACGTATACCAATAATATTAGTGGCAAAAATATTAGTAACACAATTTAGTCACAGAGGATTTGGCTTGGTCGGGTCCGTCTATTTTTTCACACCACCATCTTTCCGAGATTTTGTCCGGGTCGGGCCAAACCCGCCTAGTACTTGCGGGCCTAATTCTTGTCCAAGCCCGTTCGAGTTTACGGATCGGGTTGTCCAACGGGCCAACCGGACCCATAAAATAAAGATTTTCTGTTTAAAAAAAAACTACATATTATATATAATTTACTTTATTATTAATAGATATTTATATCAAATAGTTATATATATATATTAATCTATAAAACTTATATTTATTTATATATATATACATAAATATTATATAATCTTTATATTACATGTATACTCGGGTCGGGTCGGGTGGCCATCGGGCTAGTATCATTGTCTGAGCCCGTCCCATAGTTTATTATGGGTCGTGCCGGCCCACCGGGATCATATTCATGTCTAAGCCCATCCATTTTACCAGGCAGGCGGGCCGAGCTGTACGGGTCAACTCGGAGTTGTAAAGGTCTAAGCACAAGCCTACATCAAAGATATTGTTACCATCTTATCATATTACCATAACTACAAACTCTAGTAAAGCTATTTTTTTTTTTTTTTGATGGTTAGTAAAGCTATTTTAAAATATAAGAGTTTTTATAAATAAGAATGAATCAAATACTATATAAAACTTAAGCCTTGGAGCTCAAGTCTTCATGAAGATCACATTCTATGATTAATCTTCTCACAAAGTCACATCGTACATCGTATCTTGTCGTTTTCTATTTCGTTCCCAACGTTTTTCTTTCTCGTAGTAAATACAACGCAAATTTTTGTTACTTTGTTCCTTTGCTTATGTATGCGCTTTACTTTATTGTTGACTCCCAGATTCCTAGTTCATTTTGCTTCTCTGCTTTGCTTCCTTGATTTCCATTATTCACAAACGTGATCTTTCACCTGGAACTCTAGAGAACAAATTAAAGAAACCATAAAACTTATAATGTTTATCATCATTAAACTAGAGGAAACAATCTTGTTCCAACAAAAAACGTAAATCTTGAAAAATAAAATATTTAAAAAAAACGTACTCTCCTAAAAAATATTGACCAATAAGAATTATTAAAATAATTTAACTTTTAAGAGGTGATAAAAAAAATTACCTAAATTGTTTTAAGTGGTACAAAATCAATTTTATCTATACATGTTCAAAAAATAACACAATATTTTGAAGGTCATAATTAAGCCCAAAATTTTAAAAAAAATCACTCATATTTTATACATTTCTTACTTTAACCACCACTTTTCAAAATTTATTTACAAAAGCACCCCACCTTATCTATACATGTTAAGTGTTAACAAAGTAACACCAACTTTGTTTGAGGCCAAAATTTCAGAAATTACTCATGCTTTAAACCTTTCTCATAATAATATTCATAAAAACCACCCAAACTTATCTATACATGTTAAAAAAGTGACAATAATTTTTTAAGGTCAAAATTATGCCAAAAAATCACCCATACTTTATACCTTTCTCACAAAAAATCACAATTTTTCAAAACTTATTCACAAAAAACATGTATAGATAAATTTCTACTAAGTGGGTGATTTTGTGAATAAATTTGATAAGTGGTGATTTTTGTGAAAAAGATATAAATAAGGGCAATTTTTTGAAATTTTGGGGTTAATATTGACCTCAAAATTTTGGTGTCACTTTATTAACATGTATATATAAGGTTGGGTTTTATTGTGATTAGATTTCAAAAGGTTGTGGTTTGTGAGAAATATATAAAATATGGCTGGTTTTTTAAAAAAAGGGCTTAATTTTGTGCTTAAATAAAATTCATGTTACTTTTTTAACATGTATAGATAAGATTGGATTATTTGTTTACCATTTTAAAGGTTGGAACATTTTTTTTGCCACCCCTTTAATTTTTTATTTTTTTTTGAAATTACACGAGATCACCCTGATTTTTTGTAATTTCCATGAATTACCCTATTAAGAAAGAATGATTGGTGATTAAGTGTACTTTTTTGTTGTAACAAGTAATCTATTGTATAATATTAAAACATAACATCCATAAAGCTACATGTCAGCCACTAAATAAGTCATATCATATATTGCCACGTGTCACCACCTAAATTATCCACATAATTTTATATTTTTTAAATCAAATCTCTATTTTATTTCTTTTCAATTACAACAATAATTCTTCATTCAAATTTCAGAAATTATGTTATTTTATGATTATGATGATATTACTTTCAATTCACTTACCTTTAAAAAAGTTATAACATTTTTGTAGTATGATTATGCTTTTATTAAGTTATTTTTTATTTAATAAAATAAATATGATTTGATGTCTCTACCTAATTATTTTATAATATCTATGTTATAATTCAAATTTATATTATAATTATTAAGTGCTAATTGATTAAGGCCACATGCCCTCATTTTTAACACATCATCTATGAGTCTATGACACGTTTTATTTCCACAATTTATCACTTATATCATATAATATATTTTTATAATATAATAATTGTATTATGTTTATGTATAATTATTTTTTATTAGTTATTTTTTGGTATTTATTTTAAAAAATACGACTTTATAACCTATATTTATATAATAAATTATTGAAAAAAATATTCTCAAAGAAAAGTTATACTAATAAAAAATATAAGTATTCGATAAAAGTTTATACCATAATATCAATTTACTTATAGCTATATTAACTATACAAATTAACTTAAAATAACTATTAACGTTAGAAATAATATATTCTACGTAGAATCCCGTGCAAGGGGATATTGTGCTAGTTGAAAAGCGCTTAAATTAACAAGTGGGTTTGTATAATGAATCCGATAAATTGCACAAGATCTGATTGAATAAACATTTTTGAGGAGGAAAAGCCTTCAATTTTTTGAAAAAAGAAACTTTTCTATAAAGAAAAGAAAAAAACATCCGCATTTGACATTTGCCCTTGTAGTTCGGAAGTAGACCCACAATTCCCGCGCTAAAACTTGAAACAGGCCGGCGAAAATCGTTTTAGCCACTCGCTAGTAGAACGATTTACCGCCACCCAATGTGACTATCGTCTTAAGAATGGTAAAAAATCATCAAATCAAACTTCCAAGAAAACTCCAATTTTCATTTTGGTGTCAGTTTTTTTTTCCCTGGATTTTTTGCTATACGAATTGCTGCAGTGATTTCTTTTTCTATTCCCTGCCCCCCAATAGGCTGTGAAAATCCTTCATCGGTTCATTTCCCTTTGGAAAAAAGCCTAATCTTCATTCTTTGCACAATTCTATTGATTTGTCAACTTTTGCATCTCTTTTGCCCTTTTCCTCAAACTCTTGCTTCCCTTTTCCTACAATGATTGGCCTTAGAAATTCCAAAAACGTCTGATTTCAAGCTAATATGGTACGATTTACATATCTGATTAACACAATCCCTTATTTCTACATGCTCTCCGACATATTCGGCGTATTCGTCTTTGTAATTCAAAGACTTGCTTTTTGATTAGTCCGTTGAAAGTACCGATGAGATGGAGCGATGATAGAATTATGGAATTAAAGACAACCAATTGCATCAAACTATGCTTGTGATCCGAGACTAAAATATGTATTGTGTTGTTGTTTTGGCATCTTCAACGTGCGTATGCTTATATCTAAACGAATACGGGTCCCCTATATCGAGAAATCTAAATGAACCGGGTTTAATGTCCATCGCTGCTTAGAGGTGGTTTAATCTGGAAAATGGTAGAGAGGTGGAGTCCATATGGAATCCAACTCTCCTGTTTCATGCTGTTGGCAGCTCTTCTTGAGATTCGAGAATGTGTCGCCCTTAATTTAGAAGGTATTTGGATCTTCCCCATCTCTCTCCCCCTCTCGATCTCTTGTGTCTTTGATTCTTGAAAGCAACCATTTTTTGTTGTTTTTATAAAAAAATGTAGGATTAGCTTTGATAGAGTTTCGGGAAAGAATAGAAGATGATCCTTTTGGAGCTTTTGTGAATTGGAATGCAAGTAGTAGTGATCCTTGTTTGTGGATGGGTGTTCAATGTGTGGACGGCAAAGTGCAAATGTTGTAAGTATCAAAGCTGTTTTATCTTCAATGTTGTAAATTTGTAATCTTGATTTATCTGATGTTTGAATTGTGCCTATAGGGATCTCAGCGGCTTTTCGTTACAAGGAGCCTTGACTCCTGGCCTTAGAAAACTCAGATACATGCGAACTTTGTAAGTGAATCGCTTGCATTTTAGGGTTTGTTTAGATTCCTGATATAATACATTAAATTGCATTGTCTTGCATTAAAATGACAATTTAATGCATTATTCTTGGTAATCCAAGCAAACCCTTACTTCCCTGATACATGAATGAATGTCTTAAATCCGCCTTCTTAAGTTGGCCATTTTGTGTTTGCATTGACAGGGTACTCAGTAATAACAGTTTATCAGGCTATATTCCTAAAGAAATTGGTGAACTTAAAATGCTGGAATTATTAGATTTGAGATATAACAATTTGAGTGGTACTATTCCAGCTGAGATAGGTGGGATGCCATCACTAAAATGCATGTGAGTTCCTTCATATCATGTACCATATCACATCTTGTTTTGAAGCATTTTTGTGGCCAATTTTGGTAACTTTTCATTTCTCATGCATTAGGTTTCTCTATGGAAACAATTTTCAAGGGGTTATTCCATCTGAGCTTAAGAAGCTTGTACTGTCAAAATCTACATTTGGAAATAGCTATGTTTATTCAAAGGAAGAAAGTTATTGCCATAAATTATACAGTAAGTGCAAATCCACTTTCACTTGACCAACTCTTGATTGTTATTGTACTGATTATTTTGTTTAATTCTCCTTGTTGGGTTAAGCTGAAAACAAAGTATTTCGTCGGTCGCTTGAAGAGACAAGCAACGTGGCTGCAGTACCAGCTCCATTACCAAAGCCAGAACCTGCAACAGCAGATGACAATCTTGTTGTGTTGAGTAGTGGTTCCTTTTCAGCTATAGTGAAGAACCCGAGTCCAAATCATCCAGGATCTCCGCCTATCCAATCGCCTACTAATCCTCAAGAACCTGAAAACAACAACAACAACAATGATGATGATAATACTTCTAAAATAGTTGGCATCATTTTAGCCTTGGCAGTACTTATAGCTCTCATTATCCTGGCCTTGTTCTTGTTTCTCATGCACCAAAGAAGAAGTAAGCGTACAAGGGCTAGGGATAATAACCTTCTCCACAGACTCAGCAAGGCTTTTGTAACCGGTAAGGTACCTACCATTCTTTGTTTTTGGTGCTTAAGATGATGATCAAGAAACTGCAGAAACAATTTTTGTGAGGTGTTGTTGGAGTGCAGGTGTTCCTAAGCTGAATTCTTCAGAGCTGCAAACTGCTTGTGAGGATTTCAGCAATATAATCAACACCCTCCGTGGGAGTCTAATGTATAAAGGGATATTGTCAAGTGGGGTTGAAATTGCTGTTGTGTCAACCACAATAAGGTCATCTAAACATTGGAATTCCAATGCAGAACAGGAATTCAAGAAACAGGTTCTTTTTTGCTCTATTATAACTCTGTCAAATGATGCAGAATACCCTGATCTTTAACCGCTCTTTGGTGTTTTTTGATCTTGTCCAGGTAGATATCCTGTCAAGAATAAACCACAAGAATTTTGTGAATCTGCTTGGTTTCTGTAAAGAGGAAGATCCATTTGTGAGGATGATGGTATTTGAATACACTCCCAATGGAAACCTATATGAGCATTTACATGGTGATGAATTGTTACTCTTTCTAAAGCAATATAGCATTGAAATATCAAAATGTACCTTACTAAATGCATAAATCTTTGCCTCTTCAGTGGATGGTTTTGAGCATCTGGATTGGCATCTGAGAATGAGGATTGTAATGGGAGTTTCGTATTGTCTCGAATACGTGCATCATGAGCTAAACCCTCCGGTTATCATTCCGGTTCACGCTGATGCAGTCCTTTTGACTGATGACTATGCTGCAAAGGTATAAGAAAACACATCTTCATGGCCTAAATGATCAAATGTTGGGGAAAGATGAGTTGATGTACATAATATAGTTAAGGTCATTGATCATGTGAGAATGATTATTATCGTGTAAAATGATAATGATGCACATATAAGCAAAAAGTTATACAATATTCGAATGTGCACAAATTTATACTTATACAGTCAAAAACTTATGCATATGCAAACAAAAACTTGTCATTATCTAAAGCGCATAATATTTTTTTGCATGTATGTGCATGAGTTTATAAAGTGCATAAGTTTTTGCTTGTATGTATATCATTCTCATTTTACGCGGTAACAATCATTCTAGCCCGATCAAACCCCTATAGTTTTAATAGTAATTACCACTTAGCTTCTTCTTTTTTATTTTCCCTATAAATGTGAATCATGTATCAGAAAAGTAATTCTCAACTTGTGTTTGAGTGCAGCTTGTCCACGCCAGTGTTTGGACAGACATTGCATCCAAAGCAGAAATTCCAGATGAAGAACAATCCGATCCAAAACCGCAACCTGACGCGAAAGACATCGTATACAATTTCGGAGTTTTGCTACTAGAGATCATATCAGCCAAGCCTCTTGACACCACAGAAGGAAACATCATCAAATGGGTAATTAAAACTTGATTCAGCTTTGTTTTCTTATCTTTGTGTGTATAATAAATGCAACAAACTAACTAAGCACCAATTGTTTGTACATTACTAGGCTTCACAATATTGGCATGACAAGGAGAAGTTGGGAAGCCTGGTGGACCCCAGCCTGAAATCATTCAAGATGAATGAGCTGGAAGCCATATGTGACGTCGTAAAAGACTGCATCGACAAGGACCCCACGCAGAGGCCCACCATGAAACACGTCACCAGTAAGTTGAGACACGCCACCAACATCTCGCCGGAGGCTGCTACCGAGAGAGTCTCGCCCTTATGGTGGGCTGAGCTTGAGATACTCTCTGACTCGAATTGAAATACAAATTGAATTATTGACTTCGTATCGTGAAGTTATTTAAATGTACTTGTCAACGAAAATGATGAGTTGTATTTGTTCTGACCTATGTAATCTGCAAATAGAAAGGGAAGAAGGTTTGTAAATTGGGTTAGGAATTGATGCAGGAAATTCACCGCTCTCCAACTTTGGCAGTAGATCAATTGGTGAAATTCTAGAGGCGTTTTTATTTGTTTGTATCTGAGATTTTGAGCGATACATGTAACATCCAATTATTGTATGAAATGGTTTCAATTTTCAAATGTATGTAGAAAAATAAAGTAGAATAAGATATGAACTTTCATGTTTTTTTTTTTTAGATTTTATTTTTGGTATAACCAATTAGAACATGTTAGTTTTCTATAGCATAAGAAGGCGATCAAGGATATTAAAGCGAAAATGACAAGCTAGCATCGGGGCCAGTAGTCCACTACGGTCGGATCAAAACGCAGCGGAGTGCTTTGGTTTCTTTTTTGGCACGCATCTATGGTGTGAGATGGGCACGGTCGGTTAACCGGTAACCATGAATTGAATCGTTAATCTCGGTTAATTATATCAGTTAACCGTAATTTTGGTACAGTTAATTGATTAACTAAATGACTCTAAATTAGTATTATATCAACTTAAATAATTAAATTAATATATATTTTATATGTATTATAATGATGCTTTTACATATAAAAATAGAAACAATCAAAATAAGTTGTTATGCATACTAAGTTACATATTTAATTCAAAAACATACCTAATTTTAGTTATCATATAACATGGATATTCTACAACATCAACTTTATTCTTATTTGTGTACGTGTATTCGCTACAAATACAAACAATACAACTTGTTCGCTTTGTATCTAAACACATCTACTATAAACATGTCAACTAAATTAGATTATTTCATTACTATAAATATATATTATTTATATGATTGGTTATTCGGTTAACCAAATATAGAAATACAACTAACCATTATCTAACCATAAATTTTGGTTAATTATATTGTAACTTCGGTTAATTTTTGGTCGATTAACCTAAAAAAAGGCCGATTCTTCGGTTTTTCGATACATACAGTTATTCGGTTTTGATAATTTGTGCCCACCCCTAGTGAGGAGTCGGTGAATTTGAGAGTTTCCGGGTCCAAGTTTTATTTTTATATTTGGTCAAATGAAATCGGGTCCAATTGACCGGACTCGGATCTTTGGTGGATCAAATTACTCGTGCAAATTTAATTTGGCAGGAAGATAGAACTTTGATTCTACACTTGAGCCATGTTTCCATTACACATGTCGACATGCATGCATGTTCTTCATGCCACGTACGACTCAAAAGTTCCATATTACCAAAAAAAGGTCTTTCTCGAACGGCCGCCTCGTTCGTGCGGATATAGAAAACGGTTTTTCAGCATATAAGTTAAACCGCTTATTTCTAGGACACAATTTCAACCGTTACATTAAAAATTCATTAGATCATGTGAGAACAACCAAGAAAAAGGACAAAAATCTGAGCCCCAAGAGAAATTGTCTTTGGAAACAACCAAGAAAAAGGACAAGTATCAATGATAAATTTAATCACTCATCATATTTTCTAAATTTAATCCCTCATTTTTTAAATTATGTGAGAATGATTTATATGGTGTAAAATGAAATTGATTTTATAGTTCTTAATTGGAGATAAATTTAAAGGCTTGGATCACACTTTCATTAAAAGGGACGACCCTTTAGTCTAACTTTTCTTTGTCGGTCAATGCTGGACTCAGGCGGTTAACGCCGGTCAACGCTGACGTTGATCGGTCGATTTTTTTTTTCCGAGCCCAAATTGTTTTGGGCGAAATTTTCATTTTTTTGGCCAAAATTTTCTATGCATATTTCATCAGAATTTCATACACATTTGAGAAAAAGAGCAATGTATGTAAAAAAACTAAATGAATTTCATATCTAGTATAAAATTAAATACACATGTATACTATTTTATGTACACATGTATGCAAAAATCATGTACTTCAATATTCATCCAAACACGGTCTACAACTCATGTACATTTTCAACACAAACCCGATTTATGCACTCCTAGTGCAAATTAGGTGCACATACAAACCATTATCCATGCACATATATGCATAGATGTATGCACTTCACACGTAATGCACTGAATGTGCATGCAAATTGACTTGAATCTGCATAATATTTGCATTGTATGTGCTAGTACATATCATGTGCACATACAAGCCATTATCCATGCACATACACGTATAGACGTATGCACTTCACACGTAACGCACTGAATGTGCGTGCAAAATAGTTTAAATGTGCATAATGTTTGCACTGAATGTGCGGGAACAAATCTGAGCCCCGAAGAGAAACATTTTAGGAAGGAAAAAACTTGGACGGTTAAAAGTGCATGAAATCTTGCGTGAATGTGCATAACTTTTGCACTACATGTGCAAGAAAACTTTGTCTCAAATAAAAAAATCGCCCAAAAAAAGTGATTTTAAAATGGCTTGAATGTGCGGGAAAAAATCTGAGCCCCGAAGAGAAACATTTTAGGAAGGAAAAAACTTAGACAGTTAAAAATGCATGAAATCTTGCGTGAATGTGCATAACTTTTGCATTACATGTGCAAGAAATTTTTGTCTCAGATACAAAAAAATCGCCCAAAAAAAATGTCCTGTAAAAAAAAGTTTACCAGTTAACGTCGGTAAAAAATGCGTGAAATCATGCTAAAATGTGCATAGAAATTTTTGACCCAAAAAATAAAAAATTCTCCTAAAAAATCTATTTTAGACTCGAAAAAAATTATTAACCGATCAACGTCGGAGCTGACCCACTTATGTGGTCATGTGTCATGCACATCACGACTTTAAAGTTTTTTTGCAAATAAAACTTGAAGCAGAGGGTATATTTTGTTTCTTCCGGCACAGATCGTTGATTAATTTAATACCGCCGGGACAAAATACACAGACTATCATGGCAACGGCAATTGAATAACGCGAATCTTCATCTTTCTTCATCGCTAAGAATTTCAAATTACGATCCATAGGGAACGATAAACAAAATCTCAGTCTCACCTCTACTATTAAGAACTCCAACAACATTTAATTTCGTATCTAGCTTAATTAATCCAACAACCAAGACTTAAATATTAATCGATATATCGAAGCCTCTAATAAAAGAAGTCAGTTGATGCAAAAGAAAAAGAGGGTGGAAGAAATATATTGAGAATAAAAGAAGTCAAGGTGGGGCTGTCACAAGTCCAGGCCGACTTAATGGGGACCATTCTGCAGGCCCAATTGTGCCACGAATTGACAAGAAGAAAGTGGCCCATTCGGGCCAAGATAGATAGCACACAGGAACGTAATCTGGGGCAAGTAGTCATCGCTAGACCTATGGGACAACTGCTGCAGAAAGGTAATTTTATTCACACCCGGATAAAGGATGGGACAGTTTGGTTTCATTTAATTGTTGTTTATGGCCCCCCTACGCATACCAGGAGACAGATTTTCTGGGCAGATTTGCATTGCTGATATTACTGAACCTCTCTTTATAGGTGGGGATTTGTTCATTTGGAGGAGCGGCTTGGTGGTACTGGAGGACTCTCACGACTCTTTACAGAATGATCTTGTTGATGTGCTGAACCAGGAGGAAATGCATTGGTTTCAAAAACCGCGCGTTAATTGGATTGAGTGTGGTGATCGCAATACTAGTTTATTTCATGCTAGTACGGTGGTTCGAAGACGTCGGAAAAAAGGTCGAAGCTCTGAAAAACGATACATGTATCTGGGTGATGGATCAAGCTGAATTAAAAGAATTGGTTCTTAGCTACTTTTCCAATATTTATGCTCTTCCTGCTGCAAATGCCAATGCCCCTTCGCTGCCTGGGGGGGGGGGGGGGTTTAAACGCCTTCTGGACTCTGATATAGCGCCTCTGCTTGCTCTGATTTCTGATGATGAGATTTGGGGGACGCTCAGATATATGGGAGCCTACAAAGCTTCTGGACTCGACGGGTATCAACCTGTTTTTTATCATAAATGTTGGGGTACGGTTGGGCCTTCGGTATGTACGTTCATTCGGGGGTTCTTTGAAAGTATTACCGCCGGTGAACTCAGATTACACATCTGAGATTACCCAAGACTTTAACCAATTTATAACAATCATATAACAACACAAAACTTTATTAAATACTCATATATTATTTAAAACAAAGTCACGAATTACATCTGTAAATGTCAAATACGACCAAATACAGAATTGTTTCAATACAACGGAAGTCTTTTAAATAATTAAACATCATAATGAGTCTTGATCCGTGCGATCTCACGCCTAAGATCTTCAACCTTGGAAAACTCTTTTAAACCTCCATCTGCCTACAACATCGTATACTAGCCTTCACGGAAAGAAAGTTTACTTGATGTGCCGTATGAGACGGATGACACCAGCCAACCATGCAAAGGAAAATAACCGGTTGATTAGTCTAATGAAAGACTATACAAGGGTAAAATAGAAAATGTTCTAAGTAGTCGTATTAGGTTACACCTGTCGTTTCTCGAATAATAACCGATGACGACAGTGAACCTCAACACTTCTACGGAAACATACGAAAATGTATGATCAAGAGAAGACTCTAAAGATCGAGTCTTATGGGAAACGAATGAAAGAAGACTCCAAAAGATTGAGTCTTATCGGAAAGTATGACAAGTGTTTGGGAACATTATAGTTTCACACAAGCGTTTAAAACGACTTGATCATTTGGGTCAACGACCAACCTCACCGCGCAATGCGAATTCAGATTGGAAAGAAGACTTACTCTAACCGAAGTCCGAGCGGTTTCCAAGTTGTACTCCTCGCCCGAGGGTATATTAATTATGTGCATAATCGCACTTATCTTATTTAATTCCAAAACGTATATTCACGTTACAGCTTTTATCATATAAGTATATCATCTCGATACGAGAGATATCTTGGGAACATTTCCCGAATGTTTGGCACCAGCTGTGTGCACCACCCATATACTCGGATAGGGGTAGGTCATGACTAGGAAAAGGGTGTTAGGGCTTGAACATCCTACGCACCACGGTTATAAAGAAACGGCCAGCACTCGCAATGAGATACATATCGTTCCTACGAATACTCGTTCTAACTATATATTTAAGTTCATACATCAAATCCACACCAATACCATCACGGTAATAACAGATATAATAACGTTGTTTCTAGCAATATATACAACCTATTATAATATCACATTTTAATCACACATTTATAAAATCTGTTCTCAAACGAAAACAACAGTTCATCCCAATTTAATTAACAATTAAAACAATTGATAATTAACGGAAACATGGAATGATAAGCAAGAGCGAACCGCTACTTGCCTTGACTAGACGAACGAAGATTTGCGGGTCAGGAATACTGGACACGAACTTCACAGCCTTCTGGAAATCCCGTCAAAGCCCACCGACGTTCCAAGGTCCATTCCAACGACGCACGCAAAACGAGGCATAAATATCTAAATTAGATATGGCACGAAGCTATACTAAACAAAGGGAAACGGGCTATGCCGCGGACACAATGGTTATGGCCGCGATCGTGGCTTTGCTCGGCAAAGCCGCGGTCGCGGTTTACAAACCCGCGGTTGCGGTTTTCTGGGCAGGGCCGCGGTCGCGATGTTCATAGCTGCGGTCGCGGTCCTCCCTCCCGACATGACTCTAAATCGGTTCGAGGCTCACCGATTGACGACGATCGACGATTCTAGCCACCTCCTTAGCAATGCCACCACCACAGGCTTCTAACGACACCACATACCACCACCCAAAAGCTCCGGCGAAGAAACTCCGACGAACTCGAACTCCGGCGACCTTGAAAACGGGAGCGAGAGAGAGAGAGATTTCGAGATCTGAGGATGGAGATCTCTAGCTGCTGAAGCCCCCTTTTATAGAGCCGGGAGGAGCCCAACGTCGGACAGACGAAGCGATCCAAGTACCCCCAACGGCCGCGTTACAAAACGTGGGGAAATCCCGACCGGCGCTCTTCGGATAAGCTCGAAGACGACGATTTGCAGAGACCCGCGATCGCGGTTGCCAGCAGGCAAAACAGCGCCCGCGGTTTCCAAACCGCGGTCGCGGCATATCTGCGGTCGCGCCTCTGGGTCTCTGGTCGCGGTTGTCCTCTCGCGGTACTTGCTAGAATCTTATTTTTAAGACTTTAAAAATACTCTAAGACCCAAAGCATGCCAACGTGTATTATTACGCTCAAAGAGATCATTACAGAACGAGGGTTGAGAAAATTATTCAAATACCCTTACTAAAATTGAGGGGTACTACACATTGGGAAGGTTAGCAACCCGGAATTGGTCTCGCAATTCAGACCGATTAGCATGTGTAACGTCTTATACAAGACGATTACAAAACTCTTGGCTAAACGCCTGCAGCCGCTGATGGATAAGCTTGTGGGTCTGCTTCAGAGTAGTTTCATACCGGGAAGGTTGATAACTGATAATATTGTGTTGGCTCAGGAGATTGTCCACTCTATGCGACGTAAACAGGGTCGGAAAGGGTGGTTCTTGTTGAAGCTTGATTTAGCCAAGGCATATGATATGCTACGCTGGGACTTTATTATAGATATGCTCAAGGATGTGGGTTTACCGGATTGTTGGGTCCGTTGGATAACTGAATGCATTTCTACTCCTTCTATGAGAGCACTCTGGAACGGTACGATGACTGATCCTTTCTTACCTTCTCGGGGTGTTCGACAGGGGGATTCATTGTCCCCTTATTTATTCGTTCTCTGCTTGGAGAGATTGAGTCATTTGATTGGGCATGAAGTTGCGGAGAATAGGTGGAAACCGGTTATTGCATGTAGGAGAGCTCATGCTTTGTCTCATCTGGTTTTTGCTGATGATATCATATTGCTTGTTGAGGCGTGTGATACCCCGTATTTTTGTAAGGTTATATTGGAAATTATGGAATTTTCCCGAGTACCCGTTGTGTACGTCAGATTTAATACAGAGAGTTTGAGACATTCTGTAATGTGCTCTGTATCTGTAGTATTTTCTCAGTGAAATAATATACAGATAACATGCCTTGGATTTTAATTGTCGTTCACGTACGATAATTTTTATCCCGGCTTAATGTCATGTTCATTCAAAGCTGAACGGGCGGGAAAAAGGTGTCACGGCGACCGCCGTAGTGAGACCCAAGCACGGCGACCGCCGTAAAGTTACGGCGCCCGCCGTCCCAACGCTCGAGGAGGCAGCTGGTGTGTCATGCCGCGGCGACCGCCGTAAATTACGGCGCCCGCCGTAAGTGCCGTCATCGTTGCCCAGCAGTCGTTGCCGTTGGTCGCCGGCGTTATTTCTGGCGAGCGCCGAACTAGCTCTAGGCCCTCTTCTTCGAGCTCCAGATGTTTTGGATATAAAAGGAGGTGTTGGGGGAGAGGTTTTGAGCCATCCAAGCACCAAACCTCTGCCAAATTTGCCTCTCGCCGGAGTTGTGCCTTCGCCGGAAATTTCGAAGCTTTCATCGGTGTTGTTGGTGGTGTTTCCAGCAGCTCTTTTGAAGCCTTGTGGTTGCCTTTGAAGGTCAGAAACCAAGCCAGGCTGAAAGGGGTCGAAAAGCGCTTTGTTTTGGTGAGATTTCTCTCGTCTCTGTCGACCGTGTTCTTCACGGCGACCGCCGTGATGAATGCGGCGACCGCCGCCAAGAACAGCGACTGCCGCCAGTGCCCAGAACGCCTTCGTGGCTTTGGCTTGGTCGGTTGTCGTCGTGGCGTCTTTCCTTTCGTGTTCTTTCGCCGTGTTTAGATTCGTACTGTTTATGTCGGATCTAACTTAGGGTTCCTTTTATGGGTCGACTCGAAGGTTGTTGTGCTGTCGGAACTATACCGTGTCGAGCCCGGAATCCAGTTGACGTCTTTAGACTATTCTGCGGAGTAAGGCAAGTGGCGGTTCACTCTTGCTCATTCGTTCCATATTTACATTAATTATCAGTAGTTTATCTGAGTAATTAATTTGGAATGAATATTCTGTTTGTCTGGAAACGGTTTTGTTAAACTGTTTTGAAAATCATATAATAGGTTGTATATCTGTTAGAACAACGCTATTATCTGTGATCGCCTTTCGGACCTTTATGTGGATTTATCCTGTAACTGTTTTGGTGCTGTAACTGTTTAGTTAGCACTGTTAAATAGGAACGTTACTCGGACTCTGTCCAGTCGTTTCTTTATAATCTGGTATCGGGGTGGCTCGTCCCCATCTGGTACTATTCTAAGATCATGATCGGTCTCTTTCACAAGTTTGTAGAGACATGACACTTAGCTGGTGTCACAAACCTTTCGGTGTACGTCACTCTCGACGAAACGTATACTAAGATGTGTCATCCCATTGGTGGGGTACACATGTAAAAGTCTATAATGTGTTGTGTGTTTTTGAAACATAATCAGATAAGTGCTACCTTGACGCATATAATTAATGAACGTTCAGCGAGTAGGGCAGCTAGGTAATAGTGCCGCTAGGAAGACTCGTGTTGACTTGAATGTAGTACGTCTTCTTTCCGATCTGGATTCGCTGAAAGGCGGTGAGGTTGGTCGTTGACTGAAGCATCTCAGTCAGTTTTAAATCATTATTGTATGATTCTGTAACTTTCCAGATTTGTCATACTTCCTTAAAGACTCATTTCCGTTGGAGTCTTCTTTCAAGTCGATTTCTGTGAAGATTCAGTCTTCCAGAATCCTCTCTTGTACATACCTCTTGTTCATTCCAGTAGGAGTATGGTGGTTGACAAGCGTACTCGATTGTTATTCGAGGGACGAGGAGTCTAACCTAATACAACTACTTTGAACCATTTTGCTTTGTTCCCTTGCTAGTCTATTCATTTAGACTAACCAACCAATATTTCCCTTGCATGGTTGGCTGGTGTCATCCGTTCGATTCGGCACATCAGATAAGAAGTAGTTCAGAAGACCAGAAGGACTATGGAGTCAACGGTGGTTTTTCAATGTTTTAATTATTTCTTTAATCAGGTTGAGATCTTTTGGACAATAACTTTGATTGTAATATACTTTCTTAGACTTCCGCTGTGTTTGTTTTAAACTCTGTTTTGACCTATTCGGGATTGGGCTGTAATCCCGTAACCCTTGTTTCCTTGACAATGTTACGTTTTGGAATTTAATGCTTGATCATTGTGTATCAATTGCATTTCATAAATCGTATTTAAGTGATAAAGCCTTGGGTGATCTCGGTAAGGAACACTGGGGTCACTGGCGGTAATACCTTTCCAAAAGGGTTAAGTTTTGGGGGTGTTACAGTTGTGGTATCAGAGCCAAAGGTTTTAAAACGGGTTTGGAATTTTTATAAACCATTTATCCGTTTTCGAAATGCTTTAAAAAGGGCTCTGAATTTTCATTCTGAAAAGAATTTAAAAATACCGTTCATAGTCGTGTCTTCTTTATAGTCTGATGTAGTAAGCTTGCTTCTATGTCTAGAAAGACTAATTCCTTCCTTATTGTTCGATAGGATGGGTGTCTGCTTTTCTATTGGTAGGGGGTCGGAAGACGCCAAGTCGGACCAGCCGAGGCTAGATTTTCCGTTACCTCAGCGATGTTTCGAGGTTGGAGGCCCGAGTAGCCCGCCCGAAGACGTCAAGCACGTTCTCCCCGAGTCGGTTGTCCTTGTAGCTAGGGATGCTATGGTCCCTAAGGCTGTACCTGTGCCGCCACCAAGGGTGGAGGGAGTACAGGAATGAGAACAGGAAGATGAGTTGTCAAGGTATGAACAAGGGGTTTACCAAGATGACTTTCTGCTGGGACCAATTCCCGAGGAGATCGAGTACGAGGAGGAGGAAGAGGAGATGCTTGAGCAAGATCCTGTCGAGGACGATGATATGATCGAGGATGATTCCGAGGATGAGGATCCCATCGAGGATGATTCCGAGGATGAGGATCCCATCGAGGATGATCCCGAGGATGAGGATCCCATAGAGGATGATCCAGAAGAGGATCCAGAGTTGGACCTTGGAGGGCAGAATCAGGAGCCCGGTACAGAATTACCACCAGTGCCAGAGTACGCACCCATGTCAGAAGCTGATTAGGAGGTACTGTATACCGAGTACGGTATTAGGAGAAGTGATAGGGAATCTCAGCCTATCCCTACTCCAAGAAGATGGAGGTCGGAATCCGAGTTGCAGGAGATCCTCCGCCAGAGTGAGGTAATCTCTGCAGATCAGCAGAGTCAGTGGGATGAGTTGACCGCCAGTACTCAAAGGAGGGCTGGAATAGGAGGACCAGTCATAGACGACCCATACTTTACCATGACTGAGCTAGGACTATGTGCTTCAGGGTCAAGCAGGGTGCGAAACTCATCGCCAGAGCTCGATGGTGAGCCTAGCCCGAAGAGACCATACACGAGTAGCCAGTCGTATGGGAGACATTTTGGAACGCCTTGAGGAGGAGTGGCGTTGCCTATCGTAGTAGTTTCGTCTCTTAGTATTCCAAGTTGTACTTTGTGTAATATTTCAGTATTGCGGCAAGTACTCTGAGAAACACTTATATCTTCGAGCAATGTTGTCCAAACGCTCGAATGATAAACTTATGTGTAACTTGTGTAAGAATTCAAAGGTTCATCTATAAAATGCCAAGTTGATCTATTCTGAGTGATTTATTTACGTTGATATATTGCATAAGTATATTGCATAATATTAATGTATTGAATGCTTGGAATTGGATCGGTAATCAGATGGTGAACCCAAGAAGCACGAGGAACTCGACCAGAGCCGGTGCTGAGACTAGTCAAAATCCCAGGACAACAGGAAGAGGTGTTCAGGATGAACACGAGTCTGAGTCTCGCATCCAGCAGAGGCGTGAAGGTCAGGATCCGACCCAAGCACCGACGCTGTTTGACGCCGCAGCTGTGGAGGCGATTCGTGGAATCGTGATGCAGGCTATTGCAAATGTATTGAGACCAAGTGCGCCTCAAGCACAAGAAGTGCCTACTCACGCAGTGGTTCCTGATGTTGTGGAACCTAGAAACCCTGTGATTCAGGAGACTGCCGTCAGGACGAGAGACAGCTATGGTCGCACCCTTAAGACCATCACTTCCATGAGGCCCGATTGCTATAACGGGAAAGGAGAGCCAGTGGCAGTGACTCATTGGTTCTCCTATATGGAGAGGCTGTTTCGGAATGTGGAGTGTACGGAGGCCGAGAAGCTCCATATCGCTTCTCTTCAGCTGAAGGAGGAGGCTAGCGAGTGGTGGGAGAGCACTGGTTTGGCTGAGAGCCCAGTGTTGACTTGGTCGATGTTCAAGACCAAGATGGTTGATCGCTTTTTCTCTCGTGCTATGAGAGAGGAGAAGCATAAAGAGTTCTTGTACCCTCAGACTGATGGTCTGAGAGTGACCGAGTTGGCATCTAAGTTCAACCATCTTCTACAGTATGCCACTGCCGAGATTACCAGCAAGGCCCAAAAGATCTGGTACTTCCACGAGTGGATGAACCCGGATATCAAGCCATTAATGGTGCACCACACATGCTCTACCTTGGAGCAGTATGTGGATTGTGCCTATAAGCTGGAGGTAACTCTTGAGGAGTCGACCAAGAGGCGCAACCGACAGAAGTCGATGCAGAATCAGAACCAGGGAGGTGGTTTTAAGCGCCCTGTGCCACCGTCTAACTTCGCCAAGTCCGGCCGAGCTAAGACGGAGATGACGCAAGGGGGATCGACTCAGCAGTCAGGGCAGACCAGGAGTACAGTTCAGTGTTATAACTGCGGTACTGATGGGCACAAGAGCACTGAGTGTCGAAAGGAGAAGAGGCCATGCTTTGGGTGTGGACGTGACGGTCATCTGCAAAAGTTCTACAAGCAGGGGAAGCAGAAGGGAGTAGAGTCGCAGCAAGGGTCAGTTCATCAGAGCAACCGACCTAGGTTTAAGCCTGTCGAGACTCCTAGCCCTTCAGTACAGACGACTGCTCAGAACAGGGGAAATGCCCCAGCTGTTTCTGGAAGTCATGGCCAACGCTTGTACGAGATGCGTGAGGCAGATGGACCCAACGCTCTGATTGCTCAAGGTACTCTATACCTTCACTCTACTTCAGTGTGCATTCTGTTTGATTCTGGTGCTACGCATTCCTTTATTTCGGATAGCTGTGTTAGCAAGTTAGATTTAGTGTGCAACGATTCGTGCGACCCTTTTGTCGTTAATCTTCCTAATGGAGAACGTTTGGTGGGAACCAAGCATCTATCCGACTTTCCGATTACCATTCAGGGTAAGGAATTTGAGGCAGATTTAATCTATATAGCCATGGCTCCATACGACATTATCCTCGGTATGGATTGGCTGACGCGTCACAAGGCGGTGATCGACTTCAGTTCAAGAACGGTGACGGTGTCATCCGGGGGCCAGTTCGTGTGCAAGTTCAAAGGTCGAAATGACGCTGATAACAGCAGACTGATCAATGCGATGGTTGCGTTTAAGCTACTACGACAAGGATGTGTCGGGTACCTTTGTTACTTGGATTCGCCTGCGAAGGATGGACCTGAGGTTCTTGATATTCCTGTAGTTAGGGAGTTTTCGGATGTCTTTCCGGAAGAAATTCCTGGATTACCCCTAAATCGTGACGTAGAGTTTTCAATTGATCTCGAGCCTGGTACGGTGCCGATTTCCAAATCCCCGTATCGGATGGCTCCAGCTGAGATGCAAGAATTGAAGAATCAACTTGAAGATCTTCTTGACAAAGGTTATGTCAGGCCGAGTGCATCGTCGTGGGGTGCTCCGGTATTGTTCGTCAAAAAGAAGGACGGATCGTTTCGACTTTGTATCGACTATCGAGAGTTGAACAAGGTGACGATCAAGAACAAGTATCCTTTGCCTAGGATTGATGACTTGTTGGACCAGTTGCAGGGAGCAAAGGTTTTCTCCAAGATCGACTTGAGATCTGGATATCATCAGCTCAGAATTCGTGAGCAGGACATTCCTAGAACTGTGTTTAGGACCAGATATGGTCATTACGAGTTCGTAGTGATGCCTTTTGGGCTTACAAATGCTCCAGCTGTCTTTATGGACTTGATGAACCGATGTTTTCACCAGTACTTGGATAAGTTCGTGGTGGTCTTCATAGACGACATCCTGATCTATTCTCCGGATGAAGAAGTCCACGAAGAACATCTACGGATTGCCTTGTCAATCCTTAGACAACATCAACTTTATGCTAAACTGTCCAAGTGTGAATTCTGGATAAAGGAAGTGACTTTCTTAGGCCACGTGATCAATAAAAATGGGGTTATGGTTGATCCCCAAAAGATTGAAGCGGTGGCTAAATGGACACAGCCCCAGAATGTGAAGGAGGTGCGCAGTTTTCTTGGACTTGCCGGGTATTATAGAAGGTTCGTAGAAGGATTTTCAAAGATCGCTCTACCTATGACCAATCTACTCTGCAAGGTCCACAAGAAGTTTGTCTGGAATGACAAGTGTGAGGTCAGGTTCCAGGAGTTGAAGCGACGGTTGACCTCGACACCCGTGTTAGCACTCCCAGAGGGGAACGACGATTATGTGGTCTATAGTGATGCTTCCAAGTGTGGTCTTGGTTGTGTTTTGATGCAAAGGGGCAGAGTCATTGCTTACACATCTAGACAACTCAAGACTTACGAAGAAAACTATCCGACCCATGATCTTGAGTTAGCAACGGTTGTCTTTGCGCTGAAGATTTGGAGGCATTACCTCTACGGTATAAGATGCCAAGTCTTCACTGACCACAAAAGTCTTAAGTATATATTTACTCAAAAGGAGCTAAATATGAGACAACGCCGCTGGCTAGAATTGCTCAAGGACTATGACATGGAGTTGCTGTATCATCCGGGCAAGGCTAATGTAGTAGCTGATGCACTAAGCCGGAAGACAACGCACGAGACTGTGGTTGCTCTACTTACTGCTCAGACCAAGCTAAACCAAGAGTCATGCGACATTGAAGTCTTATATGACCAGTATAGAGGGTACCTGAGTATGATGGAAATTCAGGCTACACTGCTGGATCAGATCAAAGAAAAGCAAGTCGATGACATCATCTTGGTAAAGTTAAGCAGTGAAGTGATGGATGGGAAGGCTCCCAGCTTTGTGGTTCAGGATGATGGATCACTTTGGTTTCAGGACTGGATCTGTGTGCCTGACACAGAGGGTCTTCGTCAGTTGGTGATGAGAGAAGCTAATTCATCTGCTTACTCTGTGCATCCTGGCTCTAGCAAGATGTACAAGGATCTCAGGAAGAAGTTTTGGTGGCCAAACATGAAGTGGGACGTAGCAGACTTTGTGGCAAAGTGCTTAACTTGCCAAAAAGTCAAGATCGAACACCGCAGGCCAGGTGGTGAGATGCTACCTCTCCCCGTACCAGAATGGAAATGGGAGGACATTTCCATGGACTTCGTCACTGGGCTACCCAAGACTCGAAGTCAGAGAGATGCTATCTGGGTAATTGTGGATAGGCTTACGAAGAGTGCTCATTTCATAGCCATCAAGACCACATGGGAAACCCAGAAGTTAGCAGAAGTTTACCAGAAGGAGATTGTCCGCTTACATGGCATTCCTAAGACCATTGTATCGGACCGAGATGGCCGTTTCATGTCAAGATTCTGGAAGGAACTTCATAAGGCTATGGGAACAAAGTTGAGGTTCAGTACAACTTTTCATCCTCAGACAGATGATCAGTCTGAAAGGACCATCCAGACTCTGGAGGATATGCTTAGAGCTTGTGTGCTCGATCGTCCAACTAGTTGGGAGGACAGTTTGAGTCTGATTGAGTTCACGTACAACAATAGCTGGCATGCTACAATCAAGATGGCTCCGTTTGAAGCTTTGTATGGTCGCAGATGCAGATCTCCGATTTGTTGGGATGATAATGCCGATTAAATTCTGCTTGGACCAGAGTTGGTCGAAAGGACGGCTTCAGACATTGCTTTGATCAGACAAAGGATGTTGACCGCTCAGAGTCGACAGAAGTCCTATGCAGATCGGAAGCGCAGGACTGTCGAGTTCGAGGTCGGTGACAAGGTTTTTGTCAAGGTATCGCCATCCAAAGGAGTTTTCAGATTTGGTAAGCGTGGGAAGCTTAACCCTCGCTACGTGGGACCATTCGAGATTCTGGATAGAGTGGGATCTCTAGCGTACCGCTTGGCGTTGCCGCCACCGGCTCACCCGATGCATAACGTGTTCCACGTATCGTTACTCAGAAAGTATGTACCAGATGAATCTCATGTGCTTAGTTATGAAGACATCGAGATTCAAGCTAATGGTACTTATGAAGAGTTGCCCGTGCACATTTTGGAGCGTCGGGAGAAGCGTTTGTGCAACAAGATCGTGCCGTTGGTACGAGTATTATGGTCCAAGTCAGGGACCGAAGAAGTTACTTGGGAGACGTGGGAAACCGAGTCAGATATGCTCAGGCGTTTTCCCGAGTTATTCTCGACCTAAGTTTCGGGGTCGAAACTTCTTGTAAGGGGGAGGAGATGTGATACCCCGTATTTTTGTAAGGTTATATTGGGAATTATGGAATTTTCCCGAGTACCCGTTGTGTACGTCGGATTTAATACAGAGAGTTTGAGACATTCTGTAATGTGCTCTGTATCTGTAGTATTTTCTCAGTAAAATAATATACAGATAACATGCCTTGGATTTTAATTGTCGTTCGCGTACGATAATTTTTATCCCGGCTTAATGTCATGTTCGTTCAAAGCTGAACGGGCGGGAAAAAGGTGTCACGGCGACCGCCGTAAAGTCGCGGCGACCGCCGTAGTGAGACCCAAGCACGGCGACCGTCGTAAAGTTACGACGCCCGCCGTCCCAATGCTCGAGGAGGCAGCTGGTGTGTCATGTCGCGACGACCGCCGTAAATTACGACGCCCGCCGTAAGTGCCGTCATCGTTGCCCAGCAGTCGTTGCCCGTTGGTCGCCGGCGTTATTTCTGGCGAGCGCCGAACTAGCTCTAGGCCCTCTTCTTCGAGCTCCAGATGTTTTGGCTATAAAAGGAGGTGTTGGGGGAGAGGTTTTGAGCCATCCAAGCACCAAACCTCTGCCAAATTTGCCTTTCGCCGGAGTTGTGCCTTCGCCGGAAATTTCGAAGCTTTCGTCGGTGTTGTTGGTGGTGTTTCCAGCAGCTCTTTTGAAGCCTTGTGGTTGCCTTTGAAGGTCAGAAACCAAGCCAGGCTGAAAGGGGTCGAAACGCGCTTTGTTTTGGTGAGATTTCTCTCGTCTCTGTCGACCGTGTTCTTCACGGCGACCGCCGTGTTCTTCACGGCGACAACCGTGATGAATGCGGAGACTGCCGCCAAGAACAGCGACCGCCGCCAGTGCCCAGAACGCCTTCGTGGCTTTGGCTTGGTCGGTTGTCGTCGTGGCGTCTTTCCTTTCGTGTTCTTTCACTGTGTTTAGATTCATACTGTTTATGTCGGATCTAACTTAGGGTTCCTTTTATGGGTCGACTCGAAGGTTGTTGTGCTGTCGGAACTATACCGTGTCGAGCCCGGAATCCAGTTGACGTCTTTAGACTATTCTGCGGAGTAAGGCAAGTGGTGGTTCGCTCTTGCTCATTCGTTCCATATTTACATTAATTATCAGTAGTTTATCTGAGTAATTAATTTGGAATGAATATTCTGTTTGTCTGGAAACGGTTTTGTTAAACTGTTTTGAAAATCATATAATAGGTTGTATATCTGTTAGAACAACGCTATTATCTGTGATCGTCTTTCGGGCCTTTATGTGGATTTATCTTGTAACTGTTGTGGTACTGTAACTGTTTAGTTAGCATTGTTAAATAGGAACGTTACTCGGACTCTGTCCAGTCGTTTCTTTATAATCTGGTATCGGGGTGGCTCGTCCCCATCTGGTACTATTCTAAGATCATGATCGGTCTCTTTCACAAGTGTGTAGAGACAGGACACTTAGTTGGTGTCACAAACCTTTCGGTGTACGTCACTCTCGACGAAACGTATACTAAGATGTGTCATCCCATTGGTGGGGTACACATGTAAAAGTCTATAATGTGTTGTGTGTTTTTGAAACATAATCAGATAAGTGCTACCTTGACGCACATAATTAATGAACGTTCAGCGAGTAGGGCAGCTAGGTAATAATGCCGCTAGGAAGACTCGTGTTGACTTGAATGTAGTACGTCTTCTTTCCGATCTGGATTCGCTGAAAGGCGGTGAGGTTGGTCATTGACTGAAGCATCTCAGTCAGTTTTAAATCATTGTTGTATGATTCTGTAACTTTCCAGATTTGTCATACTTCCTTAAAGACTCATTTCCGTTGGAGTCTTCTTTCGAGTCGATTTCTGTGAAGATTCAGTCTTCCAGAATCCTCTCTTGTGCATACCTCTTGTGCATTCCAGTAGGAGTATGGTGGTTGACAAGCGTACTCGATTGTTATTCGAGGGACGATGAGTCTAACCTAATACAACTGCTTCGAACCATTCTGCTTTGTTCCCTTACTAGTCTATTCATTTAGACTAACCAACCAATATTTCCCTTGCATGGTTGGCTGGTGTCATCCGTTCGATTCGGCACATCAGATAAGAAGTATTTCAAAAGACCAGAAGGACTATGGAGTCAACGATGGTTTTTCAATGTTTTAATTATTTCTTTAATTAGGTTGAGATCTTTTGGACAATAACTTTGATTGTAATATACTTTCTTAGACTTCCGATGTGTTTGTTTTAAACTCTGTTTTGACCTATTCGGGATTGGGCTGTAATCCCGTAACCCTTGTTTCCTTGACAATGTTACGTTTTGGAATTTAATGCTTGATCATTGTGTATCAATTGCATTTCATAAATCGTATTTAAGTGGTAAAGCCTTGGGTGATCTCGGTAAGGAACACTAGGGTCACTGGCGGTAATACATTTCCAAAAGGGTTAAGTTTTGGGGGTGTTACAAGGCGTCTCTTTCTCAAATTCAGGTGGTGATGAATACTCTTAACAGATTTAGTGCGGCCTCAGGGCAGCTCATTAACCATGATAAATCAATGATTTATATTTCCAAAAATGTTTCTGGTGATCTTGCTCATCAGATTCAACACATTAGCGAGATTCGGGTCACCAATGACTTGGGTAACTACTTGGGTATGTCTATTCTGCACAAAAGGGTGAATAAGCATACCTTTGCTAGTTTGATCACTAAAGCTAATAGCAAACTGGCGGGCTGGAAGAGTAAAACGTTGAGCTTTGCGGGTCGTGTCACTCTCTCTAAAGCCGTACTCTCTTCTCTTCCCTTTTATGCAATGAATACGATTAAGCTTTGTGCTTCTATGTGGAAAGCTTTGGATAAGATTACTCTTGCTTTTATTCGGGGAAGCACTCAAGAGAAAAGGAAAATCCATCTTGTTGGATGGAATGAAGTTTGTATGCCTAAGAAGACAGGGGGTTTAGGCATCAGGAAAGACAAGGATGCTAATTTAGCTATCATTGGCAAGCTAGGTTGGCAATTGCTTAATGGTCGGGTTGGTATTTGGGGGGATTTCATGAAGGCCAAATACAAATTGAAGAAAGTTGGTGGTGAATTGGTTGAGATGAATAAGCTCACATGCTCATATGTTTGGAGAAGCATACAATGAGGTTTGCGGGGAATTGTTAAACAAGGCACTAGTTGGAATATTGGTGATGGCAGAGATGTGCGGTTTTAGGAAGATAGATGGATTGACCGTCGCCCTTTGTTGGATCTAGTGTGTACTGAGGTTGATCAAGGCCTACGCAATCGGAGTGTAGCGGATTTTACCACGCCGGCTGGGTCTTGGAATTGGCAAATTTTCAGCGTTTACCTTCCGACGATGGTTTTAATGAAATTCTCTGCCACTGGTATTAGGCTTGTTCTTGGACTGTCGGATTCTCTGACTTGGGCCTTCTCCGCCTCAGGCGAGTATACTGTTGGTTCCGCTTATGAGGAAATTCGAGGTATTCGATCTGTTTCAAGTAGCACTGCTTCTTACTCTGCTTTTTTGATATCATATGGAAGTTGTCGGAATCTGAGAGAATTAGGCATTTCCTTTGGTTGGGCATCAAGGGGAAGTTGCTAACAAATGTGGAGAGGGTGAGAAGACATCTTGTTGTGGACCCCGGTTGTAGTATTTGTCGTGACGAGGAGGAGACTCTTATTCACGTTTTTAGGGATTGTGCCAAGGCTAAACAAGTGTGGCAACTCTTCTTTTCTTCTGCAGCACATAATAGCTTGTCTTCCTTCTTCTAGGAGGAGGCTAATGAGTGGGCTTATAATGGTCTCATGGGGATGTATATATTGCAGGTTGATCGGAGATAGTATATTATGTTTGCTACAGTTATATGGTGGTTATGTAGATGGAGGAATATGAGTATCTTCCGGGATGAACAGGTTGTGGCGGACCGGCTTACTTTTCTTCTCCGCCAAGCTCGTGAATTTGAGGAGGTTTGGGTTGGGCGTCCTGCCATGTCGTCCATTCGGCCTCGTCATGAGCGTTTGGTGGCATGGTGTAGGCCAACTTTTGGGAGATTCAAAGTCAACACGGATGAGGCGAGAAGGGATCCGTTTGGGATGACTACCGCGGGTGGCGTTGTGAGGGACTCATCCGGCAAATGGATTGGTGGTTTTGTCAAGAATATTGGCATTTACAGTGTTCCCATGACAGAGCTTTGGGGGATCTACCACGGTCTTCATATAGCTTGAGAGAAAGGGTATTTTCATGTAATTTCATGTAATCTTGGAATCTGAATCTGTTCTAGCAATTGGTCTCATTGGGAAGAAGATTGATTCTTCTCACCCCTTGCCAGCCTGGTATTTTCGTGTCAGAACTTCGTGGATTGGATTGTCCAATTCTATCACATATATAGAGGCCAATGTTGCTTTTGATTTTCGTGTTTTAATAGTGTTTTATTTTTTTTGGATGATTTGTTTCTTTGACTATTACTCGTATGTAATTTGTTTTGATTGATTAATAAAGGGTGCGCGGCACTCTCCTTCTACAATTTGTTTTTCAAACAACGCCACGTAAGCGATCCTGGTGCAACCCCCATGATCGGACGCCGAAGAGCAGCTCGGCGGCCGCCACCAAGAACTCCGCCGCCTGCTGCGGCGTCAGCATCTCCACCACCTTCCTCAGCGTCTCCAGCCTCAGGTCATCCGCCGCCTCCACCACCGCCTTCAGCCGTCCGATCCTACCGTCCAGGACCTCCTCCGCGCCGCCGCCGCAGCATACCGCCGCCCAGTCGACCCCCACCAGCTCGTCCTGCCACTCGCTCAGCCGCCCGGAGATCTCGTTCTCCGCCTTCACCGTCTCGCACTGAAGGTCGCTGACTCGGCCGAGCTGACCCGGCGTCAACTCGCCCAGATCCCCCGTCCGCCTCCCGTGGAGGATCTCGACGAGATGGGACCCAAACCGGGCGCTGGACTCGGTGTAGATGAGGTGGAAGATGGTGGTGGGCCGGAATCCGGCCACCCAGTGGAGGCTCCGCTCCAGCGAGGAGGCCCACGGCGCCGAGAAGAGCGAGAGCACGTCTGACTCGGCGGACAGCGATTTGACTCGGAAGTACTCGGAGTAGTGGGCCATGACCTTGTCGACAAGCTTGTGGTCGGCGGGGGTTTGGGCGAGTTGTCCGGTGAGGCGGTGGAGCTGCTCGAACCAGGCTTGGTAGAAGCGTTGGAATCTGCTGCTTCCGCTCATTTTCCTTTTTCTATTTTTAATTGTTCGCCGGAAATCGGCAGTGGCGAAGGAGTATATAAAAAGAGGTGGTTCGGCGGTGTAGCAGCATGCTTGCAACGTGGCACGATAACAATGCATTTGGCCATGTGGCAGTCCAATCGGCGGCGTAACGAAGAACGAAAGAGTTTAATTGGGCGGGTCATGGGTTCTGAGATTTGGGCTGCGCCGTGCTGGAATTGGGCCTGCCTAAACTGGTACGCCACTTGTTTGATGAAATGCCCATGAGAGGAGGGCTAACAACTTGACAAGATCGATCCTGTGCATTTGTCTTGTAATGGCCTATGCTAACATGTTGAGTTTGCAAATTGATTAGTTACCACTTTTCAACATCAACCCAGAAATCGGAAATTGAATTACAAGCTTTTCATTAGGGACAGCATAATCCTGCTTTGCTTTCTGTGAATCTGTAGGTTCACTGAATCTGCTTTCAATTACACCCTGATTTAGTGATCTCCCTGTTTTTGGCTTCAGTGGTACGTTGTGTCTACATCATTGAGAAAGTACCAAGTGTTGAATTCCGATTCAACAATACTTAACACAAAATACGTGAATGTGTTAAGGGTCAACACACCCTCAGCTCGGATTTGTTGAAGATTTGTTTATTTCGGGAACGTCTTCAGCAACTTCCTAGTCTCTGGCTTCGCGTAGGGCGGGGCTTCCGGCTCCACGGTTCAGTTCTGATGTTGATATTATTCTTTCACACCTCTCCAGATTGCATATGGTTGTACTCGAGCTCCGGTAACTTTCTTATACATGAGATCCACCTGAAAACACCCCGGAGATGGCTTCCCCGGGACAGGCTCTTCGACGCTCAAATCAGTTTTTTATACGAAGAGTATGTATATATATATGTAGAAAAGCTAAGGTTGAGAGGTTTACTAACCCGTCGAATTACCTTGACCGAGTATACTCACTCTTTATTTCATTAGTCGGGCATTGGGCTTTTTAGTGGCAATTATTCCACCAAAGGCACAGTAATGAGCTAACATATACTTTCTAGCATTCAAACAAGACATCGAGCACGTATAGATGATCTCAGAAGCTATGTAATCACCTCATATATCAAGCAAAATGCTAAAATCACTAGCCTCCCATGACTTGCCTAAGTGAAGCTATAATCTGACGTATAGCCTATCAGAATGTATCCGTGATATCCCCACGATGCCAAGTCTCACTAATATGATCCAGGCCTAAGACTCTGGGTCTATTAATTATCAAGAGCTATTTTGCATTGGCATGCCCATTGCATTTTCCCACGTTACTCTCCATCTTGACTAATTAACTATAGCTTAGTATGGGCTTAGTCTCATTCGCATGTTTCTAGCTAATTAATTAGAGATTAGTCTTGCAAATACGGGTCTTGCCGAGGATATTCTTAGAAGCTATTAGTCTAATTGCAAGTTGCCTGAGAAACGATGCTACTGGGCATGAAATTGAGAAAGAAGATCTCCTGAAATGGCAGTACAAGTGGAGAAAGGAGGCGTACCAAGGATCAAATCACTGGAGGCAGAGGGGTTGGAGATAAAGCTACTGGCCATGACTGTGGGGGTGAGATCCTCTCTGGTGGGGATCAGAGCTTCACCGACACCGTCGCCCATTCAAGCTCAGGCCGGAGCCTCTCAATGAATCGTCGAGGCTAGAGTGGGAGGCGGCGACGGGGCCAGAGATGATGACGGGCTAGAGTGGGAGGCGGCGACGGGGCCGAAGATGATGCAAGGTGTTGTCTGTCCATGCCGAGATCTCGCTCTCGTCCCTTTCTCCGTCACCTCCTTTGGAGCCTCCGAGAGCTTCGTCTTCCCATCTTTCCTTCAATCGCAACCCCCTTTTCTGGAGTCTTGCCCCTTGCCTCCTTTTTCCCAAGGATTTCAAGAGTATATATAAGCATAGCTATCCACTACCGTGTTGCCAAGTGTCGATCGCCAATTGACAGGATTCTTTAACATGCGCAGAAGCTCCTCCCTCTCTGACACTTTGTCTCTCTCCATAACTGAATTCCGGTAGCTTTGACACTCTACGCGTAGACCTTCCTACACGAGGGAAATCTGACTCCCACAGCCAGCCCCCCAAGCTCTTTGACTTCGCGTAGCGAAGGTGAAGGCTTGGTTCACTGGTGGCCTCGCAAGAGCTTGCATTCGTCTAAGTTCTTCGCGAATCTTTCTTGCAAGTTGTCTTCTCCTTTCTCTTTCATTTCGAGGAGTGACTAAGCTAATCAATTTCTATTGGTTAGGTTCTCTCTTAATTTGCTCGTTTTCCGCGTTATCTCTCATTTCATTTTGATTTTTGAACCATCTCTATGGTTGGATGGAGCACAGGTTAAAGCGCAAGTTCGCGAGTCAACTAGTAGAGTGGCGCATAGCCCCGAGACATTGGACTTCGAGTTCGCGAGGGAACTCGTCGAGTGGGCACGAAGCCCCGAGACATTGCTTTTAGAGTTCGCGAGGGAACTCGTCGAGTGGGCGCGAAGCCCCGAGACATTGCTTTTAGAGTTCGCGAGGGAACTCGTCGAGTGGGCGCGAAGCCCCGAGACATTGCTTTTTAGAGTTCGCGAGAGAACTTATCGAGTGGGGCACGAAGCCCCGAGACATTGCTTTTAGAGTTCGCGAGGGAACTCGTCGAGTGGGGCGTGAAGCCCCGAGACATTGCTTTTAGAGTTCGCGAGAGAACTCGTCGAGTGGGGCGCGAAGCCCCAAGACATAGCTTTTCGGGGAGCATGGCTCCACTCTAGTTAGGTCGCTTCTTGGTGCGCTTTGCACTATGATTTTAATTGTTTACTCGTATTTGTTTTATTCTTACTCTATCACTTTCTTGTTAATAGTGTAAGCATGAACCTTGTATCTGAAGGAAAATGCGAGTTTCCCAGTGAGAGCCTACAGATTTGCGCGTAGAGAAGCATATGCATGTGCGTCATAGAAAAGAGACTCGTGAAAGGGGATGCGTTTGTGCACAAAGGGCCCGCCAAGCGTCGGAGAGAGTGATCCTATAGAGGGTATAAGGGAGGGAGTGATTTCACTAGCTTGCTCGTGTTGCTCAGCTTGCTTTCTCACTCTCTGTTTGCTTGCTTTCTCGCGTTGCTTATACATTTGTCTTCTTGTATTTCCTTTTTACTCGCTTTCTCTAAGTCCATGGAGGGTGCATGGTTGGGTAGTTATGAGCGAAGGGAAACCTTTGTGAAGGGGAGCTCTCGTGAAGGACGGGCTTTCGTGGATTATGGGCCTTCATGAAGAATGGATTACGTGAAGCATTGCCTCCGTGAAGGGACATAGGCACGAGCCGGGAAGCCACGAGCATGGGCCACGAGTACCACACAAGGGTCAGTAAGGCCTTCGTGAAGGCGACTTCACTAGATTTCTTGCGTTGTTGTTCAACTTGCTTTCTCATATTGTTTTTCTTGTATTACTTTCTTGCATTGCGTTTGTACTTGCTCTCTCACATTGTCTTTTCGTATTGCTTTTGCGTAATGCTTTTCATACTCGCACACTTTTTGTAAGATTCGCATTTCACATGCCGTGTTCACTAATTGCTTTGTTTTTGCTTGTTTCATGCATCGTCTTGGTTTTAATTTACATCTCGTTTGTTATTCGGCTCTAGAGTTATGAAAGCTTGTTACGACGGGTTGAAAACTCATCGTCTTAATTTTGTAGTTCATGAATGAAACATGAACTACAAGACCAGAGTATCGTCTTCTAGTGAGCACAGTCGTGCCCCTAGAAGACGTCTTTACTGGAGACTCACTTGGGATGAGGTTGGTCACCTTCGACAGAGAGACGCCCTAGAAGACGTCTTGTTCTCCCAGAGAATCGTTACAAGGCCAGGCACGATCGTACCCCTCGCTGCAGTGGGGAAAGCCTTTCTGAGGACTCGCTCCCTTGTGCTTCCCTTTTCATGCTTTCATAATGTGGTTGCTATTGAGCAAGGTTCTTTGATGGATAACGACGTTTGGCCCAATGGATTCAACATTCTGTTTTATGTTTCCCTTACTTGTTTCGCATGTGTTGCTAGCTGCATTTAGCATATGAATTATGTGTTCACTTGCGAGGCTGACTATGCCGTGTGCGCTATTTTTTGGACATGGCTTAATCGATCTTGGCTTAGTAACCATGACAACTACTCGAATAGACCGCGCATTCTTCACTTTGTTCGCGTACAACCCCCTTCTCTCCCCTCATCCTTCCTACCAGTTTGCGAACTGGAGGGGGATTAAAGAAGGGGTTGTGAGGGGGGGTTAGCTCGTTGTTTTTAGTATCCGCCTTGGTAGGCGATGTCGGTCGTTTGAATGAACCAACCTGGCGATCCTGTTGCCCACCCTTTCCCTTAACTTGATTTTCCCGCTTAAGGGCAGACTCCTCCAATGTGACTTCTGTCTTGTAGGCTGCATCCACATATTGCTCTAACGTAGAACAACCATGATGCAACATTAGAGGCTTGATCTCTGGATTCATCCATCCATGGAAGTACCAGATCTTTTGCTCCTCGGTTGACACCTCAGGTCCATCGTATTGTAACAAGTGATTAAACTTAGCTGCGAGCTCAGTCACCTTTAACCCTTCAGTCTGCGGGTACAGAAATTCCTTATGCTTCTCCTCCCTCATAGCACGAGAGAATAAACGATCAGTCATCTTGGTTTTGAACATGCTCCAATTAAGCTCGGGATGGTCAGCCAGACCGGTGCTCTCCCACCATTCGCTAGCCACATCCTTGAGTTGAAGGGAGGAGATGTGCACTTTCTCAGCCTCGTGGGGCTATCACGGATACATTCTGATAGCCTATCAGAATGTATCCGTGATAGCCCCACGATGCCAAGTCTCACTAATATGGTCCAGGCCTAAGACTCTGGGTCTATTAATTATCAAGAGCTATTTTGCATTAGCATGCCCATTGTATTTTCCCACGTTACTCTCCATCTTGACTAATTAACTATAGCTTAGTATGGGCTTAGTCTCATTCGCCTGTTTCTAGCTAATTAATTAGAGCTTAGTCTTGCAAATACGGGTCTTGCCAGGGATATTCTTAGAAGCTATTAGTCTAATTGCAAGTTGCCTGAGAAACGATGCTACTGGGCATGAAATTAAGAAAGGAGATCTCCTCCTGAAATGGCAGTACAAGTGGAGAAAGGAGGCGTACCAGGGATCAAATCACTGGAGGCAGAGGGGCTGGAGATAAAGCTATTGGCCATGACTGTGGGGGTGAGATCCTCTCCGGTGGGGATCAGAGCTTCACCGACACCGTCGCCCATTCAAGCTCAGGCCAGAGCCTCTCAATGAATCGTCGAGGCTAGAGTGGGAGGTGGCGACAGGGCCGAAGATGATGCGAGGCGTCGTCTGTCCATGCCGAGATCTCGCTCTCGTCCCTTTCTCCGTCACCTCCTTTGGAGCCTTCGAGAGCTTCGTCTTCCCATCTTTCCCTCAATCGCATCCCCCTTTTCTGGAGTCTTGCCCCTTGCCTCCTTTTTCCCAAGGATCTCAAGAGTATATATAAGCATAGATATCCACTACCGTGTTGCCAAGTGTCGATCGCCAATTGACAGGATTCTTTAACATGCGCAGAAGCTCCTCCCTCTCTAACACTTCGTGTAGCATCCCAGGCCAAGCTACCCCAGCCACCAAGCCGCCCAGCCACCCAACGGTGCCGGTACTGGTGCCGCCTAGTTGTCCAAGGGCATGCAGCCCACACACCCAACCCTTCCCCCATTTAAATGGGTAGGTTGTTGCCCACGGGGATCGAACCCGGGACCTTTAGATACAAGGGCAATGCCTTACCACTTGTATCACCAATTGCGCTGCAGCACAATTGGTGATACAAGTGGTAAGGCATTGCCCTTGTATCTAAAGGTCTCGGGTTCGATCCCCGTGGGCAACAACCTACCCATTTAAATGGGGAAGAGTTGGGTGTGTGGGCTGCATGCCCTTGGACAACCAGGCGGCACCAGTATCGGCGCCGGCACCGTTGGGTGGCTGGGCGGCTTGGTGGCTGGGGTAGCTTGGCCTGAGATGTTACAAAAAAGTACACTTTAAATGAGAGGGGCTCCGACCTTATCGGGCCAGCCATTTCTCTATCCATGGGCCGCAGCCCATGTACCCCAACCAAATCCCCATGGCTGGGAGGTTGTTCTCAAGGCTCGAACCCGAGACCTCACGCTTTAACAAGCGGCCTAACGCCCACTTGTTACCAATTACGCTGTAATACCCCCAAAACTTAACCCTTTTTGGAAAGGTATTACCGCCAGTGACCCCAGTGTTCCTTACCGAGATCACCCAAGGCTTTATCATTGAAACACAATTTATGAAATACAAATGATACATAATGATCAAAGCATTCAATTCCAAAACATAACATTGTCAAGGAAACAAGAGTTACGGGATTACAACCCAATCTCGAATAGGCTAACACAGAGTTTAAACCAAAAATAGCGGAAGTCTTAGAAAGTACATTACAACCAAATTTATTGTCCAAAAGATCTCAACCTGATTAAAGAAATAATTAAAACGTTCAAAAACCACCGTTGACTCCATAGTCCTTCTATTCTTCTGAGCTACTTTCTATCTGATGTGCCGAATCGAACGGATGACACCAACCCACATGCAGAGAACAAAGTTCGTGGGTTAGTCTACTTGAATAGACTAGCAAGGGTACAAAGCAGAGTGGTTCGAAGCAGTCGTATTAGGTTAGACTCATCGCTTCTCGAATAATAATCGATGACGATAGTCAACCATCATACTCCTACTGGAATAGACAAGAGGTATGCACAAGAGAAGATTCTGGAAGACTTAATCTTCACAGAAATCGACTCGAAAGAAGACTCCAACGGAAATGAGTCTTTAAGGAATTATGACAAATCTGGAATGTTTACATCATCATACAACAATGATTTAAAAGCTGACTGAGATGCTTCGGTTCACGACCAACCTCATCGCATACAGCAGATCCAGATTGGAAAGAGAACGTACTATGATCAAAGTCGAGACGAGTTTTCCTAGCTACACTATAACTTAGCTGCACTACTCGCCGAAGGTTTATTAATTATGTGCGTCGAGTAGCACTTATCTGATTTATGTTTCAAAAACACACATCACGTTATTAGACTTTTACGTGTGTACCCCATCATTGGGACGACACATCTTAGTATACGTTTCATCGAGAGTGACGTATACCGGAAGGTTTGTGACACCAGCTAAGTGTCCTGTCTCTACACACTTGTGAAAGAGACCGATCATGATCTTAGAATAGTACCAGATGGAGACGAGCCACCCCGATACCAGATTATAAAGAAACGACTGGATAGAGTCCGAGTAACGTTCCTATCTAACAGTGCTAACTAAACAGTTACAGCACAATAACAGTTACAGGATAAATCCACATAAAGGCCTGAAAGGCGATCACAGATAATAGTGTTGTTCTAACATATATACAACCTATTATATGATTTTCAAAACAGTTTATCAAAACCGTTCCAGACAAACAGAGTATTCATTCCAAATTAATTACTCAGATAAACTACTGATAATTAATATAAATATGGAACGAATGAGCAAGAGCGAACCGCCACTTGCCTTAATCCGCAGAATAGAAACAAGCCTTACGACAACGACGGGATTCCGGGCTCGACACGGGTATAGCTCCGCTAGCACAAACACCTTCGAGTCGACCCATAAAAGGAACCCTAAGTTAGATCCGACATAACCACAGTACGAATCTAAAAACGACAAAAGAGAACGAAAGGAAAGATGCCACGACCACAACCAACCAAGCCAAAGCCACGAAGGCATTCTGGGTACTGGCGGCGGTCGCTGTTCTTGGCGGCGGTCGCCGTGAAGAACGCGGCGGTCGCCGTGAAGAACGCGACGGTCGCCGTGAAGAACTCAGACGACAGAAGCGGCGAGAAAACTCACCCAAATGATGCGCGTTTCGACCCCTTTATGCCTTGCCTGGGTTCTGACCTCCAAAGGCAACCAAAAGGCTTCTAAAGGGCTTCTGGAAACACCACCAAACGACACCGACGAGAGATTCCGAACTCCGGCGAAACACAACTCCGACGACACGAAAATTTGGCAGAGGTTCGGTGTTTGGGATGGCTCAAATCCCTTCCCCAACACCTCCTTTTATAGCCAAAGCATCTGGAGCACGAAGATGGGCCTACGAACTAGTTCGGCGCTTGCCAGAACCACGCCGGCGACCATCGGTTAAAGACCTCTGGGTAATCACGGCGGGCGCTGCGACTTTGCCTACGGCGGGCGCCGTAATTACGGCGGTCGCCGTTCCTAGCTCTGGCGAGCCCAGCGTAGGAGACGACGGCCTGACACATCGGGCCCAGCGACGGCGGGCGCCGTGACTGTACGGCGGTCGCCGTTTTGCCTTTTCCCGCCCATTCAGCTTTTGGATGAGCAAGACATTAACCCGGGATAAAAATTATCATACGCGAACGCGTATAAACATTCGAAGCACGTCGTCTATATTTTATTTCACTGAGAAAAATATTATAGATACAGAGCACATTACAGAATGTCTCAAGCTACCTGTATTAAATCCGACGTACTAAATGGGTACTCGGAAAAATTCCAAAATTTCCAAAATTCCCTTATAAAAATACGGGGTATCACACTTCGTCTCTCTCCATAACTGAATTCTGGTAGCTTTGACACTCTACGCGTAGACCTTCCTACGCGAGGGAAATCTGACTCCCACACCAAGGTAATTAAATTAACGTGCCGTGATGTAGTCATATAAGCATCAAATCGCCTTTACAAAGTATATGCATTGCGTAGTCAAATCCTGAAAACTGCTTTAAACTAGGATGTACGTATGAGTTCATCTTGTGGTGTGATTTCTGATAGTGTGCTGAATTGACATCTATCCTTTTGTTCTTCTAATTGAATGTTGTATACCATGCTGCTGCATAACTTTGGATGAGAATATTGATTTTGTCAAATTAACTATAAGAATGGTAAATTAGGCCCCAATTAGATTAGTTTAGAGGATCATTTAGCGATTGCACTTTACAAGAGTCAAGAGAAAAATACAATGATAGATTACAGTGTGAGATCACCATAGATGTCGAACACTAGAACGTATGGAAAATAACAATGGTTAACGTAGAGTTAAAAATACGTTATTTATTTAATTAGTTATTTATTTAATTAATGGTATTAAAGAAAGAAGAAGTCCATTAAGGTTTTTTAATTGTCCTATAAAAAAAGATAGGTTATATAAAGCTTTTTTTGCATTAATAAAGCTAGTTGAATTTTCTATGAAAAAATGTAGCCTCCGTCTCTATAAAAATTAGATCTGACTTAAGCATCGGAGGATGTTTCGGGAGAGAAAGCTCCGCCCTTTTAACCGTCTTTCTATGTTCGTAGGATATCAGAAACGAGTTCATAAGGAGTCTAGATCGCTGGAGTTGTGAATTTTCGTCGTCGTCAACAAAAATTTATTGTGGTACAGATTTATGCTACCATAGTTAATTAATTTGCTCTAACGTACGATTGAAGATTGCTGTTTAACGGTTGACTTAATTTATAAGATGCATGTTTTGTTGAGTAACTTGCTCAAATTGGGTGCTCATTTTCTTGTATACACTATTTATTGTGAGGTTGCTATCATCATCTCCATATTTACAGGAATTAGGTGAATTCCAATTAATATCCCAATTCAATTCAAAGCCATTGGATATGATTTAGCCCCATATTTACAGGAAAGTCCATGCCAGGTCAATCCTAGTTAGTGGCAAGGCAAAGTAATTAAAGTTACAGAATAAGCTTCATTTTGTTGCTTGTTTAAGTGGTACACTAGCTGTAAGATTTTGAAGGTTGCTTACTCAACAAAATCCCATTTTTTAATTAATTGTGGATGGTTGCGGAATGAGTTGAATCACTTGGTGGCTAGATTCTATAGTTAGGCTGGTTTTGTGGAGGGTGTTCATTAGTCATTACACTTGAAGGCTGCTGTAGATGCCTAACACTTGCCAACTCGATCGGATTGGACAGGGCGCTCTTTAGTTTTCTGTTTACACATAAAATGAATCCAAACTAGCTATAGTACATTGTAAGAGTTAATGGGTACGTATTTGTGTCATTGTAGGTGTAATCACAAATTCTCTATCCACCTCGATTGCTCGGAAATATAGTAAAGCGATTAAGGACGAAATAACTCAAAAACGAAAAAGAGCAAAGTGAACACCAAGAATTGTTAACGCAGTTCGGACAAAGTCCTACGTCTGCGGAGCCTCAAGAGGGGAGACTCAACCAAGTCCACTAAGCAACAAAGGCCAATAGCCGGTTCGAGTTACATGCAAGCACACAAGCGGCAAAGACAAGAACAGAGAAGAAACAAAGGCACAAAGCAAAACAAAAAACAAGACGAGAAGGAGAAGAAGAGTCCTCAGTGGGACACCGCAAGGCTTTCAGAAAAGCCTTGCACCAAGGGCCTCCAACGAGCTCCACATGATCCTCTCAATCTCTCAAGCCCCTCTGTCTTTTTCTTTCTCTTGTGATCTCAAGCTTTCAGAGGAGACGCCATGGAAGCCACAGAAAGCTCAGTGCTCTGGGAGGAGCAAAAGCTCTCAAGGATTCCAAAATGCCACACAGAGAAGATGCCAGAGAGTGACGGCTACAGTGGCTCACAAAGGGTTTAAGTACTCAAGCCCTAAATTGCCAAAACGTCGTCGTCTTCTTAGTCTATGAAGGAGAGCTCCAGATAAGTGCCAAATGTTGCGTTTCACTTAAGGAGTCATCTGGCCCAGAAACAGAAGAGGCCCATTAAGCACACCACAGAGAACAAGCCCAACAAGCATCAGAACACAACACCGGCAAACACATGAGATCAACTGAGTTCCTTAGCCACACCATGTCTAAGTCACAATGGACCCACATGGTCAGTGCCGTCTCAGTCCTGCTCGAGCCATGTTCCCCTAGTCCTAGTCTCTACCTAGCCTATGTGCTTGCATTTACATAACATAACTTAAGCTAATTATTACAACATAGGATTAATGACATAACAAATGCCCTCCTAATCCTTGTGTTGAAATGTCTGCCAGTGTCACCAGTAGTGGAAGGTTAAATCATTGTCTCCTGTCCATCGTCGACCACTCTGCCCCTCAGGGCTCAAGTAGCATCCCAAATGTGCAAGAAATTCCTGCAAAATGAGAACTTGTCAGCAGTGACAATCTTTGTACCAAAGTCAGCGGGATTAAAGTCCCCCTTAACTTTATTTACCTCCAAGACCTTTTCTTCCACCTTATTTCTAATAAAGTGGTGTCTCACATCTATATATTTAGACCTTTCATGATATACAGGATCTTTGCATAAATACAGAGCACTTTGACTATCCATATGCAAAACAGGCATAAATGGGACAGTTTGGATTTCACCAAGAATACCAGTCAACCAAATGGCTTCTTTTGCTGCTTCAGTGGCAGCAATGTATTCTGCCTCAGTAGAAGACAAAGCAACAACATATTGTTGCTGTGACTTCCAGGAAATACAATTGCCAGCCCAAGTGTAATAGTAAGCAGTAGTTGATTTCCTATTATCTTTATTACTAGCATAATCAGAATCAATATACTCATGCAATTCAGTTCTCAATCCATGTTCAGAATAGACAAGACAAAGATCCTTAGTGCCACATAAGTATCTAAGCAAGTATTTCATAGCAGACCAATGAACATTACCAGGATTAGACATGAATCTACTCATAACACTAATAGCAAAAGCCAAGTCAGGTCGAGTGCAAAGCATATCATACATAACAGATCCAACAGCCACATCATAAGGAACTTGGGACATTTTAGCTATCTCATCAGGTTTGGTGGGACAGTGCTTCTTAGTGAGCTCAAGATGCCCTCCTAAGGGTATAGAAGTAGGTTTAGAGTCAAGCATTTTAAACCTATCCAAGATTTTCAGAACATAATCACATTGAGACAACCACATTTTCTTTTATTTTCTATCTCTAGTGATTTTAATTCCTAAGATCTTTTGAGCAACACCCAGATCTTTCATGTCAAAATGCAATTTTAAGTCTCTTTTCACACCAGAAATGATCACCTTAGAGTTGCATATTAACAGAATATCATCCACATACAGAAGCACATATAAAGGGGAACTGCTTTTCATGCCTTTAAAGTCATAACTGCTTCTAGTAAAGCCAAGGTTTCTCATGCATGAATCAAATTTTATGTTCCACTGCCTAGGGGATTGCTTTAAACCATAGATGGACTTCTTAAGTAAACACACATGTTCATTTTTAGTCTCATCAGTAAAGCCCTTAGGTTGTTTCATGTATATAGTTTCATGCAAGTCACCGTGCAAAAAAGCAGTCTTAACATCCATTTGTTCAAGTTCCCAGTCAAACACAACAGTCATAGCCAAGAGAAGTCTCAAGGTTTTATACTTAACAACAGGGGAAAATATATCATTATAGTCAAGCCCTTCCTTTTGTGAGAACCCCTTAGCTACAAGTCTAGCCTTGTATCTAGGAAGATCCCTAGGATGAGCACCATCTTTAACTTTGTAAATCCATTTACAGTCAATGATCCTAGCATTTTTAGGTTTAGGAACTAACACCCAAGTTTTGTTCACTATCATAGACTGAATTTCATCCCTCATAGCATTCATCCAATTTTTAGCATGCACGCATTTTATAGCAGCTTCAAAAGTCTCTGGGGTGAAAGGACTCACAACAGTTTCAGAAGCAAGAAAAGCAAATTCAATCACATTCAGATCAGCATGCTCAGCAAGTAAACTACTCATAAATCTTCTATTAGGAATCACAGTCATAGGAGTCCTATCTCTAGTCAATTGGTAATCATTTAATCCAGGCAATTCATTCACAGTTTGAGATGAAGAAGATTCACCAACTTCAGGGACAAAAATAGGATTAGGATTACTTACTACTTCCCCACCTAATTGGTGAGGAGGCTGATCTGCACTCTGATCTCCATGGATCAACTCATCTTCATGACATGTTTCTAGGTCAATCTCAGTATTAGCATAATCATTTGGTGTTTCAGTGAAAGAACTTTGTCCACTGTCAAATTCATTTTCACCCTCCAAGCTAGCCTCATGTGGCAAATAGAACCTTGTTTGCTGCTCCCAGGTACCTGCATCCTCAGTTGAACTGTTAGTCCTTTTCAATTTAAAATGAAATTCAGACTCATTAAAGGTCACACTTCTCGAAGTTATCACTTTGTAACCATGAGGTTGTATAAGCAACAACTTGTAACCTTTAACTCCTTCAGGGTAACCTAACATAACACATTTTAAAGCTCTAGGTTGCAACTTTCCTTGTGATATCTGAGAGTATGCAGTGCAACCAAAAGGCTTCAAATGTTCTAAGTTTGGTTTCTTCCCAGTCCACATCTCTTGTGGTATTTTGAATTTCACCACAGAAGATGGAGATCTGTTTATGACGTAGCAGGCAGTAGTAACTGCCTCTCCCCACAAAGAAGGTTTCATACCAGCACTTATGAGTAGGCATCTTGCTTTTTCAAGCAAGGTTCTATTCATTCTTTCAGCAGTGTCATTCTGCTGAGGAGTGCCAAGTACTGTGAGATGCCTCTTGACCCCAGATTCTTTGCAATAAGAATTAAAAACAACATTACAAAATTCTAATCCATTATCTGTTTTAAGACACTTAAGTTTTTGATTTGACTCATTTTCAACAGCAACTTTCCAGGTTTTGAAAGTTTCAAAAGCTTTATCTTTAGTTTTTAACAAGTATACCCACAACTTTCTTGAAAAATGATCTATAAAGGATATGAAGTATCTTCTACCCCCTATAGTATCAACCTGAGAAGGTCCCCACAGATCAGAATGCACATATTCAAGGGGGTTTTCAGCAACATATGTTGACTTGTTAAAGCTATGATTAGCCTTTTTACCAAAAACACAACTTTCACAGAAGCTCAAGTCAACAGGTTTCTTAGCAAGTATACCAGTCTTATACAGATGAAGCATGCCATTCATACCAATATGACCTAATCTTTCATGCCAAAGCTTTGACTGTTCAGAACTCATACTAATACTCAATTTTGAGAAATTAAGTTCAGGAGAAGCACATGGTATAGTCCTCCCTTCTTAACATTCTTGATAAGAGTGGAGCCATTTCTCATTACCACTCTTATGCCATTGTGAGTATTAATATTGATCCTAAATCATCAAAGACAAACTCTGACATTAGGTTCCTTCTCAGATTAGGAACCCACCTAACCTTTTGAAGGAGCCTGACTTTACCATCAAACATCCTAAGTGGCACATTACCTATGCCCTTGATAGGCAGTGAAGTGTGGTCACCCAACAACACTTCACCTCCATCACACTCATGCAAGGACTCAAACAAGGACTTATCAAAAGTAGCATGCAAAGTACATCCAGAATCCAATCATGAGTCACAGCAGACAGAGTAGCACACATAAGGAGTTCATAAGGATAATCATCATGAGTTTCACACAAAGCAGCATATTCAATGGTCTTTTTATCCTTTTCATCTTTAGATTTCTTCAAACAATCTTTGATAAATTGTCGAGATTTGCCACAGTAGAAACACTTCTTGTTATCCTTTTTATCATTATCATGCTTGTCATTTTTCTTGAACTCTTTCTTAGAAAAAGACTTCTTGTTGTTGTTTTTAGTCTTTCTTTTAGCCATTAAGACCTCAGTCTTAGAGTCAGTTTTCTTGTCAGTTTTAGACTTAAACACTTTCATGATTTCATTCTTCTCTAATATAGCTTCAATTATCTTTTCCTTAGTCAATTTTTCAGAGCTATACTGAATAACATCCTTGAAAGTATCAAACTGAGAAGGCAAGGAACTTAACAACAACACAGCTTGGTGGGTGTTTTAATTTTGTCATCACATCTTTCAAGTTCCTGAGTCATCCTCAAGAACTTGTCCAAGTTTTCATTTAGAGACAGGTTAACATCCATTTTGAAAGTAAACAACCGACACAACAAGGAAATTCTACTAGGCAAAGACTTAGTCAAGTAGAGATCCTCTAAACCTTTCCAGAGAGTTTTAGTGTCAGAAAAACTTACAACCTGACGAGCCACGTCGTCAGTTAACCTTATCATTATCTCTGAATGAGCTTGTTCATCCATTTCAGCCTTAGCTTCCTCAGTGATGTCAGCAGGCAAAGTGCCTTTCACTGCTTTCCAACACTTTTCTTTAATCAGAACTGCTTTCATCTTGACTTGCCACATTGCAAAGTCAGATGTTCCATCAAAGGGTTTAACCCTTATAGAGTTCTCTGCCATCACAACACACAAGTAGTGAATTAGACAGAAGAAGCAATAGGAAAGAAATAAGCAAGACTGAAAGAGAAACACACAAGAAACCAATACACTCAGAGTATCTAAAGTTCACAAGATAAAGCTTACACCTCTACAGAGTGTTCTTCCTTTAACAAAAGAAAAGGGAAAACACAGAGGGCTTTGTCCAAGAAGAACAAAAGACACAGAGTATGAATCAACAAGGATTTACAACACACAGAGAGTCTGTAGAACCCCGAGAGTTTTCGTGCCACTCAAGCACTTTACACTTCTGAGCAAGAGTAGAGAGAATAAAGTGACAGACAACAGAAGAAATGGTAAAATTTCTTCCTTTCCAAATCTGGAATCTGTGACAATCGCTTTAAAGTTCCAGGTCCCAAAGGTCACTAAAAGCAACCTTTTACTGGAAATAGCAAAAGACAGAATCTCAGATAAGAAAGAAGAGAAAACGCCAAACCCTAAAAACAAGTTTTTCTCACATAAAAAACTCAACGGAAGCCAGATCTGTAATACCCCTCATTTTTAGTAAGGGTATTTGGGTAATTTTACCAACCCTCGTACTGTAGTCGGATCATTTTCAGAGAAGTTCAGAAATTCTGTATCATGTTTGAGCTCTGTAATATTTTCCTGAGTGGAATAAAATACATTCGACGTATTTTCGGGTCTTAGAATACTCGTTCGGGTACGAATATATTTAACCCGGGGTTTAAACCCATGCCCATACCTTTTTCCCGGGCAAATAGACGCGGGAAGGCTTTTTCCGTGATCACGGTGCAGGTTCCGCGATCGCGGAAAAAGGATAATCATTATAGCTGGCAGGTGGGTTTTGCCGCGATCGCGGTGACGTCACCGCGATTGCGGAAAACTCGAACACGCAAGCTTCGCTTCATCGTCAGAGCCTCGATGTTCACGCCGCCGTCGATATTCTGGCTGGCCGTTGATCTGGGCAGGGAGAGCTCCTTACTTTGGCTATAAAAGGGGTCGGATTGAGGGTTGAAGGGCACACCAAAATCACTCTCTCCCTCTCAGATTCTCTCTCGTTTTCGTGCTTGCCGGAGGTTGAAGCTCTCGCCGGAAATCTTCAAGCTGTCGCCGGAGCTCTTGTTGGAGGTGGTGGTGCTCTCAAGGTGGTGCATTGGAGGTTCAAGGTGCCCAGGAGTCGAGCCCCATCCGAATCGAGCCCCGTCGCGTCGCCCCCGGTGAGATTTCTCCCTTTCGAGTCGTCGTAGTTCATGTCCGCGATCGCGGACATGAACTACCGCGACCGCGGCCGTGACATAGGCGACCGCATTGGTGGCCGCTATCATCTGTGCTCGCGGACACTCGTCCTCGACGACCGCGACCGCGACAGTGCCCACCGCGATCGCGGATTGCCTGGGCAATCGCGATCGTGGCTTTGGGCTTGTCGGTCTCGGTCGGGGCCTTCGTTCCTTTGATTTGGTTCGTTCCTTCTTCGGTTCGTATCATTTTAAATGTCGAATCTAACCTAGGGTTTCGTTATGGGTCGTTCCGTAGGAATCTGTAATCCGAGTTATGTTCCCGTTCCGGACCCAGAAACCCGTCTTCGTCAATCGTTCGTCTAATCTAAGGCAAGTGGCGGTTCTCTCTTGCTTATCATTCCATATTTCTATTAATTATCAATTATTTTAATTGTTAATTAAATGGGATGAATATTATTTTCGTTGGGAACAGTTTTGATAAACGTATTTGATACGATTAAAAGAGATATTATAATAGGTTGTATATACTGCTAGAAACAACACTATTATAGATATATATATATATATTGTTGCCATGATGGCATTGATGTGGATTATTATGTGGTTTTAACTGTTTAGTTAGAACGAGTATTCGTAGGAACGCTATGTACCTTGCGAGGTCTAGTTGTTTCTTTATAACTGGTGCTAGGATGATTTTTCCCTAGTACTCTCTGGTCATGACCTTGCCCTTACTCATGGTAGGTGCACACAGCTGGTGCCGATTCTCGGGATTTATTCCCTTCAATATCTCTCGCGATGAGATGATATATAAAAGCTTATAACGTGAATGTACGCTTTGTCACTAAAATAAGATAAGTGCCGCTATGCACATAATTAATGAACCTTGGGCGAGAAGTACAACTTGGAAACTCGTCTGGACTTCGACTAAAGTAAGCCCTCCTTCCAAATCTGAATTCGCATTACGCGATGAGGTTGGTCGTGGACCCAAATGGGAAAGTCTTTTTAAACGCTTGTGTGAAACTTTAATGTTCCCGAACACTTGTCATACTTTCCGATAAGACTCAATCTCTTGGAGTCTTCTCTTCATATGTTTCCTTTAGACTCGATCTTTAGGAGTCTTCTCTTGATCATTCTACTTTGAATCATTCTGTAGAGGTATTGAGGTTTACTATCGTCATCGGCTTTCATTCGAGAAGCGATGAGTCTAACCTAATACGCCTACCTTAGAACCTTTCTGTTTTACCCTTGCATAGTCTTTCCTTAGACTAACCAACCGGGTTTTATTCCTTTCATGGTTGGCTGGTGTCATCCGTCTCATATGGCACATCGGGTAAACTCCCGTTACGTGAAGGCTAGAAATGACGATGAAGGCAGATGGAATTTTTAAGAGTTTTATCAAGGTTGAGATCCTAGGCGGGTGATCGCTCCGATCAAGACATTTTTGTTATTTATTTAAAAAGACTTCCGCTGTATTGAAACATATTATGTATTTTGGTTGTATTTGGAATTGTGGATGTAATTCTAGGACTTTGATTTAATCAAATGTTATGATATTTCGTATTAAATGTTGTTTTATGATTTGTATAAATTGGTTAAGCCTTGGGTGGCTTCGGATGTGGAATCTGAGGTCACTGGCGGTAATACTTTCAAGGTTATATATTTGGGGGTGTTACAAGATCAAGAGCCAACGCTCTGATACCAATTTGTAATCACAAATTCTCTATCCACCTCGATTGCTCGGAAATATAGTAAAGCGATTAAGGACGAAATAACTCAAAAACGAAAAAGAGCAAAGTGAACACCAAGAATTATTAACGCAGTTCGGACAAAGTCCTACGTCTGCGGAGCCTCAAGAGGGGAGACTCAACCAAGTCCACTAAGCAACAAAGGTCAATAGCCAGTTCGAGTTACATGCAAGCACACAAGCGGCAAAGACAAGAACAGAGAAGAAACAAAGGCACAAAGCAAAATAGAAAACAAGACGAGAAGGAGAAGAAGAGTCCCCAGTGGGACACCGCAAGGCTTTTAGAAAAGCCTTGCACCAAGGGCCTCCAATGAGCTCCACATGATCCTCTCAATCTCTCAAGCCCCTCTGTCTTTTTCTTTCTCTTGTGATCTCAAGCTTTCAGAGGAGACGCCATGGAAGCCACAGAAAGCTCAGTGCTCTGGGAGGAGCAAAAGCTCTCAAGGATTCCAAAACGTCACACAGAGAAGATGCCAGAGAGTGACGGCTACAGTGGCTCACAGAGGGTTTAAGTACTCAAGCCCTAAATTGCCAAAACGTCGTCGTCTTCTTAGTCTGTGAAGGAGAGCTCCAGATAAGTGCCAAACGTTGTGTTTCACTTAAGGAGTCATCTGGCCCAGAAACAAAAGAGGCCCATTAAGCACACCACAGAGAACAGGCCCAACAAGCATCAGAACACAACACCGGCAAACACATGAGCTCAACTGAATTCCTTAGCCACACCATGGCTAAGTCACAGTGGACCCACATGGTCAGTGTCATCTAAGTCCTGCTCGAGCCATGTTTCCCTAGTCCTAGTCTCTACCTAGCCTATGTACTTGCATTTACATAAGAGAACTTAAACTAATTATTACAACATAGGATTAATGACATAACAATAGGAACGTAGATGTGTCATATATTCCACTTGAACTAAGCAACTAGTTGTCCCATACATATCATCCCTGCTAAGACGGGAAAAAGAAAGGTCTAGTTAATTAACTTATTTTTTGTAGAATATATTAAACCTTAATTATGAGCGCAGCTCAATCCCCTAATATGACCAAAGTGAAATGAACTTAGTTGCTACTTGTTGCACCCGGTCAATTAAAGTGTATCAAGTGTAACCGGTCAATTAAGTGTCCTTCGTGATGGTTTGGTTGAATTTAGGAATTGTAATTTTGGAAATTTAAAGAAAATATATTTAGTTGAATTTTATAATGTATAAATTAAAATAGGATGTAAAGGGGTGGAAGTAGAGTCTACTTCATGTGTTTTGTGAGAATTTAAAATCACATAAAATTAACTTTATGTGATTTTTTATCAAACTTTTTCCAATCAAATACAAGTTTTTTATCATACTTTATAGGATATTTTAATTTATGAGAATTCAATTGTCAATTAAATAAGCAATAATTTTCAATCAACTCATTATTTAGGGGGGGTGATCTTATATATATATGGTCCTATTCATGCATGTACGTCCCAACTCCATCTCGATCAATTCGATCTTTTTAATTAGAACGTACGGGTGAAATTATATACTCCCTCCTTTCACTTTTAGATGTCCTTTTAGCCTTTAAAATTTGTTCATAAATATTTGTCCTTATAGAATTTCATGACAATTTATCACATATAAATCATAAAGTTTGTATTGAAACTTGATAATGTTAAAAACTTTTTCTTGATTTTAGAGGTGACGGGTGATTAAATTAAGAAAAGATTTGTATTTTTAAAACATATTTAATGACTTTTTTAATATATGTTTAATTTTTTTTAAATACATGTAAAAGTGAATGTTTTTTAAAGGTCTCTTTCTAGACACAAGCCAGAAAAAGATGTATTTCTCTCCTTGATCACTTTCGGGTCATTCTTCACATCTTGATCCTCACGTTTCTTCCCGCTAATATGGGGAGCCGCCTATATATATAAACAACGTCCTTACCTACTTAACGTACGGCTTAATTAGGAACCATATATAAATGATAAATCAATCAATACGTTTGATTTCCTTTGCTTAACATGTCGAGTTTTCGAATGAGCTTTGTGATTTTCGTGTCGATAATTTTAGTGTCCGTCCTTGCTCCTGCTGGAGCAACATCTAGAGCACTCAATGAGAAGAGGGAGGAGGCTTGTAGTACACCGGCACCGCCACCGCCACGTGTGTTGCTACCAAAGATCACCACTGTGCCAATAATTACTTCTTCGATCGGGAAAAACCACGTGCGCGTCACGGACGGGAAGCTGACGTTAGGAGTTGACGTCATGGATCAAGGCCGGTATTTGCAGTCCGTGCCAAGCCCTGGAGTTGGCCACTAACTAGTACGGAGAGTATATACCTACGTACGTACCTAGTACCTACACTTCCATTAATTAGTACGGAGTATCTTCTAGTATTTCATTAATTAGGGTTTATGGGGAACTTATGTACTCGCTAGCTGTTGTACAATGAATACAATAAAGGAAAAGAAATTGAAAACAAAATTAAGCCAACTATCTTAAAGTTGTATTTTATGTCTTTGAAATAGTAAAAGCCTTGTAAGTTTTTTATTATTTTCATTTTGTGTTGTTTCAAAATCTCGACGGCATTCCTCAGCTGGTTATTCTTTAATAAATCGGACCCGCCCAATGGATTGAGATTTGAGTTTTGTATCTCAGCCCATTAATATCTTCGGTATAGATATAAGTGGGTCCAACTCGAAACTTTATTCCAGTTGCGGCAGAGTTGGAAGTCACTATTAATTATAAAAGTAGATTAATATTGATATAAAAAAGGATTAATTGAATCAAGAGTATAAATAATAGAAAAATCAGTACAGAAACATTTTATTAAAACAACAATAATTGAAAAAAAAACAGTAGAGAAACATTATGTAAAGAAAACAATATAGAAAAAAAAAATAGAGAAAAAAACTACTTGATCAACTAAAATTCAGAATTTGGATTGGTACAGTTCATGACATATCCTTTCATGCTTGTAAATTCAGAATTTGGAGTGAGATGATTAAGGATGAAAGGATAATTGAACCTCTATTGTGGGAGTTTATGTAATTATAAAAATAGATGAATGTTGATATAAAAAAGGACTAGTTGGTATTTTGGAAGCAAAATCTATTTTACTGCTATTTTCTAAGCAAAATTCAATACGGATGTATTTTGTGTTAAATTTTGGAAAGAAGAGTGATTGTAGATTTTTGAAAGTTGCCTTTATTATTTTCTGTTTAATTTTGATATAGTGTATGGATGTTTAATTTGGAAACAAAATGTTGTCTTTATCATTGCAGATCCTGACCTTTAGTTTTGGTAATAGAATAATCTTGTATATAAGAATAAAGATTTCTACGGATCTTGTATTACTCAAAATATTAGTTATATTGATTTTAAAAAAAGTCATGGTTAGTTGCTGTAATATCCCTCATATTTTATAAGGGTATTTTGGTAATTCTTCCAACTCTCGTACTATAAGTCGGATTAATTTCAGAGAAGTTCAGACATTCTGTAATATGTTTGATCTCTGTAATATTTTTCTGAGTAGTATAAAATACAGTTGACGTATTTTCGGGGTTAAATAGTCGTTCGTATACGAATATATTTAACCCGGGGTTAAGATAATTAACCCAAAAGTAAAACGGACAAAAAGAGGCAAAATTGGCCTTGACCGCACCCTTGCCGCACCCGCGGTGAAGGCCAATTCTGGAGTCGGCCACCGCACCCTGCCGCACCCCGCGGTGAGATCTTTTCTGAACGTTATCGTCTTCCCTCTGCTCCTGCAAGTGGCGCCGGTTGTCAGGCCTAGCTCGCCTTGCCATCCTATCTGGTTCCCTTGCAAGTGGCTATTGCTTGGCCTATAAAAGAAAGGCATTCGTGGAGGAGAAGCCACAGTTGAAGCATCATCTTCTTCCTCCTCTGTTTTTCTCCCAAACTCCATTGTTGTCTGAGCTTGCAAGCTTCGCCGGAGTTCCCTTTGAGTGGTTTAGGTGCCCTTAAGTGGTGTTTGAAGGTTTAAGGTGTTTGGAGATTGAACCATAATCGAATCAAAGACAAACGAATCGAAAGTGGTAAGTTCCCCCCCCCCCGTTGTCGCTGAAGCTCCTCTGCCTCTGTGATCCCACCGCACCCGCGGTGAGCTGGGTCCGTGTTGTGTGTTCTTGGGTGTGTGGTCTTGGGCGAGGCTTGGCTTCCTTCGATTCTTTCGTATTCTTTTAGATTCGTATATGTGGATATTGAATCTAACTTAGGGTCTCGTTATGGGGTCGTTCCATAAGGATTTGTTATCTAGGGTCTGCCCCTGTTTTGGACCCAGAAACCCGTCATCTCTAAGCTTTGTTCAAACTTTCGTCGGATCTAAGGCAAGTGGCGGTTCGTTCTTGATCATCATTCCATATTTCAATTAATTATCAATTGTTTAGTTGTTAATTAATTTGGGATGATTTACTATTTTCGTTGGGAACAGTTTTGTTAACTGTTTGTGATTTTAAAAGATATTATAATAGGTTGTATATCTGCTAGAACAACGCTATATATCTGTTATTGGCCTTAATGGCTTTGATGTGATTATTATTGTGCGTTAACTGTTTAGTTAGCACAAGTATTCTTAACGTTGATGTGAATTATTACTGCGTTCGTAACTGTTTAGTTAGAACGAGTATTCGCAGGAACGCTATGTACCTTATGGGGGTTTAGCTATTTCTTTATAACTAGTACTTGGTGGATTTTTCCCCAGTACTCTCTCTGGTCATGACCATGCCCTTACTCAGGGTTGGTGCACTTCGCTAGTGCCAAATCTTTCGGGATTTATTCCCTCTGATATCTCTTGTGAGGAGATCTGATATCTCTTGTGAGGAGATTTAAAAGCTTATAACGTGATGATCGTTTTGGAATTAAATGAGATAAGTGCCGTTGTCGCACATAATTAAATATACCCTCAGGCGAGTAGTGCAGCTAGGAAATCTCGTCTTGACTTTGATCAGAGTAATGTTCTCTTTCCAATCTGGATTCGCTTTGAGCGGTGAGGTTGGTCGTGAACCGAAACATCAAGTCGTTTTGAACGCTTGTATGATTATTATTTATGTTCCCCAACATTTGTCATATTTCCGATAAGACTCATCTCGTTGGAGTCTTCTTTTGGGATTGATTGTTGTGAGACTCGGTCTCTAGAATCTTCTCTTGATCATGTCTTTTCATGTGTTTCAGTAGAGTATGGTGGTTGACTATCTTTATCGGTTTTGATTCGAGGAGCGATGAGTCTAACCTAATACGTCTACTTCGAACCACTCTGCTTGTACCCTTGCTTAGTCTTTCATTAGACTAACCAACCGTAATTGATCTCTGCATGGTTGGCTGGTGTCATTCGTTCGATTCGGCACATCAGATAAGTTGCCGTCCTGTGAAGGCTAGAATGACTATGAAGGCAAACGGTGTTTTTGATAAGTTTATTCAGGTTGAGTTCCTTGGCGGGTGATCATTGCGATCAAGACCCTTTTGTTGGTTATTTAAAGACTTCGCTGTGTTAAATATGTTTTGTGTAAAGACTTCCGCTGTATTTTTGATGTATTTGGAATTATGTTGTAATTCCGAGACTTTGGTTTAAATGAAAGTTATGATATTTTGTATCATAGTTGTTGTTTGATGATTTATATCAACTGGTAAAGCCTTGGGTGACATCGGACAGAACGTCTGAGGTCACTGGCGGTAATGCCTTCAAGGTTATATATTTGGGGGTGTTACAGTTGCCGCCTAATGTACGTGATACGCGTGGGCGCAAGGAAAGACCCCACTCTAACTCCTTTCATTGCTCTAAAAACCGAAAATGAATACAATGTCATATGGTAGAAACAATGACAAAATGCCATGTGATATAAGAAGGGGTGAGTTTAATAGGAGGATGTCATATGGTTTAGAGGGGTTGTGGTTTAGTAGATATATAGTACATTAAATTTATGTTTAATTTTGTATAGTGTACGGACGTTTAATTTGGAAGGAAAATGTTGCCTTTATCATTGCAGATCTTGACCTTTTAGTTTTGGTAATAGAATAATCCTATATATAAGAATAAAGATTTATGTATATTTTATACTACCCGAAATATTGATTATATTGATTAAAAAACAAAAATGCATAAAATGTCATGTGAACAAAACAATGACACTATGTCATATGGCCTAAGAAAGGGTGAGTTTAATAAGAGGATGACATGTGACTTAGAGGTATTGTAGTTTAGTAGATATATAGTAGATTAAATTTTGGAAAGAAGGGTGATTGTAGATTTTTCAAAGTTGTCTTTATTATTTTCTGTTTAATTTTGGTATAGTGTACGAACGTTTAATTTGGAAGTAAAATGTTGTCTTTATCATTTCAGATCTTGACCCTTTAGTTTTGGTAATAGAATAATTCTATTTATAAGAATAAAGATTTATGCACATCTTGCACTACCCAAAATATTGATTATATTGATTTTTAAAATAAAAAAAGTGAAAATGCATAAAATGCCATGTGACAAAAACAATGACATGATGCTATGTGGTCTAAGAAAGGGTAAGTTTAATAGAAGGATGTCATGTGACTTAGGAATTGTGGTTTAGTAGATATATAATAGATTAAATTTTGGAAAGAAGGGTGATTGCAGATTTTTGAAAATTGTCTTATTATTTTATGTTTAATTTTGGTATAATGTACGGATGCCTAATTTGGAATCAAAATATTGTCTTTATCGTTGCAGATCTTGACCCTTTTGTTTTGGCAATAGAATGACCATATAATAAGAATAAATTTTTTTGCAGATTTTGTATTACCCGAAATATTGATAATATTGATTTTTAAAAAAACTAAAATGGATAAAATGTCATGTGGTAGAAACAATGACATGATGCCATGTTGCATAAGAAGGGATGAGCTTAGTAGGAAGGTGTCATATGGTTTAGAGTGGTTGTGGTTTGGTAGTTATGTAGTAGATTAAATTTTGGAAAAAAGTGTGATTGTGGATTTTTGAAAGTTGTTTTTTATTATTTTTTGTTCAATTTTGGTATAGTATACGGATGTTTAATTTGGAAGAAAAATGTTGCATTTATCATAGCAGATCTTGACTTTTTAGTTTTGATAATAGAATAATCCTATATATATGAATAAAGATTTTTGCAGATCTTGTATTACCCGAAATATTTATTATATTTATTTAAAAAAATGAAAATAGATAAAATGTCATGTGACAGAAACAATTACATGATGTCATGTGGCATAAGAAATGATGAGTTTAATAGGAGGATGTCATGTGGCTTAGAAGAGTTGTGGTTTAGTAGATATATAGTAGATTAAATTTTGGAAAGAAGGGTGATTGTAGATTTTTTAAATTAAGTTGTCTTTATTATTTTCTGTTTAATTTTGGTATAGTGTATGAATGTTTTATTTGGAAGCAAAATGTTGTCTTTATCATTGCAGATCTTGACCCATTAATTTCGGTAACAGAATAATCCTATATATAAGATTAAAGATTTTTGGAGATCTTGTATTATTCAAAATAATAATTATATTGATTTTTTCGAAAATAGATAAAATGCCATATGACGGAAACAATGACAAGATGTCATGTGACATAAGAATAGGTAAGTTAAATAAGAGGATGTCACGTGGCTTAGAAGGATTGTGATTTAGTAGATATATAGTAGATTACTTATAAATCTATACATATCATAAATGTATATAGTTGTCTAAAGTTTAAATTTGATAATGGCATACTCTGAATATGTCATGTAAAAATATAATGTAAAATTTATGATTACTTGTTATATTTATCTTCTTTTTTTAAAAAAATATGTCAACACATATATAAACTTTTCCGAACAATAATATTATCAATATTAATATATAACTAAAATATAAAATAATATGTGAGGTGGTACTGATGTGGCATGATATCATTATCTGAAGGTTTAGGCGAAAGTTTTAAATGTCGAAGTGATATGTGACATTTTAAGGAATTGCTTTACTATTATACATTGATACTTTTGGTATGGTATTATATATATTAGTAAATCGATATATATCACAACTTATATAATTGCCTATAATTTCAATTTGAAAGCGAATGATACTAACATTTTTCAAATAAAATATTTTCTAGAAATTTTGGTAATTTTTTTTATATCAACCTTAATTTTTCGTAAGTATGTTGACGTATGTATAAACTTTTTGTATTTGAATTATAATAATAAAACATATAAAATAATAATAAGGTGATACATTTTGAAAAAAGTTAATTATAGAAAATAGTTGTAAATCGATAGAACATATAAAATAATAATAAGGTGGTACATTTTTTGAAACAAATCACTTAGTTTCCAAAGCACATGTTATATTGTATTTTTAATATTCTGTGGTCAATATTGGAAATAAGATAATAAAATTTTACAGATTTGTTTTAGTGCTTAAGAAAGATATGATACAGAATATTTTGTTGTACCTTTTGGAAAGATTTGATTGTAAATAATATTGGTATGGTAAGTGTAAGATGCTATTAGTGCAAATTTTTTATTTTTAAAAATAAATCTAAAAAAATGATAGGCTGACACGTGTCCAATTCAATACTGTGACACCACGTGGCAGCGTAAAACTCGGACTCATTCTGGGGGTGCCACGTGGCGTAGAAGGTATTCTGTTTTAGTGTATATATATAGTAGATTAATAATGTGAATATTTAGTGTTGAAAATGTTTGTGAAAATCCATAGACCAATAAACCGATGGGTCGTGTACGAGCGGGTATGTGTATATAAGTCTAGTATATAAGATTGGCAGTATCCATCCTGAAGCCAATTAACAATAGGAGGACTGATCCACTAATTTTATATATTAGATATTAATATCCACTCATTTTCAATACGATGTGGATCATGTATTTAATATTCCAACACGCTCTCGCAAGTGCAACAAGGTTGTTGCTCTGATACCACTTGTTGCGGGTAGATTATCCGTGTTGTCCCAACTGCCAAATTCAGCACATAAGTCTAATGAGATTTTATCCTAAATATAATTGACAATTAATTTTTTTATTAAACTTATATATTATTATATCCAGTAATTATTTTGTTATTATTAGCTTTACATTTATTGACCAACCACTTAGTTAGGATCTCAATTTAGAATTGTTAATCATCTATTTCGGAACTCTCCTCCCTTGTTGTAACTATATATAATTATGTTTGTACACAATACAAATGCATTCAGATAATAAATACATCATTGTCATTATATGGTATCAGTCGCTGGATTAATTATCAATTGATTACCAATTGTTTAATCACAAAACTCTTCCATCATGTCCAATTCTAACATCGTTAACGCCGCAGACCAACTCCTCTTGGCTGCAAGCTCGGCTTCTCCAAATAATTTTCAGATTCTGTCGGTCACCATAAAGCTTGATCGCCACAACTTCTCTCTTTGGCGCAACACCGTTTTGGCGTCTCTCTAAGCATTTGACATGGAAGACTCAGTCTTGCAATACAATCCCCCCCGAGTTCAAACCCCAGGATGTCGATGTCACTACTCCTCCGGAGCCTAACCCAGACTTTGCTACCTGGCATCGGCGCGACCGGTTTGTCCTTCTCTGGCTTCGATCCACATTGACTGAGCACGCCTTAACGCTCATTGTGTGTGCCACCTCTGCGCACGAGGCCTGGTCTACCATTGATCGTACGTTCCAGGCTCAAACTCGGGCTCGTTGTATGGCCCTCAAGAATCAAATTCAATCGTTGATGAAAGGCTCATTATCCATCCAGTAATACGTCGAACAAAAACGAAGTCTTGCTGACGATCTATCTGAAAACCTTCACCCTGTTTCCAATGAAGATGATGGATGCCAACCTCCATCAATGCCATCACTTGGTTGGCCGCCGCTCACCTCGGCTCCATGGTGGCCAAGCATTGTCCTCGCCAAGCCACCACCACCGCGCCTAGTCACTTTGGTGACCATGTCCACACATGAAGACCAAGATGGCACCGGGCGCGCATCGGCCCCATGCATAGGCGTGCGCCCCATGGCTGGCCTAGCGGCCATAACTATCCGAGCCTTTCCAAGGCTCTTATCCCCTTTCCCTTTTTAGTCATCTACATTATGTTATTAGACTTGCCTTATTGGGTGTGAAGAACCATTTGCACATGGTCTTCAACCCAAGGCCCATTAGTGGCACAATCCTTGTTGGCTGAAATGTCCTAAGTATTTAAGCTTCCTTTGTTGTTCATTTGTAACTAGTTGAAGATATTAGAAGTTGGACATCCAATCTTGGGTTAAGGAATACCTTCCCAAGCCTTCCAATTTATCTATCAACTCAAACTCTCTCATTCTCCTCTCTTCCACTTAATCTCATGCATTCCATACTCAAATCACTCTCTTGACCTTGTTCTCTAAGAAACTAGCCAAGGAACCTCCTCTAGAGGTTCCCTTGGCCCCTTGCTCCCCTCGACTGGCCACTAGCTCTTCTCGGTTGGCCCTTGTCCATCTCGACACTCCAAGGAGACCCCCTCTTGCTTCCGCCTTCAATCAATCCTCAAGGAGCCTTCAAGAACCAGTCGGTGCCCCAAAGAGAAGAAGCTTGCCTTACTAGCCACAGTCGAGCCTCCCCCAGTCCCCCGTGAAGAAAGGCTCTTCTTGGTGCCTTGATTCACATCAGAAGATCTAGTCAGTCACATTCTCAATGGCCTTGATAGCTCTTATGACCCGTTCATCACTGCCTTCATGATGAAAACAGGGGATGCTCACGTGGACGAACTCGTTGGCCTCCTTCTTCAAGAAGATGAGCGGATTACTCTTGAAACCAGGCGGCATGCGCAACCTGCCATCTTCTCCTCGCAACCGCCCTCCTCGGTTACCACCTACTCGCAACCAGGCGGCATGCGCAACCTGCCATTTTTTTGATAAGGTAAAAATTAGATTGGAAACCACATAAGAGTCGGTTTCTCAATCTATAGCATCCTTACGGATGAGAATTACAAATTCTAGACAATCTCTAAAGTCTTCCAGGAAAACCTGATGAACCTTCTTCGCGATAAAATCGGCCACGGCGTTAGTTTCTCGAAAGATGTGAGAAATCTGCACTGAAGAAAACAGTTGTAAAATACACAGGATATCAGAAATTAGCATTTCAATATCCCATGGACAGTGCCAGATTTGGTTGAGGACATTCACGATGGTAAGGTTGTCACATTCAAGATGAATGTTGGTAATGCCTAATTCATAAGCCTTTACCAGGGCATTTCTTACTGTCAGTATTTCTGTTTTAAGCGGGGTTGAAATACCACATTTTTCCCCAAAGAGAAAAAGTGGTTTTCCCGTGTTGTTCCTGAAAATGTAGCCAAAACTAGATTCACCATTGGTTTTGGTGGATCCATCTGTGTTGATTTTAATTATGTTATCCGGAGGCTTTTTCCATTTCTTTATTGGTCATCGTACAATGTTCGTTTTATAAGTTTTTTTATTGTCTTCTGTAATACAATCAGGGTTCTAGTTTTTTGTTTTATTCCAGTTTTCAATTTGTTTCTTAATGTAAATTGGTACATCCTTAATGGGTTCGACATCATCATTTGTTCCCAAAGCTTTGTTGGTTTCTATAGAACCAAATGCTCCACCAAGCGACCATTAATTCTGAGAATTGTGATCTATCAGTTTTTTATCGAATTTCTTCAATGATTTTATTAATTTTTTTGTTTCCTATGTTTAGGGATGTGATTATGCCAGAGGTGTCATGATTCAATTTTTCGATTGTTTTTAAGGTATGCTTGCATTGGAAGAGGAGATGGTTCAAATCTTCCAACTGAGCATTGCAGCGTATACAACCCGGGGGGGGGGGGGGGGGGTTGCAACGCCCTTTTCTGCTAATCTAGCTTTTGTTGGGATTCTGTTTTTCATTATTTTCCAGACAAAGTTTTTAACTTTGGGATACGTGTCCATTTTCTAGATCCAAGAGGAATCATAGGCAGTGTAACTCTTATTTTTGTTAATTAATTCCATAGCAGAGTTAGTAGAAAACCAGTCGTTTTTGCTAGTTTTCCAGTACATTCTATCATGGATCTCATTTAAGGGAATTGGGATCGAGGTTAATTTTTTGGTTAAATCATTTGGTAAGTATTGTTCAAGTAAGTCCTTATTCCAGGTTTTATTTGGCAGCATAAAATCAGCTATCAGGGCATCCTTATTCAGGATTGACTGTGAGTTTATGTTATCACATAAGGGGGTGTTCAGAACCCAATTATCCGTCCAGAATTTGATAGTTTTTCCATTACCAACTTGCCAAATTAGTCCAGATTTGAACTCATGCATAAGTTCAATCATTTTGGACCATTGCCAGGAGCAATTTCCTTTTCTCTCGTAATGAAGTATATGGTTTGTTTTCAGGTATTTATCCGTAATAACTCTAACCCAGAAGTTATTTGGTTCTGCTATAATTTTCCATAGTAATTTGAATTGAAGGGCTTTGTTCATGTCTTCAGCTTTTCTCAAGCCAAGACCTCCTTGGTGAGTTGGTTTACAAATTTTTTTCCCAACCTATAAGAGGTTTATATGAGTTGTCTTTGTTCCAAAAAAAGGATTTGTTTAGTTTATCAAGTTCATTGTGTGTGTAGGTAACATGAAGCTTTGCATAAGATAATTTGGTCTTGAGCCAGATTGGTTTTTATTAGTGTTGTTCTTCCTGCTTGGAAAAGGGAATTTGCTTTCCATTTGGAAAGTTGTTGTTGGGTGCTAGCCAAAAGGTCAGCAAAGGTGTTCGAGTTAACTCTACCATTGTGATAGGGCAACCTAGATATTTTTCGAGAGATATCATGTTTGTGATTATGACAGTGCCTTGTATAGATAGTTTCTTTTGGTTGGTTACCTTTTTTGTAACTTGAAAGACCGATTTATGGAAATTTATTTTTTGTCCTGAGATCTTGCAGTAGTCATCAATAATATCTTTGATTTCTTTACAGTTTTCCTGTTTAGCTTTTGAGAATATCACAATGTCATCCGCAAAGGCCAGAAACGGGATTCGTGTTCCTTGTTGATTGATTTGAAATCCTAGGGGATTTCGAGTTTGATCTTAGGCTTTTTGGAGTTTTCTAGCAAGGATTTCAGATCCTAAAATAAACAAGAAGGGCGAAAGGGGTCTCCCTGTCGAAGTCCTCTTGAAGGTTTGAAGATTTCTGTGGGTCCATTATTAACAAGTACCGAGAAAGATACCGTTGTAATGCATTATTTTATCCAGTTGATAAATTTTTCATGGAATCCATACTTTTCCATTATTTTTATAATAAAATCCCATTTGATTATGTCATAAGCTTTTTCCATGTCTAGTTTTAAGGTAATAAAGCCTTCAGTTCCTTTTTTCGATTTAAAAGAGTGAAAGATTTCATGTGCAATTAAGATATTGTCGTGAATGGCTTTGTTAGCAACAAAGGCACCCTGAAGGGGGTGTATCAATTTTTCCATGGTTCTTTTGAGTCTAATAGTTATAACCTTCGAGATGATCTTATAAATAGTAGAGCACAGACTTATGGGTCTATAGTGATTTGTAGAGTTAGGATTGTCACATTTTGGGATTAAGGATATGAATGTGTGATTTACTTGTTTAAGCAGTTTTCCAGAGAGGAAAAAGCTTTTAACTGCTTGGATAACAGAGGGACTTACAACGTCCCAATATTTTTGGTAAAATTTTGTTGTCATTCCATCCGGCCTTGGAGATTTGTCCGAGCCAATGTTAAAGACTGCCTTTTTAATTTCTTCATTGGATACATTTTTTATTAATTCCATATTATCTTCTGAGGAGATTTCAGGTTGGATTAATTCCAGGTTTTCCTGGAATAGTCTCTGGTTTATATCTTCACTTCTAAATCTTTTTATGAAATCATTTCTAATTTCATTTTTGATGTTTTCCTCACTAGTGATGCTTGTGCCTTCTTGGGTTTTGATTTCTTTTATAATTTTTCTGTTTCTCTTTCCACTTGCTATTTTATGAAAATAGCTAGCATTTGTGTCATTATATTTGATATGTTTTACCTTTGCTCTTTGGTTCCAAATTTTTTTTTGGAAACACAATAGTTTTTCTTTTTTTTTCATGATTCTGGTTTGTTTTTTAATGAGGTCATTTGTAGGGTGATTACAGATGTCAGTTTGGATTTCAGACAGTTGTTTTTCTATAGTATGTAATTGTATGAATACATTTCCGAATGTACTTTTGTTCCAGACTTTAGCGTGTTTTTTGAGCAGTTTTGTTTTGGATACCAGATTGTACAATCTGGATCCATGGTAATTAGTTCTCCAAGCTTGTTTTACCACATTTCTAAAGTCCTTTCTAGTCATCCAATTTTTTTCAAATTTAAACGGCTGGTTTTTAAAAGGTACGGCTGAATCTAGCACGATAGAGATTGGGCAATGGTCTGAGCTGGAAAAAGCATAATGCTTAGTACAGATGTCAGGATACCATTGAAGGATCTGGTGGTGGATGAGAACCATATCCAGCTTTTCATAGATGTTTTCTATTTCAGTGTTGTTCTTTCGTCAGGTATAGGTGTTGCCCTGGATAGGAGTATCCAAGAGTTCACACTCATTTTTAAAGTGCCGTAATCTAGCGAATTTTGATAATGGTGGTATATTCCCGCCCAATTTTTTAGAAGGATTTTGAATTTCATTCAGATCTCCCATAATAATACACGGAAGAGAACAATTTTTAATGTAGGAGATAAAATCGTTCCAGAACCCATTTTTCGCAGACTCATTTGGTGGGGCGTAAGTAAGGATTATCATAAGTTTTTTGTTCGTGAGCAAGTTTGTATACTTAATACTAATAAATCTTGTGTCAATTTGTTCAATTTCAAGAATTTCGTTTGTAAGCTGATAGGTCTTCCACATTACGCAGATGCCTCCTGCGAAGCCCGTAGCAGGGATATAGTAGAATTGATCAAACCCTGCATGTTTCCATGCTTTTTCATTTGGTTCCTTATTTGTTCTTGTTTCAAAAAGTGCAAGAAGTTGTATTCGTTCGATTTTGCAAAAAGACTCAATATCCATCCAAAATGTTTTCTTTCCGATTCCGCGGCAATTCCAGGTTGTGATCTTCATAAAAACCAGTCTGTGTTGTTGCCCCATATCCTAAGACATTTAGGGGACTTATTGGTGTTTCCATGTTCTTTTTTATTTATAATTTGACTCCTGGTCATGAAAGTTTCAAATGACCAGTCATTTTGTTCTTAAGACGAATATGAAAGGCAAACCTAACAACAAGGGATTCACTATATTGATAATTGGGTATACAAATATGTATCGTTAAGGTATACACCAATTTTTCCTTAGTTTGGACTAACAAGGAAAAATTGATATATTCGTTTTGAATTATGGGTGTTTCATGATTCCAGGTGCTAACAATCCTGCACGCGAGTGAAAGAAACCTGGGAAAATATTCAAGTTTGTTTTAAATCCTCATAAGGAATAAAAGGTTATACATCCACTGGGGTCTCAAGGATGGAACCCAATCATATTGTATCACATAGTGAGAGCTCATTTTGTTCATAATTAAGTTGTTCATAGGGTAAATGCTCTATAAGGATTTGTTCAGAGAGTAGGGTTCTAAGAAATTATTTCTTATGCTCCTGGGTTTCCTGGTTCGGTTGTTGCCATCCTTTTTGCGAGATACTCCAGCCCACCTAGCCAGCTCACCAGCAGCCTGTAATGCAGCCAACCAATCCAGATGACAACAAGTTAGTGAGGTCGTGTTCATATAATCAAAATTATCAGAACTTACCTTGGGAAAAAACCAAGTAAGAGTATAAATAATGCAGAGGATGTAGAGCATCTCCACACCAGAATACATATCCCACATGTGCCCCAGAATATCCAGCATTTCTGGACAGTGAAAGGTCTTAGCATGATAAAGGTCTGAGTCACAGACAAACTTCTCATTAAGGGTAATAGTCCAACATTTCACAACAGAGTCAATTGACCAACAAGTAGTCAGATAACAAGGGGAACAAGGACATAAGCATTTATCACTTATAGTAATCAAAGCATTTCTGGCACAACAGAAGCAAAGAAGCAAAAAGGATTTACAAGGGGTTTCCCATGTCACTGAATTTTCAGGCTTATAGGCAGAAAAGTCTAACAAATGATCACAAACAAGCTGCAAGTTACGATAGTTAAGATGCTCAGTAGGAGGAAGAACAAAATTCATGAAGATAGAAAATGTCCAATGGCCATCAGACCAAGCAATCATAGAACTAGGGTAGATATTCATTTTCCAAACCCATATCACATGAAACCAACAGATAGGGCATAATTCTGTAATAATGGAAACAAGATCACAGAAATGTAAAAAAGATTTGCAAAGCATAATTTTAAACTCCTTCTCATTAAGGGTAATAGTCCAACATTCCACAAAAGAGTCAAATGACCAACAAGTAGTCAGATGACAAGGAGAACAAGGACATAAGCATTTAGCACTTATAGTAATCAAAGCAGTTCTGGCACAACATAAGCAAAGATACAAAAAGGATTTCAAGGGGGTTTCCCATTTCTCAGAAATTTCAGGCTTGTAAGCCGCAAAACCTAACAATTGATTACTAGGCTTACACATAATTACTTCTTGGATTTTTTCACACCCTTCAGTCCCAAGGAGGCGGTGTCTTCCTCACATGCCAGGTCGTTGTGTTTGCCAGACTCAGTGGTTGTAGCAGAAGGCTTAACTGCATTACTCCCTTCACCAGGGCCCTTAGTAGTTGCCTTGAATGGGATAATGCTGCTCTTAGGAGACAGAAGCTCCCCAGTGGCAGAGAATTCAGACAGAAACTCTTCACCATCTTTCTGGGGAGCTTCAGGGCACTCCAGAAATTCATCCAGCAGGTCATCATTGCTAAGAAGCTTATTCAGCTCATCATCCCCTAAGATAGGGATGTCCAGAGTGTCTAGCACAAGGTTCTTGCCTGGAGGGGCCCCCAAGCACTCATTGGTCTTATCATCATTAGGGTGGTTCAGAGGAGAGGGAGGTTTGAGGTCAGTAGCCAACTCAGCATGGACACAACCTTTCTCAGCAGAGGGTGGCACTTCAGAGTTTGGGATGACAGTGTGGCTAGGTTGATCAATACCCTTAGGCAGGTTAGAAATAGCTTGGGTGATGGGGTGAAATTCTTGATCTTTAGGGGAGTCAGAGACATCCTGGTAGACCACAGAAAACCCGCTGCTCATGGTCAGGGTAGGAGAAGGGCCAGAAGAGGCATTCTTTCCCTCTTTCTTGTGTTTTTTCTTATGAGAGACAGACTTCCAATTGTTGTTAAGACCAGTGGGAACCTCCTTAGTTTTTCCAGGGGGGAGCTCACCTTCAGTCTTTGGAAGGTCAATTGTAAGGACTGTGGTTTTGCATTTCTCATGGGGCATTTATCAAACAAATGATCAAGTGCCCCACAATTCTCACATCCTTCAGGTCATTCCTCAAACCAAATGGTGTACACCTTGGCTTTGCCTTCCTCATTAGGGACAACAATATTTTTGTGGCTCACTTTTTTAACATCAACATTTATGCAGACTCTAGCATAGCTGACTATTTGTCTCTTTTCAGTGAAAGGATCTAGCTTGATAAGAGTTCACATGTTGTTCATACTAAGGATGGTGCTAATGGAATCAAAGCTAATGTACTCAATAGGTAGTTGTGGGATACGAATTCACATATCTACAATGGATATGGGTTCAGAAAAGGGGTCAAATTCAGAAGACCAAGGCTTTAGAAGCAAAAGTTTGCCAAAGACATGGTAGGGTCTACCATCCCAGACCTTTTTATGATCAATTGGATTAGCGAAACGAAGTTCAAACCAAAGGTTAGGCCTTTCAATAATCTCAAAAGACCCTTTGATAAACCTCCAATCATTTTTCAGTTTGGAAAAATCCACAGTATTTTCATTGATGATATACCCAAGGAGAGAAGTCTCCTTGAGTTTTTGGATATTATTTCTAACCCCAGAGAGTTTAGAGAGAAAGAGATCCATGTCAATGACAGGTTTGTTCAAAGGAGGGAGACTGTGAGTCTCATCAAAATTTTCAGCAGAAGGTTTTCCCATAGAAGGAGGGTTCTCCTCATTTTTGTTCAAAACAACAGGTTCAGGAAGGACATTGTTCCCAACAGATGCCTTACCACAGTCATTAGGGGAGGTACAAAGTACTTCCCTCAAAGATTTCTTCCCCTTATCCATTAAACTGGGTAGAGGAAGAGACAAGGCAAGCACACACAACAGGTAAAACAACCACAAGAAACACCAGAGAAAGGAGCAAGCAAGGGAGTTAAGACAGTTCAGCGAGTTGATGTGCAGATTCAAGCAAGAGAACAAGCAATAAATAGAAGAGCATATACGCACATCAGAGACAAGTAAAGGAGGGAGAGTCAAGGAGAGAGAACACTTGATATTGTAGAGGTCCAACAGGGGAATGGTCCATCCACAAATTCCGTGAACAGAAAGAGAAGCGGGGGAGACAGCGCCTCCCAGGCTCCAAGTTTCTGTGCGCCGCTGGACAGGTCCATCCATAGGGATCCCACCACGATCCACCGTACTGAGCACAGAAATCTTCCAAAATCCCAGACACCAGAGGGAAATCTGGGTGGCTTCAGAAGTCGGGATCTCCGCTTCAAGGAAGTGACAGTGAGGATTGGAGAGGGCCTTCGGAGAAGAATTGACATCCTTCTTCGCCGGGGTTAGGTCACCTAATCCAGCAGACCCCAGGAGGAGGATACCAGAAGTGACCTTGTACCAACTCCCTCTCGAGACAACGCGAAAGAGGTTGGTGCCCGATTTATCAGTTTTGAGCACATGGTTAAGCACAAGGTTGAGGTTGATAGAGCACCAGAGGATGAGAAGGGAGCTCCGATTTAGATGGATTGAGCTCAGCCGCCGCCGGAGAGCTAGGGTTCGAGTGTTCAGGGTTTGGGGGAAAAGGTTTGAGGACGGGAGCGTTTTCGTTTTCATTTTTAGATCATTATAGATTTAAAACGCCCGAAATCACAACCTTTTTTCTTTTTTTTATATATATATATATAACTAAGTTGACTTTTTAGGATGTTTCCTTGAGTAACACAAACTTGCTCAAATTGGGTTTGGATGACATCTCCATCTTGTGAACATGATTAATTAGATGAATTTCAATTATAAAACCATTGGATTTATAATCCACCCACCCAATTTATTAAGGTCAAACCTAGATTAGTACTTGTAGTTGGCAATAAAGAGCAGTAGGCCGGCAAACTAAAAAATTACACAGAAGCTGCATGAGCTCTTTTTTTTTTTACTTGTTCATTTTGTATTCTATCTAAGATTTCAAGGTTGACGAATCACTTGCTACATTGTAACACATATAATTGTCCTTTCATTCATTGTATTTGTATCCCAAGTATAATTGGGCTGCTTTTGTGAGTGTTGTAGGTACCTAACTCTACAATTCGGATTTGACACAACACACTTTCTTTTTCTTTCTTTATGTTCTTGTGGGAATAAATTAAATAGCATCCCTAGACTTGCCCAAAATGGCATGTAATAGTAGTGAAAATGAGCATCTTGACCTTGTCTTTATGTGTTTTCTCCACCTCACTCCATTATTCATACACCCTATTTTGTGGCCGCTTATCCTCAAAATTTGGAATGTTATAATCTTCTCACTTAAACCACTGACGTCATGATTGATTGAGCTCATAGATCGTTCTCAAATAAGCTCTAAGACTATTATATTGCAACTCCGCGGCTAAAACCAATTAACTAAGCAACTATTTATCTCTACTAGTCCTTGAATAGAAAAGCTAGCTCCTAGAAAAATGGAGCTAGTACTACCTCATACAGGTCAAAATGCACTAAAATCAAATGTACTAATGTTGTAAGTGTTATGATATGTTTGTATGCACTAACAATTCCTTGTGCAAGATGATGTTATGTACCTAATTATATGCATGCATGCACGTACACATCCTAATTCCCAGTCTTCAGCTTATATAAACAACCCGAAAACCGCCTCCTCGATCACCTTGCCTTTGCTTCTCTTTCTTGAATATCGAAAATAACCATGTCGAGTTTTCGAATGATTCTCATTCCGATAATCGTGGGGCTTGTTCTTACTCCAGGAGGAGCAGGAAGGGAATTGACTCAATGGGAAGACCAAAGTGGCTTGCTTGGAGCCTTGTAATTCACATGTTTCGTTTTCGAGCACGTGGATGACGGATGGGAAGATGTTGGGGGCTGATGTCATGGGTGGGGTCCGGACTTTCGAGTCTCGACCAAGCCCTGGAGTTGGGCACTAACCGTACTATATATCTGCACTTCACTATAATATCATCTTGTTTCTCAGGGTTTATATATGTTGATTTTCATTTTTCATGTGTAACTAAGACATAATTAATTAATTATGCATGTGAAGAATATGAGCAAAGTTTAGGGTTACTGTCAGAGTAGTTGTACAGATTACGCGCGCTTTTGCATCAGACAAATTCATATAAATTAAAAAAGGAAACTTTTGTATATTAAAAAAGTTTAATGTCATATGTTGTTTCTTGATTTCTGCCTTTTTTTTGTCTTTTGCATTTGGGATATACATACTGATATAGAAACCTCGTCTATGCATTTTTGTTGCTCTTCAAAATCTCGATGGTAGTCATTCTTGAAAAATCGGATTTTCTGTCCCTCTCTCTTGAAATATAGAAACCTCGTCAAATTCGTCATAGTACTTCACCCAGGAAAGTTGTGCTGGGCCTCAAAATTTGTCCAAAAGATGACCTTACGCCGCATAATCAATTGGGTCGGCCCAATTCGAAATCTGGATATCGTAATCTGAGGCTCACAATAGCCTTGAAGTCAATCTACTTTGACCATCGACCAAAAGAAAGACTACCTTTCAAAATAATGAAAGAATGATATGTTGAAATAACTTCAATTAATCTCTTCTTTTGGGCATCTGTTTGACAAAACATGCTATAAAGGTGATTAGTACTAAAAATACAATCAATAATGCCATATAATATGATAGTATAAAAGGATCATGACCAAGTGATCAACACACCCTTTAATCATTTTACTTTACCGTAATACCTAAACGTCAAACCAAATCGAATAGTTGTATACTCCGTGTCATATTACTTGTATTTTGTAGCCTTGGACACAATATTAAGGGACATAAAATCTAGTCTAAAACACTCTTATTTAATTATCTGTAAAATTGTTTAAAATATTACATTGGTAATAACTTACATTAATGAACTAGAAAAATAAAGAGGAGTTTAGAGAAATGAATATATTTTTTTTGGTAAATACAATGTTCACTTAATCTATCTCTTTACTATTGAAGGGCAAAGATGAAAAAACATAACAAAAAAGAGTACTACAAAAACTAGTAATATGATAAGAAAGAAGTATGTAATAAATACTCCCTCCCTATCAAAATATTTGTCTTTTTGAACAATTACACAAATATTAAGAAGGATATGAAATGTACAAATATGTCCCTATTTATTATTTTATTTTGTTACTTTTCCAATACAGTTACTTATAATTTTTGGGTGAAGTTCTAGTGAGGATGGTCCTATAGGAGAGGAATAAGGATGAAACTCATCCGTTGATCCATTACAAATCTAATGGACAGGGAGCGCGCGTCATAATAAGCCATCAGAAACCCTAAATCAGACGCCCCTTCTGGCAACTGAACGCACGCGGCCTCATGTCAGAGCCTGTTGACAAAAAGGGGGAAACGAACCGTTTTCTTCAGTGTTGAGAAAGCCATTCAGTGACGAACGAGGCGATTCAGAGAGAGATTTACGAAAGCGATTCAGAGCGTTTTACGAAGGCGATTCAGAGCGTGTTGACGAAGGCGATTCACAAAGCCGATTCCGCGAAGCTGATTCACGAAGGCCATTCCACGAAGCAGATTAGCCCTTCAGTAGAAACGATTCTATGGCGAGAACCGAAAAGACACAATTGCAAGGTAAACAAACTGAAAGAATAGTTTCGATGGATACAAACTCACGTGCACACAAACGATTTGCGAGTTTGAAGTTTATATTGTTGATTAACACAATCAGTTTGCGAAAACCTAATCCTACTATGTGTTCATTTCATCTGAATATATGATGAAATCTTCTTTGCATGCTTGAGTGTCCGCATAAGAATACATTCTTCGCATCAACAATGCTTGCGAAAACCTAATCCTACTAGGATGCCTTTCTGACATTGTGTGATAGTATTATAAAACATATGCGTGCATCTGTTATTGCCTCTGTGTGCATTTGTGTCATCTTGTGTGTGCATGTGAAACAAGTCTGATTATCCATACTATATGAGCTTGTGTGAGAGTATTACAAAACATATACGTGCAACTGTTATTGCTTGTGTGTGCATTTGTGTAATCGTGTGTGTACATCTGGAACAAGTTCGATTATCCATACTATATGAGCTTGTGTGAGAGTATTATAAAACATATGAGTGCATCTGTTATTGCCTCTATGTGCATTTGTGTCATCGTGTGTGTGCATGTGAAACAAGTCTAATTGTCCATACTATATGAGCTTGTGTGAGAGTATTACAAAACATATACGTGCAACTGTGATTGCATGTGTGTGCATTTGTGTAATCGTGTGTGTGCGTGTAAAACAAGTCTGATTGTCCATAATCTTGCACATGTAGGTAATCAGCAAATTGTTGAAGAGTTTCCAGATGCAACAATGACAATTGGTGAAAACTCATCACCAACATCTACTTCGCAAAGAGAGAGGAGGAGCAAATCAAGAAATGAAGTATGTCGGCGAAGCCAAACCCCAACACCATCACCAAAAACTGGTAATTAAATAAATTGAGATGTGTACTTTCACTTTCATTAATAATATTTGTGTGCATCTGGATAATACACTGTTACAAAATTTCAATCTGTTTAACCATCTTTAATCTTACAGATGTAGGTAATCAGCAAACTGTTGAAGAGTTTCCAGATGCAACAATGACAATTTGTGAAAACTCATCACCAACATCTACTTCACAAAGAGAGATGAGGAGCAAAGCAAGAAATGATGTACGTCGGCGAAGCCAAACCCCAACACCACCACCAAAAACTGGTAGCCAAACCCCAACACCACCACCAAAAACTGGTAATTAATAATATTTGTGTGCATGTGGATAATACTTGTTTGTGCATTTTTTTATACATTGTGTGTGTGCATTTCAGAAAATATAGAAAGCTTTTGTAAGAGTATTAAAAAAAAAGTGTGTGCATTTCTAAAATACATGTGTCTGCATTCGACAGAACATGTGCATCTGTGTGAAACCTAAGAAAATGTGTGTGCATCTGTCAAATACTTGCGTGTGCATATGAAACCGTGTGTGTGTGCATTTGAAACATATATATTTGTGTCCATACTATTTAACTGTAATTGATCTTGCAATTGTAGCTGAAATATAACCTGTCGTGAAAGAAGATAATCCACTTGCTATCGTTTGTGTAGATACATCGCCTAACGTATCTATCACAAATAGAGAAAACAAGACAAGCACGAGATGATAATACTGAACTGAGCAAGGCTACATCTCCCACATCAAAAACTAGTAAATCAATAACTTGAATCTCTGTTCTTCGATTTCAGAATATATCTTCATCATATCTTTATATAATCTATTGACTTTGATCTTGACCACAGGAAAAAGAAAACAACAAGAACAAACAAAGGAAGTTGCTAAAAGCCCTAGAGTTACAAAGAAGGTAAAGAAAATGACACGGGCCATACTCAGAGACACTGAGGATGACGAGGAAGATAAGACACTCGATGAGATAATTCGTGCAAGACAAGAAGAAAGAAATAAAAATGCAAAAAAGACAGTGGATAAGAAGAAAAATGTTGTAGGTTTGAGTCCAAAGAAGGCAATGGAGAAGAAGAAATCGGTTCTAGTTTCAACTCCGAAGAAGGGAATACATACACTAAGGAAAGATTACACAAGGTTGATCTGTAGGACTTCACCAAATATGCTTGTCAGATATCTTGCCGATGAACAACGATTCAGTCCCGCACAGAGACAGGATGTTATAGATATGGGGTTCGAGGCTTTGCTTCAGTGGAAGGTTACTAATATGCCTGGAAGACTTGGATATTGGCTTGCCAGATCATTTGACCCATTGAAATGCACAATAAAGTTGGAGGATGCATCCAAAGAGATTCTGATAACAGCACAAGATGCACATGACTATCTTGGCATACCCAAGGGTGACAACAGAATTGAGCTTCCGAAGAAACTCACAAATGTAGAGTTTCTGGCAAAGATAGCTAAAGATTTCACAGGCAAGACTATGAGGTATATAACGCATACAGACATTAAAGAAAAGATGATGACATATGAAGGCGATAATTGGTTTAAGCGATACTTTATCCTCCTATTTGTCAACACTGTTGTTGAAAGCCAAAATAATGGGAAAATAAACTTTGTGATACTTGAACTGCTTGGGGGTGTTGAGAGGATAAGGCACTACAACTGGAGTGCATTCATTCTTGATCGGTTGGTAGATAACATCATCTCATGGTCTAAAACAGAAGATGGTACATACAGAGGAGCTTTGATGTTACTCATGGTACAAACTAAATCATTTAATTCATATTTCTTTTTTGCATATGTGAAATAGCTTGTGTGTGCATGTATAATATCCTTGTGTGTGCATCTGAACTAGCTTGTGTGTGCATGTGTAATATACTAGTATGCAAATGAAAACACAAGCATGTGATTGTCAAATAACTAGTGTGTGCACTTCAAATGACTAGTGTTTTCATATCGGATACCTAGTGTGTTCATGTCAAATAACTAGTGTGCACTTATCTTCTGTGCATATAAAATAAACTTGTGGGTTTCCATGTAAAATAACATTGTGTGCACAAGAAATACCATGCTTGTTCATATTACAGCACATGTGTGTGCATATTAGACTACACTTCAGTTTGTATGAATATAGTGCATTAAAACATATATGTGTGTATATATTTGCAATTGGTGTATGTTGATCGTGTCACAATGAAAGTCAAAGAGATTGAAAGATCATATCCAATAATAAAAAATTGGACAACACAAATGCTGAAGAAGAGGGAAGATGACGAGATACTCCACGGAGGTTTTGGGAAAGGATATCCAAGGGAACGACCACAATTGCTTGATCAAGAGCATCCGAGAGAGATCCATGAAGAAACAGTAATGGAAGAACAAACTGAAGTTGTAGTTGATGATGATCTCAAGACATTTATTGAGGGTTACATAACTGATGCTGAGGACATGGCCTTACAGATTAGAAAGTTCCTGAGGAGGATCAAGGAAAGACCAGCGCAGCTAGCTAAGCATGGTGTATTGAACAAAGTTAATATCGAGTGTGAGAAGATGTTAAATGTGAAGTTTTGTTCGGAATCTCAATCACAACCAGAAGATGATGACCAAGACACCCAAGATGAGTTCTGGGAGAAGGCTGTAAAGTGCATGGAGAAGATTGAGAAGACAATCAAAGAGAAATAAACATATGATGGACCTTCTGGGGATTTGGGAATTCCGGGACTTTCACAATTTGTTAACCAACTCACAAGAGAACATGAGCAAGTAAGCTAAAAAATTGGTATGTTATTTTATTTGTGTATTATATCACAAAAACACTGATTCCTACATTCAATTCTAATAAAAGGCACCTGAAGAAACAACAAACATGGCTGAGGGTACTTTTCATACCACAGAGGACCAACATATGAAAACACAAGCAGAAAACAGCAAGGTATGATTATGTGTTAATATACTTTCTCATACGAATACATTTAATTTGTGTTCATTCATTTCATGATTTCAAAAGAAGAAAAAGAACGTGACATTTCTTGAAGACATACCATCATTTGACTTGGGAATTTCACCGATAAGTACACAAGTGAGTCAATTTTTACTTGTTAATACTTTTGTACATGTAACAAAGTGTATGTTTATACTAACCTTTTGTCATCATCGATTTTTTTTTTTGAAGGAAAATGAGGCCATGCAGATTGTTAGACCAGATACTAGTCTACAAAAAGAGGTATAGACAAAGAAAAAGTTTTAATATGGCCATGTTTGTGAACTATTCATGCTTTTATTCTACGTGTGCATATCAAATTAACTTTTGTGTGCATTTAAGACTGCGTGTGTGTGCATGTAGAACAAAATATGTGTTCATACTTTGTGTGCATGTCAAAACAAGTATGTGTTCATGCTTTGTCAACGTTGGTGTTCATCAGGGAAGCAGTTCTGATGTAACGCCAACACATCCACAGAATATAGAGAAAAGGATATGTAATCCTTCATAATACATGAAGTCACCATTTAAGTCAAGGGAGGTGAATATCGATGAAAAACCAACAGCAGAAGAGAAAGCGCTTTATGAATGGCTAATGGGAAATAAAGCAGATGATAAGTAAGTAAATTTATGCTTTCAATTGATTATATTTCAAAATACTTTTATGTAACTAATTCATTGTGTTTGTGTTTGTTGCAGAGAGGTGATCTTTGAAATGAATGGCACCAAGCTTTGTAAACATGACTTTATAACGTTCAAGGAAAAACAATGCCTAGACAGCACAATGTTTGATGCATATACAACATTGTTGAATGAAAATGAAACATACAAAGGTGCATTGTCACCATTGAGGTTATTCCTACCAATATTTACATCTGGTACGTATATTTACAACACTCTATTATGAATATGAGCTTTTATCGTATAATACACTAAAAAATATTTTTGAACACGCAGATGCATACTGTGGTACTTGAAAATGAACCACTGGAACAAAGATGTGAAATGTTCAACCTAGCTATTCTTGAAACCTTTAATGCAGTCAAAGGTTTCCAGAAGAAGAACTTGAAGATCAATAATGTTGACTTGGTATGTTGAAGAACACAGACACTATATACGTCTGTGTTCATACATACTATATCTTTGTGTTCACGCATCATGTCTTATGTGTTCATTCGTGTAAGACAAAAAATGTCCATGGGTTTTAGTTTGTGTTCATGAGTTATGTATATGTGTGTTCATATGGCCTAATGTATGTGTTCATGTTTTCTAACCTCAACTTCGTTTTCTTTCAATTATACAGTTTATATTTCCAGTGTATCATTCTGAACACTACTATGTCATCACAATCAATGTCAAAACACCACGTGTGCACATAATTGACAATTCAGATGTTGAGACAGAAGACAAGTATGGATCAATACCAAAGAACTTGATGAGACTACATTTCATATATGGAAATCATGTCATGATTTTTGACATGAAATTTTTTGATATGAACTTGGTGAGTCTACTTTTATTGCAGAGAGCTGTGTTCATCAATTTCCTCGTGAGAAACCACATGATTGCCAAAGCTCACATCTTCGAAGATGAAAATAAAGTTCCAATAGAAAGGTTGCAAATGAACTGGAGGGACAACAAGAACAAAACTGACTGTGGAATATATGTCATTCGACACATGGAAACATACAAAGACAATGGCTTAAGTAATTGGCATAGTGGCCTCAAGAAGGGAGACAAGAAACAAATGGCAAACATAAGGGTCAAGTACTGCTATGCCTTCCTCACAAGTGAACACAATGAGTTGAAGAAAAAGGTTGAGCAAGTAGTTGCAGAATATCAAAAGAAGAAAGGAGCTGGGAGAAAGAAAAAATGAGTGCTATGTAGTACGAAAAGAAAGGACATTGTGTTAATGTAAAATTGTCTAATAGTAGGAGTTGTGGTTGCATATTTTAGCCCATAATTTTTGTAAATCTGTGGTTGCATATTTTGTGTAGGAAAATTGTCTAATAGTAGGAGTTGGGAGAAAGAAAGGAGTTGTCAGAAAAGAAAAAAAGACATGTAGTATGAAATTGTGTTTTCAAGCATATTATGAAAATTGTGTTTTCAACTATTTAAAATATGTATGTGTGCATATCAGTATACTCGTTATGTTCACATATAACGTGTGTATGCATGTAAACAAACTATGTGTGCATATAAACCTGTGGTTGCATATGTCAACAAAAGTTTTTGAATATTCTTGAAATCACATGTCAACACCCACATGTCAACAAATTTTAAACTCAACAAACATGTGCATATAAACTAAGTTAGGTTATAGCATATGAACAATTTGTGTGTTCATGCAACGAAGAGTTTATGTGTGCATATGGTAGATTTGTTGTGTGCATGACAATCAAAAAATTATAATAAGTTGTCTAATATGATGCAATTTGTGACTCGATACAAACTGGAGAGTATGTTTGCATATGATATAGCTTATTTGTGCATCACATTGCATTTGTGTGTGCATACATAAATATTATGTTTGATAAGTTATATCACGCTAAGCAATTTCTATGTGTGCATATAAAATATGCTTTTGTGTGCATTCGATATAATATGCGTGTGCACGTATAAATAAAAGACTATGAAATACGAAAAAGATAAAAAGATATAACATTTCATCATTGGGTTTTTAATGTTTTTCATACAAAGCTAAAAAATATAATCTCAAACTTAATCCGTCCATTGTGGGCATGTTCTGCTGTTGTGGCCAACGGTGTTACAAATTTCACACGCTCTATTTTCCTTCTTTGACTTTTCTGTTCCAATCTCTTGTCCTCCCCTAATACGTTTCTTGTTGCCCTTATTATTTGCTTGTTGTGGTGGGAGAACATCAACTTGACCTGGTAACGTACCCACAAATTTCTCAAATGTATACTTGCTTGTTGAGGTGGAAGCAGATGTCTCCACTGTTCGTGCACTCATGTATGCAGCCTTTTGCTCCTTTATGACACACAAAAACTCTTTCATTTGATCAGTGTTGTCCCCTAAAATATCAAGACAAAAATAAATCTCTGACATAAGTTCAGTCAACAGCCGCTTCTTCTCATCGATTTGAACACTACCATCATAAACTGAACCATCAACCTCAAAAATAGACTGTAAAATTGCTTGCTTCGTCCACCGAGTATTTATGAACTTGGAAGGTAATGACTGGATGCCGATATTTCTGAAAACCATGAAAATATGACAGCAGGGAATGCCTACACTGAGAAACTTATTGCAGGAACAATGAAAATCATCACTGGAAATCACATGTTGCACAATAGATGTTTTTCCAAGTTCACAACCAACATGATACTGGTGAATGTCAGTTTCCTTTGTCATGTCTTTCAGTGTACACTGATATATAGCACTGTAGATCCCTTCCTGAACTTCATAAAACATGTTAATTGTGAAAATAGATGCATAATGCTTTTCCAACTCTAAAGGGGTCTTCATGCGGGGAGAGCAAGTAGATGAATCCAAATCCAACTTCTTTTTACTGTGCCTTTGTGAATCAATTACACTATTAAATTGCATCATGAACACAACAAGACTTGATTGCAGACCTAGGAAATTTCCAAAAAAACTATTTTGACTTTCAGATCTTGATGTTGTCCTCAACAAGCCAGCCATTTTGACATTGTGAAAGAATGACGGTATCCAATAATGGTGTAGCTCAAACATTACTCTTAACCACTGATTATCATGCAGATTATATTCAGAAATAATAGAAAACCACTCCTCTTCAAACTGTAGTGGACTAAGTTCATTGCTCCAAACAATGGAATTGAACTTTTTATGGAATGCATCAATAATAGTTGGACAAGAGTGAGGAGGAAATTTTACTTTGGTAGGAACCTTCATCATTATATGCCACATACACAAGCGGTGAACAGACCCACTGAAAACACGTTCAACGGTAACTTTTACAGCAGGATCTTGGTCAGTAATAATAACATGTGGCTCATTGCCCATCGCCTTTTTCAAATTCTCAAATAACCAAACATAAGATTCAACATCTTCATTCATAAGCAAACCAGCACCAAATGTAATAGACCTTTTATGATTGTCAACTCCAGTAAATGGAACAAATACCATATTATACCTACAACATCATCAAAGAAAGAGAAACTCTTCCGGCTGACAGGATCATACCAAAACAAACGGCATAGTTGGTCCTCCTTGTTAACATGATAATCAAAATAAAATGCATCACATCGTTCTTTCCTCTTGAAGAAGTCATCAATGACCATTTGTGCATCATAACCAACCATATATGAGTTAAGACCCCTCTTAAAATTCTTGAAATCAACAACAGTGGCGCCTACATTAGCATATGAACCCACTAAATTCTTGTACACCTTGTAGCTCTTAGTTACACCAACATTCGATTTTAGGCAATTCATAATGAAATCCTGGTGAAATGGAGTCACTTTTCTATTGCCTTTCGAAAAATGTTTTTCAGACTCCTGCAGCATCGGATGTGTATGTCGACACTCAAAATTTGTCACGCGGTACCTTTCAGATTCTGCATATCGATAAATGATTCTAGCATTACATCTGCACCTACTAGATGCCCTCCTTCTTTTAACATCATTACCACCAGTGGCATTAAACTCAGCAAAAGGCGATACATGCCTGTATCCTTCTCTATTGCAAACAAGGTACTTCCAAATAATAATATTCGATCGATCATTGGATTTTTCGTTGAACCCACACGCACATCAAAACCACATGCTTGTGCATAGGTGTGGTAAAACTGAATAGCATGTTCAAGAGTACGAAAAAGCTGTCCAACATATGGCTTCAGCTCATCATTGCACACAGGAGTAACATACTCGGTATTATTCCCTGGAGAAAGAGGAATTTCTTCAATTTTACCCTTTCCTGAAAATAATTACATAGAAAATATTAGTAAAACTAGAAGAAGATCTGGAAGTTATGTGTTCATAACATTTCTAAACTTATGTGTTCATACATATCCGATCATGTGTGCATGTGTATTGAGTCGTGTGTTCATGTAATAATCACTCTTAAAAACTGAAAGCATTTGTTGAAGTTGTGGCATAACATTTCTATTGTGTTCATAAATAAAAAGACATGTGTGCACATTATTTGACTAATGAGTTCATGATCAAGTAACAACAGTGTGCGTCGCGATATTACAATATAAATTGAGAATGTCTTCATCATTTCATATGTGTGTCTAACTAGAATGTAATCGTGTTCAGTGATTCAGCGAAAAATGCATCATCCAAAAGTACCAAACACAAAACATAGTACAAACAACATATCAAATACATTCAACACCTCACGAAATCTCAGTGAAAATTCAAGGTCAATACATTCAAACAAGCAACTTATCAAAACGTTCAACAGCTCACGAAAATCTAGTGAAAAAATCAAAGTTAAATACATTCAAACAAACACGAGCAAGAGATCCATGAAACCACGAGAGATTTCTGCAAAAAAGTCATCGATTCAAGCTTGTCTGGATCCATAATACTCTGGTATTATAGGTCACGTACGATTAGAGAGAAATCAAGCCAAATCAGAGAGAAATCAAAGAGGAAATCTGTCCATTGGATTGTAATAAGGTCACGAATGATCCACGAGCGAGAGATCCATGAGCGAGAGCACGAGAGAGATCCAGGAACGAAGGCAATAGAGCAGCGAACCAAAAAAAAAATCTATTTTTTCGGTGGATGAGCCAACACGCGCCCTTCCTTCAGCCAACACGCGCGCGATTTCAGCCCTTAGATCAATTGTGAATTGATGGTTGAGATCCATCCTCAATCCTCTTCTATAGCCCTATCCTCATGGGATCTTTTTTCATAATTTTTTTCTCATTTATTAAGAAGTGTTAAAAACTATAAGAACATATATGTAAAGTATATGTAAAATTTACTAAAAAGACAAGTATATTGAGATAAAAAATTAAGGCTATAAAGACAATTATTTTAATACGGAAAAAGTAGTTATTTAATATTTTTACTATCGACAATCGATTATTAATGTACATTATGACTTGTCAGCCAATAGTCAAAACTCTACCTGATGTAAAGGACAATTACAAGGACAGGGAGATGATGAGGAAAAACAGAGAAGTCCAGATAATGGATTCAATGCCACTGCCAACGAAATCATAACTCCTCATTTAAATCAAACATACAGAAATCAGGATCCCATATGATATGACGCATGCCTAAATTTGAAAACCAACCCTAAAAAGCTTCATTTTTTATTCAAATTTTCAATTTAATTAGTTCCTCTTTTTTCAAACGAGGGTTTCAGGGAATGAAGCCAAAAATGGAATATAGGTAGTATTTCATATACAGACCCGTACTTTGTTTTGGACCACTAGGCCCAGTTGTGTATAGCCTGTTATATTATAGAGCATCTTTGTATGTAAAGAGCATATCATAACACTAGGTTCCAAGATATATGTATAAACAATTCAAACCAACCTTACGATACTTCAATGTGCTTTCATACATAATCTAATCTGTCCATTATCGATGTGATTTGCACTTGCCAGCTAACTCTCTTCTATACTTGAATATTCAATGATCGGCTCAATTAGCAAAAAATCATAATCTTGTTTCCATTTTTTAATATGCATAACCAACGCACCAGAGGAGTTAACAAAATTATCAATACATCTTCCATTAAAGAAGCAACTCTGAGCATGTCTCAATACGGAAACTGAACTTTAAAAGCAACATTTTTTAAGCAACTTTTTTTTATCCATAATGGGCATCAACAAAGACACACCACAAGACCAATATGACCAAAAAAGATAACTTTTTTGTTACAAATGCCATTCCTTTCAGACTGATTATATTGCTTTGCAAACTAAAGAGGCAAGTCTTGGTTGCATTAGACGTCATTTCAAGAAGATAGATTCGGACAAATAGAAATTAACCCCTTGATGACTCTTGGCAACTTTACCAAAGGAGATCAGTACAAGCTAAAAGCCAGAAAAGCATATACACAAGGGAGAGAGAAGCACATGTTAGATGGGCTGCAAAATACTAGTACAGATTCAACAACTTCTACTGTTCCTCCCTAAAGACTTCTTACCAGCAAGATTATATTAACAAAATTGGGCGGTTTTCTTTTTTCCACCTTCCCCCATACATATTGTATTCTTTCCAGTTCCCACCCATTTCCCCCCTAATTGCAGAGCTTAAAATATTGTCCCTCACAAGACACAACGTTCCAATTCACTCTTTCCCATATTTCAAAACACAACAAAGTAAAAGGGGAAGCCACGGATGAGAAGGACAAACCTGGCCCGAGTAACCATGTCTGTGGTGCCTGCACAATTCCCTTCACGAGCACACTCAGCAAAGCAAGAAAAAGAAATATTTTTCCTTGTTTCCATGATTGATCGCTCCCAGTAAAAAGAGTTAAAACAAACATGACACTAAAGATGTGCTTTCCAGTTCAAAAGCAGGTTGGTGGGTTCCGCGCCAAGTCCTAAGTCAAGATCTTGAGAGGTACACCTGAGATTGTATAACAGTTTTACCAATCTTGAACCCTGGGACTACAGTGAACGCCACTGACGGCTCCATAGCCACCGTCTCTGATGTGCCATTGCTAGGTTCACGGAATGGCTCTTCGTTCAAGCTCTCCATGAACACCTCAGAGAATCTGCAACCTTTCCTTACTTGAAAGATCATAGCTGGAGTGTCAAAAGAGAAGGCCAAGCAATGCAGGAGCCAAACTCTCTTTGCCATCTCTGCATATGTGGTGAAGAAATCCGTGTCGGGGAACTCGCCAGAGTTCACCAAGTTTCTCTGGTTCAGGTTGCCATAGAAGGATGATTCCATCTTTGGGTGAACAAGTCTGAGGTACTTAGCTCGGCAGAACTTTCCAAACGTTGACTTGGGTTTCTGGGCAAGGTAGTCCTTGGCCTTGACAGATTTGAGTTCAATGAATCTCTCGAAGAAGAGCCTCCTTCGCTGTTTATGGTCAGGGAGGAACTCGTTGGGGAGAGAGAAGTTTGGGGAGTGGAAACTGTCAAACATTTCCCGGCATACAAAGGACTCGAATGTGAAACACTTGTGGTCTTGTTTCCAGTACACAACACCTGGCTGGATCAAACTAGATGCATCATCTAGGTCCCACCCAGCAGCTTGCATCTCACTAACCATCAACTTGACAAAGCTCCTGATGGATCTAATTGTGTGACGGAGAACAGGGATGAAATGGGTTGGGCTCAAGCCAGAAAGATGAAGGTTGTCAGGGACAGACAACTGGCCACTTGCATTCAATCTTTTCTCCATACATCTGTTCTCCTTTGTGCATTCCTCAAGCTTCTCACCAAGGAAGATGATTTCAGACCCTTTAAGTTGCAATTGTGACTCCAGCTTACTCTTCATTATCTCGTAAGATTTCAGTGCACTATTCTGCTCTCGGATTTCTGCTGAAATCAGGACTTTCTCGGGGAAAACATCAAACTGTTTCTTCAAGTAACATTGCTTCAACTCAGAGATTACTTTCAGCTCTGAGACCACCTCCCTGTCAGAAGATTGTATACCGTCAGGATCATAAGGAGATTGAGCGAGCTGTAGCTGAGCATATGCAGCCTTGATACATGAAATGCTTGCAAAAGTTCTTGCAAGTAGAGCTTCCAAGGCAGCTCTGTTCTTCACCTCCTCTTCATCTTTCAAGCCAGATGATTTGCGCTCACCACCATTACTTTTCTCAACCTTGATCTTGTGGTCGGTCTTAGATTCCCTGATCTTTTGACCAGGTTTTACCCTCTCTAGTCCATCAACAGGTGTGATTCCTGTGGCCGTGCGAGCATGGAGAACCTTCGCAAAAGTTCGAGCTAACCTGCTCTTGGTTGGGATAGCAGATGACCTTCTTGATGAATCCATCTGATTAGGAAGAGGATAGATTTTTAAAAATAGATCAAGAAAGAACTGAATGATATATATTGCAGGCCATTATACGTCAGAAACTAAAATGCAAGCAGCTGAAAGACATCCCTGTGATGAATATGATAAGGTAGTACTAGAGAAAGAAGAAAATAAGTTGTTATTGCAAAGGGCGAGAGAATAATAGAACATTGAGTTTCTTTAGTTTTCCTCAAAAGGTTTCTTGTAATTTTTTAGTCCTTAAAGTATGCAGAAAAGATGACCCATATCAACAAGTGACAAAAAAGCTGAATGGGCAACCATAAAAGAACGCTTTTTTATTTTTTCAAATAACCAAACACACTTAAAAAATTCTGAAAGTTACAAATACATTTCTCTAAACACGGCAAGCCGTTAATAGACCGACACTAGTAGCTAGAAAGTTTGAGGAGGAAACACCGTGATTCGAAAACAAATGAAATTAGGGGCGTACAAACTCGTAAAATTCGAGCCTATGGTCTATAAATTATTATCCACTTCTTCAGATTTTAGCAAACGCTTTGTAAACATTGCATACGAACTCTGAACAGATTACTAGAAGATATACGTCTTTAGTACATGCCAGACCTAGCAGCACCACTAACATAACAGATACTTTCAGTTCTTAATAGTTAATTCTTCCAATAAAGGAAGATATAGACAATATTCATGCTTTTACTCCTAAATCAGCAGATAGCTAAAGCAAGACCGCCATTGGTTAGAACACAACAGCGAATCGCCAACGATGTTTGATTCTGCAAACATCATCATAAGCAAAAAGCATATGTTGATGACCAAATCTGGAACTTGAGTCAATAATCCCTAAGACTTGGTATATAAATTTTAACAAGCAGAAGCAGGCATGGAGACTGCTATAATGCAATAGTGGTCCCAAATGCTAACATGATTGGAGAACTTTGCGGCATATAGTAATTTTATTTGGTCCTCATAGAAAAGACAAGGAGACAACAATATGCAACCAAGGACAACCATGCAAGTGAATGATTTTATACAGCCAAGTGCCAAACAATCAAGAGCGTATTTTTTTTTCTTGGTGTGTGAAGAAGAGCAAGAGTGTATCCTTTATGAAGAAACAAATGAGGACACAACAAAGCATGTGACCTTTGCCCTGGCCGTCTACATAACTGGAAAATGGAAAAGGGGGTTCTCCTCCCACATTTGCAATTTGTGACAAGTACAGAATAGTAGCCAAGTTGAATCAAAACATTATCAAGTCGACACGTGTACGGTATAGATGCATGCATCAGAAATTGAAAAAGAGACAACTATACAGATGAATTGCTGATGTAGTGATGACTGATTATAGAAATTGAAATAGGAAGAGTAAATGGTTCAGAAAAGTTCAGTACCTTAGTCAATATATTGCTGAAAATTGACTGATAAAGCCTTTCAGTTTCGGCTCTTCTTTGTTTTCTACTTCTTGTTTTTCTACTTTTAACAGGAATTTGCTTTTACCCTCGTCCCGCTAGTATATCAATGTCCTCTCCATTTCTGAGTTAAATAATGAAACTGCAGAAGCGTGACGTTCTAATGGCGGGCCTGCAATGGAAATAAAAAATTAGCAGCAAATTTATACCTGTGTATAGCGAGAACAAAAAGATACTGTACAATGAGATAGAAAATAACAGCTGTAAACAAAAAATAAAAATCACAAAGCAACGATTTTTATTTCTAATTATTTCAAAACAACCCAGTAAACAGCAACTATTCTAGATTTCTTTCCGTAGTCGGAAATCCCACTCCCACTCCCACTCCCACTCCTGGTTGTCTCCAAAATTAGGAAGAAGAAGGTTTTAATATGCAATTACTGTAATAATCTAATCGAACAAAGCATACAATACATTAGAAAGCTAAACAGGAGATGCTCGCTTATTCAGGTGCCTACATCCTCTTAAGCGGAATCATCAGAGAGAGGCACAAATCTATCGAGAAATTCTATCGAAACTAAAACCGCATTAGTCTTACCAGCTAGTCAGAGAGAATCTGACGATTGTTGATGGCGACGAAGCATCTGGCGGATGTTGGCAGACAAATATCTCGTACCAAACCAAAACCAAAACCTAATTAGTAACCTCACAATCTAAATTCCTCCAAATCAGCCACAACGACGGTCGATTTCGCACCAAAAACTCATATAATCGGCCACAGACTACAAACAGCTGAGGCAAGTAGAGACGCAGAGGAAGATAAAAATGCTTCGATTCACCAGCAGGGGAGAGAAAGACAGTGAAGAATAGAGTAGAGTAGAGAAACAAGAAACGGAGCTCGAGAGAGCAGAGGAAAAGAGAGAGAAAGTAGAAGGGAGGAAGAAGACGACGAAGGTGCAATAGGCATATAGGCCTTGGGAATTAAAAGGGGATTCTTTTAGTACTGAAATTCCATATTGGCCCTCAACCTTTTGCGATATTCACGGAAGGGGGCTTGTGAGGTGATATGCCGTAACGTTCGGATGTACAGGAGGGAAGTTGCAGGAGGGTAAATTCGGTATTTGACAGAAGGCAGAGTATTTAGAATTCCGAGATCCAACGCGTCGTATATTACCAAAACAGCCCTTCGCTCTCTTTCTGTCTCTTCTGCACAACGGACGGTGTGTAAATTGGATCGCTTTTTCGCTAACGTTGAACGCCCACCTTTCTTTCTAAAGATTTAAGTACCACGCGCAACTCTGATAAATAATACTACTCCACAATGTTTTAATTAGAAAGTTAATAAGTTCTAATATTTCCTTTCAAAATTATGGAAAGTTTTGTTATTTTAGCTTCACAATGTTTTAATTTATAGCATCACAGATTCACAGCCCTTTTTAGCTCTGTATCCAATTTCCATGGTTCAATTGATCATAATTACCATGAATTAGGAGTAGTTGATATGTCGCTTTTACAAAAAATACTCCGTATTAGTATTACCTACTTTATGATGTGACTATAATACGCTGTTTGCGCTACCATAAATTTGGTACGTACAGTTTAGGCAATGATTAAAAGACCCCCTTTCGACGTCATCTTTTCCCCCCATCACAAAAATCAGCACGAATCTCATTCGACTTCAAATACTGCTATAAGTAAACAAGTCGATATATCAATATTTAAAATCCAAATTGGTATATATTTCGGATTTGTAATACACTATCAGTAATTACTATATTGTAGATTTTATAAATAGTTTATAGCATTTTAGTTTAATTATTATATTTTCTTAATATATATGTTAAAAGCTAAAATAACAAGTATTATTTTAACAAATGAAGTAGTAATCAACCATGCTGTGTTTTTTATTTTTATTTTTTACATGATTTTTTCCTAATCAAAATATAACATTTTATGCCACTTCGGTGGTGGCTTGGTGATAAGGGGCATGGAGGGATATGGGTAGGTCCCGAGTTCGATCTCTGCCGGGTCCCCCTTCCTTGGGTTAATTCTCAAGGTTTACCATGCTCCTTGTTACTAGGTCGAATCGATCGACGCAAGCCGGTTTACCTGGTTCGTGGCCTTTGTCGGCTAGGTCACGAGCCCGGGATTTACCACTCCGCAAGTGGTGGGTTCCATGTCATAAAAAAAAAACATTTTATAGGAAAAATAACGAAAAATAATCTCAATTTTCATAAGTAGATAGAAAATAATTACAACTTTCAACTCATTAACAAAAATAATATAAATGAATTTTTTGGTTGAAATTTCAATTAATTCGATGACATGAACTCGAGATTTTTTCGTAATTGGACGTAGTATATATGTGATTTGACATGAACTTGAGATTTCTTCGTAATTGGATGTAGTATATATGTGATTTTTCTTTGTACATGATCTCTTATTTAGCATGCTAGTAAAGTTTTTGATTTCCTTGAATTATTTTTACCTTTTTAAATGTACCAATCAGGATTTTAAATGATGCATAAAAATAATATTTATGTATATTATTAGGCAATGGCTATATGCACGCGGTTTCGCGTCTAAATGGACGCGAAATCGTGCGCGTAGCTTAGGCGCACAGTTTTGTGCGCCTAAGCTACGCGCACAGGGGTAAAACAGGCATTTTTGAAAATGCTTGTGACAAACCCGTGTGCGTAGCTTACGCGCACAAAAAAAAAGTACATAACCTATGCGCGTAAGCTAGGCGCACCAAAAAAAAAAAGTGCAAATTTTTTTCCCCATAATCATGTAGAGAATTTCAATACGAGTCCGTACATATAAAATGCGTCCAAACGAACATCGTTTGCCCCTCCAAAAGCCCAAAAATGAAGTCTTTCTACCCATTTTTTTACAATTTGGTGCCCGACATATAGTGCATTGTAGTGAATTTTTTTTGCATTTTTTAACTATAATTTTGTATAAAATTTTAATACGAGTTTGTACATAGACCTGTCAAAAACCGACCCAACCCGAAAGGACCCGAACGTCACTGGGTCAAGAAGGACCCGAACCCGACTCGACCCAAACGCAAATTCGAGCTCGCGGATCCCCTTTATTTTATATATTTTATTTTAGTTATATTAATTTTTTTAATATACTTTATTAAATAATAATATAATATTAATTATATTATTATAATTATTTTATTAAAGTTAAATAACATAATAATAATCATAAGAAAAGGAAATGTTCGATCCGCCGGGTCAACCCGAACTCGTCCGACCCAAAAATTTTACCAACCCGGTCGATCCGAACTCGACATGACCCGAACCCGATCAACCCGACCCAGTTGACAGGTCTATTCGTACATATAAAAATTCATATAGTTACACTTATGTACTATAGTATTTCAGTAAATTTCGTATAGTTATGCTTATATACTATAGTATTTCATTATATTTCATATAGTTACACTTATGTACTATTGTAATTCATTATATTTCATATAGTTATACTTATGTACTATATTATTTCATTAAATCTAGTATACTTAGACTTATATACTATAGTACTTTATTATATTTCATATAGTTACACTTATATACTATAATATTTCATTAAATTTTATATAGTTCCACTTATGTACTATAATATTTCATTAATTCTAGTATACTTAGACTTATATACTATAATATTTCATTATATTTCATATAGTTACACTTATATACTATAGTATTTCATTATATTTCATATAGTTACACATATATACTATAGTATTTCATTAAATCTAGTATACTTAGACTTATATACTATAGTATTTCATTATATTTCATATGGTTATACTTATATACTATAGTATTTCATTAAATCCAGTATACTTAGACTTATATACTATAGTATTTCATTATATTTCATATAGTTACACTTATATACTATAGTATTTCATTATATTTCATATAGTTACACTTATAAAATACTATAGTACATAAGTGTAACTATATGAAATATAATGAAATACTATAGTATATAAGTCAAAGTATACTAGACTTAATGAAATACTATAGTACATAAGTGTAATTATATGAAATTTAATGAAATACTATAGTATATATGTAACACCCCCAAAACTTAACCCTTTTTGGAAAGGTATTACCGCCAGTGACCCCAGTGTTCCTTACCGAGATCACCCAAGGCTTTACCATATAACACAATTTATGAAATCCAAATGATACACAATGATCAAGCATTAAATTCCAAAACATAACATTGTCAAGGAAACAAGAGTTACGGGATTACAGCCCAATCCCGAATAGGTCAAAACAGAGTTTAAATCGAACACAACGGAAGACTTAGAAAGTACGTTACAATCAAAGTTGTTGTCCAAAAGATCTCAACCTGATTAAAGATATAATTAAAACATTCAAAAACCACCGTTCGCTCCATAGTCCTTCTGTTCTTCTTAACTACTTTCGATCTGATGTGCCGAATCGAACGGATGACACCAGCCAACCATGCAAGGAAAATATTGGTTGGTTAGTCTAAATGAATAGACTAGCAAGGTTACAAAGCAGAATGGTTCGAAGCAGTTGTATTAGACTAGACTCCTCGTCCCTCGAATAATAATCGAGTACGCTTGTCAACCACCATACTCCTACTGGAATAAACAAGAGATATGCACAAGAGAAGATTCTGGAAGACTGAATCTTCACAGAAATCGACTCGAAAGAAGACTCCAACGGAAATGAGTCTTTAAGGAAGTATGACAAATCTGGAATGTTACAGAATCATACAACAATGACTTAAAAGCTGACTGAGATGCTTCGGTTCACGACCAACCTCATCGCCTACAGCGAATCCAGATTGGAAAGAGAACGTACTATGATCAAAGTCGAGACGAGTGTTCCTAGCTGCACTATAACTTAGCTACACTAATCGCCCAAGGTTTATTAATTATGTGCGTCAGAGTAGCACTTATCTGATTTATGTTTCGAAAACACACATCACGTTATAGACTTTTGCATGTGTACCCCACCAGTGGGACGACACATCTTAGTATACGTTTCGTCGAGAGTGACGTATACCGAAAGGTTTGTGACACCAGCTAAGTGTCATGTCTCTACACACTTGTGAAAGAGACCGATCATGATCTTAGAATAGTACCAGATGGGGACGAGCCACCCCGATACCAGATTATAAAGAAACGACTGGACCGAGTCCGAGTAACGTTCCTATCTAACAGTGCTAACTAAACAGTTACAGCACAACAACAGTTACAGGATAAATCCACATAAAGGCCCGAAAGGCAATCACAGATAATAGCGTTGTTCTAACAGATATACAACCTATTATATGATTTTCAAAATAGTTTATCAAAACCGTTCCAGACAAACAGAGTATTCATTCCAAATTAATTACTCAGATAAATTACTGATAATTAATGTAAATATGGAACGAACGAGCAAGAGCGAACCGCCACTTGCCTTAATCCGCAGAATAGTCTAACGACGACAACTGGATTTCGGGCTTGACACGGGTATGGCTCTGACAGCACAACGACCTTCGAGTCGACCCATAAAAGGAACCCTAAGTTAGATTCGACATAACCAAAGTACGAATCTAAAAACGACGAAAGGAAAGACACCACGACGACAACCAAGCCAAAGCCACGAAGGCATTCTGGGCACTGGCGGCGGTCGCCGTGAAGAACACGGTCGACAGAGACGAGAGAAATCTCACCAAAACAAAGCGCGTTTCGACCCCTTTCAGCCTGGCTTGGTTTCTGACCTTCAAAGGCAACCACAAGGCTTCAAAATAGCTGCTGGAAACACCACCAACAACACCGACGAAAGCTTCAAAATTTCCGGCGAAGGCACAACTCCGGCGAGAGGCGAATTTGGCAGAGGTTTGGTGTTGGGATGGCTCAAAACCTCACCCCCAACACCTCCTTTTATAGCCAACGCGTCTGGAGCACGAAGAAGAGGGCCTAGAGCTACTTCGGCGCTCGCTAGAAACAACGCCGGCGACCAACGGGCAACGATGACGGCACTTACGGCGGTCGCCGTGCTTGGGTCTCACGACGGCGGTCGCCGCGACTTTACGGTGGTCGCCGTGACACATTTTTCCCCGCCCGTGCAGCTTTGAACGAATAAGACATTAACCGAGATAAAAATTATCGTACGCGAATGACAATTAAAATTCAAGGCATGTTGTCTGTATATTATTTCACTGAGAAAAATATTACAGATACAGAGCACATTACAGAATGTCTCAAGCTACCTGAATTAAATCCGACGTACTAAACGGGTACTCGGGAAAATTCCAAAATTCCCAAAATAACCTTACAAAAATATGGGGTATCACAATATAAGTGTAACTATATGAAATATAATGAAATAATATCGTATATAAGTCTAAGTATACTAGATTTAATGAAATATTATAGTACATAAGTGGAACTATATGAAATATAATGAAATACTATAGTATATAAGTCTAAGTATACTAGATTTAATGAAATACTATAGTACATAAGTGTAACTATATGAAATATAATGAAATACTATAGTATATAAGTGTAACTATACTAGACAATGAAATACTATAGTACATAAGTGTAACTATATGAAATATAATAAAATACTATAATATATAATGTAACTATATGAAATATAATGAAATACTATAATGTATACTATATTATATAAAGTTTTTATTCTCGGGTTCGGGTCAAATCGGGTTCGGGTCGATCGGGTTGGTAAAATTTTCAGGTCGGGCGGATTCGGGTTGACCTGGCGGGTCGAACATGTCATTTTCTTATGATTATTATTATGATTTTTAACTTTAATAAAATAATTATAATATTATAATTAATATTATATTATTATTTAATAAAGTATATTAAAATATTTAATATAACTGAAATAAAATATATAAAATAAAGGGGATCCGTGAGCTCGAATTTGCATTCGGGTCGAGTCGGGTTCGGGTCCTTCTTGACCCAGTGACGTTCGGGTCCTTTCGGGTTGGGTCGGTTTTTGACAGGTCTATGTACGGACTCGTATTAAAATTTTATACAAAATTATAGTTTAAAAATGAAAAAAATACCAAAAATTTTTACTACAATGCGCTATATATCGGGCACCAAATTGTAAAAAAATGGGTAGGAAGACTTTGTTTTTTGGGCTTTTGGAGGGGCAAACGATGTCCGTTTTGGACGCATTTTATATGTACGGACTCGTATTGAAATTCTCAACATGATTATGTGGAAAAAAAAAATTCTGCAATTTTTTTTTTTTGGGTGCGCCTAGCTTACACGCATGGGTTATGCACTTTTTTTTTTGTGCGCGTAAGCTACGCGCACGGGTTTGTCACCGACATTTTCAAAAATTCCTGTTTTACCCCTGTGCAAACTGTGCGCCTAAGCTACGCGCACGATTTCGCGTCCATTTAGACGCGAAACCGCGTACATATAGCCTTTCCGTATTATTATACATACCATGTTAATTTCAAGTGTGATAATATTTATGTATATTATTTTTATATGTACGCCTTTGTAAATACAATTTTTTTCCAACTGCATTGTAAAGATAGGTCAGTGAAGTTCCTTAAAAGATATTCAAGCAATCTAAAGCTTATTATAGATTGAAAAATCATTTATTCTTTGATTTCCGATCTAATTTTATCTTATCAAAAAAATACCACTCGAATGCGAATTTAATTGAACAAAACTAAAATATCCAACCCACGTAAGGCAATTACCAATTCTATATAGTGGTGACATCATTTAAAATTGAAAACAACAAGATATGGTAATAATTACGAGTAACAATAATATCATGATTCTTCCACGTCTTTCAATTGTTGACCTTTCTATTTATTAATCAATCAATGACTAATTGAATATTTGCTCTATTCATCTATATAGCTGTATGCTGGACAATTCAATTAATAGGTTTCTTGGTCCATAAAAAAACAATACAATACCCTCAGTTATGTATATTTATTTTTTTAGGTTTTAAAATTTATTCATCTATACTCTTCTCTATATAGATTTTAAAATAATTTAACATATGTAAATCTTGGTGGGACATCTGGTTCTATAGAAACTAACAAAATTTTGGACGATCAAGTAATGATATTGACTTGATAAGTACATATTTACATTAAAAATCAAATCCATAACTGGGAACAAACAAAGACCTGAAACCTGGATTGTCTGGACGGGCCTAAACAAAAAATGAACAATAATAACCAAAATAGACAACCGAAGAAGAAATAGAAAAAACCTCCGAATAATGTTATTAAAATTAATACAGATGAATCTACCGAGACAAATGGTGACTCTAGCTATGGTTTCATACTCCGAAATAGCAAAGGCGAACCAATTCACATTTTTAGAGAAAAGTATGGACTATCAACCCCGTTAAAAACAAAAATAATTACAGTCAGAAATGCTCTAGTTAAAGCCTATGTATTAGGTCTTAACAACATTTCACTTGAATGCGACAACCTTACTATTGTAAACGTCCTGAAAAAGATCTGACACTGTGCATGAGATATTGAAATTTTAATTTCTGATATCTTTTGTGTTTTACAACTGTTTTCTTCAGTGCAGATCTTTAATGTCTTCCGAAAAACAAATGTTGTGGCCGACCGTATTGCGAAGCTGGACAGCAGAGTTCTTTGGAAGACATTTTAGCAAATTTAGAACTTTTAATTCTCATCCACAAAGATGTTATAGACTGAAAAACCGTGTCGCCTGTGGTTTTCGATCTAATTATTACCTTATCAAAAAAAAATGTAGACAAAATAAAAATTCTAATCATATTTAATATAATTTTCAATATATATACAGAACTCCAAAAAACAAATAAAATTTAACGGAGTTAGCAATAAAGAAGTCCCCCTTACCCAAGTTTTATTGCTCACTCCGTCAGGGTTTGGTTCGAGCAGAATCGACCCAAAACTTTTAAGATTGGTCTTCATCGCGTCCTTGAATAATTTTGAATGTAAAAAATTTAGGGTTTGGTTCGAGTAGAAATCGACCCAAAACTCTTACCAATAAATCCAAAAAAGAAATCTCTCACAAGACACTTTCACTCTACAATACACAAGCTCTAGTGATCATCAGAGCATAAATTTGTCTATTCCAACATGCAAATGAAAATATGCAATGACAAAACTCTATTCCCGGAACTTGGAAGTGAATTTCTCATGTTCATCAGCATGAATGCTTCATATGCAAATTGATTCCCCAAGAAGTTGCAAGTCTACGATGAGTTTGACAACAACAAAAACAGGCAAAGAAAGTGCACTCATTCACCAGATAGGCAACGAAGACAAGTGCAGTTGAAACCAAACCCTTGGGAAAGGATGGCTTGTCGAGCATTTTGGTCCATGCTTGCATCTATGTAGCATATTCGAAGCTCTTCACCTGCAATATTATCATTCCCCATATTCAATGATCAACTGAAAGAGATAAATTTAGATTCATAAAGTGAGGATGTGGATGAGGAGTTGGCATGGAAATATGGAATGAACCTTCTTCAATGTCACGTAGCGCTTTGAGTTTCGCAACCACATTGTCTATCCACACAATATGCGCATTAGGATCTGCAGCAATGGTCAAGTATATGCCTTAGTTCTACCAAGACGTTAATCATTTGTGATAACAAGAAGAGAATTCGGGTTTGTTTGGATTACGCATTATCTGGCATTATAATGTCAAATAAAGTGTAATCCAAACAAACCCTTCATAGGCACAATATAATGCAGGGTGCATACCACAGTCGTGATTGTAGAAGGAAGGGAGAATGTAAACCGCATTTCCCACTGCTGATTCAGCTTCTATGGCTGCTGCCGCCATGGAAAGAAGATCTTCAAAGGAGCCTCCAACCAACTCAATCCGGAAAGCGTTAATCCTTATGCGGGCCAGAATATCAACGTACCACTCCTTCGTTAAAACTAATAAGCATGTTTAAGGATAATCCTTTGTATGGGAACTCCACTTGTTTTGTGCAATTCATAACCATTGGATTGAGTATTGAATGGAAGAAGATATTAACTTATCAAGGATACATTTGAGGAATTCATCGCTAATTTTCACTTCTCTGAATGCATCATTCAGCAAGTCAAATTCCTCTTCCATCTGAAAATACAATCATTTGAGTAATTCACCTTTTAGATGCAAAAACCATAAACATCTATGGAGTATCACTCACCTTTGAAGTCGCTTCTGGAGATAAAGAGGCAGGTTGAAGTATTTCAAGGCAGTCTTTAGGTGCTGATCCTGACATAACCATACATGCCAACCGCTTTACAAGAAGGGGGTATTTCAATGCATTTTTTCTTCAAGAAACAAAATATAAGAGGATGCACATTAGTGTTTTTAAAAGAAGAAAACTTTTTTCACAAGCTCAATAAGTAGGATAGAAATGGACGAAAAATTCTCTTATACCGACAGTAATCATGGTATGCTGACCAATCTACTTTGCTCTCAACTTCATAAAACGTCTGCAAACAATAGGAAGCAAACACACATTAGCAGCCTAACTCTAAACAAGTGCACTCAGCATTTTTTAGCCGCCATGACTCTCCGTTCTGTCAGGCAAAACATCAAACACTTTGTCTGCAACCTTACGATACTAAATTCACAACGGCATGCCGTCATCCAATTCTTCCATCTAATAGACATACGAATAGTTTAACACCAATTCAAGTCCAAACAATGGCAACATGGATCTATACGCTAAGCAGCAATTAATATTTACCTTGGCCTGCTCTCTGCACACATCACTGCAAAACGGGAGACACTGACCTTGAAACTCGTCTGTTGATTGTTTTAATCTCCGAAGGCAAAAGTAACAAACAGAGTGGATAGTAGAGAGAGAAGGGTGGGAAACGAAGGGTTTTGCGGTGTGGATGAGTTCATTGGCTCCGATTCTCCGGGTGGCGAAGATCCCTCGACCTGCTAACTCGGTAAACGCGACCCGGATCGGAGGCGGGCCGGGTCTTGGTTCGGAACCAGACGCAGCGGATCCTCCATCGTGAGCAGTTGCAGAAAAGTTGAGGAATTGGGTTATCAGAAAACACGACTGTTTGAGCTGAGAAGCAGTTCGGCCATGTCTCAGCAATGGAGCAACCATTTTCTCTTCGATTTACAAACTGTGAGTCAATACGAGGTTTTTCAAAATCAGACAATTTTTTTTTTTTTGATTTTCCATTCCGGCTGATTTGACGGTAAATTTAGGCACTTGGAAGTTACAAATTAAGGTAAATTGTATTACAAAATTACATACAGTAGGACTATTCTAAAATTATGGTTCCGAAGCTAAAAACTTGTGAGCTTTTGACATGAGAAGACATCAAATGTAACCATGTGAGCTTTTCATATGGGAGTCTGCTACCAAGTATAGCCTTTTCATCTTTCAACAAATTAGGACTGCAGTTGCATTTACTCCTTGCACCAACTGATGGGTTAGATTCCAGTCCACATCCATGTTCTAAGATTCAAATAAAAGAATTTGAACTTACATTTAGCATCCTTGATCTGTCCACTGCACAATCACAATGCAAGGCATCCTTTTCCATGTCACCATACAAAGAGCAGGCCCCAAATCCTTGGCTTGGTTCACATGACAAATGAAGCCAAATTAAAAAAGAAGCAAGGAGACTTAACATGGACAAATACAACAAGATACATTCTGAAACTTGTCCTTCAAGAGTGAGAGATGCTGTGCATTCTCGAGGTGATTCAAGAAGATCACCATTCCGGAGAAGAGTATGTTAACGATCAAGCCTTTTTAAAGAATGATAAGATGTTGCCTTGCTTAGGATCTTTCTTGTTTGCTCCTTTTTTGTTTCCAGCTTTGCCTGCTGCAGGAGCTGCTGTGTTTGCAGCTGCTGGTGACTTCTTATTAACTGTGGTGGACCTGAAACCATGACATATGAAGGGATATTTGAAGGTCAGTTGGGAAGTAATGAAACAACATCAAAATCAACAAACAGATCAACAATGGAAATATTCCATATTGTTTAAATGATCCAATGTTTAGTCTCATCTACCCACAGCTTCCTGAAAAAGACTAGAGAAAAAGTGCATGCCTTCAACATAAAAGGAATATATGTTTGTCTTTTCAGATTGGAAAGAAGAAAAGATAGATGAAGACTAAATATTTTATCCTTGGTTTATGTAGTAAGAACAGAAGAACACTCCATGACATCTCAGCTAATAATAATAATAAGGAAAAATAGAGGGGCTGGGGTGAAAATTGAGGATAGCCCAATTGTTGGTAACATTTATATGCATGTCACATCACCTTAGTTGTCAAAAAACATCATTGACATTATAGTTTACAATGGACTCAAGCTTGGTGTTTTTTTGGTAAGTAAATCTGGTGTTAATTTCATAATGACTATACTCACTACCCAAAGTTAATGTTATTTTCTGCAATTTTCCCCCATATCAGTTGTAATTACCTGTTAACAGGATTAGCTGCAGCATGTTCTATCTTTGTGGTCTGATTCTTCCCATTGGTAGCTGCATTCTTGTTTGCCTGCTCTTCTGTCTCTTCACCTTCCCAGACCACCTCAGTAACTGGCAAGTGAAATTGACAATATACAAAGGTGAGCAACCATCAATTTTTTTTACAGGACTGTAGCAAGAAAACAATCAAACATAGTCATAAATCTGTGCAGATTCATGGCCTTTATACCTTCTCTCCCACGTTCATCAATTCTAGTCTTCAACACTTTTCTTCTTTTAGGAGAACTTGGAGCCTTATTATCTGCTTGCTTCTTTTTGCTTGCATCATTGATCTTATTGCCATTAATTCGCTCTACAGTAGCAGTGCCAGTAGTCTTGTCTCTATTCATGTCAGAAGAGTCATGAGCCAATGGTTGATTAAACTTCACGTCCGATGACTTATCTTCCTTGACCTCTGGTTGTTCGTCATCAAGTTTCAGACTGTTGCTCTCCAAATTCAAGGATTCACTCTTCTGTTTTGAATCTACAATTGACTTCACTTTAGGAGGATCTGGAGATGCCAAGTTAACTGCATCGTTATAGTCAACTTCTTCATCAGAATCATCTAGTAGAAATCTTCTTTTCTTCCCACTGTCACCATTTGAAGCTCTTTTGATATTGACTCTTTCGTCATCACTGCTCCCAGCATCTAAAGCTTCACATGCAGAAGTCTGAGCATCTGCACTTGGCAACATAGTCAATTTAAATTAGATATTTACTGCATATTAAAAGATTGGGGAGAAAGAGAATAGCCAAGTACTAAAATAAATGCATATCACCATTTGCCATTCCACTCTACTAGTACACCTTAAGCAATTGATACAAAATACATCAACGGAGATAACACGAAGGAAAACTAACCATTCTTCTTTAGAGCAACAATATTTGCTTCCGCTGGAACATTAGAAGACTTTGATTTTGCAGATGCACGATCCCAGAAGTTTGCTAAGCCTCCAGACCCAGCATTGCTCTTACCAGTCTGAGCTGTGTTCTTACTTGCGGCGAGACCACCTTTTCCTGTATCAGAAGATAGTTTATTTGTACCACCTTGGGCACTAGTATTATCACCTTCACTTTTGACAGCAGTGGCTGTTCTAGGCAAATCTCCTTTTGAGCTTGCCTGCTGTGGTTTCTTATGCTGAGGTTGTTGAAAAGAGCTCACTTGATTTGCAGAACTACCTGCAACAGAAACTACTTTTGGCTGTAGAGCAGCATTTGTTGTTCCTGAAGAATTACGCTCAACATAGGAATTCAAAATTCCACAGAACCTGATGAAAAAGGTGACCAATTAGGGGAGGCTAAGCTTGAATCTTAAATTTTAAGGACACAACAGATATTATACTGGGTCTGTAAGCATTCATTTTCTTTATTGTTGCCCTGTAATTACTAGAGCAACACAAGTGACTTGAGGTTCACCTTTAACCACATGCTCCTCAAGCCAAAGGGAAAATACAATGTGGAATACACCAATAATGACAAAAGCTTTGAAAATATTTAGGGGAGGTAAACTAAAAGAGGGAGGAAAAGAAGGAGAGGAAAAAAATATCCTCATTGAAGGAATTTCAACTAATACAGTTCAAAGCTCCATTCTTCATATCGCTAAATGACTACCTCTGTATAAACAGCCTTGTTTCTAATAAAGAAAACATACCTATTATCTCTCAAACAATTATCCAAAGCAGCAGGCTGTTTGAATAGTTCTTCTGCCTGAATAAATTCAGCATTCCAGAGAGCCGCTGCATCCTTTGGAATGCAAGACTGTACACTGTAAACCTGAACTGAACAATTATCAGCAAAATCTTCCTGTGCCTCTGCACAATCAGAGAAGAGTTTTCCACATTAGTTCCATTAAGTTTACCATAAAGCAAATCGAGGAATAAATAAGATTGAGCATAATCTTGTACCGGCATATATACAAGCATGAAGATAAATTATTTAAAATACAATAAACAATCCACATTTACATTTCAGTTCCAACCTGCAAGTTTAGGTCCAGGAACAAGTTTAATATGATAAGTTGGAGGTGTTCTCTTCAACCATCCAGCCATAGTATATACCACTTCCAACCCTTCATTGTGCTTTTCAACAAACTCCTCAAGCAACCTGGAGAGCAAAGATACAGATAATAGAAATAAACATAAGCAATAATAAATTGCGTTTTCTCTGCTTGAGTACAGTTAATATCTATAGGTACAAAGAGAATGTCAAGGTTGATATGTTCAGTATTTGGCACTTCAAAAGAAAAATATACTTCTTATATTTTGGTGTACATGTCATTATGTCAATCCCAGAAGGCTCAAAGTGCACAACTACTTTTATCAATCATAACAAAATGACAGCTAGCATCTTAGGTGCCTACTTCCTTATTTTGGAAGAATGGGGCTGATTAGACATGTTCTTCATTGTACCCACAGCTTCTGGAACAATGCGTGCCACTTTTGAGGTGGCTGCTAAGATGGAAACTTTCAGCAGAAACTACTATGGAATGGGAGAAAAGTTTGTACTAAGGAATGGTAGAAGATGCTTGGTGGTCATGACAGATGTCAATTGGTTTTGAATTATGTATGTATCTTTTTTGTTTATAGAACTAACCACTCAATATATACTTTCCCAATAAAAGAATACCAATCTTACTTCTTTGCAACATTTGATGACACCAAGAAGTTCCGACTGAGCCACTTGTAAGATACCTGAAAAGAAAAGCGGGAATCAGGGAAGCTAGATAATCAGTGAATCAGCAAAATCCAACGAGTTGATGTGAACTGTGAAGACCACTTCCTCAATCATAAAGCGCCATTCAATATAAACAAAACCAGACGTACAACGAAAATCCTTCTCATAATGCAAGCTTAGTATTACCAAATTGACTTCTACAAAATTGGGGTAACCAGAACAAACGCACTCGTGAAACCGTAGAGCGGCATTTAACGATTATCTTAAACTTAGATCAGGCTGTGGACTAGGTCTCGCACTCCTAAGTGCAAGCATATCATGTACTTTCCTTCCTTCATAAAGATAGGAGCCACGGCGCGAAAATTAGGGCATGAATTGGGGAAGAGAGAAAGAGGGAGTACCACTTGGAGACGATCAGAGACGAGAGACTCGATCTCTTCAAGAATTCCTAGGGTTTCGATTTCCGCCATGCGATGCGAGAGAGACAGAGAGAGATTCGCCGATTCGGGTAGGGTAAATTGTTTTCCCGCCATAACCTGTGCGGGAGGGAGGTTCTTATAATTGGGGATTTGGGTTCATAACATCTGCAATCTCACGCGAAATTTGTGGCGCGTGGTACACTGCCCTATAATTTAGACCGCGTTCGGTCCAGTTACAATCTGGGTTAATTTTATACCGGTTCAATTTAAAAAAAAAATAGTGAATGTATTTATAAAGATTTTTTTACATAACATTATTTTTTGTAAAAATAGTTTCTTAATATAAATGGTATGGGAAATGGTAAAAAAAAGTGAAAAATGATTTTTTTACAACTAAATCTTGATAAAGAGATAGTAAAACAATGGCTTAGGATTGGTTTGTATATTTTTGGTTATAAGTACTTTTAAAAATAATGTTTTGTGTAACAACTAACAAGTACTTTTTCACAAATAATTAAATTACAAGTCCTCAAATACTAGAAAAGTTCAAAATTTAAAATACTACAAAATTTTAAAATCTCAAAACTACCTTTTATCATAAAATCACATTATAAATAAAAATATAATTATAAAATAATCTGTCAAACAAACTCTTAGCATGATTCGGTCTAGACCGGATTTTTGAACTGGACGAAAATCGATCCGGTATTCGATCCGAGAATTTTGAAATTTTGGTTTTGGTCCGATCGATTTTTTTAAATAATTTTTTTATAAAATACTTATATAATCTTAATTATATGTATATTATATATACTATAATGTAATTGCATATTTTTATATTAATATAGTATTATATATAATAAATAAATTTTAAAATATAACTTTTTAAAGTTTTTTTCAATTTTTCTTTTTAAAATATAAAACCGGTCCGAAATAGACCGGACTGGACCGATATTTTATGATATGACGGTCCACGCTTTTTCCGAATTCGATTTTAGTTCCGGTGAGGTCCACTTTTGGATTGAAGTCATTTCACTTTTGCTTTTCACTTTTCACTTTTCACCGCCAAACGATCCCATTTCACATTTACCTTTCACCGCCAAACGCTCCCTAAACCCTGGCCTTCCTCCCTACCTTCCTGTGAGGCTGTGACTTCTGTACCATAGAACAAAAGTAAAAATTCAACAAAACCCTAATTAAACCCTCGCAGAGAATCAAATCGACGAATCGCGATGTTCCTGTGTAAAGCGCTGTACCGTCAGCGATTCATCGTCCCCTACTTTCATCCCCAAAATCCTTCCCATTTACTCCTGGACACGTGGTTTGGAGCTTTGGAAAGAAATTTGCAGTGTTCAACGAATCAGAGGTTTTTATCGTGTTCATGGCAATTTGTAGAGCAAGGGGAGGTTAGTAGTTCGTCGAAAAATGCGAGTGAGAATGGGGATTTAGAGGGGAAGAATACTAAGCCATATGATGTTTTATTCAAGGAAGCTATTGGATTGAGCGAAAGAAGTGGGAATTTTTGGGATGGGAGTGAAGTCGGAGATGGTGGGAACATCGAAGTAAGTAGGAGATTGAGAGAAGTCGAATTGGAGTTGAAAGAGTTGAGAGAGAAATGTGGAGGATTTGAGCCTAAATTGAAGGGGAATTCTGGGCGGCGGAGAAGGAGGAAGGCTCTAGGGGAAGTAGTAGTGGGAACTGATGTATCTAACCCTAAACCTAATCCTGTGTCCTCCTTATATGCATTGTTTGACAACAATTCAAAGAAAGAACAGGAAAAGGTAGAAAGCTTGGTAGGAGAAACGATGTCTACTGATGAAATGGGAAGAAAATCAGGGAAAATTAGGAAAAGGGTAGTGGAGAATGAAAGGGGTAAAATTAAAGAGGGCGATAGCTCGTTTGCATGGTTTGATAAGAAAAGAGATGGCGAAAAGTACTACAAGGAGTTGAATGAGACAGAGGACTTGATTGTGAAAGAGCTCTCCCCAGAAATGGAGGTGTTTGGGAGGTACTTGTATGATGAAGGGTACTTCCAAGAAGCTAATTTTCTGCCAGGGAATGGGTTTAATGTTAAGGGTTTTGAGAGTGCTTATGCCCAGGATTTCCTCAAGTTTGCAGCTGAGAAATTTGGCAGGGATAAGCAAGAGATTGCAAAGTAAGGACCCCCATTTACTGCATTATGTGATTAGATCCTGTTTAATTTGCATTGGTTCATCCTCTATCTCTATGCTTTAATGAATTATGGTATACTGAATAAGATGCCCCTTGTTTATAGTTGATTCATATGGATGATGCCCAGATTCTGCAGAACTTGCTAGTTTTAATCATCTTTCAGGAATCAGATATATGGTATAGTTAGCTGTATGTTGCAACTTGTAAATGAAGTAGAATATCAATTTTGACTGCAAACTGTAGGCACTGGCTTAATAGATTCTAGTTAAGTGTAAAACTGTAAATAACCAGTTGATCCACTTTCTTTTGTTATCACTGTTTTTGTTTTTGCAAATACATGGTTGGTAATACTATGCATCCTTGTTTATTAAGATCAGTATTTTGTGTGCAGATGGCTGTCAGGAAGTGACTTGAAAACCATAGCCATCTTCGGTTGCCCGTCCAATGACAAGAGAATTGTTTTTGCAGCTAAGAGCTTGCGCACCTTCTTCCAAATACCCGAGAACACTGTAAGTAATGGTACTGCTTTGAGATACAACTGTTTATTGATATCTCATTTCAGGTTTGAAATAATTGAATTCTTCTTACCAAATATGCCATCCGCCAGGTTTGCAGTAGATGCGTATTAAAAGAGTCTTGCAAGTTTGTGAACCAGAGTGTATGGAAGAGCGGCTCCAAGAACTTGAACTTGCCTTCTCTAATGAGACTTTTAACTGTGTATGCGTTAGAAGTGATTCCCCCTCAGCAGATGCTGCCGGAGGATATAAAAGCTTGTGTCAACCGTCTGATTAAAGATGTGATAAATCTGAGTAAAACTGTAGGATCTGACAAAATATAATGTCTCAGCACCCGACCCTAAAGATGTATGATTTTGTATGCTAAATATAAAAAATTACAAAAGTATGAAGGTATTAGAAAGCTTCATTTGGTTTACAGATATTTAAATATTTATTTTCTCAGTATTGTTCTTATTTTGTATTTTAGTGCTGTTTTTGTATTTAAAGTCCTTCTATATCTTATTTTATTCGATACTATTTGTGATTAAAACTGATATTAAATTATAATAATTTTTGGGAATTTCTTGTTAATGCCCTTGAGTTTTGGGTTATTCATGTTGGTGTCTCATGATTAACTGTTTTCGGTTGGTGCCCTAAGGTTTTGTGTTTGTTTGCTTCGTAATCGAGTTTTCCATATTCGTATTCTTCCGGTTCTAATTGATCAAATCCAAGTTCACCATTGTGTTCTTCGTCCTCAAATTAATAGGATTCGACTCCTAAAACACTCAAATCCGTACTTGAACCATCTCGATTTGAAATTCTAAGATCGAAAATGAGTTGTTGTTTCGGAATTCAAAGATGATTTGGATATAGATTTGGGTGTTTCAGAAGTCCATTTCCAGATTTTATTAATTTGAACCGGAGAATTTGAATATGGAATACCTTAGTTATGAAACAAACAAATACAAAACTTTAGGGACATTAATCGAAAAAAAGTTAATTATGAAACACCAACATGAATAATTCTAAATTCAGGGACATCAACGGGAATTTTCCATAATTTTTTAACACTCAATAGATGACCCGGCCTATTCAATTCAATTCAATTCATTAATGATGGATGGGTTATGTGTAGACTCGATAAGACTTTGTGTTTTATGAGCAAGTGTCCAGTCTTTGCGGTGTTAATAACCTGAAAATAGTTGCAACTCTTAATGAACGCTGACATTAGACGATCTTGTTTACAGTCTTATTTTGTTAAAAAAAATGAACGCTGGCTCTACTCTTTACACTTGATTATCCGTACGTTACGTACGATGATCAATATCCGCATATAATAACATGCTAGACACATCGCCTAATACTTTTTTTTTGCCGGAGCCGGGTGTCGGGCCACCGAAGTGAGCCCACTAATCCCGTCCCCCCTCTGTCAGGCCCACGTTGCCAGGCCCACGTTGGAGTCCAACCGCAGGTGCCCTCCTAACTCAGGGGCGTTAAATTCACGGGCGCGTTATCTGTCCTATGTTTCGAACACGAGGGGATTGTCCACCCCATGTTTCTACCCCTGGGATTTCCACTCGACTACGCCCGCGGGGCACATCGCCTAATACTTGGACAACACAAGTGTCATAGGTTATGGGCTGAGATGTGGTCCTTTTGAAGTCACACAAATGGAAATAATAAAACACACGTAGAGCTCTATAAATAAATAGGAGTATTGCTGAACATCTTCTGGATATTGAATCGCCAGATCTTTCTTCCTCACATTTCATCTCTTTACAAGCTTGTAACCGGAGCTTGCCACGCCACCGGCACTATCTCCGGCGACCTCGTCGCCTCTCCATTATCACTGCCTACCTTCTTTCCTCCCACAACAATATCCTCATGGTTTCAAAAAAAATCATAAATTGAGGCTTTATATGCATGTTAAAAGCATGTTTCCTTGATTATTTGGGTGAAATCATGAGAATTGTTTAAAAGCCCTAATTAGGCATTTGTTCCTGAAACCCTAGATTGCAATAGGTTGGATATACAGTTCGATGATTTTGATACATTGTATCTTGTACAATAATGTGCAATATGTTTGTCGTGCTTAATTTTTGTTCGCCTATTGTATTTGTTGTGCGAATTTGCCGAATAATTGTGCTTATGCAATGTTGTGCGTGATGTTTGGTGGTCGAGTTGGTTGCTTGGTACATTGCGTCGATTTCACCCAATAGTTGGCGGTAGCTGACCAACTGAACTCGATGGTTCGGTGTGGCTTGGTAGTTGGTAGTGGTGTGTCCTGGAGCCAAACAACTCACATTCAGCCATGGAATTTGGGAAGATGATATGATAATGCTTGTAAATATTTAACAGTTAGTGCATTATATTAATTAAAAATATGCGTTTTAAAGGTAATCCGAATGGGACCTTAAATCTGACTATTATGAGAATTAAATACGAGTATAATGAGAATCTAATATTGGTGATAAACGTTTGGGGTGACATTTAATATTTATGATAAATAGGGCCTAAAAGAAAATTACAAGATCATTGTTATCATAAAGTTGATCATAATTAGATATCTTACATACCAAATATATATCGTAGATAGTAGAGGTTGGCTTTTTGAATACAAATTACTTGGTGCTAAATGCCATATGTCGCTCTATTACTCTTGATGATGAACTTGTAAATAAGGATTATAACTCCCTTGAATGTCATATTTTCTCTTGATGATGATCGAGGAATCAATCTAAGGCCCAACCATGCATTGACACACTTTTGTCATGCATAGTAGTGCTATGTTGGGTTGTTGTGGAGGCATAAGAGTTGGCTTGAACTCCCTTCACTGTCATCTTTGCTCTTGATGGTGATAGAAGAATCAATCCAAGGCCCAACAATTGACACACTTTTAGTAGTGCTATGTTGGGTTGTTGTGGAGGCATACGAGTGGGTGTCACGAGGCATGTTTTTTAAAGCGCTAAGTTCGAGTTCTGTGAGCTTCACAACCTGGGCTTGAACTGGGCTCGTGCCCTCAATCATATTAACAACCGCAGACATGATTGGCCTAAGACTAGGAGATGGGTTGGTGCACAATAAGGCTAAGTTGAGCAGCCTCATTGCTTCTTCTTGCGAATAGTCTAAACCAAGACTTGGATCTGCAAGCTCTAGAAGCTTTCCCTGCTCTTGGAGAACGTATGCCTTAAATACAAGAACATTAATGAGAAGAAGAAAAAAATACGTGTTAGCCTCTTTAATTTAGATCTATTTTACTAAAAATATTTAGAACATACCCAATCGAGAAGATAGACAAATTCCTCCTTGGGTCTATAGTTGGTGTTGCTTTTCCCACTAACAATCTCAAGAATGACTATTCCAAAGCTGTACACATCCGCTTTGTACGTTAGGTAACCTCTCATTGCGTACTCAGGGGCCATATATCCTCTAAAGACAAACAAATATGAGTCACATTATCAATAACCTCTAATGGAAATGTTCCATTTGAACTTGGAACTCAATTGTGGTGAATGAATCTTCATGATATGTGATAGAAAGATGGAGGAATAAAACTCACATTGTTCCTGCTACCCTTGTGCTGATGTGTGTGTTTCCTTCTTCATCAAGCTTTGCCAAGCCAAAGTCTGATATTTTTGCATTCAAATCCTTATCAAGCAGAACATTAGTAGCCTTGATATCTCTATGAACAATCTTCAGCCTTGATTCCTCATGAACATAAGTCAATCCCTTAGCTATGCCCAAGCATATTTTCTTTCTTGTAGCCCAATCCAAGTTCAACCGTTGGTCCTCACTTTCTAATCAACCAGTACTGTTATATACTACTTATATGTAATGAATAGAGTACAACAGTACACTATGTATATGGAGAGAAGAAACTTACTAAATAGGGCATGAGCAAGGCTGTTGTTCTCCATGTATTCATAGATCAACAACAATTCTTTGCCTTCAATGCAACATCCATGGAGTTTGACAAGATTTGGGTGTTGCAAAGCCGATATCATGCCTATCTCATTCAGAAATTCACGGTTTCCTTGCTTTGATTTAGAAGAGAGCTGTTTCACAGCAATTACCATTCCATCTGATAGAATACCCTATTAACACAACAGGCTCATTTAGATACTACAATTCTATAAGAATAATTCTATGTAAGAAAATAGATGAAGGGCAATATTGTAAAGGATCCTTGTTTACTTTATATACAGATCCAAAACCCCCTTCACCTATCTTGTTTGTAAGGCTAAACTCATTTGTTGCTGCCTTGATCTGCCTTAAGGTGAAATATCCAGTGCCAAGGGCAAGGCCCTCAAGTTCTGTAGATTACAATTTAATGCATTATCCTCGACAGACCCTTATTAGTCCAAAACTATACTGAAAATGTATGAAAGAGCATGTTCACCATTATGTTCTTTTCTCCCCAAGAAACCTGTCACTTTGAGAGCACTGAAAATCAAGATCAGAACAACAACTGAAGCAACTACAACGCCAACAATGGCTCCTGCCGACAATCCTTTACTCGTCTTGAAGTCTGCTGCAAGATGGTAAAATTACAAGTCCAACAAGAATTTCATGCATATAAGAGAACATTAACTTTACTTGGAGTGACGGTTATAGCAGATATAAGCGGCCCATATACTCCTCGTTTAGGAACAGCATTGCTCCCTTTTCCTCTCCAATACAAGTGTATTTCAAGAGTGTTTCCATTGACGACAACATCTTTGAACTCCTTTATTATTCCCTTGCCAGCACCACCAGCTTCCTCCATGATGTTAAACTCCTCCAATACTACTTTCCCCTGTTCAAACACACATTTCAACATTAACACTACCTCAAATCACTGCAACTCTGCAAGAATTGATGTCAACCTGGATTGCTACATCAAAGATACGTCTGCCATTGTTGCTGAAAGTCAAGTCATTGGAAAACATAATCTCAGCAAAGTGAAGCTTCACATTGTAACTTCCCTTTTGCATACAAATGCCATAGTATTTGAGTGAGAGAGGAGAAAGGCGAGCAGTTTGGTAGTAGGCTGGACCGGTCACATTAAGGTTAGGATTTGCTGTTCTAGTGTAAACTCCATTTCTCTCATTGCCCATGAAAGCGCCTGTGCTGCTGAGGGCCCAGTTGTCTGTAGAAGAGAACAAAGAAGCGCCTTGTCTAACCGAGTCCTCTTCGTACTCGTGCTTGTCATAGCTTACCTTGGTGCCTCCACAGTTGATGAACAAAGAATAGTCTGCAGGATAATGGAGATGAGAAGATCAGTATCATTTAAAAAATGTGGTTTTATAGTTAACATTTAAAAATGCTTACATTTAGGAGTTGTAAAGCAAGGTAGATCCTCTATCCAGCACCAGCTGCCGCTGCAAATTAACAGTTCATTGATATTGTTATGTTTAACTCCGCTGCAAATTGAGATAGATCAGTGTGATTGGAGCTTACGAGTTGCCATTTGATGAAAGGAAGCTAGAAGCTAAGTTCCTGAAAAGGAGAAGAACATAAACAAAGACTGGGAAGATGTAGTGAGGACAAAATTTTAGGCCGGCCATTGGTGAATAAATCTTACACGTTTGATTGCTGACAACTTGCTGTGACTGATCCAGTGAAGTCATTGTGAGATATATCTCTACAAAGAAATGGAAGAATGAGTATAATTCATCCATTAGGCTGAGCATCGAACCGGACGGAAAATCGAAATTTTGAATTTGGATAAATCAAAACCGAACCAAACAAACTCAGTTCGGTTTTGAACCGAATCAAACCGACCATTAATATTAAATGGTATATATTGCGTACCGGTGTCACTCACAAGACAAAATTTCTATATGTATATATTTTGCAATAAAAAATATATAGAGCTTACAGAATAAAAAATCAATATTTATAAATCAAATCTATTTCAACCATTAATTTAATGTTAAAAGATTTAAGTAAATTATGAAAAGATTAATTGGAAAATGGAGAGATGAAGTGTTGCACGGGATGAGACTCGAGAGAGATAAAACGAAGTCGGATGCAGACTGGGTGTGGTGCACAAATCAAAAGAGAAATGGAGTAGAAAATAAGGATTTATTGTAGTTGCATAAAATAATCGGTTTAAACCGAAACTGAACCGAAATCTCAAAATATGTAATCTGAAAAACCTCGGTTCGGTCCAAATTTTCGGTTTACCCGAACCGTGCATACTAACGACATCCAAGAATGAGTAATATTCATCTCAGAGATGATGAAGCTAAGCTAGTACATTATAAGAAGAACTCTCACATGTTATCCTTGCTGCTTACTATCCAGCCGGGTACTGATCCATTCAGCGAATTGTTTGTCAGAAACCTACAGCAGTTCATTACACATTCCATGACAAAAATGTTAAAAAAGACAAGTTGAAGAGAGTCAAAATGTAAGATAAATCTGTACTTACATATAGTTGAGTTTATTCTGATTCAGATTCAGATTCTGGAAAGTGGTTGGAATAGGCCCAGTTAAGCTGTTGAAGCTCAAATCTCTGAGAGTAAACTTAAATTGAGGACCACATAAAATTTAGTGGATAGCTATTAGCTAATATTAAGAGGAAAAAATAAAAATACAACTTACAAAATCTTAAGTTGTATCATATTTCCAATGTATTCAGGAATTGGCCCAGTGATGAAGCAATTGCGCATTACCCTGAATTCAAATGGTACACAAACTGTGAATTAATCATATTTGTTACCTTATTTTCGTTTGTCTGTTATAACTAGAATGGAACTCACAGTGTCGATAAATTACTCAAAGCCGACAAATTGGGAAATGTTATTGTAGATCCTCTAAGATCAGATATTCTCCTGGAAACAAAGACACACTTGTTACAACCTGCAATTATAAAGTAAAATAAAATAAAATAGGGGAGTCATGTTCAAACTTACAGTTCAGTTAATTCTGTTAGCAAATTTATGGTGGAGGGAATTGGTCCCTCCATATCTGTGCCTTGCAAATGCCTGGAAGATATTGAGATAAGTTGACAATAAAAACTTCTGAAAAAGCCAAGGAGAATGAAGAATGATACCCACAATTTTGTGATCTTCGTCCAGTTGCCAATGAAACGCGGTATCTTCCCTGATAAACTACTCCCGTCTATCCGACTACAAGTAAGAAAGTTGTGCTTAAAACCCGGATTCGAAGATGATTGACAACTACAGAAACCAGATTACTTACAAGTCAGTGAGATTTTTAAGGTTGCCAAACGTTTGTGGTATTGTTCCTGTGAAGTTGTTGCCGGATAGTAACCTATTTGTAAAGGAAAGACATAGAATGTGCGGAATTGTCTAAGAAAAATAGACCAGTCCATGATAAAAATGGATAAATAAGCTCAAAAGAATGAGAGGGGCTCCTTACAATCTTCTCAAACTTTTCAAATTTCCCAGGCTTTGTGGAAGCTGCCCTCCAACAAAGTTGTTGTCTAATATCCTGCAAATAAATCAATTGATGATCATAAGAAACTCAAAATGAATTAAGGGCCCGTTTGGTTTGAGCCTATGGAAACGGTAACGGAAAGTAAACGAATCTAGTCCACATTGGCATCATGATACATTGATCAAGTTTTTTTATCTTGGCTTGGGCTCTAAAATTTGTGTGCCAAGAGAAGGGGGAAAGAAAATGATTTTGACAATTCACTCTTGTATTGGAAAACAAATACCTTCATCATAATGCCAAGAAAATGGGAAAATAAAATAATTTCATCATTTTGATCAATGAATAATAACATTAAATTAGATTACATTTGTTTCCTTTACGTTATCATTTCCATAATTTAAAGTAAACACTGCATTCTATATCTAACAACTTACAATTGCTGGAGGGTGGAAATTTGACCAATTTCCTTTGGAATTGAACCACTTATGCGGTTACCAACAAGTGCCCTGCAATATCTAACCAGTTAAAAAGGCTCTATTGTTGACCTCTGGAAAGAACTAGCCGGCCCCTCTACTTACAATGTGACTAGAGGAATTTTTGTCAAATTGGCGGGTATGGATCCGTTGATGTAGTTCCTACTGAGGTCACTGATGAATAAGAACAAGTAATTAAACATCCTTAAATAAAATTGTAAAACAATTTCAACAAGTATATATGAAGCAATGATGTTGAGGTGAAGCTACTTACATCTCTTGGAGTTTAGTAAGACTTGAAAATTCATTTGGTATAACTCCGGAAAGATTGAGACCCTTGAGTTGGCTTTTAGGCCACAGCAATTTCCAAGAGACTTAGGAAATGAGATTATAAGATCGATATACATAAAAGTGCAGAGTAATAAAAGCAGGAATCAATGAATCATACATGTTTGTAATATGGCAAATTGTGCTTTTGTTATATGAGCAATCACAAGTGACATTGCTGCGGATGTCAATGGAGTGGCTGATGATGTTGTTGAAACTTGTAGCGTGATGTTGGCAAGCTGTTTGACTGACTCTCCAATATTTCTTGATGTTCAGTTTGCGTGAAATTGCTTGTAGAGCTTGTACTACATTCAATATGGATTCACCAACTTATATATACATATGAAGCAAAACTAACGGCAACAATATGAAAGGGAGTTGCCTATATAAAAATATTATAATGGGAAGATGAGATTAGAACTCTTTTTTTTATTATTATTAGGAAATGAATTAGGGGACTCCTCTATCTAGAGATGAACCGTCCTAGAACATCCTTACGATCGCGAAGATCTAGATTGGCTATACAATCCGATGAAATTGATATGTAGTGAAATTTAGCTATAAAGTTTGCCACAGTGTTAATTTTCCAAAAAATGTAAGAAATGCGACAGGAGGTGAATTGTCGCAAGTCGAAGAGAATATCTACTTTACATTTCGTAATATTAATATTTAACATTGTTGATATAAAAAAAAGTAACTCCCTCCCTTTTCAATTCTACTCGTGTGAGAGGGGAGTCAATGTTCCAAATTATTTGTCATTTTGATAATATCTATATAAATATTTGCAGTTTTATTAAAATTATTTTTTCAAAGTACATTGAAAATGAGAAAAAAAGTATTAGGAATTACATATATTAACTACTTTTCATTTCTATTGGTTGCGTTGTGAATTAAACAAAAAAAAGTGTTAACATTTATAACCCGTTGTCAAAATTTGACCCGATCCACGTTTTTTGGGTTGAGTCCCGACCCGAAAAATATTGGATCAAAAGTAATTCGACCCGAAAATTTCTGGATTGATCAATGCAAAACAATTTATATTTTATACATTAAATATTATAATATATTTTATTATTAAAATATTATATAATAATAATTTATTATTTATTATTTGTCATTTTAATTAAAATATTATTTTAATATTCATTTTATAAAATTTTGACATGAAGCTCTCGACTCGCTGGGTCGACCTGAATCCGTACCTGACCCACAACGACCCAACCCACAATCGACCCGCAAACTTTGACCCGCAAACTTTGACCCGCAATCGATCTGACCCGGTACGCTTAAACCCGAACCCGACCCGTTTAACACATTATAAGTGTATAAAGAAGTTCAATTTTATTGTATTTTTAGTCCAAACAGGCAAACAACAAATAATAAAAAGCTGATGAAGTATTTTTTAACCATAACTTTCAAAGACGGAATTAAAAAGTACGAAAACTTGGAAGCTAACATTTGATTAATTATTTTTAATAGATATTAACATAAAACTTATACTATGATAATCTGTACTGAATACACAATTCCCACAAGTATAGTGTTTTTACTCCGAAAACACTAAAATAAATAAGAATGTATCAAAATTTCTTACCCATGTGGCCATGTGTCTGATTCGATTTTTAGATTTTACGGAGTACAAGATATGGGAGTTTACACTTCCATTGAAAAGATAATTACGATTTCTTCCGATTGTTTTTTAACCACGAGAAATCTAACATCCTATATATTGATTATTGACCAAAATACTTCCATTTAAATATTTTGAACCAAACATAATTAGTTTAATTAACTCCCATAAATCTAAATTCACGAAAAATACTCCCTCCCATAACTTATTTACATGGATTTAAATTACGACGATAAACTTTTCACGGAAAATGGCGGAGAAAAAACTAGTCAAAAACCAAATCAAGAAACGGCCGGCGGTTCTTGACAAAGAAATGAACCGAAGAGTTAATATCCACTGCGCTGGAGTAACAGATAAGTTGAATCAATAATAAACGGAGTTTAATTTTTCAAGATTTACCTTCATCTTTCGGGATGAGTTGAGCACGAGATTTAAACTCGGAGAAGGAATTGCAGAGGAGCAACAGCAACATCAGAGCGGACAAACTGGAGAGAGAAACTGGCGGATTCATGGATTCTCCGGCGAAACTGTGGCCCTGAAATCAATCCGCGTTGGCGGCGACGATGGATGTAACGGAAAAGAAGAGGATAACGGTTTTTTTCCCGCGGGGTTAGAGAGAGCAGACGAAGTTACGAACTTGGGAAGGGTGCTCAATTCACTTGGTAACTTTTATTGAGAGACAACTCTCTTGGGTGTAAAAAAATTCGCGTAAATGCAACTTAGCACCCATATTTGCATAAATTACGAAAAAATAAAAGATTAGGTTGATCTACTGAATCTTGATTGGTTTGGTCCGAAAATTTTGAAACTTAAGTCTGAAATAAATAAAATATGTACAGCCCTGTATGATTTAATAATGAAAGCCAAGTAGGCAAGTTTAATTTCTGAAGTACACTTTTAAACATGTGAAGAGTTCTCACCGACTGCATGCTTTTAACTAGACATCACAAGTGGAAAATATTAAACCAAATCCTGAATCTTAGCATATCATGTGTCATGATTTCCCAGAGATTGTACCTATTAATATTTTTGTAACTTTTGTGGTTGAATTTCTCTTCTGCATTACGTTTTTTAATCCATGTCCTAAAAAACTAATATCCTAAATAGTTTAGACCTCTTTTTTTTTTAAATAAAAATCTCTTATAAATGAGATTACCTATATATTTCCAAAATGAAGTTTTTAATATAAATAGGTTAGAAAAAACATTTTAATTATAATTGAAACCATAATGCGATATATCTTTTGTTCATATGAGGCACTAGACCAATTAAAACGTGAGAATGAGATTCGAATTCGGGATCTCGTAGTCACAGAATACCATGTTTGTCAGCTAATGTGATATATTGAAATATCTTATATGGTCATAACTAGAGGTTCCATGATATATCGATGTGCCCCTATTATAGTGATTGAGATATTGACCCAATTTGGGCAGTCTGGGTCAAATTTTAGATGAACGTAACCCACTTTTATAGTCAATCTCGACTCATAATTTTGTCAATCTTTATATTAGTGGAATAAGTAAAGTAAGTAGATGTAAAAGTGATAAACGTTTTTTTCAATGATTGTATGTCTCACTTAGCGTGTCTCTTATACTCCACTGTTAAGAAATAATTATCGTTCTACTTTTGTTAAGAAATATTTATCATTTTAGAGTTTTAGGTAGCGATTTATTTATGAGTTATGTGGTATGGTATTGAAAGTGGTACATAGTGATATTTTCTATGCAAATTCTCTTCATTCATTGGTTGAAAATAAGGTGAATAATTATTAAATTGTAGATTTTATATAAAAAAATTAGGAAAATTCTTGTTGGTGTTCCTGAGTTTAGAATTATTCATGTTGGTGTCCCACGATTAAGTTCTTTTCGGTTGGTGCCCCTAAGGTTTGAGTTTGTTTGTTTCGTAACCAAACTTGTTCGTGTTTGTACCATTTCAGTTCAAATTGATTAAATCCAAGTCCACCATTGTGTTCCCCGCCCTCAAATTAGTAAGATTTGACTCCTAAAATACCCAAATCCATGTTTGAACCATGTCGATTTGAATTCCCAAGCAACAACCCGTTTACGACCTTAAGAATTCAAATCGGAATGGTTCGAGTATGGATTTGATTGTTTTAGGAGTCGAATCCTACTAAGTTGAGGTCAATAAACATAATGATGAGCTTTGATTTGATCAATTCGAACCGAAATGATACAAATATGAAAAATTTCTATTACAAAACGAACAAACCAAAACCTTAGAGCTATCAACTGAAAAAAAACTTAATCGTGGGACACCAACAGAAATAACCTTAAACTCAGGGATACTAACAAAATTTTTCCAAAAATTTATAATATTTTAACTTAATTTTTTTTTTTTTTAATATTTATATTTTTTAATATTTATATTTAAAACTAAAATAACAAATATTACTTAACTGTACGAGTAATATTTTAAAAATTCAATACCCACATCACCAACTAGGCAACTATGCACTTCATTAGTTCATTAATTGATTATGTTTTTTTCTCTTTTGATCAGCATTGATGATGTGAATTACACACGAAGCAAGACACGAGAAGACATATTAAAAATGGAACAAGACATTTCCAATGAGATCCCCATCCCTAAGCATTCTAGATAAGACATTGGAATAATTTCAAGGATTGAAATTGAAATACTTTAATAATAGTATTTATTATTTTAGTCTTTGATATAATTATTAAAAAATGTAATTATTAATTTAAAACACTATAAAATTTGTCTAAAATTCACAACGATATAATTACTCATCTCATTTATAACCAATATAAAAAAAAATTGCATAAAAATGTCAATATATGTAATATCCAATAACATGTCTCGTAACTCATCAATAAATTACTACACAAAACTCTAAAATGACAATTATTTTTAACAACAATAAAATCCTAAAACGACATTTATTACCGAACATAGAGTATGTAAAACGTTACCTACCAAAAATAAAACCCATACAAAATGCTAGAGAAAAACAAATATTAAAGCACAACCAATCTAATTAACTTAAGGATAAGAAATGAAATAAATAAATAATTTCCGAGATCATTTCGATTAAAAATTTAAAGATCAAGATGAAATGTTAGCTAATATGTTAAGACTTACTCCCTCTGTCCCGCAAAGATTGTCCTGATTTGATCGGGTTCAAATGTCGAGACGGGTTTTGTATTGTTAATATCTCTAATTACATAACCCTAAAAATTATAATTTTTTGATATTATTAAAGTACTCGTTGAGACGAATCAAACAAGACCCTACATGATTATGTTTTTTCTTATATATTGGAAAAAATCTTAAAGATTCTCTTCAACGATGAACAATGTCCAAAAGTGAAACAGGACAAACATTTAGGGACAGAGGGGAGGGAGTACAATGGAATATACTTATATACCCTAATGTCACCTTTCTCTTTGTCTTTTCTCCCTCTCTCATTTCTCCTTTTTTTTCCCACTTATATAGTTATATTAGTATAAATCATTGGAGTTTTGATTTTGGTTTATTCTTCTTCATAATCTACCTCTTCACTACTAAAATACTCCCTAGTATTTGTAACAGAAGAAAAGAAGGGTCAATAAATTATGGTAATATGATGAGTAATATCTAGACCCGTCAAAAAGTGATCGAATCCGTTTTACCGACCTGACCGACCCGCTTTTGGATCCGACCCGACCTGAATGAAATTTTTGATAACCCGGATTTACCGAGACTGAACTCGACCAACCCGAACCCGACCCGATTAACAAATAAATATGGAGTATTAATAAAATATAACATAAAATATATATGATAAATGACATATAAATAATGATAATATGCTTAATATCCTAAAAAAGAGAATATTGTTGTACTTATATAATTTTTTATAATGTAGAAATTTATAAATTAATATAATAAAAATTTAAAAAAAAAACATGATTTTGGTCTACAAATATCAATTACATTAAAATAATTAATATTATTTTAATTCATTTCAACTTATTTTGACATATTTAAATTAGTTTTTAACTATTTAATAATATTAAAATAGTGAACAAAATATTTAAAAAATGACGCTCTTGACCCGTTGGTTAACCTGAACCGCCCGCTGACTTGTAATGACCCGACCGGCTTGACCTATTATCTGAAATGACCCAATCCGTTCTCAACCCAAACCCGAAATAACCGAACCGAACCCGACTTGACCGACCCGATTGAGAGGAATCCTTCGATATTTTTATTGTATCTAAACATTTTTTTTTTGTCGATCGGTACAAAAAACATGGAATCCTTCGATATTTTTATTGTATAGTATTACAAGATGTTCAAGGATTGTGATTTAAAAATGTTTTTTTACTTTACTTTAAATATATAAAAAGTGAAATAAAATTTATTATAATATTATATTAATTTTTCCAAATCATAGATACTAATATTGACTATATTTTATTTATTTTTAAAAAGTATTTTAGTGATGTTTAAACAATCATTACTATAAATGGTATAAATTCAAAAGATGTTTGGACAATGTGGAAAATAGAAATTATAAAAATAGTAAAAAAATAGCATAGGTCTTCATGCCCTACACGAGTCTCGTTAATAACAATCTAATTTAAAATATTATTAATTATTTATGAAAATTAAATTAGTCAGTCTTACGTTTAATCTCTTGAACATTGGTGATAAGGTCTTTATATGATTAAAATTGAAAGTATATATATACACAAATTTGTATATATAGAAAAAAAATTAAGACTTTCATACATGTTGTATAACTCAATAAGAAAATATATAAATTAGATTTAAATAATAAAAATGATTAAAACATAAAGTAAGAGAAAAATTGGTTAAATTATATTCCCTCTGTTTTTTTTTTTTTATCGGGCTAGAAACGGGACTCATCTCAAACGGAGAGGCAGTCCCTACCCCACTCAATTAAATTGAGGGGGTCATGCCGCTCCCGGGGGTCGAACCCCCGACCTGTGGACAAGAGGCTAGTGCCCCCTCCACCAGGCTATAGGAGCCTCGGCTCCCTCTGATTTTTTTAATTGACGTTTTACCCTTCTAAATTTGATTTTATTTAACTGTCGTTGAGTATATAAAATTGAAAGATTCTAATTCTCCAACCATTAATTAACCTTGGAATATAAACACCATTTTCCAAAGTCTAGAAAAGTAATTATCCCGCCCAATATATATATATATATAGAGGGACGCTCCGGTAAAACGGTTATTATGGTAGAACCGAAGTATTAATTTGGAGCGTCGGATTGATGTTGATGGATGGTTGGATTAATGGATTATAGGATAGATATGGTAGAGCCCTAACCACCAAATCTAACCTAATAATGATATTATTAATAAAAAAATAATTAATTTTGGTTGTTACATGAGAGAGAAATTAAGATAATATTCTCTTTCCTAATCGATTTTGCTCTCATTCAAATATTTAAAATTTAAATGGGAAGAATATTTTAAAACGTTCGTGAATATCGTTACTGTGTTCACGAATATCAATCATTTGTTAATGAATATCGTTCATGTTTGTTTGAATATCGATTTCTATTTAATAAGTGAATATTTAATATCTTAAAATTTTGAATATCATCACTTAAATCATGAATTTCACCACTTGATAATATGAATATCTCAATTAATCACGTGAATATCAAATTCACTTACATGAATATCACCACTCAATTAGTGAATATCACTACCCATTTTGTGAATATCGCCCACCACCCAATTACATTAATATAGTCACCCAAGTACATGAATATCATCACCTAATTACACGAATATCACCACCCAATATCTTCGAAGCTTTGATTCATGGCAGTAAGGTTTAACAATGACATTGTCGCGTCGATTTTGGGTCGCACAGTCGCACGATCAACCTGAATATCAATATTATTATAATGAATATCAACATCATTATATTGAATATCACATCATAAATTTTGAATATCAACTATTCAACGCATGAAACCTCATGAATATGAACAACATTATAGTGAATATCACATCATACAATTTGAATATCAATTGCAAATAGTATAAACAACACCATCAACAAGCAATTTGAATACTATAATAGCGATATTCATTCCATATGTGATGATAATCACGTATTTTGTACGCCTAGTCATACAAGTAAGTAGTCAATATTCATAAAAACCGTGTCAATATTCGGAGTTTAATTTGCACATGATCGGGAGAAACATCCAAAACAAAATGCTAGATAACCTAACTACAAATAATGGACGGAATTCATAAACAGATTCTGGCTTTTGCTATCTGATACAGAAGTAGACAAGACAAAATAACACAAGAATGAATCCATTAAAGGGGCAATTAAGATTAGCATGGGATTAGAAATTAGGGTTTTATAATTTGTAGAGGAAATAGCCAGGAATTTGGGGAAATCAGAATAAACCAACAAACGATTCAGACTGGTATGAGAGAATGGAGATCAGTGGAGGGAGAAGTACCGGAGAAGGACGATGAGAGGAGAATGGCCAAGAAACTCCCTGGTGTTCGCTCTTCAACGACATCAAGGCCGACGACGACGGGAGATCCGTCGACAGTCATCCCGTCGGTGAGATCTCCGACGCGGAACAGAGAGTACAACAGCGGTAGGAGCGCGTGCCTCGACAGAAACTCCCTGGTGTTCGCTCCTCTACTGTAAAACATTTTGCTGCTCTCATCGTCCTTCTCCGGTACTTCTCCCTGCAGGAACTGCTCCCTTTCAATTGGTGAACATGGGCATCCAGCCTCTTGAAATCCACATTTTGCTGCTCTCTGCAGGAAAACAGAATGATTCAACAATTCAGAGAGAAATTAACACATCGCAAACACAGGAATATAACAACGCCCAATCAATTCCCCAGAACGACGGCAAACATATTTACCTCCATCTGGTTTCTTTATTTGTCAACCCTATCCATCAGACCACCCCCAGGATACGGCGGTTGCGGCGGTCGCCGGTGAGCAGGTTAAGACGGAGAAGAAGCGGACGTGTCGAGGCTGGAGCTTCGTTGTCTGCCAGCTGCTCGACGAAATGCCTGACCCATTTCTTCTACGCTTTTCTTACCTTTTTTTCAGTAGACCAATTCCGATCTTGATATTCGTTCAGAGTTTTGGCACATAAGCGATGGATGTTTGGATTTTGACGGCGGGGGAACGGTGGCGAGGACAGAGATGTAAAGTGGCATCCAGTCTCTTGAAATCCACATACCTGGATGACGGATTTGAGTGCGCGGACCACCAAATCTCTGCCCGGATCTTCCTCCCTTCGACCGCTTCTCCCAATCGGAAGCTCCCTCTCATCGTCCACTACCACGGCGGCGGATCGGTCTTAGACGCCATCACGCTGAACTTCCTCAACCTTCTCGCAGCCACCGGCGGATCGATCCAGTCACCGGCGTCCAATCCAAAGACGTCGTCATCTCCCCGGACCACCAAATCTCCGCCCAGATCTTCCTCCCTCCGACCGCTTCTCCCGATCGGAAGCTACCTCTCATCGTCCACTACCACGGCGGCGGAAAGAGAGAGATGAGTAACTGAGAGAGAGGGTCGGTTCATCTTCGAATGGAAAGAGAGATAAGTAACTGAGAGAGGGAGGGTACGGTTTTTCAAATAGGAAGGTGAAGATTTTGAGGGATTTTGATATCCCTAAAATCACGGGGAATAAAAAATCTGGTGTGTGTGCAATTTAGTATAAAAATTTACACCCTTTTAGTTTCAATCGAGACCATTGATTTGATTTTAATCTAAAGGTCATTATTTGTACTTTCGTTTTACCCTAGTAGGCTATTTTACTAGATCTTAATTATATATATATATATATAGAGGGGCGCTCAGGTAAAACGAGTCTTGTGGTGAAACGGGTGCATAATTTTGGAGCGTTGGATTGAGGATGATAAATGGCTAGATTAGGAGAGAGAAAATAGGGTATAGTGGGGGTGTGAAATATGGAATAAATATCACCACTAAAATAGGCAATTAGAAGGAGATTGGAGAGAGAAAGATTGGAGAGAGAAAACATGGATTTGGTCCAAAAATTTCTAAACCGCTCTGCATATCGATACAAAAAATCTGCATATCGACACGATAATTGTGAATAACGTTTAATGTTCTTCGCATATCTGTTTATTTTGTTCATGTTCCATCGTATTCATGCTGATATTCACTATCTTATGTGTGATATTCAAGTATGGTGAGTGCTTATTCATTATGTATATAATGCATCCACTGAATTGAAACAAAATTGTGCATATCAAAACACATTATTTGATTATCGTTCAAATATTTCTGAATATCTGTTATTCGGTATCATACATATCTCATCCACACAAATGAATATCATAGTCATGGTCAAGGAAATAATTCATAATTACAAGTTGCATATCATACAAGTAAATTCTGCATATCACGTTATAAAAAATGCATATCCCATCCACATAATTGCATGGCCGCGATCACTGCCCTTGAACCGCTCCTGCGACTTGTTCTTTCCTAGCACTCATCGAGATCTTCATTGGCCGCGCTCGCGGCTTATTCTGCATATCAATGTATAGAAAATGCAAAAGTCATCCACATAAATGAATATCACATTCACGGCCAATGAAATAATCTATCATAAAAAATTGCATATCATACAAGTATATTCTGCATATCAATGTATGGAAAATGCATATCACATCCACACAAATGAATATCACAATCACGACCAGTGAAATAATCTATAATAACAAATTGCATATCATACAAGTATTATCTGTATATCAATGCATGTAATATGCATATCCCTTCCAAAAATAACAAAAGGGAAAAAAATAACAAAAGGGAAAAAAAATAACAAAAGGGAGAGACGATTTATAATGTAATTATTTTATATTCTGCATATCACTTTATTAAAAATGCATATCACATCCACACAAATTACATATCATACAAGTATATTCTGCATATCACTTTATTAAAAATGCATATCACATCCACACAAATGAATATCACAATCACGACCAGTGAAATAATCTAAAATAATAAATTGCATATCATACCAGTATTATTAGCATATCAATGCATATCCCTTCAACACTAGATATGTTTCGGCCTTACTAATCTCATCCACCATAGTATCTTCATTGAAACCGATCAAGAAAATAACCTCCATTGCAGCTGCAAACATGGGCAAAGTTTTAATCATCACAAGCTTTGGAATGCTATCAGAAAGGTATTAAATATGTACCAAATTACACAGTAATACGTCTCCTACCTCCCAAATCCTCCAAAAATCAGTATGAGTCTGCTACACAGTAATACGTCCCTTGGGCACTGGCGCGCCAGATCCATCGCGTCGTCTCCCTGCTCCACTCGCCGCCGACGACGAACGGGCGATCCTCCACCGACCGGAGAGCTCCCCCTCCGACCCCTGCCTCTCTCTTCCCTGCCGCGCATCCGCACCCCTCCGAACACCAGATCCGTGGCGGCTAAGGTTGGTTCGGAACCCCAGATTCTCGTCGCCAGCGACTCGATCCGGTCTTCCTCCTCTCTGACCGGACTAGGCTTCTCTGCTTCTTCCGGGGTGCCTCCCGCCGTTCGCAGGCCCGGAATCTCCATCGGCGGTCACTGCGTGGTTGTTCGCGTGAACCCCGATTTCCGCCTTTGTTTCCCTTCGCTTCCCCGCGGCAATTTCCGCCCGGAGATTTGCTTTCGCCGCCTGCCTGGCCGCCTCCAACGCTTCCCTAGCGGCGGTCAACTCGGACGCCCTGGCGGCAAGGGCTTCTGCCGCCTCCGCCAGCATCCTATCTTTCTCTGCGATCACCGCCTCTGCTTCAGCCTGGTAGTGGGCCATCTCTGCTGCCACTGACGAGTCGCCGGCGAGAGAGGGGTCTTCGATCCATCGAGAGAGAGAGAGAGAGAGAGAGAGAGAGAGAGAGAGAGAGAGAGAGAGAGAGAGAGAGAGAGAGAGAGAGAGAGAGAGAGAGAGAGAGAGAGAGAGAGGGTTGTGGACTGTGGGTGAGAGCATGAAGATGACGATGAGAGAGCTATGGAAACGAGGCAGTTGAATGAGAGTTAATCGTGGAAAGAGGATATTTAATATCCCATGAAATCAGGAAATAGGAAGGATTTGGTGTGGGTGATTCCACATTTTAATTTTGTGTCCCTCCAAATTAGATCTTAACCCTTAATTCTAGTCTAATCCAACGCTCCTTATTTATTCACCCGTTTCACTATAAGAGGTTGTTTTACTAGAGCGTAAGTCTATATATATATATATTAAAGTAAAAGAATTTAGAGCCACCATATTTATTCCGGCCCCACAAATCTTAGGTGTCAATTTGTGGTTAATCCACTTTTTTTTATTAACAATATATTTCAATTTATCTATATCAATGTTAAAACAACCATATCAAATCTTAACACAACAAATCTCAACAAAACAAAATTTCAAATTTAAACGATAATTATTAATTAACATATAAAAATATTTTGATTTGGATGCAAAATTATCATTAACACTTTCCAAAATTTTGAACGTTTTTTTCCCCAAATGTTGTATTCAAAATTATTGTTAACACTTTCCATTTTTTTTATTGCTAAGACGGTTTTTTTTCCCCAAATTTTGTATGAACGTTTTTTTCCCCAAATTTTTTACTCAAAATTATTGTTAACACTTTCCCAAATTCTGTTTTCAAAATTATTGTTAAGACTTATTTAACTCTATAGTTCGAACTTATAAATTTATCATTTTTATTAAAAAATATATATATTTATTTATAATCATGTAAACATATTTTATATTTTAAATATCTAATTTGTTGAAAAATAATATTGCTACAAATCAGTTAAAATACCACTCTTTTAATATAAAATTATTATGTTCTTTATAAAAATAAATTAATTAAAATTTTAGTTCTTCAATATTTGATTTGATATATTTTTTTAAAAAGATGAACTTTTAGTTATGAGAATGACAAAATATTAAGTTTGATCATGTTTTAAAATCACACTCTAATATATATTAAAAACACTAACAAATCGAATCAAATAATCATATACTATTTTTTGTGGAACTGATCAATAATATTTGTAACAAATCTCTAATATTAACATTGAGCCAAAATCATAGATGTTTAAATTATAATTTCATCATTCAATGATTGTTCATGATCAGATGATAATTAATATATTTTCAAGTATGAGCATATGAAAACTATCAAGAAAAGTTTTATGGATTACATGAAATTGTTAAAAAAAAGTCATATCAATATTGTCTTCAAAATTATTGTTAACACTTTCCCAAATTTTGTGTTGCATACTACATATATATGAACTTTTTTTCCCAAAATTTTGTCTTCAAAATTATTGTTAACACTTTCCCAAATTTTGTTTTCAAAATTATTGTTAAAACTTATTTCACTTTATAGTTCAAACTTATAAATTTATCATTTTTATTAAAAAATATATTATAACAAATTTATATATATTTATAATCGTATAAACATATTTCATATTTTAAATATCTAATTTGTTAAAAAAAATATTTCAATATAATCTATATACATATTAAATTCATCATTCTTTCGAGTCACCAAAACGCTTTTAGGTCTACTTTATTTATGTGCAAGAGTATGATTTTTTTTTTAAATTTATTATTATATCAAATTACATAGAATGTTTTTAAATAAATGTGTGCCCATAACAAATTGACTTTTTACTTACATTCTGATATTATTTAATTAAGCAAAATGTGTTTGATTTGATTTGATTAGTTCAGATCTCATTATTAATTATTAATTATTAATACATTAATATTTTAATTAGATTTTTTTATAAGACTACAATTTCACGATTTTTATCAAGTCATATGTTGAGCTTCAACTAACGTTATGAAAATTAAATTTTGTACGTTCAGGTAAATTTAAACCATGCTAACTATAAAATAACTTATATTGATAACGTAACACATCAAATACTTTTTTTTCTATTTATAATTGATTATGTATTTTTGCTTTCACGATCTCATCAATTTCATACGATGAAAGAGAAAGTGAATCAAATGAGTTGGATCGGAAACCATGCATCCAAAATCCCGTATATATAAATACACTCACAAATTTAGCTATATACAACTTATGATTAATATTGTACTTCCTTTCCATAACACAATCAAACTATTTATTTCTCAATTCATCTTAATCATAATAAGCTTTTTTGACATGTAAAATTGTAGTTTTTTCTTCATTCTTTATACGTTAGTCACTTCTTTTAACAAATTTTCAACAGCTTAATCTTAATAAGAATTTTATTGTGTTTTGGGTATTATTTTTTATTATAGACATCAAACCAAAGTTTTAAATTTAAATATTATTTACTTGATGTGATAAATTATTGTTCATGATATCAATTATTTTGTTTGTGTTCTTAAGTTGCTTATATTTCCTTTAACAACAATTATTTTTAAGCATTGAGCAAATTTAACCAACGTCAACATTCAAAAGCTCATTACTCAGCAAAGATCGCTCAAAGCTAATATAAATGTTCATTGAAATAAATTGATGAATTTGATAATTTTCTAAATTATTTACATTTATTAGAAGTTTTACTATTAATTGTTATATAAAATTTTATAATTGTTTATATTGAATTGTTGAAACACGATTTTTAATCAAAAAGATAATTCTCACAAAAAAAAGCTTACCCATATTTTCACTAAATATTTTACTTTTTTGTATGTTTAATTATATATCTTCTAAAATTATATGTTGATGTGATAATATATTACTTTAGCATATCATTTTTCTTTTAGTTTCTACAAATTTATTATGATATATGTGAACAATATTGTTCAAATTTTCTTCATTTTTACTAATATAATGAATACATAATTAATATTTTATTAATAAAATATATACAAATTTTTTATAGTTTATATTAATATAATATAATTTCATTAGATATATATATAAAAATAATATTAAATATATACTAAAATAACACTTTAATAAAAATATACCGTTCATGACACGGGTTATGGACTAGTTAGTCTAAAAAGCAACCACTATACATGTCTCACATCATTTTGGAGTATCATATTTTTATAATTTACGGATTAATATGTATGAGAGATAATTAAGCTTATATTTTTTTGGGGCTTTAAAAATGAACATTGCCATAATTAGGTGAATTTTATCTTAGAAAATTTATGATAAACTGTAGTACAAATTACGGTCACGTAAAAGTATACGAACTTGTATACCTGGATTTTCCCAAGAAAATATCATGGAATTCTTTCTGCAAGAGCGTTCAAGGTCAAAAAACGTAAAATTGCAAGATTCTACTTTCTCTCTCCAAAACGTTTGAATCAAATTCTGCTCCGTTGACATGGCTTTCTCTTTGCAATTAATTCCCAATCCCCCTCCATTTCCATCCCTTCGCCCGGTGAAAATTTCCTCCACGTCTGCAACTCATCTCCGCAATCACACCCTCAATTTCACTACGACCTCCATTGATGAGCATCAATTTATCCGTTCAATTCCCTTAAATCCCCGACGAAAAATGTCCCAAATCTTCACAGCAAGAGCAAGCCCTTCTCCAGATTTCGTAGCCTCTCTCTCTGGGGCTATTAATTTCATGAAATCAAATCCAGCCAATTGGCAATCGGCACTTTTATCGAACGCTATAATCTTTCTTTTGGGCTCCCCAATTTTGGTCACCGGCCTCTCTCTTCCTGGGATCGCGGCTGCCTTTCTTTTGGGTAGTTTAACTTGGCGCGCTTTTGGCCCTTCTGGATTTTTCCTCGTTGCTTGCTACTTTGTACTCGTAAGTTTCTGAATACATTAGCTTGATCTGGTTGGCATTACTTTATAAGTTGTACAATTCCTTCAATAAAATTAGGCTTTAAGTGTTTCTGTATACAGTGGACATTATAGTATTTGTCATTATCATCTGCATGTAAGCTTTTATTTTTTGTAATGTGGTTCTGGACTTCTGATTCTAGTTGTTTAAACTGTAAGGTGACCTGTTCTAATTTGGCTTTGGTGTATAGAATTGGGAATTAGGTTGTAATTGGAATTCTCCTGGAGTTTTTGTTTGGTTAATTGGAATTGGGTGGAGTTTAGGTCAAAATTTGAGTTGAGCTAGGAGTGAACCAAACCCAGTAGAGGAATTGATTTGAGGAATGAATTTGGAGACCACCAATTTTGTACACAAACATGGGTCCAACCAAAGGCGAGAAGATGTGATATGGTTCATTATAATGGTGTGTGAACTTCTTTATCATGAACTAACGAAGTTAGTTGTGTTCTTTTGTCTAGTGGCTGAATATCTTTTCTTGAAGCTGTGCTGTTTAAACTTTAAAGTGCTATGAGAATTGATATTTTTTTTTTTAGGTTTGAAGTCTGGAACTGCAATTTCAATTAGCATGCAACTAGTAACTTGGTCTTTTTAAAGTTTTTAACTTATAAATCCTTGGGATATAGAATGCATTAAATTGCCTCTCCCTCAGTTTGATTCGTCCATTTGGAGACGTTAGGGAACTGCGGCAACAAAGGTGAAAATGGCACAAAAGGAGGCCCAAGGTGTTGCTGAGAAAAGGAAAGGAAGAAGAGGACCGGCAAGTGTTATAGGTTCCAGTGCAGCCGGTTGTGTTTGTGCTTTCCTTTCAATAAATGGAGTTGGTGGAAAGGCCTTGTCTCAGCTTTGGCTGCTTGGATTTGTTGCCAGCTTCTGTACTAAGTTGAGCGATACTGTCTCAAGTGAGATAGGGAAGGCATATGGCAAAACAACGTAAGGAGTAAACTCCTAATCTTACTAATTTTCTTCAGTTTGTATTTTAATAAATTCTATAACTTGCGGTTGCCCCTTTAATTCTACAATGGTGCAATGTAATGTCTGGTATACTTCATTACTCATTAGCTGGGTCAGAATATGGCATAGTGGTTAGTAATAAAATCGAGAAAAAGGATCATGAAAAAGAAGCACAATTAATAATCTGTATGGAGAAATTCGGCATGGAAACATGATGTAGAGACCAAGTTTTATTTTGTGTTTCTTATATTTCACAGATTGGAGCCAGAGAGAACCTTCCGCGTTGATTTGCCTAGAAAAGTCATCTAGAACTACAATGATCTTATATCAACAAAATTTACATTCCTCAGCTAATTATTAGATTCACATGTTACATAATTACATTTTATGTTTAAGTTGATATTGACGTGCTTCTAATTAGTCTTGAACATGAAGAGCAGGTATCTTGTTACAACATTTAAGGTTGTTCCTAGAGGAACAGAAGGTGCTGTAAGCGCTGAAGGAACGCTCGCAGGATTTGTAGCTGCGGTTCTTCTTGCATATGTTGGTTGTTTGACTGGCCAGGTATATTCTCTCCCCGAAAAACATGCAAACACACACAATAAAATCTAAAGAAAGTTTGTAAGATTGGTTTTATTATCAGCAAGCTACAATGTCCCAACTTTTATGTAATGTGTAACAGATAAATGCAACAGAAGCAGCAATATGTGTGTTAGCTTCACAGCTTGCAAATTTTGGTGAAAGTGTTATAGGTGCTTCTATCCAAGACAAAGAAGGATTCAAATGGGTAAGCAAACAATTTCTCTAATTTTAGTACTTTGGCAGTTATTACCTTAATGATATTGCTTCAATTATAAATCTTTGCTCTTATTGCCTCCATATGTCAGTTGGCTTCCTCATTGGCCTGCAATCTATAAGCCTCTCACCTTATTTGATCTCTGTATGCACAGCTTAACAATGATGTTGTAAACATCATCAACATATCAATGGGTGGGGTCATAGCTGTTCTGATGCAACAATTTTTACTCCGCAATTGGCAAAGGTAAGAGTTAGACTTCTCAATCATCACGCCATCTGCATAATAATTAATCTGCCTGCCTTGAAGAGTTTAAGATTATATTCACTTTTGAATTGGTCTTGCAATGATTTTATTTATAAAAATACAAAGTGTATTGCTTTTTGGTGGCAATATACTTCGTATTTTATGATTAAACTGTTCTCTCTGGCCTTGAGTACAACGATATCTGATGTTATCTTGTTCAAAACTCTCTCCCTTTGTTTCGGTCAGTTTTGAGTCTTATTAGACGTCAATGAGATAACACTTGAAATCTTGATTGATGTATAGAATAATGTGATGCGGACACAGTGAAGCTCTTAGAGATCGGCTTTACAAGGCAGGGTTGCTAGAAAAGAAAATGGAAGAGAAGGAGGTGGCAAGTTTATAGGTTACAAAGTGGAGGCTGAATTTGATTGTCTTTAGCAGCAGGAGAAAAAAATAGAGTGAAAGTTTGTATTTTTGTAATGGACAAGACTCAAGAGGTTGCAAAAAGCTGTTTATCCTTTGTAATGCATACATGTATTAGTTGTTGGTTTCAGGGAAAATGGAAAGGTAAGATTCATATACTACAATGGGATTAAGTCACATTACCACACGTTGAAACCAGACCCATAAGCTGAGTTTTTCTACATCATCTCTTACATATATAGCAGTAGAGACCATACAAGAGGCTTCAACAGAAAATGTGGCTATATTGCTAACAAATCCTAACTAACATTACAATGTGAGCATGAGCATCAGATTGTGTAGGAGAAGATCAACATATATCAGGGACGAAAGCTGAGTTATCCATCGGCTCCTGAGAAGTTTTCGTGCAGTTTAGCCCAGAAGTAGTGGTGGGCGGCGTAGGCACTTGTGGTACACTCCACGCAATGTCTGGCTCCTGCCCAGGGCATTTATCAAGGTTCAAGTTATCTTCAGATGCCCTTGCAATAGAGGAGGAGGCGGAAACTCCGAGCTTGCTGATGTCAGCCTGATGTACAAATGATGTTATGTTGTTAGCCAAATGATCATCAGGCACAAAACAAGGTTATATATCATACAACATGACATTAGGAGAAACTGAGCATCTTTAGCATACCTTTGATGATCCATGATCAGCATATTCAAAAACATGGTTGAATTCGTCAAGTCCATCAAAATCATCTAAAAGCCACTGTTGAAAGGAACTTACAGCAGCATCACCAACCTCGCCTTGAACAGGTGGCGCTTCTGTGTATTCTTCAGACAATGGAACTGGTGCACTCCTCTTTGCAGGAGTCAAGTTCCCTACTTTGCTCTTCACAGGCATCATGTTGTTGTGTAGAGAAGACGCTGACATTGGAGCGTTCCTCTTGGATGTAGAATGAGTGTTCATACCCGATACCTTCTCTGCAGACGGTGACTTGTGAGTTGAAGAAGATGGGCTCGGTTCTGAAGGTTCAAGCCCAATTCTTACTCCGGTGAGCAAGAATCTCTGATGAGACGAGACATTGGGATTTGCAGTGTGTATGGCTACGTCGCACTTCCTGCACATTAGAGCTCGGTCCTCTAGACAGAAGAAATAGCCAGGCATCTCCTGCAAAGATACAGGATTCACAACAGCTAGTTACATAAAAAAAACCATGTCTCCACTACATCAACATGAGAAGTGATACAAGCACACTTAAATTGCAGACAACAACACTTTACAACCAGTTTCAAGCACACTTAAAACTGCTCTTTACCTCTGTGTATGTTTCAAAAGAGACATTTAACAGTTCAATTTCAGTGATCAAGAAATCCACAAAAGTAGTGAATATAGATGCTCAGCTCTCATTGAACTGAAAATGCTGGATAAATAACTACCTTGCATAACAACAAGTTCTAGTATAGTAATCACTATTATTCATATGTTCTTTAAAAATGGGAAGATCAGCCACAAAATACGCATACGCTTTCTACTGTAAAACCACAACTATAATCAAGATAAAACCCTAGAGATTGAGTCATCTACCAAAATTTTTAACTTTTTAAATCATAATCCTATAAAATATCCAGAACCTCAAGTTAATATTAATAAGCCTAAAAAGGTGAAAAAATTAACCAACAACAGAGGAGGAAGAAAATCAATTGAATTATTAGTCCCAAAGAATTATGTGTTTAAATATCCAAAACCTCAGGTTAACCATCCTAATTCCTAAAAGCATCAAGAGGAAACGAGATAAGAAGAAAAAAACGTGAAACATTAAGAAACAACAAAAGGGAAAGAAAACCAATTGGATTGAATTGAATTGATACAGAGCTAACTATAAGAGAGGGAACGAACCTGACAGATATCACAGTTGGGCATCTGAGAAGATGAATTAGCAAGAGGGACCCTCTCGTGCTTACTGGCGAGCTTATTAGCGGCGTGAACGTTCCGGTCGCAGTCGGAGCACAGCGCCGCCTCGTCGGCGCAACACAGGACGGCGGCTTCCGCCGCCTCGCAGGCGCTGCACTGAATCTTCATCGTCCACCTCTCTATCGAGTACAGTTCTCCCGGAAAAAATCAGACACCTTTGTTGGAGCTATAGATATCTGGTTTGGAAGAAACTTCTTTTTGGTGGATTGGATTGGTCACAAATCATGCAAATATACAGTGAATTTGGACAATAACGGGGAATGTGTGGGAGGACTGAAAATCAGATTCCTTACACAAAAGAAAAAGATGAAAAATAGGGAAAAAGATTTAAGTATATCCAGTTTCAAAAATATACCCCATCGTAATAATCGGAAATTAGTGTGTGCGCACGCGTCTAAGTTACGAGTTAAGACTTAAATTTATTTTTTAAATACGATAAAATTATGTATAAATTTCATATATATATACCATTTAAACTTAAACATAAAATCATTATATTATAGTATAAGGTACGTATCGATATGTAATTATTAACATAATGATATAAAATAAAAATAAAAGTATGTAAGAAAAATATATATAATGAGTTAATTGTAATGATAGGATAATAATCTTATATCATTATATAAAGTTATGTATGTATACTATGTTATTTACGTTTGGATTCTCTAATTAAGGCTCGTTTGATATGATTCAGGAATTGGGTCGGAATCAGAATCAGGAATGACTTAGACTCTGTTCGGGAGAACTTAAATGGAGCTTATGAAACTTATCTAGCTGAAGTTTTAAATGATAAGCTTCATGACTCTCGTTCGGCATTAATAGCTTATGAAAGCTTATGGAACTGATTGTAACTGAAATTTTGGGGAAATTTTAATGTTGGGGGGTGGAACTTACGAAACTTATCATCTAGATGTTGATTTGAATTCATGAAATTGCCCGTGCATCCTTATACACTAGTAACTCATTCCAGTTCTCCATTAATTTTGCATGTAAAAAGCTCAATTTGGGGTTAGGAAAAAACCAGGAAAATCATTTGGAGCAAAATCTGAAAGGAATAGAATAAAGGGAAAAAAACACGAAATTAACTGGCTCTAATTCGCCATTAATTTAACCTGTGAAAAGCTTAATTTGGGGTTAGGGAATACAGTTAAATCATTTGGACCAAAATTTGAAAGGAAAGGAAGAAAGGGAAAAACGAATAAACTATAAATTAGGAGTGAAAGAAAATGGAAAGTAAGCGGTGTTCTCTAAAGGAAAGATGAATTCTAGTAGGCAAAAGAGCAATTGCCATTAAAGAATAGTGTGGAAGATGAAGAAAGCGGTGTTCTATGAAGGAAATGAGCCACTATTTCCATTCATGCAACACGTGCATATCACATGTTGGAGCTCTCCACTCATAAGATGCAACTCACATATCATACTCTTATTTATATTTTAAATACTCTTTTGGTAATTTTATCATCCATTTATATAAAATAAGTTTCATTTTATCGAACATATAACAAACTTATTTAAAAATATAAGTTATTAAATTCAGCTATATATTTCAATTTCTAATCATCTTCAGTTTTCAAATCATCTTCAGCTTCAGCTTCAGTCCGAATAAGCTCAAATAAGTTCTTAATTGCCGAACAGAACCTTATTCTCATTCCTGTAGCTTGTCGTTTGGTATGTTGTCGAAATGAGTCATTCGTGGACATACTATTTATTTAATAAAATAATTAATATTGTTTAATTATTTATACAAATAAATAATATTATTAAATGAAAATAATTAATATTATTTCATTATTTAATAAAGTAATTAATACTAATTAATTATTTAATAAAAACTTAATATTATTTAATTGTTTAATAAAACATTAATATTATTTAATTATTTAATAAAATATTTAATACTCCCTCCGTCCCATTATTTGAGTCATGTTTCTGTTTTTGACACTATTCACAGTTGAAGAGAATCTTTAAGATTTCTTTCAATATATAAGAAAAAATATAGTCATGTGAGGTCTTGTTTGATTCGTCTCAATGAGTACTTTGACAATATCAAAAATGTATAATTTTTATTAACATGTAATTGGAGATATTAACGATACAAAACACACATCGACAAGTGTGTAAAAAGAAACAGGACTCAAATAATGGGACGAATGGAGTATTATTTAAATATTTATTAAAATAATTAATATTATTTAATTATTTATTAAAAATAATTAATATTATTTAATTGTTTAATAAAATAATTAATATTATTTAATAAAATAATAAAAATTATTTATTAAAAATAATTAATATATTTAATAAACATAATTAATATTATTCAATGAAAATAATTAATATTATTTAATAAAATAATTATTATTATCTAATAAAAACAATTAATATTATTTAATAAAATAATTAATATTATTAATTATTTAATAAAAAATACTATTATCAATTATTTAATAAAAAATAATATTATTTAATTGCTTAATAAAATAATTAATATTATTTAATATAATATATAATATAATATATATGAAATAAGGGGTCGGTAAAGCTCGGGTACGAGTTCGGGTTGTGTTTCGGGTCGGTTAAATTTTATATGTCTAGTTGGAATGGATGATACCTCTACATTTTTTATGGAATCAAATACTTCATGAAGCTTGGAATCATCCATTCCATTTTTATCTTTACCAAACATAATTTTGGGAATCAGTCATTCTCATTCCCATTCCCGATTCCAAGGAATGAGAACCAAACACGCCCTTATAGTTTTCGTCTTGAAGATTTGATGCATGTCTTAAAGATGTTGTAGGAAAGGTTCTGGATTGAACAATGAGAATCAAATGACACTTGGATGATTTACTTCATTGATAGTTGACACCATTTATATAGATTTTTTTAAAAAATAAATAAATACTACCTTAGGCACGGGTTGAATTTTACATTTTATTTTTTTATAATGATAAAGTTATATATAAATTCTATATGCATATATAGACTTTTAAAATATGATGTAAATATTTGTAAAAGTCGTAGTTCTATACAAATTATGACACGTCAATATACGTGTTTGTATCTATCAAAACATGGTGTAAAACGTTATAAAAAATAAGTATTTCAACACGTATCACACTGTAAAACATGATGTAAAAATTGCTATAAATTAGTATTTTTAACACGAATGATGATACAACTGTAGGAATTTTTCCACCAGTAAAACATCTTGTAAAGTTGCTGAAAAATAGAGTTTTAACACAACGGTATGACTGAATGAATTTCTACGCCCGTAAAACATGCTGTAGATATTGCTAGAAATAAATTAGTATTTTAACACGAATTATGATACGACTTTATGAATTTCTTCACCCATAAAACATCTTGTAAAGTTGTTGAAAAATAGTGTTTTAACACAAATTACGGTATGATTAAATAAAAATCTATGCCCGTAAAACATGTTGTAAATGTTGCTAGAAATAAATTAGTATTTTAACATGAATTATGATACAACTGTATCAATTTCTCCACCCGTTGCTAAAAAAATAGTGTTTTAGCACAAATTACGGCATGACTGAGTGAATTTCTACGCATGTAAAAGATGTTATAAATATTGCTAGAAATAAATTAGTTCTAGTGTGCGTCTATCTCGTGCTATATCACAGGATAAGACTGAATACTTTTATTTACTTGTTGAAGTTAATAGTAGTAAAGTTTGTGTATGGGTATGGTACGTATCAATATATAATTATCAACATAATAATATAAAATAAAATTAAAATATTTAAGAGAAACATGTATAATGAGTTAATTGTAATAATAGGACACCAATCTTACTTCATTGTATAACGTTTTAAAACATCTCTGAAAACTATGTCATTTACATTTGAATTCTCTAATCATAGTTTTTCTAAAGATTTGATATGTGTGTTGAAGATGTCGTGAGAAAGGTTCTGAACTGGAAAGTGAGAATCCAACGACACTTGGATCACTTGGATGAATGACTTCATTAGCAGTTAGCACCATAGACCCGTTGGAAATAGACTTCCATAGCTACGTACTTTTATTAGATGTTGTATTATGTTTCGGATTAACACAAAGGTTATTTTAACTAATAGCAAAAAAATGATCTAATTAATTATCTAGTCATGGTTTTATTAGACAATGTATAGTTATAGATGATGACATTATCAATTTTCGAAAGAACCAATAAACATATTAAGATTGAAAAATTGAGCAATGTAAAAGATAAAAAATGAAATGACTGTAAGTAGGTAAAATCAATGAGTTAGATTTACAGGTTTAATTAGTAGTTTATTTTATTTTTTATCTAAATTATTAATTTAGGCAATATATATATAAAGACTATTACAATATTAGATAACCATTTTTGTATTATTAATTAAGTTGTAGATAAGACACTATTTTTAAGAATTTTATTAATTGGCCCCATGGCAATAAATAGGAAACCCTTGTTAAATATATAAATTTATTTATATGGTTTTAGTTATTATTATAAATGAAAAAAATTACATATTAATTTCATGTTCTTATATTTTTTAATTAAAATATATAAGGGTTATTTTAATATTAGTAAAATAATGCGGTAAGTTTAAACTAGATTACTTATTTATAATATTAATGTTATGTACTTTTTTGTATTAAGATAAAGACGCTTTCTAGTACAAAAGAATATAGTGTAAGCATTTGATTGTTAATATTCAACTCTACCGTGAACGGTAAATTGGAAGAATAAAATTATTTGTCATATGTATGGCGGGTTATAACTATATAGGCCTAAATTTTAACCGAAGGGTAAAGAAGGAGGTCAAACATTTTTTTAGGTTTTATGCTTAAAAAATTAAAGTAATTTAAAATTCTTAATATTAAATTTTTTTTTTTTTGTCATTAAACTATTTGAGTTTTGGACCGGTCAATCTAGTTACTCTCTTCGAGACACTGATAAAACAAACATAAAAATTACATTTGTATTATAAAATAGAGGTTTTTTCGCCAAACCACCCCTTATTTGGCCGATATTGCGTGAAACCACCCCTTATATCGAATTTTACTTAAAACCACCCAAATATCTTCTTCCGTTAACACAAAGCCACCCACACCCCTATTCCGTCCAATTTCCCGTTTAAGTCTGTAAAATTATCCTTTTGCCCTCACTTTTTTAAAAAAATCAGGGGCAAAATTGTATTTACACAAATCGCCGGTTTTCTTATTTTTATGAACCGGTTTGGCATTTAATTTATTACCAAACCGGTTCATCTAAACCCAAACCTCTTCTTCTTCAACCTCTCCCGCCTCTCCTTCCACCTTCTCTGCCATTAAAGCCCTCCCTCGAGCTCCTCCAAGTGATGTTCATCGTCTCCTCCAAGTGCCCAGCCGAGAGCTCCAAACCTTCCACCTTCTGTACTGAGGAAGAAGAAAAATTGAGGGGGCGATGGGTTGCTGTTCATCGTCTCCTCCAAGTGCCCAACCGAGAGCTCAAAGTTCGTCCATGGCGGTTTCGGCCGAAATCCGGGCTCGTTTTGGGCTCGATCTGATCGATTAATTCATGGGATTTTTAGGGGAGGATTATACGCGCATAATCCATGAGGAATCGGAAGTAAAAGATCAATTTCTCAAGCAAAGCAAGAACCCTAGAAAATTCATCGTCCTCTATTGTCGAGCAGATTCCAGCCACTCTAGAGCTCATCCGCCCCAATTGCCACCACCATTGTGTCCGCCCGGAAGTGCTCTTCAAAAGCCCTAACACACTGGGCCTCCAATTTCCTCGGATTCCTCCGTCCAAGTGCCCAGCCGAGAGCTCCAAGTTCGTCCATGGCGGTTTCGGCCGAAATCCGGATTGGTTGAACCGGTTTGGTAATAAATTAAATGCCAAACCGGTTCATAAAAATAAGAAAACCGGCGATTTGTGTAAATACAATTTTGCCCCTGATTTTTAAAAAAAAGTGAGGGCAAACGGGTAATTTTACAGACTTAAACGAAAAATTGGACGGAATAGGGGTGTGGGTGGCTTTGTGTTAACGGAGGAAGATATTTGGGTGGTTTTAAGTAAAATTCGATATAAGGGGTGGTTTCACGCAATATCGGCCAAATAAGGGGTGGTTTGGCGAAAAAACCTCTATAAAATATAGTCATATTCTAATAAATTAAATTGATACTTCTTATAAGAAATCTTAACATTTACTTATGCTCAAGGATTGATACCACAAGAAAAAATACACCCCGTATATCTTACTATAAAAACGCTATGTGCATTATTATTGTAAGAAAACATACAACTCGTATATCTAACTGTAAAAACGTTTACTATGTGCAATCCTGCTGTAAGAAAAAATACGCCCCGTATATCTTATTGTAAAAACGTTTACTATGTGCATTACTGTTAAACATACGCCCCGTATATCTTACTGTAAAAACGTTTACTATGTGCAATCCTGCTGTAAGAAAAAATACGTCGCGTATATCTTATTGTAAAAACGTTAACTACATGCATTATTGATGTAAAAATGTATACACCTGTATATCCTGTTATAAAATTGAAGAATTTTGCATCTGTGTCGTGAAAAATTATAGTTTAAGACTCGGAGACTAGGGAATTCCAAGTTTCTGTGACATCAGAAATAATAGATATGACCAATTTCTCAATGGCCATAGAGCGTAAAGCCTGGGAAAATCAAAAGTACAGAGCTTGAGTTTAAAAACTTTAACACGACAAAACATAATTAAGAAACTTGTAAAACAATTATTGGCCAATTGCAAAAACACCAACAACAGTAAGATTTACAGCATGCGACACATTCCTTGTCACCTATAAACATTATAATGCTCGTTCCTTGCACTAGTTAAGGCAATTATAAGTTAACAAATAAGTGATGACACATAATTTTGAATACAACTCATGAGAAACCGCCTTAACAAATCAAAGAGCTTCTTAATTTCATATAAACAGATGAAAATCATGAGATAGTGTTGGAAATAACAACAAAGAGCACATACTAATTATGTATGTTGGGATTCATTGAAGCTTGCTTGTATTGAATTTCCTCATTCAAAACTTCTTTACAATGAGCTCTATCAAAGATACCAGAGTGTGTATAGATGCAAATTGTGCTAGTAAAAATCCTGGAAAACAATATCAATTTACAACTCAAACATCAGGTAATACAGATTGTGATCTTGTTGTTATGATTATGTGTCTGAAAGTATTGCTTTCTGAATTAAGGGTGGGTATGCACGCAAAACTAAAACAAATGATCAAAACATGCTTAAAATGAGTATTAAACAACATTTATTCCCATTCACGTACAGAATAAGCAGCATCTCTGCTTCTTGTCTCATTCGACTATAACTCTATAAGGCCGTGCAAGATGGCGGGCTCTTCTGCAGGAGCACCAATGATATCACTCTGAAGGGATCTAACACCTGAAGAGAAACATTGAATTATAGCTCCTAGCTGAAATGCGCGCAGGTCAAGTGAATTAGCAATTAAAGACCCAATATTTATCTTTTTTTTCAAGGTATGGTGGAGATGTGGAGAAAAATGAAGCGGGATCTTCTTTACTCAACTAGAAAGTAGCATAGCCAAAAGAAACAAGGAGAGGAAAAGGGATCAATAACAATCAAGATACAAGGATTGCGCAGCAATAAGAAATCTCAGTCAATCCTATCAATTATAGAGAGTACCCTGAGACATATAATAGCATCGGTCGATATCAGAATATAGACCTGCATACATGTTTTACATAGTTAGTAGAAATTATATTGATGAACTCTGATTTGGAGAGCAGGACATCTCACATAAAATTTTCAAAAAGTTCCTCAAGCATGCAGGGCAACCTACAAGCAACGACATTGCATGCAAATATGTACACAGTTTTGAGTTGTGAGCAGGTCTCATATTTTAGGCAATATACGATGACTGGGTCAACATCATAACTTATTTCGTACATCTATACAGACCACATAAGTAAACTAGAAACATAGCAATTAGTAAAGTACAATTAACCGACCCTCTCCTTATCTATTTTAGCTAATCTTTTAACTACATAGCTTAACCATTACATTCTTGTAAATTATCTAATTCAATAATCATTATAGTCCACTTCATAAGAAAGTACAATCAAATGAATCCATCAACATATACTCCCTCGGTCCCAAAATATAGTTTCTATTTTTGTTTTTAATATTATTCACAGTTGAAGATAATCTTCAAGATTTCTTTCAATATATAAGAAAAAACATAGTCATATGGGGTCTTGTTTGATTCGTCTCAATGAGTACTTTAACAATATCAAAAAATATATAATTTTTATTAACATATAATTAGAGATATTAATGATACAAAATACGCATCGACAAATGTGTAAAAAGACACAAGAACTATAATATACGACGGAGGGAATAGTTTATACATTAATGTGCCCGATGCCACACACTCCAAGACAATGTTAGGAGCCTTAAAATCAAAACCTAAAGTAGGCTAAAAGATACCTCAATCAATATATCTAATCTACTTTTTTGCACGATGAGACATACAAGTGGGAATTAATAATCTTAAAGGGATTACTATTTTCACCGCTTTGAAAAATGTGTAAAATATTGATTTCAACGGTTATAATCACTGTTGCTAATTTTTTCCTTTTTTAAATATAACGACGACTTTCCAAGCCGTTACACCTTTTTTTCCAAGCCGTTGATTTTTTTTTTCAACTGTTATAATATTTTTGTAATTACTAAAAAAAACATATATTAGTAACGACTTGTAAAGCCGTTACTAATATTTGTTTTTAAAAAAGCAATTTTTTTTATGGGTGGACATTATTAACGACTTATAATATTTTTTTACAAGCCGTTACTAATATTATTTTTTTAAACAAAGCAATTGTTTAAAAAAACATTGTTAAATATAAATTAAACGGATTTGATGGTATTTTTCTTTCGGGGTATTATTTTTATGGGTGTTTATGCGAATTTTTGAAAAATATAAGAAAATTCATACAGTTGAATAAACGTTTTTTTAAATATCAATTATATCTTTAAAAAGATTAGCGGTTTTGTGTGAGGGTTTGTAACACTCCCGATTTACGTCGGTAGTGCCACATGCCAGTGACCTCAGACGTTACTGTCCGATGTCATCCTAGGCTTTAATCAGAACAATTAATCTTAAATAAACATAATAACTAACGAAAGGTTTAAACATCGGACGACATTTTTAAATGGAACTCAACCATTTTTATTAAAAGATTTCTCAAGAACAATTTACAATAGAGTGAAATTACAGTGAAAGACTTTAAATTACACAACAGAAGACTTTAAGAATAAACCTATTACATGACTAGGTTATAAAAATACATATTAAAGTAATACTTAACGACCTTGAAATACCGACACTTAAATCTGCAACTGCAAGCCTCTTCTTCAATTGGTTACTTCGAGTCTTCGGGGACCAACCACTGATGTGCCGTATAGGACGGATGAAACCAGCCAACCATGCAAGGAATAAAACCCGATTGGTTAGTCTAATGAAAGACTATGCAAGGGTGAAAACAGAATGGTTCTAGTGATCGTAACCGTTTACTATCATTGTCCCTCGAATAATAACTAAAGGAACGATACATAACCCGGAACTTTCACGGAATGATTAGAATTTAGGCATGCACTGAAAAAGAAGACTCTAAAGGAATTGAGTCTTATGGGAAACGTATGAAGAGAAGACTCCAAAAGATTGAGTCTTATGGGAAAGTATGACAAATGTTTGGGAACGTTATAGTTTTCATACAAGCGTTTAAAAATGACTTGATCATTTGGGTCAACGACCAACCTCACCACACAATGCGAATCCAGATTGGAAAGAAGACTTACTCTAACCGAAGTCCGGGCAGTTTTCACGTTGTACTCCTCGCCCGATGGTATATTAGTTATGTGCATAATCACACTTATCTTGTTTAATTCCAAAACGCATATTTACGTTAAAGCTTTTATCATATAAATATATCATCTCGATACGAGAGATATCTTAGGAATAAATCCCGATTGTTGGTACCAGCTGTGTGCACCTCCCCTATATTCGAATAGGGGATAGTCATGACCAGGGGAAAGGGAAAGGGTGTTAGAGCCTGAACATCCTACACACCACGATTATAAAGAAACGACTAGACCTCGCAAGGTACATAGTGTTCCTACGAATACTCGTTCTAACTACATATGTATAAGTTCACACATAAAATCCACATCAATATCATCATGATAATAACAGATATAATAACGTTGTTTCTAGCAATATATACAACCTATCATAATGTCACATTTTAATCATACATTTATAAAAACTGTTCCCAAACGAAAACAACATTCATCCCAATTTAATTAACAATTAAAAACAATTGATAATTAACGGAAACATGGAATGATAAGCAAGAGCGAACCGCCACTTGCCTTGATCGAGACGAACGAATGATGTAGGGTTTCTGGGTCCGAAAACTGGAACCTGGAATCGGGATACGGATTCCTACGACGACAACGAACCCACGACGAAACCCTAGGTTAGATTCGATACGAACAATAATACGAATCTAAAGAAACGAAAGGAAACGAAAGAAACGAGGGTCCCATCCGTGACCGGATCATAGCAAACCGCGGTCGCGGATATCTGGGCACCATCCGCGGTCGCGGTGTTCATGCCCGCGATCGCGGCTCAACCTCCGACGAACCCTAAATCGAACCAGCTCACCGACGACGACGACAACGGCTCGGACGAGGGGGCTTCGACTACCACCACCACGAGGCCTCCAAAGCACCACCAAACGGACCACGAAAACCTCCGGCGAGCTGCTCCGACGACGACGAACTCCGGCGAAGGGAAACAAGCACGAGCGAGAGAGATCTGAGAGATGGAGATCGGATTAGATGATCGATTCACCCTCCACGAGCCTCCCTTTTATAGGCCTCCGAGGAGCTTAACCCCCGGCCAGCCGAATCGCTCCAGCTCCCTCCCCTGGCGAAACGCGAAATCCCATTGAAGGCGACGCTAAACAGTTTTCCGCGATCGCGGAAATTCTTCCGCGGTCGCGGAAAATGCCACGTTCGCGTCTTTTGCTCAGGGAAAAGTTTTAACACTTGATTAAACCCGAAAAATAAATATTTGTACCCAAACAAGTATTCTAAGCCTCGAAAATACATCGAATGTATATTATAAAGCTCAGGGAATTATTACAGAGATTATACGAGTTACAGAAATTCCGAATTTCGCCTAACGCATCCTGAATAATTGACGAGGGTTTGAGAAATTATCCAATTACCCTTACTAAAAATGAGGGGTATTACATCACTACCTCCTTAAAAGAAGTTTCGACCCCGAAACTTGGCTGATAATAACTCGGAGATGCAACCTTATACTAAGTTTACTCAACCGTATAAGTTTAACCATGCCTAACCCATTTCACACTTTGTAAATTGGTTCAGGCATTTCTAGGTTAAGATCTATAAGTTGGTTCAATCTACAGTTAACGTAAGGTTAATCATAATTTAGACCCTTCACAATCTAAAAGAATTCTATAACTTGTTTTCACTGGACACACATTCTATCATATTACCCCTATGGTAACATGAAGATTATTACATTACTACCCCCTTAAAATAGTTTCGACCCCGAAACTAGCATCGCTAAACTAAAGGGACCGGTTTCACCATAACTCACTACCTAATCTTAGTATCCTTAACCATCTCATCCTTGTACTTGCTCCTAGGAAACGATCTGTTTCCTCGACCATACCATTACTTCGCATATCTTATTTCCACGTGCTACACTTGTATCCACGCATGACTATATCCACAAGGTCATAATTATCTTAGGATAATAGTCTCCCAAAATCATCGCAATAGACTCGCTAAACCTTAAGCATGAGAACACACATTTCTCTTTCACCTTTCTCTTTATAAACCTCTCTCAGAGTACATATCTTATCTCCCCTAAGTTGATATCCTTAAATAAATTGGGACTTCGTAACTTATATCACCAAAATCGAACTATTTATTCGATCGTGATTCCACTTACTACACTGCCTACATTCCTTACGCTCGCTAGAACAGACATGATCATCCACAAGATTACCATTGCCTTAATCAGAGTATCCATTATAATCTCTAATATAACCTCGCTATATTGCCCTATTCCTCATAAAGACCTTGATGTCCTCAACCAGAAGAATACAACATTTTTCTACTAACTTCCCTTCGATGATCAGATCCTCAAAGTACATACATAGAATTCAACTATACCCCAACTTAGTACCTCCACTTGTCATATAGACCTTACTCCTTACATACACGGCTCACCTATTTCATTGGTTACCTTAATCACATTTGACCCTTGTGCCATATCTTAACTCAAAATCTTTGCGCATGTGATCCCATAATTAATCACACCGTAACCTATGTCCGATTATCTCAACATGATCTAATAATCCATTCCACAAGATTGTACTCCCGTTTTACCCAAACGTTCCATACGATCACCTTAATAGACGTGGTTCACCTTTTCCTCAAGTCCACTTGATATCATTGTCACCATTCTCACTCGTCTACGAAAGTGAAGCGGTCATCCCCGTCGAGCTATTGGTTCCAACGGCTCGTTACAGTCTTCAGACGAGTGAACAAAACGACATCGAGCTAGCGCACAACTTGGACACAACAGATGAGACTAGAGAAAAAGGCAGAATTAGAATGGTCAGGTTCCAGCAACAAGTCGCAAGAAGTTACAACAAAAATGTTCGAGCCAAAGTCTTCAAAGTTGGCGATTGGGTCCTTAGAAAGACATTCTAGAACACCAAGAATCCGGCCGACGGGAAGTTCGCACCTCAATGGGAAGGACCCTACCTAATCAAAGAAGTGGTCGGACAAGGAGCATATCAATTGGAAGACAAAGATGGACAACCGATCCCAAGAAGTTGGAACACAACACATCTAAAGCTATACCACTTTTAAAACCAGCAAAGTAAGGCACCAACACCCTTTCATTTGCCATGCGCTATTTATTGCTATGAACTCAATTCTATTTCTTGAAACTGAGTACTCACATGTAGTAAGGACATTTCTCCTTGCAAAAACCTAAAGTACAGGACGACATCAACGTACGCACTGGATCCAGTCACAAACAAAAGCGCTTACACTACATTTACACGATCGATCGGAACACGGGGAGATGAATACCACAGGCACGTCGGCACACCGCTTGCCTTACACAATACATAAGGTTAAGACACCTTATTACATTTACGCAATAGAGACATATTGCTTTCCTCCTCGACATAACACTAAGTCATGACTAAACATAAATACATACATTTGCAGGCCTCCTTCTTTACATACATACGGCAAGCCCTACTCGACGGAGCACACGGGCAAACCCGACATATAAATCAAAGGCGTCAACGACAACTTCTCTAGAAGAGTCCGACGAAACGAACGAACACATGAAAAAGTTCAACCCTTTGTAAAACAGATTACATCAAATAAAAACCTAAGCATTTTTTACATACATGCGACCCGCGATGGTGGACGGGTCACCAAAACACATTGTCTGCCTACACACACGTAGGACTTCCAATTATCCACGAACACATTCTGCGACCCGCGATGGTGGACGGGTCGCCAAAACCAGAGAACATTCTACCCACACACAGGTGGGGTCACAAAACAAATTACGAAAGACTGTCAAGGATCAGGGTTCGCAACGTTACCTTCAGCAGGGGCCAGATCAAGAGAAAGCTGGGGTTCGATCGACACGGTATCGCTAGAGTGGGCCTCGTCTTCACCAGCGCTTTCGTCCAGGGAGTCCTCCCCGACGCCGGCCAACCGGAAAAGCTCCGAGCCAGGATTCCCCTTCGGAAACAGGGTGTTCATAGTCTCCTTCTCCGCCTTCAAATCCCAGGTCTCCCGCTTGCCCTCTTCGAACTCCTCGATCATCTCAACACGCGACTTCAACGCGTAAAAAGCGCCTACGTCGCCTGCGACCCGACCAACATTAATCCTAGCCTGCATCACCTTCTCTTCAACACTTGACTAGCTCTCACTGAGCTCCCTCCGACAAGCATCCAAGTCATCTTGGCAGCTCTTTAATTCCTTAGCGAAGCGGCGCTCAGCGTCTCTAAAGCGGCTCTCAGCTCCTTCCACCTTGGTCCTCAAAGACGCCAGATCGGACTCTGACCTAGCAGCCCTATCTTCGGCCTTAGCGACCATCTCTTTGACCCTAGAATACGCGCCCAAGAGAAACTAAAAAGTCTGAAAAAGACAAAGTCGAAACAATCAAGGTTCCACCAGATTATGAGGACAAAAACGAACAAACTTGAGATCCGACAAAATGACTTACCTTCCATACAGAACACCCTGCTTCACCAATACAATCCAAGGGAGAGATGCCATCAACTTCAGACTTCAAAGTCGGATCTTGAGCATGAAAAATATTGGCAATTGATCGACCGACTGCGTCGATCTTCTCGACTCCGCGAGCAGCCGTCGCCTTCTTCTTTGGAGTATCCACCACCTTCACATCGCTAGAAGAAGCATATTTCTTCCTTTTTGAGCCAACTTTGGCTGGGAGCGACGACTCCACCGGCATCGATTTACTCGACGAGGCCTTGACCGTCGCCAGCCTTTGCTCTATTAGACCTTTCCCGGACACTCCCTTCAAACGGGCACTCGACCGACTAGCCGGAGACGCTGACACGACAGACAAAACGTAAATCACAAGCAGATGATTAAAAGTACATGAGTCAAACGAAAACTCACACTTGACCCGAGACGACGAAACATTCGACATAACGTCCTGAGTAGCGGGGGAAGTCGATAACAAGTTGACGTTTACGAACTTCCGCTCCGACGTGGGGATACTAAGAATGATCTTTGTCAGACCTTCCAACTGAGTGTCCGCTTCCAACTCTTCAGCCTCAGGGACTACAAAAAAGAAGAGTTAAACAAAGGGTTAAAACACATATAATAGGCAAAGAGAAGTCGAGTACGTACTCTCAACTCGCCACTCCGACAACAGAAACGAACAGTCACCCCCCTTCTCCAAAGACAAACGCTCGACGAAGAAAAACTTTGACCCCCATCCACGGTCGTTTACATCTAAATTAAACACCAAAGGCTTCCGACCCGGACGAATACGCAACTGGACGCAAGAAGAACTCTTTGACCCCAGAGAATAGTTGTACCACAGGGCGTCGAAATTAAAATCGGCCCAGACTGAACATTCAACAAATCTAAAACCCTAAGGATCCGTCACGCCTGCGGCATGACCTGACAAGGCACAAGCGCCAGGGTCGCTAAAAAGTCCCTAACAAGAGGGGAGAATGGAAACGTATGGCCAATCCTAAATGGGTAAGCATAGAAACAAGCCCATCCCTCATAGCGAGCGTCAGCTTTCTCGTCTAGATGCGGCAACCTTGTGACCGTCTCCGGAGGAAAGCCTCCGACTTGAAGGATCTGCTCTAACTCCGCCTCCGACAGAGTCCCCGTCAGAGCATCGGCCTCCTTGAGAAGGAAAAGGGGGGGACCTCATTCTTGCTCGAGTTCGAGCGAGTAGCAGTCGACTCAGACGATTCACTGGAAACCATCTCCAAAGCATAGAGAGAAGGGAATCGAAGAGCAATTTTTTTGAAAAAGCTTAGCAAAACCTACCAGATGAGGAAACAAAGGAAGAAGATGAGGCCAAATCGTTAGAGACTTGATTCGAATTTATGGAGGGAATCGGCAGGTCACAGAAACGTCCCATCACGAAGCGGGATGATCGCCATGTAGCCCTCGCCTGTCGCGCCCTAATCGGAGGGTGGAGATCGTGCGAGATGGAAGTTGTTTGGACTCCATCTCACAGTTGCCGTGAAGCCCAAAACAACTTGGGGCTATTGTTGGGCCCAACATCCTCCAAAGATATCGGAACAAACGAATTGGGCCAAGATCCAAACAAAGTCAAAGGCCAAAGAGAACTGGAGGGAAGCGACGGACATTCCTCAGATGCGTGGGATCCGACCAGCTCCGAAGATCTCGCCTAGGGCATTAATTGCTCGATCGATGGCAACAGCAACATCATTAAACACAGAGATTATGCTAGCAATCAAGAGCAAATCCCGAAGATCTCGCCCATAATTAATAGAAGATATTGCAAACAATATAGTAACGGACACAAGATAAGATTACCATAAATAGACCACAAAGAAGACAACGAAGATACGCCTGTCTACGCCCGGCTTCTACCGACTTACTCTTCGGAAGTCTTACGAGTACACCCGCTCTAGCTCAAACTCCCCGGAATACTACCCGATCGCTGCCGGTCAAATCACCGAAACGCCTGTCGGATAAGACCCGGCCCTTTATTCTCTAAGGATAAGTTGTATTTCGATCTGATTCAATCATCAATCAATATACAAATTACATTGCTATTTCGTATCTATTCTTTGCTTGGTTGATCATTTATCTGGTTTGGATTGATTTTTATTACCCGGTCAACTCATTACCCCGTCTAAGGTGATTTAGGTCGTTCGATCTTTTCGCCCCAAAATAGTACCTATATGAAGCATACAACACAAGGGGGTAAGTTGCACCAAGCAAAAGAACAAGTCCAAGCCAAGTCCTTGTCTCAAAAGTGAACCAAAAAATTATCCGCTAGGCGTACTAATTTTGGTTGCTCGTGAGGAGGGAGAGGCTTGAACGGAAGGCAACAAAGCAAGAACTAGCAAATCAAGTCCCAAACAACACACAAATGTCCAAGTTCAAGCAGATCAAGTCAAGTTTCTTAGAATTAATCACAAGCGAGTTGAAAATATTACCCTTTTCAAGGAGAGTTGCGTAGAGACATGAAAGGAGTGAAGATGGAGTATGGCCGTATGGTGCGTTCTCTTGCCTGTTTTTTTTGGCTTCCGTCTTCCCAAACCCTATTTTTTTGTTTGATGGAAGGTGAGAATTGTATGTTTTTTTTTTGTTTATACGGCCACACAATTTTTTTTTATTTGATTTCGAATCAAACAAAAAAGAACCACACAAGCAAGTGCAGGAGAAAGAAGGAATAGACGTATGCAACTATGAGGGAATAAGATCTAACAACTAGTCTAACAATTAATCCAAAGATGAAGCAATAATTAATCAAACAAAGAAACAAGGAAATCAACTTATGCAAATAAAGGAATAATATATTGCTAGAAGGAGAGATTTAAGGAAAGTTGTAAAGTCAAAGATTACTCTTACTTGAGAATAACCAAAACCTAAAGGAAAGTAGGGTATGCAGGCCGTGAGGGAGAGGGTGGCGGACGGTGGTGGTGGTGGCGGAATGATGGTGGTGGTGTGGTGGTGTTCACGGTTGTAGGGAATTCCGGCAAGTGGTGGTGGTAAAAAAAAAAATTGGGCTTGTAAGCGGAAAATTGTCAAGGAATCACAATAAGAGAGAAAAAACAAACTTAGCTTGGATAGGCTCGGATGCCAGTTGATGTGAACAACCCCTGAAGTGTCGTTGCAATCACAGGATCTTCGTTTCCCCAAGCTTGTAGTCGATTCTCCTCTTGTGTAGCCAAAGAGATGGCTTTCTTGAAGGTGCGTGAAACATGCCAAAGTGATGACCAAAACTCGTCCAAAGAGATGAACGTAGGGATCAACGTGATGATCGCGAGATACCGAAGAGACGGTGTTTGATTGCTCGAAGCGACGAGCTACGGGATAGTAGATCCTTGGGATCGTAGGGAAGATGTAAGGGATTTTGGAAAGGAGTAAAACTCAACTTAATTTTCAAAATTTGCATAACATTACAAACTAGGGTTTGCTAGCTTAAATAACTACTAAAAAAATAATAAAATAATAAGTAGTTTAGAAATAAAGCGTTTGTCGCCGAAGCCCGACCCCGATTCCGCGGGCGCGGAAATAAATCCACGGGCGCGGATTGGCCTCTGCAAAGAGGGTCTTCTGCAGTGTCGAATCCGTGGGCGCGGATGGAGCTTTCGTAGGCGCGGAAAACGTTCTGTAAACAGGGGCCTCATCAGTGTTGAATTCGCGGGCGTGGATGTGGCTTCTGCGGGCGTGGAAAAACCTTATGTAAGGTGGCTAAGGCAGGACCTCACCCAACCCTTCATAGGTCAAGAGAAGGACCCTTTTAGGACTAGATGAACCCGAGTCACTCGCGTAAGCCCGAGAGACTAAGGATTGAGTCGCGCGTTCCATTGCCCTTGCGCGAGCTCTTGTAATCGGGCCATTCGAGCGCATTCCCATTGCTTCCTCTTCGTCCTTCACCGTCATCGAGGGGGTCATGGAGCTATCAAAAAAGGTACGTTCTACTCTTCTGTTTATGATAGGAGATACAAGAGCATTTTACCTTCCAAGGAATCAAAGTCAGTTTATCACCCATCTTGATTCTAACAGTCTTCCGTGGAAGATTGGTAAGAAATAGGAAGCTCTTGGTCCAAGGGAGTGGATTAAGGGTTGTCAAAGAATCATGCACTTTGTTGTTCACTCTGAAATCATATCAATCGCAGGCAGCAATGGATCGAGCTCTTCATGGTCGACTTCATCCTCATCCTCTAAGGCATCCTCATCCCTATCTAACCCACCCCACATCATCAAAGAAAGGCAAGAGGTTAGAGTTTGAGAATAAACTTGGTGAGAAATACCAGATTGAAACCGACAACTCGCCTACCTATGAAGATGGTTTCAAAAGAGGCAGATTGAGGAGAACCCTTGATCATATTCAACTGACATGAAGCTAGCCTATTTAACAAATGAAGAAAGAAGATACAAAATCACTTATCTCAGTTCAAATGTTGCTATATTTGCATCGATTTTGTATTTTTCCGCTGCACGAAATCACTTTTGATCGTAACTCGTTCACATTCGTTCTTTGACAATCTATGGTTGTAATGTTGAAACGACGCTTCATAATTTGGTTATGCTTTCTTTATGTCATTTTTTACTTGATGTTAGGTTTTGTCATTTTTATTACGTTTCTCTGGAAGCTATTGACAATATAGATTTGTAGATAATCATAAAAAATCGAATTTCTTGCATTTGTTTGTCATATTGCATTGTTTGAATTTGTCCTTAATCTTGGCTGAGCCCTGTTGCATAAATGTCTTGCACTCTATTTGGCTGTTTCACCCATGATATTGATAATATGAGACTTTTTTTTGCTTCATTGGTTGCACTTTCACTGCAAGAATCATCTACTTTGTAGGCAAGGAATGCCTTTGATGTCGTACAAGAGCTGGATTCTGTTAAAAAAGTAGGTAAACAATATAGTGTGAAATTCTGTCACTGAATTTGATTTTGCTTGGGATTTTTTATTGCTGAAAAATCAATATATCTATTAAAGAATGTCTCTTTTCTATTGTATTTTGTCGACAAACTCTTTCTGTTGCAATTCTATCTGCACTTTGTTCTCAGGTAAGTTATCTTGATGACGTTCTATTATTTGTCTGTGCTAATTTGTCTTTTGTCTTTTTCTAAGATCTTTGGATGTGAAAGGGTTGCAAATATATGTGATATCATTATGCAAACCCGGCAAGAGCGATCTAGCTCTGGCTGCTGCTAGAGAATTGGCCATGCATACTGTTTCCATGGAGCCGTCTTCTACAGCTACCTCTATAGCCTTAATTTGTAGTTTTACGTACAATTTATCCGGAATAGAATCTACAACAAATAGCATCTTGAAAATGCCCAAATCAATTCTTCAAAGTTCAAAAGTTAGTTTTGTGGTTTTTGCTATCCAGGCTCTAGATCAAAGTAACCGTCTTGAACCGATTATTTCAAGCAGTTGTAACGTTCTTTCATCACATGATGAGATAACTAAAAGCTCAATTGTTGCACATTTTCAACAACTTTCCTTCTATTTTTCTCATGAGTAATACACTGAATTTTTTTACTTAAGAAAAATGCTTTATGCATTTCCATTGTTACTCCTGAACCGTAAGGATGGTAATTTCATGTTGCCAGTGAACCAAACTTATGATCTTCTACTTCAAACTTATTAAATGTATTTTTTTATATTAATTTTCACTTCTTTTTCTTTGTTTCTGTATGATGAATGTGCCATCTATGATTCTAACAACTTACTTGTTGCTGAGACCATTTTGCATTTTTAATCCTTCATATCATATATTCTATCATGCTACATTAAATTTCTTTTGCTATGCAATATGTGCAGCATCCTTTCTTGACTGGCCAATATCGAGAATCTCAATCAGCACTTCGTCTATCAGCTATGGTGAGGGTGGTTCAGTGTTTGTATTTGTTCATTGCATAATAACCAATGTGTTTTACCTCAAAATTGAGAGATAATCCGTCTCGCAATGACGATTCAGCTTCTTCGATATTACCTTCATCGAGTTTTGCTTCTACCTCAGTTGTCTTCATACAAATGCCATTGGCACAGAACTCTTTGGCAATTCCAATTTAACGAGTTTTACACTTTAAATATCAAATCAAATGTTACATTTTTGAGAAATCTTATTATATAGACAACCCAATATCTAACATTCTCCTTCGAATGTTCCATGTGTCATTGACTAATTGGCATAATTCCAAGCTTCAAAAACTTGTTTCAAGACTTTTCATTTTTTTCATTTTTCAAACAACTAGCAAGTTGGGTGCAACATCAAGCAAGCGGCTTAGAAACTCAGACAACAAGCAAACATTGTTAAGTATCACACAAAAAAGAGTAACAATAAAAAATCAATGGCAGGCTAAACACCCAGTAACAATTAGTAGAAGAGAAGAGCACTTCGAACTAAGCTAATCACTATTTTTCTCTCTCATAAAGTTTAATTCGATTAAGAGAGGGAACAAAGAAAGAAGAAAACTTGATTCTTGAACAGAAAGATGAAGCTGTGATGGTCATTTAGAGCTGTAATGTTTTAAGAGTTTTGTAACTACGTTTTGAACCTGAAGCTTGCTCATGTTTCAATGTGTGCGGTTGTGTTGTGGATTTGTTGCTCAATAATCTTTTGGTGTAAGTAAAAAGCTTGTTTGGTGACTTACCAAGACTTTTTTTATTCATAAATATTACTTTATTCTCTCTAGAAAAAAGTCATTATTCTTAGAAAGGTATTTATAAATACCCCAACAAATAAACTCAAAGTTAACAATTGTAGATATGAATGTAAATAAAGTGGTATTGTAATTTTTTTACCAATGCAAATAAAGTGATATTGCAAATATGAAATAACCAAGTTAATCTAATGTAAATATTTGACTTACTTTGCATAAACATTTCTTGGTATTATTAATGTGAAAATTATAGCTTGGAGAGCATATGAAAATGGTAAGCTTTCAAATATGAGATTCTGAAACTTCTCCAAGTTATGTTTAATGAGATTTTTAGTTATGTTTTCTTTTGTTTTTTAAAAATTTTAAATAAATAAACATGTTATTTTGTCTTTATGAAGCTGATACACAATTTCATACATCCTTTTAAACAATTAACTTAATAATGAGAGATATATGATAGTGTTTGCAACATAATCTCAACAATGAAGTAGAAAACTCAAAGAATATTGAATATATAGAACAAGAGGAAGAAGTATTAGTCTTTGATATCTAATGTGAAGAAGTTTGAGGAGCTTCATATACAAAAAACATTACATGTTGATTTAGAAACAATGACAACAACTGTAATTTACATATTAATACCTCAAGCGATAAAATGGATGTAAAAATATCCAAGAACAAGGAGCTTTCACGCAAAAAAGAAATGTTTTAGAATCTTAACATTGATGTTTTAATAAAATAAATTATAAACGTTTGCAGATCATCCCTGCCATACCCTACTTATTGTGGCAATTACTTTTAAAAAGATATTAAACATCGCGCTTTTGTCTATCATCACACTATTTGTACAATATCGGATGCCACTTGGGGCTACCAACACGGTATTTATCTATGAGCGTATGAGAATCCTACAACATCGCGCTTGGGATTTGATCGGTGTTATTTTGTAGTGCATATCTGGGGGTTATTACCAGGTTTGAGGCGCTATTTGGATGGATTTAGAGCACAATCGTGGATTATGGAGTTAGAGTGGAGAAGTGAAGAAATCATGGGATTTATAGAGGTTTAAAGTGTATTGAAGAGTAGAAGAACAATGTTCTGAATTCAAATGGTTCTTTCTCTCTACTCAGATGTCCAAATGAAGTGATTCCAATTCGAGGAGTTAGATCTTGAAGTCTACTACAAGTCCTCAAAATATGAGTACAATCCGAGTCGGGAATCAAAAGTTATGGCGTTTTTACTAAAGTATCGCAGAAGCTGAAAAAGGCACCGCCGCCCCGCGGTGGAACTCACCGCCCCGCGGTGTAACTTGACGCCCCGCGCCAGAAGCCACCGCGACCCGGCGGTGGATCTCAGAGAAGGCAACTAGAAGACTGACGCCCCGCGGTGGGCACGTAGCGCCTCGCGGCCAGAAGACTTTATTTCCTTATTTTTGCTGTTTCGGATTTCCTTATTTTCTATTATTTTATTTCCTTTGTTATTTTGCATTAGGTTAACTTTATTTTCCAAAACCTATTTAAGACCACTTCCTAGGTTAAGAGGCATGGAGACTACTACTTTACTTTTATCAGCAATTTACTTTTCTATTAGGGTTTCATTTACATCTGAATGGAGCACTAATTTCCCTTTGTTCTACTAGACGTTTGAAGCAATACAGTTGATGTATTTGTGAGATTTCTATTCCTTGTTCCTATTCTTATAAGTGTTGGTTTGATTCTCTTGGTTATATTGAATATTGATTTATTGTTATTCTTCATAACCTGGCCAACTAGGTTGAATACTATTTATCAATTGCTAGGATTTGCATATAGTGGAATACGAGTGCATATCTAGTAGCATACACGATTGTTGCATATAGTGGAATACGAGTGTGCAATTGTGAGTGAGAATCATTTGCATGTTGAATAGTAAGGTTTTCTTCTATTTGCATGTAACCTATATCCTTGTGTGTATTGCTATTGCTTTGTTAGTGGTAAGGTTTTCTTCCATTGATATTGTGATAAGTCTATCAACAACTGTGAGAATTGGTAGTACTTAAGATCAGGGTGGGAACAACCATAAGAATAGTGAAAGAATTTGGATTTAATAGATTTCTGTGATCAAATTATATCTCTGTATTATGGATCTCGTTCTAGTGGAACTACTTTCCCCAATCATATTCTCAAGTCAACTTAACCCTGTTTACTTTGCTCAGTTTGATAACTAAAATCCCCCTTGTTACTTTGCATGCTTATAAACACATAGATTGATTACTTCCTCCCTGTAGGTTCGACCCTTACTTTCTTGCTATACATCTGTTTAGTAGGTTTGTTAGGACTTTTACTTTGACTAGGCTATTCAACGATATTTGCATTGCATATTTTAGCCGCGTCAAATTTGGCGCCGTTGCCGGGGAGGCAAGTTTTGATCTTTCCGTGTGTTTGTTTGTGTGTGTTACTTTGGTGTGGATCTATCTTACGGTCCACACCAGTGCTACTAATTTCCGTGTGTTTTTCTATTTGCTTTTGATACAGATATGGATTTCCGGGGAGAACCGCGCGATGACCCATATCCCTACTCATTTTCGCCAGATAGGGGATACTACCCAACTTCCAGTACAACAAGGCCAGTTAGAGCCTGCAAACTCTGTCATGATCCGCGACATTCCACTGATGATTGCCCAAGACTTCCTGAATATGCAACTGCTGTAAACGCTGCAAGAGGTTTTGATCCGCAGAGGCCGAGATGTGTCCCATACTCCCACACATACAACTCATGGTGGAGGAATCACCCCAATTCGAGTTATGGGGGCCATCAATACTCTCCATATGACCTTGACTGCCAAGAGTTCTACCCAGAGCCACAGTCATTCTATCAACAGGGCGCTTCGCACCAGTACTATCCAGCATACGAGCATAACCCGCCAATGTCCAATCCAAGTTCCGCCATGTCAACTGAAGAGATGCTCAGGACCTTGACTCAGCACTTCGCCACTCATACTCAAACTAGGGAGTCAAGCTTCAAGAATATAAAAAGGCAGGTGGTCCAGTTGGTGGAGTCAATTACAAGGATCGATGCAAGGATTGCAGGGAATCTACCATCTCAAACGGTAGTAAACCCGAAGGAAAATGTGAGTGCTGAAATCCTCCGGAGTGGAAAGCAATTGGTCGTTCCTCCTAGTGCTGAAGAGGAGGACGAATATGAGATGGAGAAAATCGCCGACCGCCCCGCGTCGCCTCCCACCACGACCCGGCGTGAAGTCCCAGCTATCTCACCGCCCCGCGGCGACACTGACCACGACCCGGCGGCGAGCCTCAGTTATCCCTCCTCATAGCCATCGCCCCGCGTCGATGACCACCGCCCTGCGGTGGACGGAATGCCCCGTAGTGAGATTTCGCCGCGACCCGCGGTGAGATCAGCGCGACCCGACGTCCAAAATTCCAGTTATGCTGATGAGGTTTGGGTTGATCCTTATTTTCGTCCATAGTTACTTTCTGAGGAGGAGTACTTTTTGAGTCTGGATGATTTCAGCGACGATGAGGAGGAGTGCCGTGATCGCGAAAATACTCCAGAGACAACCGTTTCTCTCGGAAATGCCCCGGCAGTCCCCGACCCTCTGGAGACTGCCTATGATGAGTTTGTGTGTCTAGACTCATTCCCACTCGTCTCGCTGCACCCCGTTACACCCTTCCCTGAGGCTCTGAAGGACACCCAAAAGATGGAGAACGACAAATGCTTATTTGAGGCCTTTAGTGACTGCATAAAAACCGTTCCCTTGGTCACACTGGCTGACAGCACCCCTCGCAGCAAGGAAATGTTAAAGGTGATGGGCATGATCAAGAAGAAACCGAAGGGGAAGCACAAGAAGGATAACTTGATGCAAGTGGCGAATTGTTACATACTGGATACGGGGCAAGATAAGCATGCAGGCCCTAAGATGTTGGATAGGTCATTTCTGAAGATGGCCAGTGCGTTCATAGGTATGCACAACGGTCCACCCACAAAGAAATGCAGAAGATTGGGGGTCACACTCAACACAGAGCATACAAAGAGGCACCCCCAGATCCAGATCTCAGGTGTTCAGTTGCTGTGAGCAACCCAAGTTGAGATGGAGTAGTATGTCAAGCCATGACAATAACTAAGGCGCTATCCGGGAGGCAACCCGAGGTATGTTTTTCTTTTCTTGTTTTTCTTCCTTTGTTTTGCATTAGTTTTGCTTGTTTTTGCTTTGTTTTTGTTTCCGACTAACCTGCAGGGAAGAGACCCATGCCTATTGAAGAAGGTGTTTACCACCAATGTAAGTCTTCTTTTCCCTGCACTAAGTCACCCCCCGAAAAAACCTTAAACGGGGGCGGAAAAAAAAACTGGAAAAAAAAAAGTTCTACCGAAGGCCAGTTGTCCAGAGTTCCCCATGGAGATGGTGTGCATCATGTTGTCAAGGAGGATACACTTACCCCACACATTATTTGGCAACGATGATGGCCCTACAATTGACAACTGAGGAGGAGGAACACTAGAGTCCACACCATGATTACATCTGGGCTCCACTATGTGTTCCTAGAAGGCCGTGCAACCCCGACATACTTGCTATGCCACTACTCACCAAAGTGGTTCCCTTTTAGTTGCACGGTAGGAGAAGATTATAGAGTTGATGAAGACATCCGCCCAACACCAGAGACCTGGGCATTTATTGAGAAGACCGCCAGCGACACCTTCAGTGTCCAAGCAGCTTGGCGGCGTTTGTGAGTTAATTTTTTGCTTTTTCCTATGCTTCTATTCTTTTGTCTTTCATTACATTGAGGACAATGCAATGTTTAAGCATGGGGGAGAGTTTAATACTTGCTACGTCGTTGAGAAGATGCAAAAAAAAAAAAGCCAAAAATTTGAAAAAAGGCTAAAATTGAAATCCTGGGATATGTCGAAAACCTAAAAGGGCGGCCTAGGTAATAAGCAGGTGGCTTGGACCAGCATTAGGCTGGGGTAATAATTGGTCAAGAGTGACGTGAACTTATGTGAGTACATCTATTGGAAAATGAAATGAGTGGCTTGGTGAAAACCCGAAAGGGCGCCTTGACAAAATGAGCGAAAAAGAAGAAGAGTGGTTTTCTCATTATTCTTGGCGAGGCGTCATAAGAAGAGGAGTTATAAGGAGGATTCGGGTAGGGCACTCTGGGAGGTATAAGAAGATAGATGGGAGATAGGATTAGATTATATTCACTCTATGGTGTTTGGGATAAGCTTGGGGGAAGTACTCTGCTTTCCTTTTGGCTTGATTGTGTGGGGTGTTGAGATTTATTGATTTGATGTTGTAGTCTATTGTGCTGGGCTTATTTTGTATGGCTGCTTGAAGTTTATTGTTTGGTATGATTCTTAGAGGTTGAGTTTTCTATGCTTCCTGAAACCTTGGGATTTGATTGGAGGAGTAGGTTGACTTTAGCTTACTCGAGGACGAGCAAGGTTTAAGCATGGGGGATTTGATCGGTGCTATTTTGTAGTGCATATCGGTGTTATTTATGTCTTAACAGATGGGACCATCAAACATCGCGCTTGGGCTTGCCATCGCGCTATGCATACTCAAAGAATTTTTAAAATGATAGAAAAAATAAATAAAATAGTCTTATTTAAGCGGTGTAATCACACTGATGTAATAACTCAAAACATTTTCAAACTTGTTTGTTTTTGTTGCAAATATAGATGTTCTTGAACCTTATATTATATGTGGTAGTAGAATTTTTTTTGTTAGTATCCATAACTTTCGGTTGCAAAAACATGTAAATTATTTCATACTATGCAAACTTATTGTTTCTATTACAATGTACATTTTAATGTAATTTTCATTAGTAAATTCAAAACATTCAAATAAGAATAGAAAGTCATATTATCCAAACATAAGGAGCTTTCGGGCATAAAGGAAACATTTCAAAATCATAACATCGAAGGCGAGAACTGAAAGAAAATGGAAGAGCGAGAGTAATATGTACAATCTTTAACATTTTATACCAATAAGTTTGAGGAGATTCATTTACAAAATATTTCACGTGTAGTCGAGACGAAGCGAGCCGATGTCACAAGGTGAAGAGATGCTCAATTTGTATATCAAAATGTCACAAGAGGAATTAAAAAGCATATAATCCAAGCATAGTGAGCTTTTTAGCATAAAAGAATCATTTGGCAATCTAAACATTAAAGTTCTTAGGTCAAAGATTATGAAAGAGAGGTCGAAAGATAGTGAAATTTTTGGCATCTGATTCCAACTCAATTAGGATGGAAAGCTAGGCCAAGAGGAGAAAATACTGCCAAGAGGTTAATGGACGTCAAATATAAAAGGCTTCGCATATTGAATAAGAAATTAAGAGAGTTAATGTCATGAGGTCATGAGAGACTCACTTTTCCAAGCTACTAGAGAATTCTATATATCTTTTACATGCTACTCTAACATTATCAATGGATATATTGCCATGGTTCTCAACATGGCCTTTACGTTGTTTTAGTACAAGTATTTTCTTAAGTAACCAATGCTACTAAGGAAGTGATTGCTCGCTAATCTTGTTAATCATTCTTATCAAGAGATTATAATAATTGTCAATTACTTTTCTTTTTTCATATCATATCATAAATTTACATATATAAAGTCACCTCATTAAAAAACAGATGGTATATTTTTTTTTATAACTTCCCTTATCTCCTAAATAAATGTGCTCCTATGGATGCATGGTCTCACATAGTATTTACTAAATCATGTATAATTTCATTTAAATATATATAAGACATTGTCTAGAAAAACTTTAGCTTCTGTTACAGACATCTTATCTATTACTCCGTACAATGGAGGACCGTTTTTAAGATGCAGAATAACTATGATATTTTGCGAGCCTAATTAAACTTGTGCACGAAAAGAAATAAAATTACATATTCTCGATATACTTACGAAAAGGCTATATACACGCATTTTTTTTATCTAAATGGACGCGATTTCGTGCGCGTAGCTTAGCAACATGATTTGGTGCGCATAAGCTACGCGCATAGGGGTATAATGGACAATTTTGAAAAGTGAGGGTAAAAGTCATGCGCGTAAGAAACGTACATGACTTTGTCAGGGGCCGACTCAACTCGTGTGCATAAGCTATGCGCATGGTTGATGGGACGGCCCATTAACCATGCACATAGCTTACGCGCATGGTTTGATGCGCTAATAAATCACTCATTGTTCTTCTTCCTCACGACGCCGTCGTAAAACCCGATAAACCCTAAAATTTCTTCTGTGCGATTTCTTCTGATTCGTTGGTTGGATATTCTTAAAATTGGCAATTGATGCGATCCTGCATCCACCCAAGCCGGGCTACAGTGAGAACCATGCGTCCGAGACCTTGGCGCCCTCCTTGGTTTAGGACTTAGTCTATTTTAGCTTCATATTTCCCGTTTTAGCACATTTCCTGTTTTAGCAACTTTCCCTTTTTAGCATTGCTATTTTTGGAACTTTCTATGTTTAGAAAGTTTCCATCTTTGGCACTTTCCATTTTAGGACTTACTATGTTTAATATTTTCTATTTATAGCAGTTTTTATTTCGGGTGTGTGCTCCACTCTTGTCGGGTGGGCTAGCCCATTAGTATGTTCTCGGCCCAAGCCCATTAGGTCTTGGCCGAGCTCCTTGGCTTTAAATATCCTTCGTTGTTGTTCTTGTTTCCCACGTTCAAGTTGATTAATCTAAGTCTTTAAGTCGAGTGTCAATCCTCCTTATTCTTAGATCCAAACGTCAAACACAAGTCTGCTTCGCATCTCCTTCATCTGCTTCGCATCTCCTTCACTGTCTCGCCCCACCCTCGCCCAAAGTGAGCACAAGAGACCCGCGAACCATCCATCTGGTGGTTCGTATCTATCCCGATTACTATGAGAAGGGACATCAGGCCGCTCCCTGCCTAGATTGGGCAACAATCGTGTTCCACCCCCCCTCGGAACGCATCAACTGGTATCACAACAGCCAGTCGGCACGCAGCGCGCGTTCCTTCTCCGACGACACCAGCCGCACACCCACGAGCGACTTAGCGGGCACCCACTTGCCCTCGCTCATGCGCAACCAATGACACTAGCAAACGCACCCGCGAGCAACCCAGTGGGCACCCTCTCGCCCTCGCTCGCGGCGCGTCGACGAACCCGCTCTAACACCCACTTCCGGCCGCGACCGCACCCACCACCGAGCCCACCGCATCGGCCGCGACCGCACCCACACACGTGCCCACTAGCCTCTGTCGCCGCCACACCCAAACCCTAACCTACAATTTATTTATTTTTCCGCTGCCTCCCTTAACCGAAATCCCCCAAATCCCCCAAATTTTGGCCCTTTCCTTATCTTTTCCACAAAATCATATTCTTTCCTTAACCGAATTATCCCAAAGATATTATCCTTATCTTTCTTTCCTACAAAATCTTTCCTTAAACCGAAGATCTTATCCTTAACCCAAAAAGATCTTATCCTTTCACAAGATCTTATCTTTTGCCTTGCCTTACCCGAACCCACAAACCTAACCCACACCCGGACCCGCACCTGAGCCCAGCCACACCACACCTGAACCCATGCCTAGGCCTTAGCCACACCCACTCCATGGCCCGCTTGTATCCGTACTTTGAGCCCGACGAGTGGGACCACGACCCTTGGTTCGGTGGCGTGAGCCCATACGAAGCAGACCCGGATTGGATCACGCCGCCTCGCATCCATGGACCCCCGCCACCGCGCCCACGACCCCACGCGTCCAAGCCGCGGCGCCGCACCCACTACGACTTTGACCCGGACTAGATTCTGCCACCTCGGCTCAACGTCTACGTCCGGACCCACGACAGCGGCTACGACCAGACCCGGTACCGCACCCACGACAGCACCCGCGACTGGACCCGGTACCGCACCCACGACTTCGACACGTGACAAGATGCCCCTGTCTTAGAGCTCTCGGCAGAACAAAGGGAAATTCAGTCTCTCTGACGACAAGTGACTCAACTCCAAGCCGTGCAACGAGTAGCCCCTACTATGCCCATGGTCGCACCACCACGTCCCAGCGAACCGACTTTCGGTGTGCCCACTGCCGCGACGTCGCCGATCGTCAGTGAACCCGCACCAGCGCCCACTGTCGCGACTCTGCTGACCGAGATGCCCATTGTCGCGCCTGCGAGTCTGACCCCCAGTGCACCCGCACCCGTGCCCATGACTGCAGGTCCGTGCCCCAACGAACCCACAGTCGTGCCCATGGTTGCGAGTCTATACCCCAGCGCGCCCGCACCCGACGTCGTGCCCGGTCCTGGACCTGAGCTTCACTTGATCATCGTTGAGGTTCCACGAGCCGGACCCAAGACCGACGCCGTTTTTCTGCTGAACATCGAGCGCTTGTTCTCCCTGACCCCACCCAGCTCGAAGCAAGGACGCTTCGATTCTAAGGGGAGGAGAATGATGCGATCCTGCATCCACCCAAGCCGGGCTACAGTGAGCCCCATGCGTCCGAGACCTTGGCGCCCTCCTTGGTTTAGGACTTAGTCTATTTTAGCTTCATATTTCCCGTTTTAGCATATTTCCTGTTTTAGCAACTTTCCCTTTTTAGCATTGCTATTTTTGGAACTTTCTATGTTTAGAAAGTTTTCATCTTTGGCACTTTCCATTTTAGGACTTACTATGTTTAGCACTTTCTATTTATAGCAGTTTCTTTTTCGGGTGTGTGCTCCACTCTTGTCGGGTGGGCTAGCCCATTAGTATGTTCTCGGCCCAAGCCCATTAGGTCTTGGCGGGCTTGGGCCGAGCTCCTCGGCTTTAAATAGCCTTCGTTGTTGTTCTTTTTTCTCACGTTCAAGTTGATTAATCTAAGTCTTTAAGTTGAGTGTCAATCCTCTTTATTCTTAGATCTGAACGTCAAACACAAGTCTGCTTCTCATCTGCTTCGCATCTCCTTCACTGTCTCGCCCCACCCTCGCCCAAAGCGAGCACAAGAGACCCGCAAACCATCCATCCGGTGGTTCGTATCTATCCCGGTTACCACGAGAAGGGACATCAGGCCGCTCTCTGCCTAGATCGGGCAACAATCGTGTTCCACCGCCCCTCGGAATGCATCAGCAATGGATTCGTCTTCCTTGATTGATTCCGAGCTCGGGAGTGGCGAAAATGGCGGAAATGGTGGAGGGCAAGCGTGGCCGGTGGGCGGCAATGGCGCCAGCGTCGACTCCACAGCGGCGGCCGGTAGCTCTGGTGGTGGTTGCTGCACTGCGGCGGTGGAGGCGGAAGGCGGTGTAGACCCGGGGGTGGCTTCTGTGGTCGCAAGGTGGGTGGTTGCTGGGGTGGAGGAGGAGGAGGTGGTGGCTGGTGGGCAGGAGGTGGTGGCTGGGGTGGAGGAGGGTGATTTGGGGGTTTTGGGCGGAAGGAGACCGCAGACGAGAGCTCAGGACAACGTACCGACGGTGGAGCCGGAAGAGGCGGAGGCCCCAACCGCTGTTATTTCTACTAGTCTCCAACAAGTTTTTTTTTCGAAATCCTAAATTTAAATTTTGTTTCCAATGTAATTGTTTATCTAAATTGAATTGTTTGAATTAAGTTTATAAAACAGATTATGGATTAGTTGTGAATTTGATTTGAAATTAATTGTGAATTTTGACTATCAATTTTGTGTGAAGTTAGACTAGAACACTAGTACAAAATGACAAATTTACCACGGTTCGAAATGCATATATTACTACGGTTCAGAACCGTAGTAAATGTGGCCGCTATAAACTTGTTTACTACGGTTATAAATTTACCACGGTTGTCATTTTACCACGGTTGTCGAACCGTGGTAAATTTGTAACCGTAGTAAAAATATTATGACCGTTTAACCACGGTTAGTCATTTAACCACGGTTGTCATTTTACCACGGTTATAGAACCGTGATAACTTTGTAACCGTAGTAAATATACTATGGTCGTTTAACCACGGTTGGTGTTTTTATTACGGTTGTATATTTTATTACGGTTGTCATTTTACCACGGTTATGTAACCGTGGTAAATACGTAGCCATAGTAAAATAGTCGCTTTTTCATTCCTATTAACACCCGTAGTAATACTGACAACCGTAGTAATTGTACATGTCGTAAAATTGTTCAATCAAAGCAACCGTAGTAATTTTACTCGTAGTTAATTTGTTACAACCGTAGTAATTTGTTATATCCGTAGGAAATGGTTCACCCGTAGTAAAATATCATTGTTGTTAATTTGTTATAGCCGTAGTTATATTGAATAACTATTATAAATAATATATAATGAATATATAAATCTGATCGTATTATATATCATAAACCTTTGACAAAAGATTCCAATGAACATTCGACAAACATCCATATATAATAAAACATCGATCGTTCACAGTATCGATCATGAAATAACGTACCTAACTAGGTCATCAATTCAAAGTCAATAATGAACAAAATCACTAATATACTAATATCCTGTAAACTAGATAATGTTTTCTAATAATATTGATCACTTGCACAATTTGACTAATTAAAAGATGAACTTTTGTACAAAAGTAATCCATTGATCTCGAACCTCATCTATTTTGTCCTTTGAGAATGGCTTCGACCCAATTAGTTCTGGATAACACTGCAAATGTCAAAAGTATATATTTTACTTCAATTGAAATCCAATTAAATATGAATACTAGTGTGCAAATATTAGTTTAACATATACCTCTCCAGGAGTAGAGTCTTGTCCTCCTCTCATAATATCTAGTATATACCGAATATTAGTTTAACATATACCTCTCCAGAGAGTGTAGGGGATATGACTCTACTATTATAAGAAAAAGTAAGCGAGAACTTATCTCATTCAAATATATATACACAGACAGTACTAAACCTTAAACCACAAATACACGCAAAAATGGCAGCACAACCCACTCTACTCTCAAGTATAGACAAAATAGACGAGCAGCATCCCAAATGACAGCACATGATCCATTTTCAACCATACAAAAATCTTTAAACCTCGAAAAAAAAAATTGATCCTCAATAGCTATTGGATTTAGTCAGAATTATTTCTTTTTCAGTTAATGATATCCAAATATTCTATCACAGTTATCCAAGATCTACAAGTTCCATACAAAAAAATAACAAATAATAAGTAGTAATCTATCACATTTGTCCAAGATCTACGAGATGGAGATGACTAGTAATCTATCACATTTGTCCAAAATTTACAAGTTCAAATGAGTAGGCATCTAAAATGACAGCACAACCCACACAATTCTCAAGCATAGACAAAATAGATGAGCAGCTTCTCAAAAGTCATCACATTATCCATTTTCAATCATACAAAGATCTTTAAACCTCGAAAGACCATTTGTCCTCGATAGCTATTTGATTTAGTCAGATTTGTTTCTTTTTCAGTTAGAGATGGAGATGACTAGTAATTGGACCACTAGTACTCAATAGAACACCAACAACACATCAATAAGAAGGCGGAAATTCAGTAAGTTCAGCAACAATAAGGCAAGGGAAGATGATCGTTTAACAATTGATAAAAAAAAATGCAGCAAGTTCTGCAACAAGAAGGCAGAAATCATCCAAAACGGTTCAGCAGTAAGAAGTTCAACAACAAGTTCAGCAGCAACAAGTTCAGCAGCAGCAAGTTCAGCAGCAGATAGTACTCAATAATCAAATGCAACAAATAATAAATACAGCACGAGGTCTTCGGAAGACAAGACAACCCAAAACGGTTTGACGATTCAGCCAACGAATCCATTTTAAAACTGAAGAACTAGAGAGGACAGAAATCACCTAAGGTTTTCGTTTGCTTCAGGGCAACACTTGGTGCCAACCTTGTCAACCTGCATCAGTACAACATTTACATTAGAAGGTGAATGAAATCAGATAAACAACGTTATATATGACATTCTGTGGCAGAATCAGATAAACAATGTTATATAGGCCAATAGACCTTAACTAATGCCACAAATAATATATAAGACGATTATATAGAAATTGAACATCTCCCTGTAACAATTTCAGAGAGCAAGTTAAATTTAGATGAAACTTACTTATTCATCGCTCTTGTTTTCTTTTTTCTTTTTTACGCTGACATTAGGAGCATCATCCATTTTCCTTTGCATAAAATATCCAAACAAGGTAACCATATATACATACACATGGGTAAATTATGTAGGAAAATTCATAATTTTTGTCACTTTGCACAAGATACCGTTTCTAAACAAACTTAAACTAAAGAGTCCAATATCAATACTTTATTAACATTCCATTTTTTGCTCTTTTAAAACAGTCAAACAAATATCAGAATTACAATTATGTCTTCTTTGACTCCTTCGATAGCTACAGTGACCAGAGGGAAGAGAATCGTAGCACAGTAGCACAAAGGGGTAAATTTCCACAATAACATGACTCACAACATCAGATGTTCTTCAATCCTTTTAATTTCTAAAATCAAACCTAAATCTTAATTTCTAAAATCAGCAAACAAATGAACAATTGAAGATTGAACAAATGGACAATAGATGAGAGTAGGCTGGCAGAACACTCACCCAAGTCCCCTAACTTCAAGTTAGGAACCGAACCGTCCAAGGCTAGCCCGGCCCCGTCCAAGGCTCGTGGTCAGTGGTCTCGTGGTCGTGGAGTATTGGAGTGAGCCGTGAGGTCGTGACTCGTGACTCGTGAGGAGTGAGGACTGAGTGTCTGAGTCGCCGGTCTGTGAGACTCTGAGTCTCTGACGTCTGTTCAAGGCTCGTGGAGTCGCCGCCGGTCTGTCCAAGGCTCGTGGAGTCGCCCGCTGTCGCCGCCGGTCCACAGTCCCCTCGCCCGGCTCGCCGCCGCCGTGAAAAAAGAGCTGGTCCGCCTGGTCGAGCGACTGGATCTGGGGAGATTTGGAGAAGAATCGAAGATGGAGGGATGGAGCCTGGAAGGGATTTGGAGATTGGAAAAAAATAGGGTCGGCTGGTTGCTGGTAAGGGGTAAAGGGGTAGAGATGAAAAATAGGAATAGAAATCGAATTAATTAAATTATATAAAAAAAAATCAGAGGGGGGCTCTATAGCCCTCTTTGGGCCCAACGTAGCTCCGCCCCTGAACGCGGGAAATGGAGTTTGATGGTGTAAAAGTTTTTTAGGGTTCGAAGTGTCCGTCCTTGATTGTCTTAGCTTAAAAAAAAATACGTTTGTCCCTGATTGTCTTAGATTAAAAAAAACCAAAGTTGTTCAAACAATCGTAGTAATTTATCCATGACAACAAAATTCCTATGAAAAAATAGAAAATAAATTTAATTAGCACGTGAATTTTCTCAGTTTCAATCTCATACATTGTGATAAATGATTCCTAAACACTATGGTTATAAAAACAATCGGTGCAATTTAACCAATCAACCCCTAAACACTTTTGTAAAAATACACATAAACTTCACAGATATGTTAAAATGTGATAATTTAACTCATCTAATTCATTCTCAATAAAAATTAAGCAAATTGAGGTATTTTATTAGGTATTTTAACACAGTTACTCATATAACTCAATTACGATTTAAAATAAATGAATTAATGTAGTATTTTAGCGGATATTTTAACACGGTTGCATAAACATTGCGGTTCTCTAAACTAGTGGTAATTAAAACGTCGTTTTACTACAGTTGTTCTAAGGCCGTGGTAATTAACTCTTACAACTCGTTTACAACTGCACCGTAGTATTTTAGCAGATCTTTTACCTCGGTTCCAACATAACTGTGGTAAAACAGCAGCAGACACACTACGGTTATGAACACGTGGTAATTAATCCGTTTTTTTACTACGGTTGTGTGATAACCGTGGTAAATGATCTGTTTTTTACCACGGTTGTCAAAGAACCGTGGTAAATGATCCGTTTTTTTACCACGGTTGTCAAAGAACCGTGGTAAATGATCCGTTTTTTTTACCACGGTTGTCAAAGCACCGTGGTAATTTAGCTCATACAACTCAACCGTGGTATTTAAGCAGTTGTTTTAACATGGTTTCCACGCAACCGTGGTTAAAAGGACGCATAAACACTACGGTTCTCTTCACAACCGTGGTAAATTAACCATCATAACAAAATTACTATGAAAAAACACGGAACCGTGGTAATTATGTCCGTAGGGAAAGCCCATTTTTATACTAGTGGAAATTCTCCATAATAGTGTGCGTAGGTTATGATTAGAAATTCTTAGTTGTGATTTTTTTTTTAAATAGTTGTGAATTTAGATTTGAAATTAGTTGTGAAACTGAGCCCAAAGTAATGGAGTAGAAATACCCATTTGATTTACTTAAATTTATATAATTTAGAGGTTACGGGGGGTCTTGACCCCTTCAGGCCGGACAAAGCCGACACTAGTGGTTGATCGTCGCAGACCACGTATAGGGGTGTCAGATTCTATACGTCGTCGTACTGCTCTTGTCCATGTGGATATATTAGCTATTTCTGCCCCTCCTCCTCCTCCGACAGTCATTGCTGATGATGTTTATATGGAGCACGCTGATGAGCATATGGAGGTAGATTTACAGCCGACGATGACATGCATGGCTGATGATACGCACCAGCAGATGGATGAGGATGTAGATTATGTTGAGTCATTAGAGCCGAGGTTGAGGACTGAGGATTTGAGTCATGACGAGTCTCCCCCTACCTGGTCCCCCTTATTCTCCTCTCTTGGCCCCTCTTTTGTCCCCTCTCCTGAGTTTGGTGTTGGCCAGTTTGTTTCGTCACCTGTACGCCCCTCCACTTCTGCACCTCCAGTTCCCCCTACGGGCCCTGTTGATGATTTTGATCCAGGACTTCCCTCCACTTATGCGGCGTGGATGCCTGGAGGTCCACGTTGCCCGATCCTTCTCCCTAGCTATGCCACGCACATTGCAAAGGCCATTTATGAGTGTCCCCAACCCGATCCCGTTGACCATCTGTTTGTTGATCCCGCACTCCCTCCCATTAGGCAGAGGAGACGGAGGAGGAGAGGAGGCTCCAGAGGATGCTAATGCAGGTCCAGCTGCTCTAGAGGCAGATGATGATATTATTGTAGAGCCTGCTCCAGAGGTACCTCCTCTTAGAGGCGTCGCCCGCCGACATGCGATGCAAGATTTTGTATGTGAAACTATCAATATAAATATTTAAGGTTTTAGAATTACGTGATAAATTTTGTTGAGTAATGTTATATATTTTATATGCAGAGTCGTAAGATTCTTAGGATCCATTTTCGACCTGCCCAGCTATATCCCCATGACGCCTTCATTACCGATGATCCCCAAACATGGTTTAGGATTGCAGAGCGCAGCGGTCTTACACATTTACGCACAGTTGGCATCGCCGCCAGTATAGATGATGCTATGATATCTGCATTTGTGGAGAGATGGCATCCGGAGACTAGTTCATTTCATTTTCCATTCGGAGAGATGACGATCACATTGTTAGATGTTCTCCAGATTCTGCGGGTTCCCATTCATAGGAGGAGCTGCACTACAGCGTTGACTAATGATGCAATCATCAATCGTATCGCCATAGATCTGAGGGTTGGCGAGGCTCAGGTGAGGCGGTGGTATACAGGGGGTGGCATCCCATTAGAGTATCTAGAGCAGACATTGAGGGAGATGATGGCGGCACCCGAGAGAGTGGAGAGCGTTATTGCCACCTATTATCTGTTGTTGCTTCTTGGGTCGACTGTCCTGGTGGAAAAGTCGACTAAGGTTGTGAAGCACAAGTGGTGTGCCCTTCTATTTGACCACGAGAGTACTGGAGGTTTTGCATGGGGAGCCTACATCCTTGCGTTTTTGTATCGCAATTTGGGAGAGGCGTCTAGGCGTGGAGCGTAGAGGATTGCATCATGCGGGATTCTTATTAGGGTAAGCTATTCGTGTCATATTAGTCAAGTTATAATTTACGTTCTAATTATTTTTTTGCTAATAGTGTTATTTCATCATGTGCAGTCATGGATTTGGGCGTACTTTCGCCATTTCCTCGGGCATTATATTACGAACCCGCTATTTACGGGAGCAGCTGCTAGGGATGGGGTAGAGTTGGCCAAGAGTAGAGATACTGGACGTTTGGTGGAGATACGTCGGATGTTGGACAACATGAGATATGAGGAGGTAAATAGTGTATAGGTTATTGTCGATACGTTTATAACAAATTACTTTAAATAGATAATTAATAGGGAAATTTGACGTTACAGGTTACTTGGACTCCATGGGTGGGGGTGGACTACAACGCTCCAGAGATTTCCCCATCTTGGTTCCGGGGTGTGCTGCGTATTATGAAGATTGCAGATTTGTATATGCCGGACCGAGTCCTTAGGCAGTTTGGTATTGTACAGACCATCCCAGTTCCTTTGATTATGCCCAGCACAACGACACGAAATGAGGAGATCAGAGGTTACACAGTTCAGTTTGATGATGAGCTGCTAGGAGCATGGGATGCAAAACTGATACCTCTGATCGACTTGGTGGGCCCACCCATGACTCATTTTTGGGATGTTTCCAATGACTATTTGGACTGGTTCAATGAGGTGTCTCATCCATTGGTCGATCCCATTTCAGTCAGACGAGATCGTCCCATTGGCCCAGTCCATGTCGCCCTTGTAGTGGATTCAGTTGCAGTAAGTTTTAATTCTTTTTCGTTAATTTATGGTCATTGGTATTTGTAGGTTTTGACTAATATTTCTATTATTTAATACAGCGCATCCAGTTGGTTGCTGGTGAGCTCCGATCTTATTTGCAGACCCTTGAGAAGAGGAGACCAGCCTTAGATGATGGACTTGTTAGAGCATGGTTGGAGATGCTGATTGGGGAGACACCACCCATGGCCCCCCTCCACCCCGTTATTCACAAATGTTTTAGGATTCAGTCCACGAGGCTAGTCAAGGGAGTGGCAGTCATCCAGGGGAGGAGGAGAAGTAGTACTAGTTATGTTGACTTATTCGTAGACTTTATGTACATATTTTATAGTTATTTATGTGATTTTATGAAGAAATGGTTGAAAAACGCAAAAACTACAAAAAATGGGCCAAACTAGGGCGCTTAGATGAAATGGTTGAAAAACGCAACAGTAAGGATTATTCATGGAATGGGCCCAAAACACTAAAAATTAAAAATGGACCAAAACAAGGTCCAATAGTAAGGATTATTCATGGAATAAGCCCAAAATACCAAAGAAATGCAAAATGGGCCCAAACAAGGCCCAATAATAAGGTTTATTCATGGAATGGGCCCAAAACACCAAAAATTATAAATGGGTCCAAACAAGGCCCAATAGTAATGATTATTCATGAAATGGGCCCAAAACACCAAAAATTACAAATCGGTCCAAACAAGGCCCAATAGTAAGGCTTATTCATGGAATGGGCCCAAAACACCAAAGAAATGCAAAATGGGCCCAAACAAGGCCCAATAGTAAGAATTATTCATGGAATGGGCCCAAAACACACAAAAATACAAATGGGCCCAAACAAGGCCCAATAGTAAGGTTTATTCATGGAATGGGCCCAAAATACCAAAAGTTACAAATGGGCCCAAACAAGGCCTAATAGTAAGAATTATTCATGGAATGGGCCCAAAATACCAAAGAAATGCAAAATGGGTCCAAACAAGGCACAATAGTAAGGATTATTTATGGAATGGGCCCAAATTACATTAGTATAAACTTTAATTACTATATAATACAAGCGATAACTTCTTAAGCGAAAACTTTAATTACTATATAATACATTAGTATAAACTTTAATTACTATATAATACAAGCGATAAGTTCTTAAGCGATAACTTTAATTACTATATAATACATTAGTAAAAACTTTAATTACTATATAATACTCTCCCATTAATATGTCTTTCTTTCGCTAACTCCGCTTGATCCCTACAAAGGTTCACAAAAGAAATTTAATTCATTAGTTTAAAACATTGTTTCTATGGCTTACGATATATATCGTGTATTGCCTTGAAATTATACCTACAAAGGGCCTCATTTTGCTTCAGAAGTTGCTTTTTTTCCTTGCACAATTCTCTAATGACTTCGTGTGTTCTCTCATCGTACGGTGGATCTATCCACTTACAGAAAAGACATCCCCCTTTGTTATCCGGTTTGTGGACATCGTAGGTGCCAAAGTCCGGACATCCCCAATACCTTCTTCCGTAGTTCCACTCAGTTTCACAAGTGTGTATGATTGCCTATGAATTACAAAAGCAATTTCTATCCCGCGTTGATGAACTTGAACTCGACGAAGACTCCATACTAAATTGTAGACAATGAAAATACTATAAGAGAAGGATGTGGGGGTTGATAATCTCATAATGGGTATTTAAAGGCTGAAAAATAGGCGTTAATGGACATTACCGTTTGGTGCGTGTAACTTACGCGCACCAAACGGTCAAAACAGCTATGTGCGTAGCTTACACGCATAGCTGTTTCAATAGGCCAGCCCACGTTAAAATGGGTCGGCCGATAATACATAAGCTTATGCGCGTTACTTACGCGCATACGCTTATGTATTTATGCGCGTAACATACGCGCATAAAATGGACTTGCCTTCTCGCTGCCCCGTCTTCCGCGACTGCATCTTCATGGCCGCGCTCGCGGCTTCCTTTCTACGCCCGCGGCTTGTTGCTCTCAGCAATACCTTGATCAGGAACCCTAGATGTCTTCTCTGTTCCTGCAGTCAAAAGTAGGCTTGGCTTCACTACCTCCACCCATACCCTTCTTTCTGGTCTTGAGTGGTTGAGCCTTCTTTATGACCTATGCAGACTATTATAGTAGTAGGGTACTACCTATTTCTTTGCACAACTATAAAGGGTAGTTGAGCCTTCTTAAGTAAAAGTGGACTTGTCAAACAAATCTGATTGACTTGAAAGTAGACTTGTCAAACAGATCTAATTCAGATTTAATTTTTTTTATCAATCAATTATTACATCACATAATGGTAACATCAATCAATTACATGAACGAATCCGTCTCCAGAATACATAAAAGGATCTGGTGTCCGACCATTTGCAATCTGGTACTCTCGATACAACTTCAAATTCCCCTCATATTGTGTTGCCCACCACAAAATGTTTGGATCCGCGTTTCTACGCCACGAACCAGAAGTGTGCGGTATTGGCGACCCATCCTTGAGAACCACCTATATAAACACAAAACATTTTGATTAGCGTAAACAATATAGCCTAATTACATACAACAAAATAATTAAGAAAAAACTTTACCGGTATGAAGTGGTCATGATTGCCTACGTGTTCCATGGCCAAAATCCTTTGTGGAGGACCGACACTGGATGTCTTGGCCCTTAACGGTAAGCACAACGTCGGAACTTCCCAAGTTAATAAGACGAGACCAACCTGATATAGTGTGGCAAACACTAGACCCATCATTGGCATATGAAGCCAGTATACCGAGGAGCAAGGACTTATACAATGATTGACTTGGAGAATAAGATCATCCCAAGACCCTTCCCGAAGACGGCTACGTATTGGCTCGTATAGATCTCGGTTGTCAAGCAACTCTACTACCAGCTCCCGTCGGATGTTGACATATTCTTTCTCTTCCCTTCCCAACAGTACAGCCATAGACCGATATCCACAACGACCGTCGGGACGTACATCTCTAACATGCTTGATATACGGAATCCAAAAGTCATCCACATTATCAACCCCAAAGTTAACCCCCATATGAACAACGAGAATACTAGGCTCTTCAGGCCACTGCGAATCTTCTAGTTGTGATTCTTCTGGTATAGGTTGGGATTGCAATTCCTCAAAACCGATCACCACTGGACTAGGACCACTTGCTTCCTTTCTAGGATGACATGGGCCTCTACCAGAGCTCTCACTTGCCTTCCCCTTTGCATTTGCCTTTGCCTTCTTCTCCTTCTGCTTCAATTCTTCTTGTATGTGCTCAAACAAGCACTTCTCTTTCTTCTCCACCTTGGTCAGCTTGTTCCTAGAACCACTTGGCCTTCCTTTAGCAGAAATCCCAGTCGGCTCCAACAATGTACTTTCCTCTAGATACTCCAAGTCGTGATACAACTCACCTAGTTGGAATGTCGTGTCTTTCTTCAAAGTCCCAATATCCATCATGGCCCACATTTCTCTAAGTCTCATCTCTGTAATGTTCATTCAAACATTTTGATCAACGGACGCACTTATTGTAGGAGCATCTTCCCATTCCAAGTCCCTCCAAAACGGGTGAAAGTCCTCCGGAATGAGGGGTGTTCTCATAATGATGGCGTTTGCAAAGACATGTACGCACGACATCCCTAAGCAGTTTCTCACCCAATGATCGGTGCATTCTTCTTCGTACTACTCCTTCAATAACCGCTCATACGACGCCAATAACAAATCAAAGCACATGTCCGACACTTGGTAGAAGAGCCTAGAAAATATCGCACGTACTGTAATACCCCTGACTTATGTCGGTAGTGCCACACGCCAGTGACCTCAGACGTTGCTGTCCGATGTCACCCAAGGCTTTAATCGGAACAATTAATCTTAAATAAACATAATACACAACGAAAGGTTAAACAACAGAATATATTTTTAAATGGAACTCAACCATTTTTTATTAAAAGATTTCTCCTAATACGAGAGGAGTGTTTTACAACAGAGTGAAATCACAGCGGAAAACTTATAAATTACACAGCGGAAGACTTGAAGAATAAATCTATTACATGACTTAGTAGTAAGAATAAATAATAATTGACAACCTTTAAAAAAAATACTAATACTTGAATCTCCAACTGCAAGTCTCTTCTTCAACGATTACTTCGGACTTCGGGAACCAACCACTGATGTGCCGTATAGGACGGATGACACCAGCCAACCATGCAAGGAATAAAACCCGGTTGGTTAGTCTAATGAAAGACTATGCAAGGGTGAAAACAGATGGTTCTAGTGATCGTAACCGTTTACTATCATTGTCCCTCGAATAACAACTGAATGAACGATATATAACCCGGAACTTTCACGGAATGATTAAAGTTTAGACATGTACTAAAAAGGAAATGAGCCTTATGGGAAACGTATGAAGAGAGGACTCCAAAAGATTGATTCTTATGGAAAAGTATGACAATTGTTTGGGAACGTTATAGTTTCATACAAGCGTTTAAAAACGACTTGATCATTTGGGTCCACGACCAACCTCACCGCACAATGTGAATTCAGATTGGAAAGAGAACTTACTCTAACCGAAGTCCAGACGAGTTTCCAAGTTGTACTTCTTGCCCGAGGGTTCATTAATTATGTGCCTACCCGCACTTATCTTATCTAAATTCAAAACGGATATTCATGTTAAAGCTTTTTAATATGATCTCGAGTAACTACGAAAGTTTACGATATCAAGTGACTACGAAGGTTTACGATCTCGAGTGACTACGAAAGTTTACGATCTCGAGTAACTACGAAAGTTTATGGTCTCGAATGACTACGAAAGTTTATGATCTCGAGTGACTATGAAAATTTACGATCTGGAAAGCATTTAGAGGCTGGGTCCACTAATACTGAGTTATAAAGAAATGATTAATCCTCATAAGGAATTAACGTTCCTACGAATACTCGTGCTAATCTAGCATTAAAGTTTACATTTAAATCCACAACAAAACCATTACGGTCATTAACAAGTATAATAACGTTGTTTCTAGCAATATATACAACCTACTATAATATCATATTTTAATCACGTTATTTATAAAATCTGTTCCCAAACAAAAACAACAGTTCACTCCGATTTAATTAACAACTAAAAGCAATTGATAATTAATGGAACATGGAATGATTAAGCAAGAGCGAACCGCCACTTGCCTTAGTCTAGACAAACGATTGAGCGACGACGAGTTTCTGGGTCTGGAACGGAAACGAAAGTCGGATTACAGATTCCTATGACGACGACCCACAACGAAACCTTAGGTTAGATTCGACAATAAAATGATACGAATCTAAGAAAGAACGAACGAAATCGAAAGGACGAAAGTCCCGCCCGAGACCGGATTGTCCAAGGCCACGATCGCGATTGCCAAAGCAATCCGCGGTCGCGGCCGTCGAGGACTTCGTCCGCGAGTGTCAAAAACAACGGCCGCGGACGCGGCCGACCTTGTCACTACCGCGGTCGCGGCAGTTCATGTCCGCGGTCGCGGCCATGAACTCCGACGACCCTAAAACGGAGAAAACTCACCGGCGACGACACGGCGGGGCTCGAGACGAGGGGGCTTCCACTCCGGTCCACCTTGCGCCTCCAAAGCACCACTCCTCGTCCACCACCACCTCCGGCAAGAGCTCCGGCGACTCCACAAGAATTCCGGCAAGTTCGAAACTCCGGCGACTAAGGAAAACGAGAGAGAGAGGAGATCTGATGTTTGGGTGCTCAAAACCCTCCATCCCGGCCTCCTTTTATAGCCAAAGAAGGAGAGCAGCCCCTGACCAAATCAACGGCGGCTCAGAAGATCGACGGCGACGAAGAACACGTGGCACGCATGCACTTTTCCGCGGTCGCGGAAAATTCCCTTTCCCAGTGCTGCTGAGCACTCTTTTTCCGTGGTCGCGAAAGTTCTGTCGCGGTCGCGGAAATGTCCTTTTCGCATCCGTTTGCTCACGAAAGGATATAACACGAGTTTCAACCCCGAAAAATAAATATTTATACCCAAACAAATATTCTAAGCCTCGACAATACGTCGAAAGTATTTTCCAAGGCTCAGGGAATTTTTATAGAGATCATACACGTTACAGAAATTCCAAATTTTGCCAAACGCGTCTTGCTTTCCCAACGAGAGTTGGAAATTTACCCAAATACCCTTACTAAATATGAGGGGTATTACACGTACAGTTGGCAACATCGCTGGATCATCGAAATATGTTGGTCGTTTAGACAGTGACATGTTCATGCACGCCCTAATCTGATCAATTTGAAGGATGATGGCATGGTGGATCCTCACGATCACTCTATTGAAACCCCCTCTGCTAGAGCCAATAATATCTTTCAAAACCTTGTGCATCCCCTCAACCCTTTCAAAACACATTAGGATAGTAAGACATTAAGATATAATGGTAATGAAACAAAAATATCATTACAGCCGTGATACATGTTTGAAGTCCTCGTGAAGAAGTGAAGATGATGATCAGGCCACGCCCTTACTATGCTTTTCTTGTAAGGAGTAAGCCATGTGCCCTCCACGTATCCGACAAGGCCGCTCTTCCATGATGTCCTCAATGCGGCAAGCCTCTCTTCATAACTTTCTTCACTGGTTAAGCAAAAAGTCCACAGCATTGGTTTGTAAAGAAATCGACACTTTCCTTCGTCTTCATAATGGATGATGCATGTGCCTCAATGTTGTGTCTGATATGCACCCAACACAAGAGGTGTTGAACTTCGTTGCCGAAAACATTGCCGATCGCAGTAATGAGGGCCTGCTCACAGTCTGTCATTATTGTCGTTGGCATCACTCCCAAATCTAAACACAATGCCCAGATTTTTCTCATTATCCACATGTAATGGTAAATCTTTTCCGCCCGAGTGAATGCATATGCAATGTTGAACGTCTGGTGAGTGTTGGTGAAACCAACAATCTCCATAAGTGGCATACCATATTTGTGACAAACATTTCAATAAACCAACATCAATGAAATTTAATAACTATAAAATTCCCTTCATAAACCAACTATTTTTTAAGGACTTACTTGTTTGTCTTGTATGTCGCGTCGATGATTACAACATACGGGAACTTTTTCATCAGCCACAAAGACTCCAGGTTAGCAAAAAATAAGATTGCTACCTCGCCCGTCTTCACATCCCTCAGAGGATGAACTATATATTTGTGTTCAACTAGAAATCTAAGCGACCACTGCGTCACAATTAGTTCTCCACGATCCTCATACTGGAGCTTCTGCAAGAAGTTGGCTACTTGTTTTCGGAATGTAACATTTGATGCGAACAACCCCTGGGCGATGTCGCGATGTAGGATCTTGACTCCTCAAGCTAGGTTGAATCTTCTCCGACGTAGCCAAAGTGATGGCTTTCCTAGGGTTAAAGAGATAACCCTTTCTAACGCGTCAAAGAGATGACGAAGAGGTCAAAGAGATGACCTTGAGTACCGAAGAGACGGTGAATGATTTGCTCGAAGCGACGAGCTACGGGATAGGTTGATCCGGAGATCGAAGGGTTGACGTTAGGATTCAAGGAAGGAGCGTACTCAACTTCTAAGGAGCGAACTCAACTTGTAAACTAAAATCCAACGTAATTAAAATGAAGTACAAAGGGGGCTACTTATAGCCAAAGAACTCTCCCAAAAACCCTAATGGGCTTGGGCCTAATTCTAGCTAAATGGGCCGGCCCACTCTACAAGAGTTGGCACACGCCCAAAATGGAAATGACTGGAATAAAAATACTAAAACGGAAAACATACTAAAACTGGAAATAACTAATAATATAGAAATAACTAATAAACTGAGCTAAGTACTACTCCAGGGAGGACGCCATGGTCTTGGTTGACTCAGTCCCTTAGTGAACCATCTGATGGCTGGCCATGATGCTATCAATCTCCCTTCGATAGATTCCAGTTGATGCGAACAACCCCTGGGCGATGTCGCGATGTAGGATCTTGACTCCTCAAGCTAGGTTGAATCTTCTCCGCCGTAGCCAAAGTGATGGCTTTCCTAGGGTTAAAGAGATAACCCTTTCTAACGCGTCAAAGAGATGACGAAGAGGTCAAAGAGATGACCTTGAGTACCGAAGAGACAGTGAATGATTTGCTCGAAGCGACGAGCTACGGGATAGGTTGATCCGGAGATCGAAGGGTTGACGTTAGGATTCAAGGAAGGAGCGTACTCAACTTCTAAGGAGCGAACTCAACTTGTAAACTAAAATCCAACGTAATTAAAATGAAGTACAAAGGGGGCTACTTATAGCCAAAGAACTCTCCCAAAAACCCTAATGGGCTTGGGCCTAATTCTAGCTAAATGGGCCGGCCCACTCTACAAGAGTTGGCACACGCCCAAAATGGAAATGACTGGAATAAAAATACTAAAACGGAAAACATACTAAAACTGGAAATAACTAATAATATAGAAATAACTAATAAACTGAGCTAAGTACTACTCCAGGGAGGACGCCATGGTCTTGGTTGACTCAGTCCCTTAGTGAACCATCTGATGGCTGGCCATGATGCTATCAATCTCCCTTCGATAGATTCCAGTTGATGCGAACAACCCCTGGGCGATGTCGCGATGTAGGATCTTGACTCCTCAAGCTAGGTTGAATCTTCTCCGTCGTAGCCAAAGTGATGGCTTTCCTAGGGTTAAAGAGATAACCCTTTCTAACGCGTCAAAGAGATGACGAAGAGGTCAAAGAGATGACCTTGAGTACCGAAGAGACAGTGAATGATTTGCTCGAAGCGACGAGCTACGGGATAGGTTGATCCGGAGATCGAAGGGTTGACGTTAGGATTCAAGGAAGGAGCGTACTCAACTTCTAAGGAGCGAACTCAACTTGTAAACTAAAATCCAACGTAATTAAAATGAAGTACAAAGGGGGCTACTTATAGCCAAAGAACTCTCCCAAAAACCCTAATGGGCTTGGGCCTAATTCTAGCTAAATGGGCCGGCCCACTCTACAAGAGTTGGCACACGCCCGAAATGGAAATGACTGGAATAAAAATACTAAAACGGAAAACATACTAAAACTGGAAATAACTAATAATATAGAAATAACTAATAAACTGAGCTAAGTACTACTCCAGGGAGGACGCCATGGTCTTGGTTGACTCAGTCCCTTAGTGAACCATCTGATGGCTGGCCATGATGCTATCAACATTGCCCGAAAAGTTTGCTCTCAATTCATAAACAATTTGTTTCGGCGTCTTTCGACCATCTCCCCACCTCCTAGCACTTAGCTGCTCTGCCTCAGTCATTCGACCCATGAATGCATTCCCTTTAAAGCTAATACGTAGCTTATGGTTGTGCCGACCTTCCATCATACCCAATACCCATTTTTCATCAACCATCCAGGGCTCTTTCTTCATCCGAACACCCATTATCTCAAACCTACACCCACACTTCTTGGATTTCGATTTTCTTAATATAGGAATCGGTAATTCTGGATTCTCCGTGTTCACTTTCGGCCTCCCCGTTCTCCATTCCCCAAACCTATCGCACACTATACTAATTTGATACGGACTTGAGTTGCGCTTCACCAAAGCTATAACAAACTCCTTTCCTCTTTCTTTCGCTCATTCATATAATTCTTCCTTACTATCAAACATTAAGTCCGTAGTAAAGTACTCTGTATAGTCTCTCCCTTATAAATGACGACATTTTTTACAATCACGGATTATAGTCTATAAATACAACTACAAACTAACATATTTAATAATGAACTTAAAATTAGTTTAACACTTACAACAATTTCGGTATTTACAAACTATATTAATTCAATACTAATCACGAATCTACTATTTATAAAACTAATTATAATATAACAATAATATGAAATATAAACATGAATTAGTTTAACACTAACCACGAATTCCCCGCTAGGTCCCAATCAACGGTCGCTTCGTCAACTTCGACATCTACGAAAAACCTCGACGTCATCCATGAGTCGTCCTCGTCTTCTTCTTCTTTACTTTGAACCCAATCATTTTCCTCTTCACTATCCTCACCACTATGATACATATTTCAATTTATAGAGAACAACAATATCGGTTATGATGGGGAAACCAAATTCGTTGGGTATTAATAAGAAGATTTATGGCCGTTGGGAAACAGCCGTTTGGTGCACGTAAGCTACGCGCATAGGTTTTGTCCAAGCCTTTCCATAATGCATATTTTACCCATGTGCGCGTAGCTTATGTGCACGAAACCATGCTGCTAAGCTACGCGCACAGGTTCGCGTCCATTTAGACAGAAAATCGCGTGCATATAGCCATTGTCTATACTTAACGTGTTGTAACTACATTTAACATGTCAACTACAATAAATACTACAATTTTAAAGTTTCATTTTCCCCGTGTGAAGAACGGGGCCGACAGCCTAGTATATCTATATACCTATCTACATTCTATATTCTATTTTATATACTATGCTAAAGCCCTAATTATCTCTATTATATGTCAGCCCGTGAGCTATGTCATATAAGTAAATTTCAAAGTACAATGACAATTTTATCATTTTATAATTTTGATATTTACATATTTTATTTCTTACTTACTTATTTTTTTATCTAAAAATAACTTACCTTGATTATATCGATAGGATCATCCCAAAGATTATTTAGATATTTTTGCCTTATTAGTTTTTTCTTATTTGTAAATAAAATTATTTATAATATACTTTTACCTTATTAGGTACATTACTTCTTATAGTTTTAAATTTTTAATACTTTAATTTATATAATTGGCAATATACAATTAAACTTAATTGATAATATATGATTTATGATGCAAAAATGGTAATATATATTATAAAATATCTAAATAAATATGTGATAACTTAACCATTTTTCCCCTTTTAATTAATTATACATATTAACATTTTCATTACTTAAAGCTAAACTTATATATTTTCTTATTTAGTAATTTGTATGAAATTCATGATTTATTGTCTATTTTTACATACAAATTCACATATATACTTCTAATTATAATCATATAAAAATCTTATCACCATATGTGTTAAGAGATTAAATAAATAATTTACCATATAAATTTTTATAAATATTTAATAGTATTTCAGGTTTTCAAATTATATTAGCCAAGTCCGTGCAGGACATGGAGACGAATGATAGAAGTGACTAAAGTCAAAAGTAGCCCATGTAAGAGAAGTCCATATACCCAAAACGAGTTTTAAAAACGCAACTGAAGCAGCCACCATACCAAACCCAAAAAATGAAAATGGATCCAAATCCAAAGGCCTAAACCGACCCACTTTATTTACTACTCGGATCTTACCCAAATAAATTCGGAATTTCGGGTCTTCGAATATATTCGCAAGTATCTACTCTTCCCCGAAATTCTCAAATCGCAAACCATATCCGAAACACGAACCCTAACCCTAATTCTACCGGATCCTCCGATCGGGCTCCCCCGCCATCCCCAAGAGGGAGAGAAAAAGGTACTGTAGACTCCCTCGAATTATTTCAGGTCCACGTAAGGCTCCATTTTTCTCAAGTTGATCCGGGTTAACGTTCTCTTTCACAGTCCAATGTTACTGCGTCTGAATTGCTCAATTGCATACATCATTGAATTTTCATTCTCTTTCTTCGGTAGAAGAACTCGTCATCTACGTTTAACATCATTGTTCTCTCTTCCGATTTTCTACGGGGAATTTTCGAATTTGCGATTGGTTATGAAAAATCTAGGTTTAGATTGGTCATTTCCGTGCGCTGGAGCTATATGAGTGCTCTTGTTAGGTTTTTGAAGGTCGAAGTGCGGATGATCAGCAATTGAATTGCTTTTCTCCTTCTTTGGGTGTTCGAAAACGAGGAAATCTATTGTATTAGTTTTGGTTCTTCTTTTTCGTTTTTATTGTAGCATGAATAATTAGCTCGCTCTTGTGAACTGCGCAACAACCTTTAGCTAGCTCTATAGTACGATTATGTGTCAATTGCTTCCTGTTAGAGGGTCTTAATCTTAAAATCAGACTGATTTCTGTGTCGTTATGACATGTATGCGTTGATGTTACAGACGATGTACGCTATGAGTTAGGACTTTAGCTGGATGATGAACATGGAATGAGAATTTAGTTGAGCATGTAGATAGTGCTGATATTGGAACACTGCTAACAACGTCCACTGTGTAAGGCTGTAAGAATGTGATTGCTTAGGCTATGCTAAATGCTTTTTCCTTTTGGGTCAGGTTTGTGATTTAGTTAGCTCTTCAATACAGATCACAAGCTTGTTCTGTCTAACTGTAGTTTATGGCTGTAGTATCGAAGAACCTAACCTCTCTCTCCCACACAGACACACACACCCACACACTCATTCACTCACATATTATGGTGACCCACATCTCCTGCATCTTATTTGATTTAGAAATTCAATATTTGAGAAACTCATAATGATCGGTGTTCCTGGACGCCTTTGACATAATTCCACATGTTGGTATTTTGCACCTCAAGAGTTGGGACCTATGGCCTATTGGTCAGTGCAGTTCTTTCATTTTTGTTTGAAGCTCTAACTTTCTTTTGGTATGGAGCACTTCTGTTTGTGAGATAATGTATTAGGATGATCATTTAATGCTTGTAATATTCATCTCCAATTTGAATTTTGAGATGGCATTCTTACCACTGAAAAATTGCAGATTCTTCTTAAATTCCAGCTCATGCGATGGAAATATCAAGTGAAGTAGTGGTTAAGAAACCCAAGAGGTTAACATCGGTTGTCTGGAATCACTTTGAAAGGGTTAAGAAGGCTGATTTGTGTTATGCTGTTTGTCTTCATTGCAATAAGAGACTAAGTGGATCAAGTAACAGTGGAACCACACATTTAAGGAACCATTTGATGAGATGTCTCAAGCGATCTAATTATGATGTCTCCCAGCTGCTTGCGAAAAGAAGGAAAAAGGAGAATGTTGTAGCCCTTCCAACTTACAGTTTTGATGAAGCGCAGAGAAGGGATGATCATATACCAGTTGCTGCAATCAAGTACGATGCAGAGCCGAAAAGGGAAGATGTTGTCACCATTGCCAGTACTAAGTTTGATCAAGAAAGGAGTCGGTCAGATCTAGCCCGTATGATTATTTTACATGGTTATCCTCTGTCCATGGTTGAGCATGTTGGTTTTAAAATGTTTGTGAGAAACCTTCAGCCTTTGTTTGAGATTGTGACAAACAGTACGGTTGAGCTTGATTGCACGACAATGTATGAGAAAGAGAAACAAAAGGTGTATGAGACTATTAGTAGATTACGTGGTAGGGTTAATGTTGCTGTTGACGTGTGGAATTCTCCTGAAAATGCTAGATACTTGTGTATGACTGCACATTATATTGACGAGGAGTGGAAACTCCAAAAGAGAATTCTCAACTTCATCATGATTGATGCAGCTCATACTGAAGATATACATTCTGAAGTGATTATCAAGTGTCTAATGGACTGGGATATAGAGCGTAATCTTTTTTCCATGACCTTCAGTGACCTCTTTACAAGTGATGAGATTGTTTCCAGAATTAAAGAGCATCTCTCTCAAAATAGGCCCCTACTGAACAATGGCCGGTTGTTTGACGTGCGCTGTGCAGCAGATGTTCTGAGATTGCTTGTTGAAGATGCCATGGATGCACTTCGTGAGGTTATTCATAAGATTAGAGATAGTATTCGCTACATCAAGAGCTCACAAATAATGCAAGGGAAGTTTAATGAATTCGCACAGCAAGTTGGAATCGATAATAATGAGAGGAGCTTGTTTCTCGATTGCCCACTGAGATGGAACTCAACCAGCGCCATGCTTGAGACAGTCTTGGCATACAAAGCTGCATTTTCTTTGATGCAGGAGCATGATCCTTCCTACACTATGGCTCTAAACGACGAGGAGTGGGAATGGGCAGGTTCAGTTGGTCGGTACTTGAAACTTTTTGTTGAAATTACCAACCTATTCACTAGTAACAAATATCCTACTGCAAATTTATTCTTCCCTGATATCTGCGAGGTGCATCAGGAGTTGATTAATTGGTGCAAGTGCTCAAATGAATATATCAGTTCACTGGCAATGAAAATGAAAGGCAAGTTTGACATTTATTGGAGCAAGTGCAGTTTGTCGTTGGCTATAGCAGCCGTACTAGATCCACGGTACAAAATGAAGATTGTTGAGTATTACTACACCAAGATTTATGGTGATAGTGCTTCAGATCATATCAAAGAAGTGGCTGAAGGCGTTAGAGAACTCTTCAATGAGTATACAATTGGTTTGTCATGTGCTTTAATTGACGATGGTCCTGGGAGCAGTTTAGGCGGTGGAAGCAATGAGTCAAGGGATAGACTAAAAGGTTTTGATAAGTTTCTGCATGAGACCTCTCAGAGTCAAAGTGCAATATCAGACTTGGACAAGTATTTAGAGGAACCTGTATTTCCGCGTAATTTTGATTTCAACATATTCAGCTGGTGGAAAGTTCACATGCCAAGATATCCTATTTTATCTATGATGGCACGAGATGTTATTTGTGTTCCTATGTCTACTATTGCTTCGGAATCGTCTTATAGAACTGGAGGTAGGGTTCTTGATCAGTATCGAAGTTCGTTGATTCCAGATACAGTGCAAGCTTTGGTGTGTACCCAAGACTGGCTGCGAGCAGAACTTGAAGGTACTTGAAATAACACACTCTTTTGTTACGCTGAATTTGTCTGACATTGTCGAATGTGTTTTCTAACTTCAAAATTAATTGCTTATCCAGAATCTAGTCCATCCACCACTGGAATGGCTCAGCCATTATGCATTGAAGCAAGTAGTACCCATGTGGTATGATTCTCTATTTTCCCATCCTTTCAATAAATCCTGTTGGAGCTTAGCAATTCCAGCTTTCCCCCAAAAAAATAAAAAAAAAATAAAGAAAGGAAAAAAGGATAGAGAGAGAAAGAACGAAGTCTAGAGGGCTTCTCTCGTTTATCCTGTCAATTTATGTTGTCACAAGTCCAAGTGCACAATTTAGGTTGAGGTAGTTGTTACTTGGTTTGTTTTAGATCCTTGAGTTTTACTAAATAATTGTCCATCACAATTTTTAATTGAATGTAATGATTTTGTTGCATTCTTGCGATATTTTAATTTGTCATCAATCATCATTGTGAATATCTAGCAAATGTCATTTCCCACCTGAATTCTGTAGTCAGATAGATCTATCTGCATATATCTTACTCAGTTGTTTCACATTAATCCTCCTGAGGGATGGATGGAGGGTTTGTACCCTATTTGCTTCTTTCCACACAGAGTAGACAAACCATGGTGCGTTCTTGCTGTTTTCGCTAATTTCACTATCTTGTTTCCCCGTGTCCCTATCTTTTATAGGCTTTTGGGTGCAGATTCCTTGCTTTTTTATATATGTATATTTGTGGTGGTGTGAATTCTCCCATCATATCGTTTGGTGTGATATGACATTTTCTCGTCCAAAGGGGACGTGGGAGTGGTAAAAGCTTTTCATTTGAAGTTGTCAAAATTTAAACTTTTGTCATGTGAACCAGTTGGGTCACCTCACTTATGTGATATTAGGGCCCGTTTGGTATTGATATCATGATATCAGGTATGGATATCACTCATACACATACATGTGTTTGGTATAATCCTGATATCGATATCAAACTGATATCTGTTGTTTGGTATGGGTTATAGATATTAGGATATGGGTATGTGTGATATCAGAGTGTTATTTTGATATCTCTCACATAATGAGTATATCAAAAATATCACTCATATCTATACTCATATCCGATATCTTGATATCACTCATATCCATATTATACCCATATCTTGATACCCATACCTAATATCTCATATATTTGATATCGATACCAAACGAGCCCTTAGCACTTGTGGTTGATAAATATCTAGCTGAGAACCTGTTGAGTTGTTTGTCATACTTCAGAAGTAGGTATCATTTCCAGATGTGATAAATAATTTGGATACACCTATGTTATTCTGCGTTTGAAGGAAGCCGAGGCTATGGTGAATGGCTACGGTGGATTGAGGATATGGGCTTGGGGTTTCGTTGAGAAATCTGTACTATCGTAAAAACTGTTCCATTTCATGGTTTTTTTTTCATGGCGTCAATTGTCAGTGTCAGTGTCCCAACTTTCTAAAGCAAATGCACAATTGATTAGTGCTTTGCAAAATTGCCGAATCTCGTCTCCAGTGGTGGGTCCCATGGTATGGTATTGTTCCTGCAAACATGGTAACTTGATTTTTAGGGTTTACACTTTACATGAAAAAGTTATTTTACTAATTTTGGTAAATCCCTTAATGTACGTAATTATACAAGACCTCCTGCCATTTAGTTCATTTATTCGTCTCTTTTTCGTGCATGAAACCACTCTTTTGTACTCCTTGTACGTCTTTGAAGCCCTTGTTACGGGTGCTTTAAATGCTAAAAAAATTCCAAGGAAAAACTATCAAAAATAATCTCGACCAAAAATAATTGAAAGTCAATAAAAAATAATCTTAACCTTGAATCTATGAATCAAAAATAAAACAAATGATTTTTTCATTTGATAACATTACACTTAATAAGAGATTTTGTATTAAGGAGAAATTATAAAGAGACCTTGAGTACATGTTATTGGATTAGCCGAAATTTTTATCGAAAAAGTTATTTGTGTTATTTTTTGTTTATGGATTTAAAGTTAGGATTATTTTGGTTGACTTGAAAGTTGATATTATTTTGATTGATTTGAAAGTTGATATTACTTTTGATCTATTAATGAAAATTGAGATTGTTTTTTATTGTAGTTTTTCGGACTTCTAATACGGGTTTAACAAGAAAAACTGTATTACGGGTGGCCAAATTTTATCTTTTTTTTATACGAATCACTTTCTTTGGATTTAAAAAAAAAAAATGATGAAAGTTGCTGATAATTTTCAATTTTATTTGAAGAAAGGTGGCGAAGGAAAAAAAGGGGAGAGTGACGACCACTGTTTTTTGTTCGTTCCAAAATGTTGTTATAAAAGCGATGACGAGGAAAGTTTATACCAAAGGATATATACGTGATGTTTGCATGCATTGTTGAAACTGAGTAGCCATTTGCCTAATCCGACTTTATACCTTTTCTCTTGGTGAATTTAAAGCCCTTCATTAACAAAGAAGAAAAGATCCCCTCCATCAGTACAAACACCATCCACAATGGAATATTTATAGAGTGTTGTGTGTTGTGGCCACTACTACTGCCATATGCTTTTTTTTGACATACCATACCAAGAGATACCTCTGATATTAAATATTGATCATTGTTTTTGAGGGACACGGAATAAGTTAACTAATGTACATTATTCGTCTAGTCGACTTCTAAAGTAGGGCTTTTGTTATCTTAAAGCTTAAAATTCTTGTTCGAAATAGATGCTCTAAATTAATGTCTGGCCAATCTGTCTATCATTGTCAAATTAATAGGAGAACAACAGGAGAAACATTGACCTAATCATGGACATTATAGCTTATTATAATATGACCCAAACTTGGAAATACAAACGGATACAAATATATACTCCCTTTGTTTGTAATACTTGTCATCTTAACACAACTATAAAAAAAATGAAATAATTAAGCTCAAATATTATAAAATTCAACGAAATAAGAAAAAATTACATTAGAAATGTCAATATGTATAATTTTCAGTAACATACATCCTAACTCACCAAAAAAACATTACCTATAATTTTAAAATGATAAATATTTTCAACAAAAATAAAAGGATAAAATTGACATTATTATCGAATAGAGGGAGTATAGAAAATAACAATAAGTGTACATATTTACAAGAATCTTGATGTTATTTTTTTTATAAGGTAATAATTAGACTAGTTTCAAGACCAATTTGAAAACCAGCCTATAGCATCCTTTCATATGAGAACACAAAGTTCTGGATTGGTCAAGATTTCGTCTGACGAGTATTGATGGCTAAGATTTGCAATGAGATCCGTCACCACAATTACTTCCCGAAAGACATGGATAACAAGCACTTTTGTTTTAAGAGCAGTGGATTTGCCACTCTTTGCCCCAAATATTGGATCATCTTTGTCATTTCTAAAGATAAAACCGTAACTCGAGTCCCCATTTGATTTTGTTGAGCCATCCAGATTGATTTTAATAAATTTGTCCGGCGGTTTTTTCCATCGTAGTTTTTCCGTTTCCTCCATTTGGTTTCGGTTGCTGCATACTAGTAGAATTGACTAAGCAATCAGGGTTCCAATTCTTCGTTCGTTTCCAATTTACTCTGAGTTTTGATTCCTTCGTCATATTGAGAATGTTTTCTGGTTTTTTTGGAATCAAATACTCCACCATGTAATTATTAAATCTGTAAATTAATTTTTGTTCAATTTATTCCTGATCTCATCCAAAATATCTTTAATCTTTCTATTTTCCATAGTCAAAACTTTGTAAAAACCTTCCAGTTGTAGTACTAAGTTTGAAAGTTGTAGTCTTGATGTTAATTTAGCTTAGCCTAAAACTGTTTATTTGTAGAGAAATGTTTAATCCAACCTTCTTTTATCCATAGAATTCACTAGATTATTACAACGAAGATAAAAAAAATTCAAACTCGTAATCTATTGATTACAAGATATCATACTTATTAATTAAATTAAAAATAATCACTCTAATTCAATCTTTTATTATTATGTTTTTTTTTTTTTATTATTTTTTTGGTCTTGATCGCCTGATTTGATCAGTCAGAGCCGCTCTATGTCCAGACCGGGATACTGTTGACACACAAAGTGGTAGACCCCTTCCAACATCAGTGTTTTCATACACGTCTCCAGCATGAATCGAACTCGAAACCTCTGGATAGAACGTTTAAGGGAACCTAGTATCAAACCACTCAATCTACTATATATCTACTAAACGCAAAGACTCGGCTAAGCCACGTGGCACCCCTACAATGCATCGATTTTTTTCATGCCACGTGTCATCTTTCCATCAAATTGGCCACGTGTCATTAAATCCATTTATTCCGATTACTTCCATTTTTCTTTCAATATAAATCTTCCAGAAAATGTGTAGAATGATATATTTTTCCATATTCATAACTTAAGATCTGCTACTTTATTTATGTGATTTTGTTTCCGGAAATCATATTACAGAATCAGATTTTTTTTTTTGAATATCTTACTAAATAAATCCGATTACCTAATTTTTTTTGTATACAATTGAATGACTATGCATACACAATTGGCCAGAAAATAAAACAACATATAAAACTTATGCACAAAACCCGCAATGATATAACACATTGCTAAAAAAAACTGAAGTTGCAGCATATAAAAAACTAAAATACTAAAACCCAGAAAGAAATCACCCAAAAACAATGCACAAAATCTGTACACATATTACAAAACAGCAAAGCCACAAATAAAGCATAAACATATTACATAAGCATTACAAGAAATTTTGCACAAAAATTATTACAAAATTGCATAAAAACTGAAACGAAAATGTGTGCCATATATTTTCCCCATGGCAGAAATTCTGCAAATCATAACACATTGCTAAAAGACCTGCACAAATATAACACATTTAACTTAAGAACAAAACCTGGACATATATCAGTGCTAAAAAAAACTGAATTCAAAGCATATTAAAAACTGAAATACTAAACCCTAACCAGAAAGAAATCACCCAAAAACAATTCACAAAAACTGCACACATATTACAAGACCTGGACATATATCAATGCTAAAAAAAACTGAATTCGAAGCATATTAAAAACTGGAATACTAAACCCCAACCAGAAACCCTAAACCCAAAAACAATTCACAAAACCTGCAAACATATTACATGATCTGAACATATCCATAAAAAGTGGAACGAAAATGTGTGCCATATCTTTCCCCTATGGCAGAAATTCTGCAAATCATAACATATCCATAAAAAGCAAAATTGATTACAAGATCTGAACAAGAAAGTTATATAATATACTATATAATAATTATCAGTCGTGCACAATAGTTTATGTACAAAATTAAAAAGATTACTATGAAGATTTGATATTGGAAAATCTTTGCATTCCAAAAATACAAAAATAAACATGAGTTATTCTACCGAAAGTTGTAATATAATACTCTATATCTCTTTCACATATTGGCCTATAAATTCGGCTATAAATATACATGTAGAGCTTCTCAGTTATTTGAAGAAGATTAGCTACAACAGAATACAGAGATTTAAAAGGTAATGCTTATATCAGTTATAATTTGTAATGCTTATTTCATTTCAAACAGTGACCCAGTTTCTGCACAGATGCAACATCGAATAACTACTTTTCAGGCTTTCATTCAGTCTACTCTATGCAACATTGAATATATATTGCAAACATAACTGATATTGCTTTATTTTCTTTGGTTCAGTGTTACTCAGGAAATTCAAAACAGAGTTACAAGGTAATAATTCAGGACCTATATGCAACATAGAATAACTACTTTGCAGGCTTTCATTCAGTCTACTCTATGCAACATTGAATATATATTTGTCACGTTCATTTAAATGTTAGTATAGTATCCGTACCTTTAGGTTTTCGGTTGTAGATCTTGGAACTGCATGAGTTGTTTGAAACCCCAGTTTGATTTCCCATACGTATTCCTACAACAACAATAAACAAAGACAGGATTCAGAAATTAAGTTCAATACATATTCTCAACAATAAACCCCAGTTTGATAGAATCATGAACTGAACATATGCTTCAATACATAAAGGTATGGATATTCGTTGAACAACATATTTCAGAAATTAAGTTCAATAAAAAAACATATTCTCAAACCAAGAAATACTGAACAGATTTCAGAAATTGTTATTTTAAAAACATATTCTCACACTTTGTGACTGATTTTTTGCATTTACATAATAATGAGCTAAAGGTTCAGACATTTTTCCCATCTGCACTGATTTTTTGCATTTACATATCAACCAACATTGATCTCATTTTCCATTACTGATTTTCGTACTAAAGGACCCATTAATCATGAAATACTGAACAGAAATATTGTGCAATTACAGATATTCCATTAATCAATTGTTCTTTGTATTGTTTTTTTTATGTAGGACATTTGTAGCAATGTCAAAACAACAACAAGAAATAAAGGATATTACGGGTACCCGAGGGAATTATGAGCTAAAGGTTCGAGTAATTCGATTGTTTAAGGTTCCAAAGAAAGAAGATCGTACGCAATACAGTACAACTGAAATCATTTTAATGGATGAAAAAGTATTAATTTTCAGATCTTTAATAATTTGTGTTTAATATAATATTTGTTTGTCTAATATTTGTATAGGACTAACACAAATTTCTCATTGTCTCAAGGGTGAGAAAATTCATGGAGTAATTAAAGAAGCTTTTATGGTGAATCTTGGAATATTAGAGGAAGGAGGTGTATATTTGATTTCAAACTTTGGAGCTGCTCTTTATGATATACCTTTCAAGTTCTCTAATCATAAATACAAGATAATATTTTATCGTAACACTACAATTAAGCGGAGTTCATCAATTTCTATTCCTATTCATGGATTCAAATTCACTGATTTCGAAAAAATCCTCGATGAGTCACTGGATCAAGTATATCTGTATGGTTAGTAAATCTTTCAATTTAACATTTGTTATATTATAACAATTATGATTTCAGTAGGTTTAATATTTTAGTTTATACATAATATTATTTATTGTGTAGATGTTATTGGCCAATTGGTTGGAATTGGAGACAACATTGTTACATTCACTAATAGGAACGGAAAGGAGGGTAAAAGGATCAATATACAATTGATGGATACAAGGTATTTATGTTTTTTTTTTAATCTCTCCATGGTAATAAAATTTAATATGTTATCTTATATTCTGTTGTGTTAAATTCATCATTATTTTATATTGTATACTATTGCAGGGATAATGTCATCAATTGTACATTATGGGATGATTATGCCGAATTATGTCGCCTATTTGTTGGGGCTTCAGCACAGAAGTTGGTCGTAGTTATTATATAATTTGGAAAGCTGGGAAAATGGAATAATACACCTAATGTGTCAAATGGTCATTATGGCACAAGGATTTATTTTGATGATGATAGCGTATGTGAGATTGCTGAATTTAAGAAAATGTAATATTATTTTTATTACATAAAATATGCAGCAGTTCAATATCCAATATCGTCTAATTTTTTTTAATTATCCTATACTATATCTACATATTGTAGTTTCTCAAAAAAGGAATGCTCAAAAGTTGGCCAAAGTTGTGTACAATTGACAAATGAGCCGTCCTACTCCCAAGCCTACCTTTTCTTAAACGGAAAAGAGAGAAAAACTTTAGATGAACTCTACGAACATCTTCACGATCGGGGAACGGTTAGTTCAGTACATTTGCTTATTATGTGTTAATAAAGAGTATCTAGATTTATGTACACTATCTTACATATTTATATAATGTATAAACTATAGGTTTTGCAAGCTATTACTCTTGCCACCATTGATCATATTGAAGATTCCTACGGATGGTACTATAATTCTTGCAAACGTTGTAAAAGTAAGGTGCAATCGCAAGAGGAAAAGTTTTGGTGTAAAAAATGTGAAACTTTGGTTAACTATGCAGTCCCTAGGTACATAATTCTTTCATAAAAAATTGTCCTTTAAATTCAGATATTTTAATGTTTGTTCATGATATTGTAGTTTTTTCTAATATGCAGATTTAATGTTCAAGTTAGTGTTATAGACGGATCTGGTACCGCTCATTTCACTATATTTGATAGGGAAATTTCACAAATCTTTAAGAAAAGTGTTTCCAGTATTATCGAATCAACGGATAAGGTATATAAACATAAATTTTAATGCATTACTTATTAATTTCTGTTTTTATTGAACTTATTATTTTTTCAGGATGAGGACATAAATAATATCCCGAAAGAGTTGAATGTCTTGCTGAACAAAAAGATGTTATTTAGAGTTGTTATTTCGCAATTCAACATCAGTAGACTTCCTAAACCTTCTGCATATACCGTGATGAATATGACCGACGATACCACTCTCATTGAGAAATTTGAGCAAACTACCAAAGAATCTGAGGTATATTTCGCTGAATTAAGTATTTGATATTTATGAGTTATTTTATTACTAATCACAAATTTAATACATGTTTAATTTATTTATTGATAGGAAAATCTGGAATCGTTCTCCCTAGACAATGATGTTATGTCAAAAGTTTCTTCAAATGAAATGGTTTCACCCCGTAAGCGTCGTTATATTAATATCGACGAAGATGATGATAATGGTGAATCGGATGAAGAGGAGATTACTAAAGCTGATGATTTTCCTTTAGTTAATCGTGGGGAGCACTCAAGTACCAGGAAGAGGCTTATATTCAAGAAAGTGAAAGAGGAAAAGCTAGATGAATAAATAATTTCATATTAGGATTTAATTGCATTATTTCCTATGACCATTTATTTTTAAATTTCAGAATGACATTTTTCATATAAGTTTCATGTTTATTAATTCCTCCAAGTTAGACTATTTGTTTTGATTCTATTGCAGAATTCTGTTTAATTTATATAATTTTGCATCCATGATTTTGTTTTTGCTTAATGAATTTTTTTTACTTACCCTAAATCAAAAACAAGGGTGGATATATGACTAAGGTTCTATGATACTAAAACATGCAATGAAGAAAAACTATTTTCTTTGATACAACACTACTAATAATAATATTAACCTAACTGAACTTTCTTTGCGTACCTTTATTGATAACTTGAGAACTGCAATACGACTCCAAAATAATTGTCTGCTGGTAGCAATCCACACAACAATACTAAAACCTGTATTTTCAATGATTAGGATCATACAGTTAATATTTTGTATGCAAATATAATCAATTTAAAGTTGAAAGAAATGTATAACTTGCATTGTAAATTATTTATCATAATGTGCATATCAATTTCTGTTTTCAGTTGTACGTTTGACCTATTTGTTAGGTTAAAATTTGTTACACAAAAGTCAAATTAGTTATAATAATGAAGCAAAATTAAATTATTTAAATTTCCTTTGCATAATGAAGCAAAAACTGTATTATTTATTTGTGTTCTGTTTGCTTTGTAAAGTCTGATTATTTTAGCTATTAATAATTAAAATTAAAACTAAATCAATAGAGTGTAGTTATATGATATAGGTTCTAGGATTTAGGGTTTAGTGTCTAGAGTAAGGTATATTATCTATGGAGAAACAAATTAGGTTTTATACAAGTGTATTAATGAATATGAGTTATAGAATTGTGAAATCAGAAATTTCCTTAATGTAATAAAGCAGAACATACGAAAATTCTTTTTTTAGGGTTCATGTATGTATATTGATATACTTACAGAATATATTCTTTATATTAAATGGAAACATTATAATTTTCATATTACGCTGTTGGTATATAAATTTCCCTATATGTATATATCATACTTACATAATATAGTATTTATATTACATGGAAACATTATAATAGAAATTTCCTTACGTGTTGAATGCAGATTTTTGTTTAAGTAAATTTAGGTCATAAAGTTTATTTACTGATTTCATACTATGCAGAAATTTCCTTTCCTGTTTTTATTTTTATACTATCTCAATATATGGACATAATTACAAATCATTAAATAAAGACTATAAGTACCACATTCTTAAAGTCTTATATCACATTCAACATTGTTAAGTTCTCCAGGCTCTCATTTTATAGTATTCAGTATGGTGCATCCCATTCCGCATGATGTCTCAATTGACACTGAGGTGCTTTTCCTTACAGATATTGTACCGGAAAGCCATTTCTTTAGGTTTCCAAGTATCGCAAACAATTTTTACATTCGACTTTCCTTTCCAATTGATTTATCGGACGATGAACATTACATAAAATGTTCAGTACTATGCCGAGTGATCTAGCAAATGCAACACAAAGGTATTTTTATTATACTGTTTTTTGTAATTTAATAATATTATATGTCGTTTTGTGTTAATGTAATATTGTAAAAAAACTATTTTTGTTTTTTGTTTTATGCATGTGCAGGTTGAAAGATGCTTTGGATGAAATGAATAAGAGATATACTCCATTTATTTATGAGAGGGACCCTATTCTATTCCCAAACATTCATATGAATGTTGCAATAAGAAATGTGGTAGGTTTTTTCGGTCCAACTCAACTCGCAGGATTTCATTCAACATTTACATCATATAATCCTATGATTATTGTGCTTACACATGCTGAATTGGAAGAAAGTCTTCTTGAGCAAATGTTTTTACCATATGGCCATGACCGCTATATACGTATTAATTCATTGTACAACAATGAACACAATTACATCACATGGCGCAACCGTGATGTAAATATATGGATTGACAGGGAAGGAAATGATTATATATTGAAATTCAATAGCAAGTCTGTTGAAGCATGGCAACTTTCATGTATTTATGAAGTGGGTAATGAAATATTTGGACTTCTACTATGGAGTACTTTGGATGAATTTGCAAAGCTTAATTTTCTACCTTGGCAATACTTAAACGGGAGAGAGGAAGTGATTAATTTAAGTGATGAAGAAGAACAAGTCAACGAAGAGGAAGAAGAAGATATTGAACAAGGAGACGATGAAGAAGAACAAGTCAATGAAGAGGAAGAAGAAGATATTGAACAAGAAGACGATGAAGATGAAGAACCATTTGAGGCAGAAGAAGGCAATGAAGATTAGGGTAGCATTAATTTTATTTGTTTTAAACTTTTTAGACATTTTTAATTTCCAGTTTATTATGTTGTGTTTTAAAAACATTTAACTCTTAGTTATGTTTGCTTTAGGTATTACATTATTATTAATAATGAGTATATGTGTTTAAGTTTTTTTCACTTTTTATTTACTGAAGTTTGCTTTGTTAATTTGTTTGTTCTTTTCACTTGTTGTTTTCAGACTTTTACAAGTAGGCATAATTAATTGAATGTCAGTGCAGAATATGCTTAGAGCAGTTATAGTTTATTCCTTTTGGTGATGAAACTATTAACTTCTTTAAGCCCACTATGCAGTAACTAATACCCTCTCAATAATATGGTTGTTTATGTATGATTCCTATACCAATTTTAATTTCAGAGAGATGTAATCCAACAGATCTAATATCTAGAAATAATGTACCTTTATATCTGATATTCAGTTATTATTTTTTTATATAGAATTTGGGGGGGAGAGAGAGAGAGAGAGAGAGAGAGAGAGAGAGAGAGAGAGAGAGAGAGAGAGAGAGAGAGAGAGAGAGAGAGAGAGAGAGAGAGAGATTTTGTTTGTTTTTCTTAATGGTCTGCAACACACCATTTTTTCAAATAATTCAGTAGAAATAAAGCTAGAGCATGTCATCTACTGATATTGAATGTCTATGTTGATATATATACTGATATAGAGGTATTTTGTTTGTTTCAATATGTTCCAGTTTATCAAGAAATCATATACAAGGTAAATACAGTGGCTTTAGTCTGTTATTAAACACCATGTTGTGCATTTAAATAAATTAACAAATGAAATATACCAATTACTTTTAGTTAGGGTTTAAATTTTGTTGTATTAAAAACTGAGAGAGAGAGAGAGAGAGAGAGAGAGAGAGAGAGAGAGAGAGAGAGAGAGAGAGGGGGGGGGGGGGGGGGAGGGAGAGGGGAACATACATGGCCGCAGGCAGATAACTAGATCCTCTTCTTCAAAGTCCACTCCACAGTCAATGAACTAGGACGTCAATGATCTGTTCCCAGCCTCCAGACATCCTCATCAAGGGAAGAAAAAAAAGGATGTTTAGAGAGAGAAAGAGTAGACAAAAATAGATACAGATACATCCTGCATAACTAGAAAATATATTACTGTTTTTGTTCTTTAATGAGGAGGCATGTTTACCTAAGTCGGTGTAGAAGATGCTCCGAGAGACTATTATATTAGTCCTTTTGCCTGTAACACCCCGTAATTTTTAAGGGTATTTTGAAATTTTATTTTTCTTATGCCCGTATTGCTAGACGGATTTAATTCAGAGAAGATCGGACATTCTGTAATATGGTCTGAGCTCTGTAAAATTTTCCGAGCATTATATAATACAGTTGAAGTGTTTTCGGGGTTAATGTAACGTTAATGTACGAATATATTTAACCCGGAGTTAAGAAATTTAATCCAAACCAAGTTCGGATAAGAATTAACGAAGTCGGCCTTTAAACCGCGACTCACCGCGATTGACCGCGATCAACCGCGATTCACCGCGACCGGCCGCGCTCGCGGTAACACCTTTTGCTGAGCAGTGTCGTCTTCCTCGAAGGCGGTTACTGTAGCACTCTGTTTTTTTTTTCTGTTTTTGGGGCAGGCAAGTGGCTCGATCCACTTGGCTTTGGCTTGTCCCCTTGTCCCCGACTTGTTCCCTTGGTGGAGACTCGGATTGGGCTATAAAAGGAGGTGAAGACCGAAGCTTAAGCTCTCTTCTTCTTCTCCTCTGTTTTCCTCTGTTTTTCTCCATTAAAGCCGAGCTTGTGAGCTTCGTGTGTGGGAGATTTCGAGTGTCTCTTGAGTTGAGAAGGTACTCTTGAGTGTAGTGAGAAGCTTTGAGGTGTTGGGAGATCGAACCATAGACAAATCGAAGCAAACAAATCGGTTTGGGGTAAGAAAAACTCCATGGAAGCTGTCGAAGCTTTGCCACTGTTGATAAACCGCGACTGGCCGTGACTTACCGCGATCGCGGTATTTGCGTCCGAGTTGTGTGTCTTGTGGTTTAGCTTTGGGCTTTGCTCGTTTCCTTTGATTTCTTCTTGTATTCTTTTAGATTCATATATAAGTGTATTGAATCTAACTTAGGGTCTTGTTATGGGCCGTTTCTTAGGGATTTGATATCCAAGATCTGCTCCAGTTTTAGATCCCGGAACTAGACGTTGCTCAGCTTGTTTCGAAGTTGTCGGATCCAAGGCAAGTGGCGGTTCGCTCTTGCTCATCATTCCATACTTTCATTAATTATCAATTGTTTGTTGTTAATTAATTTGGGATGATTCATCTGCTTAAGTTGGGAACAGTTTTGATAAATAATTTGATAAAAAGAAGTGCTGTTATAATAGGTTGTATATTGCTAGATACAGCGCTATTATGTTCATAATGGTTTTGTTGTGGATTTTAAAGGTGAACTTCATATAAAAATATTATAATAGGTTGCATATACTGTTAGTGGCAACGCTATTTTGATATATATATATATATATATATAGATTGTTAGATCTATGATGTTGGCCTTGATGGCTTTGTTTTGATGTGATATATGACTGTGTTGAACTGTTTAGTTAGCACGAGTATTCGTAGGAACGTTTACTGGGCCCAGGAGGTCCAGTCGTTTCTTGATAATTAAATGGAGAAAAGGGCATTGAGACCCTAATACCATTGGTGAGTCATGACTAGCCTCTATACTCGGGTATAGAGGTGGTGTACTTAGCTAGTGTCACATATATCTGGGGAGCAAATCTCGGGAGATGCTCCCAAGAGATCTCTCGTCTCGGGACGAGTTGATCATGATAAAAGCTTATAACGTGATGTGTGTGTGTGTGTGTTGACATTTAATAAGATACGTGCCATGAGTATGCACATAATTAAAATGCCTTGACCATAATAATAAAGTGCCGTATGAGTAAGCACTTATTTAAAATGTTTGGCGAGTAGTGCAGCTAGGCGCTAGTACAGCTAGGAAAAGCTCGTCTTAGTTGTAGATCGCTCGTATGCGATACTTGTGTGATGTGGTTATGTGTGTTTGTTTGAGTTTTCCAACATTTGTCATATTTTCCTTTAAGGCTCATTTCTTTTGGAGTCTTTTTTTGGGATTGATTGCTGTGAGACTCGGTCTCCAGAATCTTCTCTTGTGCATACCTTTTGATATTCTAGTAGGAGTATGATGGTTGACTAGCGTACTCGGTTATTATTCGAGGGACGATGAGTCTAACCTAATACGACTGCTTCGAACCACTCTGCTTTGTACCCTTGCGTAGTCTTTCATTAGACTGACCAACCGTTATATTCCTTGCATGGTTGGCTAGTGTCATCCGTCCGATTCGGCACATCAGGTGTGTTGAAGATCCGAGAAGGCTAGAACGACTATGAAGAGGAACGGTGTTTTGGACAAGTTGTTTTGTCGCTTTGTTTACAAGTTTTCCGCTGTGCTATTTTGTATTTTGTTAAAGACTTTCGCTGTTGTAATTCTGATTATTGGGTCGTTTTTGGAATCGTGTAATTCCGCGACCATGTGGTTTAATAAAAGTTATGATTTTAGTATTGTAACTGTGTTTTAAGTCAGTTATGACGTCGGAAAAGCCTGGGGTGACTTCGGGGTTTACGTCCGGGGTCATCGGCAGTAACGCTTTCAAATGGGGTTAAATTTGGGGGTGTTACATTGCCAATGAAACAAATACTCTCTCGGAGCAACTTCTACACCGACTAATAATACCCCTCTATTTTCAACAATGTTATTTATCTTCAATTCTTCTGTCTATTTACATATTTCTATATACTTTGAAAATGATGTATTTCCTATATACATTGCATCAAAGGAGCCATGACCAAATAGATATATATAGAGAGAGCTTACGTTTTGATTCCTTGATGAGGGTATGTATATTTCCATAACCTTCTTCAATGTGCAATCCTCACCAAACTCCATATCTCGACACCATAACAAGATATTTAATTAATATTAGATTGTATTGAACCAGAAAAAAATTGGAAATTAGGATCTCTAGATATATATATATATATATAGATAGATAAATAGATAGATAGATAGATAGATAGATAGATAGATAGATAGATAGATAGATAGATAGAGAGAGAGAGAGAGAGAGAGAGAGAGAGAGAGAGAGAGAGAGAGAGAGAGAGAGAGCGAATGAGAGAGATCATGCTTACATTTTTTTTTGGAGCTTGGCAGAACATTGTCCTCATTGATATTTCTTCACCAACCTCTGGATCTGCTCATATGAAATAAAGTATTTCATTAGTTTTTTGAATTATATGAACCAGGAGAGAGAGAAATAATCAGACAAACACAGATATCGTCCTATATATAATTAATTGCTATGGTAATTCTTATTTGTCGGCAATTCCAATCCAATATGTAAGCACACCTATCTGAGATATGAATTGTAATGTTACTTGGTGTATTTATTCCCACAAAACGAGTAGGTTGAACAAGTCGGTGCAGAATATGCACGGAGAGGGTATTAGAAGAGTCCCTCGGTCATTCTAACAACCTATCTGTGCATACTTTGCACCTACTAATGCCGTCTCATTGAGATGAGAATGCTTATATGTTTTTTACAGTTTTGTAACCTTATTATTATGTTTTGTAGATATGTCAAAAGCTAGACAAGAAATACACGACATTTTGTTTTTCTTAATTGTCTACAGCACACCATTTTTTCAAATAAATGTCTATGTTGATATATAAATGTCTATGTTGATATATATACCGATATAGAGGTATTTTGTCTGCTTCAATATGTTCCAGTAAATCAAGAAATCATATACAAGGTAAATATAGTTGCTTTAGTCTTTTATTAAACACCATGCTGTGCATTTAAATAAATTAACAAGAGAAATATACCAATTAGTTTTAGTTAGGGTTTAAATTTTATTGTATTAAAAACTGAGAGAGAGAGAGAGAGAGAGAGAGAGAGAGAGAGAGAGAGAGAGAGAGAGAGAGAGAGAGAGAGAGAGAGAGAGAGAGAGAGAGAGAGAGAGAGAGAGAGAGAGAGAGATCAGACTTAGCAAAAAATATTTTATACAAAATCTATCAATAAGGCCAAATTATGTGAGCCACCTACAAGCCATTAATCTAATCTGTCTATTAACCCAATGAATAAATGTTTATAAAATGTCATAACTGGGCCTTAAAGCCCATTGATCGATTAAATGTAAGCATGAATAAATGTAAGCATATATGGGCCTTATAGAAATCTTTATCCAGTGTAGTATAATTTAAAGTCCATATATGATTACCAAATCAGTATATATATTATTTAAGTCCATATATGATTACCAAATCAGCTTATATAGTGGATTATAAGTATAATAAAATTAATTTCTATAATTTCCTATATTGATCGAATTTTCATGGAGTTGTATATAAGGTTAGCTTATTGTAGAGCAAGACACAAGGACAAAACAAAGAAAACTGCTGAAACCTAGAGACTTTGAGCAGAGATTCGTTTGTGAAGGTATTTTAGTGTGTTTAAGTATTTCTTTTTGAAAATTGTATTTGGCGTCTAGGGTTCATGTATAATATCTAGGTTGCTTTCTACTTTGTAAGATTTCTGAAACATGCAATGATTCTAAACTATTTTCTTTGATAAACACTACTACTAATAATGTTAAACTACACTAAGATTAAATAATCTTTATTAGTTCAAAGATTTAGACAAGTTGTAGCAATTTGAACAAGTATAAGGATAAAGACACGACCTTAATGTTTATCTTCAAACCCAGTAATATATGTAGATTGGAGACTGATGCTAAAACCTATATTTTCAAGGAATAGGATCATACAGTTAATATTTTGTATGCACATAAACAATATAAAGCTGAAAGAAATATATAACTTCCAATGTAAATTACTACAATTACCTTGAAATATTATAACAACAAGAAGGCCATTCCACTTCAAGTGCATATCAATTTCTGGTTTAAGTTGTTTAAACTGAAATAAGTAGAACAACCACTAATTACTATATGAATTATATTCTGTATTGTAATGATCAAAATAAAGCTGAAAGAAATATATAACTTGCAGTGTAAATAATCATACCTTGTAATATTATATCACCCAGAAAGCTATCTTACTTCTAGTGCAGTTCAAATTATGGTTTTTAGTATTTGCACTTGCACAATATGCAATCATTAATTAGTATATGAATTAAAAGTAATAAGCAAATTGTATATATTGTAAGTTTTATAAGAAAAATACCTGTGTATATATTATTGATCCACATTTGTAGAAGCAGATATCATGGATATTGATTCCTTCAAACCTATAAAGGAAAATAATAAGGTTAATACAGTAAATGTACATGATTTATATATACTAGAATAGTAATAATACATTTCATATTACTAACAAATTAAATGGTCCCAATTTCGAATGTTCTACCTTGCAGATTTGAAGCTTCAGTGAACTTTATTAATTCATTAATATTTTTTAGTACTGTTATCAAAACCACGTGGAGTGATTACCTGCATTCAGATAGAGTAGAGTAATTGCAAAGGTTAGTTGTGTACTAGATGAAATAATGATTCAGTATATATTTAAGTTGCAACTACATGTAACATTAATTGTTTAATTTCTTTATGTTTATCTTGAATCCCATTAATATATGTAGGATCAACTGTAAGAGAAGACTCACCTAGAAAAGGAAGGTTCACTAGTGGAAAAAACACTTTTTGAGGCTCCCTTTTAGAGGCATACATAGTACAAAACGCCTAAATAACGACTTAGGCAATCACTCTTTTTGGTTTTTGAGGCGGATAATTAATTTATACGCCTCAAAAACATTTTTTGAGGCAGATAAATTAATATACGCCTCAACAAGTATCCGAAAAAACATTTCTCGCTAAAGTATTAGAGGCGGGGCAGGGTAAGGCCCGCCTCTAATTCTAACTAATTGAGGTGGGCCAAGTAGCCCGCCTCAATTAAAGCTTGTTGAGGCGGGCCTCTTAAAGCCCGCCTCAACAAGTATGTCCAGTAGAGACGGGCATGTAAGGCCCGCCTCTATTAGACCATTAGTCGTAATACTTATAGAGGCGGGCATGTTAGGCCCGCCTCTATAAGCTCAACCTTAATTAAAAAAAAATAGCTACTGCTTTCCTTCATTTTCCTCTTCGTATCCTCCTCTTCTCGTCCCGAGCTCCGACGACGATCTCCGACTTCATCGATCTCCTCCGTCTTCCCTACTTCATCGATCTCCTCTGTCTTCCCGACTTCATCGATCTCCTCCGTCTTCGTCGAGCTCCGTCTTCCCGATCTCCGACTTCATCTCCCTTCGCCGAGCTCCCTCCCTTCGCCGAGCTCCCTCTAATACTTCAACGCACTCGAAGCCAAGTCAGGTATCAACATCCTTTGCACCCTCGACATTCACATCCCCTTTCCTTGTCCGTTCGCTTCTCAATGCTTTAGTTTTTCAGTTTTAGGTTCTTACTTCAGTATTTGAAATGATGGATGCATGCTTCTTTTGCTTTGAACTGATGCAAATGAGTATGACTGTTCTGGCGATCTTGCTAATTTTGCATGTGAAGTAGTTTCAATAATGGTAGAGTTTTGGGAAGACTGATTGTATTTGGACATGCTCTTGTGGTTTTGGATATTTATGATAGTCGGGTAGGCAATAAAAGTAAATGAATAAGGCTACAATAATATCCAGTTTGGGTGACATGGATTAATATTTTTTAGCTCCTATAAATACATAGCAGTTTTGATGAGTGAAGCTTCTTACTAGTCTTAGAAAAGCTATATAAATAAAGAAAAAGTGAAAAGAATCACATTCTTTATTTAATTGGTGAAATGACATTCTGCAGGCTGATAAGGGCATTGCCTTGAAGGATCGATATTGGGTCAAGGTAATACTTATACCCTAATTCCTTAGGCCCTTGGCGGGATAGAATTCATAATTTAGGCCCTTGGCGGGATATAATTCATAATTTAGGCCCTTGGCGGGATAGTTGAGTTTGTATTTTTTCTTGCTTGGTTGCGTATTATTATATATTTAGGCCCTTGGTGGGATAGTTACTAGAAATGAGTATTTAATCTTAATTCCTTGCATGTTATTTTGCATTTATTACTAGAAATGAGTCGTCCTTGGATGTACGGTGACCATACTACGACACAATACTTGAGTGGGGTTGAGGAGTTCATTAGATATGCTTTAGCACACCAACGGAGTACGAAAGCCGAAAAAATATATTGTCCATGCCGTGATTGTAAGAATATAAGGCGGTTTGCTGATATTGATGAGATTGAGGATCATTTATTTCGTCGTGGTTTCAAAGAAGATTACCATGTTTGGTTTTGGCATGGTGAGAAAATACCTGATCGTCCAAGTTCTAGTGTCAATGAGTTTGATGTTCGGGTAGACACTGATGATAGTGATGATATTGCTGAGAATAATGAGATGGATGATGATGATGACCAAGAAGATGATGAAATGAATGGGATGATGGATAGGGTGAGAGATCACTTGAACGAACGACCTCATATGTTCAAACAGGTATCAAAGGCTGTAGAGACTCCCTTGTATCCTGGGTGTACAAAATTTAGCAAGTTAGAGGGTGTGTAAATACTTTACAACTTGAAATGTGTTTCTGGTTGGACTGATGGAAGTTTCAACACCTTATTGGAATGGTTAGGTGAATTTTTACCAGAAGGCAATGAGATGTCTATCTCTACTTATTATGCCAGGAAATTGATGTGTCTCTTAGGCTTAGAGGCTGTCAAGATAGATGCTTGCCCAAATGATTGTATGCTTTACATAAACGAATATGAAAATTTGGATGAGTATCCAAAGTGCGGTGCATCTCGTTACAAGCGTAAAGGGGTAAATTCGGCTAAGAGGGGCCCATCAGCTAAGGTTATGTGGTATCTTCCGATAATACCTAGGTTTCAGCGTTTGTTTTCGATAAAGAAGGAAGCAAAAAGTCTGAGGTGGCATGCAGAAGGGAGGAAGAAAGATGGACTCCTTAGACATCCTGCTGATTCTCCTCAATGGAGAAATATTGATAAGAAATATTCTGAATTTGGTGAGGAGGTTAGGAATCTGAGACTTGCTTTATGTACAGATGGTATGAATCTGTATGGCACTCTAAGCAGTCAACATAGCACATGTCCGGTTCTTCTAGCGATTTATAATCTTCCTCCATGGTTGTGTATGAAGCGCAAGTATATCATGTTATCACTCCTCATCTCCGGGCCTAAGCAACCTGGGAATGACATAGATGTGTATCTGGCTCCACTTGTTGATGATTTGAAATTACTGTGGAATGAAGGTGTTCCAATGTTCGATGCATACACCAACTCAAACTTTACCTTGCGAGCTATGGTTTTTTGTACCATAAATGATTTCCCGGAATATGGAAACTTGTCTGGGTACAAAACCAAAGGAGAACAAGCATGCCCTATATGTGAAGAAGACATGAAACCTGCCTACTTGAAAAATTATAGGAAAAATGTGTATTTAGGGTACCGGAAGTTCCTTAGTTGATATCACCCTTACCGTAAAAAGAAGAAGGAGTTCAATGGCTACACCGAGGAAGGAGTAGCTCGTACACCTTTGACAGGATCACAGGTTTATGAATGGATTAAAAATGTTGACACCAAATACGGCAAGGGCTTCAAGTCCGTCTCTAAAAAGGGTGTTTTATGGAAGAAAGTGTCTATACTATGGGATCTTCCTTATTGGAAAGATTTGTCAGTTAGGCATTGTCTCGATGTGATGCACATTGAAAAAAATGTTTGTGATGCTATAATTGGGACTTTGCTAAATATACCCGGAAAGACGAAAGACAATCAGAAAGTTCATTTTGATATGAAAGAGAGGAATATTCGACCAGATTTGTGGCCCGTGGTAAAACCGGATGGTAAAAAGACTTTTCTGCCTCCGGCGTGTTACACAATGTCAAGAAAGGAGAAAAAAAGTGTTTTGTGAGTGCTTACATGGCATTAAGGTTCCATCGGGATATTCGTCAAATGTAAAACGTCTAGTTTCTCTTTCGGACCTTCGGTTGATTGGTATGAAGTCTCATGATTGTCATGTATTGATTAATGTTTTCTTGCCGATCGCACTTCGTGGGATATTGCCGAAACACGTGAGACATGTTATAACAAAACTTTGTGTGTTTTTCAGTTCCATATGTGCTAAGGTTATTGATCCGGAAATATTGGATGCTCTCCAATATGATATTGTTGAAACTTTGTGTCGATTTGAAATGTACTTTCCGCCGTTATCTCGAGGTCCTCGACTATGTGTTCGGTCTTACGAAGGGTATGATATCAATGGGTTCACATTCTACACTAGAAGACAAGATGAAAAGAGTGTGGTGCAGAATAGTGGAGTGAAGGTAGTTGCATCATCTAGGGTCTATGCGAGCGCTAAGGACAAAAGACCGGTTGATGCGACACAATCGTATTATGGTGTTATCGAAGAAATATGGGAGCTTGATTATAACAATTTTACAATCCCTGTTTTCCGGTGCAAGTGGGTCAACAACCCTAACGGGGTGAAGCAAGATGAAATTTATCCGGGTTTGACATTGGTAAACTTTGACCGATTAAGTGATAGTGACGAGCCATTCATCCTAGCATCACAAGCTAAGCAGATTTTTATATGGTAGACAATGTTGATCCTAGATGGCGTGTAGTTGCCCAAGGAAAAAGACATATTTTGGGTATTGATGATGTTGTGGATGAAGATGAGTATGACGAGTATGATGACACACCCTTGTTATCAACTGTTGTTCAACCATTACCGGAGGAGGAAGATACAAATAATACTAATCATATCCGTACATATCATAGGGAAGGAATATGGGTTACAAATCATAAATGAATAAGATGAGGTAAGTTATTTTGCTTACGAATTAGTTTTTTTTGGAATATTAACAATATCAGTTTCATGAGTGTATTATGTTGATTTTCTAGGGCATTTCAAGTGTACAAGTATCAAGGTGGGAAGTATTTGTGTTTCATGACCGACTAGATATCAGTTTCATGACCGACTAGATAAGGTATGTAACTTAACTAACTATATATTGATAGTATTTGTGTTTTTTGTCAATAATTTCTGTGTTTTTTATGCAGCTATATCCTAAGAGGAAGACATCGTATACTTATGAAGAAATGGATGTTCTTCGTGAGCAATGAGCACAATATTTTACATCGAAGTATTTATTATCGGATTGAACTTGTTTTTACTTGTCATGTAAACTGTTGTTGAGAACCTGACTGTACTCTGATGAAATCTGTTGTTGTTTTTTTTTGTCAAATGAAATCTGTTGTTTGTTGTATATTATTCTGTGAATAAAATCAGGAACCTGACTGACTCGGTCGAGAACTCGGGCGAGTTCTGGGCCGAGCCAGCGTCTACTTGTTGAGGCGGGCTTGTATACGCCCGCCTCTATAAGTATATACGCGCGACTTGTTGAGGCGGGCCTATAGAGGCCCGCCTCAATAAGTGTTTACTTATTGAGGCGGGCCTCCTAAGCCCGCCTCAACAAGTCCCTCATTTTGGCGCCAAAGTGAGGGACTTGTTGAGGCGGGCTTATGAGGCCCGCCTCAATAATGTCCTTTTAGAGGCGTAAAATGTCCGCCTCAAGAAGTGTCCCTACTTGTTGTAGCCCCCTTAGTTGAAGCGAACGGTGTTCGCCTCAATAAGTGTCCAAAGGCCCGCCTCTATAAGGATTTTTTCCACTAGTGGTTGTTCAAAGGACTGGTTTAAATTTTGAGGGTCTTTTTTGAAGTGTTTGTTTTGTATCTAAAATCTTAGAAGAATGAAAGAGTAGGCTATAAACAATTGTAGAGAGGGACAATATAGATAGTTTTCCATTGTTTTAAAATAATGTATCTGGAAGATTTGAATAAGAAACATACACCTTTGAAGGAGGACAGACACAAAGACACACACACACACACACACACACACACACACACACACACACACACACACACACACACACACACACACACACACACACACACACACACACACACACACACACACACACACACACACACACACACACACACAGAGAGAGAGAGAGAGAGAGAGAGAGAGAGAGAGAGAGAGAGAGAGAGAGAGAGAGAGAGAGAGAGAGAGAGAGAGAGAGAGAGAGAGAGAGAGAGAGAGAGAGAGAGAGAGAGAGAGAGAGAGAGAGAGAGAGAGAGAGAGAGAGAGATTTAATAAGGCCGTTTATATGGGCCAAATTTTAAACCAGTTTGATTTATTTAAACGTGGGCTTATAGGTGATTTAGTATTTGTCTTTTACATTGCAGATTTACTAAAACCTTAGTGTTTGGGCCCAAGAAAGTTGTAAATTTTATAAGGCCAGTAAGTGATTGGGCCTCTATGCATTTAAAAGCCCAGTATAAATTTTAAATTTCTTATAAATAAACATATATGAAATTAATGCTTTCGGTACAGTATTCTATTGTACAAATATATTGGGCCGAAGTTATAATTTGTTTAGTGTCGTTGGGCCGAGCCCATTAAATTTTTTCAGAGTAACTAGACCGTATTAAGATCATAACATTACTCAAAGTTATCACATTAAATATCATAAAATTACTTAATACCAAAAATAGCATATTCAATACTACAAAGAAATTATTATATAGTTTTAAGACATTATAATAAACACATATATATAATATTCAATGAAGAACATGAAGAACAATCGTCATCAATAACATTTTATGAATAATAAGTATAATACTTAAATGCAAAATGTCTAATAGTTTATTAAAAAATTAACTTACAGTTTAATCTAGATGAAATTAGATTATTTTTCATAGTATGAAATCAATGAACAATCATAAAACCATTGTAAAAAATGTTAATACAACCCATTAATTGAATCGAAAGTTTTCAACGGTTTATAGTTAAATGAAAGAGAGAGTGATTAACACAACAAGAGAGAGAGAGAGAGAGAGAGAGAGAGAGAGAGAGAGAGAGAGAGAGAGAGAGAGATTTTACCTTGATCGACTGTGGATCTCAGAAGAACTATGGTCTTCCATGTCTCCTCTTGAACATTGAGACTCTCTCATCAATATTTTTCCTATCGATCTCCTTTTCGTTTTGCTTTGTGTTATACAGATCTCAGTTATGGAGGTGGAAAAGCAAATAGTTAGTTTCTATCAGTGTGATTTCTAAATTGAAAGATGAAAGAGTAAAGGTGGCAAGTATAAAAATGGAAACGGCGGAAGAAGGAAAGTTAGAAATGATTTAGGGTTTTTGTTGCTTCTGTTTTATTTTTATAAAGTGAATGGTCTGTATTTACCAACGGTCATGGACCGATATAATAACCAATAGCCCAATATATAAAGGCCGTTTTAGCACATTAGAACCAAATTTGTTTCGCTTCAGTGATTTCATAGATCTCCATTTGTAGCAAACTTACTCCCCCAAAATGAGCCCCGATTTTGTAAATGGATCTGAATCTTCAAAAATTAGAACTGGATATGAAATATTTGCAAGTTGAAAGTCAAAGGATTTGACGTTTCGAGAGAAATAGAAAGAGGAAGAGAGAGTTTTTGGAAAAGGAAAAAAAGAGAGGAGATTTTCAGATTGAAATCGCCATGGATGACGAGATCTGGAAATGGTACGATCGAGGATGACGAGATCTGGAAATGGAACGAACGAGGATGACGAGATCTGGAAATGGAACGAACGAGGATGACGAGATCTGGAAATGGAACGAACGAGGATGACGAGATCTGGAAATGGAACGATGAGGATGACGAGATCTGGAAATGGCGACATCTGGAGCTAGATCAAAAGGAGATCTGGCCCAAAGTTTTCTGGAAATGGAGCGGAAAAAAGGTTGACGAGAGGTCTGGAAATGGCGAAAACACGGATTGAAATCGCCATGGATGGCGAGATCTGGAAATGGAAGGAGAGATGGGGTGACGAGATGTGGAAAAGGAAAGAGATGTTTATGGAAAGGTAGGGTTTGAGGCCGAGACAAATGAGGCAATTTTTTATGGTTAGGGTTCGGGTGAAGGATTTGGACTAATGGGCTTCGTTGAGAAATGTGGCACAGAGTGAGGGAGTGAGTTTATGGGCCGGGTTACATGTTAATTTTGTGGGCTTCTGGTTTAATGGAAAAATGATGTATTAATAACTCATCTACCCATAAGTAAATTCGGCCCATAAGTCAATAATTTATTTTACATTTTTTTTTCAATTATATAGGAATAAAATAATAAATAAATATTGATATTTATTAATGCAATGTTGAATAATTTTTTTAAAGTACTTTCATGTATTAATTTGTTATTTTTAATATCCAATATTAGATTTGTAAAATACTATGTCTTATTTAATTAATATTATAAATTATGTAGGTAAACATGTAGATATATTTAAATGATTCTTATGGAGATATATTTATTTAAATATTTATATCTTAGTTTGTCAGGGTGATTTTGTTATGGATGAATTAACCCGACATAATAGAACGTTGAGATTGCCTGTTGTTAGAGAGAAATGACAACGGACAGTTTCTAATGGATCAGGTTAATATTTTGCATTTTTTGTTGAAATTTTGTCTACTAAATAGTAATATGAACTTTAATATAAATACTAATTATGCAGGATCTACACTTGGAGGTACTGCCAATTATTATGTTAATGATCGTATCCCAATGTCCGATATTTCAAATGGTTAGTAATGTTTGTTACAGTAGAATATGTATTTACTTCAATTTTTTTGTTTATATGGTAGTTAGTGTCAAATATTCCTCTAAGACATAATAGCATTGTGTCGGAACAAAATTAATGTTGAAAATCTATTTAATTTTGTTTTTTTAATTAGAACAACAATTATTTAGATTAGATTGTTTGCTTATTTATAAACAAAAAACTATATATTTAATTCTTTAATGTTCAGGTAGAAGAAATTCATCTACTCCGACGACTATGCATTACAGAACTGATCAAAACGTTCATAATTCACATTTACCTATTAGTGTTCGAGACAAAGATAACTATGGTGCAACTCAATTGCAAAATGTCATGCTTACAGAAAAAAATCATATGCAAAATGTCGAACAAGGTATGGTATTTTTAAAAGTGGTATAAAATTAGTGATTTATTAATTTATATTGTTCCTTATTTAATTTTCATGCTAAAATTAGCTCGATTGAGGAGGAAATTGTGAATGAATGTGATAAGGCATAAGCGGCATGGAACACCGCTAATCGAATCAGGTTAGAAGAAATATATTATATTTAATTACAATGTAAATCACTAAAGGGTACCATGCGTAACCATAATTTTATGCAGCAAATATACTTGGAAATATGAGTGACTTCGTACTTATCCAAGCTAGACCATTATCTATTTCATTTAATGGTTAGTCATTAATGAAATTGTTTTTCTAATTTTTAAATGGGTATAAATGCATGATCTTAAGTTTGAGATTATTACTAATCTATCCTTATTTAATACTTTAATGTTCAGGTACTCCCAATTATTCCGTTAATGATCGTATCCCAACGTCCGATATTTCAAATGGTTAGTAATGTTTGTTACAGTAGATTATCTATTTGCTTCAATTTTTCATTTATATGGTAGTTATTGTTTGATATTCCTCGAAGACATAATATCATTGTGTCGGAAAATAATTAATGTTTAAAATAAATTTAATTTCGTTTTGTTAATGAGAACAAAAATTATTTAAATTAGATAGTTTGATTATTTATAAACAAAAACTATTTATCGTTATTTAATTCTTTAATGTTCAGGTAGAAGAAATTCATCTACTCCGACGACTCTGCACTACAGAACTGATCAAAACGTTCATAATTCACATTTACCTATTAGTGTTCGAGAAAAAGAAAACTATGGTGCATGTAAATTGCAAAATGTCATGCTTACAGAACAAAATCATATGCAAAATGTCGAACAAGGTATGATATTTTTTAAAGTGGTATGAATGAGTGATTTATTAATTTATAATATTTAATATTTATTTTCATGCTCAAATTAGCTCGATTGAGGAGGAAATTGCGAATGAATGTGATAAGGCATAAGCGGCATGGAACACCGCTAATCGAATCAGGTTAGATAAAATATATTATCTTTACATACAATGTAAAACACTCAAGTGTACCATGTGTAACCATAATTTTATGCAGAAAATATACTTGGAAATATGAGCGACTCCGTACTTATCCATCCTAGACCATTGTCTATTTCATTTAATGGTTAGTCATTAAGCTACATTGTTTTTCTAAGTTTTTAATGGGTAGAAAAAATTGATCTTAAGTTTGAGATTATTACTAATCTATCATTATTTAATTCTTTAATGTTCAGCTACAAGAAATTCATCTATATTGTCAGGATGTTCATCTAATGTACCACATATAAGTGATGGTAGTATTCAATTATAGTTATAAGTATACTAAATATAGTAGTTATGTTATAATCGTCGATTAGGTTTAATTTATAAAGATAAATTTTAATATCCATGTATTTATGCAGTGTGCGTCAACGTTACGCCGACAGATTTAGATTTACCATTAGTGGATCAAACTCCTAAAAACTTGCTTCCACCTATATGCCTCAATGACAAGGAAAACGAGGGTAACAAATTTATGTTTTATAAAGTCATGTATATTAAGGATTATACTATATTTTATCTTACATCAGTATTTATACTATGATATATTTATTTATCATTTACAGATCCGTTACAAAACACGAGTCTTACCAATCAAATTGACGTAACAAAAGTTGAACAAGGTATGATGTTGTTCAATAAAAAAAGTCATTTATTGTCGTACAATATTTGTAATTATTTTCCTTTTACAAATTAGCTCGACGAAAGAGAATGTTGAGAATGAATACGATTAGGCATAAGAGGCATGGAACACCACTAATTGAATCAGGTAAGCATAAAATATGTCTTAGTAAATGAACATTACAAAATATTATATAACATACAAGTAGCGACATTTGTGCAGGAGTTATACTTGGAAATATTGAGAACTCTGTACGTACCGAAGCTACACCCTTATCTATTACGGTTAATGGTAATTCCTTAGGAAGTTTTCCGCGGGCATATATCGCTATACATACATATATTATATTAATTTCGATGTTGTGTATAATATGTCATTTTATGTGCATGTAATTTTTAGGTCCTACCAGTTCGTCTGCGTTGCGAGGGCATTCATCTACATTACCAAACATTAGTAATGGTATTTTTTATATCAATATATGTATTATTATGTACTGATAAAACCATTTTTTCTATATTGCATTAAGATTGTTTAACACGTTATAATGTCCTATCTTTATTTCAAAATAAACAACTTTTATGAGTGTCTGTTATTTTTAAATACTTGATTTATCGACATTTATTCATTATTACAATATTATACTCAACAGTTCCTGTCGCAGAAGTGAATAGAACAATGAGAAATCATACTGGTAAACCAGGTACTTTATTTGTATTATTTGGTGAATTTGTAATATTAGTTTATATATTGTTTAATGCCTATCTATATTTCGTAGTGCAATACCTAGATCACGGTGAAGCTATGTATGAATGTCTACATTGTGGTGCATTACTGTGGCATGCTGAAAGATTAAATATACAAGACCCTTCAAGCGAAGGTATATGTCATATATCTTCGTTATGTTGCATGAAAGGAAAAATTGAGCTGCCATTGTTGCAACAGCCACCACCGTTGTTGAAGAATCTTTTGACAAATAGGCATTCAAAAAACAAACAATTTTGTGAGAATATTATAGCTTATAATATGATGTTTGCTTTCACATCTTTGGGAGGAAAGGTCTTACCCATCAAGAAAGGTCGTGGACCTTATTGTTACCGAATGCATGGCCAGAATTTTCACAGAATTGGGAGTTTGTTACCAGTTCCTGGCGCAACACCAAAGTTTTCGCAACTCTATATATATGATACTCAAAATGAGGATTCAAACAGAATCAGTGCCATTAGGTATGTCGATTCTGTATATTTATATTCATTTTGTTAATATGGATGATTATTTAATATAATTTTTATTATTAAGATATTATTGTGATGTTTAATTATGACAGCTCTAGGGTCAAAAAAGTTGATGATTCTCTTGTGACGGAGTTGAGAAAGATGATAGATCAACACAACCCCCATGCAAAGGCATTTAGAATGGCCAGAGATAGATTTAAGGATGAAGGTGTGGCAGATCTTAAGTTGCGCCTGCTTAGCACAAGAAACACTGATGCTCGGAGATATAATCTCCCAACGTGCTCCGAGGTTGCTGCTCTTATTCTTGGTGATATTGATACAGATCACACGCACAGGGACATTATACTTCAGACAAGGTCTGATCAATTACAACGGATTCACGAATTGCATCCTTCGTACCTTGCGCTTCAATATCCATTGGCATTACCTTATGGTGAGGATGGCTACAGGATTGACATAGGTTTAAGTGAAAGATGCAGTACTTCTACAAGGAAGAGGACAAGGGTGACGCTTAAAGAATTTTGTCAGTTTAGAATCCACGAGCGTCGAGGCGAAGCCGGGACTCTGAGGTTATCTAGAAAATTGTATCAACAATTCTTGGTTGATGTTTATACGATGATTAAAGCAGAGAGGTTGAACTACCATCTAACTAATCAGCATACCATACGGGATGATTCATATAAAAATCTTTCAACGGCAACAAACAAGGGTCAGACAGCACCAACTTCATCTGGAAAACGAATAATATTGCCATCTTCATTTACAGGCGGTCCGAGATACATGCAGCAGAACTATCAAGATGCAATGGAAATATGCAAACACCATGGTTATCCCGATCTATTCATAACATTCACATGCAATTCAAAATGGTCTGAAATTGTGAAGTTTTGCGAAGAAAGGGGTCTACATCCAGAGGATCGTCCATACATTATATGTAGAGTCTTCCACATGAAACTAGAGTCCATGGTAAAAGATTTCAAAGTTAAACAAATATTTGGCAAGGTTAATTCGGGTAATTTCTCTATATATTTTTCAATTTATTATTTATTTTAATATATTTGATAAGTTGTATTTATTAAGTCATTTGGATGTTGTGCAGTTATTTACACAATCGAATTCCAAAAGCGTGGTTTGCCTCATGCCCATATTTTGTTGTTTCTGGATAAAGAATCTAAGTTGTCAACCACTACAGATATTGATAAGGTCATCTCGGCTGAAATACCACACCCAACAGAGGATGTTGAGTTATACAATACGGTGTCAAATTTCATGATGCATGGTCCATGTGGAGCTTCTAATCCATCATCTCCGTGTATGGCAGATGGAAAGTGTATAAAGTACTTTCCAAAATAATTTGTTGAACATACGATTGTTGATGAAGATGGATACCCTGTATATAGACGACGTGAAGATGGTAGAATGATCGAAAAGAGTGGAGTTCCTCTTGATAATCGGTATGTGATTCCTTACAATGCATTTCTTCTATTAAAGTACAATGCACATATAAACGTTGAATGGTGCAATCGATCGGGCTCTATCAAGTATCTATTCAAGTACATAAATAAAGGGCATGATCGCGTCACTGTTGCAATAACAAGGTCTGATGCAAACAATTTGGGTGATGATGGCATTGACGAAATCAAAAACTACTACAATTGCCGCTATATATCGGCGTGTGAAGCTGCTTGGAGGATTTTTGGCTTTGATATTCATTACAGGACTCCTGCTGTTCAACGGTTGAATTTGCACCTTCCTGGTGAGGAAATCGTTTTATTTGATGATGATGATCCTATTGATGCAGTCTTAAATGATCATGAAAGTGAAAAATCAATGTTTCTCCAATGGATGACTTCTAACAAGAAGTTTCCAGAAGGTAAAGATTTGACATATTCTGAATTTCCAAAGAAATTTGTTTGGGTACCTTCATCTAAACATTGGAAAAAATGTGATAGACGTGGTTCAATTGGAAGGATTTATCATGTATCTCCAGGTAGTGGCGAGAAGTACTATCTTAGAATTATGTTGAATCATATTAAAGGACCCACATGCTACGAAGATTTACGTACTGTTGATGGTATAGTTTATTCTACATTTAAAGAAGCTTGCTATGCATTGAGGTTGTTAGACGATGACAGAGAATACATCGACGGAATAACTAAAGCAAGTTTTTGGGGATCGGCGCACTACATTAGGAGTCTATATGTTTTTCTTTTGTTGTCTGATAGCATGGCACAGCCAGAGTTTGTTTGGGAACAAACATGGAGGCTTCTAGCAGATGATATTCTCAACAAACAGAGGCGAATTCTATGAATTGATGGTATGCATTTCAATATTAATATTTAAATGATCATAATGTTAACTGCATTTATTCTTACATGCAGATTTTGTACTCATTTAATTGTTGTGACACGTGCATGCTATATATATGCAGATTTGCATCTAACAGATGAGCAACTACAAAACTATGCACTTGCCGAAATTGACAAGTTATTACAACGGAATGGTAGTAGTTTGAGTCACTACAAAACCATGCCTCATGTAGATTCAAGTCTTATTAGTGAAGGTGTCAACAAACTTATACAAGATGAACTTCGATATGACACGACAGTTCTAGCTGAGGAGCATGCTCAATTACTTTCTAGATTTACAATGGAACAGAAAGGGGTTTACGATGAGATCATGAATGTTGTTATATCAAATAACGGGGGTGTCTTCTTCTTATATGGTTATGATGGAACAGGCAAAACTTATATATGGAGGGCACTTTCGTCGGCTATAAGGTCAAAAGGTGAAATAGTCCTTACTGTTGCTTCAAGTGAAAATGCGGCTCTCCTAATACCCGGTGGTAGAACTGCTCATTCGAGGTTTAAAATACCTTTGCAAGTTAATGAGGATTCAATGTGTCATATATGTTCAGGTACATAACTTTCTGAGTTGATATGTGCCGCCAAACTTATTATCTGGGATGAAGCTGTCATGACGAATAAGTTATGTTTTGAAGCTTTAGACAGGACATTACGAGATATTTTACGGGCTATAAATCCTCTTAGTTTAGAACAACCTTTTGGAGGGAAAGTCATAGTATTTGGTGGAGACTTTAGGCAAATCCTACCCATTATCTCAAAAGGTAGCAGGCAAGATGTTGTTTTTGCTACAATTAATTCCTCTTATTTGTGGGATCATTGCAAAGTTCTTACTCTAACAAGAAACATGAGGATTCAACAAGGTACATCTGAATCTGAGATCCAAGAGGCAAGTAAATTTTCTGCTTGGGTATTAAGCATCGGAGATGGGACTGTAGGTGTTGACAATGATGGGAAAGCGCAAATTGAAATTCCTGATGAACTATTGATGAAGGATTTTGATTTAGATCCAATTCCAGCAGTTGTCAAATCTGTTTATCCCTCTCTTATGGAAGATCAGTTGACTCCGGCATACTTTGAAGAACGAGCAATTCTTGCTCCAACACACGAAGATGTAGATAAAGTTAATGAGTATATATTGTCTTCGTTGCCTGGTGATGAAAAGGTCTATCTCAGTTCCGATAGTTTGTGCAAGACAGGTTCTGTTAAAGATAGTCATGCTGATATTTATTCGTCTGACTTCTTGAATAGTATTAGATGTTCTGGTCTGCCGAATCATGTGCTGAAACTTAAGGTTGGGGTCCCTATTATGCTGCTTCGCAATATTGATCAGACTTCGGGTTTATGCAACGGGACGAGATTGATAACCACACAGCTTGGCAGTCATGTCATACAAGGTAGAATTATATCAGGCAACAATATTGGACATACGGTTTTGATTCCTCGCATGATAATGTCACCGTCAGACACTTCATTTCCTTTTAAGTTTCAACGAAGATAATTTCCCTTGAGTGTGTGTTTTGCTATGACCATAAACAAGAGCCAAGGCCAATCTCTTGCCAATGTTGGTTTGTATTTTCCACGTCCTATTTTCAGTGATGGTCGGTTTTATGTTGCTTCTTCAAGGATGACTAGCAAGAAAGGTTTGAAGATCTTGATTTATGACAAAGACAATAAGAGATATAATACTACAACTAATGTAGTATACAAAGAAGTTTTTGATAATTTATAGCAATTTTGAACATCGCGCCATTTATTATGTTTAGCATGTCATTTTCATGTATTAGAGTTAAATGACTTTTTTATTATGTTTTATCGTTTTAGAAGTATTGATGTAAAAGACTGTAGCTATTCCTGTTTGTAAGACTACTTAACCAATTTTTACGATTAATAAAGTTATGGAGAGTACCGTCTCTCTTTATATAATGTAATTTTTTATATCTTTAATTTGTTTAGTCAATTTGTCTTTTTTAATTTAAATAACTAATCAAGTATATATTAAAAAAATCATTATTTGATAATAAAAATATTTAATTTTTACAACGGTAAAATAAAATAAAAAAATCCCGTACAAGGCACGGGTATTACACTAGTTATTATTATTATGTTTATTAGTAGCTCACACTTTAGGGATAACCGTTAAAGAATTCCAAAGCCACCCACTCATAAAAGTAGCAAAGTCGGTGACATAATATAATTCTCTCTTAATCCAATATAATTTTGTCTATTAAAAAGTCTTCCTCATATCTCTCACTTTTGTCGATCAAGACTAAATATAGATCACACTTTTCTAACCAGCTTTTAGGGTATTATTATATTTCACGGAGTATTAATTTTCCTTCCTTCTTTTATGTTTTTAAGCCACCTCTCTTTATGAGGGTGGAGTACTACGTAATACCGTAATAAAAAATTATTTATAATTTGATTTTGGTTAGAGCATTTATAATGGTGATTTTATGAGTTTTTAAGAGAAAATTAAGAAGGAAAAATAAATAATTATGTGTCAAAATTTTACAGCAAAAAGTTAGTTATTTTTAGATGAAAGTCTCTTGCAGTGACTTTTTTTTTTGACAAGGTAAAAGTTAGACTGGAAACCACAGAAGAGACGATTTCTCAGCATATAGCATCCTTTCGGATGAGAGCTAAAAGTTATAGATTTATCTGTAAGTCTTCCAAGGCACATTGCTTGTCCAGCTTCGCAATGTAGTCGGACACAACATTTGTTTCTCGAAAGACATGACAGCTCTGTACTGTAGAAAATAGTTGTAAAATACAAAGGATATCAGAAATCAAAATTTCAATATCCCATGGACAATGCCAGATCTTATTCAGAACGTTTACCACAGTAAGGTTATCGCATTTAATTTCAATGTTGGTAATCCCTAGTTCATGAGCTTTTACTAAAGCACTTCTAACCGTTAAGGTTTGTGTTTGTAATGGTGCTAAAATTCCACATTTATCACCCCCTAAGAAAGTTGGTTCCCCTTTGTTATTTCTAAAGATGAATCTGTATCTTGATTCACCGTTTGGTTTGGTAGATTCGTCAATTTTGATCACCTGGTCCGATGGTTTTTTCCATTTTTTAACCGGTCTTTTATAACTACCTCTTTTAGTTTTTATAATGTTACGATCAGCAAGACAATCAGGATTCCATGATTTTATTTTGTTCCAAAATTCAATATGGTTTTTAATGTACATTGGTAGATCATTGATATTGTCTTTGTCGTTGTTGGATCTTGCAAAGCTTTTTTGGTTCCTGTAATACCGGATACACCAACAAGAAATCGCTAATTCTACAAATTGCAGTCGGCCATTTTTATTTTTGATTTCCTTCAATAATTCATATGTTTTTTTATTACCTATGTTTAAAGATATGATAGTTCTAAAAGTTTCTGTATTGATTTTCTCTATTATTTTCATGGTGTGGTTACACTGGAAAAGTAGATTATTAGTATCTTCAGTTTGGACATTACAGTTGGTAATCTCTTGCAATGACTTTTACTCTGTTATAAAATATCAGATAAAAAATATTATTTAATAAAATTTTCTCTTAAAAAACATCAAAATTATCATTGTGGATGGCCCATAGGTGCTATTTGGTCCATAAGTCTAGAATTGTACCTCAAATATTATACTCCCTCTGTCCCATAAAGTTTGTCCCATGGGGGAGGAGCACATTTGTCGATGCACATTTTGTATCGTTAATATCTCTAATTACATATTAATAAAAATTATAATTTTTTGATATTATCAAAGTACTCGTTGAGACGAATCAAACAAGACCTCACATGACTATGTTTTTTCTTATATATTGGAAGAAATCTTGAATATTCTCTTCAACTGTGAATAGTGTCAAAATTGATCATGAGACAAACATTTAGGAACAGAGGGAGTATTATGTTATTGCGTATATAATATTATAAATACATTATTCAATTCTTATTTTGGAACCTTCTGTAGTTTTTATAAAATGGAATCTTCTGCAGTTATGTGGCATTATTCTTACGTACATAATAATATATTGAATAAAAATTTAAATCCGCAATTTGACATAGAAAGAGAAGTGTTTATGGGCTACATAGAATAGTTAGTGAAGGCACGAAAGATTCTATGATTTAAATTATGGGATGATTAATTAGTCATAATATTATACTTTAATCATGTAATTTGCAATCGTAGGAAGGCTCATATACGTCAGCTTAAGATCTGGCAACTTGCAATAATCCATATCATACACTTAAATCAAGCCAAACAATAAATATAAAAAGTTTATGATGGAGACAGACAACGTGTTATGTGTCTTAATATGCAGAAATTATCAGCATATCAGTAGTTAAATGCAAAATTACTTTTTTAGTGGACCTATACGAAACTGGTTACTATATACATAAATATTCAAATTTAAATAGTGGATTATTCAGTATGCCATTACAATAATGAAAGGACGAATTGGAACTCATAATCTTAAAGTCATGAAATGCGATACTTATCAGATAGACTAAGAAGATTTGACAAAGGCAATACTATTGTAAATGCACCCATGTGAAAAATTCTGCATATATGCTATACATCTCAATTTTAAAATTCACATGAGCAAAAAAATAAAATTATATATTTTCTGTTACATTGATATTTTTATATCCAAAATATATTAACTCTAATGAATCTTGTTTAGAATAAAAATTGAAAATGTACAAGACTCTTTTGTAACAATAATGGTGATGTTGAATGGAAAAAGAAGAGGAGTAAAAACTTTGGTTGGGACGGGCCAAATGAAGGAACAACTTTTGAAAGGGAAGAACAAATTCCCTCCAAATAATTGGCCAGCAGCACCCGCACCCCTCTCAAAAGCGAAAACCAGATGCAAATGCAGCTTCAGCGAGCGCACTTTGCTGCCCAGTCGTCGTCGTCATCACACGCGCATCGCCACTATATATTCCCCCGATCCGATGTCAAGTCTCTCATTCTTCTCACCGAAGCAAGCTCTTCTCTCTCCCTCACCAGAAGAATCTCTCAATTTCGTTTCGTTGCTCCTTATCCAAGAGTCGAATTCTAGGTATAGCGTAGCTCCGCTAGAATTCCGAGTTGATTTGATGATTTCCGATTGAGATAATTTGATGTTTTTTGCTGTTTTCGCTGATTGTTGACTCTCAGAGGAGAACGAGTCTGGAATGGCTTAATTGTGCGACTGAGCATTCGGCGGCTTCAGAAGGTTTTGATTCCTATTGCTCGTATTTATTTATTGTGTTTCGGTTTCTGATGCTTGTTGCTTCGCGTAAAATTGGATTTTTTAGGTTGAGAACGCAGCGCAGTTTCGTTCGTTTTCGCTGTGTCCTAATCATATTCGATTCTGAAGGATTTAGTTTGCTGATTGTTCGAATTACGCTTTTGATTTTGCTTTGGTGCTTCGGATTGGTTGGGAGAAGTATGAATGTGGAAGTGACCGCATTATACAATTGAACAGTTACTTCTCTCTAAACAATTGGGAGCACCAATTTCTAGCATTTTTGGTGTCTGACTGCCTGATTTGCAGAAAATTTTGAGTTTGTGAAGTGATGGTTTTGTAATTTGTATTATTCCTTTGATTGATTGGTGCCCAACTCTTCAATATTGGTTGTTGAGTGCTTCATAAAACCAAAAAAATAAAATGATAAACGGTACTTGGTAAATATTTAGTAAAACTTATAGGCTAAAAGTGCTTAGTTTCTGCTAGTGCAAATTGATTTGTTTGCATGTAAAAGGGGTTTTGGTTTGGGATCCTGGAATAGTTAAAAATTATGATGTTACCCTTTTAGATAAGGTTTTGTGATATACTATATCCTTTGATGGAACCATACACATGCGCAGATTTCATGCCAGCAAATTGTGCTTTTTTTTCCTTCTTATTTATATACAATATGATCCTTTTCCTTGAGATGAAAGAATGTTTAATTAAACCGGTCTGTGAGAATTTCCTGATTCCTGGCTAGTGAATATAGTTTTTTAATACTTTATTTAAAATTAGGAGTGTTTTTTTCTCCAAAAGAGTTAAAAAGAAGTCATCACTAATCACTATCCATCACCATAGTGTTCATTGATTCTAATTTAAATGTGTATTTTGAGATCACTTGTGATTGAAGATTGAAAAGAACATCTCTTCTATAGTTTAATCATTCCAGCCAGGAAATGATTGTATTGCATTTATAGACCTTTTGTCTGAAAACTATGATTCCATTTGAGATACGTAATATCTTTTTTGGTCGATGAGATACATAATATTTAAAATGTGGAGTTGTGTGCTTGTTTGTTTGCCTTTCCTTTAGTGCCAAAACAATGCTATGAAAAAAGTGGGGCACTATGTAACTGTCAGTAGAATTGATTCAGGGAACTTAAACTTTTTTTTATTCAAGTTTGTTTTCAGTGCTGTGAAGAATTTTGTGTGTGAAATTTCACAAAAAGCTTTACTTATTTTGTGTTTCTGTGTTGCTCACCAGTCCTTGATGCCCTGAAAAATTAGATGTTTTGTGACATCTTATGATGCTTTGCTGATAGCCTGATATCCTTTGAAGTTTGACCCGCTTCTAATTTGAAGTTAATCTTGACATAAACACATCTTGAGAATATACTACACTTCTGGAACTCTGGAAGGGTTATATCAAGCCCAGAATATAGTTTTATATTTCTATAATAATCTATATCATTTTTGTCATAAATAAGCTGGGTCAAATGACCATTGCTCTAATTTCAGCTTCCTCATGCACTGGTCACTTGTTTAGGCGCGCTTGTTGGTGTTTGCTGTTGTTATTTACTTATCTGCCTGAAAAATTAGCTTGTTATTCTGGGCTTCTTATGAAGGCAATCCAATATCTACTATTCCCTCCGTCCTATAATGTTCTTCTTATTTCATTTTTGTACACTATTCATAGTTGAAGAAAATCTTCAAGATTTCTTCCAATATATAAGAAAAAACATAATCACGTGGGGTTTTGTTTGATTCGTCTCAACGAGTACTTTGATAATATCAAAAAATTATAATTTTTATTAATATGTAATTAGAGATATTAACGGTACAAAATCCGTCTCGACAAATGTGCCCAGTCAAAACAGGAACATTATGGGACGGAGTGTGTACAACTTAGCTTAACATGACATGTTGAAAAGTATTAGGCATGCAGGACTTACTTACACCCGGTGCTCCGTGTTATAATTCAGTCAATGTTTCTAAATGATCATGTTATATATGCTGATTAATTAGTCACCATTTGCAAATACGTAGCTATTTCCTACTTGATAGTTCAATACTCTTTAAATAGTGTAAAAAATTGGACTAATGCTGTAATATTAGACCTTGTTCTCTTTGTAATTTGATGATGACCCCTAAGCTAAGTCCCATCTTGTTACATTTACGAGTTTTTTCTACCGTTGCTTCGTGCTGTACGTTGTGCTGAATCCCTTTTCATATCTTCCTTTTCAGAGTTGTTGGGTAAAAAAACCACCAAGGGTTGGCGCTATTTTGGTGAACACGGGTTAAAAGTTGTTCTTCCTTGACGTGACGTGTCAATCAAGGTATAGTATACTCCTTTGACTCCTTTCCATATTACCATATATATATTTGTATTCATAAACATTGTTACATTTGTTAATTTCGTCTCCTCCCCTGCTCCATCAATGTTCATTTTTCTTTCCGAGAAACATGCAAATAAATAAACGTGTAGTTCAGAATTTATTTCTTCTTTCAGCTGAAGTCATTAGATTCAAACTTATTTATTTTTCCAGCCAAATAGGGTGTCCAGGAAGAAAAAGAAGACGCCTATATATGGGAAAAGAAATGTTGACAATTTGAACTAGAGTCAGTATCGGAATCAATTGTCTGCCTATGTCTCAAATACTACCACTTTGAAAGTCAAATTTGCATTCGACGTTTATTTTTCGAAATAAAGGTTCAGTACACGTTGCGAGAAATTTTCTGGCCATCATATGAAAAATGGTAAACAAAATTCTCGTCTACTCCACACCATTTTCAAGAACGTCTGCTGTCTGCACAAACCACAGCATGTCCGATGGGCTTGCGTGTCCTATATATATATCAGCAAGAATCAAACCAGATGTGATGTGATGTGCGTTTCCTGTTATATGTTTTTTTTGGGTTGAGTAGCTAGCTTTGTAGTTTGGGTTAATTTTGGTTATGTCGATTATTTAAGTAAAATACATTTCAATTTTTTTCTTAAAGTACAAAAAAGTTATGAAGTAACGGTATCAGAATTTGTATTCAAAATTTCCCAGATCTTGAGTCTAAATTCACCCGAAAGCGCCATATTTTGCCAGATAAACATCTCATTATAAGTTTTGACCAGTCAAAACCTTTTTACGTGGGTTTTACAAGCAGGGAAATCATCCTAATTTCGGTATAAACCTTTTTATTACTTAAAACTACAATTTTGGATTTGGTATAAGCCCATTTTTCCCAATTTCGGCTAATCATGTTTAGAATCTCCTGTTACTTTGACTTTCTCTCCCCCTGCAACTTCACAAAATGCTGCCATATGTCACAATGAACTAACGGTTGTGCGCCTCCTCACACACAAAATCGTCGTATCACGTGAAATCCTCTGTTTTTCCTGTTTTGGTACAAAATTATTGATTAATTTTTTTTCTCATGGGTGCACTGCAGCTGCCACTGCAAGTCTGCAACTGCATGCTTTTGGGTCCATCACTAGCACCGTATAAAGCTTACACGAGCATCCCGTTCTTCTTTTCCTTTCTCCTAAAGATACTCCATCCCCACCTGGATTCTGTTCATACTCGCACCACTTCCTTGTAATATACCCTTCTCCTCCACCGAATCAATTGCATCAACTCGTGTCCCGAATTCGACTTCATCTTTCCTTCTCTCCTTGATTTCAGCTCAGATACATACAATTCAAATACTTCCCCAAGAAACCAACGGGTTCGGTGGAGCGAGGCACGCGGTTTACACACTCTGTTTTTCTTTCCAAGCTTTTCCTCGCTCTTGGTTGCCATTTCCTTCGCCTGTTCAATCTAGTCGGTGTAAATTCCATGTGTATTAAGCTCTCAAGGGGGTTTATTTGTCTTAGTTTATCTGATAGTGATGCTTTTGGAGGTCGGAATTCTAGAGGTTAAACAGAGTGATGATTTTGTTTGCAGATCGCAGTTATGCCTGGCAACAAGTATCACTGTGATTCCACCATTCCCACAACTAGAGTGGGGAGGCTCCTGAGGGAGAGAGAGCTAAGGGAGTTGAGGAGAAACAACAGGAATGAATTTGTGGATGATAGCAATGGGGTTGAGCACCTCCCACAAGAGTTTTCATGCACGGAAGCGGAGTTACCCGCTACGGGGCAAAATGGGGAATTGGAAAGAATAGAACCAAGGCAACCCACACAGCGGCTATTAGTCGTGGCGAATCGGCTGCCGGTTTCTGCTGTAAGGAGGGGTGAAGATTCATGGTCATTGGAGATCAGTGCTGGTGGTTTAGTCAGTGCTCTTCTGGGTATGTACATCTTTTCTGTTCCTTATTTTGTACCTTAATGATTTTGAATTGCACCCGGAATTTGGATTTACTAAACTATGCTTGTTTCTATAAAGGTGTGAAGGAGTTTGAGGCAAGATGGATTGGATGGGCTGGGGTAAATGTTCCTGATGAGGTTGGACAGAAGGCACTTACCAAGGCTCTAGCTGAAAAGGTATAATTCTCTTGGAACCTGAATTCAGTGATTTTAAATTCTGCGCTTTTTGTGCTCTTTCTTATTGATATCTCAACAAGCATATGCATCAAGAAGCTTTTGTTCTTTTTCAGAGGTGTATACCAGTCTTCCTTGATGAGGATATTGTACATCAGTATTATAATGGCTATTGCAACAATATATTGTGGCCTCTTTTTCACTATCTTGGGCTTCCACAAGAAGATCGTCTTGCCACAACGAGAAGTTTTCAGTCTCAGTTTGCTGCATATAAGAAGGCCAATCAAATGTTTGCTGATGTAGTGAAAGAGCACTATGTAGAAGGTGATGTTGTTTGGTGTCACGATTACCATCTTATGTTCCTCCCGGAGTGCCTTAAGAAGCATAACAGTGAAATGAAAGTTGGTTGGTTTCTCCATACACCATTTCCTTCCTCTGAAATTCACAGAACATTGCCATCTCGATTGGAGCTGCTACAAGCTGTTCTAGCTGCTGATTTGGTCGGGTAAGCCGTTTACTTCTCTGGTGTTTTTCATTTATAGATATCAATATGACTGCTAGCAGGTAAGATTTCTGTGATTTTTTTGCATCATAGATATCAATAAAGATGCAATGCAACAGTCCTAGAAAACTGCCCCTAGTTTCTTCAATGTTGTCTAAGAAAAAAACCGGGAAGTTTTCTATGGTTTCATTGATGTGTAGATAATGTTCAATAGGTTCTACTGTTAGTTGTGTCTTCCTGTCCTAATTGACATGTTTAAATTCTTATATTTGGTTTTAATTTGGTCTTAACTGTATCATTTAGTATGCAATTTCATTATTGAAAAGAGAGAGATCTTTCATCCCGTAATATAACAAGACTACATGAGTGGATCTGAAGAAGTAGAACCATATTCATGGGCCCTGCTTAAATATGCAACTAATATAGATTATACCCTATACATGAAGGAGATCTAGATATGAATTATGAAGATTATCCAGTTGATGGCTTCTACCCTGATGTTATCCAACCTGTAGACTTGCAAAGTTCTGTTGACTGGCTATTTAACTTGTTGTCCTTGATCTGCTTGTAGTATTATATTTCCAGTTCATCTATCCACTTTTCTTGCAGTTTTCATACTTACGATTATGCAAGACACTTTGTGAGTGCTTGTACACGGATACTTGGACTTGAGGGTACACCTGAAGGGGTGGAAGATGATCAAGGAAAGCTGACTCGTGTAGCTGCTGTAAGTTCGACGATTTTTTGCTTATGGCAGAATTTCTTTTGCAGCTCATACTCTTATATAAAAGGAAAAACTAAAGCCAAAGCAAAAATATTTGTTTAGATTCCTGGAAGATGATGCCAAATCTTCTTAATAGATGTTAGTTCATAAATATTGTCTTGGGGGTTCCAAATCTTTTTAAAATGATGCAATTCCATGTGATAATAATTTTTTTAAGTAGCTGACTCTGAACCAAAATCGTTATGTTGGTTGTTCTTTGGAATGGCATAGTTTTGGTAGTTGGTTGTGCATACTTCCTCTTTTCTCTTTTCCGTTCCTTGGAAATTACTTTATGTTCCATTGTCTCATATTCTCAGTTTCCAATTGGGATCGACTCAGAGCGATTCATTCGAGCTATTGGAGTACCTCAAGTTCAGCAGCACATAAGGGAATTAAAGGAGAGATTTTCTGGTCGAAAGGTAATTGTACTAGTTAAGCATCATACATTTATCCCTGATATATATAACTTCGTTTCAGTCAACAAACATTATGTAAATTGCTAAGAAGTTACTTATTATGCTTTATGGGTCTCCTGGTTGACAAGATGGCACAATGAGTTGGAGAGTACCATGATAGTCATTTCTCTTTTCTTTCTTATTGTTTGCATTTTTTTCTTTGCACTTCTACCTGTTTAGGGTTTTATTGTTTATCTGATCATAGAAACTGTGTTCTCTCTTAGACATACAAGTATACAACCTATGTACTCTCTGCATTATGCTAATCTCCAACTTGACAGGTAATGTTAGGAGTTGATAGACTTGATATGATTAAAGGGATCCCTCAAAAGATACTTGCTTTTGAAAAGTTTCTAGAAGAAAATCCAACCTGGCGCGACAAGGTTGTTCTTATTCAAATTGCTGTGCCAACAAGAACAGATGTGCCTGAGTGTATGTCTTTGTTCTTCCTTTCCTCTTTCCATATATTAGTTGTTTATGATAACTTCCCACCGTTTATAAGTTTATAAGCTTTCCAACCTGGCATGACAAGGTTGTTATTATACATGTTTTTCTTGCGCAGATCAGAAGCTTACAAGCCAGGTTCATGAAATAGTTGGACGCATTAATGGCAGATTTGGAACGTTGACTGCCGTTCCCATACATCACCTGGTGTGTTTGACTTTATGGCCTCTTGTTTGTATAAGATGCATTAGTGTGTGTTCATACTAGTTTCACATGCTTGAGAAAATCTACAAGCATCAATAATATGTTTCAGTTTACTGCTCTGTAGCATTGTGTAATACTTGCTCAGAGCTAGCTTAAGCTGATAACATCGCATTTATTTCTCGTTTATTCATTTTCTGGATGACTATAAAATCACTCCTGAACTATGTAAGGTAACATAAGCTCATATAAACAGGAACTATATTGAAACGAAAGTGAATATGTTTAAATACATTTTCCTTCGCTTCTGTAAGCATAGTTAGTTTGCTAAAGAAGGCTTTCTGCTCTTTGCAGGACCGGTCTTTGGATTTCCATGCATTGTGTGCTCTATATGCTGTGACTGGTAACGATCAGTTTTAACATTTGAGCACTGAACTCTCCGTTCCTGCTGTGCTAGCCTTATATTCTATTAGTTTCCCTCTACATTTTCTATGAGTTTTCAGATATTTATATATTATAACATATGAGAATAATCATGTCTACTAAGTGAATATTTGCTAGGAAATGTATTAGAATGTTAAAAGTTGATCTGTCCGGCTATTATGTTAAGCAAATAGGATTGCAAAATATCAAGAAGGAAAGGGCAACTATATTAGACCATGTTGCTTGAAGATCTCAATTTTGATGCTGGAATCATTGTGCTATATGTTCATTAGTGAAAAATCCATGAGCATTTCTAATTGCTGCGAATTGCAGCATGCTGTTTTGGAGATTTATATTAACCTTTGCATTTTTGGTTGATTAATGCAGATGTAGCACTTGTGACATCCTTGAGAGATGGCATGAACCTTGTCAGCTATGAGTATGTTGCTTGCCAAGATGCAAAAAAAGGTGTTTTGATTCTTAGTGAGGTAATGCACATCTGCTTGCTCTTCAGTAGTATTTGTCCAACTTGCTACTTCTGTGGTATAGTATACCTGTACAAGGGAAGGAGTAAACACACATTAGCAAGACAAGACATGTGTTTGATTTAGGTTGTTTGGTATCATTCCAACAGAGATTTTTTTCCCATTGACAGTGACTTCAAATCTCATGTTTAGTTGGTAGTCAAGTGAACCTCTGTGAGCTTGAGTGGTTGGATTATAGAAAAGAAAGTTGCAGTGAAACTGAAGACTTCGTTTAGTGAACAAAGTAAATTTGGCAGTTAATTGATTTATCAATGAGCACATGATATCATCAATGCTAATATATGTCATGACTCATGGCGCCGATCATCATGCTTTATTCTTTACAAATCTGCTATCATGTCATTAGTTGTTTGAAAAGTCAAGTCTTCAGACGACTATCATATTGCAGAAGTTACCTATAAATTCCATGTTCCTGACAGTTGCAGTTCTACTTATGTGGATCTTGTTTGTTCTCTTGGCAACGTTTCCTGGATAGGTTATAGGTACTTCTTGTTCGGACAAAAAAGTAAGTGTGTTCTTGTGTTTTGAATTTTGATAGTTTGCAGGTGCGGCACAGTCTCTTGGTGCTGGAGCACTCCTTGTAAACCCATGGAACATCACAGAGGTAGCTGCTGCAATTGGAAAAGCACTAGAAATGTCGGATGAAGAGAGGGAAAAACGACATCGGATCAACTTTTTGCATGTAACTACTCATACTGCTCAAGAATGGGCTGAAACTTTTGTGAGGTAAATTATTTGAACTTTCGGCTTTCTTAAGAATCAATATATAAAAAAATTCTCGAACTACGGGCCTCAAAGGCTGTGTATCCTCTCCCACTTATGAGTCTGCATATTTTCTCTTACACTTACGATTCAAGTAATTGGTCAGTGCCATGTTGTAAGAGAACTAGCATCAATATATGTTAAATTGTTAAATCATTTATTTTCCATGGGTCATTCTTACACCAAATGTTTTTCACTATGCTTTGTTTTTTCATTCTTGGAGCCTAGTTTCTACTCACCTATCTAGATTGCTTCAAACTCTGGTAGTTAGTTTCATGTGTATTGCTGTAGTCACTCTCTTCACCCTAACAGCCACCTCATTGTGCAGTGAATTAAATGACACAGTACTTGAAGCTCAGCTTAGAATAAGACAAATCCGTCCTGGGCTTCCTTTCGATGAGGCGAAGAATCACTTCCTGGCTTGCAATAATCGTCTACTAATACTGGTATGACTTACTGATTCTCCCATGTGAATGTTTTCTTCAAAACCAAAATTTGTAGCTTCTTTGGTCAGAGTCATATATGCAGCTAAAATTTGCTACTTTGTTTTTCTTGTTACTTCATCATATTGCTAGTTAAATTACTGCTCTTATTGCTTACATGGACAACAAAATTATGACAGAAAGGAGAAGAAAATAGAACTCTTTAACCTGTTTATAAAAAAGTTGAAAATATAAAGAAAAATTTACTGTATAGCTTTTTCATACCTTCTTGATGTTTCTAATTGTCCAAAGATTATAGGGATTCAATGCAGCTTTAACTGAACCAGTGGACTCCCCCGGGAGACGAGGTGGAGAACAAATAAAAGAAATGGATCTCAAATTACATCCGCGGCTAAGCGGACCCCTTAACGCTCTCTGCAATGATCCAAAGACAACTATCGTCATCCTCAGTGGAAGTGATCGAAGTGTCTTAGATGAGGTACTTGATGACTCTCTCCTTCTGGTACTTGTTATTTTAGACTTGCCCCTTATCTTAGTTCCTTCTCCAGAACTTCGAAGAATATGATGTGTGGTTGGCAGCCGAGCATGGCATGTTCCTGCGTCACACAAGAGGAGAGTGGATGACAACAATGCCAGAGTTTATAAATATGGAGTGGGTTGACAGTGTCAAGGTGTGCTATCTTCTTTTCTTCTTCTCCTTCCTTCTAACTTGCTTATTTGCACAACAATAGCTGTAATTTCATCATGACACATTTGTGCTAATTGTCACATTTGCAGCATGTAATTGACTATTTCACTGAGAGAACCCCCAGATCTCATCGTGAAATTCGAGAGACTTCCCTTGTGTGGAACTACAAATATGCAGGTGTCTATCTGGCCTGTGAATTCTTTAATTTCTTGATTCATCTTTCAATTGTCCTGCGTGTAAGTAACATCCCATGGTTTTGCAGATTTTGAGTTTGGAAGACTCCAAGCACGAGATATGCTGCAGCATCTTTGGACCGGCCCCATATCAAATGCATCTGTAGACGTTGTCCAAGGCAGTAGATCTGTTGAAGTCAGAAATGTCGGCGTTACAAAGGTACCTGATACAGAACTAGCCCATTCTCTTCCATTTTGTAATGTTGTACAACATATTATAACCTAATGACATAATAATCTAGGCCTTTTTAACTCAATTGGTATTTTCAGGGCTCGGCTATGGATCGGATCTTGGGAGAAATTGTTCACAGCAAACCCTTGACGTCTCCAATTGATTATGTCCTATGCCTTGGTCATTTCCTGGATAAGGTAAGGCACATGCACACTAATCTGATAACACTAGCATCCAAGTCATCTGACATCTCCGGTGACATCTTAAAAACTTTTTTTGTTCAGGATGAAGATGTGTACGAGTTCTTTGATCCAGAGCCGCCTTGTGACAACATGGTTTACTCAAGAAACAAAATGTCAGATCCAATGAAGATGCCGGGCATGGACAAACGAGCTCCACTGAAGCTCCAATCCAGCAAAACCGGCTCCTCGAAACCGTCACAGCACGGGAAGATGCAACAGAGATCCTCAGCGAGCTCTGACAGGAAGACGAACGGAAATCATCAAAATGGCGGGACTAAGGGAAAGAATTTGCTAATGAAGACGTCATTGAGCGTGCTCGATCTGAAGAAGGACAATTACTTCTCTTGCGCTGTTGGGAGGACTCGAACGAGTGCCAGGTACACTCTCGGATCACCCGATGATGTTGTCTCGCTCTTGAGCAGGCTTGCTGGCTGAAGCATACTCAGTTGAGCTTAACCTCAAACAAGTAAGATCTTTGGAGGGATCCCCTCATTCATTGGTATATTGGCCTAGAAAATCAGTGTATTCGACATCGTCGAGGGAAGTTATATACTTTTTAGTATAGGCCTCGGAGGTATTATTACTAAACGAGAGTATAGGAGAGGAGTGTTGCTATTACATGAGCATTTAGTAGACAGAATAATAATCTTAAAGAGTTACTGATAATAATCTGCATAGTGCTAATCCAGTTGAGTGTTAGCCAGCAGTTGTATTTGAAGTTTAAACTGGGCAGATCTGGTTAGATATAGTTTTCAGTTATTGCTTTAAAGTTATGACTCTACGAATGAGATTAACTTTTGTTAGTTTTTTAAATTTCATTCATCTTAAATTTAGCAAAATTTTGAGAGCTGGAATTGTGTTAATTGTATAATTTGTATATTCAGAACTATGGATCTCACCGATTCTCCATTATGAGACACTTGGAGAGCTTAAGAACCATCACAAATTCACAAGCACATCTCTATATAGAGCGTAGACAAAAGATAGAATAGTTACACAAAAATCAGATCCAGATAAAAGTTACGTATATATGGCACACACCTATTCAACATTAACGATTTAAACACAAGAACTCGGGAAGCAACTAATTTTAAAACAATACCAATAAAATGAACCGTGCCTAACAGAATTATTATAGTTCACTGTAGATATGAGAGATAAAAATGGCATGAAGCTAAAGAATGAAAATACCTGATACTCACCAGCAAGTAAACGTGTCAAAGACTATAACCTACCGTGAAATGCAAACCTAGATTACAGAAGAGCTCATATATGAAGTTTCCCCGTCAAGCAGAATAATTAGTCCTCTTGTTTGGCTCGAAAACGAACTTGATCAACGACTCCTTAATCGGTAGCAGCTCAGGGAACTCTGCCTTTAACTTGGACGCATCCATCTCGTTGTTACTTCTTGGGGCCACGATCACCTTGGCTTGTTCTTCCAATGTGAAGTTGGCCCATTTGAAGTCGGGATCGATGTAGTTCTGGTACATCTCAAGGATCTCGTTGTGGCTGACAGCCCCTGGGTTTGTGAAGTTCCATATGCCCCGGAGGTTTCTCTTGGCCATCTCAATGGAGATGGGTAGAAGCTCGTCCAGGATCGTCATGCTGTTGGGAATGTCGACGACCTTGTTGTAGCGGCTGATCTTGGTGATGAAGTTCCTAGGGTTGTTTAGGTCAGATGATATTGGCATCCTTACTCTTAAGGTGCAAACATTATCGTACTCTTTCAGCAGCTCCTCTACCTGAAATGGAAACTATGTTGTAAGCAACAAAACATCCGGAAGTGTTAAGCTGAAATTGAGAAGTTCAAATTATAGTAAGCAAACCAGAATTACCATGGCTTTGGTCTTTGAATAGAAGGATCCAGTGAAGTTTGGTTTGTCTTCCTCCTTAAAACCAATGCCAGAACCCAGTGGGTGTTTTGCATCAAATTCAAAGATGCACCCAGTTGCAAAGTTCATCATAAGCAGCCCATGCTCTCTGCAAACATCTGACAATGTCAAAGTACCAGCAACATTGACACGAATCGTTTCGGTTTTATGTGATTCGCACCAGTCAACATTGGGCCTGCCTGTTAAGCCAGCAGCATTGAACACATGTGTAGGCTTGGTGGTTTTGATATCAGCAACAAGTGATGCACGATCCTCCAAACGACCCTTTCCATACTCAAAGGGAATGCCTTGTTTCTCACACAACTGCCCGAGAAGGCCACCAATCCAACCGGTCCTTCCATAAATCAAGAACTTGAAGGGTGTTTCTTTTGAGTTCTTGGAGGCAGCAGCAGCAACCATGTGAGACTGGTTATTAGAGAGAGATGCTGCTTCAGATACACCGTTTTCTGAGACATCAGCATGTCTTTCAGTGTCACCAGGCATCATCAGCATCCTTGGGTGAGGAAGCAGTGCTCCTGAGACATCACCCCACCAATCTGGATTCTTGGTGTACCATTCCATTGTCTTCTTCAGCCCCTCTTCCCATGTCGTTCGCTCTGACCATCCTAAGATCTTGAGCTTCTGATCGTCAAGGAAGTACCTCTGGTCATTGAACGGTCTGTTCTCGACAAACTGAATGGTTGTTTCTGGGTCCCTGTTGAAGAGCTTGGATATGTCCCTAGCAACATCAATCACTCTCCTTTCCTTTTTCGTCCCAATATTGTAAACATGACCGAGTTCTCCCTTGTGAAGAATGGTCTCAAAGGCCTCAGCAACGTCCTCACAGTAAAGGTAGCTTCTCACATTGGATCCATCACCATGAATGGGAAGAGGATTACCTCTCATAGCTAGAAGAATGAATTTAGGAATCAATTTCTCGGGAAATTGATTGGGTCCATAAACATTGTTCCCTCGGGTTGTGATGACTGGTAAGCCATAAGATCTGCCATAGGCCATCACAAGCATTTCTGCCCCTGCTTTTGTTGCAGAGTAGGGGTTGGTTGGAAGAAGCTGAGACGCCTCATGGTTGCCTACAACAGCATCCTCGTCAGTCTCCCCATAAACCTCATCTGTACTTACATGAATGAACCTTTTAATCTGGCCGGTGACTTTGCAGGCTTCTAGAAGGACATGTGTCCCATAAATGTTGTTCTTGGTGAACTCAAAGCTATTACCAAAGGAATTATCGACATGAGTCTGTGCTGCAAAGTGCATGATGGTGTCAATGTTCTCAGTGATAAGCAGGTAGTTGACAAGGTCAGCACTACCTATGTCACCCTTGACAAACTTGAAATTAGGTGAGGACTGAGAAGGCAGAAGATTCTTCAGGCTTGAGCAGTAATCAAGCTTGTCCAGTACAACAATCTTGTACTCGGGATAGTTTCTGATGAGCCGGTTGGCAACATGGGACGCAATGAACCCCGCAGCCCCAGTAACAAGTATGTTTTTGGGTTTATAAGTAGACATACTGAAGCGGCCTTTACATAAGCAAATCACACGATTGAATCAGAGACAGTATAAGATAGTAGCATGCACATTCATTCATCATCCATGTGAAACAGAACATAAAAACACCAAATAAAATTTAATTATACAGCACCAAGCTATAGAGAAGAAGTGGAAAATAACAAACTCAGTATAACACAAGATCAGGTGCGGATGATGGTGAAATAATTTAATTAATAACAAGAAAGCATAGACAAAAAGCACCAATTCTGCTGTACCTAACGAATTACTAGTTCTATCTAGCATATAAATCAATCAAATATCAGAGATTGCAAAAAAAGAAGAAGACTTGTGCCGTATCTCCACAGGCCAAGACAGAAATTCACGTGATAAGCAGCCAGATCTGATACAAATGAAAGAACACAATAAACAGAACAAGCGTTTCCCAACAATGACAATGACGGCCAATATAAAAAATGACAAAAACGCATAAGCAATTGAAAGTGCAGGAAACTCAGATCTAACCCCCAACATATGAACAAAACACGCCGTAACAAGTTCATAACAGATCCACATGAAATCAGCAATTGGTAAACCGACATAGTTACAGTCAAGAAATCACAAGTGAATATCCAGTATCAATTAACAGATCTAACACCCAATGAATAAACTTGAAGCTAAACCCGCGCCGACAGCGCCGACAAACAGGTCAAATTGAATGGAGAAGAAAGTAAAAACAAAATTAGAAACTTACGCGGCCAGAAAGATCAAGTAAATTAATTATCCCTCTCCACCCAGAGCGAGCGAGCGAGTGGGATAGACAACAATGGCGGCACTCTCTTCACAGGGCGATCACGGTTCACAGAGATTTGGGAGCCGAGAAAAGTTATTAGAGAGGTTTTGGTATTTATGGATCTCTCTCCGCAAGTGAAATTTCCGTAAAGCAACTCGAATTTTTCCTCGTGACCAAAGTATCCCTCTTATGTGGCTGAAAATTACGCCTTTATGCCACTGGAAAGAGGTCGGTGGGGTCACATTCATATGGGCAGTGTGGCACGCGCTTCCTCTCACCATCTCACAGCTGTAAGTTTGTAACGGTATACCCTGGTTATTTAAAGTATGAAAATAATGAAATGCAATTATAGTATGGAGTAATAAATATTTAGAGGTAAAGATGTTATTAGAAGAAAAGTATTTGTATAGTATTGAGATTTGAGTCATAAATATTTTTTCCCGGGAAACAATCCCTAGCCTACATGTTTGTTAAATTTTATTTATACCATAAAATACTTATTCATAAAAAGTTCTTGATGATTTGGAAAGAAATTAGGATGGCATTCGATGTTGTGTAAATCAAACTATTGATTAATTAGTAGTTCAAAGCATAAAATGATGCACAAGACTTGCACACAATATATCACACACATTTGGTCATATGAGCTGTTGCATTTAGTCAAGGAATATGCCCAGCGGCGGATCTAGGATTACTCAGAAGGAGGACGAACGTACGAGTATCGAAAACGTTCTCTTATATTTGATGCTTTATATACTTATGTTATTATTAATATATTGACTCATTATGATTATTTAAAGCTAAATATTTAAAATTATGACCTCTTTGAACAATTAATTTCTCCATAAATAAAATGAATTTAATTAATACATAATTAATTTAATTATAAATAAAATTAGACAAGTTTTACTTTAAAAAAATAATAACAAACTAAATTAGGTGTTTCGGAAAAATAAAAAATCAAAAAAACGCTTTTGATAAAAAAATATTGTCTAAAGGGACTTTGAAAATGTTGAAACTAGGAAAGCGGTTTTTATGAAAAGTGCTGTAAATAGTGTTATTTAAAATGCTGTAACAGGGATATGGACAACGCTTTTTTTCAAATAACTGTTGTCCCATTTAATTTTTTCGAACTATATTTTTTTTCTTCTGAACTATACTAGGCATGACGGATCCTAGCGGGGGCGGCCGCCCCCTCCGACCCCCCTAGATCCGCCACTGAATATGCCTAGCTTGCAAGGCTGTATGTGGAGAATGATGAATCCCCACTTTCATGCGTTTTCTGTGGCATGACTATTGACGACCCATATGTATTTACATGCATTTTATTCCGTTATGACGAATTCCATTAAATAATATATGGATACATTAGTTCAAAATAAAATAAACGGTTTTTTTGACTGATACCTCTAAGGTAAGGCGAAATTTGCGAGGTGCCCTAAAATTTTACTTATTTCACGCGGTGTGTTGAAAACTCAGAATCATAGACGAGCTTCTTTAGTACTACCAACTTGTTAAACATCCAACACTTGGGGTAATCCCCCATTAACAACTCTTGGAGTAACCCCCCACTAAGAAATACCAAAGGAAAACCTCCCATCATGAACAAGTCCAAAAATCTTTTGGTTTCTTTGCCTTATGGATGGCCCATTTAATTTTTGGCCCTAAAGCTCACTGTCAACTCAGGCCTCTAGTTTCCTCGAAACAAGATCACCATAAAAGACATCAATCATTGTATGTCTAACCCTTATATTGCTTCTCTAAAGGAAGCCTCATAACGGATCTCAAAACGAAACTTCGAATAGGTCTTCCAGAATAATACCTACGACTTTGTACACTTGGCTTTTCAAAAGCAAATCTTAACCATGGGTCCTACACTGGTCGTAATAGAGGAAACAAGTTCCCTATGAACTATCCCTCTTATACATTTCCCTTCTCAGCAGGAACCATCCGGTATGGTGCCTTCGAGGTCGGCGCGATACCCGGCTCGAGATTAATTATAAACTTCACGTCACACTACGGGGGTAAACCAGGAATATCTTCTGAAAAGACATCCAAAAATTTACAACGATCGAAATATCAAGAATTGAAGGTTCATCTTTCATGGGCGGATCCAAGTAGCAAAGGTACCCGACACAACCTTGTCAAAATAGCTTAAACGCAGTCATCGCCTTGATAAACCTGCCGTTATCAGCGTCATTCAGACCCTTAAATTTGCATACATACTGGCCCCCTGATGACACCGTCACAGTCTTCGAACTAAAATCGATTATCGCCCCATGACGCGTCGGCCACTTCATATTGAGAAAATTATCGTATGTAACCATGACTATCCAGATCGAATTCTCTTCGAATTTCTTACCCTAAATGGTAATTGAAAATTTCGACAGACGATTGGTTCTCAACCAAACATTTATATTAGAAAGAATATTTACAACAAAGGGTTTATAAACCTTTTTGCATACTTAAACTTACTAACATAACTTATCCAAAACAAAAGATTGGGTAACACCCAAATCCACAATATACCAACAGAAGTAGTACAAAATACTTTAAGCAATTGGAGCATCGGGTCCATTCGCCTCACGCATCACGTATAGGCGTTGACCTTGGCTTCCTGAAGCCACTGGGGCTTCCCCCTTGTTTTGCGCAGTTGTCTGTATTGAAGGACTAGGGGCTTCCACCGGACTGAACCTGGGTCGGCCGTTCTGATTAACAGACCCCTATTGTGACTCAGCTCCTTTCTGCCTCCTCTGCGGACAAAATGACTGCAAGTGTCCTTCCTTTCCACAGGCAAAGCACGTTTTCTTCTCCTTCGGACACACATTACTCTTGTGCCCGTAGGTACCACAGTTGTAGAACTGGATCGGATTATTACCCTGACCCGAACGTTGCGTAGACCCATCCTGAGTCATATTCGTTTTTGCTCGGCCCGATTTGAAAAAATCAGATGGTGGAGCGGGATGTTTAAACCCACTTGCCTTAGGCCGGTTCTCCACCTGCCTCTGGCTATCACACTTCTTGGTCGACTCTTCCAGAGTCACCTCTAACTTGTAGGCTGCATCCACGTACTGCTCCAAAGTCGAGCATCCGTGATGCACCATCAGTGGCTTAATATCTGGGCCCATCCACTCATGGAAGTACCAGATCTTTTGTGCCTCACTGGATGTCTCTGGTTCGGCATACTGCAGAAGATGATTAAACTTAGTGGCAAGCTCGGTCACCTTCAATCCATCCGTCTTAGGATACAAGAACTCCTTGTGTTTCTCCTCCCTCATAGCTCGAGAGAAGAAACGATTTGTCATCTTTAAACATTGACCAGTTCAGAACAGGGCTATCAGCTAAGCCGGTACTCTCCCACCATTCACTGGCTTCCTCCTTCAACTGTAGAGAAGCTATGTAAACCTTCTCCGCTTCGGTGCACTCCACATTACGGAACAATCGCTCCATGTGGGAAAACTAATGAGCCACTCTGACTGACTCTCCCTTCCATCGTAGCTGTCGGGTCTCATAGATTTAATGGCCTTTAGTGCTCGGCCATAGTCACCTCTATTTCTGACTGCTTCTCCTCGGTGTTCATAAACATTAGGTTCCTCGAACCTATGAACTACTGGCGGAATTGGCACACCTTGTGCCTGTGGTGCGGCAGGTTGCCTAGCATCGGCGATTGCTTACATCACAATTCCCCGAATAGCTGCAACATCTGCTGCATCAAACACTATTGGAGCGTCGGCCTGAGCTTGGCCATTGCCTCCAGGGTTATTGTTGAAGACAGACTCACGCTCTCCTGTTGGGTCTGCAGCATTCCTCGCATTTGGTCTGGGGTCATTACTCGGCCCAACACCAGCACGGATAACGTTTCTCATGTTCACCATCTGTTTACCGATCAAATTCCAAGGATTTTATCACATTAATATCATTATGATATATCTAATGTAATAAAATCAACTTAGAATAGATCAAACTTGGAAATTTCTATTGATGAACTTAAACTGAGTAACTGAGTTCTACAACCTCACTCACATCGAGGGAACTGGGAATTCAAGCCTTATTGGGTATGGCGAAACCACCTTGGCTTCTCCCGGGTTCCTCTGAAGAGAACAGAATGCACCCAAATCTTATGGGGCAACGGGAAAGGAATTAGTCTTTCTAGATATAGAAGCAAGCTTACTATATCAGACTATTCAGAAGACATGACTATGAACGGTTGAAAATGAAAACACCATTTTTATTTTTAAACTCAGAGCCTTTTGAAAATACCTTTCAATCTAAAACGAGTAAATGGTTTTCAAATACCCAACCCGTTAAAAAAAACTTTGGCTCTGATACCACAACTGTAACACCCCCAAATCTGAACCCATTTGGAAAGGTTTTACCGCCAGTGACCTCAGTGTTCCTTATCGAGATCACCCAAGGCTTTACCGTTTAAATACAAATCATGAAATACAATGATACAAAATGATAACTTTATTCATATAAAACATGAGTCCCAGGATTACATCCCAATCCCGAATAGGACAAACACAGAGTTTAAACAAAGTACAGCGGAAGTCTTATAAAATATATAACAGAGTAAATAAGTTACAGCGGAAGTCTTACTGGAAATTTTACAAAAAGGGTTGTGATCGAAATGATCACCTGCCCAAGGATCTCAACCTGATTAAAAGAAAATTATTAAAACATCCAAAAACCACCGTCGTCTTCATAGTCATTCTAGTCTCCTCATATCTTCGCTCTATCTGATGTGCCAAATCGAACGGATGACACCAGCCCACATGCGGAGAACAATGTTCGTGGGTTAGTCTAATGAAAGACTATGCAAGGGTACAAAGCAGAAGGTTCTAAGTAGTCGTATTAGGTTAGACTTCTCGTCTCTCGAATGATAATCGAGTACGCTTGTCAACCACCATACTCTACTTGAATATGACAAAAGGCATGCACAAAAGAAGATTCTGGAAGACTGAATCTTCACAGAAATTGACCCGAAAGAAGACTCCAACGGAAGTGAGTCTTAAGGAAATTATGACAAATCTAGAACGTTTAAAGAATCAGACATCAGTGATTTAAAAGCTGACTTAGATATTTCGGTTTACGACCAACCTCACCGCTTACAACGAATCCAGATTGGAAAGAGAACGTACTCTGATCAAGAGTCGAGACGAGCTTTCCTAGCTGCACTATTTACTTAGCTGCACTACTCGACAAATGCATATTAATTATGTGCACTCGGGCACATTATCTTATTTAATTTCAAAACCCACATCACGTTACAATCTTTTTAGATCCCTCGAGAACTAAATCCCTAAGGCAGAGTTGACTCGGGAACTAAATCCCCAAAGTCGAGTCTATTCAGGAACTAAATCCCTAGGGAACTAAATCCCTCGGAGTCGAGTCGGGAACTAAATCCCTACACGCGGAGTTGACTCGGGAGCTAAATCCCAAGAGTCGAATCGGGAACTAAATCCCAAGAGTCGAATCGGGAACTAAATCCCGCGGGAACTATATCCCTAAGGCGGAATCAGGAACTAAATCCTTACAACGACACTAAAGAAGAATGGTAGAAACTAAATCCTAACCACCAGGTTATCAAGAAACGACTAGCACTCGTACTGAGATACACAGTAGCGTTCCTACGAATACTCGTTCTAACTAAACAGTTACAAACGCAACAATAATTCATCTCAATGCCCTCATGGCCAGTTACAGATAAAATAGCATTGTTCTAACAATATACAACCTATAATAATATCTGTATTAATTCACACATATATATAATAGCATTGTTCTAGCAGATATACAACCTATTATAATATCATATTTTAGTTTCCAAAACAGTTAACAAAATCGTTTCCAGACGAACACAATAATCATTCCAAATTAATTAACAACTAAGCAATTGATAATTAATGTAAATATGGAACGATGAGCAAGAGCGAACCGCCACTTGCCTTAATTCGCAGAGTTTGACGAAGCCTGTTGAATTCCTTAGGTTTTGATAGTGACAAACATTCAACTAATCTGGGTACTAAGTGTTTCAGGAACAAAGACAGTTGTCTCAGGGAACCATTGCAGCGAAGGATCGAAGAAGGGAACAAAGCTCTGTTCATGTGCTTTGTTACCTCTGAAGGACCAACATCGTCGAACAAGATCGAAGTTGCGAATGGAAAGAAGAATCCAGCGTGCCATTTATGGAAACAAATCAAACGCAGAATCATGCACGCGGTCAAGGATGAATGACTTCGGCTCCAAGGATCAAACCGATTTGAGAAGATATGGAGAGAGAAGCCCGATTGTGTTATCTTAGGAAAACCTTCCTAAGATAAAATAATTGGAGAGAGAGAACTCTATCTTATCCAAATATATTAATTTACAGAATCTTTCCTTTAAATTAATATAGACGGCTGGGATATTATTCCTTCTACAAAATCATATCTTCTTGTTGCCTTATTCGGATAAATCTTATCTTGTTACATTTAGGGTTTGCCGAGTTGTATTTAATAGAGGTGTGGATTCATTTCTATGTAACGACGACGACGGAAAATAGAGAGAACGAAAAGAAGAAAGAAAAGAAGTGAGATGTGTGTAAGTCTTTGAGGGTTGAGTTTGATTCATCATTGTAGAAGAGGTTTCGAGTCTAGCTGGTTGTTTAGATGTCGAAGTCTAGGATACAAGTGTAATCAAGCAAGAAACTAATAAGACAAGTACACGCTTCAAAATCCTCTCAAGCGAAAGCTTGAAGGTAGTGGTTTTTCCTTGAGAAGCTAGTTTTGCTAATCAGGGTTTCCACTATATATCGTGAGTTCGTTCGTTATCTTTCCTGCTATATTTATCCGCTGCAACTTCTGTGGGAACAAAGCCTTTTTTCCCTCAGACGTAACTCTAACGATCCAACAATTGGTATCAGAGCCTGGTGCTCTAGATTGTTTGTTTTAGTTACAGATTCTGCAGGAAAGATGTCGTCAGGAAATGCCTTGGATAGAGACTCTCAAGAAGGTGATGTAGATGTGGCTCTCATTACTCAAGCCATGAAGAAGATATGGTTCACAATATCTTGGATAGAGACTCTCGAAGCAAAGGCACTAAAGGTTCGGTCATGGTTCACAATGACATGAAGAAGGTTGTCTGCTCTCACTGCTATGACAACGGACACTTCGCAAAAAGGTGCCTCAACAAAGCTGCAGGTTCTTCTCAGGTCTTCAACGAGGAACAAACGAGGATTGCGAAGTGGGGTGACTGCAACTCAGATGATGAAGCATCTTGTTAGGAAACGGAACTCTGGAACTTCGGTTCCCCTGAGAGTTCCTTTCCTCAGTTTCTCTACTTTTAAAGATGACAAATATTATGATACTAATGTTTTATCTCAAAAATGTGTTTTAAGGAACCACAGGAATATACCGAAGGCAGGAAAGCCAAACAGAACAAGGGAACCAAAGGAACAAGACAGCTGAAGGAATCTAGAGGAACCCAGGTGTGCCCAGAAATGGAGCTTGCGACATTGCAATTCCCGAGAAATCTGGGAACACACAACCTCGGACAAAAGGTGTCGAAAACGACTTGTCCGAAGCTTCCAAAAGTCTGCCAAGGTCCAAGAGCTAAAGAACAAGATGCCTAGAGAACCTCTACCTCGGACATAGACGATGAAAGCGACAACACATGAAGACGTCGTTGTCCAGCAGACGGTTCCCAAGCGGCCAGCTTACTCAACCTCGGACGAAAGCGTTTTGACAATGACACCACAAGGCTCGTCTGAGGTAGTTGACCAACCAAGAGAGATTCTGAGCTGCCTAGGTTGTTTGCACATGCCAAGAACAACGTGGATCAAGGAGAACCACCAATCCTAGGGCAAGCTCAATCTGTGGGAACCAAGAGAGGATCGAGCTGCGAAGAATCCTCTATAAAAGGAAGACTAACCCAAGGGTTATCTTCAAGCATTCACAATAGAAACACACTTCATAGCAAACATCAAAGTGTGAAGCTTCAAACAAGATCATCAAAGCAAACCGAGATCAAGAGGAACCAGTCAAGGAAGAAGAGCTGAGTGCTAAGTTCCTGTGACTGTAAGTGATAGTTCCTAGGTGCGAAAAGTCTGTTTCTTGGATTGATTATTGATTGTGTTAAGTTATCTAGGATTGTTTAACTGTGTGTAAGGCAAATGAACTGTGTGTTCGTTCCTAGGATAAGCTGTAACCAAAAGAGATAAGAAATCAAGAAGTAGACTTTAAAATCCTTTCAAAGAAAGGTAGTGGTTTTTATCCTAGATTGCTAGTTGGCAATCGAAGGTTTCCACTATAAGGAACTTGTTCATTTAGTTAATTGTTTATTTCCGCTGCGAAGGGAACTGTAAACTGTGTTTTCAGTTCCCTGATTATTAATCTAACAATCACGATCCTACAATTGGTATCAGAGCAGGGAAAACTCTAGATCTTTGATAAGTTTGCAGATCATGTCTCAACCAAGCAAGTTTGAGCTCAGAATCTCCACCAACAAGCCACATCTCCGAAAGAAAGGAGAAGAAACATGGTGGGAAAAGTGCATGGAAAGCCACATCAAGACCAACGACTACCAATGCTGGAGGATAGTCGAAAATGGAGATGGCTATGTCGACCTCACCATGAAGGAAGAAGATTGGAAACCAGAACACTATGTTATCATGGAGAAGAATGCCAAGGCCAGGCAGTTCATCCTCAATGGATTGGACAGAGAGGACATGGACAAGGTCATAGGAATAAAGACGGCCAAAGAGATGTGGAAAGCTCTCAAGGAGATGCATGAAGGAAGTGAGGAACTAAAGCAAAGCAGAAAGTTTGCTTTGGAAGGAGAATACAACACCTTCAAAATGATGGAAACTGAGACCATCTCAGAGTACTACTCTCGCTTCAACAGATTAATTGGAAAGTTGACGGCGGCGGGAGTTGATCTTGATGAAGTCTCCAAGTCCTTAGTGATCATCAATGGACTCAACTCCAAGTTCACCCTTCTCAAAGGAATCATGAAGAACACACCAGGCATCCAATCCCTTCCCTTGACCCAAGTCATAGGGAAACTGGAAGTTGAAGAAGAAGAACACACTAAAGCCAATGCCGATAAGAAACCGGAGAAAGGAATCGCCCTTAAAATCTCCAAAGCTTTCTAAAAGCTTGAGATGGAGCAAGAGAACTCAGATTTGGAAGAAGAGGAGGACGAGCTAACAGCCCTCTTCTCAAAGAATATCAAAAAATTCTTTGTGAAGGGAAGGTTCCAAAAGGGGAGTTCCTCCTATAACGGACCCAGAAGGGATCTAAAGGAAGTCTCTTGTTACGAGTGCAAAGAGAAGGGACACTACGCTAAGAACTGTCCCAACAAGGAAGACTCCAAGGAAGAAGAAAAACCTCAGAGAAAGAAGGCTCTCGTAGCCTCATGGGGAGAAAACTCAGATGAGGAACTGGATCTGAACGGCTTCTCTGGAGGAAGATGTCTCATGGCAAAAGGAGACTCAAGCGACTCAGAAGACCTTGAGGTAACTTCTGATGATCTCTTAAAACCCCTAGTTGATTGTGATAAGAAACAACTTCTTAAGATCATAAAGAAACTAGGAAAGGAAACCAGTTCCCTTCAACAGAAACTTGATGATTGTGAAGATGAAATTGCATGCTTAACTGTTGAGAATTCTGTTTAGAGTAAGAAACTTGATGAAACTGAGAAAGACCTAGCTGAAACTCACTCCAAACTGATTGAAATTAGGAACGTGCATGCTAGTCACCTTAAAATCTGCAAATCTTGTGATGAAACTAGCATAGACTCTGTCACAGTTCCCTTGCATGCTAATTTACCTGGAAAAGACATGCTTCAATCCATAATTGATAGATTGGACATCCTCACTGATTCTATTAATGAAAAGACAATAAATCAAACTGTTTTTGTGAGATAACGCCATGGAATAGGATATGTCAACAACAAGGATAACAATGATGCTGAAGATGAAAAAGCTAGACGAGAACTTGTTGAGATGAATGAGAACCTCAGCATTGCTCTTGCCACCTCTCGTGACAGGAATCAGTTCCTATCAGAGAAGATCATGGTGCTTGAGAACAAGGCTGAGGTTGCCAAACGTCTCAATGAAGGTTCTCAAAGCCCTAAGAAGGAACCAAAAGGAAAAGAAAAAATGACTCCTGAAAATCAATGGTTCACCAATTCTTTTGCTCACAAAAAGTATGTTGACATGGTCAATAGTAAGGTTAAAAACAATATTGATTTCAACAAAATAAATGAAAAACCTTTTAGGCCAGGGAAAGGAAAGTATGGTCATATTGTCTACAACCGCTTATGTACCTACTGTGATAAGAATGGCCATTACAACACTGATTGTGCTAAGAAAAGGAACTTTGAAAGGGAGAAAAGTGCTTATCACCAGGAAAGGAACCAACTCCCTGATTATTCACAGACTCGAAATGCTAATCCCCCCAGTAAAGCCAAGCTTCGCTGGGTTCAGAAATCTTAGTTCCCTTATGTGCAGAAAGAAGAGAGGCAACCCCAACTATGGTACATTGACAGTGGTTGCTCATGCCATATGACCGGAAAAAGAAATCAAATGACCTCTCTTCAACCTCTCCAAGGAGGGAACATATCCTTTGGAGACAAAAGCAAAGGGAAAATCTGTGGAATAGGAACTGTGAAGCTTAACGATCACATTCAGGTAAACAAAGTTCACCTTGTTGATAGTCTTGGTTTTGATCTAATAAGTGTGTCACAGCTGTGTGATCAAGGAGACAATGAAGTCAGATTTAGATCAAACGAATGCTCAGTTCTTGACTCCTTGGGACAAATCATCCTAAAAGGAAAGAGATTCAACAATGTTTACATTGTTGACCCATCCTTCATCCCCAAGGAGAAACTGTGTCTCTCAACCGTGAATGACCAAGCTGAGTTGTGGCACCAACGCCTCGGTCATGCTAGCACCAAGCTGATTCAAAAGCTACACTCAAAGGAACTAGTCAGAGGATTGCCAAAGCTGAGTGGCACATCTAAGGAACCATGCTCTGACTGTGTAAAAGGAAAATAGGCTCGTAGTTCCTTCAAATCCAAAAACATGGTAAGCACCTCAAGGCCTCTTGAGCTCATCCACATGGATCTTTGTGGACCCATGAGAGTTCAAAGCCTAGGAGGGAACAAGTATATTTTTGTTATTGTCGATGACTTCTCTCGCTTTACTTGGACCATTTTCATTAAATCTAAAAGTGAAGTCATTGATCGCTTTAAAGACCTGGTTCCTTTGTTAGAAAAATCCCTTGATTGCTCACTTAATGCTATTCGATCTGACCATGGTACCGAATTCAAAAATGGAGAATTTCTAACCTTTTGCAGTGAGCATGGCATTGATCACAACTTCTCTGCACCATACACTCCTCAACAGAATGGAGTAGTGGAGAAAAAGAATAGGACCTTGGAAGACATGGCTCGAACTATGTTGATCTCAAGTGGACTCTCCCAATCCTTTTGGGCTGAGGCGATCAACACAGCATGCTACATCATCAATAGAGCCATGCTTCGCCCTATCACAGAGAAGACACCCTATGAACTCCTAAGAGGAAGAGTTCCCAACATTTCTCATCTAAGGGTGTTCGGATGCAAGTGCTTTGTGCACAACAATGGGAAGGAAAATCTTGGCAAGTTCGACCCAAGAAGTGATGAAGGAATCTTCATTGGATATGCCTCAGGCAGCAAGGCATACAAGGTCTTCAACAAAAGGACTAAAAAGGTAGAAGAAAGTGTTCATGTTATTTTTAATGAAAAATCACTTGGAAAGATTGTGCAGAACACCACCAGTTCCTTTGAAGATCCGTTTCCCAAGTCATCCCAAGAAGATCCAGATGAAGATGTCACTCCTCCCAGTTCCTGCCCTGCTGAACGGAACCCTCCAATGGCTCCTCCACCAGTTCCCATGGATAATGAACAACAATCCATTTCTGGGAACCATGAGCATGACGACAATATCTATGGAGATCTCAATGATTCATCTTCCCACATGTTCTTCAATGGAGAAGGTGACCCCAACTAGGAAGCTGAATGCTCAACTCAGAATGTCTCCATATCAAATATTTTGGCTTCCAACAGAGAAAGAAGAGTCGTCAAGCCTCCAGTCAGGTACGAACATCTAACTTTCTTTGCCTTTAATGCCTTTTTGTCTATTGTGGAACCAAAGAACATAGGTGAGGCACTGAAGGATGCGGACTGGATCCAAGCCATGCAAGAGGAGCTTCATCAATTTGAAAGGAACAAAGTCTGGCATCTGGTTCCTCGCCCCAAGGATAAGCACATCATAGGAACCAGATGGGTTTTCAGAAACAAGCTAGATGATACAAGAGCTGTGATAAGGAACAAAGCAAGACTTATGGCTCAAGGATACAATCAACAAGAAGGAATTGACTATGATGAAACCTATGCTCCAGTGGCAAGGATTGAAGCAATAAGGTTGTTGATTGCCTTCGCATCTCACAAAGGGTTCAAGTTGTTCCAAATGGATGTGAAGACAGCCTTCCTCAATGGAATTCTTCAAGAAGAAGTCTATGTCAAGCAACCTCCTGGTTTCGAAGACGACGATCATCCAGATCATGTCTACTTTCTAGACAAGGCACTCTATGGCCTCAAGCAAGCTCCCAGAGCTTGGTATGATCGTCTTGCCCAGTTCCTACTCTCAAATGGCTACAGGCGTGGAGTTATTGATAAGACTCTCTTCATCCTAGAAGAAGAAGGTAATATCTTAGTGGTTTAAATCTATGTTGATGATATCATTTTTGGTTCCACTAACCTGTCCCTTGTAGACAAGTTCAAAGACTTGATGAGCAGTGAATTTGAAATGAGTTTAATTGGGGAACTCACATTCTTCCTCGGATTACAAATCACTCAAAAGGAAGATGGTATTCAAATCCACCAACAGAAGTATGTCAGGGAACTACTGAAGAAGTTGAAATTGGATTCATGCAAGCCTCTCTCCACTCCCATATCCACCATTGCCCATCTGGATAAGGACCACTCGAGTCCTCTAGTGGAGGAGAAGCTCTATAGAGGTATGATAGGCTCACTCATATACCTAACCGCTAGTCGACCAGACATTGTCTTTGCTGTTGGCTTGTGTGCTAGGTTCCAATCTTGTTCGAGAGAAACCCACTTGGCTGCTGTGAAGAGAATACTTCGATATCTCAAGGGAACTGATGATCTCTGCATTTGGTACCCCAAAGAATGTCCCTTTGAGCTCATGGGTTTCACTGATGCTGATTATGCTGGATATTTGGTGGATAGAAAGAGCACTTCTGGAATGGCACAGTTCCTAGGCCCTTGCCTTGTGTCATGGGGATCAAAGAAACAAGTTTCAGTCTCCCTCTCCACCACAGAATCCGAGTACATTGCAGCTGCCTCTTGTTGTTCCCAACTTCTCTGGCTAAAGCAACAACTCGCAGACTTTGGTATGTCTTATGGCCCTCTCACTATTCTTTGTGACAACACTAGTGCTATAAACATTTCTAAGAATCCTGTGCATCATACTAGGACCAAGCATATTGACATTAGACATCATTTTCTTAGAGATCATGTTGAGAAGGGAAACATCATTATGAAATTTTGTAGAACTGAAGATCAAATTGCAGATATATTCACCAAGGCATTGAATAGAGTTCCTTTTGAGAACCTCAGATTGGAACTAGGAATGATTCCTATTACTCAGTAGTGACCTTAGTTCTGAGAATTCTTTCCGAGTTCCCCTGATTGACTAGTTTAAGATATTTAACTTGTTGAGTCTTGATGTCCTTGTGTTATATCTTTTGCTACAAACCGTTCTTGTCATAATGGTTTCTTATAAAGGCTTAGATAAATTTTTCTGGTTCGTTTCCTTTTGATTATCATTATTTCTCAACTCCTCATTGTTCAAATTTCTTTGATGGCCCAAAAGTCACAATCTGATCATATTTCTAACCCAACATTACAAGCTGAAATGATGATTGTGTACTAAGACCTACCCTTGCCTTCTTGCTCAATTTAATTCTCTATGATCCATCTCTAAACCTTCTCTGAGAATTATTGTGCAATGCGATAAAAAGCCTACCCTGATTCCTTGTATGTGAACGTACTGTTTTTGGTTCCTTTGTCTCCACCCACACCAAAGGTTCCCATACATTCCTCTAGCTCGCTGAAAATGTTGCCAAAAAGGAACCAGAACATCGCGTGTCTCCAACGGCTCGCTTGGCTCTCCCAGACGCTATTTATGGCATATTGGCAGGGATAAGGCATGTCTCATCAGTGGCAGACCTCCCTCTTCTCGAAATGGGTCATATTTTGAATTTAAATTAGCCGTTCCAAAAAAGCTGCAACTCTCTTCAATGCTTCGGATTTGCCTTGATCTTCTCAACGGCTGGATTTGCTTCAACGGTCACCTCAGCTCTTGGCCATCCCAGATCTTTAGCGCCCTTAAAGAGGTGCTCAGTTGCTCTGAATTGATCACCCAAGCTCTCCATCTCTCTGATCTTCTACCTCTCTTTCTTTTCTCACAGCAATCCTCTTAGCTCCTCTCAAATGGCCAACCCTAACCCACTCGTTGTTATGGATGAAGAAGAGGCTGCTTTTCTTCAAGCCTTTCACGAAAAGAAGGCTAAAGCCTCCTCCTCCAAGCCTGTTTCTTCCTCCACCTCTCAAAAATCCCTCCCCAAAGAGAACCCTGTGGCGAAACCGGCAGAGAAACCAGAAGAGAAGCTTGAGGAACCACCAAAGGCTAAGGAAAAGGTGGAAGAGGAACCAACCATGCCCAAAGAAGAGAAGCAAGCCATCACTTTGGCTTCAGAATCAGTCACAAAATCAGTTTCTGAAGGCGGGTCGAATGATTCCTCTCCGGATAAATCCCTTCAAGTGATCCCTAGCCCCGAGCCTTCCCCAATCAGCCTCAAATCCAAAACTTCCAACCCAGGCCCCTCTGTCGCCACAAGAATGCAACAGAGGAAGAGAAGCTCCCAAGCCATTGTTCCCTATGAAACCAAATCCACAAAAAGGGCCAAAACCACCACCCTCTCTGTCTCCTCTTCCTTCTCCAAAAGGAAGATCCTAAAACCTCTCATTATTGGCAGAGAATTCTGGACCCAGGCGTTAGAAGAAGAGGATGAGGAACTCTATGGAGAAGCTTTGGATGAGTTCCACTCTCTGCTGCAGTTCCAAGGGTGGGACGAGATGCTGTGCGAGCCCTTCTCTGCTTCCGACGAGGTTGTCCGGATGTTTTACCAGTCCATGGAGTTTGTACCTCAGAAGGAGAACTCTCCCTGTCACGACGCCATTCTCATATGGAAGAGAACCAGCTTTCCCCTGTCCGCCAATCTAATCGCGTCTGCTCTAGGGATTGAGTCGAGATCTGGGTTTGGCATTCTGCCTCAGAAGAAGGGATGGCCCAAGGGAAAGGGATTCAAGTCCAAAGGAGCAATCGTCAAGAAAATTTATGATGGCGCATCCCCCTCATCTTTGGAGACGAAGGATCTCTCCATCGCAAACCGGCTACTGCATTTTTGGATCACTCGCAACTTGGTTCTCAGGCAAGAGCACAGGAACGAAGTCCTCATCACCGACGCCATCTACATGGACAAAGTGCTCTCCGGCGTTCAGTTGGATCTTTCCCGTATTGTGCTGGCTCACATGCAATTCTGTGCATCTCATGACTCCCATGCTTTACCCTTCCCTCACATCATCAAAAGGCTACTCTCCAACCTCAATCAGTACCCAGAAGACTTCCCCGAGACTTCCTACAGCAAATGTCTTACGTTGCACACAGTTCGGAAGCTGAAATCTAAGGAACAACAACCCAACCCTGTTGAAACAGAAGAAATCCCGCCTAAGGAAAAGGCGGGTTCCCAGGGCCGTTCCAGTTCCCACCCTCAGCAACCCCCCTCTTCAGACTCCTCTGCGATCCTCCTTGCGTTGGATCGTATTGAAAAAGCTATCTTGGAAGGCTCGACTGCCAACACGGTCGCCATCCATGATCAAGTAAGAGAGTTGGGGCGTATCAGTTCTGCTTTCGAGAGTCTGGTGGACGTTCTGCAGAAAGATTGGCAAGGTGCAATCAGTTCTCATCAGGCCGCGGGCCAAAATGTAGGAACCGATGACAAGGATGCAGAAGAAGAGGCCGCTACTACGCCATATGAACGCTTATTCTAGGTTCCCAGTGCTGCAACGCCACAGCGAGCTAGTAGTTTCCCTTAGGATCCTACTCCCCTCTTCTATCCCTTTTGTTGTCTTTCTTCAGATTGCTTTTGTTGTTTTCCTTGCTATCTGTTGTCTGTATTGTCGGTTGTTTGTTGTTTGCTTGTGGTATTTTGTGTGTTTGATCAATGATAAGTGAAGTTTTTAATGATTATCTTCAGTTTCGTTCCCATGCTCATTTGTCTTCGCCTTAAGTTTTCATTATGACATTTTATGGGCTTGCTGCAATCGCATATTCACTCCGATATCCTGTTCTTAACTCATACTTAATCTTTTCGATGATGTCAAAAGGGGGAAGAAAAGGATAGGAACCTTGAACTTTGGAGACTACTGAATTAATAGGAACTCTGAACTAGTTCTATTTCTAAGGGAGAATTTGAAATAAACTTGTTCACGTGCTTAGGGGGAATTTGCAACCATTGAATGTTCTATCACTAATCTGTAATGTTGTAAATCCCGTTATCTCAATATGGTCTCATGAATTTCATGTCCCTATTATGTTGCCAGGTTCCTTATATTTGTCATCATCAAAAAAGGGGAAATTGTTAGGAAACGGAACTCTGGAACTTCGGTTCCCCTGAGAGTTCCTTTCCTCAGTTTCTCTACTTTTGAAGATGACAAATATTATGATACTAATGTTTTATCTCAAAGATGTGTTTTAAGGAACCACAAGAATATACCGAAGGCAGGAAAGCCAAATAGAACAAGGGAACCAAAGGAACAAGACAGCTGAAGGAATCTAGAGGAACCCAGGTGTGCCCAGAAATGGAGCTTGCGACATTGCAATTCCCGAGAAATCTGGGAACACACAACCTCGGACAAAAGGTGTCGAAAACGACTTGTCTGAAGCTTCCAAAAGTCTGCCAAGGTCCAAGAGCTAAAGAACAAGATGCCTAGAGAACCTCTACCTCGGACAGAGACGATGAAAGCGACAGCACATGAAGACGCCGCTGTCCAGCAGACGGTTCCCAAGCGGCCAGCTTACTCAACCTCGGACGAAAGCGTTTTGACAACGACACCACAAGGCTCGTCTGAGGTAGTTGACCAACCAAGAGAGATTCCGAGCTGCCTAGGTTGTTTGCACATGCCAAGAACAACGTGGATCAAGGAGAACCACCAATCCTAGGGCAAGCTCAATCCGTGGGAACCAAGAGAGGATCGAGCTGCGAAGAATCCTCTATAAAAGAAAGACTAACCCAAGGGTTATCTTCAAGCATTCACAATAGAAACACACTTCATAGCAAACATCAAAGTGTGAAGCTTCAAACAAGATCATCAAAGCAAACCGAGATCAAGAGGAACCAGTCAAGGAAGAAGAGTTGAGTGCTAAGTTCCTGTGACTGTAAGTGATAGTTCCTAGGTGCGAAAAGTCTGTTTCTTGGATTGATTATTGATTGTGTTAAGTTATCTAGGATTGTCTAACTGTGTGTAAGGCAAATGAACTGTGTGTTCGTTCCTAGGATAAGCTGTAACCAAAAGAGATAAGAAATCAAGAAGTAGACTTTAAAATCCTTTCAAAGAAAGGTAGTGGTTTTTATCCTAGATTGCTAGTTGGCAATCGAAGGTTTCCACTATAAGGAACTTGTTCATTTAGTTAATTGTTTATTTCCGCTGCGAAGGGAACTGTAAACTGTGTTCTCAGTTCCCTGATTATTAATCTAACAATCACGATCCTACACATCTCCTCTCTCAAAGGATATCTGTTTGATGAGCTCAAAAGGTCACAACGTATCAGAAGGTGGTTCTCATAAATCCGAGGAGGAAGCAAGGAAAGGCTCTTGGCACCTTGACAGTGCATGTTCAAGTCACATGACATGGAACATTGAATGGTTCACTTCTCTTCAGCCAGCCTCAGGGGCATCGATAACTTTTGGAAACAAGAGTAAGGGTGAGGTTTGTGGTATCGGTATGGTAAGACTCTCTAAACACATCACTGTGAATAATGTGAATCTAGTGAATAATCTCAAGTTTGATCTGTTTAGTGTGGCTCAACTATGTCAAAACAGAAAAAATAGGGTAGTCTTTACCACTGATGATTGTCATGTTGAGTGTCTAAGTACAGGGAAAATCTTACTCAAATGGATCTGCGACAACAACGTCTATAAGGTCGACCCTGCTTTCATCCCTGACAAGGACCTATGTCTGTCGTCTATTGCTGAGACGACAGACTTGTGGCACAAACGCTTTGGACATGCTAGCCTTCAACTCCTATCCAAACTTCATAGACAAGAGTTGGTGAATGGCCTTCCCAAGGCTGAAGCAATGAGAAGTGACGTGTATGACGCATGCATTAAAGGAAAACAAGTGAGGTCTTCCTTCAAGTCAAAAAGGGATGTAAGTATAACACGTCCTCTGGAATTAGTCCACATGGATCTTTGTGGGCCTATGCACACGAAGAACCGTGAGGGAAATGCATATGTCTTTATTATTGTTGATGACTATTCCAGGTACACATGGACTCTATCTATCTCCACAAAGGATGAAGTATTCGCGGAGTTTGAGTCCTGGCTTAAGGCAGCCGAAAGGAGCACTGGACATTCCTTGGGGTCTATTCGCACTGATCATGGAACCGAATTCGAGAACTCTCAGTTCCTATCCCTCTTTAGGAACAGAGGTATCAATCACAACTTTTCTGCTCCCAGGACCCCACAACAAAACAGTGTTGTTGAAAGAAAGAACAGAACTCTGGAAGACATGATGCGTACTCTTCTCATCTCAAGTGGTCTTCCAAGGAGTTTCTGGGCCGAAGCCTTGAATGCTGCGTGCTACGTTCTGAACAGAGCAACCATCTGTCCTCTTCTGAACAAAACTGCCTATGAGCTTCTGAAGGGAAGGAAACCTAATGTGTCTCATTTGCGCACATTTGGTTGCAAGTGCTTCGTCCACAACAACGGGAAAGATTCTCTTGGGAAGTTTGATCCCAGAAGTGATGAAGGAACTTTTGTAGGATATTCACAGCAAAGCAAGGCCTATAAAGTTTTCAACAAGAGAACCAGAAAGGTAGAGGAAAGCGTTCATGTTGTATTTGATGAAACTGTTATGGCTGGTAACAATGTGCAGGAACTATCAGGCAACATCGAGCTTTCCGAAGATGATTTCTTTCAGCTTGTAGATAGCAATGTCAGCGGTGAGACCTCTGAAGATCAAGAAACTCAAAATGATCCCTCTACACCAAGAACTCCCAATTCCGCCAACTCAGAGGGCACTGAAGAAAATGCTTACCTCCCTGATGTATCTCAGGCACCTTAGGGGGAACAAAACCCAAGTCACGGCACTGCGGAACCCTCTGAGGACTGCCCTTCTACTGAAGGAACGAAGGATGTCAATCCTAATGCTAATGGCACAGGAGGTGAAGGCTCAAGTGCTGGGAACGCTGATTCAGATGAATTCGACATCAACAATCTCCAAGTTCCCAATTACTAGCAAAAGTGGGCTCATCCAGTCAAGCTAATCGTCACTGACTATAGAAAGGGAGCACCTCAGAGCACTCGTTCCTCCCTATAAAATTTATGTGCTTTCAATGCTTTTCTCTCTTTGCAAGAACCCAAAACTGTAGGAGAAGCATTGAAGGATCCTGACTGGATAAACATCATGCAAGAGGAACTTCACCAGTTCGAAAGAAACAAGGTTTGGCGGTTAGTTCCTCGTCCAAGGAACAGAACAGTGATCGGAACAAAGTGGGTGTTCAGAAACAAGTTGGATGATCAAGGTCAGGTCACAAGGAACAAAGCTAGGCTGGTGGTGAAAGGTTACAACCAGCAGGAAGGCATCGACTATGATGAGACCTTTGCTCCTGTTGCCAGGTTAGAAGCAATAAGACTCCTAATTGCGTATTCTTCTTTCCATGGGTTCAAGCTGCAACAGATGGATGTCAAGACTGCCTTCTTGAATGGAGTTCTTAAGGAGGAAGTCTACGTGGAGCAAACACCCGGCTTTGAGGACACCACTCAACCTGACCATGTCTACATTCTAGACAAAGCTCTGTATGGTCTCAAGCAAGACCCGAGGGCCTGGTATGAAAGGCTCTCACAGTTCCTTCTGACACACGGATACGTTCGAGGAAAGGTCGATAAGACTCTGTTCCTTCTGAAGGAAGGGAAGCATATTCTAGTGGTCCAAGTCTATGTGGATGATATCATCTTTGGATCCACTGATGATAAACTGGTTCAGAAATTCTCTAAGCTGATGGCCAGTGAATTCGAGATGAGCATGGTTGGAGAACTCAAGTTCTTCCTAGGTCTGCAAGTCTCTCAGGGAGATGAGGGAACCAAAGTGCACCAACAGAAGTATCTCAGGGAGTGCGTCAAAAAGTTTGGTATGAATGATGCGAAACCCTTCACCACTCCCATATCTCCAAACAATCCAATGGGAAAAGACGAACATGAGCAAGGAATTGATCCATCTCTCTACCGAGGAATAATAGGTTCGCTTCTATATCTCACTGCCAGTAGGCCTGATATTATATATAGTGTATGTCTTTGTGCTCGTTTTCAGGCTGATCCCAAAGAGACACATCTCAAAGCAGTGAAGAGGATCCTGAGATATTTGAAGGGAACATATGATCTTTGTCTGTGGTATCCAAGGGGAGGAAGCCTTGATCTTGTCGGATACACAGATGCTGACTTCGCAGGGAACAAAGTGGACATAAAATCTACCTCTGGAATGGCTCAATTCCTTGGGCCGTGTCTGGTTTCCTGGGGGTCAAAGAAGCAGAACTCCGTGGCTCTCTCCACTGCGGAAGCTGAATACATTGCCGCTGCTGCTTGTTGCACTCAACTCCTATGGCTCAAACAACAACTCAGCGACTACGGTACTCTTCTAAACTCCATTCCCATTCTCTGTGACAATACAAGTGCCATAAATATCTCCAAGAATCCGGTGCAACACTCACGTACCAAGCACATCGAGATAAGACATCACTTCTTACGTGACTGTGTGGAGAAAGGGTTGGTGACAATGGACTTCTGTGGAACTAAGGATCAAATCGCCGACATCTTCACCAAGGCACTAAACAGGGAACCATTCGAACAATTTCGTATGGAACTAGGTATGATCTCTCTAAACTAACTGTCTACATGTTGTGTTCCCTCGATGATTGGCTAAAATTACATGGTAAAGTGTGAAGGATGGAACATCATGTCCCGGTCTGTATTTATTCTCTTGATCACTAGTTGAATGACCTGCCTAGACTCATGCTAATATTTCACTTATGTGCAACATTTCATGCATGCTCTCTATGGTATCTTACTAATACATGAATCAGATTTCCTTCGGCCCAAAAGAGTCAACTTGATGCATTGATCCCTCATTATAAGCCCAAATGATTGTTGACTCTACAGCTTACCTTAGCTATCATGTTTGATGCTTCCTATGAGCCTCTCTAATCATTCACATCTGGGAGCCTCTCATTCATGATTACACATTATTAAAAAATTTCATATATGTTTTGTGTGATGTTCTTTGTACCCTCTCTGGTAACATTACCCCCGCATCACATTCTTCTACTTTTTCGGAAAGTCGAGATTATGAATTATCGCCACTATGGTATGTGGATAGGGTTCGACAGGTATGTGTGTGATGCTGGCTTACAACTGCCTAAGGAAGGTTCGTGCTCGAAAGCTAATGTTGCGCGTGAAAGGTAGTGGGCTCTGAATGAATCCCTGGTGAAAGAAGGCAAGTTGAAGTTTATGATGTTCAAAAAAAAAAATTGAACATCATAAGACACACAAAGAAGGGAAAAGAAGACACTACAGATTCGCTCCTCTACAAGTTAAGGCTATGGTGGATGCTGACGCAAATGAGGAAGCAAAAGCTCTGAGTGGGAACAAAGGATGAATCCCATTGCTAATCATACTTCTGCTCTAGCTGCTGGCCCTAGTGGTTCTTAATTCGTACTTCTCTGGCTAACCCACACCTCTTTTGTTCCCTAGCACATCTACTCCTCTCTTTTCGTACTTCCTTGTCTCTGATTCTTGTGTTTGCACTAACTGGCATGTTGATCTTGCATGTTATCCTTGCATATCGTGTTGTCGTCTTAACATGCTGTCTGCGTTAGTGTGTTTCAATCTACTGCGATTGAGAATGATGTTCATCTGGCCGTTATCTTTCATCTCTAACTCTTCACTGTGTTTTTGATGATGCCAAAAGGGGGAAAATGACAGGTAGCTTTGGTTGAGGGGGAACAACACATGGTTTCATATGTTGCTGTGTTGAGGGGGAACTATTATGGTCTTGTGTGGAGAACCTTTCCCCATACAACTGTCTTTATCTCGTATGTATATGCTTTATTGTCAAGGATGTTTGTCACCATCAAAAATGGGGAATTTGTTGAATTCCTTAGGTTTTGATAGTGACAAACATTCAACTAATCTGGGTACTAAGTGTTTCAGGAACAAAGACAGTTGTCTCAGGGAACCATTACAGCGAAGGATCGAAGAAGGGAACAAAGCTCTGTTCATGTGCTTTGTTACCTCTGAAGGACCAACATCGTCGAACAAGATCGAAGCTGCGAATGGAAAGAAGAATCCAGCGTGCCATTTATGGAAACAAATCAAACGCAGAATCATGCACGCGGTCAAGGATGAATGACTTCGGCTCCAAGGATCAAACCGATTTGAGAAGATATGGAGAGAGAAGCCCGATTGTGTTATCTTAGGAAAACCTTCCTAAGATAAGATAATTGGAGAGAGAGAACTCTATCTTATCCAAATATATTAATTTACGGAATCTTTCCTTTAAATTAATATAGACGGCTGGGATATTATTCCTTCTACAAAATCATATCTTCTTGTTGCCTTATTCGGATAAATCTTATCTTGTTACATTTAGGGTTTGCCGAGTTGTATTTAATAGAGGTGTGGATTCATTTCTATGTAACGACGACGACAGAAAATAGAGAGAACGAAAAGAAGAAAGAAAAGAAGTGAGGTGTGTGTAAGTCTTTGAGGGTTGAGTTTGATTCATCGTTGTAGAAGAGGTTTCGAGTCTAGCTGGTTGTTTAGATGTCGAAGTCCAGGATACAAGTGTAATCAAGCAAGAAACTAATAAGACAAGTACACGCTTCAAAATCCTCTCAAGCGAAAGCTTGAAGGTAGTGGTTTTTCCTTGAGAAGCTAGTTTTGCTAATCAGGGTTTCCACTATATATCGTGAGTTCGTTCGTTATCTTTCCTGCTATATTTATCCGCTGCAACTTCTGTGGGAACAAATCCTTTGTTCCCTCAGACGTAACTCTAACGATCCAACAAAGCCTAACGACGGGATTCCGGGCTCGATATAGGGATAGCTCTGGTAACACAGATTCCTTCGGATCGACCCATACAGAAACCCTTAGTTAGATTCGACATGAACGGACAGAATAACGAAAGAAATCGAAAGGAACGACGTCCGAACAACGACCACCAAAGCCGAGGCCTAACTAGGCCATCAACCTTCTAGCGGCGGTCGCCGGCGGCCTTACGGCGGGCGCCGTGTTCATGGCGGCGGTCGCCGCCTTCATCGCGGCGGGCGCCGCTATGAACATCGGAAAATAAAATCCGAGAACAGAAACTCACCGACGGCGAGCGATTGGTCTCCTCTTGCCTTGCTTTGGATTCTAGGCGTCTAAGGGCCTCCAAGGCTTCTTCTAGCAACTGGAAACGACACCAATTGAGCTCCGGCGATCACTTGCACAACTCCGGCGAGCACTCCAACTTCCGGCGAGAAGAATTTTGAGGATTGAGCTTCTGATTTGTGCTCCAATCCGATCCCCAAGTGCTCCAATTTATAGCCAAAGATCAGGGAACACAATGATGGCTATAGGGGAGACGTGGAGAGGCTAGTTCGGCGTCGTCAGACGCTCGCCAACGACCACAGGCCTACGCCCCCAGCTAGCTCACGGCGGGCGCCGCGCCTCCATAGGTTGCCGCTTCACAAAACTACTACGGCGGGCAACTTACGGCAGTCGCCACCCTTAATGCGGCGGTCGCCGTTTTCTGGTCTTCGCGCCCAACTAGAAGACGAGGACACTGTTGCCTCGAGCCCTTTACGGCGGTCGCCGCCTTAATTGCGGCGGTCGCCGCCACCGTGGCTTTGCCCTTCTCAGCTTTTGGACGATCGACTTAACTCGGGATAAAAATAATCGTACACGGACGAGTATTAACATCCAAAACACGTCGTCTGTATATTATTTCACTGAGAAAAAATATTACAGAGATAGAGCACATTACAGAATGTCTTTCTGTCTCCGAAATTAATCCGACGTACCAAACAGGCTTTCGGGAAAAATCTCAAAATTCCCAAAATATCCTTACAGAAATACGGGGTATCACATCACCTCCCACTTAAAAGAAGTTTCGACCCCGAAACTTAGGTCGTAAATAACTCGGGAAAACGCCTGAGCATATCTGCTTCGGTTTCCCACGTTTCCCAAGTAACTTCTTCTGTCCCAGACTTGGACTACAGAATTCGTGCCAAAGGTACGATCTTGTTGCACAGTTGCTTCTCCTGACGCTCTAGAATGCACACTGGCATCTCTTCATAAGCACCATTTGCCTTATGGATGGCCCATTTAATTTTTGGCCCTAAAGCTCACTGCCAACTCAGGCCTCTAGTTTCCTCGAAATAAGATTACCATAAAAGACATCAATCATTGTATGTCTAACCCTTATATTGCTTCTCTAAAGGAAGCCTTATAACGGATCTCAAACGAAACTTCGAATAGGTCTTCCAGAATAATACCTACGACTTTGTACACTTGGCTTTTCAAAAGCAAATCTTAACCATGGGTCCTACACTGGTCGTAATAGAGGAAACAAGTTCCCTATGAACTATCCCTCTTATACATTTCCCTTCTCAGCAGGAACCATCCGGTATGGTGCCTTCGAGGTCGGCGCGATACCCGGCTCGAGATTAATTATAAACTTCACGTCACACTACGGGGGTAAACCAGGAATATCTTCTGAAAAGACATCCAAAATTTCACAACGATCGAAATATCAAGAACTGAAGGTTCATCTTTCATGGGCGGATCCAAGTAGCAAAGGTACCCGACACAACCTTGTCGAAGTAGCTTAAACGCAGCTATTGCCTTGATAAACCTGCCATTATCAGCGTCATTCAGACCTTTAAATTTGCATATATACTGGCCCCCTAATGACACCGTCACAATCTTCGAACTAAAATCGATTATCGTCCCATGTTGCGTCAGCCACTTCATACCGAGAAAATTATCGCATGAAACCATGGCTATCCAGATCGAATTCTCTTCGAATTTCTTACTAATTGAAAATTTCGACAGACGATTGGTTCTCAACCAACATTTATATTAGAAAGAATATTTACAACAAAGGTTTATAAACCTTTTTGCATACTTAAACTTACTAACATAACTTATCCAAAACAAAAGACTGGGTAACACCCAAATCCACAACATACCAACAGAAGTAGTACAAAATACTTTAAGCAAATGGAGCATCGCCGCCTCACGCATCACGTATAGGCGTTGACCTTGGCTTCCTGAAGCCACTGGGGCTTTCCCTTTGTTTCGCGCAGTTGTCTGCATTGAAGGACTAGGGGCTTCCACCGGACTGAACCTGGGTCGGTTGTTCTGATTAACAAATCCTTGCTGTGACTCAGCTCCTTTCTGCCTCCTCTACGGACAAAATAACTGCAAGTGTCCTTCCTTTCCACAGGCAAAGCACGTTTTCTTCTCCTTCGGACACACATTACTCTTGTGCCCGTAGGTACCACAATTGTAGCACTGGATCGGGCTATTGCCCTGACCCGAACGTTGCGTAGACCCATCCTGAGTCATATTCGTTTTTGCTCGGCCAGATTTGGCAAAATCAGATGGTGGAGCGGGACGTTTAAACCCACTTGCCTTAGGCTGGTTCTCCCCTTGCCTCTGGCTATCACGCTTCTTGGTCGACTCTTCCAGAGTCACCTCTAACTTGTAGGCTACATCCACGTACTGCTCCAAAGTCAAGCATCCGTGACGCACCATCAGTGGCTTAATATCTGGGCCCATCCACTCATGGAAATACCAGATTTTCTGTGCCTCATTGGATATCTCAGGTCCAGTATACTGTAATAGATGATTGAACTTGGTTGCCAGCTCAGTCACCTTCAATCCATCAGTCTTAGGGTATAGGAACTCCTTGTGTTTCTCCTCCCTCATACCACGAGAGAAGAAACGGTCTGTCATCTTTGTCTTGAACATCTCCCAGTTCAAAACAGGGCTATCAGCTAAGCCGGTACTCTCCCACCACTCACTAGCATCCTCCTTTAACTGAAGAGAAGCTATATGTACTTTCTCAGCTTCAGTACAATCAATGTTGCGGAACAACCGCTCCATGTGGGAGAACCAATGGATCACCCCGACTGGTTCCCCTTTCTCGTTATAGCTGTCAGGCCTCATGGAATTAATGGTCTTCAGTGCACGACCATAGTTGTCTCGAGTCCTGACTATATTCTTCTGGAATACACGGTTTCCTGGCTCCTCAAATCTGGGAATCGGTGGGGGAATTTGCACACCTTGTGCCTGTGGCATACACGGTCGCAGTATATCAGTCACTGCTTGCATGACCATTCCCCGAATTGCCTCTAATGTTGCAGCATCAAATGCCATTGGAGCATTGGTCTGCTCTTGACCATTGCCTCCAGGATGGTTGTTGGAACCAAACTCCTGCTCGTCTTGTCCAACATTTCCTACAGTTGGTCTGGGGTCAATTCATGGCCCAGCACCAGCACGGATAACGTTCCTTGTGTTCACCATCTGTTTACCGATCAAATTCCAAGGATTTTATCACATTAGTATCATTCTGATATACTTATTGTAATAAGATCAACTTAGAATAGATCAACTTGGTAATTTCTATTGATGAACTCAAACCGAGTTACTAGATTCTACAATCTTAACTCAAAGCGAGGGAATTGGGAATTCAAGCCTTATTGGGTATAGCGAAACCACCTTGGCTTCTCCCGAGTTCCTCTGAAGAGAACAGAATGCACCCATATCTTACGGGACAACGGGGAAGGAATTAGTCTTTCTAGATATAGAAGCAAGCTTACTATATCAGACCATATAGAAGACAAGACTATGAACGGTGTTTTCAATTTCTTTTTCACTTTGAAAATTCAGTGTCCTGTGAAAACACTTTTTAATTAAAATGAGTAAATGGTTTTCAAATACTACCCATTTTAAAAACTTTGGCTCTGATACCACAACTATAACACCCCCAAATCTTAACCCATTTGGAAAGGTATTACCGCCAGTGACCTCAGTGTTCCTTACCGAGATCACCCAAGGCTTTACCGTTTAAATACAATTATGAGATACAAAGGATACAAAAGCATAATTTTATTCATATTAAACATGAGTCTCGGGATTACATCCCAATCCCGAATAGGATAAACACAGAGTTTAAACAAAGTACAACGAAAGTCTTTTAAATATATAACAGAGTAAATAAGTTACAGCAGAAGTCTTTTAAATGATATTACAAAAAGGGTTGTGATCGTAATGATCACCTGCCCAAGGATCTCAACCTGATTAAAAGAAATTATTAAAACATCCAAAAACAACCGTCGTCTTCATAGTCAATCTAGTCTCCTCATATCTTCGCTCTATCTGATGTGCCGAATCGAACGGATGACACCAGCCCACATGCGGAGAACAATGTTCGTGGGTTAGTCTACTTGAATAGACTAGCAAAGGTACAAAGCAGAGTGGTTCGAATGATCGTAACCGTTTACTATCATTGTCCTTCGAATAATAACCGAAGGAACGATACATAACCCGACACTTTCACGGAATAACAACAAGAGGTATGCACAAGAGAAGATTCTGGAAGACTTAATCTTCACAGAAATCGACCCGAAAGAAGACTCCAAAGGAATTGAGTCTTAAGGAAATTATGACAAATCTGCAACGTTTAAAGAATTACACATCAGTGATTGAAAAACTGACTTAGATGTTTTGGTTCACGACCAACCTCATCGCTTACAGCGAATCCAGATTGGAAAGAGAACGTACTCTGATCAAAAGTCGAGATGAGCTTTCCTAGCTGCACTATTTACTTAGCTGCACTACTCGCCAAAGGTATATTAATTATGTGCACTCGGGCACTTTATCTTATTTAATTCCAAAACCCACATCACGTTATAATCTTTTTAGATCCCTCGGGAACTAAATCCCTAAGGCAAAGTTGACTCGGGAACTAAATCCCAAGAGTTGAATCGAGAACTAAATCCCGCGGGAACTATATCCCTAAGGCGGAATCAGGAACTAAATCCTTACGACGGCACTAAAGAAGAATGGTAGGAACTAAATCCTAACCATCAGGTTATCAAGAAACGACTAGAACTCGTACTGAGATACACAGTAGCGTTCCTACGAATACTCGTTCTAACTAAACAGTTACAAACGCAGCAATAACTCATATCAATGCCCTCAAGGCCAGTTACAGATAAAATAGCGTTGTTCTAACCATATACAGCCTATAATAATATCTGTATTAATTCACATATTTATATATAATGGCGTTGTTCTAGCAGATATACAACCTATTATAACATCATATTTTAGTTTTCCAAAACAGTTAACAAAACCGTTTCCAGACGAACACAATAATCATTCCAAATTAATTACTCAGATAAACAACTGATAATTAATGTAAATATGGAACGATGAGCAAGAGCGAACCGCCACTTGCCTTAATCCGCAGATTTGGAACAAAGCTAGAGACAACGGGATTCCGGGCTCGACACAGGGACAGATCTGGCACACAGATTCCTTCGAATCGACCCATAAAGAAACCCTAGGTTAGATTCGACATAAACTAGTACGAATCTAAGGAAAGACGAAAGAAACCGAAGGAAACGACGCCTCAACGACGACCACCAAAGCCAAAAGCCAAAGAGGCATTCTGGGCTCTGGCGGCGGTCGCCGGGTTCATCACGGAGGTCGCCGCTGTTCATCACGGCGGTCGTCGTGAAGAACACGGCGGTCGCCGTAAGAACACGGCGGTCGCCGTAAGAACACGACGGTCGCCGTAAGAACACGGCGGTCGCCGTAAGAACACGACGGTCGCCGTAAGAACACCAGAAGACGCCGGCGAGAGGAAAAACACTCACCCACACACACGCGAAGACACCCTTTGGCCTGGCTTTGGATTCCACCCTCCACTAAGCTTCCAAAGGCACCTCAAGGCTACTGGAAAACACACCAAATGACCTCCGGCGAACACTTCAGAACTCCGGCGAGGCTCAAAAATTCCGGCGAGCGATTTTAGAGGGATTTGAGCTTGGATTCGTGCTCAATCTGATCCCAAACCTTCTCCATTTATAGCCCAAGCCCAGGGAACACAATGATGGCCCTACGACGAGGCGGAGCATGCCTACTTCAGCGCGTCAGAGGCTCGCCGACGACCATCGGGCAAAGACCTCCGGACAACGACGGCGGGCGCCGCGGAGAGCAAGGGTCGCCGCCTCACAAATTGCCTACGGCGGGTGCCGTACTGCACGGCGGTCGCCGCCACTAGGCCTGGCGCCTCCATAAATGCGGCGGTCGCCGCCCCTGTGGCTTCGCGCCCATTCTGGTTTTGAACGACAACAACTTTAACCCGGGATAAAATTATCGTACGCGAACGAGTATTAAGATCCAAAGTACGTCGTCTATATTTTATTTCACTAAGAAAAATATTACAGAGATTGAGCACATTACAGAATGTCTGAAACTCTCTGAATTAAATCCGACGTACAAAACGGGTGTTCGGGAAAATTCCCAAAATTCCCAAAATAACCTTACAGAAATACGGGGTATCACAGGTTTCCCTATTAATCTACACAAGATCAGGACATGAATAACCGAATAGGAAGATAGGGCATAATCAAGGAACAACCTTTGAATGACTTATGTGGACATTACTTGGCTAAGTGTTTTCTCTCTTTGATATTTTCATCATATACTTTGCTGTGTTTGACTTAATTGTGACCAATCAACCTACAATCCCCCCTTTAGTGACATTGCATGCAACCACCATTAGTTTCGCTCCTTCCCTGTGGGATCGACCTTTGCTTATTGACTATACTAGTTTATTTGTGAGGTTTTATATTTGACAGCTAGGAACGACAACACGTCAAATTTTGGCGCCATTGCCGGGGAAGGCAAGTTTTGAGCTTTTGGTGTTTTTGTGTGTTTCGAAATTTTTGTGTGAGTTCTGTGTGTTTGCTTGTGTGTGTGGACCTATCTTATGGTCCACACCCGTACTGCTGACTCTTCTCCTTTAGCTATTGATTCAGAGATTGAGCGGACACTGAGGGAAAATCGGAGAGTAGCAGCACTTTTGGCAGATCCACCTAGGGCGATACTGCAGGAAGAAAACGACGAAGAAGAAGTGATGGCTGACGATCCACCCACATTGAGGCAACTGACTGCTCCTAACTTGGAGCAGCATCCACTAGCCGTAGAGTTCCCTGAGCTCCCAGCGGGAGTGAACTTTGAGCTCAAGTCTGGGCTTGTTCATCTTTTGCCCCAGTTCCATGGGCTGAGTGGAGAGGACCCAAACAAGCACCTCTCAGAGTTTCACGCCGTGTGCACCTCCATGAAGCCACGCAACGTAACGGAGGATCAAATCAAGTTGAGGGCTTTTCCTTTCTCGCTTAAGGATTCGGCCAACGAATGGTTTTATTACATCACCCCAGGTAGCATCAACACCTGGGGAAAGATGAAGAAGGCGTTTCTGGAGAAGTACTTTCCAGCAACGAAGCTGAACAGTCTCAAGCGCAACTTGAGCAACATAGAGCAGCATGGGACGAAGACGCTCTACGAGTACTATGAGCGTTTCAAGAGGTTGTGCTCCAGCTGTCCCTACCACGGGTATTCAGACCAAGATTTGGTCTTATACCTATATGGGAGATTGCTGGATGAAGAACGGCGAATGGTGAATGCGGCATGTGGAGGCAACATACTGAACAAGACACCTGCCGCAGCATTCGAGATATTCAGCGAGTTGTCGGAAGGCTCAAGGCAATTCAGTAAGAGGGCGAGCGCCCAGGCAGTGAAAGCCACTTCAAGTGATCATGCTCCCTCATCTATGGTGAAAGACATGAGCGAAATTAAGGAGATGATCAAGGTTTTGATGAGGAAGGAAGGACCGCAGAGGGTCAAGAAATGCGAGTTTTGCTATGCTACTACGCATGAAACTGACGCATGTCCTACACTCCACGAGGAGTCCACTGAGCAAGTCAACGCTGTTGGGGGGTACCAACAAAGACCACGGTACGACCCCTTTTCCAATACCTATAATCCCGGATGGAGAGACCACCCGAATTTAAGGTACGGGAACACTCAGAACATAGAGAACCCCCCCTGAGTTCCATCCAAGACCCCCTCAGCAGTACCAACAGTACCCCCAGAGGCAGTTTCAAGGAGGCCAGCAGTTCAGAGGCCAAGTAGATCAAAGACCGCAAGGACAGGGAGCTCCCCGCACCAACAATCTTGAGGACCAGGTCAACACATTGGCGCAACACATGACTACGCTGACGCAGACCGTGGAAACCATGCAGCAAAACATGGTTCAATTTCAGCACGAGACCAAGTCCAGTATACAGAACTTAGAGAAGCAGGTGGGGCAGATCTCCCAGGCGGTTAGCAAGCTTGAAGCTAGAGAGTCACGAGCACTCCCATCTCAAACTGAGATAAACCCTATGCAAAACGTCAACTCCATGACGTCAAGGCCCAGATGGGAGCATGAAGAAGAAAAGCTGCCAACCAAAAATTACGAGGACAAACCGCGACCGCGGGCAATTTTCCGCGATCGCGGGTCTGTTGAGCAAGAGAATGGGCAAGATGCGCCGATTAAGCGCGATCGCGGGCAGGATAGCCGCGACCGCGGGGCCCCAGTGCAAGAACCGCGATCGCGAGGTGAAACCGCGATCAAATTTCAGAAAACAGGCCATCTCTACTTACTTTCATGACGCGGTATGTCTACCCGAAGGGATATTTTGACATCCTAGTGCCATTCCCTGCAGCACTAGAAGATGACGAACCCATTGAGGGGCTGAAGGGAATGTTCGAGACATTCATGAACTACAAGGTGACCCCCCAATTGAGCAAAGCGATGCCTCGCTTTGCAAACTTCCTGAGGGAGCTATGCAAGCTCAAGAAGGAGCAAAAGGAGCGGTCGAAGAAAAAGGTGAAAGTCAAGAAGGATGTCTCGACTGTGATGCAAAAGAAGATCCTGAAAATGTGTGAAGATCCCGGGATGTTTAGTGTACCCTGCAAGATTGGGAAAACTGAGTTCAGCGAAACATTGCTGGATTTGGGAGCCTCAATCAATGTCCTACCACTGTCCGTCTACAACACCCTCAATGTCGGACCACTAGAAAGCACGAAAATCGTCATCCAACTGGCTGACAACTCCGTCATCATTCCTGAGGGCGTTGTGAAGGACGTTTTGGTGAGCGTCGATACCCTCGTCTTCCCTGCAGACTTCTTCGTCATGAACACAGGGAAACAAGGAGGACGAGTAATGCTAGGGAGGCCTTTCATGAAGACCTCCAACACAAAGATCGACGTGGGCATAGGTACGATAAGCATGGAGTTTGACCGGAGGAAGGTAGAGCACAAGCTGAAGTCCATTCAAGAGCATCCCCCAGATTCAAGAGTGCAGAGTGCGGTTGCAGGAGGCAACCCAGGTTGAGAAGTACAGCAGGACGTTGTGCCGCGACGATAACTATGGCGCTGCTCGGGAGGCAACCCGAGGTATGAGTTGCTGAACTCATCTTTGTTTCTTTGCTTCGTTAGGATTTGTTATTGTGTTTTTAGAATTCTTTGCTTTAGTTGCCATTTTTCTTTCTTTTTCTTCTTTCTTCTGTGGGCCGTTAGAACTAACCTTGCAGCGGAGCCCAGACCTCAGCGACTCGCGACCGCGGTATCGATCCCGCAATCGCGGTTTCCCCACAGTGTTCCATGGAGTTTAGTTCTAAAAAAAATAAAAATAAAATAAAAAAAAAAGAAAAAAACGGCCCACATAATTCAATACCGGCGTGTTTTTCGAGGCGGTCAACCCTCGTAACTCGCGCCGGCCGTTACGCTGCAGGGTATTAACCCCGCGATCGCGGTTCCTCAGCCCCGCGATCGCGGCCCCTCGTCGCCGAGCTTATAAGAGCGGGGTGTGGCTGTAACACCCCCAAAACTTAACCCTTTTGGAAAGGTATTACCGCCAGTGACCCCAGTGTTCCTTACCGAGATCACCCAAGGCTTTACCATATAAACACAATTTATGAAATGCAAATGATACACAATGATCAAGCATTAAATTCCAAAACATAACATTGTCAAGGAAACAAGAGTTACGGGATTACAGCCCAATCCCGAATAGGTCAAAACAGAGTTTAAATCGAACACAGCGGAAGACTTAGAAAGTATATTACAATCAAAGTTATTGTCCAAAAGATCTCAACCTGATTAAAGATATAATTAAAACATTCAAAAACCACCGTTCGCTCCATAGTCCTTCTGGTCTTCTTAACTACTTTCGATCTGATGTGCCGAATCGAACGGATGACACCAGCCAACCATGCAAGGAAAATATTGGTTGGTTAGTCTAAATGAATAGACTAGCAAGGGTACAAAGCAGAATGGTTCGAAGCAGTTGTATTAGGTTAGACTCCTCGTCCCTCGAATAATAATCGAGTACGCTTGTCAACCACCATACTCCTACTGGAATAAACAAGAGATATGCACAAGAGAAGATTCTGGAAGACTGAATCTTCACAGAAATCGACTCGAAAGAAGACTCCAACGGAAATGAGTCTTTAAGGAAGTATGACAAATCTGGAATATTACAGAATCATACAACAATGATTTAAAAGTTGACTGAGATGCTTCGGTTCACGACCAACCTCATCGCCTACAGCGAATCCAGATTGGAAAGAGAACGTACTATGATCAAAGTCGAGACGAGTGTTCCTAGCTGCACTACTCGCCCAAGGTTTATTAATTATGTGCGTCAGAGCAGCACTTATCTGATTTATGTTTCGAAAACACACATCACGTTATAGACTTTTACATGTGTACCCCACCAGTGGGACGACACATCTTAGTATACGTTTCGTCGAGAGTGATGTATACCGAAAGGTTTGTGACACCAGCTAAGTGTCCTGTCTCTACACACTTGTGAAAGAGACCGATCATGATCTTAGAATAGTACCAGATGGGGATGAGCCACCCCGATACCAGATTATAAAGAAATGACTGGACCGAGTCCGAGTAACGTTCCTATCTAACAGTGCTAACTAAACAGTTACAACACAACAACAGTTACAGGATAAATCCACATAAAGGCCCGAAAGGCGATCACAGATAATAGCGTTGTTCTAACATATATATAACCTATTATATGATTTTCAAAACAGTTTATCAAAACCGTTTCAAGACAAACAGAGTATTCATTCCAAATTAATTACTCAGATAAACTACTGATAATTAATGTAAATATGGAACAAACGAGCAAGAGCGAACCGCCACTTGCCTTAATTCGCAGAATAGTCTAACGACGTCAACTGGATTCCGGGCTCGACACGGTATAGTTCCGACAGCACAACAACCTTCGAGTCGACCCATAAAAGGAACCCTAAGTTAGATTCGACATAACCAAAGTACGAATCTAAAAATGATGAAAGGAAAGACGCCACGACGACAACCAACCAAGCCAAAGCCACGAAGGCGTTCTGGGCTCTGGCGGCGGTCGCCGCATTCATCACGGCGGTCGCCGTGAAGAACACGGTCGACAGAGACGAGAGAAATCTCACCAAAACAAAGCGCGTTTCGACCCCTTTCAGCCTGGCTTGGTTTATGACCTTCAAAGGCAACCACAAGGCTTCAAAAGAGCTGCTGGAAACACCACCAACAACACCGACGAAGCTTCGAAATTTCCGGCGAAGGCACAACTCCGGCGAGAGGCAAATTTGGCAGAGGTTTGGTGCTTGGATGGCTCAAAACCTCTCCCCCAACACCTCCTTTTATAGCCAACACATCTGGAGCTCGAAGAAGAGGGCCTAGTGCTAGTTCGGCGCTCGCCAGAAATAACGCCAGCGACCAACGGGCAATGACTGCTGGGCAACGATGACGGCACTTATGGCGGTCGCCGCGGCATGACACACCAGCTGCCTCCTCGAGCGTTGGGACGGCAAGCGCCGTATCTTTACGGCGGTCGCCGTGCTTGGGTCTCACGACGGCGGTCGCCGTGACACCTTTTTCCCGCCCGTTCAGCTTTGAACGAATATGACATTAACCGGGATAAAAATTATTGTACGCGGACGACAATTAAAATTCAAGGCATGTTATCTGTATATTATTTCACTGAGAAAAATATTACAGATACAGAGCACATTATAGAATGTCTCAAGCTACCTGAATTAAATCCGACGTACTAAACGGGTACTCGGGAAAATTCCAAAATTCCCAAAATAACCTTACAAAAATACGGGGTATCACATCTCCTCCCCCTTACAAGAAGTTTCGACCCCGAAACTTAGTTCGAGAATAACTCGGGAAAATGCCTGAGCATATCTGACTCGGTTTCCCATGTCTCCCAAGTAACTTCTTCGGTCCCTGACTTGGACAACAGCACTCGTACCAACGGCACGATCTTGTTGCGCAAATGCTTCTCCCGACGCTCCAAAATGCGCACGGGCAACTCTTCATAAGTACCATTATCTTGAATCTCGATGTCTTCATAACTAAGCACATGAGACTCATCTGGTACATACTTTCTGAGTAACGATACGTGGAACACGTTATGCACCGGGTGAGCCGATGGCGGCAACGCCAAGCGTTACGCTAGAGATCCCACTCTATCCAGAATCTCGAATGGTCCCACGTAGCGAGGGTTAAGCTTCCCACGCTTACCAAATCTGAAAACTCCTTTGGATGACGATACCTTGACAAAAACCTTGTCACCGACCTCGAACTCGACAGTCCTGCGTTTCGGATCTGCGTAGGACTTTTGTCGACTATGAGCGGTCAACATCCTTTGTCTGATCAAAGCAATGTCTGAAGCCGTCCTTTCGACCAACTTTGGTCCAAGCAGAATTTTGTCGGCATTTTCATCCCAACAAATCGAAGATCTGCATCTGCGACCATATAAAGCTTCAAACGGAGCCATCTTGATTGTAGCATGCCAGCTATTGTTGTACGTGAACTCAATCAGACTTAAGCTGTCCTCCCAGCTAGTCGGACGATCGAGCACACAAGCTCTAAGCATATTCTCCAGAGTCTGGATGGTCCTTTCAGACTGGCCATCTGTCTGAGGATGAAAAACTGTACTGAACCTAAACAAGGTTCCCATAGCCTTATGAAGTTCCTTCCAGAATCTTGACATGAAACGGCCATCTCGGTCCGATACAATGGTCTTAGGAATGCCATGTAAGCGGACAATCTCCTTCTGGTAAACTTCTGCTAACTTCTGGGTTTCCCATGTGGTCTTGATGGCTATGAAATGAGCACTCTTCGTAAGCCTATCCATAATTACCCAGATAGCATCTCTCTGGCTTCGAGTCTTTGGTAGCCCAGTGACGAAGTCCATGGAAATGTCCTCCCATTTCCATTCTAGTACGGGGAGAGGTAGCATCTCACCACCTGGCCTGCGGTGTTCGATCTTGACTTTTTGGCAAGTTAAGCACTTTGCCACAAAGTCTGCTATGTCCCACTTCATGTTTGGCCACCAAAACTTCTTCCTGAGATCCTTGTACATCTTGCTAGAGCCAGGATGCACAGAATAAGCAGATGAATGAGCTTCTCTCATCACCAACTGACGAAGACCCTCTGTGTCAGGCACACAGATCCGATCCTGAAACCAAAGTGATCCATCATCCTGAATCACAAAGCTGGGAGCCTTCCCATCCATCACTTCACTGCTTAACTTTACCAAGATGATATCATCGACTTGCTTTTCTTTGATCTGATCCAGCAGTATAGCCTGAATTTCCATCATACTCAGGTACCCTCTACGTTGGTCATATAAGACTTCAATGTCGCATGACTCTTGGTTTAGCTTGGTTTGAACAGTAAGTAGAGCAACCACAGTCTCGTGCGTTGTCTTCCGGCTTAGTGCATCAGCTACTACATTAGCCTTGCCCGGATGATACAGCAACTCCATGTCGTAGTCCTTGAGCAATTCTAGCCAGCGGCATTGTCTCATATTTAGCTCCTTTTGAGTAAAAATATATACTTAAGACTTTTGTGGTCAGTGAAGACTTGGCATCTTATACCGTAGAGGTAATGCCTCCAAATCTTCAGCGCAAAGACAACCGCTGCTAACTCAAGATCATGGGTCAGATAGTTTTCTTCGTACGTCTTGAGTTGCCTGGATGCATAAGCAATGACTTTGCCCCTTTGCATCAAAACACAACCAAGACCACACTTGGAAGCATCACTATAGACCACATAATCGTCGTTCCCTTCGGGAAGTGCTAACACGGGTGCCGAGGTCAGTCGTCGCTTCAACTCTTGGAAATTGGCCTCGCACTTGTCATTCCAGACAAACTTCTTGTGGACCTTGCGGAGTAGATTGGTCATCGGTAGAGCGATCTTTGAAAATCCTTCTACGAACCTTCTATAATACCCGGCAAGTCCAAGAAAACTGCGTACCTCCTTCACGTTCTGGGGCTGTGTCCAATTAGCCACCGCTTCAATCTTTTGGGGATCAACCATAACTCCATCTTTATTGATCACGTGGCCTAAGAAAGCCACTTCCTTCATCCAGAATTCACATTTAGACAATTTAGCAAAAAGCTGATGTTATCTAAGGATTGACAAGGCAATCCGTAGATGTTCCTCGTGGACTTCTTCATTCGGAGAATAAATTAGGATGTCGTCGATGAAGACCACCACGAACTTATCCAAGTACTGGTGAAAACATCGGTTCATCAAGTCCATAAAGACAACTGGAGCATTTGTAAGCCCAAAAGGCATTACTACGAACTCGTAATGACCATATCTGGTCCTGAACGCAGTTCTAGGAATGTCCTGGTCATGAATCCTGAGCTGATGATATCCAGATCTCAAGTCGATCTTGGAGAAAACCTTTGCTCCCTGCAACTGGTCCAACAAGTCATCAATCCTAGGCAAAGGATACTTGTTCTTGATCGTCACCTTGTTCAACTCTCGATAGTCGATACAAAGTCGAAACGATCCGTCCTTCTTTTTGACGAATAATACCGGAGCACCCCACGACGATGTACTCGGCCTAACATAACCTTTGTCAAGAAGATCTTCAAGTTGATTCTTCAATTCTTGCATCTCAGCCGGAGCCATCCGATACGGTGATTTGGAAATCGGCGCTGTATCAGGCTCGAGATCAATAGAAAACTCTACGTCACGGTTCGGGGGTAATCCTGGAATTTCTTCCGGAAAGACATCCGAAAACTCCCTAACTACAGAAATATCAAGAACCTCAGGTCCATCCTTCTCGGGCGAATCCAAGTAGCAAAGGTACCCGACACATCCTTGTCGTAGTAGCTTAAACGCAGCCATCGCATTGATCAGCTTGCCGTTATCAGCGTCATTTCGACCTTTGAACTTGCACACGAATTGGCCCCCAGATGACACCGTCACCGTTCTTGAACTGAAGTCGATCACCGCCTTGTGACGCGTCAGCCAATCCATACCGAGAATAATGTCGTATGGAGTCATGGCTATGCAGATTAAATCTGCCTCGAATTCCTTACCCTGAATGGTAATCGGAAAGTCGGACAAATGTTTGGTTCCCACCAAACGTTCTCCATTAGGAAGATTAACGACGAAAGGGTCGCACGAATCATTGCACACTAAGTCTAACTTGCTAATACAACTATCCGAAATAAAGGAATGCGTAGCACCAGAATCAAACAGAATGCACACTGGAGTAGAGTGAAGGTATAGAGTACCTTGAGCAATCGGAGCATTGGGTCCATCTGCCTCACGCATCTCGTACAAGCGTTGGCCCTGACTTCCAGAAACAGCTGGGGCCTTTCCCCTGTTCTGAACAGTCGTCTGCACTGAAGGGCTAGGAGTCTCGGCAGGCTTAAACCTAGGTCGGTTGCTCTGATGAACTAACCCTTGCTGCGACTCTACTCCCTTCTGCTTCCCCTGCTTGCAGAACTTTTGCAGATGACCATCACGTCCACACCCAAAGCATGGCCTCTTCTCCTTCCGACACTCAGTGCTCTTGTGCCCAGCAGTACCGCAGTTATAACACTGAACTGTACTCCTGGTCTGCCCTGACTGCTGAGTCGATCCTCCTTGCGTCATCTCCGTCTTGGCTCGACCGGACTTGGCAAAGTTAGACGGTGGCGCAGGGCGCTTAAAACCACCTCCCTGGTTCTGATTCTGTATCGACTTCTGTCGGTGGCGCCTCTTGGTCGACTCCTCGAGAGTTACCTCCAGCTTATAGGCACAATCTACATACTGCTCCAAGGTAGAGCATGTGTGGTGCACCATTAATGGCTTGATATCCGGGTTCATCCACTCGTGGTAGTACCAGATCTTTTGGGCCTCGCTGGTGATCTCGGCAGTGGCGTATTGCAAAAGATGGTTGAACTTAGATGCCAACTCGGTCACTCTCAGACCATTAGTCTGAGGGTATAAGAACTCTTTGTGCTTCTCCTCTCTCATAGCACGAGAGAAAAAGCAATCAACCATCTTGGTCTTGAACATCGACCAAGTCAACACTGGGCTCTCAGCCAAACCAGTGCTCTCCCACCACTCGCTAGCCTCCTTCTTCAGCTGAAGAGAAGCGATATGGACCTTCTCGGCCTTCGTACACTCCACGTTCCTGAACAGCATCTCCATATGGGAGAACCAATGAGTCACTGCCACTGGCTCCCCTTTCCCGTTATAGCAATCGGGCCTCATAGAAGTGATGGTCTTAAGAGCGCGACCATAGCTGTCTCTCGCCCTGACGGCAGTCTCCTGAATCACAGGGTTTCTGGGTTCCACCACATCAGGAACCGCTGCGTGAATAGGCACTTCTTGTGCTTGAGGCGCACTTGGTCTCAACACATCTACAATTGCCTGCATCACGATCCCACGAATCGCCTCAACAGCTGCGGCGTCAAACAGCGTCGGCGCTTGGGTCTGATCTTGACCTTCACGCCTCTGCTGGACGCGAGACTCAGACTCGTGTTCATCCTGAACACCTCTTCATGCTGGTCTGGGGTTTTGGCTAGTCCCAGCACCGGCTCGAGTCGAGTTTCTCGTGCTTCTTGGGTTCACCATCTGTTTACCGATCCAATTCCAAGCATTCAATACATTAATATTATGCAATATACTTGTGCAATATCTCAACGTAAATAAATCACTCAGAATAGATCAACTTGGCATTTTATAGATGATCCTTCGAACTTTTACACAAGTTACACATAAGTTTATCATCCGAGCACTAGGACAACTTGCTCGAAGATAGAAGTGTTTTCCAGAGTACTTGCCGCAATACTTGAAATATTACACATAGTACAAACTTGGAATACTAAGAAACGAAACTACTGCGCTAGGCAACGTCAATCCACACTAAGGCGCTCCAAAACGTCTCCTGTAGGACCGGCTATCCATGCAAGGTCTCTTCGGGCTTGCCTCACCATCGGAATCTGACGATGGACTACGCACCCTGCTTGACCCTGAAGCACCTGGTCCTGTCTCAGTCATGGTAAGGTATGGGTTGTCCATGACTGGCCCTCCTATCCCAGCCCTCCTCTGAGTACTGGCGATCAGCTCATCCCTCCGATGCTGCTGTTCTGCAGAGATTTCCTCGCTCTGGCGAAGGATCTCCTGCAGCTCGGATTCTGACCTCCTTTTTCTTGGAGTAGGGATGGGCTGAGATTCCATGTCACTTCTCCTAATACCGTACTCGGTAAACATCGCCTCCCAATCAGCTTCTGACATGGGTGCGTACTCTGGCACTAGTGACAATTCAGTACCGGGCTCATGATTCTGCCCTCCAAAGTCCAACTCCGGGTCCTCTTCTGGATCATCCTCTATGGGATCCTCATCCTCGGGATCATCCTCGATGGGATCCTCATCCTCGAAATCATCCTCAATGGGATCCTCATCCTCGAAATCATCCTCAATCATATCCTCGTCCTCGACAGGATCTAGCTCAAGCATCTCCTCTTCCTCCTCCACGTACTCGATCTCCTCTGGAATTGGTCCCAATAGAAAGTCGTATTGGTAAACCCCTTGTTCATACCTCGATAACTCATCTTCCTGTTCTCATTCCTGTACTTCCTCCACCCTTGGTGGCGGCACAAGTGCAGGCTCAGGGACCATAGCATTCCTAGCTACAAGGACAACCGACTCGGGGAGAACGTGCTTGACGTCTTTGGGCGGGCTACTCGGGCCTCCAACCTCGAAACATCGCGGAGGTAACGGAAAATCTAGCCTCGGCTGGTCCGACTTGGCGTCTTCCGACCCCCTACCAATAGAAAAGCAGACACCCATCCTATCGAACAATAAGGAAGGAATTAGTCTTTCTAGACATAGAAGCAAGCTTACTACATCAGACTATTAAGAAGACACGACTATGAACGGTGTTTTTAAATTTTTTTCAGTATGAAAATTCAGAGCCCTTTTTAAAGCATTTTCGAAAATGGATAAATGATTTATAAAAATTCCAAACCCGTTTTAAAAACCTGGCTCTGATACCACAACTGTAACACCCCCAAAACTTAACCCTTTTGGAAAGGTATTACCGCCAGTGACCCCAGTGTTCCTTACCGAGATCACCCAAGGCTTTACCATATAAACACAATTTATGAAATGCAAATAATACACAATGATCAAGCATTAAATTCCAAAACATAACATTGTCAAGGAAACAAGAGTTACGGGATTACAGCCCAATCCCGAATAGGTCAAAACAGAGTTTAAATCGAACACAGCGTAAGACTTAGAAAGTATATTACAATCAAAGTTATTGTCCAAAAGATCTCAACCTGATTAAAGATATAATTAAAACATTCAAAAACCATCATTCGCTCCATAGTCCTTCTGGTCTTCTTAACTACTTTCGATCTGATGTGCCGAATCGAACGGATGACACCAGCCAACCATGCAAGGAAAATATTGGTTGGTTAGTCTAAATGAATAGACTAGCAAGGGTACAAAGCAGAATGGTTCGAAGCAGTTGTATTAGGTTAGACTCATCGTCCCTCGAATAATAATCGAGTACGCTTATCAACCACCATACTCCTACTGGAATAAACAAGAGATATGCACAAGAGAAGATTCTGGAAGACTGAATCTTCACAGAAATCGACTCGAAAGAAGACTCCAACGGAAATGAGTCTTTAAGGAAGTATGACAAATCTGGAATGTTACTGAATCATACAACAATGATTTAAAAGTTGACTGAGATGCTTCGGTTCACGACCAACCTCATCGCCTACAGCGAATCCAGATTGGAAAGAGAACGTACTATGATCAAAGTCGAGACGAGTGTTCCTAGCTGCACTATAACTTAGCTTCACTACTCGCCCAAGGTTTATTAATTATGTGCGTCAGAGCAGCACTTATCTGATTTATGTTTCGAAAACACACATCACGTTATAGACTTTTACATGTGTACCCCACCAGTGGGACGACACATCTTAGTATACGTTTCGTCGAGAGTGACGTATACCGAAAGGTTTGTGATACCAGGTAAGTGTCCTGTTTCTACACACTTGTGAAAGAGACCGATCATGATCTTAGAATAGTACCAGATGGGGACGAGTCACCCCGATACCAGATTATAAAGAAACGATTGGACCGAGTCCGAGTAACGTTCCTATCTAATAGTGCTAACTAAACAGTTACAGCACAACAACAGTTACAGGATAAATCCACATAAAGGCCCGAAAGGCGATCACAGATAATAGCGTTGTTCTAACAGATATACAACCTATTATATGATTTTCAAAACAGTTTATCAAAACCGTTTCCAGACAAACAGAGTATTCATTCCAAATTAATTACTCAGATAAACTACTGATAATTAATGTAAATATGGAACGAACGAGCAAGAGCGAACCGCCACTTGCCTTAATCCGCAGAATAGTCTAACGACGTCAACTGGATTCCGGGCTCGACACGGTATAGTTCCGACAGCACAACAACCTTTGAGTCGACCCATAAAAGGAACCCTAAGTTAGATTCGACATAACCAAAGTACGAATCTAAAAACGACGAAAGTAAAGACGCCACGACGACAACCAACCAAGCCAAAGCCACGAAGGCGTTCTGGGCTCTGGCGGCAGTCGTCGTTCTTGGCGGCGGTCGCCGCATTCATCACGGCGGTCGCCGTGAAGAACACGGTGGTCGCCGTGAAGAACACGGTCGACAAAGACGAGAGAAATCTCACCAAAACAAAGCGCGTTTCGACCCCTTTCAGCCTGGCTTGGTTTCTGACCTTCAAAGGCAACCACAAGGCTTCAAAAGAGCTGCTGGAAACACCATCAACAACACCGACGAAGCTTCGAAATTTCCGGCGAAGGCACAACTCCGGCGAGAGGCAAATTTGGCAGAGGTTTGGTGCTTGGATGGCTCAAAACCTCTCCCCCAACACCTCCTTTTATAGCCAACACATCTGGAGCTCGAAGAAGAGGGCCTAGAGCTAGTTCGGCGCTCGCCAGAAATAACGCCGGCGACCAACGGGCAACGACTGCTGGGCAACGATGACGGCACTTACGGCGGTCGCCGCGGCATGACACACCAGCTGCCTCCTCGAGCGTTGGGACGGCGGGCGCCGTATCTTTACGGCGGTCGCCGTTCTTGGGTCTCACGACGGCGGTCGCCGCGACTTTACGGCGGTCGCCGTGACACCTTTTTCCCGCCCGTTCAGCTTTGAACGAATATGACATTAACCGGGATAAAAATTATCGTACACGGACGATAATTAAAATTCAAGGCATGTTATCTGTATATTATTTCACTGAGAAAAATATTACAGATACATAGCACATTACAGAATGTCTCAAGCTACCTGAATTAAATCCGACGTACTAAACGGGAACTCGGGAAAATTCCAAAATTCCCAAAATAACCTTACAAAAATACAGGGTATCACAGTGGCAGAGGCATTTCACAACACCTCCACCACGCTCTCTCCCTCTCAAACCACTCGGATCTCCGACTCCGACCACCGTGACGACACCCTACAGCCCCGCGACCATCGTTCCGCCATCGCGACGTCGTTTGGATGAGATCTCCATTTCCCCCCTTGGATTTCTCATTGCCTCACGAGCCGCGATCGCTGGACCCACGCCCGAAGCCCCGTGACCACTATAGCACCACCAAGGACCACCAGAGCCATTTTTATTTGAAGCTTTCTGCTGCCCAGAAACCGCGATCGCCGTTGTCCAGCCCCGCGATCGCGGCCCTTCTTCTCCAGAGGACTTCATTCGAGCATAAACCGCGACCGCGGCCTACACCCCGCGATCACGGGCCTCTCCGATATTCTTTTTGTGCCTCTTACTTCTTCTTCCCACCATGTCTGCTTTCGTAAATAGCATGAGAAGCCCGAGGCACCAGGGCTATTTCGAGACGTTCATCCTGTTGAAGATCGTCCCGACGAAATTCTACGATCGACCGACGCTGCAACTACTCGGTTTGGAGGAATGCACTCAACAGTTGCTGAGCCATGGAGGGCTCGGTAATTTCATTGCTTGTCCGCCCCGATGTCCGACGAACTGACCCTGGAGTTCCTGGCCACGCTGGAACGCCACGACGACGGGATCACATTCAACATGTTGGGGCGACAGAGACGGATGTCCTACCAAGGTCTGCGGGACCTTTTTGGCGTTACTGAGGAACCCACCGAGGATTGGGAAGCTGTAGGCACCTTGCAAGAGTTCTTCTGGCAAGATGCGACCCGAGATGTGATCAACCCCAGCGCCGGCGAGTACAACTACAAGTTGACGCACCCCTGTTTGAGGCTGGCTCACAAGGTGCTAGCCATGACCTTCCTTGGACAGGGGGAGGTGAACAAGGTCTCCAGGCAAGACCTTACAATGCTCTGGTGTTTGAAACCAGAGAGTCACAACATCCCCGACTGGGTCGGGCTGTTTCTCTCCAGCTGCCTACGACTGCGAGAGAAGAAGGGCGGTAAGATCTCCATGGGAGGCATGGTGACGCTTATCGCCCGATAGTACGAGATCCTTGCGAACCATTGGGAATTCCCCGACGAGAGCTACACATACAACATCAGGCTCATGAGGAGGTCCCATCTGCTGGAGGCCCGTAATGGAGAGTACACCTGACTCTCCCTGGCCGGCAACCACCACCACATGAGGTTGCCTCGTCCGATGCCTTTTGGGCCCCGGGCGAGAGACTTCTACCTTTATTCCGACGGGGAGCAGGGGTCATCGTCCGAATACGAAGGGGACGACGATAACGACGAGGAAGAGACTGCGGCGACAGACATGGAGAGAGATGTGCCATCGCCGCCAGGTTCCAGGGTCCCCCCTGTCCTTCCTGACTACACTCACCAGGCATCTGGGTCTAGTAGTGCTTATGGCGGGGCGCCCTGGGACCAGCTCCTGGACAGAATGACGAACCTGCAGCTGAGGCAGGATGAGCAGATACGGAGGAGCGCCGAGTGGGAATGCGGCATCTCCCAGAGGCTAGAGGAGCATGTGAGGAGAAGCACTGAGTGGCAGCGCAACATGGAGGTCAACCTTGCCTACCACGCCAATCGCCTGGACAACCACCTCACCACCGTTGAGGACCAGGTGGTTCATCTGCAGAGGAGAGTTGAGGCTTTCTTCAATGCCTATGGGTATTGGCCTCCACCCCAGTGAGTCCTTTTATTTTTCCCTTATCTTTTATTTGTCCTTCATACATTGAGGACAATGCATGATTTAAGCATGGGGGAGTAGAAGTGCTCACTACCTATCTTGTATATATTTCTTTCCCAGCATTGTACTTTGGATTTTCAGCATTTTATGTTTCAAAAAAAAAAAATCCTGGGACAAGTCGAAAACCCGAAAGGGCGACTTGGGTAAAAAGTAGGTGGCCCGGACCAGCGCTAGGCTGGGGTAAGAAGGTGTCTAAGTGACGTGAGCTTATGTGAGCACATCTATAAATATATATATATATATATATATATATATATATATGAGTGGCTAGGATGAAAACCCGAAAGGGTTCCTAGGCAAAATGAGTGAAAAGAAAAGGAGTGTTTCTAAGATCTCATTTTACCGACGGGGCGGCACAAGAAGAGGAGTCAAAGAAGGATTGTCGGGTAAGGTCACTCTGGGAGGCATAAGGAGTCATAGATGGAGGCTAGGATTAGAGGTTACTCACACCATTGGATGTCCGGGTTAAGCTTAGGAGAAGTACTCTGCTTGCCCCTTAAGCTTGTTGAGTTGTGGATGTGTCGTGAATGAGATTGGTGCCAGGAGCTTGGCATGGGTTAGGTGACTCTTAGTTGGAGGACATGCTTCCTGAGATCTTGGGTGTTGCATTGGATGGTAAATTCTTTATTAGTTTACTCGAGGACGAGCAAAGGTCTAAGCATGGGGGAGTTTGATAAGCACTACTTTGTAGGGTTTAACTAAGAGTTATTAGAGGGTTTTATTGGTGCCATTCAGGTAGATTTAGACACATTCTTGTGCATGGCGTTTGGGGGCGAAGTCTGGTGTTTTTGGAGGTATTTGAGCTATTTTGGATATCATAGGAGACACTGAGGAAGGAAACCACCAAAAGAAGATGCCAAGGAAGTAAAGACGAGAGGTTAGGAGGCGAAGCCAAAGAGTGAAGGCCGAGCATTAACCGCGACCGCAGGCAAGGGTGCCGCGATCGCGGTTCCTCGGACAAGTCGAGAGTTTTCCGCAGGCATGAAGGAATGTGAAGAGCACGGAGCCACAAGAGGCCGCGATCGCGGTAAATGGGCCGTGATCGCGGATCGTCGACGCTGGAAGTTCTGACTTTTCCCGAGTCTATCTTTTCTAATTTCTTTTCCTATTTTTCCATTTTATTTCGTTTCTTTTCTTATTGGGCTACGTCATTTGTTAGAGGCCCTATATATACTCTCTTTAGCATTAGGTTTAAGGGAGAGTTTTCCAAGTTCTAGTTTTGCAATTTCAATTCATCGTTGCCACTTTTCATACCTTTGGAGTTCATCATGTTTGTGAGGAGCTAAGCCTCTTTTGCTTAGTCCGGTAATGGAAGCATAAGTTTATTCATCTGGTTGTGAGGTTTTGTTCCTATCTATCTTATCCTATTGAGTTATATCTTTTCTCTTTAGCAAATTCTTATTTGGATGTTTTTTGGTTTATCTAGATTGATCACCTAGGTTTATTGCTTTCATTCATATTGCTAATACTAGGGAACTGTTGGGCTAACGCTCTAGTTCGAGTAGCGAGCATAGATTCTTATCTGCCACTGTGGAATTTATCTATGTAGGGAATTGATTACATGTTGAATGCTTCTGGTTGAGGTGTTATGTGTATCCTGGTTAATTCTTATGTTCATTGTTGCCTTTGGGTTGAATCACTAGTGGTGCTAGGGTTATTCATTGGTAAGGGTTCTTAGGGATGGTTTCCCTATTAATCTACACAAGATCAGGACAGGAATAACCGAATAGGAAGATATGGCATAATCAAGGAACAACCTTTGAATGACTTATGTGGACATTACTTGGCTAAGTGTTTTCTCTCTTTGATATTTTCATCATATATTTTGATGTGTTTGACTTAATTGTGACCAATCAACCTACAATCCCCCCTTTAGTGACATTGCATACAACCACCATTAGTTTCGCTCCTTCCCTGTGGGATCGACCTTTGCTTATTGACTATACTAGTTTATTTGTGAGGTTTTATATTTGACAGCTAGGAACGACAACACGTCAGTTATATACTATAATTATATATTATGGTTCTAACGTATTATGGTTATATACAAATTTTATATCGTATAGTTATATACTATGGTTATATCGTATAGTTATATACTATTGTTATATCGTATAGTTATATATACTATAGCTATATACTATTGTTATATCGTATAATTATATACTATGGTTATATCGTATAGTTATATACTATAGTTATATACCATGGTTATATCGTATAGTTATATACTATAATTATATATTATGGTTCTAACGTACTATGGTTATATACAAATTTTATATCGTATAGTTATATACTATAATTATATATTATGGTTCTAACGAATAGTTATATACTATGGTTATATCGTATAGTTATATATACTATAGCTATATACTATTGTTATATCGTATAATTATATACTATGGGTATATCATATAGTTATATACTATTGTTATATCGTATAGTTATATATATACTATTGTTATATCGTTCATTTATATACTATAGTTATATACCATGGTTATATCGTATAGTTATATACTATAATTATATATTATGGTTCTAACGTACTATGGTTATATACAAATTTTATATCGTATAGTTATACACTATTGTTATATCGTATAGTTATATACTATGGTTCTAATGAATAGTTATATACTATGGTTATATACTATGGTTATATCGTATAGTTATATACTATAGCTATATACTATTGTTATATCGTATTGTTATATACTATAGCTATATATTATTGTTATATGAGAGGGGATCAAATAAGCATTGGTCTTAAAGTAATCCGTGAGCACATCTACCTGGCCGTACACGTGTCGTCATCATACGGTTGCCAGTGATCCATCATTTAACACACGGAGGGGCATTTTCGTCATTGGACATTCATTCACTGTAGCCGTCTCCCTTGGCTTGCTCGATTCGCTCTCTGTGTTTCCGGAATCGCCATTGGAGGTAATTCTTTGCTATCTATGATTTTAGTTAATGTTCTCCATCGATTTCGCCTCTTTCGATCTATTCTCGCTATTGGATATCTGTAGCCGTCTTTATTGGCGTCTCTGATCTCGATCGTTTTGCTCTCTGTTTCTGTATTCGTTGTAGCCGGAATCGCCATTGGAGGAGTTGTTCGTTCTCGCTCATTTCAGTTCCTGTTCTTCATCGATTTCGCCTCTTTCAATCTATTATCGCTATTGGATTGACTGGCATAGACGTTTCTATGGACTCTGGTAAGTTAATTTGTTTCGTTATGTTCTAGGGTTTCAGAATTTGTTGTTGTGTTTATTTATGTTCTACGCTTGCTAGTAATCTGAGAATGATTATTTTCAATTTGGTCATTTTCTGGCGTTTCTATTGTGTTCTTTGACAGATTCGTCTTAACCTATTCATCATTAGTTTTTTCCTCCTTTCATTGGACGATTGTTTTGAACCTATACCCTATACAAATGAACCTCGATGTTCTGTATGTTTGCAGTGCCTGGAAGTGGGTCTGTTGGTGCTAGTGGTAGTGTTTCCCTCGATCAGATTTCTCCTAGTTCATATCCAAGTGATTCGGACACTGAGATGTCTTCGGATTTATCCGTTGCTCGATTATCTCAAGGTGGTTCGGTGTACCACATTCCAATCTGTGTTGATTCTCTGAAACCAGTTGTTGGTATGTTGTTCGGGTCATTGGGGGAAGCGATTGATTTTTACAAGGCATATGCACTGGAATGTGGCTTTGTTGTGAGGCTCGGCGGATCACGCATGACAGGCGATGTGGTTGCATTGAAGTACTTGCATTGCACCAGACAAGGTTTTAAAACTGGCCAGAACAACACAAAACGCATGCGCCGACGTCCTTCAAACAGAGTTGGTTGTAAGGCGAAACTCACCCTCACTTTTGCGGGCAACCAGGGCTACAAAGTAACAGCGTTTGAAGATCGCCACACTCATGAAATGGTTGTTGGTAAGGATAAACAGTTTATGAAGTCTATGAGGAAGCTGGACTTCGGACATAAAAAGTTTGTCATGGATTGTGAGAAAGCGCACATCGGTCCAGTCAGGTCGCATAGGATATTCAAGGAACTCGTGGGCGGCTACTCCCAAGTCGGTGCTTCAGCTGTTGACTTCAAGAACTACCGACGAGATATGTTGGCATATATCGGTGGTTCTGATGCTCAGATGACGATCAACCGTCTGTTCAACAAAAAAGAACTCTGCCCTGCGTTCTTCTTTGAGTACGACGTGGATTCTTGTGATCGTTTGACACGTTTATTTTGGGCTGATCCCGTGTCTCGTAAGAACTTCTCTCTCTTCGGCGATGTTGTATCGTTTGATGCTAGATACCGAACCAATAGGTTATTTTCTATCCTTCTTCATTGCATTTTTCCTTTATTATTTTACACTGTAACCAGCCTTCAATTTAATATTTTTCGTGCTTTTATTGTTAAGTTTATTGGATGAACCTGTTAGTAAGATTGTATGAACCTCTCAGTTGAAACTGATGAACCTCGTATGCAGACGTGATGAACCTAGTGTGAAATCCAATGAAATTGCTATCAAGATATTCCAGTCTGTTTGCTGAGGTCCCAAATGCACCTTCTAGCTTTATTGGATACATTAATGAACTATCTATACAACCTTTCATTCTAAACTGCATAACCCTATTACAACAACTCTGACGAAACCTGCCCCTCATACTTGGTGAACCTGTTTGTTATACATGATGTACCTTTTTGTTATAGTCGATGAACCCAACTACTTAGATGAATTTATTTAATGTTATATCTTGCACCTAGCTATTTTCTCTTCATGTTCATAGTTATTGGGCTTCTTTTTTACAACAATGACCTTGTTTTCGTAATCTGTTGAACCTAGCTACTGTAACTTTTCTGAGTTGTAGTTGTGTATTCATTCTAATCAATCTCCTTGTGTACTTATGAATCCTGATTTGATTGCTCTTTTTATTACAAAATGTTCGAGTGTTTTTATCACTTTTTCTTATGCATAGTTGGCTTTGTTTACATCTCTTCCATATAGGTAGAATCTGATTTTCATACCATTCACCGGGCTAGACCATCACAAGTCGAGTGTCACTTTTGTGGCTGGTTTAATTTTCAAGGAAGATGTTGGATCATACGTTTGGTTGCTGGAGAAATTCAAGGCAACTATGGTGCACGAGCCAAAGGTTATAGTTATAGACCAAGACCTGTCCATGAAGTCGGCTATTGAACAAGTTTTCCCACGGTCGCGCCACAGGCTTTGTATGTGGCACATCATGAAGAAAGTGCCTGCAAAGACCAAGTACGACAGTGCCGCTGGTTCAGAATTTAGGGCTAGGTTGGACAACATTGTGTGGACCCATGACCTTTCACCCACACAGTTTGAGTCATAGTGGGCTGCGTTGCTTGATGAACTCCCTCTGGTGAAGAGGAGGTGGTTTGATGACATGTTTGCAATCCGACATTTTTGGATCCCAGCCTACTTCAGGGATGTGATGTTTGGCGGTCTGCTTAGGACTACTTTTGTTTCGGAATCTGCAAACAGTTACTTTGGTCACTTCACTGACAGATACTACCGCCTAGTTGAGTTGGTGATGCACTTTGACATAGCCATGGACACGTAGAGACACAAGCAGGCAAAGCTGAACTTTGATTCTTCGACTATGCGTCCAGATCTTAAGACGCATTTAAGATTGGAGAAGCATGCGTCTGAGGTGTACACGTTGTCAATTTTCAAACTTGTTCAGGATGAGATTATAGAATGTTGTTTATCATGCTTTATGGTGAGCATGTCTGAGGTCAATGGTACAAAATTGTACGGTGTCAAGGATTGCTTATCCAAGAGTTTCACAGTGGAGCAGTCAGCTGAAGGTGGGGATTTTTTATGCAGCTGTCATATGTTTCAAAGGATTGGTCTGCCTTGCTGTCATCTCATTTTTGTGTTCAGGAACCTCGGATTTGATAGGATTCCGGAAAGGTATGTCCTTGCGCGTTGGACCAAGGATGCCACTATTACACCGGTGTTCACTATCGACGACACCATTGTGACTCAGTGTGTGGCCCTTGAAGAGCGTGAGGCGGTCATGAATGAGGTGATTTCTGACTTTTATAGTTGTGTGGGGCTATTGGAGGACAAGCCGGACCTCATGAAAGAGTTTTCGATTCTGCTTAAGGAGAAAAAGGCGACTCTGCTGTCTGCGAGTGGTGCTTCGTCTAGTTCTGGCGCGTCGAACCTTGAGCATCTACAGTCTTATGCCGGAGTTGAAGTCCCTTCAGTCGTTAATGTGCTGCCACCAGAGCAAGCCAAGAACAAAGAAAGCGGGTCGCGTATCCGGAGTGGAAGAGAAATATCTATTGCTTCGAGCCGTGCAGGGCAAAGGCGTTGTGGCAGATGCAACAAGTATGCCACTCACAATAGTCGCACTTGCACTGAAGTGCTTGACTCTTAGTGCTCTTTAGTATTTTTACATTCCATCTTTATTTTGATTACGTTTGCTGAATTTTTAAAAATTTTGAGGAGTTCAAGTATGCCACTCTGCTAAACAGCATTAAGAATTCAAATTGCACATTCTAATTCTAGTTCATACATCATTTCGTCTTATTTCTCCTTCAGGAATATACCGTATACATGGGATGATCCTCTTATGAAACTAGTTCATTATGTTCTTTCATTGGTGCACGTATTGTTTGAGTTCCAATCGATGAACCTATTAGTTTCAGTGTATGAACCTATCCGTTGAAGCAGATGAACCCGGTTTGCAAACCTGATGAACCACGTATCAACTTATTCCAATCTCTTTGTTATCATTCCAGATGCAGCTTGTAGTTGTAATGAATGAGTAATTAGAATGAAGAAGAGGTAGACTTCAATTAGTTGGACTTGTAGTCTTTTTTAAGTTGAAATGCATAATCGTATTCAATACTCTGATGAACCTGTCCCTTATAGTTGATGAACATGTTAGCTATACATGCTGAACGTGCTTGTTATATCCGATTAAGCTAGTAACTTAGACGAACATACTTTCTAGCTTATATGAACCCATATTCACCATTTCATTTTTATGGTACTTGAATGACAAAAGTTATTGAACTTTGAACTATTGAATGAGTTTTGTCACAAAATTTCTTTTAAAACACAAAACGAGCACCTGGTCGATTTTTGAAGTGTATAACATATTCTATGTCTGATGAACCTGTTACCTATACTCAATGAACCTGTTAGTTGTAAATGATGAACCTAATTGTTATAAATCATGAACCCAATGCTTGGACAAAGTACATTCACGACTAACTGTGGCTACAAGTCAAAATCAATGAACCTGCATGAGAAAATTAATGAACCTGCAAGACAACACCAATGAACCTGGTTGATTTTTGAAGTGTATAACCTATTCTATGTCTGATGAACCTGTTACTTATACTCAATGAACCTGTTAGTTATAAATGATGAACATATATGTGATAAATCATGAACCCAATGCTTGGACAGAGTACACTCACGACTAAATGTGGCTACAAGTCAAAATCAATGAACCTGCATGAGAAAATTAATGAACCTGCAAGACAACACCAATGAACATGCAATACAAAATCGATGAACCTGCTAATATATTGAAGTCTTCATCCTAATTAGGCAATCAATCACGTGATTAGTGCTACCTGCTAGTATCATTGTAACCAAGTCTGCAATCCTACATTTTCACAAACCACACAATCAACCTAGTATCATTCTAACCAAAATGCTAACAATCATCCAATGTTTATTTATAGGGTCCTTCAGGGTTGTCTCTAATGGTCTGAAGTGCCTTGTCCTTGATTTCATTAGCTTCCGAGGTGATGATGGTATGTACATATTTGATCCTTAGTTCTTCAACGACCTTCTTCTTGTTTTTGTTGTTCATCTGGTCCTCCCAGTTGTCTTTCGGCACCCCCATGTACTTCTCCATATGTCGCATGGCATACAACCCAGAGCTTTGCTCTTGTGCACTGTCACATTGGCACGGAAGAGGAATCAACTGCGCCTTAGGCTGTGCAGATTCGAGGTCGTTTGCTCTTTTGATCAAGTGATTCTGGCGGAGGTAAATTGCAGTCATCGATACATGCACAGAAGAAATGCAGACAACAAATGGATTTTTCACCAAACAAAAAAAAAATGTACAAAACAAAACAATTTTATACACTCTTGTACACTTACAATCTTCTGAATAGCTTCCTCATAGAGGCCCATATCACCATTGTTCGGCACACTGTCGAGCACATGTATGCTTTTACTCTTAATGTTCATGGCAATGACAAAGTAACGGTCATTGTGGATTATGACAGGTACAACAACCTATAATAATGCGTTCACTTAGTGACCTTTGAAATTTACTCAAAAAGAATTATCAACAAAATAAATAAATAAACAGACAAGCTCAGACTAGTAATAATTCTACCATGTCTACGTCCTTTATCTTTCGTCCATGCACCTCACCCACGGCGGAGTTGAAGTTCTTGATGAACTCTCCCAATTGATCTTTCAAGTTGACATTATGTTTCACCATTTCATGATTTTTTGTTAGCATACACCAATTATATATTCAAGCTAAAAACTGCACAGATAAACTGTCGAACCTTGATGTAGAATTTCATGAACCTTAGTCAATAATGCATGAACATCTTTTATAATAAATGAGCCTCTGTGAGATGAACTTTATAGGACTTTACTTTTTATATGATGAACCTCATTTTATTAACTTTTGAGCCTTATAGTATATATCGATGCACCTTATTCTGTTAACTTTTAACCATTTTTATGTACCATTTGGTAGTATATATCCATGTACCTTATTCTGTTAACTTTTAACCATTTTTACGTACCATTTGGTAGACATACAAGAATGCTCTGCTCGGTTTGTTGCTGCTCTTGACCTCCTCATTATTGTTCAAAACTGTTGACCAAGCATCAATGGCTTTGTAGTGGATGTCCACGTCCATAGCCAACTCCATTCCAGTGACTTTGAGAGACTTGTGTTTGAATAGAGACTCACTATTCAATTGCATAGAAACAGAAGTGTTATCCAGTAGTAAATCTTTATCTCTAATATTTACCATAATAATAAAATAAAATATGTCATAAGGTATCTATATCTTACCCTCCTATGCTGCAGTGGAGACAGTAGTTGTACACTACTATTGCCTCCTTTGGTCTCTTGGCAAAGATGTCCACGGTTCGGCTTTTGTAGGGGCTTCTGAGCTTTTCCCCAAGTCTCTTGTGCCTTGGCCCATGAACCACATCAGCATTAGCCTCTAGTTGCTTCCCCTTGCCCTTATCGTTTTCTTTTGCTTTTTCAGTTTCAGCCACCTCCTTGTCCTTTTATGCATCAGCCCCTTCATGTCCTTCATGCATGGCTTCCTCAACACCAATGTTCTCTATCTCCTCTGAGCCTATAAGCACCCCTTTGTCCTTCTGTGCATCAGGCACTTCATGTTCTTCATCCTTGTCTTTGTCAATTTCAAAGTCCTCTAACTCCTCTGAACTGATAAGCTTTAAGGATGAAATTGTCAAATCCGGTGACTTTTTGGCCTTCTTCCTTGTTTTTGGTGTTGCGGGTGTTGGTCCCTTGTCCTTACTCCCAACCACAGTCTCTTGCACAACACCTTCTGCCCCATGCACTGCTTGCTCTGTGTTCTCCGTAACAGGAACGAACCCCTGTCCCTTTTCTTCCAGGCCTCCTTCACTTACTGTGTTTATTTGCTCACTGTCATTACCTAACCCATCATCCCTCTCTTTCTCCACCTATTCAACTTGCTCTCTTACCTCTTCTCTGTCTCCCAGCACATTAGTGTACTGATCCATAATGGTGTTTACATCCTCCCAAGTTTGTGCGGAATCCATGCCTTGGTTTGCCTTAGAAGTGGAAGCTCCAGCATTTGAGAATTTGATCTTTTCTTTAGAAGCATCAGCCTTCTCAACCTGTCTCAAGCATTCTATCAGCTGTGGATCGCTCCAGAATGGTTGGTCGGCATCATTCCATATCTTCTCAAATTCACTTTGTTCCTCTTTCTCGGCCTTTTTCTTCCTAATCAGCGTCTGTGCTGTCTTAATCATGCTCCTCACCTTGGGCTCGTCATTGAACTCAGTCGGCAAATTTTCCACCAGGTCTGTCAATTTTAACATTTATGTTGCTACTAAACTGTTGCTCTGTGAAGTTATTCAGCCACTCCTGCATACAAGAAAACAAGTTTATGTGGTAAATAGATGGAATAAAAAACAAAAATGGCATACAATACCACGACACACGAAGGAAATCAAGCTAAACCACTCGTATTTGTGCTTCTTGATATAATTAGTAAGAAAAAGGTCAAATTTGAAAGATCATGAATCTGTTTGCCCAACTTCATGAACCAGAGATTGATGAATCAAATTCACATTAAAGTACTACCCTACAGTACATCACCGACATCATACATTTTTATTCAGTTTAATGAACCTTATACTATTTATTCATGCACCTCTTGATCATTTTTCATGTATTACTCATCAAAATTACATGAACATGCAAGTCAATTCCGATTGAACCTTGGTCAATACATGAATGAACCCTAACTTGTAAACTCATAAACCTTGATGTTTAAACTGATGAACCCACTATAATATTTTTTGAAATTGAAGTTTCATTATTTTTTCTTGGTTTTTACAGTGAACCCTCACTATGTGTGATGCATGATCTACAATGTCTAAAGTCATGTAGCTAATAATTGTGTAACCGGATGACCCCTCAATACAATTTTTGAACCTTAATGTATATATAAATGAACCTCAACTGTAAACTAATGAACCTTGATGTTTAAACTGATGAACCCACTATACTATTTTTTGAACTTGAACCTTGATGTTTACATGTAGCTTGTTGTTCATGAATCTCTGTTATTTTCTCTCCTTTGATGGTCTTGGGTCTTGCAGTGTTCCTAATCCAAATCCTCCAAACTTCATCTCCCTGCTCTCCATTTCCTCCAAAATCTCATCAGTCCATCCTAGGTAGACGGGTGTATTGTTCGGGATTGTATTTCCAAAGACAGATACCCTGTCTAAATACAACAACTGCATAGAAGAACATACATTAGTACACACATGACATGCAACGTAATTGTGATACCCCGTAATTTTGTAAGGCTATTTTGGGAATTATGGATTTTTCCCGAATGTCCGTTTGGTACATCGGATTTAATTCTGAGAGCTTAAGACATTCTGTAATGTGCTCTGTATTTGTAATATTTTTCTCAGTGAAGAATTATACAGTCGAGGTGTGTTGGGAGTTTATACTCGTTCGTGTACGACTTTTGTTAACGCGGATTAAGATTGGTACAAGTTTATTGCCCAAGAGTTGTTATCTAATGGGCAATAGTACAAGATTCTTTATCCAAAGGTTTTTGTCCAAGAGCCATTGTCCAAGGGGCAAAAGGGTTTGGATATTGTCCAAGAGGCAAGGACCCTAATTTCTTCTATAAATAGAGGTGTTGGGTGAGGGTGGAAGAGGGTGCGAAAGACGCGGAAGCGCTCTCAGATTCTCGACTCTAAAAAACGCTCTCAAAGAAAACGCTCTCTCTCGAGAAGGCTCTAAGTGGATCGTCGGAGCTCGTTTAGTGTCATTCTCGGTGGTCAAGGGGAAGCTTGGGAGGCCCTTAGAAGCCTAGAAACCAAGCAAGGCGAAAGACGAGCCAAATCGATCGTCGAGGGTGAGTTTTCTCCTCTCGTATTTCTGTTTTCGTTCGCGACGGCGACCGCCGCAAGGATCACGGCGACCGCCGGCTCGAAGGCGGCGACCGCCGGCATGAGACGGCGCCCGCCGTGGTGAACGGCGCCCGCCGTGGTGAACGGCGCCCGCCGTGGTTGAGCGGCGCCCGCCGTGGTTGAGCGGCGCCCGCCGTGGTTGAGCGGCGCCCGCCGTGGTTGAGCGGCGCCCGCCGTGGTTGAGACGGCGCCCACCGTGAATTGGGCGGCGCCCGCCGTGATTGTTGTGGCGCCCGCCGGCGAGTTGTTGTTGGCCGGGTTGTTGGTGTTGGCTTCCGTAGCCTTTGTTCGGGTTTCGTTTCCTTCGATTCCTTTCATTCTTTCATAGATCGGTATTGTTGTTTGTCAAATCTAACTTAGGGTTTCTGTATGGGTCGATCCGAAGGTACCGGAGTTGGCAGATTCATCTCTGTGTCGAGCCCGGAATCCCGTTGTTAGACTTCGTTCAAACTCTGCGGATTAAGGTAAGTGGCGGTTCACTCTTGCTCATTCGTTCCATATTTACATTAATTATCATTAGTTTATCTGAGTAATTAATTTGGAATGAATATTCTGTTTGTCTGGAAACGGTTTTGTTAAACTATTTTGAAAATCATATAATAGGTTGTATATCTGTTAGAACAACGCTATTATCTGTGATTGTCTTTCGGGCCTTTATGTGGATTTATCCAGTAACGGTTGTTGTGCTGTACTGTTTAGTTAGCACTAGTGGCTAGGAACGCTATGTACCTTGAGGGGGTTTAGCTGTTTCTTTATAACTGGTACTTGGTGGTTCATCCCCAGTACTTTCTCTTTGGTCATGACCATACCCTTTCACAGGGTAGGCGCACTTCGCTAGTGCCAAATCTTCCAGGGTTCATCCCTTCGATATCTCTTGTGAGGAGATCCGATATCTCTTGTGAGGAGATCCGATATCTCTTGTGTGGAGATGTAAAAGCTTATAACGTAATGCTCGTTTTGGAATTAAATAAGATAAGTGCCCGAGTGCACATGATTAATATACCTTGGGCGAGTAGTGCAGCTAAGTTCAGTGCAGCTAGGAAAACTCGTCTTGACTTGAATGTAGTACGTTCTCTTTCCAATCTGGATTCGCTGTAGGCGATGAGGTTGGTCGTGAACCGAAGCATCTCAGTCAGTTTTAAATCATTGTTGTATGATCCTGTAATCATTCCAGATTTGTCATTTTTCCTTAAAGACTCAATCTCTTGGAGTCTCTTTTCGAGTCGATTTCTATGAAGATGAAGTCTTCCAGAATCTTCTCTCATGCATACCTCTTGTTGTTATTCCGTGAAAGTGTCGGGTTATGTATCGTCCCTTCGGTTATTATTCGAGGGACAATGATAGTAAACGGTTACGATCACTCGAACCATTCTGCTTTTTACCCTTGCTAGTCTATTCAAGTAGACTAACCCACGAACTTTGTTCTCCGCATGTGGGCTGGTGTCATCCGTTCGATTCGGCACATCAGATAGAGTGAAGATTTGAGGAGACTAGATTGACTATGAAGACGGCGGTTATTTTTGGATGTTTTAATAATTGCTTTTAATCAGGTTGAGATCCTTGGGCAGGTGATCATCACGATCACAACCCCGTTTGTAAAATCTTTTATTTGTCTTCCGCTATACTTTGTTTGAACTCTGTGTTTTGACCTATTCGGGATTGGGTTGTAATCCCGTAACTCTTGTTTCCTCAACAATGTTATGTTTTGGAATTTATTGCTTGATCTTTGTGTATCAATTGCATTTCATAAATTGTATTTATTTGGTAAAGCCTTGGGTGATCTCGGTAAGGAACACTGGGGTCACTGGCGGTAATACCTTTCCAAAAGGGTTAAGTTTTGGGGGTGTTACAGTTGTGGTATCAGAGCCAAAGGTTTTAAAACGGGTTTGGGATTTTATAAATCATTTATCCGTTTTTGAAAATGCTTCAAAAGGGCTCTGAATTTTCAAAGTGAAAAGAATTTCAAAACACCGTTCATAGTCATGTCTTCTGTACAGTCTGATATAGTAAGTTTGCTTCTATGTCTAGAAAGACTAATTCCTTCCCGTTGCCCCGTTTGATATGGGTGCATTATGTTCTCTTCAGAGGAACCCGGGAGAAGCCGAGGTGGTTTCACCATCTCTAGCTAGGCTTGATTCCCAGATCACTCGTTGTGAGTTGAGGTTGTAGAACCTAGTAACTCGGTTCGAGTCCATCAATAGAAATTACCAAGTTGATCTATTCTAAGTTGATTTTATTACAATAATTATATCAAAATGATACTAAAGTGATAAAATCCTTGGAATTTGATCGGTAAACAGATGGTGAACACGAGGAACACTATCCGTACTGGTGTTGGGCCAAGCAATGACCCCAAACTAAATCCGAGGAATGTTGCAGACCCATCAGAAGAGCGTGAGTCTGTCTTCCATAATAATCCTGGAGGCAACGACCCAGCTAGGGACAACGCTCCAAGGATATTTGATAAAGCAGTTATTGCAGAAATTCGGGGAATCGTCATGCAAGCGATTGCCGACGCGTTACGCCCGAATGTGCATCAGGCACAAGGAGTGCCAGTATCTCCAGAAGTTCCGAGGTTTGAGGAACAAGGGAACCATGTGCTACATGGAGGTGTGATCAGGGAAGAGGAGAGTATGGCCGAGCCCTGAAGGCTGTTAACTCCATGAGGCCTGACAGCTTCGATGGGAAAGGAGAGCCAGTCAAGGTGGCTCATTGGTTTTCCCACATGGAGCGGCTATTCCGTAATGTTAAGTGCACTGAAGCTGAGAAGGTGCATATAGCCTCTCTTCAGTTAAAGGAAGAAGCCAGTGAATGGTGGGAGAGTACCGGCTTAGCTGATAGCCCGGTATTGACCTGGTCTATGTTTAAGACCAAGATGACTGATCGTTTCTTTTCTCGTGCTATGAGGGAGGAGAAACACAAGGAGTTTCTGTATCCGCAAACGGATGGATTGAAGGTGACCGAGCTTGCAACCAAATTCAATCATCTAATACAGTACGCTGGACCTGAGATATCCAGTGAGGCACAGAAGATCTGGTATTTCCACGAATGGATGAGTCCAGACATCAAGCCGATGATGGTGCACCACACATGCTTTACTCTGGAGCAGTATGTGGATACAGCCTACAAGCTGGAGGTGACTCTGGAGGAGTCGACCAAGAAGCGTAACAGCCAGAGGCAAGTGCAGTACCAGCCTCAGGCAAGTGGGTTCAAACGCCCCGCGCCACCATCTGATTTTGCCAGATCTGGCCGAGCAAAAACGAATATGACTCAGGATGGGTCTACGCAACGTTCGGGTCAGGGCAATAGCCTGATCCAGTGCTACAACTGCGGTACGCACGGGCACAAGAGCAATGAATGTCTGAAGGACAAAAAGACATGCTTTGACTGCGGAAAGGAGGGTCATATGCAGGCGTTCTGTCAGCGGAGGAATGTGAAAGGAGCTGAGTCACGGCAAGGGTCTGTTAATCAGAACAACCGACCCAAGTTCAGTCTGGTGGAAGCTCCTAGCCCTTCAATGCAGACAACTGCGTAGAACAAAGGGAAAGCCCCGATGGCTTCAGGAATCCAAGGTCAACGCCTATACGTGATGCGTGAGGCGGATGGACCCTATGCTCCTAATGCTTAGAGTACTTTGTATCTGCATTACACTTTTGTTAATGTGTTGTTGATGTGGGTGCTACCCAGACTTTCATTTTGGATGGTTGTAGTTAAGTTGTGTGTACAACGAGGTTGTGAACCTTTTGTTGTAACTCTTCTTATATACGAACCTTTGGTTTATACCAAGTTATGTTTCGTTGCTTGTTGATGGGGTAAGGTCTCGTGTTCGAGACTCATCAACAACCTCTGAGGAGATGGCTGCCTATTAATTAGGTGGAGCTACCAAGGATGGGTTGAGATGTATGGACAGCGGCTCATGGCAACAGAGGACGTTGGTAATGGCTGGGCCTGAACTCGGAGCCACTAGTGAGTCGTATGTGAACCATGTAGTGGGCTGGTCCAAGATGGTGACCATTTAGTGGGAACCAATCGTCTGTCGAATTGTCAATTACCATCAAGGGTAAGAAATTCAAAGCGATTTGACCTAAATAACCATGGTCCATACGATAATTATTCTCGGTATGGATTGACGGAAGCGTCACAAGGCAGTGATCGACTTCAGTTTTTGATATTTCTGTGGTTAGAGGATTTCCGGGTGTCTTTCCAGAAGATATTCCTGGATACCCTGAATCGTGTCGTGGAGTTTGCAATTGATCTCGAGCCGTGTACCACGCCGATCTCTGAGGCACCGTACCGGATGGCTCCTGTTGAGATACAAGAGTTGAAGAAGCAACTCAAGGATCTTCTTGACAAAAGTTATATAAAGCTGAGTGCATCACCTTAAGTAGGAGTGCCCTAGTTTATTTGTCAAAATAAAAGATGGACCGTTTCGACTTTGTTTTGACTTTCGAGAGTTGAATAAAGTCACGATCAAGAGCAAGTATCTGTTGCCAAGGAGTGATGATCTGTTGGATCAACTACATGGAGCAAAAGTTTTCTCCAAGATCGACATGAGATCTGGGTATCATCAGCTCAGGATTCGTGAGGATGATATTCCGAGGATTGCGTTTCAGACAAGAGATGGTTACTACGAGTTTGTAGTCATACCATCTGAGCTTACGAATGCTCTAGGAGTTTTCATGAACCTAGTGCATCGATGTTTTAGACCAGTACTTGAATGAGTTCATAGTGATCTTCATCAATGGCATTTTGATTTTTCCCGAGCAAGGAAGCTCACAGGGAACGTCTGCGGATTGCTTTATCGGTCCTTAGACCAAGTCGGTTGTACGCAAAGTGGGCTAAGTGTGATTGTTGGATCTAGAAGTGGCTTTCTTAGGCCATGTGATCAATAAGAATGAGGTTATAGTTATTCCCCAGAAGAGTGAATCAGTAGTTGTTTGGAAGCGGCCTCAGGGTGTGAGCGAGGTGCGCAATTTCCCAGAGCTTGCAGGACATTATAGACGGTTCATGAAAGGATTTTTCTAAGATCTCTCCACCTATGACCAGTCTGTCCACAAGGTCAACCAGAAGTTGTCTGAGATGACAAGTGCAAGACCAGTTTTCAAGAAGTTGAAACAGCGTCTGACTTTTACACCAGTTTTGGCGTTGTCAGAAAGAATGATGGCTATATGGTCTATAGTTAATGCTTCGAGAAATGGGTTGGGATGTGTCTTTGATGCAGAAAGGCAAGGATATTGCATACGCATCTAGACAATTGAAAACCTATGAAGCAAACTAACCAACACATGACCTAGAACTAGCAGCAATAGTGTTTGCATTGGAAACTGAGGTTACTTGGGTAACTCAGAGGTCAGCAGAAGTTTCCACCAGGAGATTGTCCGTTACATGGCATTCCTAAGACCATTGTATCGGATCGAGATGGCCGATTTATGTCAAGTTTATAGCAAGAACTTCACAAGGCCATGGGAACTGAATTGAGATTCAGCAGCGTTTCATCCTCAGACAGATGGTCAGTCTGAAAGACCATCTAGACCCTAGAGGATATGCTAAGAAGTATACGTACTCGATCATCCGACTAGCTGGGAAGACAACCTAAGTCTGATTGAGCTCACGTACGATAATAGTTGGCATGCTACAATCAAGATAGGCTCCGTTTGAAGCTTTGTATGGTCACAGATGTAGATCTCAGATTTGTTGGGTTGAGTACGCCGATAAGATTCTACTTGGACCAGAGTTGGTCGAAAGGACAACTTCGAACATTGCTCTGAGTAGACAGAGGTTGTTGACCGCTCAGAGTCGATAAAAGTTTTACGCAGATCAGAAGTGTTAAAGTGTTGAGTTCAAGGTTGGTGTCAAGGTACTTGTCACAGTATCGCCACCCAAGGATGTTTTCAGGTTTGGTAAGCGTGGGAAGCTTAACCCTCGCTACATGGGACCATTCAAAATTCTGGATAGAGTAAGATCTCTAACGTACCGTTTGGCATTGTCGCCATCGGCATACCCAGTGTATAATGTGTTCCACATATCATTGCTAAGGATATTCGTGCCAAGATGAGTCTCGTAGGCTGAGCTATAAGGACGTCGAGATTCAGGCAAATGGTACTTGAGAGGAGATGCCAGTGTGTATTCTCGAACGCCGTGTGAAGCGACTGTGCAACGAGATCGTACTGTTGGTACGAGTTATGTGGTCCAGGTCTGGGACTGAGGAAGTTACTTGGGAAACCGAGGCAGAGATGCTCAGACACTTTCCCGAGTTGTTTTTCGGCCAAGTTTCGGGGTCGAAACTTCTTTTTAAGGGGGAGGTGATGTGATACCCCGTAATTTTGTAAGGCTATTTTGGGAATTATGGATTTTTCCCGAACGTCCGTTTGGTACGTCGGATTTAATTCTGAGAGCTTAAGACATTCTGTAATGTGCTCTGTATTTGTAATATTTTTCTCAGTGAAGAATTATACAGTCGAGGTGTGTTGGGAGTTTATACTCGTTCGTGTACGACTTTCGTTAACGCGGATTAAGATTGGTACAAGTTTATTGCCTAAGAATTGTTATCTAATGGGCAATAGTACAAGATTCTTTATCCAAAGGTTTTTGTCCAAGAGCCATTGTCCAAGGGGCAAAAGGGTTTGGATATTGTCCAAGAGGCAAGGACCCTAATTTCTTCTATAAATAGAGGTGTTGGGTGAGGGTGGAAGAGGGTGCGAAAGACGCGGAAGCGCTCTCAGATTCTCGACTCTAAAAAACGCTCTCAAAGAAAACGCTCTCTCTCGAGAAGGCTCTAAGTGGATCGTCGGAGCTCGTTTAGTGTCGTTCTCGGTGGCCAAGGGGAAGCTTGGGAGGCCCTTAGAAGCCTAGAAACCAAGCAAGGCGAAAGACGAGCCAAATCGATCGTCGAGGGTGAGTTTTCTCCTCTCGTATTTCTGTTTTCGTTCGCGACGGCGACCGTCGCGAGGATCACGGCGACCGCCGACTCGAAGGCGGCGACCGCCAGCATGAGACGGCGCCCGCCGTGAGGAACACGGCGACCGCCGGCATGAGACGGCGCCCGCCGTGGTGAACGGCACCCGCCGTGGTTGAGCGGCGCCCGCCGTGGTTGAGCGGCGCCCGCCGTGGTTGAGCGGCGCCCGCCGTGGTTGAGCGGCGCCCGCCGTGGTTGAGCGGCGCCCGCCGTGGTTGAGACGGCGCCCGCCGTGAATTGGGCGGCGCCCGCCGTGATTGTTGTGGCGCCCGCCGGCGAGTTGTTGTTGGCCGGGTTGTTGGTGTTGGCTTCCGTAGCCTTCGTTCGGGTTTCGTTTCCTTCGATTCCTTTCGTTCTTTTGTAGATCGGTATTATTGTTTGTCGAATCTAACTTAGGGTTTCTGTATGGGTCGATCCGAAGGTACCGGAGTTGGCAGATTCGTCTCTGTGTCGAGCCCGGAATCCCGTCATTAGACTTCGTTCAAACTCTGCTGATTAAGGCAAGTGGCGGTTCACTCTTGCTCATTCGTTCCATATTTACATTAATTATCAGTAGTTTATCTGAGTAATTAATTTGGAATGAATATTCTGTTTGTCTGGAAACGGTTTTGTTAAACTATTTTGAAAATCATATAATAGGTTGTATATCTGTTAGAACAACGCTATTATCTGTGATTGCCTTTCGGGCCTTTATGTGGATTTATCCAGTAACGGTTGTTGTGCTATACTGTTTAGTTAGCACTAGTGGCTAGGAACGCTATGTACCTTGAGGGGGTTTAGCTGTTTCTTTATAACTGGTACTTGGTGGTTCATCCCCAGTACTTTCTCTTTGGTCATGACCATACCCTTTCACAGGGTAGGCGCACTTCGCTAGTGCCAAATCTTCCAGGGTTCATCCCTTCGATATCTCTTGTGAGGAGATCTGATATCTCTTGTGAGGAGATCCGATATCTCTTGTGAGGAGATCCGATATCTCTTGTGTGGAGATGTAAAAGCTTATAACGTAATGCTCGTTTTGGAATTAAATAAGATAAGTGCCTGAGTGCACATGATTAATATACCTTGGGCGAGTAGTGCAGCTAAGTTCAGTGCAGCTAGGAAAACTCGTCTTGACTTGAATGTAGTACGTTCTCTTTCCAATCTGGATTCGCTGTAGGCGATGAGGTTGGTCGTGAACCGAAGCATCTCAGTCAGTTTTAAATCATTGTTGTATGATCCTGTAATCATTCCAGATTTGTCATTTTTCCTTAAAGACTCAATCTCTTGGAGTCTCTTTTCGAGTCGATTTCTGTGAAGATGAAGTCTTCCAGAATCTTCTCTCATGCATACCTCTTGTTGTTATTCCGTGAAAGTGCCGGGTTATGTATCGTCCCTTCGATTATTATTCGAGGGACAATGATAGTAAAAGGTTACGATCACTCGAACCATTCTGCTTTTTACCCTTGCTAGTCTATTCAAGTAGACTAACCCACGAACTTTGTTCTCCGCATGTGGGCTGGTGTCATCCGTTCGATTCGGCACATCAGATAGAGTGAAGATTTGAGGAGACTAGATTGACTATGAAGACGACGGTTGTTTTTGGATGTTTTAATAATTGCTTTTAATCAGGTTGAGATCCTTGGGCAGGTGATCATCACGATCACAATCCCGTTTGTAAAATCTTTTATTTGTCTTCCGCTGTACTTTGTTTGAACTCTGTGTTTTGACCTATTCGGGATTGGGTTGTAATCCCGTAACTCTTGTTTCCTCAACAATGTTATGTTTTGGAATTTATTGCTTGATCTTTGTGTATCAATTGCATTTCATAAATTGTATTTATTTGGTAAAGCCTTGGGTGATCTCGGTAAGGAACACTGGGGTCACTGGCGGTAATACCTTTCCAAAAGGGTTAAGTTTTGTGGGTGTTACAGTAATACACAGTAGTAGATGTTTTTTTTGTAATTAAACAAGAGTTGTTTACCACAAGGAAGACGATTGGTCCTCTGTAGAACCTCTCTTTCTTGCCCTTCCATTCTTTTGTTGTCTGAGGCAAGATACTCATTACAAACCGACACCAGTTGTATCCCTTTACGTCCTCAACGTCACTGATCATCATGTGCTGAGGAATAGTGCCCTTTTGGTTGCTTTCGACGAGCACCGACATGAACATCACGAGGAACAACCTTTTGAACCAGACTTTGGAGGTGCAGGCTTTGAGCTTGACTGCCAGATGGCTTGGCCTGATTTGCTTGATATTGTCAAAATACTCTTTCCATTCCTTTATAATGGCGTTGTCAGTAGCCTCTTTGCCTCTCCTTTCCACCGTCCTCTACCCTCTAGGGATCATCAACACCCTCTGGACTTCCTCCTCTGTGACTTTTATGGTGCTCCCATCCACCATCTTTATCTCACACTTGACCTCATCATAGTTTTCGAGGATCCAGAAAGCGAGGCAATGAGGCACCCCTTTAATCTTTAAATCCAACATGCTCTCAAACCCCATCTCCCTAATCCACACATTTGCATGTGCCTTCATGTGTTCAGGGATACCTTCCAGCGCGTTAACAAACGCTTTCGGGATATTCCTTGTGTTCAACCACTTGTACTGGGATCCATCCTCTTCTGTTTTTATCTTGAGGTGGACAGGGACTATTTCCAGCTGGTTGTTGTTCTCTGTTTCTCTGTGCTTCTCCTTTTTTGCCTTGGTAATTACCAACTTTCTCTCTCCTCTTTCCTTCACTATAACCCACTTTTCTTTCTTTGTTTTCTTGGCAATTTCTTCCTCGTCAACCTCCATTTTCCGCTTGCCCTTGTCCTTCCTCCCTTTAATATGTCTGGTCTTTGGTTTGCTCCTCAAATTGTCTTCAAGCTCCTCTTCACTGAAACTCTCTAATTGATCTGCTGCATCTGGTCGGAGTGCAGCCCTGGACCGAGTGTTTGGTTTGGTTGGTTGAATATCATCGGAACTGTCCGACGATGTTGTGTCTTTGTTCTCCTGAGAAGATGTTGTGCCATGCTCTACACGGTGTTTAGCTGCAACTGCTGACCTAGTGCTTGTTCTTGTGGCTGCTGTTTTCTTAGAACTTTCAGACGAACTGCTCTTGCTCTTTTCCTGTGAACTGATGATGTCCTCGTCTTCAACTTCCTTTCCCTTCCCCTTGTCTTGAACTTCCTTTCCCTTCCCCTTTACTTCTAAACGCAATACATCTCCTTGAGTGGTTGGTATCTCTTAAGTGGTGTTGATTGGTGTTGCTTCAATTTCCTTAGTTGCTTGTAACTCCTTCTCTACATGGTGTTGAGCTGCAATCGCTGACCTAGTGCTTGGTCTTATGGGTGGTGTTCTCTCAGAACTTTCAGATGATCTGATCTTGCTCTCTTTCTTTGCACTCACGTTGTCCTTGTCTTGAACTTCCTTTCCCTTCTCCTGAACTTCTAAACCTAATACATCTCCAGCGGGTGACCTACTTGCTGGAGTCGCTTGCATTCTTGTTGGTGTTGTCAAATCTTCTTCAGTGGTTGGTATCTGTGCAGTTGTGATGACTGGTGTTGCCATAATTTCTTTAGTGGCTTCTAATTCCTTTTGTGTAGAAGCCTGAGAAAGGTGTTCATCTTCAGCTTTTCCTTCAGTGTCTGGTGTTTTCGTGCACTGCTTTTTTGCGGGGGGTTCTTGTTGTTGTGAAGTTTGACCCTGTGTAGCCTTGGTCACTGTGTCTCTCAATCTTTTATTACTCCTCATCTTCTGTCTAGGCTTTCTTTGGCTCTTTTTAGTCGGTGTTGATCTCTTTTGATGCTGGGTTTTCTTTCTTTTTGAAACAACGGACTTCCTAGCAGACACTCTATTTACTATTGGAATGTCCTCACTATCTGTACTCTCGTAATCTATCTCGATGTCCTTGTATGTAAGCCCTTTGCGTCTAGTGTGTCGTCTGGATGGACCGGTCGACCCTGCTAAGAGAAACAACACAATTGTAAGACCAACTTCAGTCCATGAAGTAAACTGTAACAAAGTAAATGAACCTAAGTATCCAAATCATAAAATGAACCCCATCAAAAGAGTTCCAACTCAAGTAGGGAAAGCATAATGAACTTAAGTTCATAAGACATGCATGAACTGTCGAAGAAGGAAATAAACCTCCAAGTCATAAATGAACCTCATGAAATTAATGCAACTCAGGTGAAGACATGCATGAACTCTAGTAAGAGTAAATGAACCCCAATTCATAAAATGAACCTCAGGTAAACCTATTTTTTTTATCACAAAGGCATGAAATCTCCAACTCATAAATGAACCTCCAACTCATAAATGAACCTCATGGAATCAATGCAACTCAGGTAAACACATGCATGAACTCTGGTAAAAGCAAATGAACCACCAACTCATAAAATGAACCTCAGGTAAACCTAATTTTTTATCACAAAGGCATGAACTCTGGAAGAAGGAAATGAACCTCTAACTCATTGATGAACCTCATTGAATTAAAGCATCTCAGGTAAACACATGGATGAACCCTCGTAAAAGCAAATGAACCCCCAACTCCCAAAATGAACCTCAGGTAAACCTAATTTTTTTTTATCACAAAGGCATGAACTCTGGAAGAAGGTAATGAACCTCCAAGTCATAGATGAACCTCATGGTATTAATGTGAGTCAGGTACACACAGGCATGAATCCTCGTAAAAGCAAATGAACCTCCAACTCCCAAAATGAACCTCAGGTAAACCTAATTTTTTTATCACAAAGGCATGAACTCTTGAAAGAAGGAAATGAACCTCCAAGTCAGAGATGAATATCAGGAAACGAACATACAATTAAGACAAGGAAAACAATGTCACAAGGAAAACAACGTCAAGTACTGAAGAAACCCTAACTTCGAGCTCTGTGTTTCTAATTGTAACACCCCCAAATATATAACCTTGAAGGCATTACCGCCAGTGACCTCAGACGTTCTGTCCGATGTCACCCAAGGCTTTACCAGTTGATATAAATCATCAAACAACAACTATGATACAAAAAATCATAACTTTCATTTAAACCAAAGTCTCGGAATTACAACATAATTCCAAATACATCAAAAATACAGTGGAAGCCTTTGCACAAAACATATTTAACACATCGGAAGTCTTTTAAATAACCAACAAAGGGTATTGATCGCAATGATCACCCGCCAAGGATCTTAACCTGGATAAACTTGTCAAAAATGACATTTGCCTTCATAGTCGTTCTAACCTTCATGGAACGACAACTTATCCGATGTGCCGAATCGAACGGATGACACCAGCCAACCATGCAGAGAACAATTTCGGTTGGTTAGTCTTACTGAAAGACTATGCAAGGGTACAAAGCAGAGTGGTTCGAAGTAGTCGTATTAGGTTAGACTCATCGCTTCTCGAATCAAAACCGATAACGATAGTCAACCACCATACTCTACTAAAACATATGAAAAGGCATGATCAAGAGAAGATTCTGAAAGACCGAGTCTTTACAGCAATCAACCCAACAGAAGACTCCAATGAATTGAGTCTTATCGGAAGCATGACAAATGCTGGAAAACATTAAGTTTCACTCAAACGTTTAAAAATCAAGACGAGTTTTCCTAGCTGCACTAATCCTTAGCTGCACTACTCGCCCAAAGGTATATTAATCATGTGCAACAACGGCACTTATCTTATTAAATTCCAAAACGAACATTCACGTTGTAGGCTTTTAAATCATCTCATCCCACAGGATAAAGAGATACACAATCGGGAACTAAATCCCTAAGGCGGAGTTGACTCGGGAACTAAATCCCTAAAGTCGAGTCGGGAACTAAATCCCTCGGGAACTAAATCCCTAAAATCGAATCGGGAACTAAATCCCTACAAGCGGCACCAGCTGTGTGCACAAACCCTGAGTCAGGGTATGGTCAAGACCAGAGAAGGATGGTAGGAACTAAATCCTAACCACTAGGTTATCAAGAAACGACTAGCACTCGCAATGAGATACACAGTAGCGTCCCTACGAATACTCGTGCTAACTAAACAATTCAAGCACACAATAATCCACAACAAAGCCATCACGACCAATAATAGATAAAATAGCGTTGTTCTAACGATATACAACCTATCATAATATCTGTTTTAATCACATCACTTATCAAAATTGTACCCAATGAAACAGTAAATCATCCCAAATTAATTAACAATTAAACAATTGATAATTAATGGAAATATGGAATGATGAGCAAGAGCGAACCGCCACTTGCCTTAGATCCGACGAAAGCTTGAACAAAGCCTAGAGACAACGGGTTTCTGGGTCCGAAATAGGGGCAGATCCTAGATAACAAATCCCAAAAGAACGACCCATGACGATACCCTAAGTTAGACTCGACAATAAATAGTCCGAACCTAAAGAAATACGAACGAAATCGAAAGGAACAAAGCCTCGCTCGAGACCATAAAACCCAAAGCCACACCACGAGCCCAGCCCACCGCGGGTGCGGTGGCGTTTCAGTGGTGAGACGACAATGAAGATGACTCACCGGGGAAGACGGGGGCGACGCGTTGGGACTCGGTTCGTGGTGGCTCCAACTTCTGGACACCTAACACCACCTTGAGAGCACCACCAACACTAACGAAGCTTTGGCGACAACTCCGGTGAAAGCTTCGAAACTCCGACGAGATTCAAGTTTTCTGACGAAGGTTTTTGGGAGAGATGGCCGAGAGAGAGCTCAAAGAGAGGAGGAGATCGGCTATTTATAGGACAAATATCTCGCACAAATATCTCGCACAAATATCTCATACAAATATCTCGTACAAATATCTCGTACAAATATCTGGCACAAATATCTCGCACAAATATCTTGTACAAATATCTCGTACAAATATCTCGTACAAATATCTCGTATAAATATCTCGTACAAATATCTCGCACAAATATCTCGTACAAATTTGTATTTTAACCTTGAAAATGCGTCAACTGTATTTTATACTACTCAGAAAAATATTACAGAGATCAAACATATTACATAATGTCTGAACTTCTCTGAAATTAATCCGACTTATAGTACGGGAGTTGGAAGAATTACCAAAATACCCTTATAAAATATGAGGGATATTACACTAATGGTGCAACAACATTTAACAAACTCTCGAAACCTTGAATTTTGAGTAATCTAGGTGTTTTCGTGAAATCTAAACCCTAAATCTGAGATACGTACCTTCGTAGTCATCTTCACTGTAATCTGTGTCGCTCCTCATGTCGTTTTTTCGTTCTATTGGCTTGTACTTGGTCAGTTCCGAGCGTCTGAGAGCGTCTGAGACTGGTCACTTCGTCTTCTCCTCTTCAACTATCGCGTTCGATCAATCGAGTTCTGAAATCGCTCGCTTCATCTTCTCCTCTTCAACTTCTGTGGATAGTTGGTTTCAAAGCGTCTGAGAGCGTTTTGGCGCGGTTTAGAGGTAAGGGGCAAACGTGTAATAATACGTAAAAATTACTCTTAATTACACATATGTCACCGCACCTGTAACTTCCCTTTTCTTCCTTTTTCCTTCTGCTTTAATCCTGGCCGTCTATCTGCTTCATCCTAGGGCTCTGATTTGTTTGTAGTGTTTATCTTAAGACCCTCGTGTATCGGAACGGCCCTCATTGTTATATTGTATAGTTATATACTATTGTTATATCGTATTGTTATATACTATAGCTATATACTATTGTTATATCGTATAGTTATATACTATAGCTATATACTATAGCTATATACTATTGTTATATCGTATAGTTGTATACTATTGTTATATCGTATAGTTATAAACTATGGTTATATATATCGTATAGTTATATACTATAATTATATATTATGGTTCTAACGAATAGTTATATACTATGGTTATATCGTATAGTTATATACTATTGTTATATCGTATAATTATATACTATGGTTATATCGTATAGTTATATAGTTATATATATACTATTGCTATATCGTTCATTTATATACTATAGTTATATACCATGGTTATATCGTATAGTTATATACTATAATTATATATTATGGTTCTAACGTAATATGGTTATATACAAATTTTATATCGCATAGTTATATACTATAATTATATATTATGGTTCTAACGAATAGTTATATACTCTGTTTATATCGTATATTTATATACTATAATTATATATTATGGTTCTAACGTACTATGGTTATATACAAATTTTATATCGTATAGTTATATAATATTGTTATATCGTATAGTTATATACTATAATTATATATTATGGTTCTAATGAATAGTTATATACTATGGTTCTAACGAATAGTTATATACTATGGTTATATCGTATAGTTATATACTATAGCTATATACTATTGTTATATCGTATTGTTATATACTATACCTATATGTTATTGTTATATCGTATAGCTATATGCTATTGTTATATCGTATAGTTATATACTATTATTATATTGTATAGTTATATACTATAGTTATATACTATAATTATATATTATGGTTCTAACGTATAGTTATATACTCGTATTAAAATTTTATATAAAATTATAGTAGAAAAATGCCGAAAATACCAAAAATTTTCACTACAATGCGCTATATGTTGGGCACCAAATTGTAAAAAAAAAAAAAGGTATGAAGACTTCGTTTTTTGGGCTTTTGGAGGGGCAAACGATGTCCGTTTTGGACGAATTTTATATGTACGGACTCGTATTGAAATTCTCTACATGATTATGGGAAAAAATTACAATTTTGAAAAAAATATTTTTTTAAACGCTACGTCGCTGCGTTTAAACTGAACCGTTTTTTTTTAACCGGTTTACTTTTTTTTTTATAAAAGCTTGAACGCTACGTCGTGGCGTTTAAACTGAATCGGTTCAGAAAGTTAAATCGGTTCAGTTTAAACGCAACGACGTAGCGTTCAATTTTTATTTTTATTTTTCTTAAACGCTACATCGTTGCGTTTAAAAACGGTGCGAAATCAAAAAAAAACAGCTGGAATTTGATTAACGTATTGAATACGTTAATCAAATTCCAGCTGGAATTTGATTTGGAATACAATTTTTTTTTGTTCACTCCACCAACCTTATAAAATAGTAAAAAAACAACCATTTAAAATATCAAAATAAAATACTTTTTATACAAAAAAATATTAATTTACAGCCCCTATAGCAAAAGAAAATTAAATCAAACTTTACCCTATTTATTAATTAGTTTAATAGCAATGGAAAAAAAATCAGTTTGTCTAGCAAGCCAATCCTCCCAACTATGTACGAACCAATGTAAAAATATTTGGGCCTTAAAGCCAAATTTATCATCACATAAAAAATGCACAAATAACAAGTAAGATTTCCTATTAAAACCAAATAATTAACCCTTGTCTCCTATTCTAGCCAATCAACATCATATCAACAAAAAATGTCATTTCAGGCACTTTCATTTCTTGCATGAAGCTGAGTTCGGATTAGTCGGTTTGAGATGTTGTTCCGGATGAGATTACGGTCATGGCTGTGTGGTTTGGATTGTCTGCTTGAGATGAAGCACTTTCAGGAGTTATATACTTGTATCGCACTCCCAGATGAATGATTGTTCTCTGCTCCCCGGCGACACAACGCCTTTCTTGACCTTAGTGCAACACGTGTTCGTGTCATTCTCTCTCCATTCTTGATGTTCAAAGCTTCATGTATGCTTGTTAGTTTCTTATTTGACTTAACTTTATTGTTTTTAACTTCTTTTTCATGACGATTTGTCCGTCTGCCGAATGTTTCTCGGCCTCTCAATCTACCAGGTGTATCTGGTACATCGAATTTATTTTTTGATAAAAAAAAGTATTGACATTTCAGTATTAACATTTAATGTTTCTACTTATGATAACACCATTTAGGCTTTAAAAATTTCAGTATTAATGGAGCTAAGAATTCTCGTCAATATAAATAGTTAACCATTTCAGTATTTTGTTTCCTATAAGTAAATGGTAAATCCAGTTCTCATATCCGATAACGATAAACATCCAACACTTGGGGTAAATGGTAAATCATGTTCTTCATATATGGATACTAAAGAAGCTCGCCTATCAATTCCCACAGGCCCATTCCCGTCGAGATCGACTTCGCAGCGTACCGAAACGCCGCATTTTTACGCTGCGTCATGTAATCCGGCGTCAAATTCTTCGCTCCGGCGGGCTTAATACAACTTCTTCTGATGAAATCGCCAAGCAACTAGCCAATGGAGTAGCAGTCCTGACTCAATTGAAGCTCCGACAGTGTTGTGGAATTGGCTAGGAAATTAGGTTTGCGATTTTCAGGAGTAGATCTTAGCGTTAAGAGGGGCTCGAGTTGGTGGATTTATCGCCCCGATGGGGAAGATGAAAGCTTCTGTTTGCAGTGTCCATTTACTGGGGAGAACTTCACCAATGAATCTGTTGTAATTGCTGCTCTGTTCGTTTGCCATGACAAAGGCGAATTCTACAACCCGATTTTCGATCTACAGATGTTTGGGGATGAATTTTATTTATTTTTTGATAAGGAAAGAATTCAAGATACCCGACATAACCACATGGATAGCTCGAGAGACCGATAAAATCGGATTCGGTACAAACCGAACATAAAGAAACAAAAACAAGTATGGAAATTACATCGAAGGAGAGAGGAACAAAACAATCTAAGGCAGGCAAGGAGTCAGCACAGACTGACAAAGGTGCCACCGGAAAAGGGTCAAAACAAGAAACTCATGCGAAAGTGCTGAATGGACTGCCTTGACGTTGCCTTTACCTAGATGAAGGATCTACAAGAGCCTCAACCATGACGTTGCCCTCGTTTGAGGGGGTCTTCATTCAACCACGACCGACGGCTCAGCCAGAACCCAAGATTTATTCCACCAAAAGTCGCGAGAATTTTGCCATCCATACTTGATCAAAACCAGAAACCATAACGTCAGCCGTTAAAGGCAGCTATGATCGTATAGATATTCAGGCCATTACAAGCATAGTCTTGTTAATAATTTTTTTGAGAATCTCTTATCAGAACTGTTGTTATGGGAAGTTGTTTTAATTTGTTGTTGATTTGCAAGCATCAGAAGAAGAGATCTTCAGAGGTAGCTGGAGTAGAGAAATCTTCAATCATTCGGGTGCCTTTAAAAGAGCTAGCAGGAGTAGTATTTAAAATACCACTGCATTAATGGTTTTTTGATCAACTGTGTATCAAATTTCTAGAGGTGGTAAATACAATGAAGCACCCAATTAATGTTATTCATGTTAACACCTGTTGGAGAGGATAATCTCAAAAGGTCATATAAATCCTGGATGTTGAAAGCAAATAATAAAATCAGAAGCTTTAAAGTCCATTACACACATTATTAAGAAAACATGGGATGAGAAAGATGTAGTTGATAAAAAATGAGATACAGACTATGAATTGGTAGTAAACACTTATTACATTGTTTGTTCTGGAAGCAGGAGCTTTAATTCAAAAAGATCAAGACAGAAGCCCCAATGTAAGGTTTGAATCCCTTGTTGTGATTTATCACCTTATATCTTCTCGCATGGGTGCAATGTAATGTAGTTCCTGCTCAGGATATATATCAATTTAGGTGAGTATGCATACCATATAAGTATGGAAGAGATGCTCTTTGACAGATGTTATAATAGGTCATACCAACTACTCTTAAGGATAATACCAAGTGTGGTTTAGTAAGATATTGACTAAGAAAGTGTGCATCACTTGTTAACTTTGGGGCATCGGTCACCAGTTATCGAACTGGCCAGAGATAATGTTGATAACAACAACGATTTTGGTAGTTTGTATATCATTCATGGAACATGATACAGAGGTAGTGTTGATAACAACAAAGATTTTGGTAGTGGTTATTGCTTGAGAAGCCAACACATAAGTGTTATCAGAATAGCAGATAATAACAAAGATATAAATGTCATTCTCCTTATGAGGTGAAAATATGCAAATAGAATATATGGAGCATGCAAAAATAAAATCTAATTTGTTGTATCTGTTGATATGTTTTAGAGGATTGACTCTAAGAGAGGCTTGTGAAGCCTTAGTTCGCCAAATCTCGGTATAGAGAGAGTGTTCAATTCTCAGAGCAAGGGTGAGATCCAGGATACAAACATCATATTGGCCAGAAACACATAAAATATCAGAAAGGCAGTAACACATCAGTAGATCAGATAGAGGTAACCTCCATGAACAAAGGAGGTACAACATGTAAGCACATACAGGGTAATGAAGCAACCCAATAGAGTAGCTTAAGAGGTAAAAGAGGAGGTAGAGTTCAAGGTTAGGGTTGATACACCTTGGATTAAGGCAGAGAGATTGCATGAGAGGAGGGGCGATCTGAAACCAGGCCGTGACTCCTACTTCAGCAGCTACTCCAGATATACACCACCAGAGACATCGCCGCGAAGTCTCTGACTGAGGCATCAACATGTCTTGTTCTAGGGATTTGTTGGTGACGATTAGGACGGATCTTGCTTCCATCTTGAGGATCTGGATAAACTGGATCGAGCTCGAGTGAAAAAAACTCACCACCCAACAAGATTCAGAGAGATGAATGGGAGAATCGACCGACTCCGATAGGGGGAGATGGAGATCGGAGAACGATGTCGGAGGAGACATAGGTGAGGGGATCGAATGGCTTTTTGGAAGACAACCCTTTTTTAATCCAAATGCAAGGTAGATGCTGATGAGGAAGCCATAAAGCATCCCTAAGTCCTTCCATTTGCTAGATAAACAACATCTGGAGGAAGATCGGATTAGGGAGAAGTTGGAGGTTTGGTTGAGGTTGGGGCGGCGCCAGGTAAAGGGGAAAGAGAGTTTTTTTCTTTAGGGTTTTCCATTAGGGTTGGGGATTCTTGTGAGACCACATATGTTTGGGAATGAAAATTATGGTATAATGCTGCGTAACCCGATTTCTTATTTTTTTAGTCCTTTTTTTTAATTTTTTAATTAAAAAAGTAATAGATGGACATTTAGCTGAAAAAAAACTCGGAGGTACTGCGCGAAATAGGTAAAATTTTGGAGCACCTCACAAATTTCGCCTTACCTCAGGGATACCAGGCGAAAAAACCGTAAAATAAAATAATAATATATGGATACATCAATTTCACCCGATTAATAATACAGACATAAATTAGATTTTTTCTGTTTAGACCAAATATGTTCGATCACATGAAAGTTGAAACACATAGCATAACTATTGTGAAGGGGGGCTATTCAGGGCAGGTTCAATGGACAATGGGGATGGAATAGGACATTTTTTTGGGTCCAATAATCAAACTCAGTATTTAAATCCAATGAGATTCCATTATGAAATTAATTGATAATAGGAGAAATAATTCTTATATTATAGGGTTAGCTAAAATGAAGAACATTTCCCACCAAAAGATTAGTCCGTCAGACTCCATAGAATTTGATCAATCCCTTTTTCTTTCTTTACAAATCCAATGTGAGATTCACAATTGACTCTCAATAATCTCCCCCTTATTAGTAAATCCTCACAAACCACATCCAAGTCCAACCCAAACTGTCAGCTTTGATATCACTTGTTGCGGGGAGATCTCCTTTTGAGTCCAACACATAAGTCTAACGGGATTTCATCTTAAATTCAACTGATTATAAGAGGAGTAACTGATCTACTTATGTACTAGGGTTGATTTTCTCACAAACCCGATGTGAGATTCACAATTGAGTCTCAACAATAACAATTCTTATGTTGTCAAACCGTAAATTTGTTTTATTATATAAAGTTTTGAATTTGTGCTGCGAGAAAGAATCAACCTTAAGTGAACATTTCTTGTTTATATAAAGATATATATGGGTCGAGTTTAAATATGGACCGCTACTCAGGTACGGTGCATAAGTAGAAATCGCACGCTCACATAGTGGTCACCCTTGATGGACGTGAGAATGGTTTATTTATATGAACACATAAATATAAATCGCACGCTCACATAGTGAATATATACACACAAACTATGAAAACGTAAGCATATATGTATAGTGAGTGTGGGCACCCGCATGAAAAGAACAAATACACACTAAAGAGCTACTTATTATCATATAAACACATGCTAAGAAAGCGTACAAACACATGTTAAAAAAATATATGAACATAACTTAAGAAAATATATGAACATAACTTAAGAAATATATAAACACACATTTTCACTAAGCATATGTGTTCATGTGTTCTAAAAAACTTATAAACACATTCATGTGCTCATATATCTTTTCCCTGTATATATCCTACTATATACGGAGTATATATATGATATATCATAGTCCAATTAAGCACATGTACGTACACATGCACCCACTTTTAATTGCGGTCTTAACACCATTATTACTTGCCACCCCCATTTTGCCTTTTCCCCGGAATAACCCACTAACTAAACAACTAAGCACATCATAAGACTCAACATTAGATTACCAGCTATCTGCCAAGCTAGCTTCATAAATTAACAAACTACGCATTATAAAGAAAGAAACTGAATATAAGCATTTTCAATTTTTAACAATTACAAATGTAGACAGTCCCAATACATAAATCGAGTAGAGCTTTATGTTGTTACCAATTGATTAAAAGAGAAGTAGTTTACTAACTAGTAACTTTATACGGAGTATATTAGTGTTAGTTAAATTTCAAATCCGACCTGAGATAAGTTAATTATTTCAACAACAAATTAACCTTCCAAATTGATTATCATTTATATTGAGTTAAGTGATCGATTATCATGTTTCCCTCTTTGCTTATTTTTGAGTAAATGATCACCCAAATTTCTTAGGAGATAATTGTTGGATGCACGCTAGTTTGATTAATTGAGGAAGTGATCGATTAACATTTTCAATTATTTAACACACGAACTTTGATTTACACTAGCTTCCTCTTTCTTCTGTGTTTATAATAATACATCATGTATACTTTGAAGCTTACCTAATTCTATAGTATGATACTATGATTAGGTCGCAATTTGGATGTTCTTTTGTTCCTTTAAAGATTTAACACCCAAAAAAAGGCTACGTAAAGCCAAATAAAAAAGACGAGCGGGACTAACCAAAAACACAATTCTTTTTCTTCCTCAACACTGCACCGCCACCACAAAACCCGATCTCCTTCCAATCTGCTGTCCTCCGACGATGGTTTCCGTGGACGAGATGGCGGCGACCAAACGGTTAGGCAATCACCTCTCTCGCATCCCTATCTATTTGCATATCCCCCTAAAACTTTCTGCTCATGGACAAACAAACACTAAGAAACAGTCTCTTTGTTTTCTTTCGGCAATTCTCGTCGTTTTCGGGATCGAGTTGGCAAAGGCTTGTTTGAACTCACTCTCTTTACATCACACCAGATGGATCCAATCTCATTCTTCTCTGACTGAATCTAGGAAGCGAGTTCCGGTCTTCTGTTGCCGTCCATTGCATCCTAAGAACCACATCATCCCGGGTAGCCGGCGCTTCGATTGCTTCTCCGTCTTGAAGATCGGGAAGATAGATGATGTATTAAACCGAAAAATACTTCCTTTCATATGGTTCCCGTTTACAGATCTTATGCTGCTAAGTGGGTTGGTGGAGCCTCCCTCGTTGAGGTGTGCGCGATTTCTTCTGTCACTGTCTGAAACTCTAGAGAGTTTAGATCTCCCTTCTAGGTGCAATCTTCCGATTACCTCTCCAAAACCTATTTATTGGATCCCTTACTATAAACTCTACTTCCTTATCATATTACATATGTTTTTTACTGATACCTTCATCACCTCTATCATGCAAAACCCTCTTAATCTGAGTTGTCCTTCTTCCCTTATCTCTGTTTGGGTGGCTCATAACATGATCAGTAGTACCACTACTCCTATATGTGCTTTTCTTTTTACTAAATGTGGTTTACTATATGTTATCATAACCTCCAACAACTATCCTTTATCTCTCGATAGACAAAAATCATTATGATGAAATCAACCAAATTATGGCTTCACAAGCCAAATACATGATCTATCCTACCAACCCTAACGTTGTTATCAACGATGTTAACACCACATTCTTACCGGAAGATGTATTTGCTACTGCAGAGTCTATGGGGCCAAATCCCCCTAAAACTGACTCGAGGAACCTATCTACCTCGATTAGCTACCACTATTCAGAAGCTACAACTGATAGAAATAATACCATATGTTTTATGCATTACAGTGCTCTAGTCTGGCATTTAAGGGCTAATTGTTTACATTACTACATGATCCATACCTTTTCCAAGACACCTAACAAACAGGAAAAATATAGACTTAACATTCACATGATTTCAAAAAGCAACTCTTGCACCAATCTATCCAAGGCCACAAAATTACAAACAACATTAACCCTTGGTTTCATAAAAGCCAAGACAAAAAAAAAGACAAAAAAAAGAAAAGAAATCATCAACAAAAATCAAATGGAAAACGATCAAACTTATGTATCAAACTGTATGCCCAACTTCAAACAAAATAAACCAACCTTTGGCAAGACCAAATTCTCTTGCAAAACCCTTACCCAGTTTTTTATGAAGATAAGCCTCTGAAATTGTCGAGGTATCAGTCGGAAAAACCTATGGACGGATATTGATACTCTTTGCAAAATTAAAAAAATTCAAATCATGGCCCTTGTTGAAACAAGAACTAACCAAGAACCAGAAAAAGGTCTTTCGCTAAAAGTCGGGTTTGACACTCCATTTCTCGCCCGCTATTGGATTCTCGGGTGGTATCTGCGTCATGTGAAAATCTTACCAATTTCAAAACGAACTATGTGAACTAGCACACATTGACAAGAGATTCATAGCTGTCAAATACAAAATCATTGACAAAAATTACTATATGATGTTTATCTTTACATATGCACCACCAAAAGAAAATGAAAAAAATGAATTCTGGAATCTCCTTACAAAATTTATTCTTCAAACACATATGCCTTGTATCATCATTGGTGATCTAAACGAAATTGAATCACACTTGGAAAAGAAGGGTGGTAGTAGTAACACCCATTCCAGATTCCAAAGACTCTACAACTTCAGAAATAACTGCGACCTGCTTAATATCCCAACACAAGGTGGAGAATTCACCTGGCGAAAGAACATAACAGATTTAAATAACATATATGAAAATTTAGACCGGGTTCTTATCCATAATCAAATTCTTCAATGGTTCCCCGGAATCTTCACTAAAAACCATGCCTTTACCTCATCTGACCACTGCCCCCATTTCAGTGGACCTTGAAAACCCTAACCCCTTAAAGGCACAATCCTTCAAATTTGAAAAAATGTGGACAACAAGAAGAGACTTTGAAAATCTGGTTAAACAAGCTTGGAGAATTGAAACCCAAGGATCACATTGTAACACCCCCAAATCTTAACCCATTTGGAAATGTATTACCGCCAGTGACCCCAGTTGATAGCATCATGGCCAGCCATCAGATGGTTCACTAAGGGACTGAGTCAACCAAGACCATGGCGTCCTCCCTGGAGTATTACTTAACTCAGTTTATTATATATTTCTATATTATTAGTTATTTCCAGTTTTAGTATATTTCCCATTTTCGTATTTCTATTTCAGTCATTTCTATTTCGGGTGTGTGCCAACTCTTGTAGAGTGGGCCGGCCATTTAGCTAGAATTAGGCCCAAACCCATTTGGGTTTTTGGGAGAGTTCTTTGGCTATAAGTAGCCCCCTTTGTACTTTATTTTAATGACGTTGGATTTTAGTTTACAAGTTGAGTTCGCTCCTTAGAAGTTGAGTACGCTCCTTCCTTGAATCCTAACGTCAACCCTTCGATCTCCGGATCAACCTATCCCGCAGTCGACGCTACGACACCCAAAGGCTTGTCTCTTCAAGTCTTTTATCCCCGCAGTCGACGCTACGACACCCAAAGGCTTGTCTCTTCAAGTCTTATATCCCCGCAGTCGACGCTACGACACCCAAAGGCTTGTCTCTTCAAGTCTTATATCCCGTCGACGCTACGACACCCGATTCAGTGTTCATTGTTCACGCATCAACACCCTGCACACGCCCGATCTATCCATCACCACCACCGATCTATCCACCCTCACCACCGATCATCAACTGCATCATCACCACTTCTCTGTTGGGCGTGTTCCCTGTTGCTGCGTCGACTGAGGTGGAGGTCTCCTTCTTCATCGCATCGTCGGCGCCGTGCTTTCCCAGATCCGATCCCTGCAGAACCATCTCATCGGCCTCTTCATCGCACCGACGGTGTCGCACTCCCTCCGTGCATCTAGCCACCATCATCCTCCACCGCGACATCGCCCAGATCTGCCCTTCGCAGATCGAACAACGTCATCCAGATCTATCTGAACCGCCGGTGTTCCTCTTCACGCCACGCTCCAGTTCGCCTCGCCTCCCTTCTCTCTCCCTCTCCGATGACCCGCGTTCCCGACCTTCCCTCCGGCGTGTCTCTCCGATCGAATCCCAGTTGCCGAGCACGCCATTGACGAGCAATTGCTGGCGGCTGCAAAGTGACGTACAGAAACAAACGAAAGGAAGAAATTAGGTTAATTTTGTTTGTTTTGTTTTATTTTTTATTTTATTTTATTTGTTTTATTTTAAAAAAAAAACAAAACAAAGAAAAAAAAATCAGTTTAAGTTGTGAGTAAAAAAAAAAGAGAAAAAAAGGAGAGAGAGAGAGATTATGTCCGACTATTTTAATTGTTTGGGAGCATGAGGAACATTCTCATTTACGACGAGGATGCGCCACCCATTTATGATGACTATCCTAAGGACGCATCGCCCATCTTTGATGCTTACCCCGGGGATGCACGGTCCGTCTATGATGACTACGTCGAGGGCGCCCTGCCAGTCTACGATATCTATCCCGAGGACGACAAATGGTATGCTTGGGAGCCCACGATCGTGACCGACACCGAGCCTTTGGCGCCAGTGAACACCCAACTGCCCCCTCTGGTGATCTCAACACTCCCTTCGATAGATTCCATGGTGTTGGACGTGCCTCCCTTCGTTCATCGTCTGTTCACCATTGCCCGTACATGTTCGAAGCGAGGACGCTTCGATTCTAAGGGAGTGAGATTGATAGCATCATGGCCAGCCATCAGATGGTTCACTAAGGGACTGAGTCAACCAAGACCATGGCGTCCTCCCTGGAGTATTACTTAACTCAGTTTTTTATATATTTCTATATTATTAGTTATTTCCAGTTTTAGTATATTTCCCATTTTCGTATTTCTATTTCAGTCATTTCTATTTCGGGTGTGTGCCAACTCTTGTAGAGTGGGCCGGCCCATTTAGCTAGAATTAGGCCCAAACCCATTTGGGTTTTTGGGAGAGTTCTTTGGCTATAAGTAGCCCCCTTTGTACTTTATTTTAATGACGTTGGATTTTAGTTTACAAGTTGAGTTCGCTCCTTAGAAGTTGAGTACGCTCCTTCCTTGAATCCTAACGTCAACCCTTCGATCTCCGGATCAACCTATCTCGTAGCTCGTCGCTTCGAGCAAATCATTCACCGTCTCTTCGGTACTCAAGGTCACCTCTTTGACCTCTTCGTCATCTCTTTGACGCGTTAGAAAGGGTTATCTCTTTAACCCTAGGAAAGCCATCACTTTGGCTACGGAGGAGAAGATTCAACCTAGCTTGAGGAGTCAAGATCCTACATCGCGACATCGCCCAGGGGTGCTTCGCATCACCAGTGTTCCTTACCAAGGTCACCCAAGGCTTTACCGGTTTAAATACAATTCATGGAATACAATTGATACATAATGATCAAAGTATTCAAATCAAAACATCAATCAAATGAAACATGAGTTACGGGATTACATCCCAATCCCGAATAGGACAAACACAGAGTTTAAATAAAGTACAACGGAAGTCTTAAACAAAGTACAGCGGAAGTCTTGATAAACAAATAACAGAGTAAATAAGTTACAGTGGAAGTCTTTTAAATGTATTACAAACAAGGATCTTGACCACAATAGTCATCTCCCAATGATCTCAACCTGATTAAAAAAATTTATTAAAAACATCGAAAAATCACCGTCGACTCCATAGTCCTTCTAGTCTTCTCATCTACACTCTATCTGATGTGCCGAATCGAACGGATGACACCAGCCCACATGCGGAGAACAATATTCGTGGGTTAGTCTACTTGAATAGACTAGCAAGGGTACAAAGCAGAATGGTCCGAGTGATCGTAACCGTTTACTATCATTGTCCCTCGAATAATAACCGAAGGAACGATACATAACCCGGCACTTTCACGGAATAACAACAAGAGGTATGCACAAGAGAAGATTCTGGAAGACTGAATCTTCACAGAAATCTACCCGAAAGAAGACTCCAACAGAAATGAGTATTTAAGGAAATATGACAAATCTGGAATGTTTAAAGAATCAAACAACAATGATTTAAAAGCTGACTGAGATGCTTCGGTTCACGACCAACCTCACCGCTTACAGCGAATCCAGATCGGAAAGAGAACGTACTATGATCAAAGTCTAGATCATATAATGATTTAAAAGCTGACTGAGATGCTTCGGTTCACAACCAACCTCACCGCTTACAGCGAATCCAGATTGGAAAGAGAACGTACTGTGATCAAAGTCGAGACGAGCTTTCCTAGCTGCACTATTTACTTAGTTGCACTACTCGCCGAAGGTTTATTAATCATGTGCGCTCGGGCACTTTATCTTATTTAATTCCAAAACGATCATTACGTTATAAGCTTTTAAATATATGCTCTGTCACGCAGGACATATAACTAAGGAATGAACCTCACAGAGTCCAAACCTCATCTATATCGAAAGAATGAACCTCACAGAGTCCAAGCTTCTACTATCGCAGGGTCTTGCTCGCCCTTAACAGTTATAAAGAACCGAATGGACCTCTCAGAATCCAGGCGTTTCTACTGATACTCGTGCTAACTAACAGTTCAAGCACAACAATAGTACGGATAAATCCACATAAATGCCCGCAAGGCGATCATAAATAATAGCGTCGTTCTAACAGATATACAACCTATTATATGATTTTCCAAAACAGTTTATAAAACCATTTCCAGACAAACACAGATAATCATTCCAAATTAATTACTCAGATAAACAACTGATAATTAATGTAAATATGGAACGATGAGCAAGAGCGAACCGCCACTTGCCTGAATCCGCAGAATAGAAACAAGCCTAACGATGACGGGATTCCGGGCTCGACACAGGTATAGCTCCGACAGAACAACAACCTTCGAGTCGACCCATAAGAGAAACCCTAAGTTAGATCCGACATAACAACAGTACGAATCTAAAGACGATGAAAGAAATCGAAAGGAAATGACGCCACAACGACGACCACCAAAGCCAAAAGCCCAAAAAGGCATTCTGGACACTGGCGACGGTCGCCGCAATTCATCACGGCGGGCGCCGTGAAGGACACGACGGTCGCCGTGAAGAACTCAGACGACAGAAGCGGCGAGAAAACTCACCCAAAACACGAGCGACTCGGCCTCCTTCGACTTGCTTTGGTTTCTAACCTCCAAGGCTACCAAAAGCTTCACAAAGGCACTCTGGAAACACCACCAAACGACCTCCGGCGAAAGCTTCAGAAATCCGGCGAGGCACAACTCCGGTGAGGCAAGAATTTGGGAGAGCTTGGGCTGTGGATTGAGCTCAAAACCCCTCCCAGACACCTCCTTTTATAGCCAAATGCCAGGAAACACAATCATGGCCCTACGAAGAGCTACTCCGGCACTGCCAGAGCCACGCCGGCGACCTTCGGGCAAGGACCTCCGGACAACAACGACGGCGGGCGTCGTCATAAATGCGGCGGGCGCCGCCATAGGCCTGGCGTCCCCAGCTAGGAGAAGACCCAACCTGCTCCTCGAGCCTTGCGACGGCGGGCGCCGCCCTTGGCTTTGCCGCCTCCTCAGCTCATAGACGAAAACGATATTAACCCGGGATAAAATTATCGTACGCGAACGAGTATTAACTCCCAAAATGCGTCGACTGTATGTTATTTCACTGAGAAAAATATTACAGAGGCAGAGCACATTACAGAATGTCTTAAGCTCTCAGAATTAAATCCGACGTACCAAACGGGCGTTCGGGAAAAATCCCAAAATTCCAAAATAGCCTTACAAAATTACGGGGTATCACACACATATGTACAACCTTGTTAAAAAAACCTTTGCTCTTAAAATTAGTGTCAATAATTGGAACAAAACTACATTTGGCAATATCTTTAACCAAATCAAAGAAACGGAGGTAGAACTCACTAAGATTCAAAAAGATATCATTCTCAATCCAAATCAAGCCTTAATCAACAAACAAAACAGACTCATTAATAAAAAAGATTGCCTACTATCTTTTCATTAAAAAAATTGGAGTTAGAGAGCCAAAACCAAGCATATCAAATCAATTGACTCAAATACAAACTATTTCCACAGAATTGCGAATGGGAAAAGAAGCCGCAAAATCATTCGGGAAATTAGAACACAAGAAGGAACGATCATTATTGGTCTAGAAAACATCTGAAATGAAATCAGATCAGATTTAAAAAAGGTTCAAAAAAGGAACAATAAATAACAACAACCTTCAAAACTTGTTGTGTAACATAACAAAAGAGGTTAGGCCTCGTTTGGTACGATTCCAGTGGAATGAGGAATCAGAACGAGGAATGAATGATTCTGAAATCATGTTTGGTTAGGTGAAAAATTAAAATTTCTTTCCTACCTTGGAATGGGTCATTCCAAGCTCAAGGAACAATTTCATTCCATTTCAAAATCCAAGGTTTCATCCATTCCAGCAAAATTAGGGATACTTTTTTTCATAACCGCTCCTCTTAATCGAACATTGTTTTCATTGAATAAAATTAATTATTTTTATTAAATAATATTAATTATTTTTATTAAATAATAGTAATTATGTTTATTGAACAATATTAATTATTTTTAATAAATAATTAAATTATTTTATTATTTTATTAAATTATTAAATAATATTAATTATTTTTATTAAACAATTAAATAATATTAATTATTTTTAATATATAATCAAATAATATTCATTATTTTAATAAATAATTAAATAAAATTAATTATTTTATTAAACAATTAAATAATATTAATTATTTTATTAAACAATATTAATTTTTTATTAAATAATTGAATAGTATTAATTATTTTTATTGAATAATATTAATTATTTTCATTGAATAATATTAATTATTTTATTAAATAAAGAGTATGTCCAAGAATGACTCATTTCCGACAACATACCAAACGACAAGCTACAGGAATGGGAATGAGTCATTCTTGATTCCGATTCCAACCCGATTCCTGGATCATACCAAACGAGCCCTTACAGACCAAGATAATACCAGTCTAACTAGAAATGTTACTAATGATGAAGTTAAAATTGTTGTCTTCAACATTGGTAGCGACAAATCACCACGACCTGATGGAATGTCAGCGCTATTTTATCAAAAATATTGGCACATTGTGGGTCCACTAGTTACGAAAGCAGTTAAAAGCTTCTTTCATTCTGGCAAACTCCTCAAACAGATCAACCACACCTTCATTACCCTAATACCCAAATGTGATAATCCTAACTCGACAAACCACTATCGACCCATTAGTCTATGCTCAACTATCTATAAGGTTATCTCCAAGATTTTAACAAAAAGACTAAAACCCATTTTAAACAAACGTATCCATCCCCTACAAGGTGCTTTCGTTACTGATCGCGCCATTCAAGATAATATCCTGATAGCTCATGAAATCTTCCACTCCTTTCGAGCTAAAAAAGGCAAAGAGGGATGGATCGCTATCAAACTAGATATGAAAAAAAACATATGACAAAATTGAATGGGTATTCATTCTAAATGTCCTTGACAAATTCGGTTTCTCACCAAAATTCATTGATTGGATCAAAGAATGTATTGAAACCGTCTCATTCTTAGTGCTTGTAAATAATGGCCCAACCGACGTCTTTTATCCAAAGAGAGGGCTTCGTCAGGGAGACCCCCTATCGCCCTTCCTTTTTATCCTTGGAGCTGAAGTACTTGCTAGAAAACTACAACACGAAGCAAACATCAATACCAAACAACTAGGGTTTAAAATCAACCGAATGGGATCAAATATCCCCTTTTTAGCCTTCACAGATGATATCCTCATTTTTTTCTAAAGCAAACCAAACATCCTACCAGAAAGCCAAATCAATAATTGAAGATTACTGCTCCATATCAGGACAATGTGTTAACTATCACAAATCTGTCTTTCATACAACACCCAACACACCAAATAATACAAAAACTTTAATCCAGTCAATCATCAATATTCCTAGTTCTGTATCCTTAGATAAATATCTAGGATGTCCAATTATTAATGGGAAAGTTTACCAAAATACCTTCCAAGACACTGTTCAAGCAACTACTACACAATTATCAAAATGGAAATCTAGCTCTCTTTCCCTTGAAGGGAGATCAACCCTCATCAAAGCAAATCTGGCTGTCAAACCAAATTACATTATGCAATGCTTTATGCTACCAACATCTTTACACAACACACTAGATAAAGTTAATAGAAATTTCTTATGAAATAAAGAACAAACGTATAAACCTTTAATCGGTTGGGATAAAATCTGCAAGAACAAATCAAATGGAGGGATTGATATTCGAAAAACAGAAGATATGAATAAAGCTCTCCAAATGAAGCTCATCTGGAAACTCTTTGCTGAACCAAACAACATTTGAGTTAAAATCATAAATGAAAAATATCTAAAGAATTCTAATATTCTTAACTATACAAGGAAAACTAACCATTCTTGGCAATGTGGACAACTCCTTAAACTCTACAATGAATTCAAATCTGGCATGGAATGGCTCATTGAGGATGGCTGCTCTATCAACTTCTGGGAGGATTCCTGGACTCCTAACCTTAAACTCAAAGACTATATCCTCCCACACACCATCATCAACCTAGAGGCCAAAGTTGGTGATTTTATCACAAACAAAGAATGGAATTCAACTAAGCTCAAAAGGATACTTCATGATGAGGTTGTTGATATTATTACCAATATCCATTTACCTCAAAATAGTATACCTGACCGACTCTATTGGGCTCCCAATATGAATGATTGGTTTTCTACTAAAACCGCATTCGAACTTATCACCAAACATACTAACCCCACAACTAACAAATTCTAATGGTTATGGAAACTGGATACATACCCGAAAGTCAAAAACTTCTTATGGAAAATATGTCATGACGGACTACCCACTAAAGCTAGACTAGCCCAAAAACATGTTCCGGTTCCCCTTGCATGTGATTCTTGCAATAACTCGCATGAAGACTTAAACCACTTCCTATTCAAGTGCCCTAATACACTTAACCAAATCAAAAACCAAAGTCCATCCATTGAAAACTACATTAAAAGTTTAAATACTAATAATAATAAAAATCAATTGAAATAATCTGTGAACTACAGTCATTACTTACCACAAGTGAATGGGTCTGCCTTGCCACCTAGGGTTGTTCAACGGTTTCGGTTTTTTCGATTTTAGACCGAACCGAAACTATTTAATTTGGTTTGGTTTTTAAAAAATCATATTTCGGTTTTGGTTTTTTTCGGTTAAAACCGATTTTAAAAATATTTTACTTTTTACCAATAGGGGCCTAGTTATACCCTGTTCGGTTCGGTTTTCGGTTCGGGTTCGTTTTTTTTGTTTCTTATTCAGTCCTAAGTATACCTTGTTCGGTTTTTTTCGGTTTTTTCGGTTTTCGATTTAGAATCGGTTCATACATTTTTCATTATTCGGTTTGTTCGGTTTTAACCGAAATCGAACCGAACAAAACCGAACCGAACCCGAACCGAACCTATTTAATTCGGTTCGGTTTTCGGTTCAAAATTTTTACACTTTCGGTTTCGGTTTTGTTCGGTTCGGTTCTGGACCGATGAACAACCCTATTGCCACCACTTGGTGGGACACCTGGATTAATAGAAACCAAATAATTTTCCAAACACCAAGCCCGGACAAAATAAAAGATCTTACCATATACATCAAAACTAGACTTGTACAAGTCCGGGCTCGGGTCGGGTTCGAGCCGGGCTTTAGGGACGATTCCAGCCCGGTCCAAACGGGCTGAAATCGTTGTCCAAGCCCGTCCGGGAAACCGGGCCGGGTAGCCGGGCGGGCCGGCCCGGTTTGTATTATATAATATGTAAGTATGTTTTATAGTATATAATTATGTCTTATATTATATAGTATATGTAATTATATATATTATATACTATATTAAGGGCTAAAATTTTGAAATATTATATAATAAGGACTGAAAATTTAATAACTATACATATTTAGAATAATATATAACAAATATATAAATATTTTTAAATTTTAACCGGGTACCGGGCCGGTTAAAATTTTATATAAGATGAGTGTCAGTGCCCGGCCCGTGCTCGTGCCCGGCCCGTTCATGCACCGGACCGGGCCCGGCCCAGCGGGCCACTATTACCGTCCAAGCCCGGTTTTTAAATCGGACGGACGGTCCGAACGGGCTGGCCCAGACTTGTACATGTCTAATCAAAACCCTTATTCATAATTGGAACAAAACCAAACAACTAGAAGCAGGTGATTCTAAACAACAAAAACCTAATCCACCTCAAAGGCGTAAAACCAAAAACATCAAGTGGGATAAACCTCGCTCAAGATTTTGTAAAATAAATTTTGACGGTTCTAAAATACCAAATGGAAAAACAGGAACATGATTTATTATCAGAAATGAACATGCTGAGATAATTCATATGTCCAACCAAAAGTATGGATGTCAGTCTGTCCTCATGGCGGAGACTATGGCGTTAAAAAACAGTATTAAAAAAGTCATTTCACTAAACCTCAACAAAATCGAAATTGAAGGAGATAACTTATGCCTTATTAACTCAATTTTAGGCATTTGGACTTGTCCTTGGGAAATTGAAATAGTCATTGGTGATATTCTTATCGATCTCTGTTCTTTTCAGGAAGTCCTTATTAGGCACGTTTTTTGGGAGGTAAATCGTTCTGTTGACCAAATTGTTAAACTCAGCTTCTCACCTTCGAGATTTGCCTTAAATTCCAATTCAGAACTTCGTATTCTCATCCGCAAGGATGCTCTAGGCCGGACTTTACACCGCTGTTAGGCTCCGTCTAATTCTTTCCTCGTAAAAAAAAAAAAAGACCAGTGCGATTTGCTCAGCTCAGATCACTGCAGAAGCAGCACTCAGAGAAAGAGAGGCGGTGATCATGGAGTATTCGGTATCTGTCTCCCGTCAAAGGTTCCTTCTCAAGGATTTCCATGGAAGAGTTTCAACAAAGCAAAGCTCCTGTCTTCCACAAGCTTGTACCCGTCTTCTCCACCCATTTCTCTCTCCACTCTCAAGCTCAGCAAGACCAATTCTCCAATCTGAAGCCTTCTCCTTCCCTCGGGTAATCCAAGCGTCGCCTCGAGGCGGAATTCAGCCGTTTCGTTGCGGCAATTCGTCGAACAGTTGGAGTGCAAGCAGCGATTCGGGTAACAAGAGGACTCTCAGGGGGTGGATTGAGGCCCTTGGAGATGCACTGTCGATGGGACTTCCTATCTGGGTAGGTTTGTCGTGCTTGATCGCGCTCGTGAAGCCCGCTGCCTTCAATTGGGTCACGCCTAAACTTACCGTTCTGGGTCTGACGCTTGTTATGCTTGGTATGGGCATGACTCTCACTCTTGACGAGCTTCGTGGAGCATTTTCCATGACTAGGGAAATGCTTGCTGGGATTGCTCTTCAGTACTCGGTCAGTGACCACTTTTTTAACACTTCTCGAACAATGTTGCTATTATGTTTCCTGAATTTCCTCAGGTTCTCTGTTGTTTACTTATCCCTGGGATGGTCTATTTTGGTAATCAGATATGAAGATTGACTATACTGAGAAACTGGAAATGTCATGGATTAGTCTGTTTGGGAAGGGCAATAGATAATGAAGATTAGGCTGGTTTCCAGAGTTTCTAATTGGAAATGAGGATTTGAAGAAATGAGCAGTGGATTCTATAAAAAAGAGAGAATTCTGAGCCCTTCCATTTATTGCTCATTTCTAATCTTCATGTATAAATGCTTAAATGCAGTGCTTTTGTTATTTACACAATCCTCATATTAGTCTTACATGTTAGTCTATTATGTGCTTTAATGGTTGCTCCTTGCCTTGTATAGGTGATGCCGTTATCTGGTTATTGCTTGAGCAGGCTTTTGCAGTTGCCATCCCATTACGCAGCAGGCTTAATACTCGTTGCCTGCTGTCCTGGCGGTGTGTACATTTGTTTGCCAATTATGTTTACTTGTACTGCCCTCTTCCGTGCTTACAAAGGCTAGTTCTTTGAATGAATATTGCAGGGACCGCCAGTAACGTGATCACTTACATTGCAGGGTAAATTTGTGATTCTTCTGATAATTAGACTCTAAGTAACTGATATTGTATGGTTTTACAAATACAGTGAACTTATGAGACATTTTTTTATCTTTTTTTATCTCAGGGGAAATGTTGCTCTCTCAGTTCTAATGACGGCAGCCAGCACTGTTTTAGCCGTGGTCTGTGCTTAGTTCTGCTGATTTAGTGTGTGTTTGGCAATGACAATTTGATAAGCTAGTTGTAATAAATGTAGACTTGTAGTAAGCTGATGAGCATTGACTACCTATATCTCATAAGCTACTAAACCAGCTACTAGGAAAACGAGTACCCAAAGCTTATAAGCAACCATGGTTTTAGCAAATCATCTTAGTGTACACAGGTTCGTTAACCATATAACACAATGGCTAGAAACAACTTTCTCAAATCAAAGTTGTAACTTAGAAGTTTATGTTCGGTTCTTCTTGCTTGCACCTAAGACATCCATATTGTTCGAGAATATGCAGGTAATGACTCCGTTCCTCACAGCAAGACTTGCAGGGCAGTTTGTTGCAGTGAGCGCAAAAGATCTCGTCATCTCAACAATGCAGGTGATATTGCCTACTCAATTCTGCTTCTTGTAAGGCTTGGTAATTGCCATACACACTCAGAAACATTTTCTTCTCGTGTGAACAGGTGGTGCTCTTACCCGTGCTAGCTGGCGCCTTTCTGAACCAGTATTTTCAAGGCCTGGTTAAATTTGCTTTACCCTTAATGCCCCCAATTGCCGTCTCTGCTGTCGCTATACTAAGTGGATCTGCAATAGCTCAGAGTAGCTCTGCAATCTATTCATCTGGTGCACAAATCTTGTTGGCTTCATGTCTCCTACATTCGTTTGGATTCTTGTTTGGTTACACTCTCTCTCGGACTCTTGGCATCGATGTATCATCCAGTAGAACCATCTCCATAGAAGTCGGCATGCAGGTAAAAATGGACGTGGTTTATTGAATACATATTCAAGTCGGTTTGAGTCGGATTCAACTCTGGGTTATGATGACGTGCCTTCTTGAGACATTGATGGTTCTTTACATACATTTTGGTTAACCAGAACTCAGCGCTCGGAGTGGTGCTGGCTACTCAGCATTTCGGGAGTCCGCTTACTGCAGTGCCCTCTGCAGTCTGGCGTTTGCCAGTCAATCATCGGTAGCACAATGGCGTGGCACTGGAGGCGTTCGGCACCCAAAGGCCAGGAGAATGTTGGATCATGAAAATGTTTTCTGAGTGTTGTGTTCTTCAGAGGATAGATTTCTGGAATTTCTTCCCTGTGCTTGCTTTTGAGTCTTTGACATATGGCGTAGTGCTTCTTTATTTGTGTTCTTTAGTAATAGTCATTTTTTTCCTTTCAATTTGCTTGTCTTTCTCTTTGTTTCTTTCACTTGACATTACAATGTTAAACTTTTTACTACACCTGGGGAAATTTCTCTGAGCATGGGCGATCATAAACCCAGAAAAGTTCAACAACTTGAATGTCATTGTTAGTTAAATTGTGGTTTTTTTTTCAGCATTAAATGAGGAAGTGGAGAAGGAAAAGATTGACTCCCATCAACAAGCGAACGCACCTGTGTCATAGGAGTTACTGAAAAGGTTGAAATCACAGAGGTTACAGTTTATTATACTTCATATAAGAATATTCTCTCTTTCTTGACAGGATGAAGTGATATTTTTTATCCAATAAAAGATGGGTTCTGATGCTGTGACCGGAAAGTTCGATTATGATAATAATGAACTGGTCGAGAATGTGGGTTCAGATTGCTCTTGGGGTTTTGCTGTTACAAGATCGACCTTGATTTCTGTTCAATATGATTACGTGCGAATGTAACTGTAGTTATAAGATTTTCAAACTGATAGTACTCACCTAAAACACTTTCTCTAATGATGTTCTGAGTTGAATCACTAATATAACTTTTAAGCACCAGAAAATTCTGGTAAAAGCAGTTTTTCCATTTATAAGAGGACTTCCACCCTCAAGCAACAACCTTTCAAGTTTCAACCATTTTATCTTGTTCAGATTATTGACATTTGTTTTTTTTCCACGTTTCCATTGAAAAAATGCTTCAAGGACTTGTACTGGTCAATTGCTGTATATAGATCTTTAACATCCAAAAACAGTCTCAGAATCATGAAGACTGTTCCATATAACTACGGAATATCATTGAAATTTGACTTCCAACAACTTTCTCAGGTTAACATCGACAAGGCAATTTCAGATATAATACTAAGGGAAAAATAAGAAAAGTAACATTCTCATTAAAATGACTATTTCATTGATTTATTTATTTACTTATTACAAATAACTCAAAAAAGCAAACTCAACAGAAAGCAGGAAATAACAGACAGCTAAAAACCACCAAAATAGATGAACCCAATGACAACCATCAATTCCTCTAAAGCCAAAATACTTATCAAGCTCCAAGATTGAGAAGGAAGCGAAAGCTTAAATAAAAGCCTTTTTTTCTACTCTAACTTCCAACACTTGGTTCTCTCTACAAACCCCCCATCCTTCCGCCACAAAACACCACCAACCACTAAAAAAACTAAGACATACCATACTGAACAACCGTACCTATGTTTCTGTGAGTGCCCATGGCAACAGCGGTTGCTCCAATGGGCCCAAACTGGGACTGTGCCTGAATCAGCTTTGCATCTAGGGCAACCCTGCTATTGAACGGGACGGAATTTGGTTGTGCTTGGTGGTGGTGGTGGTGGTGTGGATGGTGAGGGTATGGGTTAGTGTTAGTGTTAATGTCAATGGTGACTTCTATGCCACTTTGACTGGCCATATTCATGGGGATTGGTTTGGTTGCAGGTCCCACGGGAGGACCCAGATCAGCAACCATCACCCCGCCGGGCTTCATCTGGTTTGGTGTAGTAGCTGGCCGGAAGAAGTAATGGGGCGACACGGAGTGTGGGGGGGCCACTCCATTTCTTACCATTCCCCTCCCTGCCTCGTATTGGACCTGACCGACTACCCTTCCTGGCTTTGCTGCAACTGCAAAAGGCATAAAATTCACAGATGTTCAGGAGCTTAAGTTTTATGGGCTTTTGGGGGAAGCATTAACAAAATGTGACGAGGGGCGAATGGATATTTACCTGAAGGAACCCTAGGTGGTTGCTTTGAAACGGTTGAGTACACTCCTGAGGTCACCTCTGCAGTTCTCTCCTCTTTACTCTGATGGTCCCTGTTAGATGAAGTTGGCTGTGGTTTGGGGGGTATGGTACTGGAATGTACAGTTGACCTGTAGATCAAAGAGAGGAGAAAGAAAATCAGAAGCCATATAGCCATAGATAGCTCCAGCTGTACATTGGAACCAGATAAAAGGCATACAACATAATTTGACAAGGAAATGTGAGAAACCGAACCTTGGAAGGGAAATGTGCTTTCTCTCTAACGGAATGACAGGTGCACTCCTACCATAATTCTCCTCCAAATGCGCAAACTGCTTCTTGAACTGACCAATAGCACTGCATGCATAATGGGAAATTTAGAAGTTGTATGGTGTTGATGTGCAATAAAAAGAGCAAGCAGACAGACGAATATTGGTGACAGGTGAAGGTTTCATACCTAGGATATATAAAGTTTGCACCTTCGTTTCCGTTCAAGTAATCTTTGAGCAGTTGGGGATGGTATTCTAATATCTCTCGGTATATCAATTCCCTGATATCATCCTTCGTCACCCGTCGTCTCTCAAATTCGAACTCTAACTTTGAAATAGCCTGACACGCAGGTTCTCTCTCCACTTTAGACAGACCCTTGAAATAAGGATCAGCCAGAGCCTGGACAACATAAATTACAAAATGGTCAATCTCAAAAAAAGAAGAAATGAATTTCAGGACATCACTGATAAAGCTTGTTACTTTCATCAAAAAACAGTAGAAGTAAAGTTGCAGAGTCAGCCAGCTAAAGAAAGTGCAGACCTCTTCTGCAGTAGGACGATCCTTAGGGTCAAAAGCCAGCATCCTCTCCAAAAGACGCAATGCCAAGGGATCCGCATTAGGACATTTCTGTGAAAAAGGAATAGGAGTCTTCTTCCTCATATCCATTAAATATTTCCGTGCCTTGTCATTTCGAACCTGGATCATAAAACATAAATCAGAGAAAACAGATTGAGTGAACTAAAATTTTCATCACACATTGAACTATGAAGATGGAAGACATTATAAAAGTACATACCCCAGCAATGGTTTCTGCAGAGGGTGTACCCAGAAGGTCTGTCATCAAATCTAACTGATGAACAACGCTTTTACCAGGGAAAAGTGGTTTTCCAGTCAATACTTCTGCAAAAATGCATCCAATACTCCAAATATCTATTGCAGGTGTGTACTGCAACAAAAATCCCATAAAATTTACTAAGAAACCCAAGTGTTGCCAACGCATTCAAACTGCTTCAGAGAAATGGCGATAAAACTAGACACTGAATATTTAATTCACAATTGCTAGGTGATGCAGAAGCATGCATTATAAAGAACAAAAATCTCTGATTGACACACTCTTTACCTTAGAGAAGAATGAACCACACAACTCTGGAGCCCTATACCACCTTGTGGCAACATAATCCTGATTAAATCACCAAGTACACAATCATATAGAGCAAGTTAGACATACTTGGGGATATAACAAGTTTACCGCTAAAATTTTCTGACCACCATATATAAATTAACTTACTGTCCAAAATACAGTCGTAGGTGTATCATTAAATGCTACTCTTGCCAACCCAAAATCACAGATTTTTAGTTTGCAATTAGCATTTGCCAAAATATTCTTTGGTTTGAGATCACGGTGGTAAACATTTGCTGCAGCAGAAAAACACAAGTCACAAAAATATTCTTACACAATGATGTAAAATGTAGAAACTTAAATATAACACCAAAAAAGTATATGCATCAAATCAAAATTATATTTACCTGTATGCATGTATTTCAATGCACGTAACATTTGATAAAGAAAAAATTGATGGTGTTCTCGTGTCAGGTCATCATTAGCTTTGATGACTTGATGCAGGTCAGATTCCATGAGCTCAAAAACAACATAAATGTCCTTGAAGTCCCTCTTAGAAGGTGGCAACATGATTCGCTTAATTTCAACAATGTCCGGATGACGGAGAAGTCTGAGCAACTTGACCTCACGAAGAATCCGGATAGCATCAGATATATGCTCAAAAATGTCATTTATTTTCTTTATGGCTACCTTCTCTCCCGTGTGTGTGTCAATAGCTGCACCCACAACTCCATAGCTTCCCTTCCCAATGACTTCAAGAATCTTGTATCTATTGGCATCACCGTAATCGGTGAAGAATTCTGTTTCTTTCATGCTCTACATACAAAGAAATAAATCAAGATCAGGAAAAAAAAAAGTTTCTCAAGCCAACAGAATTTATCAAATGGATGTATTTTCTAAGATTACAGATTGACGAGTCAGCACATAACAAACATAAGAAATATGTAACTCCTGCATGCACAGGAGGATTTTGTTGTAACATGAGAGCTTTGTGACGAATGCTAGATGTGTATCGATGGTAGAAATGATTGAATAAACACTATTTAGTCCTAGAAAAAACATATAATTGATGCTCGCACAAGGGAACATAAGACTTGACTAGTATCAGAACTATAAAAAAACAAAGGTTTGATAATTCACAAAGTGGGAAGTGCATTGAAGAAGAAAAAAGGGGGTCCTTGAACCCGAGCAAGAGGTGAGCTACTGTGTCATTATTCAATGAGAGGGTTAGAATAGATGATGCAACACAATGAGATTATTTTCTACAGCTCCATGCAACTCTGCCCCAACCCGGACACAGACACCAGAACCAAAAATATGAGCATTTAGCAACCTCTTCAGGGGTGAAAGAGAGAGACCCAAACACATACAACTAAAATGGAAAGTTACCCCTTAAACTGATGCTACCGACAATTGTGAGTTTAAGTACAAAAGCCACTATTTCGCATTTTGTACAAACGTGCAAACCAATTAAAGTAAGACCTAAATTTAGATCATTTCATTATGGAATCACATATCAATAACTTGGAACAACCCACTCGAGAGTGTATGAGAAAAGAAAGACCATAAATGCCACAAAACGCCATCACAAGGGCAACCAACTACCACACAAAAAGGCCCACCCTATCGTCCATTAATACAGTGATTTGATTTGATCCCTAAAAAAGACGCAACAAAAAAGAAGGATAATAATTAACGGTGGGAATATGCTGAATTAAAGACATGCTAGATATTTCTTTTAGGTTGCCCATAAAACCAAGAAAACTAAGACACGAAAACTGAACCCTCGCGACTCACAAGAATGATCTAGTTCCTCGATCCGTAGTTGAAAATTTCAAATAGATCTTCAAATATTCTATTAAATTGTTTGTGCTAGCAAGCAAACACACTGAAGCACCTAGAAGAGTTTGATTTAGCAAAGCAACCCAGCAATGTTTGCGCGTGAACATGACTGGACTGGATCCATTTGTAAATCTCTAAACAACGCTAAGAAAATTTTACTTATAAAAGACGATGACTAGAAAGATTTCAAGACTCTGAACTTCATCAATCACCCCAACCAGCTGCACCTAAACACAAGATCTCATACCTTCTTTCGCTGATCTGGCTGCATCTTGCTTCGCTGACGAAAAGATCCGAAGTCCACCAAACCCTAATTCACCACGGCGGGAGCAAACTGGAATATCTGCTTCTCTTTTCGGATGTAAAAATCAACAGAAAGGGGAAATCAGCCGCATTTACCCCACCGACAGCGGCCACGAATAACAAGACCGAAGTCCCTACGAAGATCCTTCTCGTTCCAGCTCTCAACAACCAGTATAGCGTTATTTACACAACAACTATACCACTTGCTGTTCACAGCCTTTCTCATATAATTCAGATCTCCCCTTTTTCCGGCCTCTCTGCTCAAAACACTTCTTTTTTGCTTGAGAATTTCCTCCCAAGACCGAACAATAAAAAAACCCTAAATTTGAGGAGCTGATGACAAATTGCAGAGAGATAAGGATAAAAAACGGGTCTCCTGAGAGCAGAGATCTGAGAAGATAGAAGAAGATGAAGTATCAGATTTAGATGAGGCAGAAGCGAGAGATGAGAGGATGGCGAAAGAGGCGTCGTTTTTATAGCGGCTCTTTGCAGTCGGTCCAAACTTTTCCTTCCACTTCAATATTTCTTAGAAATAAATATTTTTTCCGATTTTCGAGAATTATTTAATAGGTTGCTTTAATTAACGAGTCTATAAAATCTTTTCATATAAACGATATTTGTACGTCATACTTTAACGTATAGGTAAAAATAAATCAAATTTATACGTTAAATATTGAGATATAAGTGTAAATTATTGTATGTCAAGATTTGACGTATAAGAGTGTCATGTATATAATATGACCCTTAATTAGTGGATCTGATTTTTGGACTTTTACTTTAAGCAATGGAACTTTTTTAGTTTTCACCACCGTGATGTTCCATTTTATCTACTGTATTTGAATAATTTGACACTTAATAATTAATTAAAACTTAGATTCGGAAAACAACTTTGAATACAACCAAAGAAAATATGTAGTTTTAAAGTTCTATGGTGCTTCTTAATTGTAATTATTTATTTACAATTTCATAGGCAATGTTTTTGATTGTGTAGTTATTGATTGGTAAATGAATAGTTAATGAATTTTTTAACGGAATTTTGTTGTGGTCTATGAGACATAAAAAAAGTACAAGTTTGGCTGGTCTACAGTCACTTTCAAGTTTAAAATTACGATTTGGAAATTGCATGGCCCAAAATGGTCCAGCCAAACCAAATATATGGCTATATTTGATTAAACTTATGCAAGTTTAATATTTTACCAAATTACATAAAATTACCCATTCTAAAAATTATTTGCATCAGTCACATGGCTCACTTTACTTATTTGGTCCAAGATATATATTTCTTATCTAAAAAATTTGTGAAGATCCATCATTTTATGGGCCTATATATCAAATTCCAAATCAACGAAAGTAATATTTAAACAAGTTGAATACCAAGTCCCTCAGTTGCATATATTAAAGGTTTTTTCTAGCGTGTATTCATGGATATATTCTAATAAATTTATTTTTAACAATAATTTTTTTAGTCACTAGTTTAATCTTTTTTTAAGGATTTATCCATTCTCTATTATGAAATATTTTATAAATAGTTTCATATTTTAACTTATTAGAGTGTGCCTATGAACACAAACTAGAAAAACCGTATATTAAAATACAAAACAGTCAAGTGCGAGCTTAATCATTATTGGAGTTATATAATATATAATACAAACGATTATATGCTGTAATATGCAAGAGATAGATTTGAAATAGTTTTTAATTTTGGTTATGGAAATACATTTTAATGGTTGGGTGCTGGACAAATAATATAAAATCAGAAATCGTGTTCTTAATACAAGAAATAAAATTTTGAAAGTAACATGATCATCAAGTCAGCATATCCATGATACGATTCCGTAAATAAGACAAAGTAGTTGATATCTTGCAATTAAATACTCCGTATATGATTTGTTACATTAATTATATGCTAGCCACCTTAATTTATTAATTATTCCTTATTGAGTAATACTCCGTCCATATTATAATAATTGTCTTTTTAGACAATTACACGATTTTTATAGAGTATATTAAATATATAAATATGTTTTTATTTAATATTTTATTTGGTTATTTTTTAATATCCCTATGAATAATTATTTTCTTGTTTATAAAAAAATGTTAAAATTAGGGTATATATGTAAAGTAAATGTGAAAAAGACTTAAAAGATAATAATTTTAGCACATATACAAATAAGTAAAATGACAATTATAGTGGTACGAAGAGAATAGTATAAAGAGAATAATAACCCTAGGCACTCAATACAATATTTTAAATGGCTAATAGTAGTGATTTGTATATCTCATAAATAAAATTTAAAAAACTTTGTTCATTATTGTTTTTTTAAAAACTTATGCACATATATTAAGAAAGTTTTATATGGTATTAATTTATTTATATTTAAATGTTTAATTCTTGACATTGAAATTGAATTTGTCTGAATATAGTTTCAATCTTCATTAATTATAATGGCTAAAATTGAAAAAAAAATGTACAATTTATATAAAAAGAACAAATGTTTTTGCACAAACTTTATATCTATATATTATATTAAAACCTTAATTATCTATTTTACGTGTCAGTCCGTGAGCTATGCCACTTAGGCATATCTCAATGTACAATTATAATTTTATTCTACCCTATTTTTGATATTTACTTATTCTCTTTATTCTCTATTTATTCTTTACCTAAAATAACTTACCTAAATTATACAGATACTATTCTCTCAAAGATTATATATGTATTATTACCTTATTAGTTTATTTTTATTTTTAAATAAAGTTATTTATAATATAGGCTTTACCATATTAGTTACGTTAATTCTTATTTATAATTGAAATTATTTGTAATGTATATGTATATAAAACTATGTTAAAATTAGTTATAAATTAATATATAAAGCAAAAAATTAAATGTTGCGTTTCAATTCAACTTTTCAAAACTATATACCTAAAAATAATTAAATGTTCTTATAGTTTTAATACATAAATTGATATAATTGATAACAGTAATAACACACAATTGAAAATATAATTGGTAATGTATGATTGACTCATGATGCAAAAGTTGTAACATATATTAACAATATTTTAAATAAATATGTGATATAATTTAACCATAATAATTTAACCATTCCCATTACTTAAATCTAATTTATATGTTTTCTTATCCAGTTATTTGATTTATCTTCCTATTTTGGTTACAAATTGCGTATATATATATATATACTTTCAATTCTAAACATACAAAAACCTTATCATTTATCACCATATATATTCAAAAGATTAAACTTATAATTTATTAGTTTAGTTTTAATAAATATTTAACAAAATTTTAACTTCGAGTTTTATTAACCAACCCGCGCAGAGCACGTGTATATATGTTAGTTATTATTCTAAAAAGACGAGTGTAAATTATTGGATGGAGTAAATATAAAATTGGATAAATCATGGATACATTCAAACTAGACCTGTCAACTTAGTCGAGCGGGTCAGGTCATGTCGGATTCGGGTCAAATCGGGTTGGATTCGATCGGGTCGTTAAAATTTTTGGGTCAGGCGGGTCGAGTTCGAGTTGACCCGACGAGTCGAACATGTCCTTTTTTTATGTTTATTATTATGATTTTTAACTTTAATAAAATAATTATAATAATATAATTAATATTATATTATTATTTAATAAAATATATTAAAATATTTAATATAAATAAAATAAAATATACGAAATAATAAGGGGACCGCAAGCTTGGATTTACATTAGGGTCGAGTCGGGTCGGGTTTAGATCCTTTGGGTTCAGGACCTTCTTGATCCAGTGACATTCGGATTGGGTCTCAATCTAAAAAAATTGGGTCGGGTCAAATTTTCGGGCCGGATCGATTTTTGCCATGTATTCAAACTCTTATATCTTTTTAAGGCAAATAAGATAATTATACCTTTGCATGCAAGTCGAACTCATAAATTTAGAGGGTTGATTTATACTATCTGTTTTTTTAGGGTATATCTATAGACACATGTTAAAAGCTTAATTTTGAAATTATTTTTAAATTATTTCTGAAAGTTGATGGAATAAATTCTTATAAAAAGAGTTAAACTAATAGCTAAAAAATATCAATGTTAAACATAAAAAAATTATTGTGTGTTTATAAACACGCTAAAAAAAACATTCAGTAGGATCACATTGTATAATCAATCGAAACCTCCGACCAGAGGAAGTAGTGTTTATGACCTTAATGTTATTAAAGTAAGTGCTAATTATATGATTTCGATCATATCAGTGAACGTAATTAATTACGCTCAAAAGGTCAATTTATTGTCGTTCTAAGTGGTGGAAATTTTCACAGTCGATCAAAATTTGCAACGGAAATAATAAGCGATTAACCTCATGGAGTTCACTTGGATATTCCAAATAATGTCATTATTTTATATTAAATTGACAATTTAATATAATTTAATACATTATTTTTAAGAATCTAAATAGATCCATAGTCTAATAGTTTTGAAAATAATTATTTGTAAAATTTTCTTAATATATAGGATGTGTTCGATTAGAATGGGTTGAAGTGAAAGAGGGCACTTTAACTCTCACTTCAACTTCATTTTTCTTAGGGCATGTTCGGCGCGATGGATTTCCTAGTTGAAGTGGGTTGAAGTGCATCCTTCAACCACTTGAAGCGCGAGGTCGCCCTGTTCGGCAATTTCTCATGGAGAGAGTTGAAGCTGTCGGTTGAAGGCTTAAACCAGATGAAGTTGAAGCACTTCCTTAATGCAGGGGGGTGGGTGGGAAGCAGATTAGGCGGTTGAAGCAAGGCAACATTATGCGATTTGCCCCTACGAGGCAACTTTTTCATCAATCATCCCAGAACTGGTTTCTCACACTCGCGAGCCCTCAAACTGATTTTTTGCGAGGAGAAGGTGCCCTCGAAAGCTCCCAGGTGCGTAGCTCTATCTCCATTGTTGCCTACTGACACCTCCATTTTTACTCGTTTTTTTGTGGTTTAGGGTGTAGTCCTCCATCTTCTCGTTGCTCCTCTTTGAAATCGCGAGCACTACCAGGTACTTGTTCATCAAAATTTCAGAATTTTCTCCTCTGAAGAATCGAAAAAATTTGTTCAGCTACGGTTGTTTTTAGGGTTAGGCATCAATTTTGTGGCAGTATTTAGGGCTTTTGGTGTATAGTTACTATGAATTTGAGAAGAAGGATAAAAAACCCTAAATTTATATGAATTATAAAGAACCCTAATTTCAATATGTAATCCTAATTTGATTGGTTCTTCAGCTGGTTTTGTTTGTGTTTTTGAGTTGATAGTGCAACTGTGTTGTTTTTAGTTTGTTTGTCAATCTGTCTTGTTGAGTTGTATTCAATTTTCAGTTTGTAAACTCTAAAACACAAACAAAACCCAGAATATTTATGGGTTTTGTTTGAAGAATCATGATCATTGAAGAAATGCAATTGCTTGATGTTTTGCCCCCTGGAATATTTCTGGGAAAGAAAACCATGTCACTTAGATCAAGACTAAATCAGGTTAAGAATCTTTCAAGATGTTTTGCCCCCTGGAAGTTGTTGCGCTCAACAATGCAATTGCTTGATGTCTGACTTTCTTAGTTTGATCAAAATTGATTATCAATGAACGCATGTGTACTACATTGAGGGTTCAAATCCTTTTATTTTGTGTAACTTGTTTTGCTTCTTTGTGAATCCTTGATAAGCATCATATGTAAATGCATCTAAAAGTTGATATTTGAAAATGTAGATCATGTACAGAGATATAGATGATTCTTAGATCTGGCAAGACAGATTGACAACAATAATAGAAGTTGATTCTTAACAATAATAATAGAAGCTGATTCTTAATAAAAGTTGATATCTGAAAGAAATTGAATACCCAGAAATACTAAAAACAACACACCAACTGAATCAGCTTCTATTATTGTTGTCAATCTGTCTTGCTGTGTTGTTTTCAGTATTTATGGGTATTCAATTTCTTTCTTAGTTTGTTTGTCAATCTGTCTTGCTGTGTTATATTCAATTTCAGTTTATAAACTCTAAAACACAAACAAAACCCAGAAATACTGGGTATTCAATGCTTAGGATGCATTTCCATGATTAATGCTTAGGATGCATCAATGCTTTTGATTAATGCTAGGCATCCACATTGATATGGTTGATTAATGCTTAGGATGCATCAATACTTTTAAACATGTGTGGATTCATTTCCATGAAGAAATTGCATTAGTATGGGTTGAAATACTGGGTATTCATTTCCATGAAGAAATTGCATTAGTATGGTTGATCAATGCTTAGGATGCATCATTGCTTTTGATCAATGCTTAGGATGCAGAAATACTGGGTATTCAATACTAGGCATCCACATTGGTATGGTTGATTAATGTTTAGGATGCATCAATGTTTTTGAGCATGTGTGGATTCATTTCCATGAATAAATTGCATTAGTATGGGTTGAAGCAGCAATTGCATTAGTATGAAGAAATTCAACTCTGTTGGTATGGTTGATTAATGCTTAAAAATTCAACTCTATTGTTGTTCCATGTTAGTGGCATTTGTAATGTGATAAATTATGTTATTAGACGCATGCTTGATTGCATCAATATCTTCTCAAATGAAAAACCTTCATGAAATTGGATGGATCTTGCTAATAATATTCCATTGGGTTTGAGATGGCCTAATATGACTATCTGAGGGTTGTAATTTGAAGCGGTATTGTTGATCAAAGTAGTACTTGACAGTATTGATGTTATCCTAACACTTAGAAATTATGAAGACCTCCACTGTGCATTTCTTGGAAATGATGTTGTCCTAACACTTAGAAATGATGTTGTCCTATCTCTTTTTCAAAGATGAAATCATGAAAGTACTTGCTTTCGGGCTATTAATTTGACTCTAAGAAATTGTTTTTATTTTACTACAATTATAGGTAAGAGGGGACTGCCTAACAATGTCATCATCCTCTAGTGATGGGAAGAGCGGTGTGTATGCAGATAAATATGTACCGTTGCCAAGCGATGTGAGAGAATGGTTATCCGACTACAGCTCGGATAGCCCACCCATTGAACTCGCTTGGTGGCGGGTAATAAACTCTACTTCTGAATAATTTGTTTGTGTTTTGGATGTAGTTTTTTGTTCTTGGATGTGGTATGCTCTCTATTTCGTTCGATCCATAAGAAAAACTTTAGCAATCACCTAAATTTCTTTATGAATTTCTGTTTCTATCTTCTTTATTCTTCCACTTCAGTTTTTGCTCTTGGATATCTAAATCCTCTGCACAGAAAGCAGTTTGATGGTTTTTTGGTATGTTTTGTTGTTAATCTTTAATTTATGATCGTTTGGATTACAATTGTTGTATATCATTCATTGCTAAGGGATAATTTTCTAACTTGCTAATTTATAACTTGCTAATTTATGATCGTTTGCATTAAAATACTGATACTTGTGCATCTTTTCTTAGTTTGTTTTTTTGCAATCTCCTAACTTGCTAATTTGTGCAGTTTTCTGGATGTAGTTTCCTCTGCACATAAAGCAATTTGATGACTTTTCTAAATGAGTTAGGACTCAGTGTTTCTGCAGTATTTGATGAGTTTTCTGAATGAGTTTTGTTGATGTAGTTTCCTCTGCACAAAAAGCAGTTTGATGAGTTTTCTGAATGTTTCAGCAGTATTTGATGAGTTTTCTGAATGACTTTTCTAAATGCAGTTCAGATTTTACTCTACGCATGTGACGGTCGTAATAAATAATATGGATGGCAAACATACACAACGTACTTGATTCCTATTCATGCCTTTGGTAAAAGCTGATTTGATGCCTATAGAAATTGCATGTGATTGTCTGACACCGCGCGTACTCCATTATTTTTGTGGTTGATTAGTATACGTATGTGATAATTTTGCATCTAAATTATCTAATATCATTTCATTAATAGGAATATGACACTACAAGGTTTGATGACCTCATTAATTGGGTCGAAACCTCTTCGCGTGTACGGCTGATGCAAGAGGCTGCTAGAGGGTTGCAACAGCATGTTGAGGAGCTTGAATCTAATGTCAACTGGGGCAGAAACAAAATTGAAGATCTTACCCGTGAAGTTCAGCAAGAGCTTGGGAATGTGGGTTACTTGGAGGATATGAACCAACAATTGGTTGAGCAAGTGTCTACACTAGCCACTTCAAACGTTCAGTTGACATTGGATCGTGACAACCTCTTCACTACAAACATTTCGCTTTTGGATGTTTCAAGGAGGAGGTTGTATTACGGTTGAGTGATTACTGTTCTCCTTGCCTTGGTTATTATCATAATTGTTATCTTCGGTTAGGCCAATTTGTAACTGATTAATACAGTTAAAGCCTTGATCATTTTGTATGATAATTAGGGTATCTATCGTGTCGAGTTATGTTGCTATTTTGGTACGACGCTATGTATGTTGTTTAAGACAATATTATCATGTAGTTGGGTGACCGTTGTAATGTCAAAAAGACTAATGCATGTTGTTTAAGACAATATTATCATGTATTTTGCATTATCTTTATATATATATGTATTATCTAGCTATTATAAAATTGCATTATCATATTTGAATAGTGGACTTTGAGTACGTAAACTATTCACATTTTTAACATAAATAAAGCCAAGCAAGACACACTCATTCCTTATATATAGGCCTATCCTTCCTTTGTCTTACATCAACTTAAACCAAGCAAGACACTCCTCTTGTCAAAGGGAAAACAACTACAAGCTCGCTAGAAGAAGGAAAAAGGTTAGGCACTTTACAAATTCTATTGTATGCTAAATATGTTTATATATGTGGTTAACTCCTTTCTTCATGGTATTAATAATAGCTCTTTGGATACCAAAGGGAGCATCGAAGATGTCTTGGACTTGGAATATTGATGACACTCAAGCTTTGCTCGAGGTGTGCATACAATATCAGGTTGAACATAGGGAACCCGTGCATTTCGAATGGGGTACCATCAAAGATCGGTTCAACCGTGCTACTGGCAGAGAGGCTAATATTAGAATGATGATGAACAATTTTGAATTTACGAAGAAGAAATGGAGGGACTGGAAGACCCTTGAAAGTGTCGGGTGATGTTCACTGCGACCCTATAATTGGTGTTGTCATGGGGGATGCCGATTGGTGGGAGAACAAAACGAGGGTGAGTTACCTCAATCGAGAGTTCTATTATTGTTGTGGTCAAGAAAGAATTGCATTTTGTGATTTTTTGGTTTTGTGAAAACAGTTTTTTTAGGTGAATCCAAGTGCCGGCGCGTTTCGTGCTAGGCCGTTGACTCCGACCATCAAGGAATTGTGTGCTCGACTCTTCTTCCCATAAGGATGACCGGAGCCGAAATGATAGGGAAGATCATTATGCTTTGTCGTTGTTTAGGGAATGTTAGGAGGAGGAGTTTTTAAGTTTAAGTGTGTGGTTTATCTAGTTTGCTTTATGGTTTGAAGCACAATGATGTCATTGTGTTAATAAATGCAATGCAAACCGCCATTACGCGTAATTGTGGTTTTGCTATTGAACCCTATGTTACGATCCTTTTTATGTATAATTATGGATGGTATTTTATGTATAATTATGGATGATATTTTGATAACGGTCGAATACAAAGATGAACGGCGACGAAGAACTCGCCTGGGCGAGCAAGAGATCTTTGTTTTATGTCCCGTCTTTGGAGAAGTATAACTTTTGCTACGTAACTCCGAATTGAGTGGTTCTAACGCCAAATTAAAGACAAAGATGTCAACTATAAATCCTCAAAATGTGAGCGCGTTTGGACCAGGGAATCAAAAGTTATGACGATTCCAAAATCGTGTCACAGTTTTGTAAAGTCAAACGGTTTGCTACAAACTGTGCCCTAGACCGTGCGACTTTACTGAGACATGCATTTAGCTTCTATAAAGTGGAACGGTTTGTAGCAAACAGTGCCCTAGACCGTGTGCACTTACTGAGGCATGGATTTAGCTTTTGTAAAGTGCCCTAAACTTGCGCCCTTATTGAGTCATGGATTTAGCTTATGTAAAGTGACGCTACAAGTTTTTAGTTGACAACAAGTTGTCCAAAAGACTATTGTACTGGTTGTCAAAATGCAGAGGCAAGTAGTTGTATCATGACAAAAATCAGCCATAAAATTCAAAGAAACATAAATTGGAATTACATTGCTCCTAAATATCTCATTTTGTCGGCCCATATCTGTGCTGCTGTAGCATCTCGGACGGTACCCATGCCTTTGAGATTGTTATCTTCGCCTTCATCTTCAGGTCCAAATCTCTAACATTCTTCGTCCTTGTCGTCATCAAGGATTGCATCGCTATGCTTGTGCTCGAGAATGTAATTGTGCAGCGCAAAACAAGCCATAATTATGTCAATTTGCGTATCAACTAAGTAGGTTGGCATGCTTTTTAGGATCTTCTATCTCTTCTTAAGAACCTCAAAGCACCGTTTTATTGTCGTCCTCAACGAAGAATGCACTCGGTTGAATCCTTCGCGAATGTTGTTCGAGGCCGCTTGCTAGAACTAGGATTATTTGACTTTAGAGTAGGGCACCATGTATCCGAGTCTGTCAGGGTATCCCTTATCAACTAAATAGTATCCACCTACAAGCAAATAATTATAATAAATGTAAGTAACAAATCATTCTTAGTAAGTAACAGATTGTGATAAATTACCTTTCGTGGGATGGGGAAAGTTCATCTAAGGAGTGTTCAGAGCATGCTCCAACACCCTAGTGTCATGGGCACTTCCTTCCCACCCAACAGAAATAAATGTGAAATACATATCGAAGTCACACACTGCCATTACGTTAAACGACGTGAATCCCTTACGACCTCGATATGGGAATTGATCTTCCTCAGGGATTGAATATTCCATGTGCACCCCATCAATGCATCCAATAGCACCATATTTCAGTAACAACAGTTAACTTCGAAACCATCCTATATGCTTATAAGGTAAAACAGAATCCATAAAAACTAATACCTTAAAAATGCTATATTTGTCCTCGCTTACAACTTTGTTAGGAATGTTTGTGAACTTTCTGTCACGGTCTTGTACAAGTTTACGTACAAGCCCGTCAAACCCGATTTTCCTCCCAACCAATGCAACTAGTACTTGGTGAATAACACGACTTATCGTGTCTCCCGATCGTTGGAACCGCTCACATGTAGCTCTATTTGAGCTCCTTAATGCAATTGTGTGTAGGAAAATTCCAACATTTTCTAAAACAGTCATATTACGTGAAGCTTTAAGCCCGTAGTTGGACTCTAACTCGTCACACGGATTTAGTAGGACATGTCTCTCAATGCGAAAGGCAATCATACATCTAACATCCGATTCAGAATCTATAATATATCGCATCCACAAATACCCTGTCAACTCTGAATCAAAACAAGGTACCTTATGGGTAAACCTTTGATGATATGCCGTAGACATATGTGCACATGAGGCCAACCACATCTGGCATATGGGGATCCACTTATTTCGCTTCTCTTGTCTTATCTTTCGTCTAGCAGTTAGAGACCAAGACTGATCCATTAGTGCTGCTACACATAAACATCACCATTAGAACAAGTTCAGCTGCATTAACATTAATAAAATCAAATATAAAACCATCCAGAGGAGCAATCAGAAAAAGTTATTACACACAAGTTATGTAATGTCTCGTCAAACTACATAAATCCTTAAATCCAACTTGCTAAATGAAAACACACTAGTTCATACTCGTATTGGAGCTGAAATACATAAATCCATACTTAATAAGTTGAAATACATAAATCCACACTCGTACAAATCTCTACGGTTGATATATGTTGTACGCGAGTTCGTACTCGTACTGGAGCCACGCAATCCTGTTGTAATCTTTTGGCAGGGACATGAACACCTCACGTCGGTGTTCCAACGCAAGTTGGCTAACTACAAAGCACCATAGTTTAGACTCCTCTGACAGCCGTTGATCATGTACCATGCGTTCCAACACAACAATAATATCTGCATATTCGTACTTTTTGGGTTCTTGTGCATCAGTTGTACTGCCAAGGTCACCTTCCATCAATGAAAGCATATTCTTACTTGTTTCCCTCACCAAGGCCATGTGTTCGTTGAATGCAGTAGTTGCGGGTGCTTGCTTTCTCCTACACTTGGTGCTCACAGCTTGGGATGATGTTGTTATCCTAGTGCTCTTCCCTTTCAACTGTGATGCCCCAACATATTTTTTTAGAAGGAGTAGGAGTAGTCAATTCTTTGTGTATACTTGCTAGGCATTCCTCATATGGTAGGTCAAGATCGACCCTGGCAACAATGGCCTGCATGTCTTGTTCGTCTTCCTCGCGATCATTGTCCATTGTGCGCTCAAGAGAATCCTTTGAGTCGCCTCCATCACCATCATCATCATCATCATCACCAATGCAAATAGGAATAGAATTGGGGTCCATACTTGGTGAAACGACGTGCCTTCCCGTTGCAACAATTTGGTTGAACACGTCGTCCCACAAATCATTTAACTTTGGTGCGACTCCTTTCTTTCTGAATTGGTTGAACTTGTCATTCTTTTGCTATAATATAAAATAAATTATAAGATATCACAATGTTTAGGAAATAAATGATAATGTTTAGGAATTTAAAGTATTATTCCTTGACAGAATGTCCAATACAAATGGCTAACAAGAACAAATATCTTCCTTTGTCTATCCCACCATTCATCATCTAGGGTAACCATTCCAGTCTTTGAATCCCAGCCAGCACCCGTCACCTTGTACCGTAGGTCGGACCACACCCTCCATAATTTTTTCATATGCTCCACTTTGTTTTTGGCACACTCCTTCCTTACCTTCAACCCCATCTTTTTCTCAAATCCTTCCTTAATATCATTCCAATCAAATGCTTGACCATATCCATGTGTCCCTTGATATTCTTTGCAGACCTTTAGTAATGTCACCGTCAGAGGTTCAGTCCACACGAAGGCCTTGTCCTTTACTTTTCCTTTTCCCTTAACCTCTTCTGCCATCTACTTTGTACATTAAAGACTTGCTCTAATTAAAAAAAAACAAATATACACTTCTACACAATGCAGTAAATATTAATTAGGGATTGTGGATATACCTTTTTCAATTCACTGTTTGGAACACTGCGTGTGGTTACCTCCACAAACAGCTTGAGCCAATCTAAGGAATGAGGTCTTGTTATAATCACATTCTCTGCACATCAAAGCAATTGTTTTGAGAGTCATGAGCATGTGAAAATACCTAATCTTGTTCAAATATAAGAACATATCCAATAGAAGCATATGTTTTTTTGTTTAAAATCTGAATGATTTTCTCTCTCTGAAGAAGAAGAAAAATTATGTTTACCTGTTTGATTCACACATTACCCATAAGCTATCGTATCTCTATATATATCATAACTCATAAGCAATTGCTTTGATGTGCAGAGAATGTGATAATAACAATTTGATGTAGCCTAAACGAGAAGGATATTGTTTTATGGGTTCAATATCATGTGTGTGTTGTGTGTGTGTTGTGTGTGTGTGACTATGCTTAATCAATTAAAATGGTCCAACAGAAAATTCCTCCAAGTAGATGATACAACTACGAAAATCAGGATGAATCACAACAAGAACATATCTAATATATAGAGAAATTTGAACCTGACCAATCCATTTTGATTCATACAAAAGACATATATATACATAGAGGGGCACATGTAGCACAGAGGGGCATATATACACAAGAGGAGAAGCACATAGGGGAAAATGACTCGGCAATGAGCCCCGCAACCAATCCTGGAGACGCCACAGCCAATACACAGAAACATCATCCCTAACCTCGGCAATGAGCCAATACACAGATTCTAACTGTCATGTAATCCAATTTCAGAGACAGATTCTAAAGGTTCATCATACCTACATTAAATTACAAGAAAAATAGATTTGCTACATTTTGGTTGTGTTTGTAACTGGCACTGAAAATAGTTTATACTGCTCAATTCATAGTGGAGACACACCAATGAATCTTATATACTGTGCAATTGATTTGTAAAGTAGTTACTGACTTAATTTGGCCATCCCCCGAACAACTAGATGAAAATATGTTAACCTACTTCCCATATATCCTAATGACAGATTCACAAGAAACACCGTAAGGAGTTTATTCTTAACACATCCAAACATTCAATTACTTCTGTAGGAACCTGATTTCCTAAAACATACAGAATACAAACAACTGCAATTAAACAAAACTGTAATCGAAAAATTAAAGGAAGAACTACCGAACAACGATTGATGCAGAGTCGAGATATGATCTATTTCCTTAATTCTGAAATCGCCCCATAGTGTGACGGTTCTGTAGCGATCCGAATCCCAGGATACAACTACGAACTACTTTTGAATCGCACAACTCGATGTACAGAAGCCTGCGAACCAGCGTTTCTGTGAGTACTCTCAGATGCGAAAAGGAGAGGAGAAGAGTGGGAGGTGATTGTTTTTGATCCTTATGATGAGACGCGGACTGTTCTTATATAGCACCTGCTGGAGTTTGTTAGCGCACTAACAGAGTGGAGAGGATAGTGGAGGACTCAGTCTGATAAACGCCCTGATATTGTGCGGACTGAGTTAAAGTTGTTAGCAACATCTGGGGAATCTGGATATGAACAAAAAGATAGTAGCATTGGCTGGCCAGTCCAATGCTACGTACTAGACCCATGCCCAAGCTCAGCCGGCCGGGCCGACGCGACGCGACTCGGCTCGGCGCGCGTGTGGTCTTGATGAGCTAGGTCCTCTCCCCATTACACATTGGTGGTGACCCAAGGCCACAACCTTGATGCCAAATTCCTAGTATATATACTAGTGAATTTTCATCCCCTACTTCCAATGTGGGATATAATATACCACACAAATGTCCCCAAGTTGATGCACTTCAAGCAACCAACTTTGGACCTCAATTTCTCATTCAAACGGAATTCATTTTTAACATATGAGTACACTTCGAGAATGTGCTTGCGGAGACGAATCCAACGCTCCCATATTCTGGTGTTTCCATTGGTCGGATCCCACCGGAATCCTGCCCGGAAAAGTCACCGGACATCACTTTTAAAATGAGTTCCAACAATCCCCACATGAATAGAAATGACTCTAAAACATATGTAGACTAGACAGAAATACTTTTGAGAGTACAGTCGAAAAATCACTACATCTGGGCTGGTAGCGTTTTTCAGCCTTGAACCACTCTTAGTGAGTAACTATCGGATTTACTCGACCAGGTAGTGAACATAATGTCTTAAACCACCCGGGCTTTGATGTAAACCTAGACAACAACTATCACGCAGTTTCATCTTCTCACAGAACTAGGTTCTCTGATTGTGTTCATTTTGGCATTGAACATCCCTGGTTATTCATGAGTGAACTTGGAGAATGTAGCCTTTTTTCATTCTCCTAGAAACGGCCTCATTTCACACTCACAAGGTGATTGACCATAAAGAGTATCCTGTCATACCCCACTTTTATTTCAAAGCTATGGAATCATTAAAATCCAAGCTTAACCTCAACTTGTACATGTAGCACTGTTCATCATCCTAGGAACTGGGAGGAGAACTGAGTCTCCCAATGCTCTTCTGGATTCAGCTTGATTTAGTTTTTCCTTTGAACCTACATCTTGGGATCTCCAGTCACGTAGGTGGGGTTTACCATCAAGCATCCTTTTTTATCATAGGCTTTAAACCCATTCCACTTGATGATTTGACAACTTGATCTCGTGACAGACCTTTAGTAAATGGATCCGCTAGGTTGTCAGCCGATTTGATATAATCTATTGAGATTACACCATTTGAGAGTAGTTGTCTAATGGTTTTGTGTCGTCTTCTTATATGACGTGACTTACCATTATACAGATGACTCAGTGCCCGTGCTATAGCCGATTGACTATCACAGTGTACACATAATGTTGGCACTGGTTTGTCCCACATCGGGATATCTTCCAAAAAGTTCTGAAGCCATTCAGCTTCCTCTGCTACTTTGTCTAGAGCAATGAACTCAGATTCCATGGTGGATCTGGCCAATAATGTTTGTTTGGAAGATTTCAATGATACTGCTGCACCACCAAGTGTAAATACATATCCACTAGTGGACTTTGAGTTTCTGGAATCTGATATCCAGTTGGCATCACTGTAGCCTTCCAGAACTGTTGGGTATTTTCCATATTGCAGCCCATAACTTTGAGTATATCGCAAGTAGTTCAATACTCTAGTTATCCATTTCCAATGACTGTCCTGGATTGCTAGTGTAGCGACTTAGTACATTTACTGAGTGCGCCAGGTTAGGTCTTGTACAATTGGTCAAGTACATCAGACTTCCAATCACACGTGCATACTCCAATTGTGACACTCCATCACCCGAGTTTTTAGTCAAGTGGAGATGAGGGTCCACGAGACTCTTTGCAGTCCCACTTGAGTAGTTCTTGAATCTCTCAAGTATTTTTTTAGCATAGTGAGCTTGAGACAGGATGATTCCTTCAGAATGTCTAGTGATTTGGATCCCTAGTATTACATCTGCTAGTCCCAAGTCTTTCATGTCAAACTTCCCACTAAGCATGTTCTTAGTTTGTTTAATCATGTCTTTATTGCTTCCAATGATAAGCATGTCATCTACGTACAGACACAACAAAGTATATCCATTTGGAGTATTTTTTATGTAGATGCATTTGTCACATTCATTGATGTTGAAGCCAATTGACATCATTACATTGTCAAATTTTTCATGCCACTATTTCGGAGCTTGTTTGAACCCATATAGGGACTTTACAAGTCTGCACACCTTGTGTTTCTGTCCAGAGACAACATAACCCTCAGGTTGTTTCATATATATTTCCTCTTCTAATTCTCCGTTTAGAAAAGGCGGTTTTCACATCCATTTGATGGATTTCTAGGTTGTGTAGTGTTGTTATTGCTATTAGCATTCTGATTGAAGTTATTCTCGTGACCGGGGAATAAGTGTCAACGAAATCCAAGCCCTCTTTTTGCCGGAATCCTTGCACCACAAGCCTAGCCTTGTGCTTCTTTATTGAGCCATCTGTTTTCAATTTTCTTTTGAAAATCCATTTGCACCCAAGTGCCTTACACCCTTGTGGCAAATCGACTAACTCCCATGTATGGTTTTGCATAATGGACTCTATTTCGCTTTTGACTGCTTCCTTCCATGAAGGTGCATCAGGTGTAGACATGGCTTCTTTGAATGTTCTAGGCTCATTTTCTAAAAGAAAGGCGGTTATGAACTCAAGCCCAAATGATTTCTCCTTTCGAGCTCTCTTGCTTCGTCTAGGTTCATCTTTTTCCTCTTCTGTTTCATTTACACAAGTGCTTGCTTCTCTTTGTTCACGATTTCGTTTCGAATGTTCTTTATCCTTGCACGGAAACACATGTTCAAAGAAGGAAGCATTCTTTGATTCCATTATTGTATTTGCATGTATGTCTGGTATGTCAGACTTATATACCAAAAACCGATAAGCACTACTGTTGTTTGCATATCCTATGAAAATACAATCGACTGTCTTAGGTACGATTGTGACCTTTTTAGGAGGTGGTACTACCACTTTTGCTAGGCACCCCCACACTTTGAGGTATTTGTACAATGGTACTTTACCTTTCCAAAGTTCATATGGCGTCTTGCCAATAACTTTATGTGGTATTTTGTTGAGGATATAATTGGTGGTTAGCAGCGCTTCCCCCCTCATGTTCTGGGGTAACCCAGATTCCTACAACATTGCATTCATCATTTCTTTCAGAGTTCGGTTCTTTCGTTCCGCAACTCCGTTAGATTCTGGTGAGTAGGGAGCAGTTGTTTGATGAATAATCCCATGTTCTCTACAAAACGCGTTGAATGGTTCATCATACTCGCCTCCTCTATCACTTCTGTTTATTTTTATGGTTTTACTAAGTTGGTTTTTAACAAGTATACATGACAGTATTTTGTGCAATCATCGATAAAGGTCACGAAATACTTTTTACCGCCTCTAGTTTGCACATACTTTAAATCACACAGATCTGTGTGTATTAAACCTAGAGATTCGGTTGTTCTCTCTACATGTAGGGATGGTGTTTTTGTGAGTTTGGCCTGTACGCATACTTCACATTTGTCTTTACTTGATTTGCATTTTGGAATCAGGTTCATGTTAATCAGTCTACGTATAGACTTATAATTGACATGCCCTAATCGTTCATGCCAAATATTAAAAGACTCGACAACATAAACAATAGGATTCTTTTCATTCATTGAAACATCAAATACAATAGGTTTTGGGAGGACTGTCATTACATTCATTTTGACCAGTCCATCCTTTACATATCCCTTGCCTAAGTAAATCCCATTCTTAGAGAGAACTAGCTTGTTAGACACGAGCTTCACCGCGAAGCCGTTCTTGCTCAGCAAAGTGTCGGAGATCAGATTCTTCCTTATTTCTAGCACGTGCATGACATTGTTGAGAGTCAGATCCTTCTCTGAAGTCAGCTTCAACAACACTTTGTCGTGACCTTCTACCTTGGATATGGACGAGTTCCCCATAAATAGTTGTTCGTCACTCTTGCTCTTCTGATAAGTGGTAAACAGTCCCCTATCAGAGCAAATATGTCTGGTGGCACATGTATCATACCACCATTCCCTCGGATTGCTTCTAACCATATTGACTTCAGAAACCACAACACACAGATCTGTATCCGAGAGCTTACCTTCAGTCAAGTTGGCTTGGGACTTTCCCTTGTCCTTCTCCTCGACCAAGTTGGCCTTCTGTTCAAAAGTCTGAACACCGTCTGCTTTGCGGTTGGTTGACTCAATCCGTAGCCTGACAATCAAGTCTTCAAGGGTCATAGCCTTTCGCTTGTGCTTTATGTAGTTTTTGAAATCCTTCCAGCCTGGTGGGAGTTTCTCAATAAAGCAGCTACCTGGAACGTCTCACAAATTGACATTCCAGCTCTTCACCTTGTTCCATGATGGGCTTGGAGTCCACCATTTTGAAGTCCAGAAATTTTGCCATTGCGAACTTCTCAGAGCCTCTATCCTCAGACTTGTATTTCTTATCCAAGGCCATCCAGAGTTCCTTGGAAGTCTTGATCTTGCTATATACATTGTACAGTGGATCAATCAGGCGGCTTTGAACCCAACCTTTGCACAGAAAGTCCCCATGAGTCCAGGACTCAACGCTGGCTAGGGCTAGAGCATCAGTACTCTGAGGCAGAAGCACATGCTTATCATCGTTCAAATACTTTTCCATCTTCAGTGTGGTCAGAAAGAAGAACATCTTCTGCTGCCATGTTTTGAAGCCAGTTCCATCAAACTTTTTTGGCATCAGCCCTGCGTTTACAGCACCAGGCAAAGACGACATATGAATTGTCGGTTGGACATTCTGATAAACAGTCGGTTGGATAATCTGATTCACATCAGTTCCGACCCTCATAGTTGGCAAATTCATTGTTGGCAGACCACTCCCAAACTGAATCTAGGGTGTCAACTCAACAGTGTTTCCATTTCTGGCTCCAACAAGAACACCAGAATCAGCATTCTCAGTCTGGTTAGTCATACTTCAAAACTATTTACAGATAAGCAAACCAGAATTAGTACGATTACAGAAGCAAGTTCAATTAGGAAATTTAAAACGAAGCAATTTAAACAGTATGAATAAATTGCAGAATCAAAATTATATATAAAATTTTACGGAGCTGTGCTGAACAACAACGCAGATTAATCGAATTCTTCTTCTGTTCAGAAACTTCACAATCAACAGTTCGGTTAGTGCACAATGCAGTTAAACGAAATTCAGAGTTAAGACTGTAGGAACCTGATTTCCTAAAACATACAGAATATAAACAACTGCAATTAAACATAACTGTAATCGAAAAATTAAAGGAAGAACTACCGAACATCGATTGATGCAGAGTCGAGATATGATCTATTTCCTTAATTCTGAAATCGCCCCGTAGCGTGATGGTTCGGTAGCGATCCGAATCCCAGGATACAACTGCGAACTACTTCTGAATCACACAACTCGATGTACAGAAGCCTACGAACCAGCGTTTCTGTGAGTACTCTCATACGCGAAAAGGAGAGGAGAAGAGTGGGAGGTGATTGTTTCCGATCCTTCTGATAAGACGCAGACTACTCTTATATAGCACCTGCTGGAGTTTGTTAGCGCACTAACAAAGTGGAGAGGATAGTGAAGGACTCAGTCTGATAACCGCCCTGATATTGTGCGGACTGAGTCAAAGCTGTTAGCAACAGCTGGGGAATCTGGATCTGAACAAAAAGATAGTAGCGACGCACGTGTGGTCTTGATGAGCTAGATCCTCTCCCCATAAGACATTGGTGGTGACCCAAGGCCACAACCTTGATGCCAAATTCCTAGTATATATACTAGTGGATTTTCATCCCCCACTTCCAATGTGGGATACAAATTCTCACACAAATGTCCCCAAGTTGATGCACTTCAAGCAACCAACTTTGGACCTACATTTCTCATTCAAACGGAATTTATTTTTAACATATGAGTACACTTCGAGAATGTGCTTGCAGAGACGATTCCAACACTCCCATATTCCGGTATTTCCATTGGTCGGAGCCCACCGGAATCTTGCCCAGAAAAGTCACCGAACATCACTTTTAAAATGAGTTCGAACAACTTCTATACATAGATTGTACATAATTAATACTACAAACAATGCAAGTTAAAAACACATCCTAACATGAAGCATTAACTATACTATTCAAGGCCTATTCATAAATGGCATACACTTCAGTATTTGGTTCAACAAAATAAAATTCCACTGCACTCTAACACATGTTGGTTGCCGAATGCCAATCTCATAGGATAGGGCCAATAAATTATACAGCAGTAAGGTAAAGAAAATATCTTAGTCAATTAATTCAGTCAAAAACAAATTATACTTTTGTTTTAGGGCGAAAGGATCGAACCGACCTGGATCGCCTTAAGAAGGGTAACTAGGCAATTACAGAATTGATTATATCTGAATGATCCAAATCAAACAAAGAACTAAATGAAATAATATTTAACAGATAAAAAAGCAAGATTATCTCACTCGAACAAGAGATTGATCAAGTAAGATGATTCAGGCGTCGGTCGCTTCAAAGTTGCAACAAAGGATCGAACTTAGAGTAATCGTCACAGAACTAGAGAATTGCAAATGATAGTTGTTGATATTTATAAAGATCTCGTGTCCTTGTTTTATTCACTAATCGAATATTTATACATAGATTACATGATCGTTCTAATTTAGCCGTTATTCCCCTGATTTTGTGGGAATCGTCGAACAGATTTCCGAGATACTTGCCAACATCCCTCTCCTTTGGGTCAAGTCTATTTTGCCTTTAACCGAGTTGGTCATCATCATCTTTTGGATCCACGGGCCAAGCGATTTGGGCTTCGAAATTCCTAGGCCCAACAATTGCCCCAAGATCAAAGTGGGCTAGAAATGGAACGGTTTCTGGGCAGTTTGATCTTCTCCCAGATAATATTTCTTTGCCGATCTTTTAGTAGACGTGGCGTCCTACGATTGGTTAAATAGTTTGACCACAGAGGAGGCGGTTTGCTTCTTTAAATTGCCCTCGATTACCTCTATCCACTACAGGTTTCACGTCTTGTCAAGGTAATTTCTCTTTCTCTTTCAAACTTTCACCGTCTCTTTCCCCTCCTCTTTCATGGCGTCTTCCAGATCGAGAAAAGGCAAAGTTGTTATCAGGGATGTAAGAGAGGAAGGCGACGCCTTTATCCCTTTGAATCTCTTAAACTCAGAAGATTCCTTATGTGGAACTTTAACCCAACCCGAGCTTGAGAGGGTTTTAGAGGTCGGAGGATTCCCTGAGGGAACTGTAGCGCGTCTTCTCTTACCTTGCGAGCGAGCGGACTGGTATAAAGAGGGTTGGGTATGTTTCTTCGAGTATCCCTTCAAAATTGGTCATTCCTTTCCCTTTTCTCAACTTGTCCAGAATTTCTTGGCCGTGTTAAAGCTTGCACCTTGTCAAGTTATGCCCCACACATGGCGTTTGCTTATGGTAGTTGATCTCTTAACTGTGGATAAAGATTTGGAATTTGATTTTGATGCTTTGTGGTATTCGTACTACTTGAGTAGTCGGGGTTCTTCGAGATTTCAATTGCGTCTTCGTCGGGGTAAAAATCTAATAGCTTTGAATTTAGACGTCAATGACCGCGGATGGAGATCCCGGTTTTTCTTCGTAGAGCGTAGGTCCCTTGAAAAGGGTTTCGATTGCTCTTTCCTTCTCTCCAACTGGAGGACAACATGTATTGTGTCTTCTTTTTCAATCTTTTTGTCGAATGACTTCTAAACTGTTGCTTACATGTATTTCGTTACAGCGCCTAATCCAGGAGATCCCAGTGGTTTTGAAGCTGTGACGACTACTTTGCTTGCCTTCCCTGAGGCGGAAAGATCCTTCAAAAACGTCAACCTTCTTCTGTGTAAGCCTGGGGACATGTCGACTCCTTCTGTGTCCGTGACCAAAGGCATTTGTTCGTTCCTACAGGTATGCGTCTGGTTGGTTTTCAGAGTGTTTTTGTGCTTATTCTATTGTGTTATGCTGTCAGCGTCGAGAGGGGGAAGGTCCAGTGCTAGGTTATCTGGAAAAAGTTTGTTGGAACAACGCCTATCGGCTGCTAAAGCGACTTCTTCGACGAAGGCTCCGACTAGAGCCCTTCCGTCTACCAGGGTTATTGCTCTTGATTCCCCTTCGTCGAAAGCGTCTGGAGCCAAGAGAAAGGCAACGGTGGCTTTGAGTCCTCCACCGGGTATGTTGAGGGAGAGATCGGTGAGCGATTTGCTCCGATACGTGGACTCTGAGGCCAGAAATGAGATTGGTGATCTCCATCCTGGTGATTGTATGGATGAAGCTGCTATCAATGCTTGGAAGGTGAGTGGCAAGACAAAAGTTTTCTTTTTTCTCTCTTTTCTTTTATTACAAGACTGAATTACATGACGCCGTGTAGGTTTTTCAATACTCCATGGTTGCTTCCTCGATTATCCAAGAGTTAAGCGACAGGACATACATGCAGATTGCTCGAGCAGAGGAGCAGCTGAAAGCTTCTGAAAGTCGCGTAAAAGCCCTGGAGAGTGAGATTTTGTCGACCAAGCAAAGCTTCAAGGCTCGTCTGGAGGAGGTGAAGGCTGAGACGAGGGCCGAAGCCGAGAAGCTCCATGAGCAGGACGCTCGTACTGCTGGCGATGCAGGGGCGTATTATTGCCTTAAATCTCGTATCGAGATGATAGAGGAGTATGTTGCGGGTGCCTAGGGGTGTCAATCGGGCGGGTCAGGTTCGGGTCGGGTCGGGTCATTTCGGATTCGGGTTAGTTTGGATTCAGGCCAATGTCCAATATTATAACAAGTCGGACCATATCGGGTCGGGTCGGGTCGAATCGGATATTCATTTATCGGGTGTGATCAGGTATTCGGGTCAATTTCGGTCGGGTTAATTTGGATTTCGGTCAAACTTAGGGCTGTCAATCAGGCAAATCAGATCGGTTTTGGGTCGGGTCATTTTGGTTTCGGATTAATTCGGATCCCGGCTAATGACATATTCACGTGTACTTTGACAACTCAATCCAATTCGGGTCGGTCGAGCCCATTGTTCATTTTATCGGGAGAAGTCAGATATTTGGGTCAATTTCGATGGGTTATTTCGGATTATGACCGAACTAGATTTTGTGTAAATCATATTTCGGTTGAGTCAGAATTCAGATGAATATGAGTTCGAATGAATAAGATTTCGTTTAAGTACGATCTCAAAAGAATCGCATTTCGTATAAATCGAATTGTGGTTGAAATGTATTTCGATGGAACCGGTTTTCGATTGAAGGCAAACATAATTACAATAAATATATATATTCACTATAAAATCTCCTATCATTCAAGTTCTATATTTAAGATTGGGTTTTGGTAAGGATGATTCTTACGGTAAATAGTGAGGATAAACCTAGACCTTTGACTTTATGATTTAACGATAAAGAAAATTTATGATTAAACGATAAGGAAAGTTTAGGATCAGGTGGCATTAATTTTTTCTATGATTTCGGGCTATTGAGTTTTGGTTTTCATGTGATTTTGAATCAGTCAACTTTGGGTTTTCGGGTGATTTCGGATTGGACAACTTCGGGTTTTCGGATGATTTCGGGTCGGGTGATTTCGGGTACCGGGTTGATAATGGGCTAGTCTGTTCGGGTTATATTTTAGGTTCGGGCTAGTCGGTTTGGGTCGGGTCGGGTTTTTATATACAATTTTTTAATTCTTTTCGGATATCGAACGGGTTCGGTTTCAGGCGGGTCGGGCGGGTCATTCGGATCGGGTCAAGTTTTGACAGCCATACGGGGTGCCCATGTTGATTGGAAGGTTGAGGACGCGAGGGCTAATATGGAACTTTTGTATCCCAACGGTAACCCAGGAGACGACCTCTTCAAGCTTGTTGGTCTGGGAGGAGAAGATGAAAAGGAGGAGGCCGACCCTGAGGCTACTGAAGAAGTTGTTGAAGACGCGTCCAAGGATGGCCCTGAAGTGACCACAGGTATGGAGCTTGTACCTGCAGACGTGGACGAGAAGTCGGTGAATCTTAGGAAGGTATAACGAAGTTTGTGTAGGGGGAATCCCGTGAACATTCTGCTTCTCTTTAGAAAATTTTAAGTGACATGATGTGCCCTGTCGAAGGATGAACAATGTTTTGGCGACCCGTCCACCATCGCGGGTCGCGTATTTTGTAGGATGTTTTTATGTTGCATACCTTGTGTTTTGCTTTGTGTGTTTCCTGCATGTGGATTTTGTCGACTGTGTTTTGGCCGTGAGGCGCGTTGTTTGGTCGAAGCGACCTGTAATTCGTAATCGTTAGTGTAGCATGCCGTGTATGTTAGGGAAGAGTAATTTGTACCATATAGCAAGGACGTGTACCTTCAAAAAGGTCAAGTCTTTTTTTTGCGTAAGATGATGTTTTGGTGTTCGTTTCCTCCATTCCCTATGTATCGATCGATTTTGAATGTTGTAAACACTTTTGTGTTGTAAATGATAAGGATATCCATTTGACTGGCAAGCTTTGTCTTCGAGGCCTCTTGTCTCCTGTTTAGATTACGTCAAAAATACAAGAAAGAGAGGTCTTGGGGCGACCGTTGGGGGGTGACCCAACGGCCCTCCGATGCTTAAGTCAGTGATCGTTATGTAAGCGAATATAATTTGAATGGATGTAAAAAATACAGAGTAGAAACGAAAGAAAGTTTAGAAGTGATACAACTTTAAGTGGACTGCGTTCCAACTTCGAGGGATAGGTTGTCCGTCTCTTGTTTCTAATCGATATGCTCCTTGTCCGACGACTTCCTTGATGAGGTAGTAGCGCTATGCATCCGGTCCAGACCGGACCGGAATTTTTACAATTCTTGGATCGGAGGCCGGACCGGTATGATTCGGTCCGGTCCGGTCTTGGACCGGATTGGACCGGTAAACATTTTTATTTTATTTTTTAGTTTTATATAAATGAAAAATTAATTATTTTTCCTATTTTATAACTATTGTGTATATATTAAACAATATATTTTGTTATTTATTTATATTTATAGTGGAAATTAATTTTTAATAGTATTATGAGATATTAATATATAAATGTAAATTAAAAATAATAGAAAACCGGTCTGGACCGAAAACCGGCCGGGTTTGGACCGGACCGGAACCGAAATTTTAGAAATATGTGGACCGCGGACCGGACCGTAATTCCCCCGGTCCGGGCATTTTCGGTCCGGTCCGGTTTTTCGCTCCGGTCCGAATCTGCACACCCCTATGAGGTAGGGTCCTTCCCACTGGGGTGCTAATTTTCCGTCGGCTGGATCTCTGGTGTTTTGGAACGTTTTCCTTAGGACCCAATCTCCTAATTTGAAGACTTTGGCTCGGAAGTTCTTTTTGTAGCTCCGGGCGACTTGCTGTTGGTACTGGACCATTCGGATTCTGGCTTTCTCTCTGGTCTCGTCGATAGTGTTGAGGTTGTGAGCTAACTCGACGTCATTTTGTTCTGGAGTTTGGAGTCCATACCTGGCAGTTGGGACGAGTAACTCAGCGGGGATGATTGCCTCACTTCCATATACCAATGAGAAAGGGCTCTGCCCTGTTGCATTTTTTGGTGTCGTCCTGTCGGACCATAGTATCAAAGGGAGCTCGTCGGCCCATTTGCCTTTTGCCCTAGTGAGGCGTTTTTTGAGATTGTTGATGATGATTTTGTTGCTGGATTCTGCTTGGCCATTAGACTGTGGGTATCTCGGTGTAGACGTGACCAATGTGATGTTCCACTGTTTACAAAAAGATCGTGTCTTGCTACCGATGAATTGGGAGCCATTGTCGCATACGATTTCTGAAGGGATGCCAAATCTGCATAGAATGTTACGTTTTATGAATGAGATGATGTGTTTTCTTTTACCTCTCGATATGCTTCGGCTTCTATCCATTTAGAAAAATAATCAGTCATGGCTAGGAAGAAGACGCGTTGTCCCGACGCCGGTGGTAGTTTTCCGACGATGTCCCTTCCCCATCGCATGAAGAGCCAAGGAGCTAGGGTCAGATGGAGCATCTCGGATGGCTGATGTGTGACGGGTGCGTGTCGTTGGCAGGCGTCGCATTTTTGGACACAATCCGTCGCATCTTTGTTCATTGTGGGCCAATAGTAGCCTGCCTTGAGAGCTTTGCCGGACAGGCTGCGTCCTCCGGTGTGGTTTCCGCATTCTCCGTCGTGTAGAGATTGTAAGATGCGACGTACCTCCGTTATTTTGAGGCAGCGTAGGTATAGGCATGTGACAGATCGTTTGAACAGAACATTATCTTTTAAATCAAAAGTCACGGCTTATACCTTGAGTCTTTTAGCTTCTGCCCTGTCTGCTGGGAGTGTTCCGTCCCCGAGCCATTTGATGTAGGGGATGGTCCAGTCGTCTTGGTCGCCTACCAAGTCTTCTTCTGTACGACCGTCTAATTCTGCTGAGACGATCTCTTCTAGGGGTAATTCGTCCATTGTCTGAATGTCGTCTGGATTGAATGGTTTCAAGGTTCTGGGGACGGCTGGTGTGGTGATATGTGCTAAGGGAATGTTGTGGAAGTCGTTGGGATGTAGGGCTGAACCGAGATTTGCTAGGGCGTCGGCTTGTATGTTGAGGTCGCGCGGGACTTGTTGGATGGTGAAGTTCTGGAATTTGCTTGCCAATTTTTTGACGATATCTAGATATGCCATCATTCTGTCGTCTTTGGCGGCGTATGAGCCTTGTACGTGGTTGACAATTAGGAGAGAGTCGCATGTTACCTCTATGCTTAGGATTGCAAGGTCATGTGCAAGTGTTAGTCCGAACACGAGGGCTTCATATTCTGCTTCATTGTTGGTCGTGTCCCATTCACATCTCACAGCTTGGGCTATATGGTCCCCTTGTGGTGATTTTAGCACGACACCTAGGCCGACTCCCCTTACGTTTGACGCCCCATCTGTATGGAGTTGCCATGTGCCTTTGTCGTTGTTTTGGGGCGAAAAGATCAGACGACCTAAATCGCCTTAGACGGGGTAACTAGTCGATCGGGTGATAGAAAACAATCCAAACCAAGCCAAAAATAGATAAACACAGAATAAATGTATAATAGCGTGATGATCTTATTAGATGTCGTGGGAATCAGACTGAATCGTGATACAACTTATCGTAATAAAACCAAAGATCGAGTGGGACTCGACCGACGACTTGTGAGTGGCGACCGGCAGGGATCTAGCGTAAGCAGCCGTTAGAGAGCTAGGTGGAGAGCGAGAGTGCTATTCTGGTGAGTTGTTTTTTTCCGAACGCTTGTGCCGTGTGTAATCGTGTAGTCTCCTTCTTCTCTTCCTCGTCGTCCTGATATGGTAAGTCTTTTACTCTGGTGACCGTTTATGCTTCGGCCGAATATTCCATCTTCAATGCTCGGAGTGATGGTGAAGATTGCGCCATTAAATCTCTGCGTTTATGGTGGTTTGAAGGCAGTGGCCGTTGCGTGATCTGGCATTTAATGCTTGGCAAGATCCTCGCGATCCTGTCGGAAGGCATTCGACCAGAGACGTCTCGTCGGATCCTCTGGGCTTTCTTCTTCGATCTTCCGATTGGAAATGGGCTTGGGCTCGACCGATTTGACCCATCTTCTCTGGAGAATTCAGGCCCAACAATAGCCCCAAGTTGCTATGGGCTTACGGTTTAGGCAAGTTGACCGGAATCCGTGGCAACTTCTCTAGACGCGATCTCCACCTTCCAATTTGGCGCGTTTGCTCAGGGCTACGTGACGCATGATCGAGGCATGATGCGACGCCTTTGCAGGCCTTCACTTCCCTCCATAAATTCGTAGCAGAAGGAATCGATTACTCTTCATCATCTTCCTTTGCAAGTTTCTGGTAAGCCTCTTGGTTTCTCTTGCCATAGCTTTCTGATTTCTCTTAGTCGTAGCTCTTTGATTCTCCTCTTTTCCCATTCTCGAAATGGTTTCTCTCGAGGCTTCTGAGTCGTCGAAGACTCTCTCCGATTCTCGTGAAGGCGAAGCTCCTCCTCGTTTTATTTTGAAGGAGTCGGATGCGTTGGTTAGCACTATGTCCCAGGCGGAACTGGATCAGGTGCTCCAAGTCGGAGGTTTTCCGCCGGAGACGGTTGCCAGGGTGCCTCACCCAGACGAGAGGGCCGATGCTCGCTATGAGGGATGGGTTTGCTTTTACTCTTACCCGTTTAGAATAGGGCATAGGTTTCCTTTTTCCCCCCTTGTCAGGGACTTCTTATCTATGTTGGCGCTGGCGCCATGTCAAGTAATGCCTCAGGCGTGGAGAGTACTTAGGGTTTTAGACCTTATGAATGTTCAAACTGGGGCTGATTTTGACTTCGACGCCCTGTGGTACAACTACTTCATAGGATCGAAGAGTTCCTGTCGCATTCAGTTGCGTGTCCGACCTGGTCGGAAGCCCTTGGTGCAGAGCCCTGATGTTAACGACCGCGGATGGGGGTCGAAGTTCTTTTTCGTCGAACGCTCTTCTCTGGAGAAGGAGGGAGAATGTCCGTTTTTGTTGACGGAGTGGCGAGTCGATAGTATGTACTTGTCTTTTCTTTCGTGTATTTGTGTGTCTTAACTCTTGCTTTAACTTTTCTTTTTTGTAGTCCCCGAACTAGAGGATCTAGAAGTGAGTAGCCGATCAGAGGGCTTGTCAAAGATTGTGCTTGAGATTCCCGCGTCTGAAAGGAAATTTGTGAACGTCAACTTGCTGGCGACGACTCCTGCCTCACAAGAAGATATGTCGAATGTTTCTTCATCTCGTGCGAAAGGTAGACTTTCGGCTTTAGGAGTCTTTTTATTGTTTTTCACTTTGTCGTGTACTTTAGGATTTCTCCTTTTTTGTTGTCCTGTCGTGTCAGGTTCCCCTGGTGGTCGGTCGAGTGCTCGCCTGAGGGTGGCGTCGGGAAAAAGCTTAATTGAGCAAAGGAAAGCAGCAGCCAAGGCGGCGTCGAGCAAACCGGCTCTGATTGACCTGACGACTACGGTTAAAGCTGGCTCTAAGAGGAAAGCGAGCGCTCGTCCTGATGATGTCAAGGCGGAGGACGTCCCTAAGAAGAAAGGCACGACCGCCGAAGGGGTCGGCAAGATCGGTGCCGTAGGGCCGTCGATCGTTGATCTTTTTCGCGCTCAAGACCCGACTTTGAAGTCGGAAGTTAAGGACGTCTCCCCTTTGGACTGCATTGGTGAAGCGGGCAGTTCTGCGTGGAGGGTGTGTTGCCCTTTGTTTTGTGCGTTTTTGTATTTCTTTTGTTCGACTGTGTTTTCTGATTCGCGTATTTGTGTTGTCGTATGCCTTTTTGTCAGGCTTTTCAATACTTCTTGGGAGCTTACTCCGGTGTCCAGGCGATGCTTGTCAAGGCTGAGGACAGGGCTGCTAGGTCAGAGTCTGACCTTGCCTCTTTAAGGACCAAGCTGGAGGGAGCGGAGAGTCGCTGTCGTGAGACTGAGCGTCGTCTCACCAGGGAGCTGAAGAGCTGTCAAGGGGAGTTGGTCGCATGTCAGAGGGAGTTTGAAGAGTGCAGGGCAGGCATTGAGGAGGAAGTGAAGCGGGCTCGGATTGCCGACGGTCAGATTGTTGGCGACGTTGGGGCCTTCTACGCGGTGAAATCGCACATCGAGATGATTGAAGAGTTCAACGAGGGCAAGCATGAGCTCTGGGACCTGAAGGTGGAGAAGGAGACTTTGGACTCCATGTTTCCAAAGGGCGATCCTGGTCAGGAGTTGTTCTGCTTAGCCGGCGTCGGAGAAGAGGCTGTGGATGAAGATGCCGATAAGGACGAAGCTCATTCTGGCGATGCTAAGCCGACCGACGAGATAGCCCCATTGGAGCCATCCCCTGCCGAAGGTAACATTGTTGTTCCCGATGCTTGACTTTGTTTGTCCCGCTTGTGTGTGGATTTAGACATTTGGTGCCTTTGGATAATGTATGTTTTGGCGACCCGTCCACCATCGCGGGTCGCAGAATATTTCTGTTTGATGAAGTCCTACAGATGTGTAGGCAGACAATGTGGTTTGGCGACCCGTCCGCCATCACGGGTCGCGTATTTATAAAAATGCTTTTTATTTTTCTGCAAATGCGTTTTTACATGTAGAATTGCATGCTAGTTTGTTTCGTACATGTTCGTCGAACTTTCGAGGAAGTTGTCGACGACGTTTAGTATGTCGTGTATGTCGGTTTCACCCGTGTGCTCCGTCGAGTGGGGTTTCACCGTGTGTATGTATGTAGAGCAGGCCTGCGATGTGTTTGTGTATGTGTTAGTCATGACATTATGCCGGGGAGGTAAGCAATATATAATAAGGTGTTTGTTCCTTATGTTTAATTGCGTGAATGTAATAAGGTGTTGTACCTTATGTTTTGTATAAGGCAGGCGGTGTGCCGACGTGCCTGTGTTGTCATCTCCCCGTAATCCGATCGATCGTGTAATGTAAGCGCTATATGCGGATGACAGGATCCATTTGCGGACGACTGGGTCCATTTGCGGACGACGGGGTCCAATGTAAATGTTGTTCTGCATTTGTGTTTTTGTAAGGAGGAAATCCTCGCTTAGTGTCAGATGATGACATGTAAAAGAAAGTAGCGATGTATATGCGATGACATGCGATATGTATGCGACGGATGGCAATGTATATGCGATAGCATGCGATATATATGCGACAGATGGCAATGTATATATGACAGCATGCGATAGGTAGCCATGTATATGCGATGCATAGAGTTTTGCGTGATGTTTTTACCTTATCGGTTCAGAAATGGTATAGCTTGAGATGTGTTGCGTTCCAACTCCTCAGGATTGGTTGTCCGTCTTTGTCTTCTAACTGATACGCTCCTTGTCCGACCACTTCGGTGATCAAGTAAGGTCCTTCCCATTGTGGTGCTAGCTTTCCGTCGGATGGGTTCTTGGTGTTCTGGAATGTCTTCCTTAGGACCCAGTCTCCGACCTTGAACGCCTTGATTCGGACGTTCTTGTTGTAACTCCTTGCGACTTGTTGTTGGAACCTGACCATCCTGATTCGAGCTCTCTCTCTGATTTCGTCCGCTGTGTCGAGATTGTGTGTTAGTTCGATGTCGTTCTGTTCACTTGTCTGAAGGTTACAGCGAGCGGTCGGAACCAGTAACTCAGTCGGGATGAACGCTTCACTCCCGTAGACGAGAGAGAAAGGCGATTGCCCGGTCGCATTCTTTGGAGTAGTCCTGTCGGACCAGAGAATAAGTGGGAGTTCGTCTGCCCATTTGCCTTTAGCCCCTGTGAGGCGTTTCTTGAGGTTGTTGATAATGATCTTGTTGCTGGATTCGGCTTGTCCGTTGGATTGCGAATACCGAGGTGTGGATGTGACCAATTTGATGTTCCATTGGTCGCAGAAGGCTCGAGTCTTATGACTGATGAATTGGGAACCGTTGTCGCACACGATTTCTGATGGGACGCCAAATCTGCACAAGATATTGCGTTTTATGAATGAAATGACGTGTTGATCTTTTACCTCTCTGTAGGCTTCGGCTTCGATCCATTTAGAGAAGTAGTCCGTCATGGCAAGGAAGAAAACTCTTTGACCCGACGCGGGGGGAAGCTTTCCGACGATGTCCATTCCCCATCGCATGAAGGGCCATGGAGCCAGGGTCGGATGGAGGAGCTCTGAAGGCTGATGATGGACGGGTGCGTGCCGTTGGCAGGCGTCGCACTTCTTGGTGTATTCCATGGCGTCTTTGTTCATTGTTGGCCAATAGTACCCGTTTCGTAGGGCCTTTCCTGAGAGGCTTCATCCGCCGGTGTGGTTGCCACACTCTCCTTCGTGTAATGATTGTAAGATACGTTCGACTTCTGGAGTCTTAAGGCATCGTAGGAGTAGCCTTGTAACAGATCTTTTGTACAAGATATTGTCAATGATATCGTAAGAGAGTGCTTGTACCTTGAGCCTTTTTGCTTCTATCTTGTCGTCGGGTAGAATGCCGTCTTTTAACCACCTGATGTAAGGTAGCGTCTAGTCGTTATTGGTGTCAATGATGTCTTCTTCTGGTCGGTCGCCTATTTCCAGAGCGACGAGTTCTTCGAGTGGTGTTGTTAACTCGACGGATGTCCTTGGGACGGCTGGCATCATGATGTGGGCCAATGGTATGTGTGGAAACTCTTTCGGGTCTAGGGCGGATCCTAGATTGGCGAGTGCGTAAGCTTGGGAGTTAAGATCCCTGGGCACTTGTCGGATGTTGAATGTCTGGAATTGTCCGATCAGTTTCTTGGCTACCTCCAGGTAGGCTATCATTCTGGTATCTTTGGCACTGTACGACCCCTGTATTTGGTTTACGACCAGCAAGAAATCGCAAATGACTTCGATCTCTCGGACCCCTAAGTCGCGAGCCAGGATGAGTCCGAATATGAGTGCTTCGTATTCAGCTTCGTTGTTGGTCGCATCCCACTCACATCTGACAGCTTGAGCTATCTTGTCCCCCTGTGGCGATTTCAGTACGACCCCAAGCCCCGATCCTCTGGCGTTCGATGTCCCATCTGTGTGGAGCTCCCATGTACCTGTCTCGTCTATCGCGAGTAGTTGTGTCGCTTCTTTTGCGGCTTCTTGCTCTAGGATCAGACTGAAATCAGCCACAAAGTCGGCTAAGGCTTGTGACTTGATCGTTGTCCTAGGCTCATACTCGATGTCGTAACCACTGAGGTGTATGGCCCATTTGGTCATTCGTCCTGTGAACTCGGGTTTCCTCATGATAGCTCTCATGGGATGATTAGTGCGAACAGTAATAGTATGGGATTCAAAATATGGTTTGAGTTTATTTGAAGCCATTACCAATGATAGTACGAGCTTTTCAAGTGACGAATACCTCGTTTCGGCTGGTAACAGCATCCGACTGACGTAGTATATTGGCGACTGTTTGCCGTCTTCCTCTCTGACCAGTACAGCGCTTACGGCCGACTCTGACACTGTAAGATAAAGAAATAAGGGCTTGTCGCCTTTAGGTTTGGTCAGTAACATGGGACTGGCCAGGTATTCTTTGAGGTTCTGAAATGTTGTTTCGTGTTCTTCCGTCCATTGAAAGGATTTGTTCTTCTTGAGTGCGTCGTGGAAGGGTTTGCACTTGTCGGATGATTTGGAGATGAATCTGTTCAGAGCTGCTATCCGACCTGTGAGCTTCTGTACGTCTTTGACACATCGGGGGGGTCGGAGGTTGATGAGAGCATTGATTTGTTCTGGGCTGGCTTCTACTCCTCTTTGTGTCACCATGTAACCTAAGAACTTCCTTGATGACACTCCAAAGGAGCATTTAGTAGGGTTTAGTTTCATGTTGTACCTTTTGAGCACCTCAAAGTTGTCGCATAGGTGGTCTATGTGATCTTCTTTCTTTTTGGATTTGACCAATATGTCGTCTATGTAGACTTCCATCGTGTCTCTGATTTGGTCTTTGAACATTTTGTTGACTAGTCGTTGATACGTAGCCCCTGTATTTTTTAGACCAAAGGGCATTACTTTGTAACAATAGATACCTTGACTGGTGATGAACGTTGTTTTTTCTTGATCGTCGGGATCCATGAGGATCTGATTGTAGCCGCTGAAAGCGTCCATGAAAGTGAGCATTTCGTGCCCTGTCGTGGCGTCGACCATGGCGTCGATATGGGGTAGAGGAAACGAGTCCTTGGGACAAGCCTTGTTGAGGCCTGTGAAGTCGATGCAGACTCTCCACTTGCCGTTCTTCTTCTGGACTACGACCACGTTGGCTAGCCATTCGGGATAGTGGACTTATCTGATTTTTCCTGTTTCCAGTAAGCTTTTGACTTCATCGTCGACTATTTTGTTCCGCTCGGGGGCAAACTTCCTGCGTTTTTGCTTGATAAGGGGATGAGATGGGTCTACATTTAATTTATGAGTAATAACGTTTGGAGATATTCCGATCATATCCTCATGCGAAACAGTCGGCATTGACCCTGAGGAAGTCAAGGAGTTGTCGTCTGGTCGAGTCATCCAAGTCTGACCCGACCCTTACCGTTTGGTTTGGCTTTGAAGGATCTAGTGCGATCTCGTCGAGTTTTTCCATTTCTGGTTCGACGTATCGACTAGGTCCTTCGCCGTTCTGTGATTGTTATGCGGTCTTGTGTTCGACTGCATTCTTCATGGAAGCGACGTAGCATTCCTTTGCGGTCCTTTGATCTCCTCTGATCTCTTGGACCCTCCATTCAGTAGGGAACTTGATGACCTAGTGATATGTTGAAGGTACTGCCTTCATAGCGTGTATCCACGGCCTGCCAAGGATACAATTATAGGGAGACAGACAGTCTAGGACTAAGAATTTAACCTGTTGGTTGATTCCTCCAGCGCATGTGGTCAGAATGATTTCACCAGTCGTGTGTTTAACCTCACCGCTGAACCCGACCAGTGGGGTCGACTTCTTGATTAGGTCGTTCTCGGTCAGACCCATTTCTTTGAGAGCATCGAGGGTCAAGAGGTTTGTCGAACTCCCTGTATCGATTAGTACTCTCCGTATTAATCAATTACCAATGGACAAAGAGATTACCAGTCCGTCATGGTGGCTTTCCGACCCGTCGGAGTCAGACTCGTCGAATGTGACCGTCGGAAGGTTAGATGTTCTCCTTGGTTTGAGTTCCGATGCCTCGGGCTTGTCGCCTTTGCTTTCCTTGGCGTGTCGCTTGGCCGCGGAGTATGTGTTCCCACATATGTCGGACCCACCTGAAATGGTATTGACAACTTTTGTATGGACAGGAGATGGGGGTTTGTTCTGTTTTACCTGATCTCGGCGTTCCATGGTGGCTTTTGCCCGTTCCGAGATGATGTCACGTAGGAGCCCCTGTGAGAGCAGCCTAGCGACCTCCTTTCGCAGGGCGATGCACTCGTCGGTCGAATGACCGTGGTCGCCGTGGAATTCGCACCATCGACTCATGTCCTTCTTGACGTCCGGTCGGTCGCTCTTTCGGGGCCATCTTACGTCTTTTCCATACTTGTCGAAACTCTTGACAAGCTCCGACACGGAAACGTTGAAGTTATAAGACTGGACCCTAGGAGGCAACGCAGAGCCGTCTCTCCATTCCTGTGACCTGTCTTGGAAAGCATTTACCTGGTTTGGTTCGTTTCGATTACGAGAATAGGGATGTGGACGTCTGTCTCGACGGTTATCGGAGGAATGTTTACGATCGGATGGATCGGGTCTGCGGGAGGCTTTACGCGACTCACGGTCCTCTTCCAGTCTTACCTCGGCCATAGTTTTGGCCTGAACATCTTCAAAACTTTTGCACGGGTACTTGGTAATTTCGTCGTAGAGATTGCTATCTTTGACCAAGCCTTGTCGGAAGGCTTCGATAGACGTTGTGACGTCGCAGTGGGGGATTCCCACTTTCTCTTTGTTGTACATGTTGAGATAATTCCGGAGAGGTTCATTGTACCTTTGTGTGACTCGGTAGAGGTCACTCGATTGTTTCTCATGCTTCCGACTACTGGCGAACTGACTCTTAAAAGAGTTAACCAGATCCGCGAATGATGTGATCGTTCCCTGAGGCAAACGCATAAACCAAGTTAGTGCGGGGCCCGCAAGGGTCATGCCAAAGCTTTTGCACATGACAGCCTCGCGGCTCTCCCTTGAAACAGATGCACCCATTAGTTTTTGTTTATAGAGAGAGATATGGTCATCTGGATCGGTGGTGTCGTCGAATGTCGCCATGTTGGGGAGATGGAACTTCTTGGGGATCTCGGCTCTTGCGATTTCTTCGACGAACGGGGATTCTTCGAATCCGCCGGACGCTTCTCTCTCGATCGGTTGCGGGACTCCTGGGAGCCTGTTGAAGCGATCATCGATCATCTTCATGTGTCGATTGAGCGTTTGCTGGAAAAGAGCCATGACATCTGGCGGATTGGCAACCTGTGTTTCGTCGATTCGGGCCCCGGCAGACCCGATCGGTGTAGAAAAGGTGACATGGTTAGTCAAAAATGGACTAGCGAAAGGAGTTCGAGACGTACCCTCAGTGTGTCCGGGACTTCGTACGCTTGGAGGCGTTGGTTCGATACTGTCCATGTCGAGGCATGTTCGGATGCCGCCGTGGATGGGCGCGTTCCTAGATCCTGAAGCCACTGATTGTACCTGTGACTTAAGAGACTCATTCTCACGGGTTAGTTGCACAATCTCGGCTTCGGATTGGGTCGACAAAGCGGCTAGGGCTTCGGTTTTCTGACGTTGCTGGGCTAGTTCCTCTTGAAGGGCGGCCATTTTTTGAGAGAGTTCTTGGAACTGGGTTGGGGTAGGATTTTCGGTTGGGTTTTTTGTAGTTTGGGTTTCGTCTTCGAGACGTAGTTCTTGATTGTCAGTAGGAGGGTCAATAGTCATGGTTGGAAGGTTTCGGAAGGGTGATCGGCAAGTTGCCCCACGGTGGGCGCCAAATTGTTTTGGGGCGAAAAGATCGGACGACCTAAATCGCCTTAGACGGGGTAACTAGTCGATCGGGTGATAGAAAACAATCCAAACCAAACCAAAAATAGATAAACACAGAATAAATGTATAATAGCGTGATGATCTTTATAGATGTCGTGGGAATCAGACTGAATCGTGATACAACTTATCGTAATAAAACCAAAGATCAAGTGGGACTCGACCAACGACTTGTGAGTGGCGACCGGCAGGGATCTAGCGTAAGCAGCCGTTAGAGAGCTAGGTGGAGAGCGAGAGTGCTATTCTGGTGAGTTGTTTTTTTCCGAACGCTTGTGCCGTGTGTAATCGTGTAGTCTCCTTCTTCTCTTCCTCGTCGTCCTGATATGGTAAGTCTTTTACTCTGATGACCGTTTATGCTTCGGCCGAATATTCCATCTTCAATGCTCGGAGTGATGGTGAAGATTGCGCCATTAAATCTCTGCGTTTATGGTGGTTTGAAGGCAGTGGCCGTTGCGTGATCTGGCATTTAATGCTTGGCGAGATCCTCGTGATCCTGTCGGAAGGCATTCGACCAGAGACGTCTCGTCGGATCCTCTGGGCTTTCTTCTTCGATCTTCCGATTGGCAATGGGCTTGGGCTCGACCGATTTGACCCATCTTCTCTGGAGAATCCAGGCCCAACAATCGTCTTCGACCTGTAGCTGTTCGACCTCCTTAGTGGCTTATTGTTCTAGTGTCGGGCTAAAATCGGCCAGAAAGTCGGCTAAAGCTTGAGATTTGATTGTTGTCCTTGGTTCGTACTCGATGTCAAATCCGCTGAGGTGTATGGCCCACTTGGCCATTCGTCCTGTAAATTATGGTTTCCTCATGATTGCTTTCATGGGATGGTTAGTTCTCACAATAATAGCATGTGATTCGAAATAGGGTCGTAATTTATTTGAAGCCATAACCAATGCTAAGACTAATTTTTCAAGTGATGTGTACCTGGTTTCCGCTGGAAGTAGGGAGCGACTTACATAGTAGACTGGTGATTGTTTGCCATCTTCCTCTCTTGTAAGGACTGCATTGACGGATGATTCTGATACGGGTAGGTACAACGACAATGGTTCGTCGTCTTTTGGTTTAGCCAATAGGAGTGGGCTTGCTAGATACGTCTTTAGATCTTGGAAGGCTTGCTCGTGTGTGGTTGTCCAGTCGAATGATTTGTTTTTCTTCAAAGCTTCGTAGAAGAGCTTGCACTTATCCGATGACTTGGATATGAATCTGTTTAGTGCCGCTATCCGTCCTGTTAATTTCTAGACGTCTTTGACGCATTGAGGGGACCTGAGGTTGACAATGGCCTTGATCTGGTCGGGACTAGCTTCTATCCCTCTTTGAGTGACCATGTATCCCAAAACTTTCCCTGAAGACACTCTGAAAGAACACTTAGTCGGATTCAATTTCATGTTATATCTTTTTAGTACCTCGAAGGCTTCTTTCAAGTGTTCAATGTGGTCCCCGGCTTTTTTGAACTTGACGAGCATATCATCGATGTAGACTTCCATGGTATCTCCGATCTGATATTTGAACATCTTGTTCACCATCCTTTGGTATGTGGCCCCTGCATTTTTTAGTCCAAAGGGCATCACTTTGTAACAATACGTACCTTAGCTTGTTATGAAAACCGTTTTTTCTTGGTCGTCAGGGTCCATGAGGATCTGATTGTATCCATTAAACGCGTCCATGAATGTCAGCATTTCGTGTCCCGCAGTCGCATCAACCATGGCGTCGATATGTGGTAGGGGAAAGGAGTCTTTTGGGCAGGCTTTGTTTAAGTCTGTGAAGTCAATGCATACTCTCCATTTCCCGTTCTTCTTTTGAACCACCACGACGTTTGCTAACTAGTCTGGGTACTTGACTTCCTTGATTTTACCTGTCTCAAGCAAATTTTTTACCTCATCGTCTACAATTTTGTTGCGTTCTGGTGCGAACTTTCTCCTCTTTTGCTTGACCGGAGGATGTGTGGGATCTACATTCAATTTGTGAGTAATAATATCTGGGGAGATTCCCACAATGTCTTTGTGTGACCAAGCAAAACAGTCAGAGTGGGATCGTAAAAAAGAAATTAAATCCGTTCTGGTCGAATCGTTTAGATCTGATCCGACCTTTACCGTCTGTGTTGGCTTTGAAGGGTCCAGCTCGATCTCGTCGAGTTGTTCCATTTCTGGTTCGACGTATCGTGTGGTTCCTTCGTCATACTGTGATTGTTATGCGGAGGTTTTGTCGACTGCCCCTTTCATTGAAGTGACATAGCATTCCTTGGCGGCTCGCTGGTCGCCTTTTATTTCCTGTACCCTCCACTTAGTAGGAAATTTTATTGTCTGGTGGTAAGTGGAAGGTACAGCTTTTATGGAGTGGATCTAGGGTCTGCCAAGGATCGCATTGTATGGAGATGGGCAGTCGAGTATTAAGAACTTTATTTGTTGGTTGACTCTACCTACGTACGCTATTAACACGATTTTGCCTTGGGTATACTTAACTTCCCCACTGAACCCGACCAATGGGGTGGAGTTTCTGGTTAAGTCGTCCTCACTTAAACCTATACCCTTTAAGGCGTCCAGTGTCAACAAGTTGGTGGAGCTACCTGTGTCGATTAGTACACGACGGATAAGGCAATTACTAATTGAAAGTGAGATTACCAGACCGTCATGATGATCGCCTAATTCTCGAGCCTCTGAATCATCGAAGGTGATGGCTGGAGCATCGGAGATCTGTAACTGTCTTGCTTCTGCTTGGAAAGGTTTGTTGCCTTTGCTTTCTCGAGCATGTCTCTTGACGGCCGAGTATGTGTTTCCACACACATCCGACCCTCCTGAAATGGTGTTAACAATTTTAGTAGGAACCGGGGAGGATGGTTTGTCGAACGTTACCTGATCCCTTCAATCAAGGGTCGCTTTGGCCCTGTCTGAGATGACGTCGCATAATAGCCCCTGTGCAAGGAGTCTTGCGACTTCTTTACGAAGGGCTATGCATTCATCCGTCGAGTGTCCGTGGTCTCCGTGGAACTCGCACCACCAGTTCATGTCCTTCTTTGTTCCTGTCATAAGAGTTATTTACCTGACTGGGATCGTTTCGCCCCTTGGGATATGGCTGGGGTCGTCGATCGCATCGATAATCCGAAGAGGCCTTTCGGTCGACTCGGTCGGTACTCTTGTTTGCTTTGGAGGGTTCTTCGTCTTCTTCGTGTCTTACTTGTGCCATGGTCTTAGCTTGACCGTCCTCGAAGCTTCGGCACGGATACTTGGTCAGTTCGCGATAGAGCTCACTACCCCTGACTAAGCCCCGACAAAACGCTTCGATTGATGTTGGAACGTCGCAGTGTGGGATTGCGACCTTCTCCTTGTTGTACCTGTTAAGATAATCTCTTAGAGGTTCGCCATACCTTTGCACGATCCTATACAGATCGCTTGATTGTTTTTCCAATCGTCGACTGCTACCGAATTGGATTTTGAATGAGTTGACCAGGTCGGCGAAGGAAGCGATGGAACCATGTGGTAAATGCATAAGCCAAGTTAGTGCAGGTCCCGCGAGGGTCGTGCCAAAGCGTTTGCACATGACTGCCTCACGGTTCCCTCTTGGGATTGAAATAGTCATTAATTTTTGCTTATAAATTGAAACATGGTCGTCGGGGTCCCCAGTCCCATCATAATTGGGCATGTTGGGGACGTGGAACTTCTTAGGATTTCGACGCGTGCGATCGCCTCCGTGAAAGGTGAATCCTCGTATCCATCGATCGCTTCTTTCTCAATTGGTTGAGGGACTCCCGGGATTCGCGCGATACGATCATCCAAGGCCTTCATGTGCTCGTTGATAGCCTGTTGTATGAGGGTCTGGAGGTCGGCTGGGGCCGTTACCTGTGGAAGGGTCGCTCGAGCATGTGGGGGCCCGGCTACAAAGTTTGGCACATTAGTCGTAGTGAAAGTGACTGGGGGAGTTTGGAACATACCAGGAGGTAGGGAGGCGTTAGTTGTCGTCGCATGAGTTACATCTATCCCGTCCAGGTCGAGTCGGGTAGATAGTCCTTCAGTGTTGACCATACGCCTTGGACCTCCGGGGATTGACGCGTTCGAATGTACCTGAGATTTCAACAATTCGTTCTCATGGGTTAGTTGAGCAATTTCTGATTCAGATTGAGTACTTAGCGTTTCTGTTCTGGCACGTTGATGGGCCAGTTCTTCTTGGAGGACGTTCATGGCTTTCGCGATCTCTTGGATTTGCGAGTTCACGATCGGCTGGTTACTGGCGTCCTCTGCTTGGTTCGCGACTAGGGCATCGGCTTGAGCTTGATCTTCGACGAGGATTGTTGGATTTCCGATCTCGGACATGATGGGATGAATGTTGGATTTGATGATTGGATCGATTGATTGACTAGATGTCCTATGGTGGGCGCCAAATTGTTTTGGGGCGAAAAGATCGAACTGACATGGATCGTCTTAAAAAGGGCAACTAGGCAATTACAGAATTGATTATAACTGAATGATCCAAATCAAACAAAGAACTAAATGAAATAATATTTAACAGATAAAAAACCAAGCTTATCTCCCTCGAACAAGAGATTGATTGAGTAAGATGATTCAGGCGTCGGTCGCTTCAAAGTTGCAACAAAGGATCGAACTTAGAGTAATCGTCACAGAACTAGAGAATTGCAAATGATAGCTGTTGATATTGATAAAGATCTCGTGTCCTTGTTTTATTCACTAATCGAATATTTATACATAGATTACATGATCGTTCTAATTTAGCCGTTATTCCCCTTATTTTGTGGGAATCGTCGAACAAATTTCCGAGATACTTGCCAACGTCCCTCTCCTTTGGGTCGAGTCTGTTTTGCCTTTAACCGAGTTGGTCATCATCATCTTCTGGATCCACGGGCCAAGCGATTTGGGCTTCGAAATTCCTAGGCCCAACAACTTTTTAGTCTAAATGGTCAGAGAAATTCACTTTGATGAAAATTATTTACGAGCATAATTTTAAAAGATCTACTAACTTTGCTTTCTTTGCACCTACCAAAACCAATTACGCTACTACTTATACAAAGCCATGGCAGGGGAAATGTAGCAAATCCGTTTTTCTTGTAACGAGCCTCGGCGAAGCACAAGAGAAGAAGGGAAGAGGAGAAAAGACTAACCTCGGCAACGACCAGCTGTGAGGAGGAGGATGCTTCGACTTCGGCAACGAGCAACAGCTGTGAATCGGGGGATGGCCAGCTGAAGCTCGTTCGGTGAACAAGGCGCAACTGTGAGGAGGAGGATAACAGTTGTGAATCGGGGGCAACTCTCCAGCAAAATGCAAAGTATTTTGCTTTAGGTTAAAGTCATGTGAGGGACACATGTACCCCAAATCCCTAAAATTTCATATCCTTTTTAGTAATTTTACACCCCAATTTTATTACTTCAACCTTTAAAAATTTAGTTTACCGAACACTCTAAATTTCACTTCAGCTACCTAATTTTAGCTTCAACTCATACTTTCACTTCAACTATTACTTCCACTTTAACTTTCTATCTATCGAACAAACATTAATATTAAGAAATAACATTAAGTAAATTGCTTAAACTTCAATCAAATTCAAGTCATTTCAATTCCCACTTCATGTCTTCTAAACGGAGCCATACGATAAAACCTATCAATTATTTGAAATCATTTTTTCACATTCTAAACCCAAAAGAAAAAACAAAGTCAAGTCTTTACCACCTACTTTCCTCGTGGTCGGTCGATGAAGATTTCAAACCAAGTAACAAAAAACGTGCCAATAAAATAACTTTATTAATTAATATAGACCCAGCGTACAGATTACATGTGAAAATTTATCTCGATGTATGATACGATGATCAACTTATTGGGAAAAAATAACCTGACTGTTTAGGAGTAAAATAATAAATTAACCGTTCTTTTATATCCTTTGTAATTAAGACAGATATTTAGAATTATGGTCTAAAAAATATTATCTAGTACGTTATATATAAAAAATCAAATAATATAAACATATAAAAAGTAAAAATTAAATCAGAATTCTTTGCTTATATTCTTAGACATACGATTGAAAAATCTAAGAATTACAGAGCACATACTCATTTGTATAATAGGAGGACTTAAGTATATCGATTATAAAACTCGACTAAACAAGTTACAAATGCTTGAATTCAGCTTTTAATATTGTCAGATCTTCATTTCTTTTTTTGTAAAAGCTTATCAAAATTATACGGAAGAGCTATTTGCACTGTGTCAGTGGCGCACGGCACTCACTGCCGCACGACAGTGAGTGCCGGCCGGCGGTAGGTGCCGACGGAATTCGCGTGCCCTGGGCGCCGTGTGGAGGGAGTTCGATCTGGCGCCGTCGCGCGGTGGTGGTATTGGGAGTTCGATCTCGCCGGTGATAGTTTTAGGGTAGAATATTTGGTGGATTTCAATCAGAATTATTGTTGCGTCCATGAATGAATTACTTTCGGTGAATTTCAATCACAATTTTTCGGTGAATTTTAAGAACCCGACTCGACCTGAACCTGTAACACCCCCAAATTTTAACACATTTGAAAGCGTTACTGCCGATGACCCCGGACGTAAACCCCGAAGTCACCCCAGGCTTTTCCAACGACATAACTGTCTTAAACATAGTTACAATACTAAAATCATAACTTTTATTAAACCACATGGTCACGGAATTACACGATTCCAAAAACGACCCAAATACTTCAGAAATGCAACAACGGAAATCTTTTAAATACAAAACGACAAAACAAGTTGTCGAAAACAAAACACCGTCCATCCTCATAGTCGCTTCTAGCCTCCTCGGATCTGCATGTGCCGAAACAGACGGACGACACCCCCATGACGTTACAGAAATATAAAAATACAAGAGTTAGTCTAATGAATAGACTAAGCAAGGGCTTCACCAATAATTCACACAAACACATCACAAGCAGTTCCACATATCACAAATCACATCAAAATCTCAAGTCACATGATTACAGCATATCTCTTATATTAGCGTTGATTCTAGCAGAATATACAACCTAATATAATATCAGAATTTAATTATTTCAAATTAATTAAAAACCACTTGCCTGGAAAGACGAGCTCAAACAAAGCTTAAGAACGGGTCCCTGAGTCCAAAATGGGGACAGATCTAGAATAAAAATCCCTAGGAAACGACCCATAACACGATCCTAACTTAGATCAAATATCCTCATAAATGAATCTAAAAGAATAGGAAAAGAATCCAAAGAATCGAGCCAAACCTCAAGCCAAAACTCCAAAACAACCCTTCTCGGACAGCCTTGCCGCGGGTGCGGTGGAGGCCTGGCGCCGGGTGCGGTGGTCGAACAGTGGCCAGCTCCAAGAACACAGCCATGGCGGGAGAAAAATACCCACCTCGATTCAAGCTTCGTCTTGCATTCGAATTGATCACAAAGCACCTCTAAGCTTCACCTAACACCTTGGCAACCTTCTCCAACCCACGAAGCCTCTCGATTCAAGCCCAAAACCGAGCGAAAATGGAGGAAAAACAGAGGAGAAAAGGAGAAGATGAAGTGAGAAAGAAAGGGTTCGATTTCACCCCTTTTATAGCCCAAATCCGAGCTCCATCTGAGGGGACAAGGGAACAAGGCCAAAGCCACTTGGAAGCCCACTTGGCTGCCCCAAAAATATCCCATCCGAGCCACTTGCGCGAGGAAGACGACCGCCTCTGTTTTCTGGCCTTGCCGCGGGTGCGGTGGCGCCTGGCGCCGGGTGCGGTCACGGCCAAAAATCGTGCTTCTTATCCGAACTCAACTTGGGTTAATTTCCTTAAACCCGGGTTAAATATATTCGTACACCATCTAGCACAAACATCTCAAGCAATTACCTCGCACAATTACCGTGCACAAATATCTTATATAAATACCGTGCACAAATATCTTATATAAATATCTTGCACAAATACTTTACATAATTATCCTGCATATATTTGTGACACTCCAGGCCAAGCTAACACAGCTACCAAGCCACCCACCCATCTTACATGATGCCGGTACTGGTGCCCGCTTGAGTCCACAATTATCCTACACGAATATCTTATATAAATATTTTACAATAATATCTTATATAATTATTTTGCAACAATATCTCATACAATTATTTTGCAACAATAACTCATACGAGTAAAGCTCAAAAATACCAAAAATTTTCTTACCAAATAAATGAGGGGTATTACAGAACCTGACTCGATATTTTTTAAGACTCGATATAATTTTAAAATTCAATATTTTTTAAATATCGAAGAAGAACCCGACTCGACCTAAACCCGACTCGAACTCAACCCAAAAATTTATACGACTCGATCGATCCACCGCCGGCCACCTCCGACATTTACCACCGGCTACCGCCACACGCCTACAGATGTGTGTCGGTAGCCGCGCGCCTACAGGTGTGTGTCAGTGGCACCGTGGCCCGATGCAAATAGTATTTTCCATACTGTATATCTAAACTCATCAAGGAGTATATTGAATAGCTATATATAAGTCATTTTTCGATCTTATTTAGGTATGCGTGCAATTTGAGGAGATCTAAACACGGAATAACCGTCACGAGGCTAATGATATAAGGAGTGTTTGGTAAGTAAGGTTGGATATGGGTTGAGGTGGGTTGATAAATTTAAGTTTATATTTTATTTATTTAAAAGATTTTGAGTATAATTTTTTAATTTCTAATCACTCTATTTTCCGGAGGTTTGAGTGGATATGAGAATTGAAGAAGGGTTTGCAGGCTAAATGTCATTTTTAACAATAAAACAAAAGTTTTTGTAAGTGTGTCTATGGACACACTCTAAAAATTCCATTTTTAATAATATTTTGTTTAACTATTAGTTTAATTTTTTTTATTAAAAATTTATCTGTTATCTTTTAAGGAATATTTTTTTTTAAAAAAAATATTTTAACTTGTTAGCATGTCCCATGAACACACTAGAAAATCGTAAAACAAACACTCGATTAAAATCGGGCCAGACCGGAAATTTGGACCGAATCGGACTGGTTCTAACCGGTTCGGTCTCCGGTCCAGAAATTTAGGATTTCTGGGTCCGGTCCGGGCTAAATAACGGTCCAGTCTTGCCCTGTTTATTAAAAAAACCTATAATTTTATGTGTCACACATAAAGGATATAAACCGATTTGAGATTTTTTTAGATTTGAGGTTTAGGATTTGAGTTTAGGGTAAATTATATTTAAGAGTAAATTATATTTATATTGAAGGGGGTTTTTCATTTTTCTCTAGTGCAAGGATATAAACCAGTCCGAATCTGACCGATCCGGACCCGATCCGATCTTCGGTCCATCATTTTTCAAGTTTCGGATTACGATCCGGTTCGGGTCGGTCCGGATTTAGACTGATACTCAACCCTACCTAAAAGTATAACTATAAGATATAGGCACCGGCTAGTACCAAACCGGTGGACACATTTCAAAGCGTTTCCTTAAGGTGTCGGTAAAGGTTGAAAGGGCATATTAATTGTATCTTGATTCGATGCCACTTCAAGTCACATTTAAAGTTCTAACTCTATCATATACCTTTCCTCGCGCCTTCTTCAATATAATTCCATGCGCGTATTCCCTTATCCATTACAAGGTTAGTTAAGTACGTACGTACCAGTACCACCAGGAGTATATGAATCTTCTGTTGTTGTCTTCGTCTCAGCAGATTAACTCACGTCTAAATTTTAAACGTGGGTTTAAAAGTGAAAAATATTAGATATATATGAACAGACCCGTATATGCAAACATAAAAATGTTGTATATGTTTACATTTTCATTGAAATGTGTATACTTTATATTACGTGTACATATGCTTTGTACTATATATTAATCTAATTAATGAAAATTTATGTGTGCATGTGCATGTATTACGGATATATTATCTTTATGTTTGTTATAGATGTCTTATAAATATTATTCTATCTTTACTTATCCTCCCAAGTCATGTAATTATGTATATATAATGATGCACAATCAATGAGAAAGGGAGAAATCTTTTCCCACAAATTATTCTTCTAAAATCTTATCATGGTATCGGAGCCTATCCACTAAAAGATCCATGTTTTTCTACCCTACCTGCCGTCGTTTCCCTGTACGACCGCCTACCACCGACTTCCGCTACCGTTCGGTTGCTCTTCCCGCCGTCGACAATGACGACCGACAAGACAGTCGCCGCTCCTGCAGTCAATTCTCCCTACTATCTTCATCCTTCGGATCATCCGGGTCTTACAATCTGCCCGGTTGTTCTGAAAGGTGATAACTATGAGGAATGGGTCGTCGATATGCGCAACTCTTTCCGGGCAAAACGCAAACTTGGTTTTATTGATGGAACCATTAAGAAGCCTGCTGCTGATTCTGTTGATCTGGACGACTGGTATAATGCCAATTCTATGCTAGTCGGCGGGACCATTCAAACGATCGAGCCTTCACTTCGCTCGTCGGTCACCTACCTCGAATCCGTCTACGATCTGTGGGAGGATCTGCGTCACCGCTTTTCTGTTGGAAACGAGCCGTAGATTCTTCAGCTTCGTTCAGATATCTCTAACTGCCGTCAAAACGGTCGTTCTGTTGCTGCTTACTATGGCGCCCTGAAGAAGTTTTGGGATGAGTTGAGCACTCATGCCCCTGTCAGGGCGTGTTCTTGTGGCTCCTACAAGTGCGATATGCACGCCCTTCTAGTTCAGGATCGTGATACTGAACGTGTTCATCGATTCTTGCTTGATCTTGATGCCAGCTTTGCTACTCTACGCTCCAACCTGATGGCTCTTGATCCTCTTCCTCCTATCTCGCGCGTCTATTCGATGGCCATTCAAGAGGAGCTCCAATGCATTGTCATCCGCGATCGAGAACCCGCGACTGACCACGCAGCCTTTGCTGCGCGATCTGGTTCTTCACAGCCAATGCGTTCCGCGCCCAACTCAACCTTGAGCCCTTATGTTGATCGCAAATCACTTTTCTGCACCAAATGCAACCGCACCGGCCATGACCTCGCTTCATGTTTCAAGATCATCGGTATCCGGATTGGTACCCTAGAGGTCGTGGTGCGGGATGTGGAGATTCCACCGCTGCCGACCGTGGGCGAGGCACCGCTCCTGGTGATGGGTTCGGCCGTGGCCGTGGTGTTGGTGGCGCCGCCAACGCTATCCAGCTGCATGGGGTCGCTGCCTCCAGTCCGTCCTCTATCACTGATCACGACAAGCATGTGATCGGGTCTGCTTTGTCTCCTACGCAGTGGAATTCTGTTCTGCAAATGTCCAATTCTCTGCAAGCTAATCCTGTCGATAGTAATGCCTCTACTACTAGTACGTCGCTTTCTCAATGGATTCTTGACACATGTGCTTCCTATCATATGACAGGGCCTCTGCTTTGCTCCGAGACTTGAGACACACGTCCCCTATTACTATATTGTTGCCTGATGGCACTTATTCCACCGCTACTCAACAAGGAACCATGGTGTTGGGCACTCTGCACGTGCCACGTGTTCTTCTTCTTCTGAATTTAACCTGTAATCTATTGTCTATTGCTCAGTTGACTCGTGATTTGCAGTTGTGACTGACCATTTATGTGTCTTACAAGATTACATTTCGAGGACATTGATTGGTGTGGGTGAGCAATGAGGAGGGGTCTATTGGCTTCGGGCACTTGGCACTCAGCAACGCGCTTGTCACACTTCTGTTGCCGCGTCGTCCGGTCTTTGGCATCAACGCTTTGGTCATCCAGCTAGTTTTGTTTTATCTAGTTTGCCTTTTGATATTAGTAGTTACATTCATACGTCTAAGGATGTTCCTTGTGACATTTGTTTTAAAGCAAAGCAGACACGTTCTAGCTTTCCTATTAGTCTTAATAAAGCAACACGTTTATTTGATTTAATCCATTGTGATGTTTGGGGTCCCTACAAGACTCGCTCAACTACTGGTGCCTCATATTTCTTGACTATTGTTGATGACTGCTCTCGTGTTTTCTGGGTCTACTTGTTGAAAGACAAAACTGAGGCTGCAATTTCTCTAAAGAATTTATGTGCTATGATCCAGACTCAGTTCCACAAGACTGTCAAGTGTGTGCGTGCCGACAATGGCACATAATTTCTTCCACTGAGGCCGTATTTCCAAGAGTAGGGTGTCTTGTTTGAAACTTCTTGTGTCTACACTCCTCAGCAAAATGGGAGGGTTGAACGCAAACATAGGCATATACTCAATGTTGCTCGGACCCTGCGATTTCAGGCACATCTCCTTGTCTCATTTTGGGGTGAGTGTTGATGCGAACAACCCCTGAAGTGTTGTCTGCAACGCAGGATCTTTGATTTCTCAAGCTTGAATTTGATTCATTCTCTTCCGTAGCCAAAGTGATGGCTTTCTCAAACGCGTTCAAAGTGATGAACGAAAGGATCAAAGAGATGATCACAAACACCGAAGAGACGATGAACAATTGTTCGAAGCGATGAGCTACGGGATAGACGATCCGTGGGATCGAAGAGTTGACGTTAGAACTCAAGGGAATGAGCGTACTCAACTTTACTACTCAAATTCAACGTGATTTTATTAATGATATAAGTAGTGTTTATATAACACAATTTCGTGGCTTATAGCCTTGCAAAAGAAGAAAACTACCTAATGCGAAAGATAAGGAAACTAGATAAAAGATAAGATCTTGCTAAAAAAGCAATTAGGAAACCAAACAATCTTGGATCCTAATTCTTCTTATCTGATCCTAAAGAAATAATAAACTAAATAAAAATGATGGAAATAATAAAAAATCAAACAAGGAAAAACGGATTAAACTATATCTAATATAACCTAATTAAGGAAAGTGAATAAATCCCATTAGAAATTGCACAACTCTCAGTAAAACTCGATTTTGACCATCTTCTTGTTGGAATCTTGAATCGACGTAAACTATGAAGTTATAGATCTTTGAATCAGTTTTCCAACGCATCTTGAATCATCACGAGATCAATTTTCTAGCCACAGTTATGGCCGTTTTACCGAAGACTGTCCAGAGCCAAATCGCCAGTAACAATTCCGCGGTCGCGGCTATGGCTTCCGCGGTCGCGGAAAACCTTCTGTACTCCTTGAGCCTCTTCCTTGGAGGCCTTTGATTAATCCTCTCATGCATGTTGCTATCAAGTGTGTCCTTGTTGCATGCTATCTCATCAACCGCACTCCTTCTATAGTTCTCAATGGCAAGTCACCTTATGAGATCCTACAGGGCAAGGTCCCCACCTACAACTATTTCCGGGTTTTTGGTTGCTTGTGCTTCGCATCCAAAATTCCTAGAGATAGAGACAAGTTTGCTGCCAGGAGCAGGAAGTGCATCTTTATTGGCTATCCTCCAGGCAAAAAGGGATGGCGCCTATTTGATCTTGAATCTGGCGATATTTTTATTAGTCGGGACGTCGTGTTTTTGAGACACAATTCCCATTTGCATCTGCTGACGACGACCGCTGTTGACATTCACCCGACCACGTATGACCCGGTGGTCGAGCCCACTGTAGCTCCTTCGACTGGTTTCGACGACAGGGGGAGTTCCTCGCCTCCTGCTCTGCCTTCTCCGTCGTCGCAACCCTTTGCGGCCTCTACTTCTGCTTCTATTGCCTTACGTCAGAGCACACGCCCTCGTCAGTCATCTGTTATGCTTAAGGATTTTGTTTGCAATACTGTTTTGTCTATAGACCCCTCTTCTGCATCACACTCGCCTACATCATCATCGTCCTCAGGTAATCCTTACCCTATAACAGCTTACGTTTCTTGTGCTAAAATTTCTGCTCTACATACTCGTTTTCTAGCAGCTATTACAGCCGACCGTGAGCCCTCTTCCTTTGTTGAAGCAAGTTGGTCTGCAGCCTAGCACGTTGCCATGCAGGCTGAAATTGACGCTCTTGAGCGTAACCAGACGTTGATAATTACTTACCTTCCCCAGGGCAAGACTCCTATTGGGTTCAAGTGGGTATTTCGCATCAAGTATCGTTCGGATGGGTCTATTGAGAGGCACAAGGCTCGTCTAGTTGTTCTTGGTAATCGTCAGGTGGAGGGTGTTGACTTCACTGAAACGTTTGCCCCGGTTGCCAAGCTAGCTTCAGTTCGTGTATTCTTGTCTGTAGCCGCTATTAAGGGGTTGCATCTTCATCAAATGGATGTCCACAATGCATTTCTCCATTGTGATCTGGATGAGGAAGTATACATGAAACTTCCACCCGGCTTCCTTAATGCTACCGCGGACAAGGTTTGCCGCCTGCAGAAGTCCCTCTATGGCTTACGGCAAGCTCCTTGCAATTGGTTCGCAAAGCTTGCGCGCTCATGCCCTGCACCTATTCGGTTTTCAACAGAGCATAGCAGACTACTCCATGTTCACTCTGCAACGTTCGACAGCTGTTGTGCATGTCCTGGTGTACGTCGACGACCTCATAATTGCAGGCAATGATATCTCTATTATTGATCGGTTCAAGCAATATTTGGGTTCCTTGTAACACCCCCAATTTATACCGGAGATATTACATGCCAGTGACCTCAGACTTTACCGTCCAAAGTCACTCCAGGCTTTTCCAGAACAGTTAAGCTTAAAAACATAACATAATTACATATTAATTGAAAGATTAAACAACGGAAGACTTTAAATTACACAGCGGAAGACTTTAAAGAGCCAACTTATAACATGGCTAAATTATGAAGATACATTGAAGTAACACTTTAACAATCTTAAAACACTTAACAGCTTAAAACACTGACTTTTAAATCTTCGTCTGCAAGCTTCTTATCCTTCAATAGGTTACTTAAACTCCGGGAATCAACTCCTGATGTGCCGAAACGGACGGACGGCACCAACCATGATGATACAGATAACAAAAATACAGCGGGTTAGTCTACTGAATGGACTAGCAAGGGCACAAAGCAGAGTGGTTCGAGTGATCGTGACCGTTTACTATCATTGTCCCTCGAATAATAACCGAAGGAACGATATATAACCTGACACTTTCACGGAATGATTTAACAATTAAGATATGCACTGAATAGAAGACTCCAACTGAAATGAGCCTTATAGGAAATTATGACAACTGCTAGGGAACATTAAAGTTACACACACCAATGATTTAAAAGTTGACTGAGATGCTTCAGTTTACAACCAACCTCATCGCATACAGCGAATCCAGATTGAAAAGAGAACGTACTATGATCAAAGTCGAGACGAGTTTTCCTAGCTGCACTATAACTTAGCTGCACTACTCGCCATGGGTTTATTAATCATGTGCACTCGGGCACATATCTTATTTAATTACAAAACACACATCACTGAAACACGTTAATATTATTAAGAGCGACAACAAGGCTTAAATCTTAAGGCGACCATTACGTCAACCCAAATTAAAACACACACAACACACACGCGGGACTTAACATTATTATGCCGAGTAACAACGGCATTATTATTACACCGGGTGACCTTACGTTCACCCTGATTGCACTATTACAGTGCTTACACTTATTAATTATGTGCTTAACTGCACTTATCTTATTAAATTACAACACACACACACACTGTTGAAGCTTTTAATATTATTCCGAGAACACGGAAGTTATTATTACACCGGGTGACCTTATGTTCACCCTGATTGCACTGCCACAGTGCTTACACTTTAATTTACAGGGTGACAGTCGCGACAACCCCAATGCACTAGCTAAGTGCTTAATACACAGGATTGCAATTAAGCTCATCCAATGGCGCTTGTAAGGCGCTTAAACACTTCAAATCCTTAACGGTGGATAAGAAGCATAGGTCATGACCCTTAAATTATTCGGAATTAATCCGAGGAATATTATGATTTAAAGAAACGACAAATCCTTACTTGGATTAGCGTTCCTACGAATATTAAGTTATAAAGAAACGACTAACCCTTACTTGGATTAGCGTTCCTACGAACACTCGTGTTAACTAAACAGTCTAACACAACAATTAATCACATTAAAGCCATCCAGGCAATCAACTTAAACATAGAGATAATAGAAACGGCTAATCCTTACTTGGATTAGTTTTCCTATTAACACACATGCTATTCTAGCATTAAGATTAATTTCACAACAATACCATTACGGTAATTATCACATATAATAGCGTTGTTCTAACAGATATACAACCTATTATAACATTACTTTAATCACGTTTATTTATGAACTTAGTTCCCAAACGAAACAACAGTTCAATCCAATTTAATTAACAATTAAACAATTGATAATTAAATAAACATGGAATGATTAAGCAAGAGCGAACCGCCACTTGCCTTAGTTCGCAGATCTGGAATAGAGCAGAGACAATGGGATTCCGGGCTCGACACAGGTATAGCTCCGACAGCACAACGACCTTCGAGTCGACCCATAAGGAAACCCTAAGTTAGATCCGACATAAACTAGTACGAATCTAAGGAAAGACGAAAGAAATCGAAAGGAACGATGCCACAACGACGACCACCAAGACCAAGCCAACAAAGAGGCTTCTGGCCACTGGCGGCGGTCGCCGTGTTCATCACGACGGGCGCCGTGTTCATCACGGCGGTCGCCGCCACGAACACGGCGGTCGCCGTGAAGAACGGCGGCCAACAGAACGGTGAGAAAACTCACCAAAACACACACGAGGGTCACTCCTTTGGCCTGGCTTTGGGTTCAGACCTCCACTAAGCTTCCAAAGGGACCTCTAGGCTTCAGGAAAACACACCAAACAACACCGGCGATTGCTCCAAAGAACTCCGGTGAGGGCAAGCTTTTCCGGCGAGAGAGATTCTGAGATGGAGCTTCTGATTTTAGCTCGAATCCGACCCCCAAGCCTCTCCTTTTATAGCCACAGACCGAGGGAGCACAATGATGGCTAGGAGGGCGTCGTGGCGGGGCTAAAACGGAGACGTCAGACGTTCGCCGGCGACCTTCGGGCAAGGACCTCCGGACAACATCAATGGCGGGCGCCGTCATAACTGCGGCGGGCGCCGCCATCAATGCGGCGGGCGCCGCCATCAATGCGGTGGGCGCCGCCATAGACCTGGCGTCCCCAGCTAGGAGGAGACTCGGCTGCTCCTCGAGCCTTGCGACGGCGGGCGCCGCCATGCCCACGGCGGGCGCTGCCCCTTGGCTCGGCCACTTCCTTTGCTCTTATACGAAACGATGTTAACCCGGGATAAAATTATCGTACGCGAACGAGTAATTAACATCCAAAGTACGTCGTCTGTATTTTATTTCACTGAGAAAAATAATACAGAGATATAGCACATTACAGAATGTCTTAAACTCTCTGTATTAAATCCGACGTACAAAATGGGTGTTCGGGAAAATTCCGAAAATTCCCAAAATAACCTTATAAAATACGGGGTATCACATCACCTCCCCCTTAAAATAAGTTTCGACCCCAAAACTTGCATTAAGCCAATGAGGATACTACATCAACACCAATCTTACCACCTGGATCCAACATCCTTATTCACTTCATCCTTGAAATGGATCACAAGAGATATTATTCTTAATTCCTTAGGATATCATTCTGAAAATGATTCATCTGCCTCAAAGCTTATGGCACAAACTCACGCATGAGAGATAGCTCCTGATCTCTCTGAACAAAACTCTACAAGCTCATTCCCTTTCCTTAAGAAATCTCGGAAGAACTCAGCGTATGAGATAACGCTTACCACAGTACTCCTTAGATGCATAGACAATTCTCTTTACGGAATCTTTAATACATCGGGATCATCAACATATCCCATCCTTAACTACAACCTTTCCTATCAACATGACCGCTCCACAACTTAATCTTCCTCAAAGAGTTGTATCCGTTCTTATAGATGACATACTCTATGTATGAAGAAGAATCTTAGGAGTGGATTTAGATTTAAACAACAGAGTCGACCTTGGGATTAACCACAAGGGATGAACATCTAAGTTGTCCACAAAACTCCACCACCATAAGTCCGACAGTCCTTATCCTTACTTGGCATAAGCTGTTCTCGACACTTACAGGGTTTCGTATGAACAACTAATTCGCAATGATAACACATTCTGAAATTTTCCAAAGCACGGAAACACTTCATTAACATCCAAACATTACATTAATTGACAAAAGTCGATCAGGCAGATCTTAATACCACAGAGATTACCGACACACGTCGTTACTCCTTAATCTTAAAGAAAGTCTTAACACAAATACAACTTAATGGATCAGGGTTCTTCTCCATTGGCTTGGCTCATTACAAAGAGTCGTTGCCCTTGGCCTGAAGACCCCATAGGCGCTTTGCCTTTATTACGAGCCATAGATTGCTCAGGAGCAGATACCACTGGCCTTGGGTTCTGCCCACCTCCAACATTTGACGCTTGGTAAGACTGTATTGGTCCTTGACCCTTCAGTCTGCAGTACATTTTTATGTGGCCTTCCCTTCCACAATTATGACACATCCTCTTGTCCTTTTGGCAAACAAAACTTTTATGTCCCACTTCACCACAATTGTGGCACTGAATTGCTCCGCCGCTCCAACCTGAGCCTCTAGCAGAGTTTGACTGAGTTGTCTTGGTCTTAGCGCGACCCGACTTCTCAAACTTGGTAGGCGATGTCGGTCGTTTGAATGAACCAACATGGCGATCCTGTTGCCCACCCTTTCCCTTAACTTGCTTCTCCCTCTTAAGGGCAGACTCCTCCAATGTGACTTCCGTCTTGTAGGCTGCATCCACATATTGTTCTAACGTAGAACAACCATGACGCAACATTAGAGGCTTGATCTCTGGATTCATCCATCCATGGAAGTACCAGATCTTTTGCTCCTCGATTGACACCTCAGGTCCAGCGTACTGCATCAAGTGATTGAACTTAGCTGCGAGCTCAGTCACCTTTAACCCATCAGTCTGCGGGTACATAAATTCCTTATGCTTCTCCTCCATCATGGCTCGGGAAAAGAAACGATCGGTCATCTTGGTTTTGAACATGCTCCAATTCAGCTCGGGATGGTCAGCCAGACCGGTGCTTTCCCACCATTCGCTAGCCACATCCTTGAGTTGAAGAGAGGCGATGTGCACTTTTCTAGCCTCAGTGCAATTAATGTTCCGGAGCAACCGTTCCATATGTGAGAACCAATAGGTCACCATGACCGGTTCTCCAGTACCATCATAGCTGTCAGGCCTCATTGAACTCACGGCTTTTAATGCTTGACCGTAAGTTCCTCTGTTCCTGCCAACATTGATCTGAGGTACTTGCTCCACTGACTCCTCGACTTCAGGAGTAGCTTGAGGAACTGGACCACCTTGTGCTTGTGGTGCAACTGGTCGCATAACATCCGTGATTGCCTGCATGAAAATTCCTCGAATTGCCTCCACTGCTGCAGCATCAAACAACATCGGAGCGTTGGCCTGAGCTTGGCCATTGCCTCCCTGGTTATTGTTGGAAGCAGCCTCACGCTCTTCCCCTTGATTAGCGGCGTTCCTCAGAATCAACCTTGGTTCAGCACCAGCATGGGCTGTGTTCCTTGTGTTCACCATCTTCTGGTGAATCATAACGTTACTTTAGAACTTATCCAACTTAATTTTGACAATATAGTCAAATACGTCATGGTGTAGATTATAGAGGTCCAAACTAATAACTTTATATTAGTCTGACTATCCTTCACTGTTAACTGCAAGAACGACCTTCTTCTGCTCACTAAAGACTGAGAACCTGGGAGAAATGTCAACCTTTAAATGACATCAATCCCGAGAATAGACAATATTCCTAAGAATGGATCTAAGGAATAAGTAACACTTGAAGCTTGCAGAAGTTTGAAACCACTTATTAACAATCTCACTTTCAAACTTCAACCCTTTAAACTTGCTTATAACACAACACTTTTATAAACCAATTATAAATAGCTTTCGAACTTCGAAACGCTAAATCACTTAAATTAAATCACCGAGTTACTTACAACTCTTAACATTGAAATTCTCAAAATTCCATTTTAATATAGAATAGGTTCGAAAACAGTTTCAAAATAAACTTTGGAAAATTCTCAAACCTAACAATAGGCCAAGAATTTTAAAACCATTGCTCTGATACCATAACTGTAACACCCCCAATTTATACCGGAGATATTACATGCCAATGACCTCGGACTTTACCGTCCAAAGTCACCCCAGGCTTTTCCAGAACAGTTAAGCTTAAAAACATAACATAATTACATATTAATTGAAAGATTAAACAGCGGAAGACTTTAAATTACACAGCGGAAGACTTCAAAGAGCCAACTTATAACATGGATAAATTATGAAGATACATTGAAGTAACACTTTAACAATCTTAAAACACTTAACAGCTTAAAACACTGACTTTTAAATCTTCGTCTGCAAGCTTCTTATCCTTTAATAGGTTACTTAAACTCCGAGAATCAACTCCTGATGTGCCGAAACGGACGGACGGCACCAACCATGATGATACAGATAACAAAAATACAGCGGGTTAGTCTACTGAATAGACTAGCAAGGGCACAAAGCAGAGTGGTTCGAGTGATCGTGACCGTTTACTATCATTGTCCCTCGAATAATAACCGAAGGAACGATATATAACCCGACACTTTCACGGAATGATTTAACAATTAAGATATGCACTGAATAGAAGACTCCAACTGAAATGAGCCTTATAGGATATTATGACAACTGCTAGGGAACATTAAAGTTACACACACCAATGATTTAAAAGTTGACTGAGATGCTTCAGTTTACAACCAACCTCATCGCATACAGCGAATCCAGATTGAAAAGAGAACGTACTATGATCAAAGTCGAGACGAGTTTTCCTAGCTGCACTATAACTTAGCTGCACTACTCGCCATGGGTTTATTAATCATGTGCACTCGGGCACATATCTTATTTAATTACAAAACACACATCACTGAAACACGTTAATGTTATTAAGAGCGACAACAAGGCTTAAATCTTAAGGCGACCATTACGTCAACCCAAATTAAAACACACACGCGGAACTTAACATTATTATGCCGAGTAACAACGGCGTTATTATTACACCGGGTGACCTTACGTTCACCCTGATTGCACTATTACAGTGCTTACACTTATTAATTATGTGCTTAACTGCACTTATCTTATTAAATTACAACACACACACATACTGTTGATGCTTTTAATATTATTCCGAGAACACGGAAGTTATTATTACACCGGGTGACCTTACGTTCACCCTGATTGCACTGCCACAGTGCTTACACTTTAATTTACAGGGTGACAGTCGCGACAACTCCAATGCACTAGCTAAGTGCTTAATACACAGGACTGCAATTAAACTCATCCAATGGCGCTTGCAAGGCGCTTAAACACTTCAAATCCTTAACGGTGGATAAGAAGCATAGGTCATGACCCTTAAATTATTCGGAATTAATCCGAGGAATATTATGATTTAAAGAAACGATAAATCCTTACTTGGATTAGCGTTCCTACGAACATTAAGTTATAAAGAAACGACTAACCCTTACTTGGATTAGCGTTCCTACGAACACTCGTGTTAACTAAACAGTCTAACACAGCAATTAATCACATTAAAGCCATCCAGGCAATCAACTTAAACATAGAGATAATAGAAACGGCTAATCCTTACTTGGATTAGTTTTCCTATTAACCCACATGCTATTCTAGCATTAAGATTAATTTCACAACAATATCATTACGGTAATTATCACATATAATAGCGTTGTTCTAACATATATACAACCTATTATAACATTACTTTAATCACATTTATTTATGAACTTAGTTCCCAAACGAAACAACAGTTCAATCCAATTTAATTAACAATTAAACAATTGATAATTAAATAAACATGGAATGATTAAGCAAGAGCGAACCGCCACTTGCCTTAGTCCGCAGATCTGGAACAGAGCAGAGACAACGGGATTTCGGGCTCGACACAGGTATAGCTCCGACAGCACAACGACCTTCGAGTCGACCCATAAGGAAACCCTAAGTTAGATCCGACATAAACTAGTACGAATCTAAGGAAAGACGAAAGAAATCGAAAGGAACGGTGCCACAATGACGACCACCAAGACCAAGCCAACAAAGAGGCTTCTGGCCACTGGCGGCGGTCGCCGTGTTCATCACGGCGGTCGCCGCCACGAACACGGCGGTCGCCGTGAAGAACGGCGGCCAACAGAACGATGAGAAAACTCACCAAAACACACACGAGGGTCACTCCTTTGGCCTGGCTTTGGGTTCAGACCTCCACTAAGCTTCCAAAGGGACCTCTAGGCTTCAGGAAAACACACCAAACAACACCGGCGATTGCTCCAAAGAACTCCGGCGAGGGCAAGCTTTTCCGGCGAGAGAGATTCTGAGATGGAGCTTCTGATTTTAGCTCGAATCCGACCCCCAAGCCTCTCCTTTTATAGCCACAGACCGAGGGAGCACAATGATGGCTAGGAGGGTGTCGTGGCGGGGCTAAAACGGCGATGTCAGACGTTCACCGGCGACCTTCGGGCAAGGACCTCCGGACAACATCGACGGCGGGCGCCGTCATAACTGTGGCGGGCGCCGCCATCAATGCGGCGGGCGCCGCCATTAATACGGCGGGCGCCGCCATAGACCTGGCGTCCCCAGCTAGGAGGAGACTCGGCTGCTCCTCGAGCCTTGCGACGGCAGGCGCCGCCATACCCACGGCGGGCGCCGCCCCTTGGCTCGGCCACTTCCTTTGCTCTTAGACGAAACGATGTTAACCCGGGATAAAATTATCGTACGCGAACGAGTAATTAACATCCAAAGTACGTCGTCTATATTTTATTTCACTGAGAAAAATAATACAGAGATATAGCACATTATAGAATGTCTTAAACTCTCTGTATTAAATCCGACGTACAAAACGGGTGTTCGGGAAAATTCCAAAAATTCCCAAAATAACCTTATAAAATACGGGGTATCACATTCCTACTTTCACATGAAGGATCTTGGCACTCTCAAATACTTCATTGGTATTGAGAATGTCTGCAATCCTACATGTATTTTTCTGTCTCAACGCAAGTATACCTTGGATATCCTATCTGAACCAGGTCTGCTGGGAGCCAAGCCCTGCGACTTTCCTATGGAGCAGAACCACGAGTTGGCCAAGACTGCAACTCCGTCGTTTGAGTACATTGATCGCTACAGACGTCTGATTGGTTGCTTGATCTACCTTACTATCACTCGTCCCGAGCTGAGCTACTCTGTTCATACTTTGGCTCAGTTCATACAGGCTCCCTGCCAGGCTCATTGGGAGGCTGATATCCATGTTTTGCGTTACTTAAAGTCACATCCAGGGCAAGGTTTATTTCTCTCTGCAGGAAGTTCGCTGCAACTTACTGCGACTCTAATTGGGCTGCCTGTCCTCTTACCAGGCGTTCTATTACCGACTACTACATACAGCTTGGACAGTCACCTATCTCTTAGAAGACCAAGAAGCAACCCATTGTGTCTCGTTCTTCCGCTGAAGCTGAGTATCGTGCTATGGTTGTTGCCTGTTGTGAGCTCATATGGCTCAAATATCTCCTTCTTTCGCTTGGGGTTAATCACTTAACTCCTATTCGTCTTTCCTGCGACAGTCAGGTTGCCCTCCATATTGTTGTTAATCCTGTCTTCCATGAGCGAACTAAGCACATATATTAAGATTGACTGCCACTTCATTCGTGACCTGGTGCAAGCAGGCCATTTGACTCTCTCTCATATCCGTACACATGAGCAACCGGTTGACCACCGGTTGACCTCTTTACCAAGGCTCTCGGCAAATAGCTTTTTCTACATCTTATCTGCAAGTTGAGCATTATTGATCCACATGTTCCAACTTGAGGGAGAGTATTACGGATATATTATCTTTATGTTTGTTATAGATATCTTGTAGATATTATTCTATCTTTACTTATCCTCCAAATCATGTAATTATGTATATAATGATGCACAATCAATGAAAAAGACATAAATCTTTTCCCACAAATTATTCTCCTAAAATCTTATCATTGTGTTTTGATTTAATGTTCATCTAATTGTTAAAAACGTGTATGCGTATAATATATATATATATATGTTTTGTTACTATGTGATGCACACGGTATTCTCAATAATACACATAAGTGACTGTTTACACCCGATCTTAGCACCACAACTAATTCCGAAATTAAACAATGTATATGGTTGCCAAAAATAAGTTAAGGTGCTCAATGTCGTAGGGTGGTTTGGATCATATGCAATGTATAACCCTTATTTGTTTATTTATTGATAAGAAAAGGACTCCAACGTCTAAAAATTCCAAAAGTTGAAAAAAATTGAAAGTAGGAAAAAAAGTTATGAAAAACAAATATATATGAAAATAAATAGAATTATTACGTAGTATTATCATATAGAGGTGAAAGTATTTTCGAGATAATGCATTAAAAATATTATCTTATATTAAAATGATAATTTAATGTAATTGAATACAAGATAATATAATTTAATATATTATCATTGAAAATTCTAAAAATAATACTAGATTATATTTTGATGGATTAAATTGAATAGAGTTGTGATTTGAATATTTCATTTTGCTGTCAAATATACACTTCGACACACACAGCATACGGCATGCATAAAACATCATAGATGTAATGGAGTATTACTTAGGATGATTCTCGGAACGACGTCGCATGTGGTACACGTAGGTGCTGAGTGCATAGTGTACGTTGAACTGCTGATGCTATGCACTATACAGCATGCATTTGGGTGGGTGGGAGTGGGAGTGGGAGCGTGGGGCACGCCACAATTTCATATTTTAAACATCATATATATGCACATACCTCACCATTTTATTTTTATTGGAATTTTTGTATGGTACCTTAAGTTTTGGTAATTTTTGTCAAATATTCAAAGATTTGGATAATTTTAAGTGATACTCCTAAGGTTTTTATAAATTTTGTCAAATACCCTTATCGTTATAAAATGTTAACTTTTAAGCATTTTGTCGTCTATTCCTACAAATAAATAATTAAAATCCTATATGAAAAATCATAGTAAAAATATTTCACATTTTAAGTGAAATATTTTTCCCTTGATTTCATTTTATGTGAAATATTTCACATAAAATATGGGAAAAAAAATCTATTGATTTTTCATATAGGATTTTAATTTATATTTTTGTTTTATTTGAAAAAATAGACGATAAATGCTTAAAGTTTAACGTTTTATAACGTTACTTGTAAAAATTTCAAAATTACCACGCAAAATTGTCAAAACCTTCATATATTTTGCGAAAATTACAAAAATTCAAAGTTACCATACAAAAAATTTGTATTTTTATTTATACTGCTGGGTTGAAACTTAATTATGGTGATTTCAAATAAGAAACATGAAACTTCAACGCACGCAGTACGATTTTTTATATCGAAGTACTAAAAAAGAACATTATTGAAGCTGACAAAAAATACATTAATGGCAAAAATTAAACACTAAATTTTGCATTTCACCAACATTTTAAAAAATTGAAACTCAACTAGTCAACCTCAAACATGCAATCTTTAGATTACGCAGCTGTCGGTTGCAGACTTGCAGACCATATATGTTTAATAATTAAGCATAATTATTGTTTGATATATCTATCGCAAATTAGAGATATAATGCACCTACTTTCTGTATGAAATTTATCTGTACTATATTATATATTTATATGACAACAATTTTTTTTTTTGGTGCAATATGACAACATTTTTTAACCTTCAAAGTATTTATCATTCGTTTTGCTGACAAGAGCCACTATATATGAATAAATTAAAACGTTTAAACATTACCTTTTATAATTGATGCGGTATATGCACTGTTAATATTAGTAAATTAAATAAATATCATTTTATAAATGTTACAATACGAATACACTATTCGTTTTATTATTCTTATTAATTGTAAATTGAGCTCGTCCCATAATATATTAGCTATAACTTATAACATTTTATATTAGGCTTAAACAGAATACTGCACAATACAATAACTCATATGACATGGTTATGCTTAATCTTGTGCGACCCAGAAAAAAAATGCATTATAGTTATAAAAGTTGATATTAAAATATACATCTCACCAAAAATTAATTATAAGTATAATCATAGCTAGCTAGAGTCATAGTCATTATAAAAGCTATATATGGTTCGATCAAGATGTATACAGTAGTAGTTTTCAAGTACACTCAAATACTATATAGTTTCGATCATTTGAAGTTTAAGCAGCTAGAATTATAATTATACAAGTTAAAAGAAAGATCATGGATAAATAACTCATATCCAAACTTTAAACTACATATATATATATATAGAGTGCGGTTCCGGTGCGGAGCACTCTTCCCGTGCGGACGTGCGGACATACACTATAGGGTCTTATTTGTGTACTTTTGGTCCTTATTTGTGCACTTTTGCAAAAAAATTGGAAAATGTTTGGAAAAAAAATTGAACAATATTTTTTTTTTTTTTTGAAAAAGTGCACAAATAAGACGTTAAAGTGCACAAATAAGACTCAAAAGTGCATACTCCGCACGTCCGTACGGAAAGAGTGCTCCGCATATGATCCAAACTCTATATATATATATATACTACTGCTAAATTTGAACCTTGTTAGTTTGACTCGGACTCGAATTCCACCCTAATTTTGAAAATCTTAGGCAACATAAACATTTGCAAATGGGTGCCACAAAAGTTAGCCATGCAAGTGGCCAACATAAAAAGAAGTTCCACATAAATTTTAAAAGCAAGTTCCATCATTTTTGAATTGTGAAAATACATTGATTAATTAGAGCCTTTAAGTGAACCCGGCCACTTTGTAAAATTCTAGAGGTCCATCCAACTTGCTTTTATATAGTAATACAAACAAAATCGAATAAGTTTAGGGGTACCGGGTACGTATTTAGTAAACTTAATAATTTGAATTAGTGCAATCTTAGTGTTAAACTTTTTTTTTTAAATAATAGTTGAAGGTACACATAAATACATTAATATAAACCCAAAAGTTAACGTGATCATTGTTTTTTTATAAGAAAACGATTAAGATTGGTTTCAAGATTTGTTTGAAAATTAGTCCGTAACATCAGTTCGAATAAGAACTTGAAGTCCTGGATAAGTCCTAATTTCTTCCGGTGAAAGCACGTGAGACAGCCATCACATTAACTTCACCGAACACATGGTAAATTCGTACTATCATAAAAGATCATAACAGACAAAGAAAACGTGATTAATAAACTGTTTTGCAATAAAAGAATGCACAAAATTAAAAAATATAAAATAATTTTAAAAAAATGACTCATGAACTATTCAAAGGAGTTTACTTGTTCAACTATAGTCTTTTTAACGAATGAAGAATTGAAAAACAAAATTGTTATAAACCCAATGAGTTGATTTAACTAAACTCATTATTTTAAATATATCTTGTTCTTGTATTCATCTATGAACCAATTAAAAATACCTATAAGATTTTCCACAAATTGCAGCCCCTACACTTGATGTGTTGCTTTCAAGTTTCAAACAAAAGAGAAGGTCTCCAAAATAAATAAATAATGCATGTTGGTGATTTTTATCCATAAAAAAAAAAGTAAAGTAAAGCTAGCCGAGTTATAACATCTTGTTGGGCCCCACATTTTTCTCCATAAGCAACTTTCTAATGTCTCCAATCACCCTTCTTATTTCCGTGATTGTGAATACTCCGCCAACAACAAGATTGATACACCATATTGGAGGGCCTTGTATTGTTAATTCGTAGTTCACAAATCACATCTGTGATCTGTCCCACCTAGCTTCCACCCCTTGTTTATTTCGCAAGGTTGCCCAGTTAATCCGTCACTGTATAATTGGGTCCCCCATTTATGCCGCTAGTTGACATTTGACCAAATCTGGATCCGGATCCGGATCGGGTAAAATTCGGTACTGTATTTAATAGGACCGATAACGAAATTGTTTGACACGAGGGCACTATTACTGTCTATATCTTTGATCGAAAATCGGCGTTTTCTGTGGATGAAATTGCTCCAAGTGAAGTCTTTGTAATTCCATAAGTTGCAGGGCATCGATGAAGGGGAAATATCGAGTAATTTGTCTCGAATAAGATTTTCTGTTGTTGCTATACTAATACTAGCAAGTAGCAATATATGAAAGACTAGTCATTATCACCATGTCCTACACACGATTGATCTTTAAATCAAGCTACAAATTTTCATATAATTCCCAAATAATACATTAAATTACATATATTTTACATCGATGATTATCTTACATTAAATATGACAATTTAATAGAGTATAAGATAATGCAATTTGATATATTATCCTTGATAATTCAAACGGATCCCAAATTCAACCCAAAAATTTGTGATTTTTCTAGAAATAGATAATTTATTTTCCAATTCATGCCAATAAAAACAATCAACTTCGGCAGTATTTTCTATCTTTTCCCCATTTTCTTTGATAAAGTCTGGGCCCAATCGGAAGGAACGTGTCCGTCCGTACACAAGCTCACCATACAAGCTCACGAGATTCCAACCCAAAACCAATTGACAATGAGTGGAATAATTCATAGTCTTATATAATAATCTTGGTTTATTAGATTTTTCAATGTGATATTATCTCCCCATCTCTTATCTTCCACACCCCCTCAAGTGACAACTGACCTGGTCCAACTGTCACTTGACATCATGCCTTAAGGCCGACAAGTTCAATTACTGTCTTAAGACTCACAAGCCCAATCTACTAGAAGTCTAACCCAGATCGGGACCCCAGTCCCCATCTCTCATCTTCCACATTCTTCACATTGCAGCAATATGAGATGTTTCAATCACTTGAAAATTAAGGATTGTAGTTTGTAGGAAGTCTCATTCTGTCTGTCCAAATATGACCAGGCTCAAAATCCAACCCATCTGAATTCTATATTTGTACTTTGATTCTACTTAACAAGCCAATCATGAGTGTACAAATACATATATACTAATGGTTTAAGCTGAAATGAATTAGATGCATAGATTGGAAAGCAAAAATGCTGAATTTGACATTCAACTAACATCCAATCTCTCAATTACTTCAAAGTGCATCTGCAGATCAGGAGGCTTACCGGCAAAATAGAACCTTTGCAGAACTTGCAATTTACCCCCACTTTCCTGTGCTCCAATCTCAAGCAGTTGAACCATCTTATCCTTCTCCTTTCGGATCAAATCCCGCCTTGTATCGCACCACTGCCTCGGAGTTCCATGAAGCTCGAAGCGGATTCCTATTTTTCGGTTCATCATATGGTTCACTACTTGCCTGATCACAGCATGGTCAGTAAGATAAGCCCCGGCGGAGTTCAAACCAACATCAACATAGTGAATCTGAGTTATGCTGTTCAAGAGGCCTTGTTTTGAGCTGGGAATGATCTGGGTTTTGAAGAAACCACCATGTTCTTGTGGGTCTGGATTTTTCGGGGATCTGGGATCTGAGAAACCTAGCTCGATGACCAACTGATTGAGGACCGTGCCTCCCTTGCTAAAACCGAGCAAAAATGTCTCAGGCGGACAATAAGAAGAAGGAATAGCAGATTGCTGAGATTCTTTACAACTTATATCTTTTGCTTGCTGCAAGAACACACAAACTTGAACTTGTCATAGCCAAGAAAGTAACAATGTAGGGGGTAAATTGCATACTTGGTCCTCCTTACGTTTTTTTCACAAGGTAAGAATTATACTGGTATCAAAATCTGCTTGAAACCAGCCTATGGTATCCTTTCGGATGAGAACTAGAAGTTCTGGGTTTGTTCGAATATCTTCCACAATTTGAGTGGCTAAGATGTGCAATCTTGGTCCTCCTTACTCCCTACTCTTTAACATTATAAATAATCTCATGATGATGTCTAACTTCTATATTTAAATTGTGTCCGATAAGTAACTTGATTCAATTGTTCAATTGCATTGTTAGTCCTCAAAGTTCAGGGGTCATATGTGTTACTACCAAATTGACAGAAGACCCTATTTTTACTGTGTTTTCCATTAGTTTGATATTTATTTGGATAAAACAAAGATTTAAGGCCATCATGATTCCGGAATTAACAGCTAAACATGCAATTTAACCTAAAGACTAAAACTTGAAAAATGAAGTTCACCTGCTCAAGGAAGCTGGATAAAAGGGCAACAATGGAAGTGGAGGCTGGGAATCCATCAGGCCTGTAAGCTTTAGGTTCACCCCACTTGTTCAGCGACCGAATAAAATCGTTGTAAACAGCAAAAGGGCCATTGAAAGTGGAAGCTTCGATAACCCAAACATTTACAGAATCCCCAAATTTTGACACAATAACATCAGCGATGTTCTGCAAGTTCGATAGCCTATCGATCACCGGGTTACCAGTACCCTCAACCCGATCTCCATTGAAGAAGATCGCATTAGCTGATGGAACCTAATTCCAAGAGCAAAGGCATTGAAACCTCTCGGAAATCGAACACTTGAATATTAATATTATAATAGGTGAAGGATGGGAGAAAGCTCACAATTAGGGTTCCGGACGCAGGGGAAACGCGGAGAGAAGCAGCGATTTTGCAGAGATTGGAAGCATGAGGGGAGGAAGGAACCTTGAAGACGCCTCTCCAACGATCCATCGGCTATCAGAAACCATGAAGAACAGGGCGTGAACTTCGCCCATGGGGTTCACTTTCACAGCAGCAGAGTCCAGAACGACGTCGTAATGCTCCAGATTTCGAACTGCTTGATACACTAGAAATCAAGGTGGCCACATCTTTTGAGTTCCAAATCATTTTAGGAATTGCTGGATGCACTTGAATTCGAAACCCTTGAACAGGCAATCCGAGACCGGCTGTTTTTCGTCTATTTTCGCTCAGTTCGAATCGGGTTCGAAATAAAAATAACTCAATAAAATGTGTTGTTTAAAATCAACCTATATTTTCAACTCAATTTTTTTAGTGTTTTAAGTTATGAGATTTAGTTTTGGGTATTATGGAATTTTTGGATTAAAAATGGATTTATATTTCTCAAATAAACTTATAAACCGTCATTTTACCGGTTCATGGGATGGGTAAACCTAAAATAATTCTACATTAAAGAAGAAATAATATATACCAAACGATATAAGTTGTAAAGTATTATTTACATTATCCATTTCACCGGTTCATAAGATGAGTAAATAGGTGGGTGGATGGAGTGTGACTGTGTGAGTGATATATAAGATGAAGAGTAAGATTTGCATTATCTATCATCTGTTTCATCCGACCCATCAATCACCCGTCATCCGATATACTTGGGGTGATCATCCATATAATCAAGTCGGTTTTTCTGAGTGGATTGGTGAACGACGAATAATTTTTACCCCTATTCGACCCACTTTTAAAATGACATATTTGTGGGAGCCGGATTTAGCCCGACCCAAAAGTGTCGGCCCAAGCAAGAGAGAAGCCCAATTAGCAGTGTGGCCCAACTCAAAGCAAGACCTCGAGAAGCACTGCCTTAGCCCCCCGACCATATTGCCCGCGACCCTCCACCCCGATCTGCCCTGCCGGCCTCTTCCTGACCCCTCCCGACAGTTCGGTCCGAGAGCCCCCCTCACGGCTTGGCCGGCTACACGATGCAAAGGGCCCTAAAGCTCTAGGTATATAAGGTGAAAATTGTAACTGGAAAAGGGGATTATCGACCCTCTCTCTGGTTGATTTCTCTCTCCCATCGGCTAAAACCGAAACTCCCTTTTACTATCTTGGTTATTGTACCCCATCGTACTCCATACTCTATCGTGTTGCACCATTGTACCATATACTCTATCACAATGTAGCTTCACCGTGCTCCTTACTCCACCGTCCTTACTGCTCTTTTTCGCGGGTCGAGTACTGACTTGAGCATCGGAGTGGCAAGTCCGAGGTCACCCTCGGACCCCTCTTCTTTTAAGGTCGGAGGCTCGTGGCTGGACAACGGCCGACGTGACCGGAGATCGTCGATGGGAAACGGGGAGAGAGACCTCCGGGAGAGACGAGCCGGAGTTGGTCACGTATGGACCGTTAATTGTTTCCCTCGTGGAAAACCGGACGATCACATTGGCGCCGACCGTGGGGACTCCTCACACAGCTAGTACATCTCCAGCCATGTCGGACGCCGAGTCCACCAACCGCACCAGCCAGACCGGGTTTAATGAACCCCATATTCTGAGCGAGCAACACCCTTTCATGAACATGGAGGAAGAAAACTTCCAAGGGTTTCAAGGGTGGCAGTATACATGCCCAACTTTTTGAGGGCCGTACGCACCCCAAGGAGCCCCTCCCCATGCACCAGTAGAGCCATACCCTTAGTATGAGTTCCCACCGGAGCCATATCCACCTTACGGGTACGTGCCAACACCCGGACCGGCCACTCCGAACCTCCCTCCATCACCTGGGAGGGGGCAAGCCCAACCCGCACCACAAGCAGGCCCTACTCGGCCAGCCTCAACGACCAGCGCTCCCGGTAGGAACCACCGTCACGAGAGGAGGAACAACTTCTCGCACACTAAACCGTACCCTACCGTACCCGAACTGCATCAAGACCTCGCCGACCTCCCGACTCTGTCGCTTTTACAAATGAGATGCTAATGGTCATTCCCCAAGTTGACGCTAGCGTGATTCCAGCCATGGGGGAGTATGCCGGCGAGGGGGACCCCCATGACCACACCTTTAAGTACAAGTACGTGACGCTGTCATGCCGGGCGGACGGACCGACTATGTGCAAGTTGTTTCCTAGCTCGCTCATGGGAGCGACCCTTACGTGGATGATCAACCTCCCAGCGAGAAGTATCAGCAACTTCCCGCAGCTGGAGGAGTCATTCCTAACGCACTTTGGAAGCTCGAGGCGGAGACACAAGGGAATACAAGAGATTTTTACTCTGAGGCAGCGAGAGACGGAAAGCCTAGCCTCGTATGTTAAGAGGTTCACGACCGAGGTGATACAAGTGTGCGAATTCGACGAGAAGGTGGCCAAGATCGCGTTCATACAAGGGCTCACGAACTCAGACTTCCAAGTTTTCGGTCACCAAGAAGGAGCCGACGACTTACTCTAAGTTGCTGGATAAGGCTAACACCCATATCCGGGCCGAGGAAATGGAGAGCTTGTATCGAGAGCCCTCAAATACATCCCGGAATGAGGCCAAGAGAAGGTACCAGGGCCCGTGGGAGCAAAGGAGGCCTTCAACAACCACAGACAAAGGGAAAGCCCCCGAGCGAGCTCCGGTGAACACTGTGTCGATGAACCCGCCACCCCCGCGGTACAATCCCTTCTTAAGTCGCTCCAAGTCCCATGCACCACCCCAGCAAGGGCCACCCTCTCAAAAGTTCTGCTCGTACCACCAGTCTAGAACTCATGGTGACAACAAATGCATGGGATACGACTCCCCGGCCAAGAAACCCACTCTGGGATCTTTGTTTGCTAAGGGATATAGAGCAATGAGCAGAGGGATCAACAAGAATCCAACACCACCCCCACCCCTCCGCGTAAGGACAACTTCCATCCCCCGGATGGTTGCGTGGGAACAATTTCTGGCGGCGCTAGTCCTTGGGGAGAAAGCATGCCGCATGTAGATACGCGCGAGGAGGAAGGCATCACTCCACACTACCAGTTCTCAGCGTCGCTAACAGTTCGCCGTAGGGAACCATCTCTCTTTCACAGAGGCAGACGCGAAGGCGGTGGAAACCCCGCACTATGACCCCTTGGTCATTCATGCTCAGTTCGGAAGCAAGCTCGTTAAGAGGATTTTGGTCGACACAGGAAGCTCTGCGGACATCTTATACTGATATGCTTTCTTGCAATTAGGGATCCCATCCGCAGAACTTCTCCCCACTGATTGCTCGCTAGTCGGCTTTTCGGGAGAAAGGGTCGTCGTCTCCGGTGTTGTCACCTTGGATCTCATCTTGGGGGACGAAGGGAGCCCTCACAGGTCTGACTCGCTGGACTTCATGATTATAAGAATACCCTCCGCGTACAATGCAATCCTCGGGCGAGTGTCCCTCAACAAGTTCCAAGTTGTGGCTTTCGTGTACCACCTCAAGGTAAAATTCCCAGTCCGCGGAGAGGTAGGGGAATCAAAGGGCCGACAGGCAGAGAGCCGAGCATGCTATTTAACCACCATGAAGGGAAAGGGCCTTGCAAAGCAAGCATTACAAGTCCAAGAACTCAAGCCATGAGTAGGGTCCTCAGACGGATCCCAGGAACAGGCCGACCTCGAGGTACGGGAGCAAGTCCACACGGTTATTGAGAGCAAGGAAACAAGGGCAATAACTCCATTCGGCAAGGAAGACGAGAGGTTGTTTTTGGGGACCCACCTGGGCATAAACGACCAGGAGCAGATTGAGGAGTTGTTGAGCCAGTCGATGGATGTGTTCGCCTGGACGCCAAGGGACCTAGTTGGAATCCCCCGTGCGCTCATGACCCACAGCTTGAGCATCATCCCAGGGACCAAGCCGGTAAGGCAGAAAAAGCGAAAGCAAGCTAACGACAAGGCCGAGGGAGCCCACGAGGAAATCCTTAAGCTCTTATCGGCAGGGTTCATCCGGGAAGTACAATACCCCACTTAGCTGGCTAATGTAGTGATGGTTAAGAAAGCAGGCGACAAGTGGCGAATGTGTATAGACTTCACCGATCTGAACTAGGCTTGCTCTAAGGATAGCTACTCGCTCCCCTCTATCGACCGACTAGTGGACTCCACGACTGGACACGAAGCTCTCAACTTTCTCGATGCATACTCCGCCTTCAGAGTCAACATTATCACTCATGACTAGGAACCACTTCTCCCCCCAAATCTTGACTTTGGAGGGGAGAATGATCTTACTGACGGCCTCCGCCTTCAAAGCAAAGTAGCCGGTCTTGATAGTCCGGGCCGAGAAGAGGGTAACGAATCGCCAGAAGGAAGGCGAGACTCCCATCTCATGGCATTTCACCAAGAAAACAAAAGTCCAACTTTACGCGTTTGTGATGCGTTCCTACTTGTTCTGAAGAGATCGCGATCTTGTAACGTTAGTCGCTATGACAGTTTGGCACATTCTGGACAAAGAACGCATTTTCTTGATGGAGGGAACGCGGTGTTTGGGAGAGGGAAATGGCACGGTGAAGTGTTGTAGCGTAAGTGTTTGGGGGGAGTTGTGTTTGGTAGCAGCGGAGGGGGAAGTTCGTGTTGCAGTGTATAGGGTGGAGCGGTGGTGGAGAGATAGACCCGATGTGATCGAGTGGTGCCGGCGCGTGAGCAACGGCGGTGAAAGGACAAGGAGCAGACGGTGAAGGAGATGAGAAGCAGATTATGACGTTTCAGATTCAAAGGGAGAGGAGACAATTGCTCAAAACTCAAGCTCTGAATTAGGTAAAACGTAACCTTTGTACATTGGCCAAAGGCCTCTATTTATACTACTCTAAGAAGGGTCATCAAGACCCAAATCTAAGAAGTAAATGCAAAGATTAAGGATAAGATTACATTAATTACACCAGATCTAATTTGAATTCAAAATGGATTCGGCCATTAATGCCGAATATTCTCAATTAAGGCGTATTAAATGCTGAAGATCGTGATCTGGTTTGAAATGATCGCGTTCATTCAATTGTTGAAAGAAGACGCCATCTGAACGCGATCTATGTATTCTCTTGGAGCCTTTGAAGAGAGAACGCGTTCTCTGGGTTGGGCTCTCTGTTGCCTTGGCTTGCATGAACGCGTTGAATGATAGAGTTCACCGCGTTCGCAATGGCTCTTGCGCGTGCCCTTGTGATTGGTCCTTCTTGTGGCGCGTGTAAGGCTTCTTCTTCTTCTTCGGCACTTGGGGTTGGTAGGATCGCATCACCCTCCCCCACTTGGTTGTGAAGCGTCCCCGCTTCACCATCATCGGTTTCTGGCTCCACGTATGCCTCCAAGTCTGCAACATTGAAAGTGTTGTGGACGCCATAATCCGGGGGTAGATCGATCTCATAGGCGTTGTCGCCAATTGCCTTAAGCACTTGAAATGGCCCATCTCCGCGTGGTGCAAGCTTGGACTTCCTTTTTGCGGGGAAACGTCCTTTGCGAAGATGCACCCAGACCAGGTCACCTGGAGCAAAAATGACGCGCTTGCGTCCTTTTCTGTGTTGCTTGGTGTATTCATCAGCGCGTTGCTCTAACTGTTCGCGCGTTCTTTGATGCAACTCTTGAATCCAACGCGCCCGATTTGCCGTACTTGGATGTTCGTTGTCCTTCACAGGACGTGGCAGCAGGTCCAAGGGAGTGAGCGGGTTCCTGCCATAAACAACTTCAAAGGGCGCGCACTTTGTCGCCGAGTGCCTTGACCTGTTATAAGAGAACTCGACAGTAGAAAGTAAGTCCTCCCAACCTTTTGGGTTGGTCTTCAGCATCGCCCTAAGTAATGTGCCAAGTGTCCTGTTGGTCACTTCAGTTTGACCATCTGTTTGTGGGTGATAGCTTGTCGAGTATAACAATTTTGTACCCAGTTTTCCCCACAGAGTTCACCAGAAAATTGACACGAACTTGGTATCGCGGTCACTTACCACAGAATGCGGTATTCCGTGTAGCCTTACCAATTGAAAATGGAATTAGACATTGACGAGTTATAGTGTTACCTAAACTCGACGAGATCCATTGAAGTCCATATGGCTGTGGATGTGGAGTAGTTGGCAAGTTGAAGTGTTTGACCACCTTCTCATTGATGATGTTGCAGCAACTTCCTCCATCGATTATGACGCTTAAGGTTGCAGTCTTGACCAAACAACGCGTGTGAAACAAATTCTCGCGTTGATCGACAAGGGTCGCTTCCTTAACAGTCAGCACTCTCCTGGTGACGAGACTCAACGCGGTGCCTTCATGCAGCGCGGTGGCTTCACAAGTATAAGCCTCCTCGTCGTCTTCTTCAACTTCAGGTATGGTCTTGTTGGCTTCGTCGTCGTTGAAGGACTCGTAGCCGTTGGAGACTGTGGAGAACAAGACTTTCCTGTTGTTAGGGCAATTCCTCATCATGTGCCCTCTGCCTCCACATTTGTAGCACTCCATGTCACTTGCTCTTGCCTGGGTGCCTTGGTTGCCTTTTGCTGGTGGAACGCGTGCCATGGTGCCTGAAGTTGTCGCGGTCTTTCCTGGTTTGTTCTCAGAACCTGGATAGTTCCATGTAGAAGGACCGCGAACATTAGTGGAAGGCAATTGATTGGAGTTAGAATCATACCTTCGTTGCCCATATTGTTGGTATGGTACTTGGCGCTTGCGAACGAGTTGATTGTGGATCTTCATCGCGACATGCGTCAAGTCGTTGATGTTGTTGATGGGCAGCACTTCTAGCTGGTCTTTGATGTTGAGGTTGAGACCGCTCAAAAATTTGGTCCTCAAGGTGGATGTTCAGACACTGATTCCCGCCTTGTAGTACATATCTTCGAGTTGGGAAAAGAACTCGAGAGGTGTCTTGTTCCCCTGTTTGGCCATTGCGATGTTGAGTCGCATTTGGTTCTTGTAATCCTGGGAAACGTACTTCTTTGTCATCACATACTTGAGTTGGTGCCATTCAGTGAGAGGCACCTTGTTTCTCAGCGTCCTGTCATCCACGAATCGATGCCACCACACTCGCGCGGCACCTCTGAAGTGGACTGTTGCAGCCGCCACGAAATCTTGGAGTGGTATTTGGGTGAAGAGTAATGTGTACTCCGTGGCCTACAACCATTCAAGAAACACAACAGGGTCATATGTGCCATAAAAGTGTTCAAGTTTTACCTTGATGTCATGGCGGTTGAGACGCAGTGCATTGTTTTCACGCGGTCTTTGCAACTGAGCAGGTGGGAAGTCATCGGCACCATATTGACTCCCAGGTTCCTGTTGTAATTGGCGTTGCACTCTGTGGTTTCTTCGCGCGTCTTGGTTAGCGCATTGATTCTCTGTGTAGAGGTTGTTGGTTCGCCAAAGAACGCGTCGTTCCAGTTCCTGATTTTGGGGGAGTTGTGCTGGAGGAAACCAATCTTGGCGGTTGTTCTGTGGTATTCCAGAGTCCTCTATCTCCTCATCATCGAAGTCCTCAGGGTCTTCTTGGTGTATAGGTGTGGATGAGTAATATCCATCTGAATCCTCACGCGGAGTACGCGCACTTTGGTGACCCAAGTACTTGTTGACATTGAAGGACACTGGGGTGTTGTTATGTTGACCCTTGCGCGCCGCCAACTGTTTGTTGCGGGTTGATTGTCGCGCCAGCTTGGGATCACGTGTGTCCTTCTATTGTCGTCCAGTACGCGGGGTTGTAGCAACCTCGCGTTCATATTCCTCTTGGTACCTGTCATCCAAAGCGAACTCATCATTGTACTCACCTTGGTAATCATCCTCTTCTTCTTGGTATTCTTCATCGGGAACCGGTGTAGCCTGTGGGACATATCTATCTCGATGAGAAACATGTCCTTGTTTGCTCTCAATTACCGACTGGATCCTTTGTAGGCGTGGTTGAGGATGTGAGGTTGAGGGCATCACGCCTTTCCCCTTATCGACGCGTTGCTTGCTTGTGCCCGCTTCAGTTGGATTGGGTACGAAGATGGGGTTCATCGCGATCTACATGGTTTGATCTGTTTGTTGCAACGCAGCGCGTCGGAACACCTCCTTCTCTTTCCTTTCTTCCGCGAGTTAGCGTCTCAACTCTTGGATTTCTCGTTGCTCCTGAGACAGTTGTAAGAGAGGGGGCGTTTGATCTTGAGGAAGGGCTTGTTGTTGGGTAAGGTCTTGTGTTTGAGGCAAGGGGTTGTGCTCTAACCCATTGGCACCAGCCTGTGACGCGACGTTACCTACAATATCGTGATCTGCCATTGCAAATAGAGAAGCACAACAAGCAACAAAGCACAGACAAGCAAGTACGACAAGAACAAGTGTTCACGTGGGTAATTGGGAGTGTTTGGCCGTGAGGGCGGCTAACAGGCTAGCAAAACAAGTGTGTAATGCACGCGTGAAAACCACTTAACCAAATGAATGTTGTCTTAAGATCTTGCGTAAAGAACGCGTTAAAACAAGACAGAAACCACGCGAGACACTAGACGGCGGAGAGATTAAGAAATGAGCCTAGCCGTTGGTGGTGAAAGAGGGTTGCCTTATTTTGGCTTTACCTCTTGTTTTTTTTTTGTAAATTGTCGCGATGTTTTTGAAAATGCGACTTCTTTTTGTTTTTTTTTTGTTTTTTTTTTGTATGTCAGATCCAAGAGCTCGTATTGATTGACGAGATGATCCGACTAAAAGCAAAATAAAAAGAACGGCTAAGTAACTAGAGAAAGAAATCACGTTTTGATGTCGTGATGGGGAAAAAAGAAGTTGATGTAGATTTTTGGTCAACGCGTTGAATATGTCAAGTATTCACCGCGTTGTTTTTGCAATCACGTAAGAAAACACGTAAATAATTAAGAAAATTTCCAAACAAGCAAAAACACACTAGTTTGCAAAGGTATCCAAATTCGGCCAAGATTTCTCTTGTAGGACCGATAGGTGGGTGAAAAAGAAAAAAATTTGTGAAAATGGGGGTGGCGGAAGCAAGTATGGTGAGCGATGAAAAAAAAAAATTACGTGAACAAATGAACTTGAAAGCGACTTACAAGATCAGGCTCTGATACCAGTTGATGTGTTCCTACTTGTTCTGAAGAGATCGCGATCTTGTAACGTTAGTCGCTATGACAGTTTGGCACGTTCTGGACAAAGAACGCGTTTTTTTGATAGAGGGAATGCGGTGTTTGGGAGAGGGAAATGGCACGGTGAAGTGTTGTAGCGTAAGTGTTTGGGGGGAGTTGTGTTTGGTAGCAGCGGATGGGGAAGTTCGTGTTGCAGTGTATAGGGTGGAGCGGTGGTGGAGAGATAGACCCGATGTGAACGAGTGGTGCCGGCGCGTGAGCAACGGCGGTGAAAGGACAAGGAGCAGACGGTGAAGGAGATGAGAAGCAGATTGTGACGTTTCGGATTCAAAGGGAGAGGAGACAATTGCTCAAAACTCAAGCTCTGAATTAGGTAAAACGTAACCTTTGTACATTGGCCAAAGACCTCTATTTATACTACTCTAAGAAGGGTCATCAAGACCCAAATCTAAGAAGTAAATGCAAAGATTAAGGATAAGATTACATTAATTACACCAGATCTAATTTGAATTCAAAATGGATTCGGCCATTAATGCCGAATATTCTCAATTAAGGCGTATTAAATGCTGAAGATCGTGATCTGGTTTGAAATGATCGCGTTCATTCAATTGTTGAAAGAAGACGCCATCTGAACGCGATCTCTGTATTCTCTTGGAGCCTTTGAAGAGAGAACGCGTTCTCTGGGTTGGGCTCTCTGTTGCCTTGGCTTGCATGAACGCGTTGAATGATAGAGTTCACCGCGTTCGCAATGGCTCTTGCGCGTGCCCTTGTGATTGGTCCTTCTTGTGGCGCGCGCAAGGCTTCTTCTTCTTCTTCTTCTTTGGCACTTGGGGTTGGTAGGATCGCATCAGTTTGGGTGTAGCTGGATCGGTGCAATCCCCAAGCTCCTTAGCACTGCAAGCACCAAGCCGTGAGCAGGATAACGCAAGTCGACCTTCAAAGCTTCTAGGTTCGTCGCCACCGCGCCGTAATACATGTACAAAGAGCGCCCCTTTGTAACACCCCCAAATAACCTCTTGAAAGTATTACCGCCAGTGACCTCAGACGTACTGTCCGATGTCACCTAAGGCTTTTCCAGTTGATATAAATCATCAAACCACAGTCATAATACAAAATATCATAACTTTCATTAAAACCAAAGTCTCGGAATTACAACATAATTCCAAATACAACAAAATACATCAGAAATACATAATCAGAATCATTACAGCGGAAGTCTTTAAAATAACAACAAAAAGGGTCTTGATCGCAATGATCACCCACCAAGGATCTTATCCTGAAAAACTTGTCAAAACACCGTTCGCCTCTATAGTCGTTCTAGCCTTCACAGGACGGCAACTTATCTGATGTGCCGAATCGAACGGATGACACCAGCCAACCATGTAGAGAACAATTACGGTTGGTTAGTCTAATGAAAGACTACGCAAGGGTACAAAGCAGAGTGATTCGAAGTAGTCGTATTAGGTTAGACTCATCGTCTCTCGAATAAAAGTCGATCACGATAGTCAACCACCATACTTCTACTGAATACATGAAAAGGCATGATCAAGAGAAGATTCTGGAGACCGAGTCTCACAACAATCAATCCCAAAAAAAGACTCCAACGAAAGTGAGTCTTATAGAAACATCCAAGAGAAGACTCCAACGAAAGTGAGTCTTATAGGAAGCATGACAAATGTTGGGAAACTTAATTAATAATATTCATACAAGCGTTCAAAAACGACTTGATGTTTCGGCTCACGACCAACCTCACCTCCCCAGGGCGAATCCAGATTGGAAAGAGAACTTTACTATGATCACAGTCAAGACGAGATTTCCTAGTTGCACTATTACCTAGCTGTACTACTCGCCTGAGGTATATTAATTATGTGCGACAAAGGCACTTATCTGATTTAATTCCAAAACCAAACCACATCACGTTATAAACTTTTATCATGATCAGCTCGTCCCGAGACGAGAGATCTCTTGGGAGCAACTCTCGAGATTTGCTTCCGAGATATGTGTGACACTAGCTAAGTGCACCATCTCTATACTCGAGTATAGAGGCTAGTCATGACTCATCAATGGTATTAGGGTCTCAATGCCCTTTTCTCCATTTAATTATCCATAATTGATAATTAATGGGAAATATGGAATGATGAGCAAGAGCGAACCGCCACTTGCCTTAGATCCGACGAAAGCTTGAACAAAGCTTAGAGACAACGGGTTCCTGGGTCCGAAACAGGGGCAGATTCGGGGAAGACGGGTGCGACGCGTCGGGGCTCGGTTCGTGGAGGCTCCAACTTCTGGACACCTAACACCACCTTGAGAGCACCACCAACACCAACCAAGCTCTGGCGACAACACCGGCGAGAGCTTAGAAACTCCGGCGAGATTCAAGCTTTCCGGCGAAGGCTTTGGGAGAGAGAGGGCCGAGAGAGAGAGAGAGAGAGAGAGAGAGAGAGAGAGAGAGAGAGAGAGAGAGAGAGAGAGAGAGAGAGAGAGAGAGAGAGAGAGAGATAGCTCAAAGAGAGAAGAGATTCGTGAGGGGGGAGAGAAAGATGAGAGATAGATAGCTTATATAGCCTATATATTTTGTAACAAATATCTAGTGTAAATATGTTACACAAATATCTTGCGTAAATATCTTACACAAATATCTTGCGTAAATATCTTACACAAGTATCTTGCGTAAATATCTAAGCCCTGAAATTACATCGAATGTAATTTATTCCACTCAGAGAATTACTACGGAGAGCAAGGATTTTACCGAAAATCCAACTCCACTGAAAGCGAAAAATTGATCGAACGAAGGATGGGAAAAATTACCCAAATATCCTTATAAAATGAGGGATATTACACCCTTGGGACGCGGCAACGCAAGTGAGACACCGGGGGGGGGGGGCGGGGGGGAAATCATACTATTCTTGGATCAACTGAAGGTTCGCGAAGGTTAACTTGGAGGGGTGTCCGTTCTTGCGAGCGTAGGCCCTGAAGTCCTCGTCCCCCTCGGCCCGATCTGACTTTACCCTCTCGGACAAGATTGGGGGATGAACCCTACCGCGAGGCCTTTCGGCTGCCCCACTCGAAACCGGATCGCCCGACAGCGGCCCCGAGGAAGCCGTAGACCCGCTGCCAACACTTTGCCCCACCTCCGATCGCGACTCCACCACCGGGGGCTCTACCACACGTGGCTTCGCCGCTTGGGGCTCGTCCGCCCGCGGCTCCACATTTTGAACTTCCGCCTGGGACTCCTCAGCTCGGGGCTCTGCCATTTGAGGCCTTGCCGCCTTAGATGCCTGGGCGCGCGGCTCCGCGCTTGACGGCCCCACACTGATCACCGGAACTCGCCGACCACCGGGCACGATCAGGAGATCGTCCCTATCGCTAGAGCTCGAAGCCATTTATGAAATTAAGGACTTTTTGGGAGAAGGAAGAAAGGAATTCGGAGGAGACCTGCAGAGAGAAACCTCGAAGAAGGCTTGTCATTGCAAGAAGCAAGAAGGAAAGGGGGAATAACCGAAAAAATGAAGAGGAGGAAAGCGATGACGACGGAGTCCTGCAAAATTGTTTTTCGCCCCAAAGCTAGGGTTTTTGTCTTTCTCTTGACTGGTAGAAAACAGAAAAAAGAAACGCGAAAAAATAAGAAGGGAAAGAAAAGGCAGAAGAGGGTTGCTTACCTACCCAATTAAAGACAAGGATCCCTCGTCCACCCTGCACGAAGAGGCTTGAGCAAGGAAGATGACAATGGCGCAAGCAAAAAGAAGCGAGAGAAGAAGAGCCACACGCCAGAGAAAGGCCGGAGACCCCATTTATACCGGTGATGTGATGGGACGGTTATGATTAAGGGGTAGAAGAAATTGTCACAAATCAATCGCTTCGGTAACCGCTCAAGCGACGTTCAAACTGCCATTATGGTCCTGATGAAGAAGTCCACGATCATACCAAAGCCAGCCGGCTCCTTTAAAGATCAAGCCCTCCGGCCGGATGGGACCTCGACTGCGCGGCTTGAGGGGCTGTGTGGGAGTCGGATTTAGCTCGGCCCAAAAGTGTCGGCCCAAGCAAGAGAGAAGCCCAATTAGCAGTGCAGCCCAACTCAAAGCAAGACCTTGAGAAGCACTGTCTTAGCCCCCCGACCATATTGCCCGCGACCCTCCACCCCACTCAGCCTTGTCGGCCTCTTCTCGGCCCCTCCCGACAGTTCGGTCCGAGAGTCCCCTTCACGGCTTGGCCGACTACACGATGCAAAGGGCCCTTAAGCTCCAGGTATATAAGGTGAAAACTGTAACTGAAAAAGGGGATTCTCGACCCTCTCTCTGGTTGGTTTCTCTCTCACACCCCATCGGCTAAAACCGAAACTCTCTTGGTTACTGTACCTCATCGTACTCCATACTCTATCGTACTGCACCACTGTACCTTATACTCTATCACATTGTAGCTCCACCGTGCTCCTTACTCCACCGCCCTTACTGCTCTTTTTTGCGGGTCGAGTACTGACTTGAGCGTCAAAGTGGCAAGCCCGAGGTCACCCTCGGGCCCCTCTTCTTTTCAGGTCGGAGGCTCGTGGCTGGACGGCGCCCGACGTGACCGGAGATCGCCGACGGGGAACGGGGAGAGAGACCTCCGGGAGAGACGAGTTGGAGTTGGTCACGTGTGGACCGCCAATTGTTTCCCTCGCGAAAAACCGGACGATCACAATATTAACTTGCTTTAAAAAAAAACGACAATTTAACTTAAATTTAGGAGTAGCTGCCCAAACTGCAAAAACAACATAAAAGATAAATTCTTGGGTGTGAGTCCAACAATAACACTAAGGGTTTGTTAGGTAATGGAGTTTATAAATAATTTTTTATTTATAAGTAGTTGATAAATAGGTTTATAAAAAAATATATGTTTGATAAAAAGATGATTTTTATTGGTATGTTTAGTTTTTTTTTTTTAATGTAAATAGTAAAAAAGTAAATAATTTTGTTACACATTTTCCAAGTAAAATTTTAAAATAAAATATTTATAAATAATAAACAAATTCAATCAAACAAAGCGAACCAATTGTTCTAGGCCCAAAACAGCCCCAAATTCCCAGCTTTAATTTCCGACTTCAAAAATTAAAAGCAAAACTTCAATCATCAATTGTACGCCTCGGGAGCGAAACAGCGCAATTCCGCAACCGCGTCGGCCTCCGACTCGCATCCGCAACCGACGTTCTGTCGGAAAGGTGAATCCGGCTAATTGATCGACGCGAGTCCCTCCGCCCTAAAAGCCTGTTCTTTCGTTGCGGAAAATGTCGAACCACGCCGCCGATGCGCACAGCAACACAGTGGCCGTCCAAGCCACCAACGACGACGCCTCCGCCAGTAAATTGTACGCTTTTCAACTTCTAATATTCCTTCGTTCTCTGCGTGGTTTCGATCAGTTTGAGTTTATCGGACGATTTGCTCAGAATCTATCAAATTTCATTGCCGATATGAATTTGCTTGCTCGATTGATTTTGTATTGTTGCTCTTGGGAATGAAAAGGTCTTGTGTCAAGAAGGGATACATGAGAGATGACTTCATCCATTTGTTTGTCAGACGACCTGTCCGCAGATCTCCTATAATTAACCGGGGTATGCTTGAATGCTGCAGACTGTCTGACACATTTGCCCATCTTCTTATTAACTTTGTTCAATTTGTTTCGTGTATCTTGTTTATGAAGGTTATTTTGCCCGTTGGGCTGCTCTGCGGAAGCTTATGTTTCAGTTTCTCAACTGTGAGGGAGATATTGGGGAAAAGGTTGAAACTAAAAAGCAGGTCTTATCACTTGGCGCTGGTTTTGATACAACATATTTTCAGCTGAAGGTATTTAAGCTTACAGCTGATGTGCTTATACATCTACAACATTATTGCTATCTCCTTAAGTCAGTGATATTAGTTATGTTGGGTTCTACCACCTAGTATTTGTTGGTTCCTAAATCCTTATAGGTGCTGTGCAGATTTCTGAATCGAAAAAAGGCAGGTGTTCATGTATTTTTAACAATACAAATGATATATATGATGCTGCTTCGCCAAACAATAGTTCCATGTCTTGAATACATCTCTTTGTGTTTTTAGTACTTTGACTATTTCTATTTCTACTAGTGAAATCTATAGGTGTAAAAAATGTATATTTGAAGTGCTTTTATGTACACCTCATTTTTTTAGTTTTTGCATTTATTATCCGGTATAACTGTTGGAAGTTGCTGATATTGTTTTTTTTCTTGTTTGAGGTGATATATGTTCTACAAGCTCTTTCTGTTGAGAGAGAAATAGTTAATTTTTTAATTTTTTGGTAGATTATCTTGCCAGTTAAGGGCTGCATTGTCATTAAACTTGTATGATTCTGTTCGACAGGAGGAGGGGAAGTCTCCATATTTATACGTGGAACTGGATTTTAAGGAGGTGAAGTTTAAATTTTTGATGCGAACTTTCAGTTTATAGTGCATTATATAAAGATTGCTATCTCTGAAGGACATGAAACATCAGTTCTCTGCATATCATTTAGTGGTAGAGTAGGTTAAAAGGCACATATTTTGCTTGACTTGTTTATACCTATGTCACTATGATAGGGGAGTGCAAGAAAAACTTATGGTTTTATTTTGTGTTAGGTGACAAGCAAGAAAGCTGCCCTGATTGGTAGTCATCAGCCGTTATGGGAGAAAGTAGGTACAACAGCAACCATATCAAGAGGTAAATGCTTGATGGTTGTTTAGATCACATTGCATTTTCTAAGTCCAAAATTTCATTTTCCTCTTCCCTGGCATTGAGTATAAATTTATTTGCTTCTTTTATACAGTTGCTGTATGTAGATGTCAGTGTGCAAAACAAGAACTCAGAATTTTTTGATAAATAATTGAGCTGTGACTGTATTCCATTTTCTTGATCTTAGCTCTATCTAAAAGGATATTTTCTGTTGCATGGTGGGAGAGGGAGTTATGGATCATGCTATCTATCATGTAGATATGAATATTTCATAAAAGTGTGCCCTTTGAATCCTAGAGAACTTGTTCATCACTCAATTTGCACTTTTTTAGAATATACCTAGTGATGGAAGAGTCTTTTGAAGATTCATTCTCATTTTTGAAATATTGTACGATGTTTAAAGGTCGACTGCAAGAGTTCTTTTGACATCGTTTCTCTGCATGATCTCCTCTATGACATTCTGTCAAGTTATCCAAATCTGTATTAACTAATAGAGGCTCTTTATGTTACATCCATGGTTTTTCTACGCAGAAAATGGAGAAGTCATTGCTGATGACTACAAACTACTTCCTGTTGATTTACGCGATATTAACAAGTTAAATGATGTCTTTGCTTTGGCGAACCTCGATCCCAGGTGTGTTCATGTAGTTAACTCTCTTACATTATGCCAAAAGGTTTTTGCCATGCCTGTAAACCTCTCAATTAGTCATGTGCATTCTTTAGAACAAACAGTTCATGTTTGCCATCATTGTCTAATGCTGGAATCAATTTGTCATATCCAGTTCTTTCAAGTACCAAAATATTGTATCATATCAGTCCACATAAATTGATCCATCTTTGCCATAATTTTTTTTGTATTATTTTGTTCAATTCTGTTGGCCTACAAAGGTTTGTAAATAGGCCTCATTCTGATGTTGTTATCAGCTTGCCAACATTTATTATTGCAGAATGCGTTCTGATATACTTGGATCCAGAATCTAGCCGATCTATAGTTGGTTGGGCTGCAAAGACGTTTTCTACAGCCATTTTTTTCTTATATGAACAGGTTTGTTTGTTTTCAATAATGTAATTCTGTTCCATTCATTAAAAATAAAATGGAATTTGGTTAACAAGTTTTTTTTTCATTATGGTGTGTCTTACTTCTAGTATGAACTACTTGCAGATCCTTCCACATGATGCTTTTGGGGAACAGATGATGATGAACCTAGAGGTACATCAGTTTCTTTTAATAACTACAGCTTCTGTTAGAATAAGATCAGGCATCTGGTTTCTTCACTCCTTCATTTTGGAAGTTAATGGCGAAACATAGCCACATGGGGTAGAAGAGAGAAGCAAAAAGTTTTCTGAATATGTTTACTTTCCATGTTTATCAACTTGACACCTCCTATGCTTGGAAACATAGCCACTTCATTAAACATTGGAAGGTCAGTTTTTAACTAAACATGACTATTTTTCTTGTCCAGAGTCGTGGTTGTCCATTGTTGAGCATTTATGCTACACCAACCTTGGAAGAGAAAGAAAAGCTTTTTTCAGATCAGGGATGGCAGGTAAACATTTAGCACCTTACTGTTTGTTTCGCCTGTTATACCTTTTGCATTTGATGAGCATATGCTATCTATAAGAAATTACATATGCTCTTGGAGACATCCTTCTAACTAGGAAGATGTTCAGTAGGGTCAAGTGTAATCGTTACAGCAAAACTATTCAATTGATTTTTGATTAAAGAAGTCCAAGAAAAGTAAAATTTACTCTAAAAAAGAGCACCAAAAGGGATGAATTAGGCTGCTGGCACTGCTGTACAAGTTATCTTGGTATTGCTGATAGTGATACAATGATGCTTTCATAGATTTAGGGATGAATTAGTTATACAAGTTATCTTGGTAGCATTTAGGAGATAATTTTGATGTTCGAAGTCACTTGTGCATTTTCACTAATCTATTGCTTGTGTCTTATATTACTATCTTCTTAGTGGAGATCTTTTGAAAGATGTTGGAGGTAAGTAATAGATTATAATGGATTTTAATTGTAATTCTGTAAAGTTTTAGACTGCTGGCACTGCTATAGGCATTTGGTGCCCTTTGTTTGCAAAATATCACTCCTTGAATTTTCTTTTTCCTATGTATCTCTCATATAGTTTACCTTTTCCAGAGGGCTACAGCATGGGATATGCAGAGAGTTTATAGTGAGTTCATAGATGCCCAAGAGAGACGTAGGTAAAGGCCTCCCTCCTTGCACTTCTCACAGATTTACAGCTTCGTGTTGTATTGTTTTTGTAGCTGTAGGATTGGTTTTAGCATGTCTGCTTTTTAGTATGCTCTATAAGGATTTCAAAACATCTCATGTTTAGCCGATGGTATTCAATAATCTTTTTAAATTGGGTTCAATTTTGCAATGTTTCTTGTAACATCAAAAAAATCTGGTAGGATCAAGCATATCCACGTTAATAGGCCCACTAAATGATTCAAACCACATTTACTGGAGCTTGTTTTGACCTATGAAAGGTGGGAAGTGGCTCCATTTGCCGGATGTTGTAGCTGCTAATTTCTGAATCTTGAATGGCTATTGGCTTCTATGATACTGTCTTATATCCTTCACATGATCTGGCATTTGCATGTAATTTGGTGATTTGCTTTTGGAGTAACCATGACTCCTGATGGATTTGCACTTACTACTTGTTTGTTTAGTCTAAAATGTTGTTTCCTTTTCTCCCGTCAGAATTGAGCGGCTTGAGCTGTTTGATGAGTTTGAAGAGTGGCACATGATGCAGGCAAGTTTTCTTTTAGAACCATGTCATTGTAATGTATCAGTGTTGGTATAAAGTCCAGTGTCTCTCTTTTAGGTATTTAGTGAAATGTGATTTACATGAATCTCCCTTGAGCAAATTGTTCACTGACTCCACTTTCTGTCAGACTAGTGCTCGAACCAGTTTTGTTCTTCCTAGATCAGCCCTCTAATGTCCATCATTTACACGGGAAATAATATGCGTCTCTGATGTTTAATTGAGGTTGTGGAGGAATAAGTTAAATCAAGAAAAATGTTTCAGATTCATAGTCGAAACAAAAAGAGCAATTTAATCATTCTGATTTCACATAATAATTGTATCTGAGATTGGTACAAGCAACATAACTTAATGAACCCTATTTACTTCTTTGGATTTCAGGAACATTATTGCGTGGCTTTAGCTGTCAACGATGCTTTAGTAAGCCCTCTCATCTCACTTTCTTCTATGACAGTACTCTTTAGATATAAATAGGCAAACATAGATTTTACATACTTCACAGTATCTGACAATTATCATGAGTATTAACAAAAAGGTTGACCGCATTATGCAAATTTATGATATGGCTATCTATAATCCACCATCTCACACCCTTTTCTTTAAAGTGTTTATGTTTTGTATGAGAGGAAGTTTTAGTTTTATGTAAACTGACTATGAACGATGCAAATACAGTTGTTGCTTTTGTACTTTGGTCCTTCAGTAGCCTGATTTTTTGAATTTTTATGCATTAGGGAATCTATCGGAATTTTGGCTTTGGTGACAAGTGTGAGAGCACCTCCATCTAGATGGTATATGAAATTCAGCTTCATTGGAATCCCTTTTGAAGCTTATAGATATGATTGACTGATCTTTTTATCATATAAATTCTGTGTAAGGCAGGTAACAGAGTCATCCTCTCAACTAGTAGTCTTCCAAAGTGAAGTATTTGCAATTCTCCAAAAGGGCAACCAGTGTCTGGTCTGTGTATGATGTTTGACTTCGTAAAAAAGGGAAGATATACTTCCTTTTCTATTGCTAGCTGTTTGGCAGATGAACGTGGTGGGGGACCCTTTAAAATGGAAAGAAATACACCCAGAATTGTCTTTGTTAGTGGCCTTGTGGGTCCTTGTATTCCTGTGGAATTTTAAAACTACATGCTTTTGATCCTTATTTTTGTATTCTCTCTTTTTCTATCTTGTCTTGATTTATCTGATATCTTCTGTTTCTTTCTCTTCTCTGAACTTTGAAATGAGGTAGTTGCCGTTTCTTTGGTAGATACCGGTAGTTCACTGCTACATATTTTTCATACATTATATTCACAAGTAGCAACAATTTGATTGGTTTTTCACCAGTAGATGCCTTCACAAACAATACTGAGAACAAATTGTCTCAAGTTCTTCATTTCAGTTTATTTGTGTACCCCACGCAACCTTTGAGTAATTACTCAATTCTCTGCAATGTTTTACTCTACCAAATCTAGCATCAAAACACCACATGCTTGAACAACTGTAGGAAATGACACATTGTGAACCCTGAGCTTGCATTTTGTACATCTACTTGTAATTTATCTTTGTTCATGCTCCTTGTATGTATAGTACATGGGTGTTCCAATTTGCTTCTCTATTTGGCTTCTTACCAGGATGTGATAGCAGTGGTTTGGTTTGATTTGATTTGCTTGTGTTCTTACTTGTGTCAGATATGGTTGTTGTGCCTGAGAGATGTGCAATAACTCCTGCTTTTATGATTGGGAAATGTTAGTATTGCATGCAATGCAAGCTTTCCATGTTCTTATCTCAGGGTCCCATCTGCTTGCAAACACTCTTCTATTATTGCAACTCCGTGAGCTTCAATTAACTAGTCACATACTTTCATTTCTCATATCAACTACCCTTTTATCTCATTTGTTAATTACCTGTGACTCCCCTATAAATGAGGTGATTCAAATCTTAATAGACACGGGATAATGTTAAACTTTTAACATGAAAAATGTTTTGTTTTTTCTTGTTGGGGTGGAGGGAATTATAGGCATAGCATAATTGTATCTTTAGAATACGAAAAGGTGCACAGCAGTACAGCACTGAGATGAGATCTTTATTGTTGGGTCCTAGGGGGTAACACGGCACACCTGCAGTTGTAGGCATACCATGATTTTATTAATTTTTATTTTCTGAATACTGAAAAACATAATAACTCAACAGATTTTTTTTAAAAATTACAAGTTTTAGCGGTGGTTGTGGCAACTGCAGTTCCTTGGCCATAAAGCTTGGGACTTTTTGTATGTTGTCTGGCCTGAACAACCTGAAATTTTATATTATCATATTATAGAAGGTTTTTTTTTATAAGCCCATCCTACAGGTTGAACCGTGCAAAAGATGATCTATCTAGCATTTATCCGTCAGTGATATGCAAATATATGGCGGGCTATAATAACATGTAGTGGGTTTTATTTAAAAACCATGTTCTACACTTTTGACATATAATTTGGTTCACTAGTGTCTCAAAGACTGAGCTATTTGCAAAACTCTGCACAATTCCCAGGGTACTCCTCATATCAAGTACATGCCATCACACTAAAAAACAAACATACTATATTTAGCCGGTAGGATTTATCATTTTCGTTTGAAGTCTCACTAGAAACTAAAAAGTTATGTTTATTAATTTTCATTTGTAGTTCTAGTCTCTTAGTTTTGTTAAAATTAATTTATCATTTTCTTAATTTTGGCCAAGTTTTATCAAATTTACCCTTTAATCATTAATAATGAAACTATATTTTTTTCCCCTTACTCCGATTTTTTAGGTACTTTTATTTACAAGTCTCACACCCATCAATTTAAAATATTGATTTTTTAACCATTAAATAAGGGTATTTTGCATACATTTTTTTTAATATGAGTGAAAAATGATATAAGGACAAATAAAGATTGACATAAATACCTAAATTCCGATTAGATATTGTAGTTAATGCGGCCATTTTCCTTTGTAGTCAGTTACGAAGATATCTTTGGCAAACAGGTGCGCATATAAGTAGGTAGGAGCATTTAGTGTTACAGGGAGCAGTATCTACTCAAGCAGCTAAGCAGCCTTATGCTATATTCATCTCCTAAAACAGCTGGAAATAGAAGCTTAATTATGACAAAAACAATCACAAAACTCCACAATATTGTAATCAAAGCTCTTAAAAGGAAATTGGCATACACAAGGATGATACTACAAGACAAATGGATTTTTAGGGATATGTGGATTAGTCATTGTTTGAAGAGGCTAAGGGTATGTCTCGATGGTCAAATATAATGTGATCTATTGCATTAAAGTGCACTTAGACCTGAGCAAACGCGGGCCGACCCGCCCGTCCGCCCAATCCGCCCGATATAAATGGGCGGATATGATTATTATTTTTAGCCCGTTTTGTCCGGATAGTCCGGCCTGTCCGTTTATATGGGCGGGATATGGTCACTGATAATATCCCATTTAGCCCGGATAGACCGCCAAAAAGCCCGAATTAATTTTTAAAAATAAATATATTTTTATATATAATAAAATTCATAAAATTATTATATAAAATAAATAAATATTGATACCCTAATATTTATACCCATAAGACACTTAAAATTGGCGATGTTGGATATGACGAGTTTGAAGACGGAGAAGATTTAACTAAGGTGTGATTGTGTGATGTATGCACTACGCTGGAGGCAGCAAACAGAGACAACCAGTTCCATTTTCTTTTAAAATTTGCTTAATTGTGTAATATTGTACTCCCTCCGTCCCAAAATGTTTGTCTTGTTTTGACCGGACACACTTGCCGATGCGAGTTTTGTATCGTTAATATCTCTAATTACATAACTCTAAAAATTATAATTTTTTGATATTATCAAAGTACTCGTTGAGACGAATCAAACAAGACCCCACATGACTATGTTTTTTCTTATATATTGGGAGAAATCTTGAAGATTCTCCGCAACGGTGAACAGTGCCCAAAAGTCAAACATGACAAACATTGTGGGACGGAGGGAGTATTATTTTGTGGGAAATTTGTTATGACAAGTTTGTAACAATAACTATGTTTACCGTTTGTAATAAAAAAATATTTTTTTATGGGTATTGTGCATTAAATTATATTTGCTATGTTTCGTTTTATGACAAATTTGACTCGTCTCGCGGGCTAAATGGGACCCGCAGGCTACCCGAATCCGGATGTCCGGGCGGATCTGGAAAGCCTCCCCAGCCCGTTTCCTTGGCTTGCCCGAATTCGGCCCGTCCATCCGGACATGATTTTTGTCCAAAGCCCGACCCGATTCCCGCCCCGGATCCGAGTTTGATCACGTCTAAGTGTAGTAAATCAAGCTTTCAAAAAAAAAAAAAGTGCATTAAATCAAGGATTCAATGCATGTTTATACATTATGTTTGACCATCCAAACAAACCCTAACAAAGTAATAGATAAATAAGTTAAGCTTGCACAAGACATTTGTGCTATAACTCAAAACTTCTGTTTCCTTATATTGATTTACATATCATGCATAAACCTGTCTAAACTCTTACCATTATAAAAAGATAGCAAATAGAACAAAATAAGAGGCAGTAAGTTACGGAGTATAACATTACATACCACCAACCTCACCAAAACTCAACATTCTCTCTTGAGATTATTGTCATCCTAATGTCATCATTAAGCTATTTAGACTAAATTATCATACAGTAACGAACAATAGCAAGTCATTTATACTTACAAAAAAACATCCCTACCCTACCTACAAAAATAAAGAGGCAACAAAACAAAAAAATAATCATAATTTGGCCCCCAACGATCTATCCACCTTCCTCAACCCCCTCCTCTTTCCCATCCAACTAACCTACCAATCTCTCTCAACACGCCCTAAAATATAATCAATTCCACTGTCACTAAAAAATTACAGTTAAGTCCACCATAATTAGATATTAGCAGCCCTTAATCACCAATTTTATAACCCCACTAAACCCCCAACGCTGCTGTAGAGTCCAGACAGTATATAAATATGGAATTAAAAAAAGCAATTCCAACACGAAAAAAAGACTTTTCTTTATGCACATGTCGAGTGTCCACCCCCACTCTCTAGTCTCCCCCAGTCTACACACACAGTTAAAAAAAAACAACTCAGATCACTTGCGACACAGCTTAAATCCCGCCATGGCCACCGCTCTGTGTTCCTCTTCACTTTTCTAGGAGCTCTGCTCACGCTTCTCTGCCCATCTCTTCAGTTTCTGTGCGCTCTGCTGCGAAATTTTGAGTTTCTAGGTTTTTTCTTGTTGGAAGTGATGGGGTGCGCGGCTTCGAAATTGGACCACGAGGACACCGTGAGGCGGTGCAAGGAGCGCCGCCGCTTCATGAAGGAGGCTGTCTACGCTCGCCACCACCTCGCCGCCGCTCACTCCGATTACTGCCGCTCTCTTCGCGTTACCGGCTCCGCGCTCACCGACTTCGCCGCCGACGAGCCGCTCTCCGTCTCCGACTCCACTCCCGCCGTCCTCCTTCCCAAGGGTCCTTCTTCGTTTCCGTTGAAAGCTCAACCTCCGACGCCGCCGCCTTCTTCCCGGCCTCGCTCCAACGTGGCTTACTCCCCGGCTCCGTCGTCCGTCCATCCGCCGCCGCCTCCGCCGCCTTACTCGCCTGTATCGTCCCGTTCGCCGACGATGACGAGCTCGAAGCTTCCGCATATACTCTCCGCCTCAAGCTTGAACTCCTCCAGCCGCCGGAACCAACGCCAGGGCCGGAAATCGCAGCCGCATATTCTCTCGGATTCTAGTCCCTCTACTCCCACCACCGTCAAATCCGCCGGACAATTCGACTATCAGGCGACTTACATGGCGCACGCAACCTATGCTAGCACTCCTTCTCAGACCTCCTCAGTCTGGAACTGGGAGAATTTCTATCCTCCATCTCCACCGGACTCCGAGTTCTTTAACCGGCATCAGAAGGAGGAGAATGACGCCGTGTACTACCCTAAGAAGGACTACAATAGCCACCATCTGGAGGTGGACGATTCCGAGGAGGAAAGGGAGACGGAGAGAGAGGAGGTCCAGTGTAGCGAATGGGGGGATCACTATAGCTCTACGACCTCCGAATCTGAACACGATGATGCCGACGGGGACGATGAGATGGAGACGAGATCCGAGGTGTCTGAGATCCGTCCACGATCCAATTTCGCTGCCTCCGTGCCGAACGGGTCGTCGATTGGACGGTCCAACAAATACAAAGGGAGCGAGATGGGGAAAGTGGACGAGAAATTCGACGACGCTTCGTCATCGATGAGCTGGGGAAACGCCGGCACTGGTATCGGCACTGAGATGTCTGATATGAGGATGGTAGTCAGGCATCGGGATCTGAAAGAGATCGTCGCTTCCATCAAGGAGTACTTCGACAAGGCGGCTGCCGCCGGTGACCAGGTGGCTGAGATGCTGGAGACCGGCCGTGCTCAGCTCGATCGCAGCTTCAAACAATTGAAGAGTATGTTTGTGATTTCAATTTGTTTGCACTCTCTGTGATCATTAAGTCGGGAAAACTAAAATTAGGACTGCAGGTGAAAGGATTTAATTGAATATTGACTTAGATAAGCTTAGATTACACATTTCAATTAGAAAATCAACATTGCAACCTGGTTCCAAACAATTCCTAGGCCATGACATTGACAGGGATTCTATCAATTTGATAATGTTGCATTTAGTGTGTTGTGGGTTCATATCACTTGTAAAATGAATACTATCTTGAATTTCCCTTTATCTTGTATTAATATGATGGTTCGGTGTTGTAGAAACTGTATACCATTCGAGTGGAGTTTTGAGTAGCTTGAGTTCAAGCTGGACTTCAAAACCTCCATTGGCAGTGAAATACAAGCTTGATGCTACTGCATTAAACGAGCCTGGTGGTCCGAAGAGTCTTTGCTCCACCTTGGAACGCCTTTTGGCATGGGAGAAGAAACTCTATGAAGAAGTAAAGGTAATTATTTTTTCATATATTAAGTTCAAACTTTATGTTTTTGAACAATTCTTTTGAAGGGGGTAAAGTTGCTGATATCTTGCCTTTATGTTGGTATATTCACTAAAACTAATAGCATCCGTTTGATCATTATGTTTGATGCTGCTAACATGATGAAAGCTCATTCCTACTAAAGTTTTGCTTTACCAATAAAAAATTAGAAGTTAAGTGTTCCATGGTTCATTTGTCCCTACCTTGAATGACAAATGTGTATTGTGATTCAGACACTTATCATTATCAATACAATTCTGTGGCTGGAAATCGTTATGAGGATTTCATTGTGATAAATGACGATAATATTCAAGCAAGTGTAAATAGATAGCTGTATGCTGTAGCCATGTTTGCTTACCTACATCACAAGCCAAATGAAGTCTACCTATGTAGGTAGATGCTAGGGTGAAAGATTTAATTGCTGTGTTAATATGACTAAGAAGGTGATATGGGATAACGTTCATTTTTTATTTGGTTTGCCTTGTCTTTTAAGAGTTCTTCACTTAAGAATGTGGAAAATGGACTTTTATAGCAGTAAGATTATAATTTGGCAGTTCGTGACTGTTCTCACTAAGCTTTGAGTTCTATTCTTTCCTGGTATCTACTGAAAACTTCTGCATGTGAAACCACTGATTCCTTCAGATGCATAGTAAAAACTTAAAAGTATTGCCGTATTGCACTAGTCTTCAATGATACAAGGGTCTATGGAGAGAGATTTAATGGAGAGGTCATGTTGTGATTTGATCTTGCAATCTGGGAGGAACCCTCAACTGTTCTCTCGTCCTTGTGCAGGGGTGTTAGAGGTCTGCATTTGTACTACAGCTGTATTCTATTTTTTTATGGATAAGAAGAGTTTAAGCTTAGGAAAGCGAAATGAAACATTTGTGACTTCACAACAATTAGGTCTTGATTACTTGATGCCATTAGAGTGAGCTGCTCGGATACAAAATCATGAGAGTGGAATAATTCTAATGTTTTTCATCTACAAGAATAAGGATATCATTGTAGTGATTAGATATCTTCTGCTTAAAGATGTTTTTTTTTAGTTTGTGCATTATTTTTTAATTTATGATTGGTATGTAATCAGAGCATTGTATGTTTTAATCATAGGCTAGAGAAGGTGTGAAGATTGAGCATGAAAAGAAGTTGAAGACCTTACAAAGTCAAGAGTACAAAGGTGAAGAGGAAATCAAATTGGACAAGACCAAGACCTCAATTCAGAGGCTGCAGTCTCTTATTATTGTCACTTCTCAGGCTGTTAATACAACATCATCTGCCATCACCGGTCTTAGAGACAGCGATCTTATTCCTCAACTTGTTGAAATGTGTCATGGGTAAGGAATTTATCAGTTGGCTCCATTTTAATTACATATCATGCAAAGAGTAACGACACAACAAATCCATACAAGACAATAATGAAAATTTGATGGATTTCTTTTTAATAGCAGATAGAATCCTCTAAGGGTCAAAGTTAGATGTTTAGCACTTTAGGTACTACATATGACTTGATAAATGAATACAGCATTCTAGGGCCAGAATTACATTCCTGTGTTCACCAACCTTGCTCTAAACATACTTTTTTTCTTTTTGTGAATTGTGAAATATTCAACTGTTATGACAACCATGTTGTTCTTCTGAATCCAGGTTCATGTACATGTGGAGATCCATGAACCAGTCCCATGAATTCCAGAACCAAATTGTGCAGCAAGTACGTGGACTAGTACACCAAGCAGCCAAGGGAGGTTCAACCTCTGAGATTCACCGACAAGCAACCCGTGACCTTGAATCTGCTGTATCTGCCTGGCATTCCAGCTTTTGCCGTTTATTGAAGTACCAAAGGGACTTCATCTGCTCCCTCCATGGCTGGCTGAAGCTCAGCCTTCTTCCTGTAGACTCTGAAGCCACCCAACTCACCAGGCAGCCCTCAGAAGCTTTCATATTCTTTGATGAATGGAAGCACGCCCTTGACCGCCTTCCGGATGCAGTAGCTTCAGAAGCCATTAAGAGCTTTGTCCATGTTGTCCACGTCATATCCACGCAACAGAGCGATGAGATCAAGATCAAAAGGAAAACAGAAAACGTGTCAAAGGAGCTCGAGAAGAAAGCTTCTTCTCTTAGAAGCATAGAGAAGAAATATTACAACTCTTACTCAATGGTTGGCCTGGGACTCCCGGATAATGGCCCTGATATGGGACACGTCTTGGACGCCCGTGATCCCTTAGCTGAGAAGAAAGCCGAGCTTGCCACTTGCCAAAGACGGGTTGAAGATGAGATGTCGAAGCATGCTAAGGCTGTGGAGGTGACCCGAGCAATGACGCTGAACAATATTCAGACTGGCCTGCCTGGCGTCTTCCAAGCCATGACCAGCTTTTCTTCCTTGTTCACCTCAGCGCTGGAGACGGTATGTGCTCGTTCCTATGCTATAAAATAGGAGCATACGAACTCACGATTTCGGTTTTCCGGGTTTTGGGTTCAGGACAATGGGCAGGGCTGGGAATTTTTTTGGTGGTTTGGTCCTTCCTATTATCTCTATAATCTAATCCTACAAGTTTAAAATTTTGATGGTGTAGATAAGTCATATGTGGGAATTCTTTTTCTTTTAAAGAAAATTTACCAGGCTTAAGTTCTATCAGGGGAATTGTCTCTGTACAGGAGAATCCACATATATGTTATTGTTTGTATTGAATGCTTTTTACATGTTTAGAACTGTATAAATAAGAAATCAAAGGCTTTTTTCTTCCTCTCTTGTTTATACTTGTTTGCTCTTTCACCAGCTTTGAGTTCACTTGCTTTTACATATCAAGACGAAACCTTGCTAGTGGCATGTATTTATGACTTTGTGATGCTTGCTGATGTGACTCGACAGCAAAAACCCCATCCCTTTTTTTAGTACTCTCTCCGTCCCATAATATAAGCCCCATTTGGGAACGCGTGATTGTTCACCGTTGAAGTTTCGGTTTAAGATTTCTTCCAATATATAAGAAAAAACATAGTCATGTGGGATCTTGTTTGATTCGTCTCAACGAGTACTTTAATAATATCAAAAAATTATAATTTTTAGGGTTATGTAATTAGAGATATTAACGATACAAAACCCACATCGACGGATGTGTCCGGTTCAAATGGGGCTTATATTTTGGGACACAGGGATACAAAGAAGCTTGATTCCGAATTCTAATTCGTTGAAAAGATTTTGTCTCCTCTTTTGGTTTTGACCACCAATGCAAAGTACTAATTATCAAAGAAGATTGGATAGTTTTTAGTCTAACATGTCGAAAAATGGTAGGTGAAGCAACTTTGATAAACAAAAATTACACACTCGCACGTTCACATTGGTTTTTGATGGGCTTTTCTGATCCAAAATACTTGCAGAAAAGAGGGAACTAATTTACTCTTTGAATATAAAGTTCAACATTACAATATTACCAAAAACTTCTTACTGTTAGTTTATAGAAAACTGTTATGAATGGACCAAAGATAATTAAAAAATTAGTGTAGAATCCGTACAAGTAATTTGAGAAAATCAAAAAAAAATTTATGATTGAATTAAATTAATGCTATATCGAAGTATTTACAAAAAAAAATATCGCTGGATCATTAGAAATGATATGCTATGATATATAGGAATTTATGTAGACTCATTTAGAGAATAGTTAATATAGAAATGCTATAATGATTATTAATCTAAAAATCTCGATAAAATTATTCCCAATTTACAAAATTATTTATACGTGAGATATATAATAGATGGTCTTTGAACCCATTTAAACAGATTTCAACAAATAATTAATGTGTGGTTCATTCACAAAAAAATATTAGATTAGTAATTATATCTTTTGAATAAGAACGCCAAAAATATTCATAATATGTATAGCACATGTTTGGTTTATAATAGAAATTTTTTTAAGAAAAAATAAAATTGACAAAATCGTGAACATGATTCTCTTTATGTTGAATAATAAGTATTATAACAAAATCTTTATTTCCTATGTTTTTTTAGTTTGATATTTGAACAATTCATAATCAAATTTTCAAAACTTAACTACTATATTATACCTTCAAACCAAGTTTTTGGTTAAACATGGATAAAAGTCAGGTGAAAATAAAGTGAGGTGAAGATTTTAAAATTATAAAAACTAAAATTATATATGTATAATTAATGAATAAGGCCAATGTAAACTTAAAAATATAAAATTATATTAATAAGATTTATGTTTTTCAAGAAAATATATTTAGCTAAACAATGGGGATCCGAAATTGTTGTTACACCCTCAGCGACAATATATAACAATTATTTCTTAATATTTACGGAAATAATGTTATACTAAAACGGTTTTTCTATTGTGTTCCCATGGGCACATGCTAACAAACTTAAATAAGAAATTTATCTTTAAAATATTCTCTAATAGAGAACTGATAAACCCTTAGCAAACAAGATTAAACTAATGGCTAACCAAATAATTGTCAAAAAAAGAGTTCTTAGAGTGTGCCCATGGGCACACACTAGAAAAACCCATACTAAAAATTAGTTACGAAACCAATATTTATCATAGCAAGTTACTTTATGATATAAAATATTATGTTTTAGATATTTCATATGTATATGGAAAAGATGTGACATCAACCTAGTAAACATGATATTATCTCGTATGTATTTATTATAATGAATCTTAAAAATAATTATTGAAAAATACGGTGGAACTCAATATTTGAATATATTTACACGATTTCTATTTAGCGCCCCGACAAAATTTCTATTTAACGCCCTGGTCCATCCGTTGTGATACCCCGTAATTTTGCAAGGCTATTCTGGGAATTATGGATTTTTCCCGAACGTCAGTTTGGTACGTCGGATTTAATTCTGAAGGTTTGAGACATTTTGTAATGTGCTCTGTCTCTGTAATATTTTTCTCAGTGAAATAATATACAGTCGACATATTTTGGAAGTTCGTACTCGTTCGTGTACGACTTTTGTTAACGCGGGTTAAGATTGATACAAGTTTATTGCCCAAGAGTTGTTATCTAATGGGCAATAGTACAAGATTCCTTACCCAAAGGTTATTACCCGATGGTTATTATCCAAGAGGCGCTAAGGTACAAAGGGTTATTACCCAAGGGTTTGGAAGGAAGCTTCCTACCCACCTTCCTAAACCCTTGGATTGCCTATATAAGGAGGTGTTGGGAGGGAGAGAGAGGCTTGATATCAAAGCTCTCAAACTCTCAAAAACGCTCTCAAGGAAAACGCTCCCTCTCGGAAGGCTTGAGTCGAGCGTCGGAGCTCGGTCGGTGTCGTTCTCGGTGGCCAAAGGAAGCTTGGGAGATCCTTAGAGGCCTAGAAACCAAGCAAGGCGGAAGACGAGCCAAACCGATCGTCGAGGGTAAGTTTTCCCTCTCGTATTTCTGTTTTCGTTCGCGACGGCGACCGCCGCCAGGGAGACGGCGCCCGCCGCTAGGAACGGCGCCCGCCGTGGAGAACGGCGCCCGCCGTGGAGAACGGCGCCCGCCGTGGTGAGGTTGCCCAGCCGCCGTGATGTGTGGCCAAGGAGCGGCGCCCGCCGTGGATGAGAGGCGCCCGCCGTGAAGTGTTGGTGGCCGTGGTTGTTGGTGTTGGCTTCCGTGAAGTGTTGGTGGCCGTGGTTGTTGGTGTTGGCTTCCGTAGCCTTCGTTCGGGTTTCGTTTCCTTCGATTCCTTTCGTTCTTTCGTAGATCGGTATTGTTGTTTGTCGAATCTAACTTAGGGTTTCTTTATGGGTCAATCCGAAGGTGCCGGAGTTGTCAGATTCGTCTCTGCGTCGAGCCCGGAATCCCGTCGTTAGACTTCGTTCAATCTCTGCGGACTCAGGCAAGTGGCGGTTCGCTCTTGCTCATCGTTCCATATTTACATTAATTATCAGTTGTTTATCTGAGTAATTAATTTGGAATGATTACTGTGTTTGTCTGGAATTGGTTTTATAAACGGTTTTGGAAAATCATATAATAGGTTGTATATCTGTTAGAACGACGCTATTATCTGTGATCGGCTTTCGGGCATTTATGTGGATTTATCCTGTACGGTGGTTGTGTTGTAACTGTTAGTTAGCACGAGTATTTGTAGGAACGCCTGGATCCTGAGAGTTCCATGTGCGTTCCTTTATAACTGTAAGGGCGATGAAGACCCAACGATAGTTGAAGTTTGAATTCTGTGAGGTTCATTCTTTTAAAGGGCGAGCAACACCCAACGATAGTGGTGGTTTGGACTCTGAGAAGTTCATTCCTTAGATATGTGTTCTGTGTAACAGGGCATGTATAATTAAAAGCTTACAACGTGTTAATCGTTTTGGAATTAAATAAGATAAGGTGCCCGAGAACACTTAATTAATAAATCTTCGGCGAGTAGTGCAGCTAAGTAAATAGTGCAGCTAGGAAAGCTCGTCTCGACTTTTGATCATAGTACGTTCTCTTTCCAATCTGGATTCGCTGTAAGCGATGAGGTTGGTCGTGAACCGAAATATCTTAGTCAGTTTTTAAATCATCGTTATGTGGTTCTGTAAGATCCAGACTTGAATGTAGTACGTTCTCTTTCCAATCTAGATTCGATGTAAGCGGTGAGGTTGGTTGTGAGCCGAAGCATCTCAGTCAGCTTTTAATCGTTGTTGTATGATGCTGTAAACATTCTAGATTTGTCATATTTCCTTAAAGACTCATTTTCTTTGGAGTCTTCTTTCAGGTTGATTTCTGTGAAGATTAAGTCTTCTAGAATCTTCTCTTGTGCATACCTCTTGTTGTTATTCCATGAAAGTGTCGGGTTATGTATCGTCCCTTCGGTTATTATTCGAGGGACAATGATAGTAAACGGTTACGATCACTCGAACCATTCTGCTTTTTACCCTTGCTAGTCTATTCAAGTAGACTAACCCACGAACATTGTTCTCCGTATGTGGGCTGGTGTCATCCGTTCGATTCGGCACATCAGATAGAGCAAAGATATGAGGAGACTAGATTGACTATGAAGACGACGGTTGTTTTTGGATGTTTTAATAATTTCTTTTAATCAGGTTGAGATCCTTGGGCAGGTGATCACTACGATCACAACCCTTTTTGTAATATCTTTTATAAGACTTCCGCTGTACTTTGTTTAAACTCTGTATTTGTCCTATTCGGGATTGGGATGTAATCCCGTAACTCATGTTTCATTTGATTGATGTTTTGATTTGAATACTTTGATCATTATGTATCAATTGTATTCCATGAATTGTATTTAAACCGGTAAAGCCTTGGGTGATCTCGGTAAGGAACAATGGGGTCACTGGCGGTAATACCTTTCCAAATGGGTTAAGATTTGGGGGTGTTACAGTTGTGGTATCAGAGCCAAAGGTTTTAAAACGGGTTTGGGATTTTATAAATCATTTATCCGTTTTTGAAAATGCTTTAAAAGGGCTCTGAATTTTCAAAGTGAAAAGAATTTCAAAACACCGTTCATAGTCATGTCTTCTATACAGTCTGATATAATAAGCTTGCTTCTATGTCTAGAAAGACTAATTCCTTCCCCGTTGCCCCGTTAGATATGGGTGCATTCTGTTCTCTTCAGAGGAACCCGGGAGAAGCCGAGGTGGTTTCGCCATCTCCAGTTAGGCTTGATTCCCAGTTCGCTCGTTGTGAGTTGAGGTTGTAGAACCTAGTAACTCGGTTTGAGTTCATCAATAGAAATTACCAAGTTGATCTATTCTAAGTTGATTTTATTACAATAAGTATATCAGAATGATATTAATGTGATAAAATCCTTGGAATTTGATCGGTAAACAGATGATGAACACGAGGAACGTTATCCGTGCTGGTGTTGGGCCGAGTAATGACCCCAGACCAAATCCGAGGATTGATGCAGACCCGTCAGGAGAGCGTGAGTCTGTCTTCAACAATAATCCAGGAGGCAATGGCCAAGCTCAGGCCAACGGTCCAGTAGTGCTCGATGCAGCGACATTCGCAGCAATTCGGGGGATTGTTCTGCAAGCAATCACCGAGATAATGAGGCCAATCGCACCTCAGGCACAAGGAGTGCCAGTACCTCCAGAAGTTCCGAGGTTTGAGGAACAAGAGAACCAGGTACTACAGGGAGGCGTGATCAGGAATAGAGGGGAGTATGGCCGAGCTCTGAAGGCCATTAACTCTATGAGACCCGACAACTACGATGGAAAGGGAGAGTCAGTCAGAGTGGCTCATTGGTTCTCACATATGAAACGGTTGTTTCGTAATGTTGAGTACACTGAAGCGGAGAAAGTACACATAGCTTCTCTACAACTGAAGGAAGAAGCCAGTGAATGGTGGGAGAGTACCGGCTTAGCTGATAGCCCGGTGTTGACCTGGTCAATGTTTAAGACCAAGATGATGGATCGTTTCTTCTCTCGAGCTATGAGAGAGGAGAAACACAAGGAGTTCTTGTATCCTAAGACGGATGGATTGAAGGTGACCGAGCCTGCCACTAAATTCAATCATTTGCTGCAGTATGCTGAACCGCAGATATCCAGTGAGGCACAAAAGATCTGGTACTTCCATGAATGGATGAACCCAGATATTAAGCCATGGATGGTGCACCACACATGCTCTACTCTCGAGCAGTACGTGGATGCGGCCTACAAGTTGGAGGTAACTCTGGAGGAGTCCGCTCATAAGCGGGAGAATCAAGTTAAGGGAAAGGGTGGGCAACAGGATCGCCAGGTTGGTTCATTCAAACGACCGGCATCGCCTACCAAGTTTGAGAAGTCTGGTCGTGCTAAGACCGAGACAACTCAGTCTGACTCTGCCAGGGGCTCAGGTTGGAGTAGCAGAGTGATTCAGTGTCACAATTGTGGTGCATCTGGGCACAAAAGTTTTGCATGTCGGAATGAGAAGAAGACTTGTTTTGGTTGTGGAAAGGAAGGACATATGCAGAGGTTCTGTCGACAGGGAATGCAAAAAGGAGCGGAGTCACAACATGGGTCTGTTAATCCAAACAACATACCTAGGTTTAAACCAGCAGAGACTTCCAATCCTTCGATGCAGACAACTGCGCAGGATAAGGGGAAAGCCCCAGTGGCTTCTGGAAGTCAGGGTCAACGTCTTTACGTGATGCGTGAGGCGGATGGACCCTATGCTCCTAATGCTTAGAGTACTTTGTATCTGCATTACACTTTTGTTAATGTGTTGTTGATGTGGGTGCTACCCAGACTTTCATTTTGGATGGTTGTAAGTTAAGTTGTGTGTGCAACGAGGTTGTGAACCTTTTGTTGTAACTCTTCTTATATATGAACCTTTGGTTTATACCAAGTTAATGTTTCGTTGCTTGGTATGGGGTAAGGTCTCGTGTTCGAGACTTTCCAATAACCTCTTAGGAGATGGTTGCCTATTAATTAGGTGGAGCTACCAAGGATGGGTTGAGATGTATGGACAACGGCTCATGGCAACAGTGGACGCTGGTAATGGCTGGGCCTGGGCTCGGAGCCAATAGTGAGTCGTCTGTGAACCATGTAGTGGGCTGGTCCAAGATGGTGACCATTTAGTGAGAACCAATCGTCTGTCGGATTGTCGATTACCATCAAGGGTAAGAAATTCAAAGCGATTTGACCTAAATCACCATGGTCCCATACGATAATTATTCTCGGTATGGATTGACGGAAGCATCATAAGGCAGTGATCGACTTCAGTTTTGATATTCCTGTGGTTAGAGGATTTCCGGGTGTCTTTCCAGAAGATATTCCTGGATACCCCGAATCGTGTCGTGGAGTTTGCAATTGATCTCGAGCCGAGTACCACGCCGATCTCTGAGGCACCGTACCGGATGGATCCTGTTGAGATGCAAGAGTTGAAGAAGCAACTCAAGGATCTTCTTGACAAAAGTTATATAAAGCTGAGTGCATCACCTTGAGTAGGAGTGCCCTAGTTTTATGTGTCAAAAAGAAAGATGGACCGTTTCGACTTTGTTTTGACTTTCGAGAGTTGAATAAAGTCACGATCAAGAGCAAGTATTTGTTGCTAAGGAGTGATGATCTGTTGGATCAACTACAGGGAGCAAAAGTTTTCTCCAAGATCGACCTGAGATCTGGTTTTTATCAGCTCAGGATTCGTGAGGATGATATTCCGAGGATTGCGTTCAGACGAGAGATGGTCACTACGAGTTTGTAGTCATGCCATCTGGGCTTCGAATGCTCCAACAGTTTTCTTGAACCTAGTGCATCGATGTTTTAGACCAATACTTGAATAAGTTCATAGTGGTCTTCATCAATGGCATTTTGATATTTTTCCCGAGCAAGGAAGCTCACAGGGAACATCTGCGGATTGCTTTATCGGTCCTTAGACCAAGTCGGTTGTACGCAAAGTGGGCTAAGTGCGATTGTTGGATCTAGAAGTGGCTTTCTTAGGCCATGTGATCAATAAGAATGAGGTTATGGTTATTCCCCAGAAGAGTGAATCAGTAGTTGTTTGGAAGCGGCCTCAGGGTGTGAGCGAGGTGTGCAGTTTGCCAGAGCTTGCTGAGCATTATAGACGGTTCATGGAAGATTTTTTCTAAGATCACTCCACCTATGACCAGTCTGTTCCGCAAGGTCAACAAGAAGTTGTCTGGGATGACAAGTGCAAGACCAGTTTTCAAGAAGTTGAAACAGTGTCTGACTTATGCACCAGTTTTGGCGTTGTCGGAAAGAATGATGGCTATATGGTCTATAGTTAATGCTTCGAGAAATGGGTTGGGATGTGTCTTTGATGCAGAGGGGCAAGGTTATTGCATACGCATCTAGACAATTGAAAACCTATGAAGCAAACTAACCAACACATGACCTAGAACTAGCAGCAATAGTGTTTGCATTGGAAACTGAGGTTACTTGGGTGACCCAGAGGTCAGCATAAGTTTTCCACTAGGAGATTATCCGTTTAGATGGCATTCCTAAGACCATTGTATCGGATCGAGATGGCCGAGTCATGTCAAGTTTATAGCAAGAACTTCACAAGGCCATGAGAACTGAATTGAGATTCAGCAGCGTTTCATCCTCAGACAGATGGTCAGTCTGAAAAGACCATCTAGACCCTGGAGGATATGCTAAGAAGCATACGTACTCGATCATCCGACTAGCTGGGAAGACAGCCTAAGTCTGATTGAGCTCACGTACGATAATAGCTGGCATGCTACAGTCAAGATGGCTCGGTTCGAAGCTTTGTATGGTCACAGATGCAGATCTCTGAGTTGTTGGGATGATAATGCCGACAAGATTCTGCTTGGACCAGAGTTGGTCGAAAGGACAACTTTGGACATTGCTTTGATTAGACAGAGATGTTGACCGCTCAGGGTCGACAAAAGTTTTACGCAGATCAGAAGCGTTAAAGTGTTGAGTTCGAGGTTGGTGGCAAGGTACTTGTCACAGTAGCGCCACCCAAGGATGTTTTCAGGTTTGGTAAGCGTGGGAAGCTTAACCCTCGCTACATGGGACCATTCAAGATTCTGGATAGAGTAAGATCTCTAACGTACCGTTTGGCATTGTCGCCATCGGCATACCCAGTGTATAATGTGTTCCATGTATCATTGCTAAGGATATTCGTGCTAAGATGAGTCTCGTAGGCTGAGCTATAAGGACGTCGAGATTCAGGCAAATGATGCTTGAGAGGAGATGCCAGTGTGCATTCTCGAACGCCGTGTGAAGTGACTGTGCAACAAGATCGTACTGTTGGTACGGATTCTGTGGTCCAGGTCTGGGACTGAGGAAGTTACTTGGGAAACCGAGGCAGAGATGCTCAGACACTTTCCCGAGTTGTTTTTCGGCCAAGTTTCGGGGTCGAAACTTCTTTTAAGGGGGAGGTGATGTTTTTCGGCCAAGTTTCAGTCTGAAAAGACCATCTAGACCCTGGAGGATATGCTAAGAAGCATACGTACTCAATCATCCGACTAGCTGGGAAGACAGCCTAAGTCTGATTGAGCTCACGTACGATAATAGCTGGCATGCTACGATCAAGATGACTCGGTTCGAAGCTTTGTATGGTCACAGATGCAGATCTCTGAGTTGTTGGGATGATAATGCCGACAAGATTCTGCTTGGACCAGAGTTGGTCGAAAGGACAACTTTGGACATTGCTTTGATTAGACAGAGATGTTGACCGCTCAGGGTCGACAAAAGTTTTATGCAGATCAGAAGCGTTAAAGTATTGAGTTTGAGGTTGGTGGCAAGGTACTTGTCACAGTAGCGCCACCCAAGGATGTTTTCAGGTTTGGTAAGCGTGGGAAGCTTAACCCTCGCTACATGGGACCATTCAAGATTCTGGATAAAGTAAGATCTCTAACGTACCGTTTGGCATTGTCGCCATCGGCATACCCAGTGTATAATGTGTTCCACGTATCATTGCTAAGGATATTCGTGCTAAGATGAGTCTCATAGGCTGAGCTATAAGGACGTCGAGATTCAGGCAAATGATGCTTGAGAGGAGATGCCAGTGTGCATTCTCGAACGCCGTGTGAAGCGACTGTGCAACAAGATCGTACTGTTGGTACGGATTCTGTGGTCCAGGTCTGGGACTGAGGAAGTTACTTGGGAAACCGAGGCAGAGATGCTCAGACACTTTCCCGAGTTGTTTTTCGGCCAAGTTTCGGGGTCGAAACTTCTTTTAAGGGGGAGGTGATGTGATACCCCGTTATTTTGCAAGGCTATTCTGGGAATTATGGATTTTTCCCGAACGTCAGTTTGGTACGTCGGATTTAATTCTGAAGGTTTGAGACATTCTGTAATGTGCTCTGTCTCTGTAATATTTTTCTCAGTGAAATAATATACAGTCAACGTATTTTGGAAGTTCGTACTCGTTCGTGTATGACTTTTGTTAACGCGGGTTAAGATTGATACAAGTTTATTGCCCAAGAGTTGTTATCTAATGGGCAATAGCACAAGATTCCTTACCCGAAGGTTATTACCCGATGGTTATTATCCAAGAGGCGCTAAGGTACAAAGGGTTATTACCCAAGGGTTTGGAAGGAAGCTTCCTACCCACCTTCCTAAACCCTTGGATTGCCTATATAAAGAGGTGTTGGGAGGGAGAGAGAGGCTTGATATCAAAGCTCTCAAACTCTCAAAAACGCTCCCTCTCGGAAGGCTTGAGTCGAGCGTCGGAGCTCGGTCGGTGTCGTTCTCGTTGGCCAAAGGAAGCTTGGGAGATCCTTAGAGGCCTAGAAACCAAGCAAGGCGGAAGACGAGCCAAACCGATCGTCGAGGGTAAGTTTTCCCTCTCGTATTTCTGTTTTCGTTCGCGACGGCGACCGCCGCCAGGGAGACGGCGCCCGCCGCTAGGAACGGCGCCCGCCGTGGAGAACGGCGCCCGCCGTGGTGAGGTTGCCCAGCCGCCGTGATGTGTGGCCAAGGAGCGGCGCCCGCCGTGGATGAGCGGCGCCCGCCGTGCTTGAGGCGGCGCCCGCCGCATTTAAGGCGGCGCCCACCGTGATTGTTGTGGCGCCCGCCGTGAAGTGTTGGTGGCCGTGGTTGTTGGTGTTGGCTTCCGTAGCCTTCGTTCGGGTTTCGTTTCCTTCGATTCCTTTCGTTCTTTCGTAGATCGGTATTGTTGTTTGTCGAATCTAACTTAGGGTTTCTTTATGGGTCGATCCGAAGGTGCCGAAGTTGTCAGATTCGTCTCTGCGTCGAGCCCGGAATCCCGTCGTTAGACTTCGTTCAATCTCTGCGGACTCAGGCAAGTGGCGGTTCTCTCTTGCTCATCGTTCCATATTTACATTAATTATCAGTTGTTTATCTGAGTAATTAATTTGGAATGATTAATGTATTTGTTTGGAATTGGTTTTATAAACGGTTTTGGAAAATCATATAATAGGTTGTATATCTGTTAGAACGACGCTATTATCTGTGATCGGCTTTCGGGCATTTATGTGGATTTATCCTGTACGGTGGTTGTGTTGTAACTGTTAGTTAGCACGAGTATTTGTAGGAACGCCTGAATCCTGAGAGTTCCATGCGCGTTCCTTTATAACTGTAAGGGCGATGAAGACCCAACGATAGTTGAAGTTTGAATTCTGTGAGGTTCATTCTTTTAAAGGGCGAGCAAGACCCAGCGATAGTGGTGGTTTGGACTCTGAGAAGTTCATTTCTTAGATATGTGTTCTGTGTAACAGGGCATGCATAATTAAAAGCTTACAACGTATTAATCGTTTTGGAATTAAATAAGATAAGGTGCCCGAGAGCACTTAATTAATAAATCTTCGGCGAATAGTGCAGCTAAGTAAATAGTGCAGCTAGGAAAGCCCGTCTCGACTTTTGATCAGAGTACGTTCTCTTTCCAATCTGGATTCGCTGTAAGCGATGAGGTTGGTCGTGAACCGAAACATCTTAGTCAGTTTTTAAATCATCGTTATGTGGTTCTGCAAGATCCAGACTTGAATGTAGTACATTCTCTTTCCAATCTAGATTCGCTGTAAGCGGTGAGGTTGGTTGTGAGCCGAAGCATCTCAGTCAGCTTTTAATCGTTGTTGTATGATGCTGTAAACATTCCAGATTTGTCATATTTCCTTAAAGACTCATTTCCTTTGGAGTATTCTTTCGGGTCGATTTCTGTGAAGATTAAGTCTTCCAGAATCTTCTCTTGTGCATACCTCTTGTTGTTATTCCGTGAAAGTGTCGGGTTATGTATCGTCTCTTCGGTTATTATTCGAGGGACAATGATAGTAAACGGTTACGATCACTCGAACCATTCTGCTTTTTACCCTTGCTAGTCTATTCAAGTAGACTAACCCACGAACATTGTTCTCCGCATGTGGGCTGGTGTCATCCGTTCGATTTGGCACATCAGATAGAGCGAATATATGAGGAGACTAGATTGACTATGAAGACGACGGTTGTTTTTGGATGTTTTAATAATTTCTTTTAATCAGGTTGAGATCCTTGGGCAGGTGATCACTACGATCACAACCCTTTTTGTAATATCTTTTATAAGACTTCCGCTGTACTTTGTTTAAACTCTGTATTTGTCCTATTCGGGATTGGGATGTAATCCCGTAACTCATGTTTCATTTGATTGATGTTTTGATTTGAATACTTTGATCATTATGTATCAATTGTATTCCATGAATTGTATTTAAACCGGTAAAGCCTTGGGTGATCTCGGTAAGGAACACTAGGGTCACTGGCGGTAATACCTTTCCAAATGGGTTAAGATTTGGGGGTGTTACATCCGTGACGGACAAAACATGTTCATCCATGACGGACGAAATATGTTCATCCATGACGGACGAAACATGTTCATCCGTGACGGACTAAACATGTTCATCTGTGACAGATGAACATGTTGATCTTTAATCCGCGATACGATTTTGGAATCGCCATAACTTTTGATTCTCTAGTCCAAACGTGCTGAAATTTGGAGGCGTTATAGTTGACATCTTGATCTTTAATCTGACGTTGGAATCACTCAATTCGGGATTACATAGAAAAAGTTATACTTCTCCAAAGATGGGACAAAAAACAGAAATCTCTTAAGCGCCAAGGCGAGTACAATAGCATTTAAGTCGGCTTACAATATCATTACAATCATGGATCACAATAGCATTACAATGTGCGAGTACAATAGCATTTAATTCGACTTGTGAACTCGTCTCTTTCTTGTGCAAGAAGGTATGAATGCCATCAGCTGAGAAACGAATGGATCATACAAACAAGCAGCAGAGCATCATGTGCATGCTCCCACATGACAAATACTGGAGGCAATGGTGACGCCTCTGATAGGACCATCTACAAAAGAATGGAGAACGTACTCAGTTGCCTAGTTTATGGGTTCAAATAATTAATATAAAATAATTAAATGATTAGTACCATACCGAAATGAAATGTCTCTCCTTCTCAACATGGCAGATGCATATCGTCTTAAGCTTATACGGCTCAAAGTCTTTAATGAAGGATTGTGGAGGCATATAAGGTGATGGAAACATTTAACCCACTGGATTCTTGGGAGCTCTAACCTGATATGGCCTCAAAGGAGTGGTATGAGCTTTAGGGTTTCGTGAAAGTGTGCTAGTGGGCATTGGTGGCCTACCTCGTTGCTTCTTGGGAGGTGTCCCTTTCATATCTTTGTCTGTGTACTCTCATGAAAAAGGATGTCTTTTAGTGGTATATTTGTTTAGAGCTCCCATTGGTCGTCCTTTATGCCTCACAATAGCCGGCTTTTGTAGACTAGTCCCCTCGGGGCGGGCTATGTCGTAAAGTCGCGAGACACATTTTTCTTGATCATCTGCTGACAGATTGAGGAAATGATCCGTATAAAATTGATCCATCAAAGATCTCGCGACTCTGCGCTTCACCTCAACCTCACATTCGTCTTGCACTTCTGACAAACTCAATCGTCTCCAAAACGGATGCAACGCTGAAGGCTTAATAGGGATTGAACTCGTCACATTTCTAGCGATGTCATGCACACACGGCATCCATCTCTCACCCTCATCTGGCATCTGTAGATCTTGTCACAAAATGGATTTCCCCTTTTTTTTGTATTCCTCCGTCAAGCAGTCAAGTGCAACCTTAGATACTTTGTACTTCAACCGCTTGAATACATCAGCTTATGTCACAAGAGTCATCGTGTTTTGTACACTCTCGTTGAAGGTCTCCTTGATGTCCTTTACTTGGTTACCCATCTTTGAATGATATTGACCAAATATCGTGTCTAGACTACCATGTGGAATAGTCAAGAAGTCTTTCAAACTAGAGTGTGCTCCTTCAACCCTATATAGTTTAGTACAAAAGAGTTTAAAGTTTGATCATACGTAAGCAATCTGTTTTCTGCATAAACTGTCCGTCACATATGGATGGAATTCATACGTGACGGACGAAACACTGTCATTCGTCACGTGTGGATGGAATCCACACGTGACGTATGAAACACCTTCGTCTGTCACGTGTGGACATAAACCATACGTGACGGACAGAGAATGCAATGAAAATTTAGCAAATGCAGTGAATACAGATTGGACAATCCAAGCGTGAAAACAATATATGTCCAAGCTGACACGAGTCTTTTCCTATACGTGATCAACCAGCAATCATTTAATTATTTTATATTTATTATTTGAACCCATGAACTAGGCAACTGAGTACGTTCTCCATTCTTTTGTAGATGGCCCTATCAGAGGCGTCACCATTGCCTCCAGTATTTTTCATGTGTGAGCATGCACATGATTCCTCTGCTGCTTGTCTGTATGATCCATTCGTTTCTCATCTGATGGCGTTCGAACCTTCTTCCACAAGAAAGAGACGAGGTCGCAAGCCGATTTAAGTGCTATTGTACTCGCACATTGTAATGCTATTGTGATCCATGATTGCAATGCTATTGTAATTCAACTTAAATGCTATTGTACTTGCCTTGGCGCTTAAGAGATCTCTATTTTTTGTCCCGTCTTTGGAGAAGTATAACTTTTTCTACGTAACTCCGAATTGAGTGATTCCAACGTAAGATTAAAGATCAAGATGTCAACTATAACTCCTCCAAATTTCAGCGCGTTTGGATCAGAGAATCAAAAGTTATGACGATTCCAAAATTGTGTCGCAGTTTTGTAAAGCAACTCCATCCGTGACGGACAAAACGTACTCATCCGTCACGGACGAAACGTACTCATCCGTCACAGACGGGTCATATTTGTCTGTGACGGATGGCCCAGGGCGCAAAAAAACAATTTACCCGGGACGCTAAATAGCAATGACTATTAAAAAAATATTTTTCAATTTAATTACTCAAAAAAGATAAAATAGAAGGCAAGCTCAATTTAAAATTCCATGCATATATTCATAATGGAAAATATATTTGGCCCTTATATTAAGTTAAAATATTTATATAATAATTTTATCGTAGAATATGAATGTGAAAATTAATATCCAAATAAAGAAAATGTTTATATTAGATCAAAGGTACTATTCATACGGAAAAATGGAGTTAATTTGATGAAATTTTAAATATTTTTATAGTATAAATTTAGTTAGTTTAATGAAAAAAGTAAACTAAAAATAGGATTAATCGCAAAATAACACGTAAGCAAAGTTGATCCATAATGGTTTTGGTGTCTCGAAAGGGGATACGAGATCAAACGAAGGAAAATTCAACAAAATAATTTGATATTTCATGAATGGCTTAAAAATGAGATGCAAATTTCAATGACATACGTTCGATGAATGGAGACGAAAAAGATTACTTTCTCTTGTAAAATGGTCATCATTCTTACGTTGATTAAATAATAGGATTGCTTCACATGATTTTATGGTAATGGTTACAAAATATATTATAACACAAATAAAATTAATAACGAAAAAAATTAAAAAATTAAAGAATTTAATAAAGCAAAAAAATGATGGTTAACAACTTAGGTACAAAATGAAAGAAATTACATATCTCAAATGAGCATGGGCGTCGGATTGAGAGACGCAGACACAATATTTATAGCCTCATGCAAATTATTCAAGATTTCCTTTTTTAATTAATTAGGAAGTGTAATTTAAAAATTTGTAATTCAGTTTATTAAGGATATTCAAATTTTAAAAAGGATTTGGTCTAATGATATCTTTGATATTTTAACTTTTTGTTAAAATAAATATATGAAATAATTCAACAAAATATATAAAAAAATCATTATAAATCAGCCAGATAAATCACATTTTTAGTTTTTTCTAATTACGTAATGAACTCATATAAGGTTATAGAATTTTGATTTTAATTTATATCCTTACTTCTAGAAAATGATAACTAAAAAGTTATTTGAATAATTAATTAATCAGTAGTGGTTGATTTATGTAAGTGTAAAGTTATCTCAAATTTAAATACTTTTAAAATTTGTATACGTACTATATTTTAATTTACTTTTGATAATGTGTATAATCATATGAAATTGAAAGCTTGTTACGACAAAGATTTACCTGAATTTTTTAGTTAAACTTTTTGTTTGATTTAACAAAAAAATCTTGGTAATTTATGTGATACCCCGTATTTCTGTAAGGTTATTTTGAGAATTTTGGGAATTTTCCCGAACACCCGTTTTGTACGTCGGATTTAATTCAGGAAGTTTGAGACATTCTGTAATGTGCTCAATATCTGTAATATTTTTCTAAGTGAAATAAAATACAGACGACGTACTTTGGATGTTAATACTCGTTCGTGTACGATTATTTTTATCCCGAGTTAAGTCGATATCGTCCAAAAGCTGAGAAGGGCAAAGCCACGGTGGCGGCGACCGCCGCAATTAAGGCGGCGACCGCCGCGAAGGGCTCGAGGCAACAGTGCTCTCGTCTTCTAGCTGGGCGCAAAGACCAGAAAACGGCGACCGTCGCATTAATGGCAGTGACCGCCGTAAGTTGCCCGCCGTAGTGGTTTTGTGAAGCGGCGACATGGGGAGAATCACGGCGACCGCCGCAAGCTAGCGGGGGCGTAGCCCTGTGGTCGTCGGCGACGTCTGACGACGCCGATTCTAGCCCTCCATGTCGCGTTCTAGCCATCATTGTGTTTCCTGGAGCTTGGGCTATAAATTGGAAGGTTTGGGGATCAGATTGGAGCAAAAACAGAAGCTTAAATCCTCCAAATTCTTCTCGCCGGAAAAACGTGCCCTCGCCGGAGTTCTGAAGTTGCTCGCCGGAGCCCACATTGGTGTTGTTTCCAGTTGCCAAGCGAAGCTTTTGGGTAGCCTTTGAAGGTTAGAACCCAAAGGAAGTCGAAAGGAGGCCAAGTCGCGTACCATTTGGTGAGTTTTTCTCGCCGTTCTGTTTCGGGACTCTTCACGGCGACCGCCGTGTTCATGGCGGCGACCGCCGTGATGAACCGCGGCGCCCGCCGCGATTAACCCGACGACCGCCGCTAGAAGGTCGTAGCTTCTTTTGGCCTCGGCCTTGGTGGTCGTCTTTCGGGCGTCGTTCCCTTCGTATCCTTTCGTCTTCCTTTAGATTCGTACTGTTGTTATGTCGGATCTAACTTAGGGTTTCTTTATGGGTCGACTCGAAGGTTGTTGTGCTGTCGAAGCTATACCCGTGTCGAGCCCGAAATTCCGTCGTCGTTAGGCTTGTCCCAATTCAGCGGATTAAGACAAGTGGCGGTTCGCTCTTGCTCATCGTTCCATATTTACATTAATTATCAGTTGTTTATCTGAGTAATTAATTTGGAATGATTATTGTGTTTGTCTGGAAATGGTTTTATAAACTATTTTGGAAACTGTAATAATGACATTATCATAGGTTGTATATCTGTTAGAACAATGCAATTATATGTGATAATTACCGTGATGGTATTATTGTGAATTTAATCTTAATGCTAGAATAGCATGTGGATTAATAGGAAAGCTAATCCAAGTAAGGATTAGCCGTTTCTGTTATCTCTATATTTAAGTCGTTTGCCTGGATGGCTTTAATGTGAATAATTGTTGTGTTAGACTGTTTAGTTAGCACGAGTGTTCGTAGGAACGCTAATCCAAGTAAGGATTAGTCGTTTCTTTATAACTTAATGTTCGTAGGAACGCTAATCCAAGTAAGGATTTGTCGTTTCTTTAAATCGTAATACTCATCGGGTTAATTTCCGAATAATAATTTAAGGGTCATGACCTATGCTTCCTATCCACCTTTAAGGATCTGAAGTGTTTAAGCGCCTTGCTAGCGCAATTGGGTGAATATAATTGTCACTCTGTGTATTAAGCACCTAGCTAGTGCAATTGGGATGGACGTAACTGTCACCCTGTAAATTAAAGTGTAAGCACTGTGGCAGTGTAATCTGGGTGAACGTAAGATCGCCATGTGTAATAATAACTTCCGTTGTTCTCGGAATAATATTAAGCCTCGTGTGTATGTGTTTGTGTGTTGTTTTAGTTTGGGTCGACATAATTGTCACCCTGAGATTTAAGCTTTGTTACCGCGCTTAATAATATTAATATATTTTAGTGATGTGTATTTTATAATTTAATAAGATAATGTGTCCGAGTGCACAAGATTAATATACCTTTGGCGAGTAGTGCAGCTAAGTAAATAGTGCAGCTAGGAAAGCTCGTCTTGACTTTTGATCGGAGTACGTTCTCTTTCCAATCTGGATTCGCTGTATGCGGTGAGGTTGGTTGTGAACCGAAACATCTAAGTCAGCTTTTAAATCTGTTGTCTGATTCTTTAAACGTTTCAGAATTGTCATATTTCCTTAGAATTCACTTCCGTTGGAGTCTTCTTTCGGGTCGATTTCTGTGAAGATTCAGTCTTCCAGAATCTTCTCTTGTGCATGCCTTTTGTCATATTCAAGTATAGTATGGTAGTTGACTAACGTACTCGACTTTTATTCGAGAGATTCGAGAGACGAGGAGTCTAACCTAATACGACTACTTTGAACCTTCTGCTTTGTACCCTTGCATAGTCTATTCAGTAGACTAACCAACCGCAATTGTTCTCTGCATGGTTGGCTGGTGTCATCCGTTCGATTCGGCACATCAGATAGAGCGAAGATATGAGGAGACTAGATTGACTATGAAGACGACGGTTATTTTTGGATGTTTTAATAATTATCTTTTAATCAGGTTGAGATCCTTGGGCGGATGATCATTATGATCATAACCCTTTTTGTAATATTTCAAGAAAGACTTTCGCTGTAACTTATTTACTCTGTTATATATTTAAAAAGACTCCCACTGTACTTTGTTTAAACTCTGTATTTGTCTTATTCGGGATTGGGATGTAATCCCGGGACTCATGTTTTATATGAATAAAGTTATCATTTTGTATCCTTTGTATCTTATCATTGTATTTAAACGGTAAAGCCTTGAGTGATCTCGGTAAGGAACACTGAGGTCACTGGCGGTAATACCTTTTCAAATGGGTTAAGATTTGGGGGTGTTACAATTTATAATTGATATTCAATGTTTGTTAGTGAATATTTTCTTGGTGATTAACAAACTTAATTTAATTTTTAAAAATAAAAAATTATATTTAGCAAAATGATAAGTAATAAGCTTAGAAAAACATTGTAAAATCGGAAAATTGAGACCATGTATTTTTTTATAGAAAATTATAATCAAATAAAAATTGTTAAATGAGAACGTACAATATACCAAATTTGTTAAAATAAGATGTATTTTATGTATAAGTTTAGTAGGAAATCTATAATATTACTAATTACATAAATGAATATAAGATGTATTTTATATATAAGTTTAGTAGGAAATCTATCATATATTATTTTGACATATATTATAAGCTTATTGTATGTGTAATTTGTAGAAATTAAATTTTATAAAAAAGTTGTATATAGTTTTTGTATATTTGAAGTTAGTTGTGATTAGATATTGTGATTTAAATTTTTAAATATTTAAAGTTAGTTGTCATTAAATATTGTGATTTAAATTAAATATAATGTTAATGAAAAAGTGGATTAATAAGAAAATGAATATAGGATTTGTGGAACCAGAAGCATTATGATGACTCTAAATTTATTAGCTTTTATATATATAAATATATATAGATGTTTTGAAACTCAAATACACCGTGACCGTGTTACGAAATTCACAGGACATTACAAGTTCAAATAATATTATTATAAACTAGTGTAGTACCCCGTGCCTTGCACGGAATCTGTTTATAATTTTTATATTTATAAAAATAGTATATTTTAATTATATGTTTCATTGTTATAGAAATATATAGTTAATGACTATTATAAAAGTAGTTAAATTCTTATATAAAAAATGACTAATCGACTAAAAAATATTCAAAATATAAAAAATTACATTATATAAAGAGAGACGGAACTCTCCATAACTTTATTAATAATAAAAATTGACTAAGTAGTCTTTGAAACAGGAATAACCACACCCCTAACATCAATACTACTAAAACAATAAAGCATAATAAAATTGTTCATCTAATACATAAAAATGATACGTACATTTGAATTTAAATAATCGACTTATTGGGCAATTACATGATTAATAATACTAATGAGACTTGTAAGCTGTAATGGGCTTATAGGCCCAAATACAAACTTTTTTAAATGTATTTCGGGCCCAGTATATATCATTTAATAAATTTATATTGATAAACAAAAATGAATTAATTAATACACTATTGACCCATTAAATGTGTAAAATATTAATGAGCCTCCTAATTGTTAACCGACTTACAACAAACTTCATTTAGTTAACAACACAATCACTGAAATATATATATATAATCAATTTAATACAATCGACTTAATTTCGTTCATAACACAATCACTGAAAAATCTTATATATATTCGAAATAAAATAATTAGATGTACATACTAATCATTTTTAATATAATAAAAATATATAGACATGTAAATACTTAATATATTAATGCAAAAGTAGGAAAAATATATGTAAATACTAAATATTTATATTAATATTTTTAAAATATAATAAATAATTTAAATATTAAATGGATTTATGGGCCAGTATTATATTTGGATGGGCCATAATAGTAGCAGCTAATTTAAATTGTTTTATGGGCTTATTACATGTCCGATTGATTAGCCGCCATAATGTAATTAGGGTCGGTTCATCACGTGTTTAGGACATGTTAAGCCATTTTGTTTCATGGGCTTATAGGCCCATACGAAGCAACATTACCATATTCTTCTAAAAGGAAAGTCGAAACCCTATCAATATCTCATTTGCAATTTTTGGGTTGTCTCTCTCACTCTCCTTCTCTATGAAGCTTCAAGCTTCAACACTTACAGATCTATGGCGATTTCTCTCAAAAAAACCAACCTTCGACTTCTTCAACCTTCGCTTTCTTAAACCTTCATCGAAATCCAGATCCATGACGTTTTTGGGTTTCTCTCTCCCTCTCCTTCTCTCTCAACCTTCAAGCTTAAAATTTACAAATCCATGGCAATTTTTTTTTAAAAAAAATCATCATTCGCCTTATTCAACCTCTGCCTTCTTCAACCTTCACCAAAATCCATTTCCAACCTTTGCCTTATGCATACTTTGCCGATTGTCTTTCTCTTTCTGTAAATCTCGGCCAATGATCTCTCTCCTTCATCGTTTGTCTTTCTCCTTTTTCACAAATTTCATATCCAAAACAAATTAGTTTGAAGAGATCAGTTTACATATCTAAAAGCAAAAAGGGATTCTCGCCACTCCCTTCCCGTTTTCGCCGTTTGTCTTGGAGGGTTAAGCCATACACAACCACAACCAGAAGATTTAGATTCCACCACTGGGAGAAGAAGAGGAAACTATGGATCAATCTGCTGATGGGTAAACTAAACCCTAATCCACCCATGCGTGAGTTCCTCTCACTCTCTCGTTGTCTTTATATATCGTTTTCTTATGTTAATTATTTTATAGATAGGAAAAATCATACATAAACCCTAATTTTCTGAGATATGGGACCAATTCCTATACCATGAAAAGGACACCAATGGATAGATGAGCAGATCTGGAGATTGGTAATGGAGGGTTCCCAAACCACAATTTTCTGAGATATGTGACCCTTCATCTTCATTAAAAGTAGGTTATGGAGCCCTACAAATTCGGTGTTCGCGAGATTGTACCTTCCGATATATGTAAGATTTCTATCTATCTCAATCTATTGACCAATTTCTTTTGAAATGCTCCATTCTTTTTGAAATGCTCGACCTATTCCTTTTAATTTGATTTAAATTTGTTTATCCTGCTTAATTACTCTCTGACAAAATTACAAAAACAAAATAATCATATGAGGACATCTAGACGTTGGTGATGATTTGTGTCTGTAAGATCCTAATTTCATTTCATATGCTCTTCGTTGTTCATTATGTCGCTCTACCTACTACCATCAAGGGAATCAAAATGTAAGGTATTTTTCTGTATATCTATTTAAATACATCTCGCCCTCTGTTGTTTTTTGAAATGTTCGACTGCCTTTTGTTCAATACAACTGGAAGAACGATTTTTAGGTGGGAATTTGGATTTCATTCGGTCTTGGTTTTTTTAGTGGGTCATTGTTTTAATTCTTTTTCAATAAAACGTGTGTTTCTTTGTTTGAATGTTTTTGTTTTAGTCTGAGATTTTTTACACGGATCAAAAAATTGATTTTAGAAAAAAATTAACAGCTACAACCAAATAATAACTCTTAATCCATATTTATATATTTATACTTAAAAACATTTAATACTTAAAATTTAAATATAAGTGTAATGTTATTTGTTTAGTATATAATATAAATATATTATAATGCATTTAATCTTTGGAATATACTTTATGCATATTAATACTTTAAAAAAATAAGTGTAACCTGCTATTCTATACAGTGTCTGTACAGATTTTGAACCCTTTAGCTCGATAAATAAGAAGTCTCGAGAAAAAGTTGTTAAACATTTATTGAGTTTTCTAGATATGAACCTCTAGCTTGGAGATTCGAATCGTCTGATGGGCTTATTGGGCCAAATTTATTTGTACACATACTAATGAGCCTATACACATTATAATGGGCTTACTGACCAAATAAAAATGACACAACAGATTGAAAAATTGGTTTGTAAAAAAAAAAACATTTTTACTGGATTACAAACTTAACCGACTTATTTAATGTTAATATATGTATATTTATAAACAAATCCTAAAATTATTTACTTGGCTAATAGGCCCATAATATGTGGAATATTATTAATTTGCCTTATTATGTTTAACGGTCTTCTAGGCCCAATGACAATATTATCAAAAATATATTTTTCTAGCCTATTATTTCATGTCCAATCTATATAGATAAACTTGAATCAACCGAGTAAATTTTTTTAAATATTTTTATCGCTAAAATATGTATAACATATTTAGCTTATTGGTCCATTACATCTAAATCTGTATGCTAAATTTGTATAGGATGTCATATGATGTTTAGTAGTCAAATTGGGTCAATAGGCTTCAAGGCCCAATTAAAACATTTTCGAAAGGTTTATTGATTGGGTTAATAAACCTGATAAACTTTAATGGACTTAAAGGCTCAAATACTTAAACATCAAATTAGTAAGTCTGGCCTGTTATGTATACATAAAATCTGATACAACATTATCACGACTAAAATTAATAAATGGGCTTATTAGCCCATTACATGTTTCACAATATTATCGAGCTCACTAACATTTAATGGCCTAATAGAAAAAATTACAAATTTAACTAATTTATATTTCGCCGCACTATGTATATATTTTTTAATACAATATTTAATGTGCTGATTGGCCCAACTTGACAAAATTAAAATGAAACTGATAAACATTTAATGGGCTTATTGGCCCATTAAATGAAGGTAGAATGATATTTTTGTGTACTAAACATTTAATGGGCATATTGAGATGAAATTATTTGTATAAATATTAATGAGATTCAACAAATTTAATGGGCCCAAATTAACATTCACAAAGTTTTAATTGGAGTCCATACAAAAATATTCTATAATACATAATCCTAGAATTATGAAGCATGCTCTTTAAATTTGAATGGGCTTATGGGCCCAAGTAAAAGTAAAGTAGACGGATTTAAATTTTGGCCCATTTACGAAACCTGTTATTTCTATTAAAGATATTTTTTTTTTACACGAACTTCAAAAAATGAAGATATTTCTGAATCTGTCTAGAAGGTTCGGATTGAAATCGACCACACAACTCAAATACGTCTCTCTCTCTCTCTCTCTCTCTCTCTCTCTCTCTCTCTCTCTCTCTCTCTCTCTCTCTCTCTCTCTCTCTCTCTCTCTCTCTCTCTCTCTCTCTCTCTCTCTCTCTCTCTCTCTCTCTCTCTCGCTATGTGTCTATCTGTGAAACCTTCCACCTTCAAACCTTTTTGTTTCTTTTTCAAACCTTCCATATTCATAACAATGGACAAATTTCTTTCTTAATACGTGACGGGACATACCTTCCCCATTCCTCTCTATCCTTCTTAATTAACAGGTCACACATTCTCTTTCATTTTTCTAAGATTTCATATCCAAAACAAAAACTTCGAAGAAGACACGCCTATCTTTTAAACACGCGGTTGATGAGCAGATCTAGAGGTTCATGAGGAGATCTAGAAGAAGGTTATTTTGAGCTCCACAATGGATAAATGTAAGATCTCTCCCTCTATTTCTTTCTCTCGTTCTCTAGAGATCCCTTAAGCTCTTTGTCTCTTCAGATTGTCACTCTCTCTATGTCTCTCGTTCTCTCTCGCTCTCGTTCTCTCTGTCTCTTTATCTCTTTATCTAGAGATCCCTTAAGTTTAAAACCCTAAAAACTTTACATTGAGTAAAACGTTCTATTAACCTCTAATATTAATCGTTTTCTTATTGTTGACTGCTTTCATAATATGTAAATATGTTAAACACTTCTATTTTGTTTTTGTTCATTTATTACACATCTACACATCGGTGGAGGTCGATCTGTAAATCCTTGATTGATGGAGTACCTTATGAAAAAGGATATCCTGCTTCTATTGTAAGTCCATAAAAAACCTTGTAGAATACATTACAACATATTTGCATGTCTCTATGTTTGCTTAAGGGAATAATTGAAGGTTGTTTTGAAAATAACTTGTCATTTCTGGAAATTTTTATGTGTACAGGCCAAGAATCAAAATTCCTGCGTGTATCATTATTGTAATTGCAAATTGTTGCCTCAATAGGGTATGAACTTCTTGTACCCCATATAAATGATACAACTATGTAGTAATTTTTATTTTGAAATATTGCTACTCAATGTCTGTCAACTTATATCTCTATGTCTTGTTATTATATTTTTATACATAATGGGTAGACCTTAAATCAATCTTGCCTAACTATAAGAGCTTGGATGCTTATATTTTTCTTTACTGCATATATATCATATATTAAAGAAAATTATCTACATTATTTTTAAAAAAATATACAGAAACAACGATAGATATAAAGGTACCTTTTTTCTAGAGCATAGATCTATAGGAAATACAATTTTCACGACACTAAATTCTGCAAGGTAGTACTTTTGAAATTAAAATTTAGTAAGAAATAAATTGTAAATACAAACAAAATATCATCATGTAGAATCAATATCAGCGTATATAATTTCTGGGTCATTTGACATAAAAATTTGTAAAGATGTACTGAAAGGATAAAAGACGAATATTTTTGGCTGAAATTGTAATGAGGCGAATATTTCTGCAAATCAATATCAACATATGGGTGAAATTACAATGAAATACGAATAATACTAAATGAAAGACTGTGGGACTATATTTATAATTTCTGGGTGCATGTACAATCAAGAGCAGCATGTGGAATGAAAGACAAACAAAGTTATAAAGACGTAATTACCTAGTAATTCACCGCGGGACTGTAGTTTTAATTTATGGGTGCATGTACAATCAATATCAGCATGTAAAGATGTATTGAAAGGATGAAAGACGAATATTTTTGGGTGAAATTGTAATGAAAGACGCATATTTCTGCAAATCAATGAAAGACAAACAAAAAAAAATACAGAATAAATTACCTGGTAAATGAGTAAACACGATTCGTTGTTTGTACTGAAATTGACTGAGAGGTTATAGCTTTATAAGCCATACAAACCGTTTTATTTATTCTGTGATATTCTGCCATCAATTTTCAGTACCAAATCTTTTTTAATTTTGGAAAACATAGATTTTCAGTACCAGATCTTTTTTATTCTGTCATATTGCACTGACTTAATTATTTTGACTTTATTGTGCATATCTTGCAATTTGAATCTTTTTAAAGATAATATGCATATTTGTTTATGGACATGTTCGATGTATTTTGGTTTGTCCGTAGCAGAAAGATTTGCAGAATGTGTGTTTTGAGGCATCAATTGCAGAATGTGTGTTTTGAGCCATACGGGCTGTGTATTTTTTGTGGCATAATTTGCATTATTGTCAGTTTTGAGGGTAATTTGTGTGTGCTTCAGTTTTAGTCTTGCAAGTTTTAATATTGTGTAGGTTCAGTTTTTGTGCAATGTGTTGTCATATATATGCAAGTTTAGTTCTTCCAAGTTTTGCAGAATGTGTTGTCATTTTTAAAGGTGACAGTTTTTGTGCGGGTTCAGTTATTGCAAGTTTTGCAGAATGTGTAGTATATGGTGCAGATTTAGTTATATTTCAAGTTTAGTTCTTGTAGGTTGAGTTTCAGTTTGGGCATTTCTAATAAATTTGCATTTTCAGTTGCATAATACCATTACATAATGTTATTAACTGGTTAATTTTTGTGCAATAATGTTTTTTATGAGAGCACATGATTTTGATTATATTACAGGTTGTAACAATAATTTTTCTGCAATCTTTTATTATTACAAGTTGTAACAATCACGAACAACACAACTATCCATGATTTTGTGCAATATTTTTTGCCAATTATTCATGATTAAAGATTTGATTCTATACACAAATTATAGGGCATAAAATATTAATTGGTAAATTTTTAGAAAGATTTAGAGTATAAAAATTATTTCAGTCTGCTTGCAAATCCGACTAAATTGGATCATAATTTTATTTTATTTTATTAGTTTTTTGAAAAAACAACCAAGAAAACAGGAGCACGACACGACCGTGGCGTCACATGACAACGTAATTTTTGGACTCATTCTGGGGGCTCCACGTGGTGCAGATGATATTCTGCTTTAGTTATTATGTAGTAGATTTCATATTTTTCTAAGATAAAATATCAAAAAGAAATATCAAAATAAACTGTTTAGGATATAATAACATATTAATACTAAAATATATTATAACCAAGATATAATTATTTGGATTATGTTACCGAATTGTGATTTTTTTTTGGATTAAGGACTAAATTGATATTTTTTGTCCAGTCCAGTTCATAAAATGGTTCGAATTAGATTTTGCACATTTGTTTTTTAAAAAAATGGCCAAAATGCTACATCATGGAAAATGTCCCTTTTAATTAAAGTTTGCTCTAATTTTTTTTTTTGGGGGTAAAACTCAAAATTTCTTTGTAGAGTTCATCTGAATGGCTAAAATGCTACATCATCATAAATACTTGAAAAATGTCTATTAATAGGAATTCTTAAGTTTTAAGAAAATAAATATACATAAAGGATAATGTTAGAAAAGACAATAAAAATATACTCAAATTATCTTGAGACAAATATAATGGAGTGTGAACTGTGATATCTTCCATGCCAATTATTCATGATTAGAGATTTGATTCTATACACAAATTATAAGGCATAGAATATTAATTGGTAAATTTTTAGAAAGATTTAGAGTATAAAAATTATTTCAACCTGCTTGCAAATCCGACTAAAATGGACAATATTTTTATTTTATTTGATTTTATTATTTTTTTGAAAAACAACCAAAAAAACAGAAACACGACACGTGTCCAAATTAATACCGCAGTGCCACGTGGCAGCTTAATTTTTATGTTCATTCTGGGGACGACACGTGGTGTAGATGGTATTCTGCTTTAGTTATTATATAGTAGATTCCGCCCATTTTACATAATCTAATTTATGGTATTTTCATTGGAGGAAGTTTTTTTTCGGTTTTTTCGCCTAGTACCCGTGAGGTATGGCAAAATTTGCGAGGTACTCCAAAGTTTAACTTATTTCGCGTGGTACCCTCGATTTTTTTTTTTCCGCCAAATACCCTTCTGTTAAATCCCTAACAGAAATCGTTTTTAAATTAAAAAAAATTGAAAAACCCTCAAAACCTGGTCGCTCTTCTTCGTGCTCGGCGAATTCATCCCGACTCGACGAACACAAACAACTGTAATCAAACTCTCTCTTCCGGCGGCCATTCTGTCGGCGAGAAATCTTTTCGATTTTGAAAAAGCTTAGCTTGTAGAAATCTGAGTCTGCAAATGACGACTGGCGAATTGCAGTTGCCGCCGGGGTTCCGATTCCACCCTACCGACGACGATCAGAAATATCCAAACGGTTTGAGGCCTGTACGGGGACCGGAAATATCCGAACGGTTTGAGGCCGAACCAGGTGACCGGAATCGCATATTGGAAGGCAGCCGACGAGCCCCTCAACGAGCCCTTCTGCACATCTCTCCCTACACCCTTCTTCGTTGCCGGCGGCCCTCCTCCCATGCTCATCGGCTCCCACTGCTCGCCTCCACCCCGCTCGCCTCCGCCATTAAGCTGTGAAATTACAAAATCCAGATTCAGGGCATAAATTGATTGAAAACGGATTAAGTTTGTGTTAGGAGAAATCGTTTAATTAGTTAATTACCAATTGGTCTTGACACCCTTGGGAGCCTTGCCTGAATAGAAAACCAGAGCCTTCGAAGAAGACAAACTGATTGGGTGTTTTGTTTTTATTTTTTATTTTTTTAACGAAACTGTTAAAAGATTAACGGAAGGGTATTTGGCGGAAAAAAAATAAAATTCGAGAATACCACGCGAAATAGGTTAAACTTTGGGATACCTCGCGAATTTTGTCATACCTCAGGGATATCAGGCGAAAAAACCATTTTTTTTTTCATTCTATTCAAGAATATATTTTAGCAAGCAAAAATACAAAAGCTGTTTGTGTATTTTGAGGAATAACTAGTGTGGTGTCCTTTGTCATGCAGTATTGACCAATGGAAAGTTTCACATTATTTCATCCCTTCTAATCTACATAAAGAATTTATGCCGATTAGATTAAGTTTTTTTTAAGTTTAGCATTTGGATGTTAACATTCAAGAAAAAAAAATCTTTGACATACATGCTACAATCATATAGGACTTAATAAGAAAATATTTATATATTTATTTTTTGTGTTTAAAAAGTAAGAGATACTGGGTAGAGTACACATTTGCTTAATATTGAAAAAATGTACACAAAAAATATTTAAAATTGAATGGAAGTTGACGGGACATATGTCAAGTATACAATGAGTCATTTCTTAACAAAGTCATTGCTTCGCTTCACCATTAACATATAGATCAGGTTTAACAAGGGACTCCAAAATCCTTCTAAGTTTGTCTATAACCACTGAACCAACTACATCAATTTGTTTTGCTTCCGAAAACATAATACATTCAAAAACAATTATTTTGTAGTCAATTAACCCGTAATATAAATTCAGAAAAAATGGGTATTGTAAAAAAAAAAACGTTAGCCTTCCGGTTTTCTTTACCACCCCCTAGCAACATAGAAATTTGATATCAGTGAATTTTATCTTCCATTTGTAGAAATGAACAAAAAGAGTTTTTGAAGATGGAAAATGTGCCATTTTTTTCAGGATTTGTGGGGTTGGAATGATCACTCTTTTTGACCAAGGCTTTAACTTTAAGTCACTATTGCATGCCTCAGTGGAGAGCTGTCTTGGATCTGATGCATTGTGCTTGTGTCCTATGATACCATGGTAATAACTAATAATCCCACTCCTTCAGTAAAATATCATATAAATTACTCCATAAAATATAATACAAACTTTGATATTCGGGTTTGTATTTGGTTGCAAGACTTTACTAAAGTAGCCATGAGGATTTCTCGCACTAGGAGGGTAAAAAAGTTAAAGGAGTTGGACTCTTGTTTCCAATTCCCATCATATGAATTCCAAAAAAGAAGAAAATGACTCTTGATTAGTGTAAAAAACCATTGGTGGTGGAAGATCCACAATTGATTGCTTCTCTTCAGAGGGTGCATGGTCAAAATTCAAAAGCAAGCATAATGGAGTGAAGCACAAGAGTTGAACAGGGGAAAAAGTGCAAAGAGGATCTTTCATTATTGTCAGGAAAGGCAAGTAGAGAACAGTAAAAAAAAAGCCAAAGAACCCACCACAACTGCACAATTCTACTACTAACACTTTATTTTACTTGGTTGGACCATTTCCATTCACCATGATCTCAGAGTTCAAACTATATCAAAAGGGTAACACAAAACCCTAATTTCTTAACATCCTAGGATTCCCGGAATCAGAATTTCACTTCTGTATCTATACAAAACATTCGGATGCACATACACAACGAATCAACAAGTACAGTTCATGATTCACAGGTGCACAAGAATGTTGAAGACCAATACAATGCTTCAGATTGATTCATTCATTACACATCCAATTCAGCGTGAATCCTAGAACATGTTTTTAAGATCTCCGACAATGAATTTGAAAAGGGTTCTTCTAACTATTTGGTGTAGGCTACAAACAAAGTTCATAAGCAGAACATCAAGCTTGTCTGAGCACTTAAAAAAAGAGTGCTGCTATGCAAGGATGCTTACCACATAGCAGATGTATACTCTTTTCCATCTGTACTCTGATCCTAAAAGAATTCAAAGTCCAGAAACTTACCTCCACCAGCTTTCATCTCTGTATTCCCCATCCTTTTGCTGGCATTACCGACCCCAACCGGGTCAACAACACCAATCTTGCCAGGGAACTCCATCTCCACTGGCCTCGGGATCTCTGGCGGTGTACTGCAGCGTATAAGAGCCCAGTTCACACCTTCAAAGAATGGATGCTGCTTGATCTCAGTAGCTCCCCTCTTCACTCCAAGCCGGTTTTGTGGCTCCTTCACCAACAAGCCCCTGATCAGGTCTCGGCTTGCATAGCTAGTAGAAGGCGAATCTGGGAACTTGAGTTGTTGCCCTACGACGTTGAATAGAGTGGCTCGGTTTCCAGAGCCTTTGAACGGGGTTTTCCCATACAAGAGCTCGTGCAAGAAGACACCGAAAGTCCACCAATCGACTGCACTGCCGTGGCCTTCTCCTTTGATGATTTCAGGAGCTAGGTACTCGTGGGTGCCAACGAAGGACATAGACCTGGCTTGTGTAGGCTCAGCAACTAGCTCCGGGAGGGGCCCAGATTGAAACCCGGGTTCGGTTCTTAGCCGGTTTTTCTTCTTGTTCTTCTTTGGGAAAAATCCTGGGAGGAAACATGCGGGTTGGATACAAACTGATGTAGGCTCAATACATGTTGGCTGTGCACAGAATGAGTTGGGGGCACCGGAATTTGAGCTCTTTATCAGAGTTGGGGAAACCGTGCATCGTAAAGAGAGGTCAAAGTCCGAGAGCATTATGTGGCCATCGTCTCTGACTAGCACATTTTCAGGTTTCAGATCTCTATAAATGACACCAAGCATGTGAAGGTACTCGAGTGCCAAGAGAACTTCTGCAGCATAAAACCTAGAACCAGCATGGCCAACAAGGATGTCATTACAAGCTAGATATATTTTCATAGCATTATTAGTTGAAGATGGATACTTCACCAGATTTACATATTGTGATACATTTACTGACTTTTTTTAGCCAGTTAAGAGGCAATTACTTAGTATTATGAATGCCAATCATGGAATTTGAGCATGAAGATAAAAGCTACCTTGCTGCATATTCTGAAAAATGTTTCCCTGGCTGTCGTTGGCGCAAAGTGTGAAGATCACCGCCTGGACAGTACTCCATGACTAAGCACGAAAACCTGTCGGTTTCAAAATGGGTGTACAAAGTTGGCAAGAACGGATGATCAAGCAACTGAAGAATCTCCCTCTCTGTCTGAGCTCGGTTCAGCTTCTTCCTGGCAGCAAGCGAATCCTTGTCCATAACCTTCATAGCGAAGAAGCACCGAGTTCCGCTCAGTTCAGAAAGATACACACTACCAATGTCCCCACATCCCAACCGTTTCAGAAGCCGAAAGTGGCTCATACCCAAAATCCCATCCCTTGCTCTAATAGCAAGAATAGCCTTCCACCTTGGGTCATTCCCTTTGTGTGGCTTATTAGCACTCCCTGTGAGGTTACTCCAATTACTATCATCACTGAAACCGCTACTATTACTCGCCCGACTCATGCTAGTCCTGGCGCTCTCAAGAGAATCTCCTCTCACGCTGAATTTCGTGCTCTCGTAGTTCCTATCAATACTGATCATGCCGTCACTCGTAGCACAGTCGCTCCTATACGTGCTCGCGCAGCTATTAGCCATGCTCATAGTCCTGACCACACTAGTGCTATCTATGCTACTAAATGGACTCACATTCCCACTTGGTGGCAAAGAAGTATCCCAAACACACTCCTTCTCGGAATCTAAGGGAAGAGAAGCCTCGGTGTTCTGAGAAGCGCGTGGTACCAGGAACGGAGAACATACAGCTCCAAGATCATTTGGTTCTTCCACCAAGCTTTCGGTTGGTGATAGAAGAGCTGGACTCAGCTTCTTACTCGGTCCCCTTATGGAAAGATCATCAAGGAAAGGACCCTTTACAGATGAGCTCTTAACCAAGCAACCAGGCTCTGGTTTCTTTTGTCCAATTGGCATATACACGGGTCTAGACAAATCCGTGTCAATAGGCTCTGGAGGGTGGCTTGCGCCTCGAAAAGAGATTGACCCTCCATCCTCCAAGGAATCAGAACTGATCTTAGATGGAACAGCATCCACCATAAACTCCTCCTGATCTTGCAAAGAGTGCTTCCCTTTCCATACTCTCACTGAAAACTCCAACTCCTTAGGCTCCCTGGATTCGCGTCGATTCATCTGTGCTCTAGGAGCTGAAACCTTCGCACCAGCTACATGGTTCAAAGAGGGAAACCGTCCAGGAATCATCTTAAGTTCTGGGATTCTTTCCATGGCTTCTCAGTTCTCACCACACAGATATCCTCATACAGAGCTTTCCACAACTGAAGACAACACTGAAACATTCAAACCAAGTAACCAACAACAGCATTAGCTTCCATACATGCCAGCATTTAAGGCTTTTCTTAAAGTAAAAATCACCCAGCTCTAATGGAAAACTTAAACATCAATGTTGTATCTTATCATCACTGAAGAGCTCCCAATACAAATCTAGGAAACCACAGTTTCTAGTTAAGATAAGAAGTTACAAAAAACCATCTTGGTTGAAATTGCCAATCCAAATAAGCTTCAAGGTAAACTTGAATTAACAGAATGCAACACAAAAAGAAAAGATGAACCACCACACATACAAGCTTCCCTAAAATTCCCAGCTCACAGTCACAGATAAAATCCTCATAAAGACAGAATTCGACTTGAGATTTCATCAGCAGACAAGCAAACAGAGTTGAACCACTTGAACGATAAACCACAAACCAAATTTCAATTTCAAAAAACTAGACAATAGCAGCGGCGACAAAAGGGGAGCAAAGCCCGTGATTCCGGAGAAAAGAAGCGGCATAAAAAACCCTAACCAACCAGAAACTCCTAAAAAAGACGCCACTAAACATAAATCGAAACAACAAGCATAAACAAACAATAACCGATTTGGGAAAAACCACAGTCAACGGGAAGCGAGTAGCAGTCAAAGCCGAATACTGCGGGAAAGCGAGAAGCGTACATTGGAACAAAGACGATGCTGAACTGCGGAAATTGCTGAGGCCGTAACTCAATCGAAGTGAATGTGGATCTAGATTCAGGAGCACAATCAAGAAAAGGCGTCGAATTAATGCTACGGAGTACGGACCTAGAGATGAAGAGAGAAACCGTGGGTTAAGGGTGAAGGAAGTAGTAGTAGCTCCTTATCATTCATTCTTCTTCTCTTTATTAATTGCCACACCACTTGGCTGTTGAGTCTGCATCAAAGAAAATACCAAATTCTAAAAATAAAAAATAAAAATGAAATTTCTTACGACTGACAATCTGCGCCTACCTACATTGCTTTTTTTTCTTTTTGATTTTGTATATACGTGTTTGTGGATTGAGAAAAGGGGAAAAGTGGGGACCACAGGGGGGACCCACCTGCGGCTTTGTTCCGGCTTTGGGCTACACAGCTTGTCAATATGCTGATCATATTTCATATTCATTCCCTGCTTTTTTCTCTTTTTCTTCAGCCAGTGGAATATATGTGGATTAGTGGATGGTTTTGGTTGTTGTCAAAAAGTATTTCTGATTTTAATAAGGGCCAAAGAAAAAATCAAACGTAGAATTAGTGATGTATAGGCAGACATATAGGAGGATGACGTAGATACGTTTATGAGCCTCACATGTCGTTTTATACTAATTTGGATGAAGTGGTGTTATTTGTAGTAACGCATGAACTATGTAAAGATGGAAAAATTTGAATCGAGGTGGTCAATTTAGTTGATCGCCAATTGGTGTTTTCTTAATGTAGTTAGAAGTTGTGGATATTAATACCATCTGCGTAGGCCTGCGCGCACACATTCAGATTAGATACAACAATCTATATATACTGGTTTTAGGATCTTTTTAAAGTTAGGTCTAGGCATTATAGATTGGACCCAAATGTGGACCGATTTTAGGGTTTTTGTAAAGAGAGAGAGAGAGACGTAATTCGCTCGAATATGGTTCATGTGTGAGAGGAGATGAGGCTCGTTATCTAAGTTCAACAAATGGACTTGGTTGTTCTCATTCCTTAATTTGGATATGGAATTGTCTTGATAAAATTATGTGTAATATGAATGCAAATTTGCTAATTATTCCATTCTTGAAATTATTGTCTATATTTTGTCAAGAAAAAGGTTCATGCAAGAATGAGTGTTAGGTGAGAATGTGAGAATGTCGGATGTCCATGGATTTATGATTGTATGTGTATGGCTTTAGTAGGTGAAAATTCATGCACATACATGAAAAAAATTCATACACACCTCAAGATGTGCATAAATTTGTGACTATATGGTGACTATGTATAAGTAAAAACTCATGCACATACTGACAAAAATTCATGCACATCACAATATGTGCATGAATTTTGTCTGTATGTGCATATTTTTTTTTCTATTTGTGTGATTATGTGTAAATTAAAACTCATATACATGCAAGCAAAAATCCATGCACACATCTTGTGGTGTGCATGTATTTTTGCATGTATGTGCACAGGGGCGGACGCAAGATTTCGCCCCAATGTGGGGGCTAAAATCTTACATGGCTATAACCAAATTTAATGTAACATATAAAATATTAAAGGTCAATTTTATTTTAATTCTTAATAAATTTATAACTCATCAAGACCAATCTCAACCTCACAATTAGACAAATTCAGAAAACTTAGTGGATTCTATGTGTTGGATAAGAACTTAATCCATAATTTAGTGTTTTAGAGTTTTGTAAAATGCTAATACATACAAACTATTTCTCCATGTATGCAGTTACTACATTTTAACGATACGATATAGTAGTAAATATATTATTTAATCTCTTTCAGTAATAGAATAAAAAACAATAAAGAATCATTTAATAAATTAAAATAAAGAATCTACGCTAACAATACTATATAACATACAAGAAAGAAATAAAAGGAAGTAATCATTTAATAAAAATAAATGGTACACTATCAGTACCATACATGAAAGAAACAAAATGAAAAGTTACAAGAGATGAGAGTGGATGGCAATATTCGAAACATAGACCTTTTGATATACTTAAGGGGTAAATGCATTAAACCACCCCTTATTTACACTTGTTTGCAATAAACCATCCTTTATAAAAAAAAAGTTTGCATAAAACCACCCCTTATTTATATTTTATTGCAAACAATCACCCATGTCATAAATCTTTTTAATCATCATATTACATATACTATAAGACCAAAATAAACTTATTATTTTAATTGTTTTTTGTGTACTCTCATTCGAACAAGATAAACACCCCAAATCAAGAGATGTCATCGGTGTAAACCGTAATTGACCCAAAATTCTTGCAAAACCTAGACTGAAGACCGGACCAATATAATCCACTTCGTTCCAATTTTGTTTTGGTCCAAACCACTTTGGTCTCGATTATAGACCGTGTGATTATTTTTTTCTTTTTTTATTCGTTATCTTAATGATTTTGGTGATGTAAAAATAATAATATTATCAAATTCTAATTAAGTGATATTTATATTTTAAATAGAAAATATTAGTATTATTAAAATTGTGGAACGAATCATGTGATAACGGCCACTCTCGTGCGAGCGATTCACATATGGCGTAAAATATATGAAAATTTAAGATATAATTTATAAACTAGAGGAATTTATGCACATTTCTACAAATATATATGTGTTTTAGAATGTATAATTTTTTGCCTAAATGTGTATATATTTTATATTATATTTACATAATCATTTATTTGTATAAACTATGAACTAAAATTATACTTAAATTGAATTATTTGATAAAATAAGGGTTTGGGTCATTGGGATGGTTGTTTGCAACAAATTATGAATAAGGGGTGATTTAATGAAGTTTATTGCAAACAAGTGCAAATAAGGGGTGATTTTATGCATTTACTCCTATACTTAAAGCTAGAAGATGACACTTTACCACTAGGCTATAAGGCTTTCTTAAATACACCTACACTTTTTTGTTTATTTCAGAGGGGGCTGCAACCCCCACTGGACACAAGGTAGCTCCGTTCCTGTATGTGTATATATTTTTGACTATATGTGTGATTATGTGTAAGTGAAAACTTATTGTGGATAAATTTTTGTTTATATGTTTGTATTATCACGTTCTCACCTAAACGCCTTTTTTCATCGGATCTAACACTCCGTGATCGGGAATTCATAATTTAAACATTATTTTTAGTTGTAGTGGTCTAATGTCTTCAACGAAAAAATTAGAAAAAACAATACTCGTAAGCGTATATATAGAGCGAGGACTTTAATTTATTGACCTAAACTGACATGTTTTAGCTATATTTTTTAAATTTATTACTTCAGCTTGAGGCGCAGATCGCACTCGATCGAAGAATTTGTTGCCGACCTCCTAGAAATGTTAATTAATTAACACCTCAATCACACTGCTTCTATGAGGAAAATGCATATGAATTTACCATTCTTTTTTTTGTGTGTGTGAGATAATTAAGAATGGTGGGTGCGTTGGTGTGGGATACTACAAGTGAAAAAGACGTGAGATGAAGGCGTGCATACTGCATAGTACGTACACCCTACTGGTTAACACACAACATAACTATACCTGCACTGCACAAATATGTAGACTAGTCTATGCTGTAATATCCCTCATTTTGTAAGGATAATTTTGAATTTTTTTTATGACCATATTACAAGTCAGATTAAATTCAGAGAAATACGGACATTCTATACAATGTGCGACCTCTGTAATATTTTTCTGATTAATATAAAATACAGTTAAGGTATCTTTGGGTTAAAAGGGTCGTTCGTGTATGAATATATTTAACCCGGAGTTAAGAATATTTTTACCCCTTAGTAAAAAACGACAAAACGGGTCAAATGGGGCAAAATTGGTCTTGACCGCACCCTGACCGCACCCTGCCGCACCCGCGGCGAAGGCCAATGCCAGTGGCGGTCACGAGTCGGCCACCGCACCCCCACCGCACCCTGGCCGCACCCCGCGGTGAGGCGCTGTCGCTTCGCAAGTTGCACTGCAACTCGACGGCAGCAGAACCTAGCCTTGGTGACTCACCTAGGCTACGCCTGATTGTCGGGACACCTCTTGGTTGTTGTCTCCTGAGTGTAAGCTGCTTGGTTGGCCTATAAAAGGAGGGAGGGAGCTGAGGAAGAGGGCCATAACTCGGCTGCAACTTCATCCCCTTCCTCTAGAAATCTCCATTGTCGTGCCAAGTTTTGAGCTTTGTTTGAGAAGTGATCAAACCCCTTTGAGTGTTTACAAAGGTGCTCTTGAGTGTTATTCAAAGATCTAAGGTGTTGGGAGATCAAAACCACAACGAATCGAAGTCGAACAAATCGATTTGGGTGAGTTTCTCCCCGAAAATATGTCGAAGCTCTAGCCCCTGGCACTTGGCCGCACCCGCGGCAGAGGCTCCACCGCACCCCGCGGTGAGCTTGTCCGAGGTGTGTGTTCTTGGGCGTTTGGCTTTGGGCGAGGCTTGACTCCTTTGATTCCTTCCTTATTCTTTTAGATTCATATATGTAGATATTGAATCTAACTTAGGGTCTCGTTATGGGTCGTTCGAGAGGGAATTATTGTCCAGGATATGTCCCAGTTTCGGACTTGGAAACCGTTATCTCTAAGGTTGTTAAAGTTTCGTCTAATCTAAGGCAAGTGGCGGTTCGCTCTTGTTTATCATTCCATATTTCCATTAATTATCAATAGTTTGATTGTTAATTAATTTGGAATAATTTACTGTTCTGTTGGGAATAGTTTGATAAATGATGTGAAAAGAATATGATATTATAATAGGTTGTATATCTGCTAGAACAACGCTATTATAGATATATATTTATGATATTAGCCTAGAGGGCTTTGATATGATTATTACTGTGTTGAACTGTTTAGTTAGCACGAGTATTCGTAGGAGCGATGGACTATTCGAGGTCTAGTCATTTCTTAATAATGATTAATGGTGCAAAGGGTGATAAACCCAAAAACCATTTGGTGGGTCATGACCGATCTCTATACTCGGGTATAGAGATGGTGGCACTTAACTGATGCTACAAATCTTGGGATTCGTCCCATTCAGGAGTATGTCCCTCATGGCGAAACATATATCCTATATGTCCCTCATGATGAAACATATACTCAATATATGTCCCTTGATAGGTGTCATTTCATGCACCTTAACTAGTGATTTTTGACACAATTTAGATGAAGTTTCGGTGTAGAATTAGGCTAAGTCTGTAACCCAGGGAAAGAGTTGAAGCAGTACAAATTTGAAGGTTTTACAGCTTAGTGAAGAGGAAAGAAGATGAAGGAGAAGATCTGCCCATAACTAATGAAGAAAGCTACCTCACTTGGTAGTACAGGAGAGCAGACACAAGGATAAAGAAGCTGGACAATACCGCCCCGCGCCTGAAGCCACCGCGACCCGGCGGTGATCCTCAGAGAAGTGCAACACGAAGCCACCGCCTCGCGGTGGGATATTACCACCTCGCGGTGGAAGAGAAGGGTGCGCAGCCAGCGTGTCATTTGTTTCCATTTTAGTATATTTGGATTTTATGTCTTATTATATTTTATTTCCTTATTTTATTTGCTAGGTTGACTTTCTACGAACCTATTTAAGATCTTTTTCGTTAATTTTGAGAGGAGTTCGGTCCTCTCTCTTTTGATTAATCAACTTCTAGGTTTTTGAACAATGGATTGCTAAACACTTTTGTTTCGCTATACAATTGAAGCACTACAATGAATTGGTTGTGAGATTTCTATTCCGTGTTCTATATCTTATTAAGTTGGATTGATTCTCTTGATTAAATTGTCTATTGATTTATGTTGATTCTTCTGGCGTAGCTAACTAGGTTTATCGACATCTATCATAGTGCTAGGATTGCATATAGGGGTTCCGAGTGCATATCTAGTGGCAAACACAATTGTGCATATAGGGGTTTCGAGCGTACAATTGTGAGTGAGAATCAGTTGCATGTTAAGTAGGGGAGTGAGTACTTGTACGTCTTTCTACTTGCATGTATCCTATATCCTTGTATGCATTGCTATTGCTGTGTTGGTGCTAAGGTACGCTGACAACTGTGAGAATCAGTGGTACTTTATCATTGGCATAGTAATAAGTCTATCGACAACTGTGAGAATCGATAGTACTTAAGATCAGGGTGGGAACAATTATAAGATAGTAAAAGAACTTGGAAATATAGTTTTCAGTGATCAACCTATTGCATTTGTGGTGTGGATACTTGTCTGGTGGAATACTTTCTCTCATTATATTTCTTCTTCTGTTATTACTTGCACTTTTGTTAATCCTGCGATTATTCCAAAACCCCCCTCGTTACTTGTTAGTCACACGTTATTGCATGCAGATAACCGACTCCCTGTGGGATCAACCCTGACTTACTTGCTATACTCTTTAGTAGATGAATTAGGATTTCTTTGACAGGAAAACGACACCGGTTTCCGGCCCTGTCAAATTTGGCACCGTTGCCGGGGAGTCAAACATTCTGTTTGTGATTGACTGCGGTGTGGATCTATCTTACGATCCGCACCTTTGCTACTGATTCGCTACTTGTTGAAGTTCATACAGAGACAGGTACAAATGGCTCAGACACTCCGACAATTGACTGCACCAGATCTGATACAGCAGCCGTTGGCTGTAAGCATTCCACCACTTGCTGATGGTGTAACATTTGAGCTCAGAACAGGAGTGATACGATTACTCCCGAGATATTATGGACGAAGTGGCGAGGACCCCATTCTTCATTTGAATAAATTCCACAACGTCATTATGAGCATCAAACCAGCCAACGTCACTGATGATCAGATTAAAATGAGAGCTTTCGGGTTCACTCTTAAAGACGATGCTGAAGACTGGTATTATCATCTGCCTAGCGGAAGCATAGATTCATGGGCTAAGCTGCATAAGGTTTTCCTCACACGCTACTTTCCAACCAAAATGGCAAATGGCTTGAAAAGGGAAATTACCAGCATTGAACAAGGTGAGGAGGAGACCCTCTATGACTATTGTGAACGGTTCGAGCGACTCTGCGCTAGTTGCCCGTTCCATGGCTTTGATAAGAAATCACTGGTGCTCTATGTTTACAACGGGCTGATGGATGATGAAAGAAGAATTATTGATGCTACATGTGGTGGTAGTATCCTGAATATGACCCCCGACGCAGCCATGACCACACTTCATGATATGGATGAGGGTACTAGGGATTTTGATGAACCCCCAAGGACCAGATTTGTTGGCGCTGTCATCGCCTACGAGTCACATGTATCGCAATAAATTGCTTCTTTGAAGGAGGTCATTGTGGGGATGGGCAAGCAAAAAGAGCCTCAACAGCACGCTGGCTGTGGAGTTTGCGCTGGTCCATTTCACAACACCAACGCCTGCCCCCAACTACAGGATACCACTATTGCTGAAGTGTACGAAGCTGAAGGTCACGGGCCTATTACACCTCAATATGATCAACCGCCACCGCAACAACCACGCTCTGTTGACCCACCAACGACTGGCAACCCCTCTTCAACCGAAGAAATGCTCAAGGTCCTAACAATGCACTTCACAACGCATGTGCAATCTACTGAGGCCAACATAAAGAGCATAAAGGAGGCCGTGTTCCAATTATCCGATGAGTTTGCTGGGTGGAGAAAATAGGGCATTAAAGAGGTTTCAAACGCAGTAACCCTCCAAAGTGGCAAGGAATTACAAGTCGCCCCTACAGCTAAAACGGACGACAATGCTGAAATCGAAATTGATAATGAGCAAATTCCACCGCCCCGCGGTGATTCCCACCGCGACCCGGCTACAGCCCCCAGTAATCCCACGCCCTTGCCACCGCCCCGCGGTGATCCATACCGCCCCGTGGTGAGTCCACCGCCTCGCGGTGAAAGCCCAGAGCTCGTAGATTTACCTGAGGATGAAGAGGATCCCTACGTACGTCCCAACTTCCCTCCCCTTGGATCTGAGAAGCCACCTGTCCCCTTCCCCGAGGCACTAAAGGAAAGGAGAGTAATTGATGACAAGGATCTCTTCGACACTTTCAGTAAGTGTGAGGTAAATATCCCACTCCTCAAGCTTGTCAAGAGTGTACCAAGATACGCTAAGTTTCTAAAGGAGTTGTGCACTATAAAAAGAAACCAGAAGCTGAAGGGCAAGGAAAAAGTCAAGGTTAGCGAACGCGTATCTGCTGTATTCCAGAGGCGTATGCCAAAGAAGTGCGGAGACCCAGGTATGTGGAACATTCCTTGTATTATTGGAGACACTAAGTTTGAAAAAGCTATGCTTGATCTTGGTGCATCCATTAATGTGTTACCCTATTCTCTCTACGAATCTCTTGGACTTGGACCTCTGCAGGAAACAGGAATTGTAATTCAATTGGCTGATAGGTCTAGTGTCTACCCTAGGGGAGTAATAGAGGATGTCCTTGTTATGGTTGATAAATTGATATTTCCTGCTGATTTTTATGTCTTAGATATGGAAACAGATACGAAGGCAACTCCTATACTATTAGGTAGGCCGTTTTTAAAAACTGTTAAGACTAAACTTGATTTGCAAAGTGGGACACTTTCGATGGAATTTGACGGGGAGAAGGTGGAATATAACATTTATGAAGCCATGAAACACCCCGCTAAAGACCATTCTCTATGCTCCATTGATGTGATCGATTCTATTGCACATGATGTCTTTGATATTTCTGGTCCTGATGAGTTGATGACCATTGTTGAAAATAATTTGGACTTGTCCTATGAGGACTACTCTTTACCCTCTAACATGAAGGAATCCATCACTCAGCTGGATGCCCATGGTAAGTACTCTGCAGATCCTTTGGGCGTTGGCCCCATTCTACTAAACCCGAGCGAAAGGCTCGTTCCTTCTGTTGAACAGGCTCCTGAGATCGAATTGAAGCCGCTGCCAGACCATCTCAAGTTCGCTTTTCTTGGAGCCAACGATACCCTGCCGGTCATTGTGTCTAACAAGCTGACTGCGGACCAGGAAATGAAGCTATTAGGCGTGCTCATGGAGCATAAAACCGCGATTGGATGGACCATTACAGACATAAAAGGGATAAGTCCCTCGACTTGTATGCATCGGATTCTCCTTGAAGACGGAGCCAGACCATCCAGGCAGCCACAGAGAAGGCTCAATCCTCCGATGATGGAAGTGGTGAAGAAAGAAGTGCTAAAACTCCTCAAGGCTGATATGATCTTCCCTATTTCGGATAGCCAATGGGTAAGTCCAACCCAGGTGGTCCCTAAGAAAGGAGGTATTACTATAGTGGAGAATCAACAAGGAGAGTTGGTTTCCACCAGAACCACCACAGGATGGAGAGTGTGCATCGATTACCGTAAGCTGAATGCGGTAACTCGGAAAGACCATTTCCCCCTGCCCTTTATTGATCAAATGCTAGAACGCCTTGCTGGGCGCCCCTACTACTGTTTCTTCGACGGATATTCAGGATATTTCTAGGTGGCCATTGCACCAGAAGACCAAGAGAAAACCACTTTTACATGTCCCTTTGGCATCTTTGTATACCGCAGAATGCCATTCGGATTGTGTAACGCACCCGGTACATTTCAACGATGTATGGTTAGTATCTTCTCTGAATATGTTGAGAAATTCATTGAAGTATTTATGGATGACTTTACAGTGCATGGGACTAGCTTTGATTCATGTTTAACCCATTTGGCCCTCGTACTAAAGCGATGTGTTGATACCAATTTGGTTTTAAATTATGAAAAGTGTCATTTTATGGTAGAACAGGGAATAGTACTGGGTCATATTGTCTCTGCTAGAGGTATTGAGGTCGATAAGGCGAAGATTGATGTAATTCAGTCTTTGCCTTATCCCACTAATGTGCGTGAAGTGCGCTCCTTTTTAGGTCATGCAGGTTTCTACCGAAGATTTATCAAGGACTTCTCAAAAATCTCCTCACCCCTATGCGAGCTACTAAAGAAGAAAGTGACCTACGCATTCACTGATGAGTGCAAGGAAGCGTTTGATTGCATGAGAGAACGCCTGACAAGTGCACCCATCATTCAGGCACCTGACTGGTCTCGCCCATTTGAGATCATGTGTGATGCCAGCGACTATGCAGTGGGAGCAGTTCTAGGACAGAAAGTGGGACGGGCATCTCATGTGATTCATTATGCCTCCATGACTCTGAATGGAGCCCAGAGGAACTACTCCACTACTGAAAAGGAAATGCTGGCGGTTGTCTTTGCCTTGGAAAAGTTTAGGCAATATCTTTTGGGAGTCAAGGTGATTATCTACACAGATCACGCTGCTCTTCGTTACCTGATGACGAAGAAAGAAGCAAAGCCAAGACTAATCCGATGGGTTCTCCTTCTCACTGAATTTGATGTGGAGATCCGTGATAAGAAGGGAGTAGAGAACCTAGTCGCAGATCACCTAAGTAGGCTCGTCCATGAGGAAGATAAGCCCGGAGAACAGAGCCCCATTCACGGCACCTTTTCGGATGACACACTTTTTATAATAGAAGGAAGTTCAGAAAACAAGCACCGCCCCGCGTTGCCCACCACCGCGACTCGGCGAGTCGTTGGAGATGCCACCGCCCCGCGGTGGCCACCACCGCGACCCGGCGGTAGATTTGTTTGACAACCAGGAGAGCTCACCGCGACCCGCATCGATAGTACCGCCCCGTGGTCACATCTCTGGAGTCACACTTTGCTCTGGAGACACCTCTGACCCTCCCTCTCACATAGCCATGGACGTCTTCGGAATCCGTTCTTTCAGACCTTGGTACGCAGATATCGTAAACTATCTGGTTCGAGAGGAAATACCCCCGGATTACACCAGAGCTCAAAAGGCGAAGATACGAAGAGAAGCTCGCCACTATGTGTGGGATGATCCTTACCTGTGGAAGCATTGTGTCGATCAGGTAGTGCGCCGATGCCTCCCAGACAATGAGGTACAATCTGTCCTTAACTTTTGTCACTCCGAAGCATATGGGGGTCATTTTGGAGCGAATAGGACTGCTAGGAAAGTATTGGAGGTAGGATTTTATTGGCCACACATCTTTAGGGATGCTTACGCCTTCTGCAAATCCTGCGATCGATGCCAACGGGTTGGAAACATCACCAGAAGGAATGAAATGCCACAATCATCATTAATCTTTTGTGAGGTATTTGATGTTTGGGACATGGATTTTATGGGACCCTTTCCTAGCTCTCATGGGAATCTATATATATTGCTTGTGGTGGACTACGTTTCCAAGTGGGTGGAAGCAAAGGCCACTAGGACCGATGATTCTAAGGTTGTGGCAGGTTTTCTCACGGAAAATATTTTCTCAAGATTTGGAATACCCAAAGCTTTAATTAGTGACATGGGAACCCATTTCTGCAACAAGACAGTGACTGCCCTACTGAAGAAGTATCACGTCACCCAGAGAATCTCTACAGCCTATCACCCTCAAACTAATGGGCAGGCCGAGAACTCCAACAGAGTGATTAAATCTATACTGGTGAAGACAGTAGCAGCTCATCGGAGGGATTGGAGCACCAAGCTCAATGATGCGCTGTGGGCATACCGTACAGCTTTCAGGACTCCGATAGGAATGTCCCCTTTCCGGCTGGTTTTTGGAAAAGCTTGCCACCTCCCCGTAGAGCTTAAGCATAAAGCGTGGTGGGTAATAAAGAAATGCAATATGCAACTGGATGAAGTGGGGGAATTCCGTAAGCTGCAGCTGCAAGAACTGGAGGAACTACGCCTTGAAGCCTATGAGAACTCAGTTAACTATAAAGCGAAGACCAAGCAATGGTATGACACGCATATTCTGCGGAAAGATTTTAAGCCAGGAGATAAGGTCCTCCTATTTCAATCCCGGCTCAGGCTCTTTGCTGGGAAACTGAGGTCCAAATGGACGAGTCCTTATGAAGTTGCTGAAGTTCACCCCCATGGTTCCATTGGACTGATAAACCCCAAGACAGGCAACATCTTCACAGTCAATGGCCACAGGCTAAAACCCTATTATGAAGGCTTTGATCCAACCCATGTTGATGCAATAAGTTTCGGAAGCCCTGAGGCTGAAACAGGGTGAGCCATAGCCTACGTCGAGCCACCGACGTTAACCAAGGCGTTGTCCGGGAGGCAACCCGGGTTAGTTATTTGATATTTCCCTTTCATTAGATTATTTTCGTAGTTTATTTTTGCTTTGTTTCATCCGCCTGTTACTCACATTTCAGGTACGAAAGTAAATCCGAGGCGAGACATGTACCCAGCTCGCGTCCACCGCCTCGCGTTGTAACCCCACCGCCCCGCGCCTGAAGCCACCGCGACCCGGCGGTGATCCTCAGAGAAGTGCAACGCGAAGCCACCGCCTCGCGGTGGGATATTACCACCTCACGGTGGAAGAGAAGGGTGCGCGGCCAGCGTGTCATTTGTTTCCATTTTAGTATATTTGGATTTTATGTCTTATTATATTTTATTTCCTTATTTTATTTGCTAGGTTAACTTTCTACGAACCTATTTAAGATCTTTTTCGTTAATTTTGAGAGGAGTTCGGTCCTCTCTCTTTTGATTAATCAACTTCTAGGTTTTTGAACAATGGATAGCTAAACACTTTTGTTTCGCTAGACAATTGAAGCACTACAATGAATTGGTTGTGAGATTTCTATTCCGTGTTCTATATCTTATTAAGTTGGATTGATTCTCTTGATTAAACTGTCTATTGATTTATGTTTATTCTTCTGGCGTAGCTAACTAGGTTTATCGACATCTATCATAGTGCTAGGATTGCATATAGGGGTTCCGAGTGCATATCTAGTGGCAAACACAATTGTGCGTGTAGGGGTTCCGAGCGTACAATTGTGAGTGAGAATCAGTTGCATGTTAAGTAGGGGAGTGAGTACTTGTACGTCTTTCTACTTGCATGTATCCTATATCCTTGTATGCATTGCTATTGCTGTGTTGGTGCTAAGGTACGCTGACAACTGTGAGAATCAGTGGTACTTTATCATTGGCATAGTAATAAGTCTATCGACAACTGTGAGAATCGATAGTACTTAAGATCAGGGTGGGAACAATTGTAAGATAGTAAAAGAACTTGGAAATATAGTTTTCAGTGATCAACCTATTGCATTTGTGGTGTGGATACTTGTCTGGTGGAATACTTTCTCTCATTATATTTCTTCTTCTGTTATTACTTGCACTTTTGTTAATCCTGTGATTATTCCAAAACCCCCCTCGTTACTTGTTAGTCACACGTTATTGCATGCAGATAACCGACTCCCTATGGGATTGATCCTGACTTACTTGCTATACTCTTTAGTAGGTGAATTAGGATTTCTTTGACAGGAAAACGACACCGATTTTCGGCCCTGTCAAATTTGGGGCGAAACATATATCATATATGTCCCTCATGATGAAACATATACTCAATATATGTCCCTCATGGCGAAACATATATTTAAAAGTTTATAACGTGATGCGCATTTTGGAATTTAAATAAGATAAGTGTCGTCGTAGCACATGATTAATATACCTCAGACGAGTAGTGCAGCTAGGGAATAATGCAGCTAGGAAAGCTCGTCTTGACTTTGATCAGAGTACCGTTCTCTTTCCGATCTGGATTCGCATTAAGCGGTGAGGTTGGTCGTGAACCGAAACATCAAGTCATTTTTGAACGCTTGTATGATTAATTAATGTTCCCCAACATTTGTCATATTTCCGATAAGACTCAATTCGTTGGAGTCTTCTTTGGGATTGATTTCTGTGAGACTTGGTCTTTCAGAATCTTCTCTTAATCATGCCTCTTCATATGTTTCAGTAGAGTATGGTGGTTGACTATCGTTATCGGTTTTGATTCAAGGAGCGATGAGTCTAACCTAATACGACTACTTCGAACCACTCTGCTTTGTACCCTTATATAGTCTTTCATTCTACTAACCAACCGTAATTGTTCTCTGCATGGTTGGCTGGTGTCATCCGTTCGATTCGGCACATCAGATAAGAATCCGAGAAACAAAGGCTAGAACGACTATAAAAGCAAACGGTGTTTTAATGGATTTATCAGGTTGCGATCCTTGGCGGGTGATCATTACGATCAAGACCCTTGTATTTATACTTTGCAAAGACTTCCGCTAATTACTCTGTTTTGTCCTATGGGGATTGGGATGTAATCCCCAAACATATGTTTTAACCAAAGATTTTGGTGTTTACATCATGATTGTTGTTTATGATTTGTATTTAAACCGGTAAAGCCTGTGGTGGCTTCAGTGTGGAAACCGAGCTCACTGGCGGTAATACATTTCCAAATGGATTACGATTTAGGGGTGTTACAGATCTGGTATCAGAGCCAAAGGTTTTAAAACGGGTTTGGGAATTCATGAACCATTTACTCGTTTTAAATTGAGAAATGTTTTCAAAGGCTATGAGTTTTCAAAATGAAAAGAATTTGAAATATTACCGTTTATAGTCGTGCCCTTTCTTTAGTCTGATATGGAAGTAACTTCTATATTTAGAAAGACTAACTCTCGTTTCGTCATCCGTAGGATATGGGTGCCTGCTCTTCACTCCCAAAGGATAAGGAGGAAGTAGAGGCGAATCCACCCTCCCCTATGGAGCTTGAATTCCCAGTTCCAATTCGTAGTTTCGAGGTCGGAGGACCAAGTAACCCACCTGAGGAAGTAAAACACGTGCTTCCAGAGTCAGTTGTGGTAGTGTCTGACCAGACCATGGTCCCAGTGGCCGAGCCGGTAGTAGCACCATGGGAGAACATGAGACATGAAGTAGAGTTGTCAAGATATGCTAGAGGATATTACGACAACGACTACATGATTGAGATGATCCCAGAAGGGGAAGAAGGAGAAGAGGAGGAAGAAATCCTAGAAGTGGATTCTGAAGAGGATCCCGAGGAGGATCCAATGGAAGACGAAGATCCAATAGAAGATCTCGAGGAAGTCCCGGTGGAGCAGGGCTATGAACCTGATGGTTTAAGACACTTATTGGTGGATGATGAGCATACGAAGATGCAATTCATCTACCCTAGTCCGCCAGTTAGACCGACGTACTCGCCAATGACTGAAGCGGACTGGGAGAACCTCTATGTCGAATACGGCATTAGAGGAAGTCGACCCCAAGAGATATCGGAAGGTTCCCAGCCTGATCCTGTTCGAAGAAGGTGGAGGTCAGAATCCGAAATAAGGGAGATACTTCGACAGAGTGAGGAGATCTCTTTCGAAGAGCAGCGTCAGATGAACGATATTATTAACCGTATTCTAGGTCGAGTAAGGCCAGGAGGGCCATAAGTGAATGACCAGGGTGTTACCAGGCCAAGTATGAGGCCGAGGACACCAGAATCAGTAGACGAACCAAGTATCCCAGGGCCAAGTAGGGTGAGAAGTTTATCACCAGACCCTGATAAAGAACCCCGTCCTAAGAAACCCTGTGTGGACAACTTGCCATATAGGAAGCGTTTCGGGGGACTTTGAGAAAGGACCGATGTAACTATAGTAGTTTCCTTTTGTGTAATACTCTAGTGTACATGCGGTAAATTAGTGAATTCTCTGAGCAATTTTGTCCTAAAGCTCAGGAGATTTCCCTTTTTGTAAAACCTTAGGTATAAGTTGAAGTTTATCTAATAAAGTTTACCTAGTTTGATCCTTTCCGAGTTGATTGTTACATTAAGTATACTGCAAGGTATTAATGTATAAAATCCTTGGAAATTGATCGGTAAACAGATGATGAACACAAGGAACAATGCTCGTTCTGGTGCTGGGCTGAGTAACAATCCCAGACATAACGAGAAAAATGTTGGAAATCCTGAGAATGTACGTGAGTCCAGTTCCCAACATAATCCCGGAGTCAATGACCCAGCTCAGGGCAACGCTCCAAGGATATTTGATAAAGCGGCCGTTGCAGAAATTCGAGGAATTTTCATGCAAGCAATGAACGATGTCCTACACCCGAATATGCCTCAGGCGCAAGATGTGCCGGCATCCTCAGCGACCCTGGGAGTTGGAGAACAGGAAACTCATGTACCTTTGCATCAGGAGAATGTGGTCAGAAGCAGGAATGATTGTGGCCGAGCGCTGAAAGCCATAAATTCTATGAGACCTGACAGCTTCAATGGGAAGGGTGAACCAGTTGAAGTAACGCATTGGTTTTCCCACATGGAGCGGTTGTTCCGCAGTGTGGAGTACACTGAGGCTGAGAAAGTGCACATAGCTTCTCTCCAACTAAAAGGAGATGTTAGTGAGTGGTGGGAAAACACTGGTCTTGCTGATAGCCCTGACTTGAATTGGGCAATGTTCAAGACCAAGATGACTGACCGATTCTTCTCTCAGGCAATGAGGGAGGAAAAACGCAAGGAATTTCTTTACCCTAAGACTGAAGGGTTAAAGGTGAATGAGCTGGAAACCAAGTTCAATCACTTGTTGCGGTACACTGGATCGGAAGTATCCAGTGAAGAACAAAAAATCTGGCATTTCCACGAGTGGATGAGCCCAAAAATTAAGCCAATGATGTTGAGCCACAATTGCTCTACCTTGGAGCAATATGTGGATACGGCTTACAAGTTGGAGGTGACTCTGGATGAGTCGACCAAGAGAAAGAATCGCCAGAGGTCGACGCAAAATCAACCTCAAGCGAGTGGATTCAAACGTCATGCGCCACCGTCTAACTTTGCTAAATCCAGCAAGGCGAAAATGGGTGGGGCTCAAGGAGAGTCGACACAACAATCGGGTCAGGGCAAGAGTCCGATCCTATGTTATAATTGTGGTGCTGCTGGGCACGAGAGTACTGCGTGTCCTAAGGAAAGAAAGACATGCTTTGGTTGTGGGAATGAAGGGCATTTGCAGAAGTTCTGTTGGCAGGGAAAGCAGAAAGGAGCAGAGTCACAGCAGGGGTCTGTTAATCAGAGTAACCGACCCAGGTTCAAACCGACAGCGGCTCCTAGTACTTCGGTGCAGACAACTGCCCAGAACAAGGGGAAAGCCCCAGCTACTTTTGGAGGTCAGGGTCAACGCCTGTACGAGATGTGTGAGGCTGATGGACCTAACGCTCCAATTGCTCAAGGTACTTTATACCTTCATTCTACTTCAGTGTGCATACTGTTTGATTCAGGTGCTACCCATTCCTTTATTTCAGAGAGTTGTGTTAGTGAGTTAGGATTAGTCTGCAACGAGGTTTGTGAGCCTTTCGTTGTGAATCTTCCTAATAGTGAACGCTTAGTGGGGACTAAGTGTCTGTCTGAATTTCTGATTATCATTCAGGGTAAGAAATTCGAGGCAGATTTGATCTGTATTGCCATGGCTCCATACGACATTATTCTCGGTATGGATTGGTTGACACGTCATGGGGCGGTAATCGACTTTAGTGCAAGAACTGTGACGGTGTCATCTGGGGACCAGAGCATGTGCAAATTTAAGGGTCAGAATGACGCTGATAACGGCATGCTTATCAATGCGAAGGCTGCGTTTAAGCTACTTCGACAGGGTTGTGTCGGGTACTTTTGCTATTTGGATTCGCCCATGAAAGATGAACCAACAATTCTTGATATTCCTGTGATTCGTGAGTTTCCGGATGTCTTTCCGAAAGAAATTCCTGGATTACCCATGCATCGTGTCGTGGATTTTTCAATTGATCTTGAACCAGGTACTGCGCCGATTTCGAAGGCACCGTACCGGATGGCTCTTGCTGAAATGCAGGAATTGATGCAGAAACTAGAGGATCTTCTCGACAAGGGTTATATAAGGCCGAGTGCATCGTCTTGGGGTGCTCCGGTCTTGTTTGTCAAGAAGAAAGATGGATCGTTTCGGCTTTGTATCGACTATCGAGAGTTGAATAAAGTCACGATCAAAAGCAAATATCCTTTGCCAAGGATTGATGATCTGTTGGATCAGTTGCAGGGAGCTAAAGTCTTTTCCAAGATCGATCTGAGATCTGGTTATCATCAGCTCAGAATTCGTGAGGAAGATATTCCGAGGACTGCATTCCGAACGAGGTATGGTCACTACGAGTCCGTAGTCATGCCACTCGGACTTACCAACGCTCTAGCGGTCTTTATGGACTTAATGAATCGATGTTTTCACCAGTACTTGGATAAGTTCGTGGTGGTTTTCATCGAAGACATTTTGATTTATTCTCCGAATGAGGAAGTTCACGAGGAACACCTTCAGATTGTATTGTCAATCCTTAGACAAAATGAGTTGTACGCTAAATTGTCTAAGTGCGATTTTTTGGATCAAGGAAATGGCTTTCTTAGGCCATGTGATCAATGAGAATGGGGTAATGGTTGATCCCCAAAAGATTGAAGTAGTAGCTAACTGGAAGCGGCCTCAGAATGTGAAGGAGGTACGCAGTTTCCTTGGACTTGCCGGATATTATAGACGGTTTATAGAGGGGTTTTCTAAGATCGCTCTACCTATGACCGGTCTACTTCGCAAAGTCCACAAGAAATTTGTTTGGAATGACAAGTGCGAGGCCAGTTTTCAGAAATTGAAGCAATGTCTGACCTCCGCACCAGTGCTAACGCTACCAGACGGAACTGCTAATTATGCGGTATATAGTGATGCTTCAAAGAGTGGTTTCGGTTGTGTGTTGATGCAAAGAGGCAAGGTTATTGCTTATGCGTCAAGACAACTGAAAACCTATGAAGAAAACTATCTGACGCATGATCTAGAGTTAGCAGGAGTAGTGTTTGCGTTGAAGATTTGGAGGCATTATCTCTATGGTGTGAAATGTCAAGTCTTCACTGATCATAAGAGTCTCAAGTATGTATTCACTCAGAAGGAGTTGAATATGAGACAACGTCGTTGGTTAGTGCTACTCAAAGACTACGACCTCGAATTGCTGTATCATCCGGGCAAGGCTAATGTAGTAGCCGATGCATTGAGCCGAAAGACGTCGCACGAGGCAGTAGTGGCTTTGCTTATGGCTCAGACCGAATTGAACCAAGGATTGTGCAAAGAAGAAGTCTTGTACGATCAACGTCGAGGATACCTGAGTATGCTTGAGATTCAGGCTATACTTCTTGATCAGATCAGGGAGAAACAGGTTGATGACGTGATCTTGGTGAAGCTGTGTAGTGAAGTGATGGACGGGAAAGCTCCCGGTTTCGTGATTCAGGAAGATGGATCACTCTGGTTTCAGGATCGGATTTGTGTGCCTGACGTTGATGGTCTTCGCCCATTGGTAATGAGAGAAGCCCATTCGTCAGCATACTCTGTACATCCAGGCTCTAGCAAAATGTACAAGGACCTCCGGAAGAATTTTTGGTGGCCCAACATGAAATGGGATGTAGCAGAATTTGTGGCGAAATGCTTGACTTGTCAGAAAGTCAAGATAGAGCACCGCAGACCAGGTGGTGAATTGCTACCTCTTCCAGTTCCAGAATGGAAATGGGAAGATATCGCAATGGATTTTGTCACAGGATTACCCAAGACTAAGAGTCAGAAAGATGCTAGTTGGGTTATCATTGACAGGCTCACGAAGAGTACTCACTTCGTGGCTATCAAGTCAACGTGGGGAACCCAGAGGTTAGCAGCAGTGTTTTTACACGAGGTTATCCGTTTGCATGGTACTCCAAAGACCATTGTATCGGATCGTGATGGATGTTTCATGTCAAGGTTCTGGAAGGAACTCCATAAGGCCATGGGAACTGAATTGAGATTCAGCACTGCGTTTCATCCTCAAACGGATGGACAGTCTGAGAGGACTATCCAGACTTTGGTGGATATGTTGAGGGCATGTGTACTCGATCGTCCGACTAGCTGGGAGGACAACCTGAGTCTAATTGAGTTCACCTACAATAATAGCTGGCATGCTACTATCAAGATGGCTCCATTCGAGGCTTTGTATGGTCGCAGATGCAGATCTCCGATTTGTTGGGATGAAAACGCTGACAAGATTCTGCTCGGACCAGAGCTGGTCGAAAGGACTACTTCAGACATTGACTTAATAAGACAAAGAATGTTGACAGCGCAAAGTCGACAGAAGTCTTACGCTGACCCAAAGCGTAGGAATGTCGAGTTTGAGGTTGGTGAAAAGGTCTTTGTCAAAGTCTCGCCATCTAAAGGCGTGTTCAGATTTGGTAAGCGTGGGAAGCTTAACCCTCGCTACGTGGGACCATTTGAAATTCTTGACAGAGTAGGATCTCTAGCATACCGTTTGGCATTGCCTCCATCGGCACATCCAGTGCATAATGTGTTCCACGTATCCTTGCTGAGGAAATACGTGCATGATGAGTCTCATGTGCTGAGCTATGAAGACATTGAGATTCAAGCAAATGGTACTTATGAAGAGATACCTGTGCGTATTCTCAAGCGCCGTGGGAAGCAATTGCGCAACAAGGTGGTACCGTTGGTACGGATTCTGTGGTCCAAGTCAGGAACCGAAGAGGTTACTTAGGAGACTTGGGAAACTGAGGAGGATATGCTTAGACGCTTTCCCGAGTTGTTTTCGGCCTAAGTTTCGGGGTCGAAACTTCTTTTAAGTGGGAGGTAATGTAATATCCCTCATTTTGTAAGGGTAATTTTGAATTTTTCGTATGACCATATTACAAGTCAGATTAAATTCAGAGAAGTACGGACATTCTATGCAATGTGGGACCTCTGTAATATTTTTCTGAGTAATATAAAATACAGTTAAGGTATCTTTGGGTTAAAAGGGTCGTTCGTGTACGAATATATTTAACCCGGAGTTAAGAATATTTTTACCCCTTAGTAAAAAACGACAAAACGGGTCAAATGGGGTAAAATTGGCCTTGACCGCACCCTGACCGCACCCTGCTGCACCCGCGGCGAAGACCAATGCCAGTGGCGGTCACGAGTCGGCCACTGCACCCCCACCGCACCCTGGCCGTATAACACCCCCAAATCGTAACCCATTTGGAAAGGTATTACTGCCAGTGACCTCGGTTTCCACACCGAAGCCACCCCAGGCTTTATCGGTTTAAATACAAATCATAAACAATAATCATGATGTAAACACCAAAATCTTAGGTTAAAACATATGTCTGAAGATTACATCCCAATCCCCATAGGACAAAACAGAGTAATCAGCGAACCCTGGCCGCAGAGAACAATTACGGTTGATTAGTCTAATGAAAGACTACACAAGGGTACAACGCAGAGTGGTTCGAAAAAGTCGTATTAGGTTAGACTCATCGTTTCTCGAATTAAAACCGATGACGATAGTCTACCACCATACTCCTACTAGAATATATCAAGCAGCGTGATCAAGAGAAGATTCTGGAGACCGAGTCTCACAGCAATCAATCCCAAAGAAGACTCCAACGAATTGAGTCTTATCGGAAGTATGCCAAATGTTGGGAAACATTAATTAATCATACAAGCGTTCAAAAACGACTTGATGTTTCGGTTCACGACCAATCTCATCGCTTAATGAGAATCCAGATTGGAAAGAGAACGATACTCTGATCAAAGTCAAGACGAGCTTTCCTAGCTGCACTATTCCCTAGCTGCACTACTCGTCTGAGGTATATTAATCATGTGTTACGACGGCACTTATCTTATTTAAATTCCCAAACGCGCATCACGTTATAGACTATTAAATATATGTTTCGCCATGAGGGACATATATTGAGTATATGTTTCGCCATGAGGGACATATAGGACATATGTTTCGCCGTGAGGGACATACTCATGAATGGGACGAATCCCAAGATTTGTAGCATCAGTTAAGTGCCACCATCTCTATACCCGAGTATAGAGATCGGTCATGACCCGCCAAATGGTTTTTGGGTTTATCACCCTTTGCACCATTAATCCTTATTAAGAAATGACTAGACCTCGAATAGTCCATCGCTCCTACGAATACTCGTACTAACTAAACAGTTCAACACAATAATAATCATATCAAAGCCCTCCAGGCTATCATAATAATAATATAGATATTCATAATAGCGTTGTTCTAACAGATATACAACCTATTATAATATCATATTCTTTTCATATTGTTGTCCTCCCGGCAAACCTCATAAAATATATATCTATAATAGCGTTGTTCTAACAGATATACAACCTATTATAATATCATATTTTAACCCATATCATTTATCAAAACTGTTCCCAACAAAACAGTAAATCATTCCAAATTAATTAACAATCAAACCATTGATAATTAATGGAAATATGGAATGATGAGCAAGAGCGAACCGCCAATTGTCTTAGATTAGACGAAGCTTTAACAAGCTAAGAGATAACGGTTTCCGAGTCCAAAACTGGGACATATCCTGGATAATAAATCCCTATGGAACGACCCATAACAAGACCCTAAGTTAGATTCAATATCTACATATATGAATCTAAAAGAATACAAAAGGAATCGAAGGAACCAAGCCTCGCTCGGAGCCAAACACCCAATAACACACACTCGAACCCAGCCTGCCGCGGGTGCGGTCGGCTCTCACCGCGGGGTGCGGTGGGGTGCGGTGGTGCCTTGCCGCGGGTGCAGTGAGATGACAAAGGCGAGAGTTCTTCGACAGATTTTCGGGGAGAAACTTACCCAAATCGATTCGTTCGACTTCGATTCGTTGTGGTTTTGATCTCCCAACACCTTAGATCTTTGATTAATACTAAGGAGTACCTTTGTAAACACTCAAAGGGTTCGAACACCTTCTCAAACAAGGTTCCAAGGCTTGGACAACAATGGAATTTCAGAGGAAAAGAGGTGAAGTTGCAGCTGTGTTAGAGCTCTCCTCCTCAACTTCCTCCCTCCTTTTATAAGCCAAACAAGCAGCTTACCATCAGATGACAATAAGGACGAGGTGGCCAGACAACTTGGAGTAGGCTAGGTGACTCGCCAAGCCTAGTTCTGCAGCTGCACAAGTTGCACTGCAACTTGTCGAGTGACAGCGGCTCACCGCGGGGTGCGGTGGCGTGGCCGCGGGGTGTGGTGACCGACTCTGTTACCGCCTCCAAATTTGGCCTTCACCGCGGGTGCGGTCAAGGCCATTTTTGCCCCCTTTTGTCCGGTTTGCCTCATTTTGTCTTTTCTTACCGAATGGTTAAATTTTCTTAACCCCGGGTTAAATATATCCGTACATGAATGACCCTTTAACCCAAAAATACATTAACTGTATTTTATATTACTCAGAAAAATATTACAGAGATCAAACATCTCATAGAATGTCCGCACTTCTCTGAATTTAATCTGACTTGTAATATGGGCAAGAGAAAATTTCAAAATTACCCTTGCAAAATGAGGGATATTACATTACCTCCCCCTTAAAAGAAGTTTCGACCCCGAAACTGAGGTCGTAAACATCTCGTAGAAGCGTCTATGCATATCCTCCTCAGTTTCTCAAGTCTCCCACGTAACTTCTTATGTTCCTGACTTGGATCATAAAATCCGTACCAATGATACTACCTTGTTGCGCAAGTGCTTCTCACGGCACTCGAGAATACGCACAAGTATTTCTTCATAGGTACCATTTGCTTGAATCTCAATGTCTTCATAGCCCAGCACATGAGATTCATCTGGCACGTACTTTCTCAGCAAAGATACATGAAACACGTCATGTACTGGATGTGCCGATGGCGGCAATGCCAAACGGTATGCTAGAGATCCCACTCTATCAAGGATCTCAAATGGTCCCACGTAGCGAGGGTTAAGCTTTCCACACTTACCAAATCTGAATACACCTTTGGATGGCGACACTCTGACAAATACCTTGTCACCAACCTCAAACTCGACATTCCTACGCTTCGAATCAGCATAAGACTTTTTGTCGATTTTGAGCTGTCAACATCCTTTGTTTTACCAAGGCAATGCCCAAGGCAGTCCTTTCGACTAGCTCTAGTCCGAGCGATAAGCAAAGCCACTACAGTCTCACGTAGTATCTTCCGGTTCGATGCATCAGCTATTACATTAGCCTTGCCCGGATAATATAGCAATTCGATGTCGAAATCTTTAAATAGCTCCTACCGGCGGCGTTGTCTCATATTCAACTCCTTCTGAGTGAACACATATTTGAGGCTCTTGTGATCAGTGAAGACTTGGCATTTCACACCATAGATATAATGCCTCCAAATCTTCAACGCAAACACTACTGCTGCTAACTCTAGATCATGCGTCAGATAGTTTTCTTCATAGGTTTTCAGTTGTCTTGACGCATAAGCAATAACCTTGCCTCTTTGCATCAACACACAACCTAAACCACTCTTTGAAGCATCACTATAGACCGCATAATCATCAGTTCCGTCTGGTAGCGTTAGCACTGGTGCGGAGGTCAGACATTGCTTCAATTTCTGAAAACTAGCCTCGTACTTGTCATTCCAAACAAACTTCTTGTGGACTTTGCGAAGTAGATCGGTCATAGGTAGAGCGATCTTAGAAAATCCCTCTATAAACCGTCTATAATATCCGGCAAGTCCAAGGAAACTGCGCACCTCCTTCACATTCTGAGGCCGCTTCCAATTAGCTACTGCTTCAATATTTTGGGGATCAACCATTACCCCCTTCTCATTGATCACATGGCCTAAGAAAGCCACTTCCTTGATCCAAAAAATCGCACTTAGACAATGTTTTGGGGCGAAAGGATCGGACGACCTAAATCGCCTTAGACGGTAACTAGTCGATCGGGTGATAGAGAACAATCCAAACCAAGCAGATAATTGACAAGCAAAGAATAAATGTAGAATAGTGAGATGATTTTATTAGATAATGTATTGATAGGATCGAATCGAGATACAAATTATCGTAGTTAAGACCGAGTGGTCGTGTAGGACTCGACCGATGACTTTTAGGTGGCGACCGGTGGAGAGTAAGCGCAGATGATTGCTAGAGAGCTAAGCGGGCAGTGTAAGTGTTGTTATGATTCGATTGTGAGCCAGGATGCTTGTGTGTCTAGTGTTAATGTGTTCGTATCCTCTTATCTTCTTTGTCGTCCAAATATGGTAAGTTCTTTTCCATTGTGACCGTTGTGTTTTTCTAATATCTTCGTCTTTAATGTCGGGAGCAATGGCAAGGATTATGCCATTTAATTACTGCAATTATAGTGGTTTGAATGTTATGGACGTTGCGTGATCTGGGCATTAAATGTATGGCGAGATTCTCGCGATCCTGTCGGAGGACATTCGACCAGAGAAGTCTTGTCGCCTCCTCCGGGCCTTCTCCTTTGTTCTTCCGATCTGCAATGGGCTTGGGCTCGATTCACTTGACCCATCTTCTCCGGGGATGCCAGGCCCAACAGACAATTTAGCGTACAACTCATTTTGTCTAAGGATTGACAATACACTCTGAAGGTGTTCCTCGTGAACTTCCTCATTCGGAGAATAAATCAAAATGTCATCGATGAAAACCACCACGAACTTATCCAAGTACTGGTGAAAACATCGATTCATTAAGTCCATAAAGACCGCTAGAGCGTTGGTATGTCCGAGTGGCATGACTACGAACTCGTAGTGACCATACCTCGTCCGGAATGCAATCCTCGGAATATCTTCCTCACGAATTCTGAGATGATGATAACCAGATCTCAGATCGATCTTGGAAAAGACTTTAGCTCCCTGTAACTGATCCAACATATCATCAATCCTTGGCAAAGGATATTTGATTTTGATCGTGACTTTATTCAACTCTCGATAGTCGATACAAAGCCAAAACGATCCATCTTTCTTCTTGACAAACAAAACCGGGGCACCCCAAGGTGATGCACTCGGCCTTATATAACCCTTGTCAAGAAGATTCTCGAGTTACTTCTTCAACTCTTGTATTTCCACAGGAGCCATCCGATACGGTGCCTTTGAAATCGGCGCGGTACCAGGCTCAAAATCAATTGTAAACTTCACGTCACGATATGGGGGTAACCAGGAATCTCTTCCGGAAAGACATCCGGAAACTCACGAATCACAAGAATATTAAGAACTGATGGTTCATCTTTCATGGGTGCATCCAGATATCAAAGGTACCCGACACAACCCTGTCGAAGTAGCTTAAACGCAGCCATCGCATTGATAAGCCTGCCGTTTTCAGCGTCATTCCGACCCTTAAATTTGCATACACTCTGGTCCCCAACTGACACTGTCACAGTTCTCAAACTAAAATTGATTACCGCCCCATGACGCGTCAGCCAATCCATACCGAGGATAATGTCGTATGGAGCCATGGCTATTCAAATCAAATCTGTTTCGAATTTCTTACCCTCTTTGATACCCCGTAATTCTGTAAGGATTATTCTGGGAATTTTTGGAATTTTCCCGAACACCCGTTTAGTACGTCGGATTTAATTCTGAAAGTCGGAGACATTCTGTAATGTGCTCTATATCTGTAATATTTTTTTCAGTGAAGAATTATACAGTTAAGGCCTGTTGGAAGTCTATACTCGTTCGTGTACGACTTTTGTTATCGCGAGTTAAGATTAATACCAAATCTCTACCCAATTGGTTATTGCCCAAGAGGTGCAAATGGATTAACCATGGGTTAATACCCAAGGGCACAATTGGAAGGCTTTTTGGCTCCCAACAAGCCTCATCTTTGCCTATAAATAGAGGGCATGGGTGAAGCTAGAAAGGGTGTGAAAAACGCCATTACGCTGTCCATTTCTCGTCTCTCAAAAACGCTCCCAAAGAAAAACGCTCTCTCTCTCTCGGAAAGCTCTCGTGGATCGTTGGAGGCTCGTTTGGTGTCGTTCTCGGTGGCCAAAGGAGACTTGTAAGGCCCTTAGAAGCCTAGAAGCCAAGCAAGGCGAAAGGCGAACCAAATCGAGCGTCGCGGGTAAGATTTCTCATCCGTTTTTAAGTTTCTGTTCAGTGAAGGCGACCGCCGCCAGGGAGACGGCGACCGCCGTGTTGTGGCCGGCGACCGCCGTGAAGTTCTTGGTGCCGTCGTGGAGGAAGCCGATGAGCGGCACCCGCCGTGCTTGAGACGGCGACCGCCGTGATGGTGGCGGCGACCGCCGTGATGGTGGCGGCGCACGCCGCAATTGTTGGTGGCCGGCCGTGAAGGGTAGTTGCCCGGGAGTTGTGCGTTGGCTTCCGAGACCTTCGATCGGGTCTCGTATCCTTCGATTTCTTTCGTCCTTTCGTATATTCGTACTTTTGTTTGTCGAATCTAACCTAGGGTTCCTTTTTGGGTCGACTCGAAGGTGTTTATGCTAGTGGAGCTATACGCGTGTCAAGCGCGGAATTCCGTCGTCGTTAGGCTTCGTTCAAACTCTGCGGATTCAGGCAAGTGGCGGTTCGCTCTTGCTCATCGTTCCATATTTACATTAATTATCAGCTGTTTATCTGAGTAATTAATTTGGAATGATTATCTGTGCTTGTCTGGAAAAGGTTTTATAAACTGATTTGGAAAATCATATAATAGGTTGTATATCTGCTAGAACGACGCTATTATCTGTGATCGCCTTCCGGGCATTTATGTGGATTAATAGGAAAACTAATCCAAGTAAGGATTAGTTGTTTCTATTATCTCTTTGTTTAAGTCGTTTGCCTCGATGGCTTTAATGTGAATAATTGTTGTGTTAGACTGTTTAGTTAACGCGAGTGTTTGTAGGAACGCTAATCCAAGTAAGGATTAGTCGTTTCTTTATAACTTAATGTGCATAGGAACGCTAATCCAAGTAAGGATTAGTCGTTTCTTTATAATTTAATATTCGTGGGAACGCTAATCTAAGTAAGGATTTGTCGTTTCTTTAAATCATAATATTCCTCGGGGTTATTGCCGAATAATTTAAGGATCATGACCTATGCTTCTTATCCACATGTAAGGATCTGAAGTGTTTTAAGCGCCTTGCTAGCGCCAGTGGATGAGCTTAATTGCAGTCCTGTGTTTTAAGCACTTAGCTAGGGCATTGGGTGGACGTAACTGTCACCCTGTAAAATAAATTGTAAGCGCTATGGCAGTGCAATCAGGGTGAACGTAAGATCACCCGGTGTCATCATAACTTCCGTGTTCTCGGAATAATATTAAAAGCCTCAACACTGTGTGTGTGTGTGTTGTAATTTAATAAGATAAGTGCAGTTAAGCACATAATTAAACTGTAAGCGCTGTATAGTGCAATCAGGGTGAACGTAAGGTCACCCGGTGTATTAATAACGCCGTTGTTACTCGGCATAATGATGTTAATTCCGGCGTGTGTGTTTTAATTTGGGTTGACGTAATTGTCACCCTGTGATTTAAGCCTTGTTGTCGCTCTTAATAACATTAACGTGTTTCAGTAATGTGTGTTTTGTAATTAAATAAGATATGTGCCCGAGTGCACATGATTAATAAACCTTGGGCGAGTAGTGCAGCTAAGTTATAGTGCAGCTAGGAAAACTCGTCTTGACTTTGATCATAGTACGTTCTCTTTCCGATCTGGATTCGCTGTATGCGATGAGGTTGGTCGTGAACCGAAGCATCTTAGTCAGTTCTTAAATCGTTATCTGGTTCTGTAAGGTCTCGACTTGAATGTAGTACATTCTCTTTCCGATCTGGATTCGCTGTATGCGATGAGGTTGGTCGTGAACCGAAGCATCTCAGTCAACTTTTAAATCATTGTTGTTTGATTCTGTTAAACATTCCAGATTTGTCATTTTTTCTTAAAGACTCAATCTCTTGGAGTCTCTTTTCGAGTCGATTTCTGTGTAGATGAGGTCTTCCAGAATCTTCTCTCATGCATACCTTTGTTGTTATTTCGTGAAAGTGTCGGGTTATGTATCGTCTCTTCGGTTATTATTCGAGGGACAATGATAGTAAACGGTTACGATCACTCGAACCACTCTGCTTTTTACCCTTGCTAGTCTATTCAAGTAGACTAACCCACGAACATTGTTCTCCGCATGTGGGCTGGTGTCATCCGTTCGATTCGGCACATCAGATGGAGTGTAGATGAGAAGACTAGAAGGACTATGGAGTCGACGGTGGTTTTTCCGACGTTTTAATAATTTCTTTTAATCAGGTTGAGATCCTTGGGCAGGTGATCATTACGATCACAACCTTTTTTGTAATATCTTTTAAAAGTTTTCCGTTGTGCCTTGTTTAAGATTTCCGTTGTAATTTATTTAAACTCTGTGTTTGTCCTATTCGAGATTGGGATGTAATCCCGGGACTCGTGTTTTATGTAAATAAGGTTTTCATTTTGTATCATTGTATTTAATGATTTGTATTTAAACGGTAAAGCCTTGGGTGATCTCGGTAAGGAACACTGGGGTCACTGGCGGTAATACCTTTCCAAAAGGGTTAAGTTTTGGTGGTGTTACAGTTGTGGTATCAGAGCCAAAGGTTGTTTTAAAACGGGTTTGGATTTTTATAAATCATTTATCCGTTTTTGAAAATGCTTTAAGAAGGGCTCTGAATTTTTTTTTCCAAAGTGAAAAGAGTTTGAAAACACCGTTCATAGTCCTGTCTTCTATATGGTCTGATATAGTAAGTTTGCTTCTATATCTAGAAAGACTAATTCCTTCCTCGTTACCCCGTATGATATGGGTGCATTCTATTCTCTTCAGAGGAACCGGGAGAAGCCAAGGTGGTTTTGCTATACCCAATAAGGCTTGAATTCCCAGTTCTCTCATTTTGAGTTAAGGTTGTAGAACCTAGTAACTCGGTTTGAGTTCATCAATAGAAATTACCAAGTTGATCTATTCTAAGTTGATTTTATTACAATAAGTATATCAGAAGATACTAACGTGATAAAATCCTTGGAATTTGATCGGTAAACAGATGGTGAACACAAGGAACGTTATCCGTGCTGGTGCTGGGCCGAGTAATGACCCTAGACCAAATGCAAGGAATGTTGCAGACCCAACAGGAGAGCGTGAGTCTGTCTTTAACAATAACCAGGGAGGCAATGGCCAAGCTCAGGCCAACGCTCCGATAATGTTTGATGCTGCAACAGTGGAGGCAATTCGAGGAATTGTCATGCAGGCAATCACAGATGTTATGCGACCAGTTGCACCACAAGTACAAGGTGGTCCAGTTCCTCAGGCTATTCCTGAAGTCGAGGAGTCAGTGGAGCAAGTACCTCGGGTCAATGTTGTTAGAGACAGAGGAACTTACGGGCAGGCGTTAAAAGCCGTGAGTTCAATGAGGCCTGACAGCTATGACGGTACTGGAGAATCGGTCAGGGTGACCTATTGGTTCTCGCATATGGAGCGTTTGCTCCGGAACATTAATTGCACTGAGGCTGGAAAAGTGCACATCGCCTCTCTTCAACTCAAGGATGTGGCTAGCGAATGGTGGGAGAGCACCGGTCTGACAGATCATCCCGAGCTGAATTGGAGCATGTTTAAAACTAAGATGACCGATCGTTTCTTTTCCCGAGCTATGAGGGAGGAGAAGCATAAGGAATTTCTGTACCCGCAGACTGATGGGTTAAAGGTGACTGAGCTCGCAGCTAAGTTCAATCACTTGATGCAGTACGCTGGACCTGAGGTGTCAACCGAGGAGCAGAAGATCTGGTACTTCCATGAATGGATGAATCCAGAGATCAAGCCTCTAATGTTGCGTCATGGCTGTACTACGTTAGAACAATATGTTGATGCAGCCTACAAGATGGAAGTCACATTGGAGGAGTCTGCCCTTAAGAGGGAGAAGCAAGGTAAGGGAAAGGGTGGGCAACAGGATCGCCAGGTTGGTTCATTCAAACGACCGGCATCGCCTACCAAGTTTGAAAGGTCTGGTCGTGCTAAGACCGAGACAACTCAGTCTGACTCTGCCAGAGGCTCATGTTGGAGCAACAGAGCAATCCAGTGCCACAATTGTGGTGAAGAAGGGCATAAAAGTTTTGTTTGCCAAAAGGACAAGAGGATGTGTCATAATTGTGGAAGGGAAGGCCACATAAAAACATACTGCAGACTGAAGGGTCAGGGACCAATGCTGTCTTATCAAGCGTCTAAAGTTGGAGGTGGACAGAACCCAAGGCCAGTGGTATCCACTCCTGAGCAGTCTATGGCTCGTAATAAAGGCAAGGCGCCTATGGGGTCTTCAGGCCAAGGGCAACGACTCTTCATAATGAGTCAAGCCAACGGAGAAGAACCCTGATCCATTAAGTTGTAATTGTGTTAAGACTTTCTTTAAGATTAAGGAGTAACGACGTGTGTCGGTAATCTCCGTGGTATTAAGATCTGTCTGATCGACTTTTTTCAATTAATGTAATGTTTGGATTTTAATGAAGTATTTCCGTGTTTTGGAAAATTTCTGAATGTGTTATCATCGCAAATTAGTTGTTCATACGAAACCTCGTAAGTGTCGAGAACAGCTTATGCCAAGTAAGGATAAGGACTGTCAGACTTATGGTGGTGAAGTTTTGTGGACAACTTAGATGTCCGTCCCTTGTGGTTAATCCCAAGGTCGACTCTGTTGTTTAAATCTAAATCCACTCCTAAGATTCTTCTTCATACATAGAGTATGTCATCTACAAGGCTAGGTGCAAAACTTTGAGGAAGATTAAGTTGTGGAGCGGTCATGTTAAGAGGAAAGGTTGCAGTTAAGGATATGTTGATGATCCCGATGTATTAAAGATTCAGTAAGGAGAATTGTCTATATACATCTAAGGAGTAATGTGGTAAGCGTTATCTCATATGTTGAGTTCTTCCGAGATTTCTTAAGGAAAGGGAATGAACTTGTAGAGTTTTGTTCGGAGAGATCAGGAGCTATCTCTCATGCGTAAGTTTGTGCCATACGCATTAAGGCGGATGAATCATTTTCAGAATGATATCCTAAGGAATTAAGAATAATATCTCGTGTGATCCATTTCAAGGATGAAGTGATTAAGGATGTTGGATCCAGGTGGTAAGATTGGTGTTGAGGTAGTATCCTCATTGGCTTAATGCAAGTTTCGGGGTCGAAACTTATTTTAAGGGGGAGGTGATGTGATACCCTGTAATTCTGTAAGGATTATTCTGGGAATTTTTGGAATTTTCCCGAACACCCGTTTAGTACGTCGGATTTAATTCTGAAAGTCGGAGACATTCTGTAATGTGCTCTGTATCTGTAATATTTTTCTCAGTGAAGAATTATACAGTTAAGGCATGTTGGAAGTCTATACTCGTTCGTGTACGACTTTTGTTATCGCGAGTTAAGATTAATACCAAATCTCTACCCAATTGGTTATTGCCCAAGAGGTGCAAATGGATTAACCATGGGTTAATACCCAAGGGCACAATTGGAAGGCTTTTTGGCTCCCAACAAGCCTCATCTTTGCCTATAAATAGAGGGCATGGGTGAAGCTAGAAAGGGTGTGAAAAACGCCATTACGATGTCCATTTCTCGTCTCTCAAAAACGCTCCCAAAGAAAAACGCTCTCTCTCTCGGAAAGCTCTCGTGGATCGTTGGAGGCTCGTTTGGTGTTGTTCTCGGTGGCCAAAGGAGACTTGGAAGGCCCTTAGAAGCCTAGAAGCCAAGCAAGGCGAAAGGCGAACCAAATCGAGCGTCGCGGGTAAGATTTCTCGTCCGTTTTTAAGTTTCTGTTCAGCGACGGCGACCGCTGCCAGGAACGGCGACCGCCGCCAGGGAGACGGTGACCGCCGCCAGGAACGGCGACCGCCGTGTTATGGACGGCAACCGCCGTGTTGGGGACGGCGACCGCCGTGTTGGGGACGGCGACCGCCGTGTTGTGGCCGGCGACCGCCGTGAAGTTCTTGGTGCCGTCGTGGAGGAAGCCAATGAGCGGCGCCCGCCGTGCTTGAGACGGCGACCGCCGTGATGGTGGCGGCGCCCGCCGCAATTGTTGGTGGCCGGCCGTGAAGGGTAGTTGCCCGGGAGTTGTGCGTTGGCTTCCGAGACCTTCGATCGGGTCTCGTATCCTTCGATTTCTTTCATCCTTTTGTATATTCGTACTTTTGTTTGTCGAATCTAACCTACGGTTCCTTTTTGGGTCGACTCGAAGGTGTTTATGCTAGTGGAGCTATACGCGTGTCGAGCCCGGAATTCCGTCGTCGTTAGGCTTCGTTCAAACTCTGCGGATTCAGGCAAGTGGCGGTTCGCTCTTGCTCATCGTTCCATATTTACATTAATTATCAGCTGTTTATCTGAGTAATTAATTTGGAATGATTATCTGTGCTTGTCTGGAAAAGGTTTTATAAACTGATTTGGAAAATCATATAATAGGTTGTATATCTGCTAGAACGACGCTATTATCTGTGATCGCCTTCCGGGCATTTATGTGGATTAATAGGAAAACTAATCCAAGTAAGGATTAGCTGTTTCTATTATTTCTTTGTTTAATTCGTTTGCCTCGATGGCTTTAATGTGAATAATTGTTGTGTTCGACTGTTTAGTTAACGCGAGTGTTTGTAGGAACGCTAATCCAAGTAAGGATTAGTCGGTTCTTTATAACTTAATGTGCATAGGAACGCTAATCCAAGTAAGGATTACTCGTTTCTTTATAATTTAATATTCGTGGGAACCCTAATCCAAGTAAGGATTTGTCGTTTCTTTAAATCATAATATTCCTCGGGGTTATTGCCGAATAATTTAAGGGTCATGACCTATGCTTCTTATCCACATATAAGGATTTGAAGTGTTTTAAGCGCCTTGCTAGCGCCAGTGGATGAGCTTAATTGCAGTCCTGTGTTTTAAGCACCTAGCTAGTGCATTGGGGTGGACATAACTGTCACCCTGTAAAATAAATTATAAGCGTTGTGGCAGTGCAATCAGGGTGAACGTAAGATCACCCGGTGTCATCATAACTTCCGTGTTCTCGGAATAATATTAAAAGCCTCAACACTGTGTGTGTGTGTGTGTGTGTTGTAATTTAATAAGATAAGTGCAGTTAAGCACATAATTAAACTATAAGCGTTGTATAGTGCAATCAGGGTGAACGTAAGGTCACCCGGTGTATTAATAACGCCGTTGTTACTCGGCATAATGATGTTAATTCCCGCGTGTGTGTTGTGTGTGTTTTAATTTGGGTTGACATAATTGTCACCCTGTGATTTAAGCCTTGTTGTCGCTCTTAATAACATTAACGTGTTTCAGTAATGTGTGTTTTGTAATTAAATAAGATATGTGCCCGAGTGCACATGATTAATAAACCTTGGGCGAGTAGTGCAACTAAGTTATAGTGCAGCTAGGAAAACTCGTCTTGACTTTGATCATAGTACGTTCTCTTTCCGATCTGGATTCGCTGTATGCGATGAGGTTGGTCGTGAACCGAAGCATCTTAGTCAGTTCTTAAATCGTTATGTGGTTCTGTAAGGTCTCGACTTGAATGTAGTACGTTCTCTTTCCGATCTGGATTCGCTGTATGCGATGAGGTTGGTCGTGAACCGAAGCATCTCAGTCAACTTTTAAATCATTGTTGTTTGATTCTGTTAAACATTCCAGATTTGTCATTTTTCCTTAAAGACTCAATCTCTTGGAGTCTCTTTTCGAGTCGATTTCTGTGAATATGAGGTCTTCCAGAATCTTCTCTCATGCATACCTTTGTTGTTATTCCGTGAAAGTGACGGGTTATGTATCGTCCCTTCGGTTATTATTCGATGGACAATGATAGTAAACGGTTACGATCACTCGAACCACTCTGCTTTTTACCCTTGCTAGTCTATTCAAGTAGACTAACCCACGAACATTGTTCTCCGCGTGTGGGCTGGTGTCATCCGTTCGATTCGGCACATCAGATGGAGTGTAGATGAGAAGACTAGAAGGACTATGGAGTCGACGGTGGTTTTTCCGACGTTTTAATAATTTCTTTTAATCAGGTTGAGATCCTTGGGCAGGTGATCATTACGATCACAACCTTTTCGGGATTGGGATGTAATCCCGGGACTCGTGTTTTCCGACGTTTTAAAAGTTTTCCAATGTGCCTTGTTTAAGATTTCCGTTGTAATTTATTTAAACTTTGTGTTTGTCCTATTCGGGATTGGGATGTAATCCCGGGACTCGTGTTTTATGTAAATAAGGTTATCATTTTGTATCATTGTATTTAATGATTTGTATTTAAACGGTAAAGCCTTGGGTGATCTCGGTAAGGAACACTGGGGTCACTGGCGGTAATACCTTTCCAAAAGGGTTAAGTTTTGGGGTTGTTACACCCTCAATGGTAATTGAAAATTCTGACAGACGCTTGATTCCAACTAAATGTTCACCATTAGGAAGATTCACAACGAAAGGTTCACAACCTCGTTGCAAACTAAACCTAACTTGCTAACGCAACTCTCCGAAACGAAAGAATGGGTAGCACCCAAATCCAACAACCTACACACAGGAGTAGAATGAAGGTATAGAGTACCTTGAGCAATTGGAGCGTTAGGTCCATCAGCCTCACGCATCTCGTATAGGCGTTGACCTTGACCTCCAATCGTTCCTCTAGTACTTGGGGCCTTGGCGTGACTGGGTGAGTCGGGACCACAACTGGTGTATCCATTGACTAACCGTCTCATCCACCTGGCGATGCGCTTCAGCACTAATCTTCTGCCACTTGCATCAGCACTAATCTCCTTCCAAGTGGCAGGAGACAATGTCGAGTACTCCCGCTCAGGTGACAACACCGGACTTGGATAGATAAACTTCACTCCGGGTCCTCGTTGCCCACCAATAAGCGCTCCAAGTCATCGGACTTATGGCCCTGCCCCTCGAGGTCTTCCTCGGGGTCCTTCTTCTCAGGATCTTCCTCAGGGTCCTCTTCGGAAATCTTCTCGATCATGAAGTCGTCGTTATAGTACCCTCTAGCGTACCTTGACAACTCTTCTTCATCCTCAGTGTCCTCCTCTGGCTCCTCTGTAGGCTCTTCCACAGGAACCACGGCCTCGTCGGACACTAGCACTACCGACTCAGGGAGTACGGTCTTCACCTCCTCGGGTGGACTACTAGGTTCACCGACCTCATAACATGACGAGGGAACCGGGAACTCAAGCCTATCTAGAGATGGCGGAGCCATCTCGGCTTCTTCCGAGTCCCTTGAAGAGAAACGAAAACACCCATATCTGTAACACCCCCAAAACTTAACCCTTTTGGAAAGGTATTACCGCCAGTGACCCCAGTGTTCCTTACCGAGATCACCCAAGGCTTTACCGTTTAAATACAAATCATGAAATACAATGATACAAAATGATAATCTTAATCATATAAAACACGAGTCCCGGGATTACATCCCAATCCCGAATAGGACAAACACATAGTTTAAATAAATTACAACGGAAATCTTAAACAAGGCACAGCGGAAAACTTTTAAAAGATATTACAAAAAGGGTTGTGATCGTAATGATCACCTGTCCAAGGATCTCAACCTGATTAAAAGAAATTATTAAAAATGTCGGAAAACCACCATCGACTCCATAGTCCTTCTAGTCTTCTCATCTACACTCTATCTGATGTGCCGAATCGAACGGATGACACCAGCCCACATGCGGAGAACAAAGTTCGTGGGTTAGTCTACTTAAATAGACTAGCAAGGGTAAAAAGCAGAGTGGTTCGAGTGATCGAAACCGTTTACTATCATTGTCCCTCGAATAATAACCGAAGGGACGATACATAACCCGGCACTTTCACGGAATAACAATAAGAGGTATGCATGAGAGAAGATTCTGGAAGACTTCATCTTCACAGAAATCGACTCGAAAAGAGACTCCAAGAGATTGAGTCTTTAAGGAAATATGACAAATCTGGAATGTTTAACAGAATCAAACAACAATGACTTAAAAGTTGACTGAGATGCTTCGGTTCACGACCAACCTCATCGCATACAGCGAATCCAGATCGGAAAGAGAACGTACTACATTCAAGTCGAGACGAGCTTTCCTAGCTGCACTATTACTTAGCTGCACTACTCGCCCAAGGTTTATTAATCATGTGCACTCGGGCACATATCTTATTTAATTACAAAACACACATTATTGAAACACGTTAATGTTATTAAGAGCGACAACAAGGCTTAAATCACAGGGTGACAATTACGTCAACCCAAATTAAAACACACACGCGGGACTTAACATCATTATGCCGAGTAACAACGGCGTTATTAATACACCGGGTGACCTTACGTTCACCCTGATTGCACTATTACAACGCTTACACTTATTATTCCGAGAACACGGAAGTTATTAAGACACCGGGTGACCTTACGTTCACCCTGATTGCACTGCCATAGCGCTTACAGTTTATTTCACAGGGTGACAGTTACGTCCACCCCAATGCACTAGCTAAGTGCTTAAAACACAGGACTGCAATTAAGCTCATCCAACGGCGCTTGCAAGGCGCTTAAAACACTTCAGATCCTTACATGTGGATAAGAAGCATAGGTCATGACCCTTAAATTATTCGGCAATAACCCCGAGGAATATTATGATTTAAAGAAACGACAAATCCTTACTTGAATTAGCGTTCCCACGAATATTAAATTATAAAGAAACGACTAATCCTTACTTGGATTAGCGTTCCTACGCACATTAAGTTATAAAGAAACGACTAATACTTACTTGGATTAGCGTTCCTGCGAACACTCGTGTTAACTAAATAGTCTAACACAGCAATTATTCACATTAAAGTCATCGAGGCAAACGACTTAAACATAGAGATAATAGAAACATCACCTCCCCCTAAACGGGTGTTTGGGAAAATTCCAAAAATTCCCACAATAATCCTTACCGAATTACGGGGTATCACATCACCTCCCCCTTAAAATAAGTTTCGACCCCGAAACTTGCATTAAGCCAATGAGGATACTACCTCAACACCAATCTTACCACCTGGATCCCACATTCTTAATCACTTCATCCTTGAAATGGATCACACGAGATATTATTCTTAATTCCTTAGGATATCATTCTGAAAATGATTCATCCGCCTTAATGCTCATGGCACAAACTCACGCATGAGAGATAGCTCCTGATCTCTCCGAACAAAACTCTACAAGTTCATTCCCTTTCCTTAAGAAATCTCGGAAGAACAACAACTACGGCGGGCGCCGTAATAACTGCGGCGGGCGCCGTCATCAATGCGGCGGGCACGCGGCGGTCGCCGTCGCTAGGCCTGTCGCGGCCAGCTAGAAGCTGACACGCCGACTCCTCGGGCCCAACCACGGCGGTCGCCGTTTCTGAACGGCGGTCGCCGTTTCTGAACGGCGGTCGCCGTTTCTCCCTTTTCCCGCCCATTCAGCTTTGAACGGACCTGACGTTAAACCGGGATAAAAATTATCGTACGCGAACGACAATTAAAATCTAAGGCACCTAGTCTGTATATTATTTCACTGAGAAAAATATTACAGATACAGAGCACATTACAGAATGTCTCAAACTCTCTGTATTAAATCCGACGTACTAAACGGGTGTTCGGGAAAATTCCAAAAATTCCCACAATAATCCTTACCGAATTACGGGGTATCACATCACCTCCCCCTTAAAATAAGTTTCGACCCCGAAACTTGCATTAAGCCAATGAGGATACTACCTCAACACCAATCTTACCACCTGGATCCCACATTCTTAATCACTTCATCCTTGAAATGGATCACACGAGATATTATTCTTAATTCCTTAGGATATCATTCTGAAAATGATTCATCCGCCTTAATGCTCATGGCACAAACTCACGCATGAGAGATAGCTCCTGATCTCTCCGAACAAAACTCTACAAGTTCATTCCCATTCCCTTTCCTTAGGTCACCCTGACCGGTTCTCCAGTACCGTCATAGCTGTCAGGCCTCATTAAACTCACGGCTTTTAATGCTTGCCCGTAAGTTCCTCTGTTTCTGACAACATTGATCTGAGGTACTTGCTCCACTGACTCCTCAACTTCAGGAGTAGCTTGAGGAACTGGACCACCTTGAGCTTATGGTGCAACTGGTCGCATAACATCTGTGATTGCCTGCATGACAATTCCTCGAATTGCCTCCACTGTTGCAGCATCAAACAACATCGGAGCGTTGGCCTGAGCTTGGCCATTGCCTCCCTGGTTATTGTTAAAGACAGACTCACGCTCTCATATTGGGTCTGCAACATTCCTTGCATTTGGTCTAGGGTCATTACTCGGCCCAGCACCAGCACGGATAACGTTCCTTGTGTTCACCATCTGTTTACCGATCAAATTCCAAGGATTTTATCACGTTAGTATCTTCTGATATACTTATTGTAATAAAATCAACATAGAATAGATCAACTTGGTAATTTCTATTGATGAACTCAAACCGAGTTACTAGGTTCTACAACCTTAACTCAAAATGAGAGAATTGGGAATTCAAGCCTTATTGGGTATAGCAAAACCACCTTGGCTTCTCCCGGTTCCTCTGAAGAGAATAGAATGCACCCATATCATACGGGGTAACGGGGAAAGAACTAGTCTTTCTAGATATAGAAGCAACTTACTATATCAGACTATATAAAAGACAGGACTATGAACGGTGTTTTCAAACTCTTTTCACTTTGAAAATTCAGAGCCCTTCTTAAAGCATTTTCAAAAACGGATAAATGATTTATAAAAATCCAAACCCGTTTTAAAACAACCTTTGGCTCTGATACCACAACTGTAACACCCCCAAAACTTAACCCTTTTGGAAAGGTATTACCGCCAGTGACCCCAGTGTTCCTTACCGAGATCACCCAAGGCTTTACCGTTTAAATACAAATCATGAAATACAATGATACAAAATGATAACCTTAATCATATAAAACACGAGTCCCGGGATTACATCCCAATCCCGAATAGGACAAACACATAGTTTAAATAAATTACAACGGAAATCTTAAACAAGGCACAGCGGAAAACTTTTAAAAGATATTACAAAAAGGGTTGTGATCGTAATGATCACCTGTCCAAGGATCTCAACCTGATTAAAAGAAATTATTAAAAATGTCGGAAAACCACCATCGACTCCATAGTCCTTCTAGTCTTCTCATCTACACTCTATCTGATGTGCCGAATCGAACGGATGACACCAGCCCACATGCGGAGAACAAAGTTCGTGGGTTAGTCTACTTAAATAGACTAGCAAGGGTAAAAAGCAGAGTGGTTCGAGTGATCGAAACCGTTTACTATCATTGTCCCTCGAATAATAACCGAAGGGACGATACATAACCCGACACTTTCACGGAATAACAATAAGAGGTATGCATGAGAGAAGATTCTGGAAGACTTCATCTTCACAGAAATCGACTCGAAAAGAGACTCCAAGAGATTGAGTCTTTAAGGAAATATGACAAATCTGGAATGTTTAACAGAATCAAACAACAATGACTTAAAAGTTGAATGAGATGCTTCGGTTCACGACCAACCTCATCGCATACAGCGAATCCAGATCGGAAAGAGAACGTACTACATTCAAGTCGAGACGAGCTTTCCTAGCTGCACTATTACTTAGCTGCACTACTCGCCCAAGGTTTATTAATCATGTGCACTCGGGCACATATCTTATTTAATTACAAAACACACATTATTGAAACACGTTAATGTTATTAAGAGCGACAACAAGGCTTAAATCACAGGGTGACAATTACGTCAACCCAAATTAAAACACACACAACACACACGCGGGACTTAACATCATTATGCCGAGTAAAAACGGCGTTATTAATAGACGGGGTGACCTTACGTTCACCCTGATTGCACTATTACAGCGCTTACACTTATTATTCCGAGAACACAGAAGTTATTAAGACACCGGGTGACCTTACGTTCACCCTGATTGCACTGCCACAGCGCTTACAGTTTATTTCACAGGGTGACAGTTACGTCCACCCCAATGCACTAGCTAAGTGCTTAAAACACAGGACTGCAATTAAGCTCATCCAACGGCGCTTGCAAGGCGCTTAAAACACTTCAGATCCTTACATGTGGATAAGAAGCATAGGTCATGACCCTTAAATTATTCGGCAATAACCCCGAGGAATATTATGATTTAAAGAAATGACAAATCCTTACTTGGATTAGCGTTCCCACGAATATTAAATTATAAAGAAACGACTAATCCTTACTTGGATTAGCGTTCATTAAGTTATAAAGAAACGACTAATCCTTACTTGGATTAGCGTTCCTGCGAACACTCGTGTTAACTAAACAGTCTAACACAGCAATTATTCACATTAAAGTCATCGAGGCAAACGACTTAAACATAGAGATAATAGAAACAGCTAATCCTTACTTGGATTAGTTTTCCTATTAATCCACATAAATGCCCGGAAGGCGATCACAGATAATAGCGTCGTTCTAGCAGATATACAACCTATTATATGATTTTCCAAAACAGTTTATAAAACCTTTTTCCAGACAAACACAGATAATCATTCCAAATTAATTACTCAGATAAACAGCTGATAATTAATGTAAATATGGAACGATGAGCAAGAGCGAACCGCCACTTGCCTTAGTCCGCAGATCTGAAACAAGCAGAGACAACGGGATTCCGGGCTCGACACGCGTATAGCTCCACTAGCATAAACACCTTCGAGTCGACCCAAAAAGAAACCCTAGGTTAGATCCGACATAACTAGTACGAATCTAAGGAAAGACGAAAGGAAACCGAAAGAAACGATGCCACGACGACAACCAACCAAGCCAAAGCCACGAAGGCCTTCTGGGCACTGGCGGCGGTCGCCGCATTCATCACGGCGGTCGCCGTGAAGAACACGGTCGACAGAGACGAGAGAAATCTCACCAAAACAAAGCGCGTTTCGACCCCTTTCCGCCTTGCTTGGTTTCTGACCTCCAAAGGCAACCAAGAGGCTTCAAAAGGGCTACTGGAAACACCACCGAACAACACCGACGAGGGCTTCAGAAATTCCGGCAAGGGGCACAACTCCGGCGAGAGAATTCTGAGGGATCGAAGCGTCTGATTTTGTGTGAAAACCGATCCCAGACCTCTCCTTTTATAGCCACAAACTGAGGGAGCTCAATGATGGCTAGGAAGGCGACGTGGAGGGCTACAACGGCGATCGTCAGACGACTCCGGCGACCATCGGGCAAAAACCTCCAGACAACAACTACGGCGGGCGCCGTAATAACTGCGGCGGGCGCCGTCATCAATGCGGCGGGCACGCGGCGGTCGCCGTAAATGCGGCGGTCGCCGTCGCTAGGCCTGTCGCGGCCAGCTAGAAGCTGACACACCGACTCCTCGGGCCCAACCACGGCGGTCGCCGTTTCTGAACGGCGGTCGCCGTTTCTCCCTTTTCCCCCCCATTCAGCTTTGAACGGACCTGACGTTAAACCGGGATAAAAATTATCGTACACGAACGACAATTAAAATCTAAGGCACCTAGTCTGTATATTATTTCACTGAGAAAAATATTACAGATACAGAGCACATTATAGAATGTCTCAAACTCTCTGTATTAAATCCGACGTACTAAACGGGTGTTCGGGAAAATTCCAAAAATTCCCACAATAATCCTTACCGAATTACGGGGTATCACAATATCTACGGGCGACGAACAGGGAGTTAGTCTTTCTAAATATGGAAGTGAACTTCCATATCAGACTAAAGAAGAAGGCATGACTATAAACGGTAATATTTTAAATTCTTTTCATTTCGAAAACTCAAAGCCTTTGAAAACATTTCTCAATTTAAAACGAGTAAATGGTTCATGAATTCCCAAACCCGTTTTAAAACTTTTGGCTCTGATACCAGATCTGTAACACCCCCAAATCGTAACCCATTTGGAAAGGTATTACCGCCAGTGACCTCGGTTTTCACACCGAAGCCACCCCAGGCTTTACCGGTTTAAATACAAATCATAAACAATAATCATGATGTAAACACCAAAATCTTTGGTTAAAACATATGTCTGGGGATTACATCCCAATCCCCATAGGACAAAATAGAGTAATCAGTGGAAGTCTTTGCAAAGTATAAATACAAGGGTCTTGATCGTAATGATCACCCGCCAAGGATCACAACCTGATAAATCCATTAAAACACCGTTTGCTTTTATAGTCGTTCTAGACTTTGTTTCTCGGATTCTTATCTGATGTGCCGAATCGAACGGATGACACCAGCCAACCATGCAGAGAACAATTACGGTTGGTTAGTCTAATGAAAGACTACGCAAGGGTATAAAGCAGAGTGGTTCAAAGTAGTCGTATTAGGTTAGACTCATCGTTTCTCGAATTAAAACCGATGATGATAGTCAACCACCATACTCCTACTGGAATATATCAAGCAGCATGATCAAGAGAAGATTCTGGAGATCGAGTCTCACAACAATCAATCCCAAAGAAGACTCCAACGAATTGAGTCTTATCGGAAGTATGACAAATGTTGGGGAACATTAATTAATCATACAAGCGTTCAAAAATGACTTGATGTTTCGGTTCATGACCAACCTCACCGCTTAATGCGAATCCAGATTGGAAAGAGAACGGTACTCTGATCAAAGTCAAGACGAACTTTCCTAGCTACACTATTCCCTAGCTGCACTACTCGTCTGAGGTATATTAATCATGTGCTACGACGGCACTTATCTTATTTAAATTCCCAAACGCGCATCACGTTATAGACGGCAGCAGAACCTAGCCTTGGTGACTCACCTAGGCTACGTCTGATTGTCGGGACACCTCTTGGTTGTTGTCTCCTGATTGTAAGCTGCTTTGTTGGCCTATAAAAGGAGGGAGGGAGCTGAGGAAAAGGGCCATAACTCAGCTGCAACTTCATCCCCTTCCTCTAGAAATCTCCATTGTCGTGCCAAGTTTTGAGCTTTGTTTGAGAAGTGATCAAACCCCTTTGAGTGTTTACAAAGGTGCTCTTGAGTGTTATTCAAAGATCTAAGGTGTTAGGAGATCAAAACCACAACGAATCGAAGTCGAACAAATCGATTTGGGTGAGTTTCTCCCCGAAAATCTGTCGAAGCTCTAGCCCCTGGCACTTGGCCGCACCCGCGGCAGAGGCTCCACCGCACCCTGCGGTGAGCTTGTCCGAGGTGTGTGTTCTTGGGCGTTTGGCTTTGGGCGAGGCTTGACTCCTTTGATTCCTTCCTTATTCTTTTAGATTCATATATGTAGATATTGAATCTAACTTAGGGTCTCGTTATGGGTCGTTCGAGAGGGAATTATTGTCCAGGATCTGTCCCAGTTTCGGACTCGAAAACCGTTATCTCTAAGCTTGTTAAAGCTTCGTCTAATCTAAGGCAAGTGGCGGTTCGCTCTTGCTTATCATTCCATATTTCCATTAATTATCAATAGTTTGATTGTTAATTAATTTGGAATGATTTACTGTTCTGTTGGGAATAGTTTGATAAATGATGTGAAAAGAATATGATATTATAATAGGTTGTATATCTGCTAGAACAACGCTATTATAGATATATATTTATGATATTAGCCTGGAGGGCTTTGATATGATTATTACTGTGTTGAACTATTTATTTAGCACGAGTATTCGTAGGAGCGATGGACTATTCGAGGTCCAGTCATTTATTAATAATGATTAATGGTGCAAAGGGTGATAAACCCAAAAACCATTTGGTGGGTCATGACCGATCTCTATACTCAGGTATAGAGATGGTGGCACTTAACTGATGCTACAAATCTTGGGATTCGTCCCATTCAGGAGTATGTCCCTCATGGTGAAACATATATCCTATATGTCCCTCATGATGAAACATATACTCAATATATGTCCCTCATGGCGAAACATATATTTAAAAGTCTATAACGTGATGCGCGTTTTGGAATTTAAATAAGATAAGTGCCGTCGTAGCACATGATTAATATACCTCAAACGAGTAGTGCAGCTAGGGAATAGTACAGCTAGGAAAGCTCGTCTTGACTTTGATCAGAGTACCGTTCTCTTTCCGATCTGGATTCGCATTAAGCGGTGAGGTTGGTCATGAACCGAAATATCAAGTCGTTTTTGAACGCTTGTATGATTAATTAATGTTCCCCAACATTTGTCATATTTTCGATAAGACTCAATTCGTTGGAGTCTTATTTGGGATTGATTTCTGTGAGACTTGGTCTTTCAGAATCTTCTCTTGATCATGCCTCTTCATATGTTTCAGTAGAGTATGGTGGTTGACTATCGTTATCGGTTTTGATTCGAGGAGCGATGAGTCTAACCTAATACGACTACTTCAAACCACTCTGCTTTGTATCCTTGCATAGTCTTTCATTAGACTAACCAACCGTAATTGTTCTCTGCATGGTTGGCTGGTGTCATCCGTTCGATTCAGCACATCAGATAAGAATCCGAGAAACAAAGGCTAGAACGACTATAAAAGCAAACGGTGTTTTAATGGATTTATCAGGTTGCGATCTTTGGCGGGTGATCATTACGATCAAGACCCTTGTATTTATACTTTGCAAAGACTTCCGCTGATTACTCTGTTTTGTCCTATGGGGATTGGGATGTAATCCCCAGACATATGTTTTAACCAAAGATTTTGGTGTTTACATCATGATTGTTGTTTATGATTTGTATATAAACCGGTAAAGCTTGGGGTGACTTCGGTGTGGAAACCGAGGTCACTGGCGGTAATACATTTCCAAATGGGTTACGATTTGAGGGTGTTACACATGCCTCCATCCTCACTAAATTCCTAATATATATATACACGAACGAACGTAGTATTTTAGTTCAGTGAGGGCTAAAATTCTGAAGAGTAAAATATAAACGGTCACTAGATATTTTTTAATTGAAATTATCTTTTCCATCCGATATCATTGAGCTAAATGCAAAAATATTAAAGCTATAATAAGAAAATTCCAATGCCTTGTCCTACTTGAACGAGAAAAATCTGTATCACGCTATATTTAGATACTGAAAATAAATAGTTATTTTAATTTTATATTTTTCTTATAAATGAGATATTTTAGCAAATAGATAAAAAACTATTATTTACATTATGTCTATTGTTTACCCTACACAACCAACCCTAATTTTAAACAACAAACTCTATATTCGAATTCCAAATGAACTTTTACTCAAAATTGATCCAAAAATTACACAATTTAAACAAATTTCATCATTATTTACTACTTTCTCTTCATAATTTCAACAAATTTGTAGAAAAAATAACTTCAATTTTTTAAACCCATAAGACCTAAATTTAGAAATTTATAACACAAATAAGCATATACATAGAGGAGATAGTTCATTTTTTATTGAAAAATCTATGTGTCAATTTGGATAAAATTACATTTTTTAAGGTATGCATTATAAAATTTTAATTAAAAAACACAAAAAAAGTAATTTATTTATTTAAAAAACAAATTAAAAATAATTTTTTTACCATGGGTCCAGTGGGGGCTGTGGCCCCCACTGGGCCCATGCTAGGTCCGTCCCTGTATATATAGTCGAATATAAATAAGGGGTTCGTTTGGATTTTATTTATGAAAACGATAACGAAAACGCATCTAGATAACTTTGACATTAGAATTTGTGTGCTATGAGAAGAGAAAAAAGAAACGATTTAATCATTGAAAATAACTATAGTATTGGAAAAATAAATATCTTCATCTTAATGTCAATAGAAAGAAAATGATGAATTTAATTAATAAATAATGACATTAAAATGAATTAGATTAAGAAAATGATGAATTTAATTAATAAATAATAACATTAAAATGGATTAGATTCGTTCATTTTTCGTTACTGTTTTTATAATTCAAACAAAATGAATCCTAAAAGTGTATTTTATAGCAAAAGTTAGATACGTTGGATATTAGATATCGAATTGGGACTTTCAAACCCGGCAACTATTGTTTAATTGATATTCTTTCGGTATTAATCTGATTTTTCTAACCCTCTTGAAAGTTGAAAGTTCGACCAAATATTTCATGAGCTTGTTTTTACCAAGTCTGATCATAACACATAAAATTCCTAGCTTTATCATAGAGCATGGTAATTACCTAGGCTAAAGCCAAAATGGGACCAGTTCCTCAAAATACTCGGAGTCAAACCAAAATTATACTCCAACAAACTTGTAGTAACTTCTTTTAAAATAACATGATAGTAATAAACAAAGCTATGTCACACCGGAAAAAGAAATAAAAATAACCTTTTTCATTCTTTTGATGTTAAAGTCATGTGAAAGAGTTAGTGATTCAAATGATGAGCAGCAATGTTTTACTGATCCCCCATCCTGCTTTCCAAGAGACGAAATCTGGAAAACATAAATAACTTAGTATATTACTATGGAGTATAACTTGGAATTTGTTTGGGTGATTGTAAGAGTGGAATTCCTCTTGTAAAAGGTATGAAAATATTTTATAGTTAAAATTATTGATTATTTTATTCGCTTAAAAATAAGATAGTAATTATCAAATTGTAAATTTTAGAAAAAAACTTGTACTAATATTTAACTTAATTATTTTATTCTTAATATTTGTGTTAACAACTAAAATGATAAATATTATTTAAAAAAGTAATTAAAGTTTAATATAAAATATAAAAAATATTGTAGAATCTAACGGAAATTTTTTTTTTTGATAGGAAAATCTAACGGATTGGTTACCTTAAAAATCACTCAGTCATCCTCCGTATAACTGAGCTTAGCATTACAAAATGGCAATACATGTATCCTGCCAAGTGCCAAGGGAGGGAGCTGCATTTTCTTTCGTTGCTTTTTGAAAAGAGGGCAAATGGCGAGATGTGGGGTTTGGTGGCCTTGGAATTTGGGAAAGCAGTTTTATTAATCAAATCAAAAAGAGCTAGGTGGGTTATTATTTTGCCCCGTAAGTTTTATCAAATTAATTAGTAATTAATAAATACGATTTCTTTATTATACTATAACAATCACGAGATCAATTTTTTTGTTTGATTTACACTTTATTATTCCAATGGTATTGAATCATTTATGTAGACAAAGGAGACGGGTACTATGATTTTAACTAACGTACAAGTTATGGATTATATATATTTTATACAAATTTATTAATTATTATATAAAATCTTTTAATTAATGACATTAATTTTAAACTTGAATTCTTCGATGGGTTGTAAATTTCCAACCATTATTCATTACAAAAATGAAATAAACTATTAATCGTTACAATAACTATGAAAATAATGCATTTATTTTCCATGTTATTTATCTTTGATTACTTACTTTGAAAATTTTGGGTCAGATGCCTAAGACTTCAAATTGGAATTCTTTTAGATAGATTTATTTAAGAATTTTTTCTTAATATATATAAGAGATAGATACATATGTTAATCTAATGAAAATGTTAATTTATATTTAATTAAATAAATATGTTAAATTAGTTTTAATAGATATGATTAAATATATTGATTATAGCAAAACGTAATAGATATGATTAAGTACTTATATATTAATATATAACTTTTTTAAAGTTTGGATGATGTGGCGGATAACGGTTGGATGGGAGACGACACGTATACGAATTCAACGTGAGTACGATACGTAAGATTTATATATATATATATATTCTTTCATAAATTCCTTTCCCCACTTAGCTTGTATAACACAACCATAAATGATCGATACAATTATGCAAGCCAGCTTTTCCAGATTTGCCCGTTCACACGTCTCCTCATTTGCTTCATATATATATTTTCATGCTATATACTGTGCGGACGGAGGAGTTTACCACTGAAAAGTATCATATACTTCGTACTATACAGTAGGATATTATTCCTAATTGAATTGTTTTTTTTTTCCTATTTCGTGAAGTTATACCACTAAAGACAACCGGGTAGAATGTTCGCACCTTTTTTTTTTTGCGACGCATCCGTTTTTGGGCGCAACCTGGTTGCGTCCAAGTAAATTAACCGGATTATTAAAAAACCCGGTTCATGGCCATTTTTTTTTAAAATAAATAAATAAATATCCGGTTCAACTACGTTGTGCCAATTTTTTTTTAAAATAAAAATAAAAAAATTTAAAGAAAAAAAAACTTGGATATTTTATATTAACAAATTTATTTTATATTTAAAATAAATTTACTACATACTCATCCCATTGTATCTATCTTGATATTTTATATGATTTGGAAATTCAAATACCTAGTAGATTTGTGCATTTGACTATACTAATAGACGTTTTCACGTAACCAGGGTTACATGGCAATAAACTTGTTTGTATCATGAGGTTTCAATATACTTTTATTCATATAAAATTCATGTATGTTTCTCCACTAATTCGTTTGTTATTAACTGTTTATTATTATTATTCTCGAAAATCACATATAACTATGGTTATATCTAATTTGGTTATGTCTTATGGTCATATACTACAGTTATATGTTCTATAGTTATATACTATGGTTATATCATAATTATATACTATGTGATGAGGAATCATCCCCGCCATTAGTGCCAACCTTTGATGGACCGATTACTAGGTCAAGATTGAAGGAACTACGTCAAGAGCTGGAGACGTTTATGGCACATGATGTATCACATGACGAAGAGGACAAGTCCAAAGTCAAGGCGTTGACTTTATTGGTCAACGTTACATATGTTTAGTTTTATTAATTTCTACATTGGATATTTTTAGGATTATTATTTATTTATTTTCAACTTTCTATTTTCGGATATTTCGGGATTAAGTGTAACCCGTTTTTGGGAAGCTAGGGCCGGCCCTCCTAGGGTATTTTAGGCCTCCCTTGTCTTCTTCATTAGGCAGATTTCTCATATTGTTAAAACACAAAAACAGAGCTTGGGTTTTGCTTTGAAAACTCGGCTCCCCGTGAGAGTCTCAATCGATTGTTCTTTACTGCTTAGTTGTTTTCGTCTTTGTCAAGTCCCTCTGGAGTTGGTGATTTCGTACTTCATAAGCAATCCTCTCCGTGCTCCAAGTTCGTCAGCGATTCTTGGTTGTGTGGCGTTGTAGAGATCGGGTTGGTAGATCGTTCGACAAGGTTCCTTGCTATCAAGCAAGCGGGTTTTCTCGTCGTTTCTATTGGTTCTATCTATTATCCTATCCATTAGTTTCACTTCCGCTATTGTTCTAACCTTGTGTTTTCTTTTGTTTTGAGATCCGTTGCCTAGATCCATCTTCTACACGGCTAACCCCGTATCACTATGATTATATCTTATGGTTATATTCCATAGTTATATACTATGATTATATCTTATATTATATCCAATTTGGTTATATCATATCGTTATGACTGCTACTATATACACGACAAAAATTGTCTATACGCACGACATTCTGTACGCCAGATGATGACGATGTTGCGGTAGAGGCCTATATTTATTATGTTAAAAGATTAGTATTTAGTTATAGTGGACAAGATGATGGCGATTTAGCGGTAGAGGCCTATATCTTATAGTTATATGACTTATATCCAATTTGGTTATATTATATCGTTATATTCTATAGTTATATATTATGATTATATCTCATGGTTATATTATATAGTTATATACTATGGTTATATCCTATAATATATCCTATAGTTATATACTATGGTTATATCATATATTATATAGTTATATACTATGGTATATACTATGATAAAGACCCTAAACCCTAAAACAATCCCCACACACCCTTTGAGCGCAACTAGATTGTGTCCAGAACTATGGGCGCAACCTAGTTGTGCCCAAGGGGTTTCTAGTATTTTTTAGGATTTAGGGTTAGGTTTTGTGGTTTGTGGTTTAAGGTTTATGATTTTTTGGCATAACCAGGTTGCGTTCAAGGGATTTCTAGTATTTTTAGGGTTTATGGTTAGGTTTTGGGGTTTAGGGTTTGGGGTTTTCGTGCATTCGAGTACAAACCCTAGCTAAACCCCTAAACCCTAATACAATCCCCACACACCCTTTGGACGCAACTAGATTGTGTTCAGAACTATGGGCGCAACCTAGTTGCGCCCAAGGGGTTTCTAGTGTTTTTTTAGGGGGGGTTAGGTTTTGGGGTTTAGGGTTTATGGTTTAAGGTTTAGGGTTTTTGGGCGCAACCAAGTTGCGTCCAAGGGATTTCTAGTGTTTTTTAGGGTTTAGGGTTTGGGGTTTTTGTCCATTCGAGTACAAACCCTTAAACCCCTAAACCCTAAAAAACCTTAAAACAATCCCCACACACCCTTTGGGCGCAACTACATTATGTCCAAAACTATGGGCGCAACCTAGTTGCGTCCAAGGGGTTTTTAGTGTTTTTTTAGGGTTTAGGGTTAGATTTTGGGGTTTAGGGTTTGTGGTTTAAGGCTTAGGGTTTTTGGGCGCAACTAGGTTGCATCCAATGTGTTTTAGTGTTTTTTAGGGTTTATGGTTAGGTTTTGGGGTTTAGTCCATAAAATAGAGTTTAATCCATAAAATAATATCGTTATATACTATGGTTATATTATATAGTTATATACAATGATGATATCTTATAGTTATATGACTTATATCCAATTTGGTTATATCATATCGTTATATGATATAGTTATATACTATGATTATATCTTATGATTATATTCCATAGTTATATACTATGGTTATATCTATATTATATTCTATAGTTATATACTATGGTTATAACCTATAATTATATACTATGATTATATCTTATAGTTATATACTATGGTTATATCCTATATTATATCATATAATTATATACTATGGTTATATCATATAGTTATATACTATGACTATATCTTATAGTTATATCCAATTTGGTTATATCATATCGTTATATCCTATGGTTATATCCTTCGAAAATCACATATAACTAGGGTTGATCATCGGTCCAAACCCGGCCCGGACCGGAACCCGGAAGTCCAAATATGATGGACCGGAACCCGGACCGGTCCGGTCCGGTCCTATTTGGACCGGGTTTGGACCGGTTTATATTCTAGTTAAATTTAAATATAATTTAATCAATTTTAAACATGAAAAAAACCTTCAAATCTAAATATAATTTACTCTTAAATATAATTTACCTTAAATCCTAAACCTCAAATGTAAACAAATCTCAAACCCCTTAAAATTTTAGGGTTTTTTAAAAACATCGGGCCGGACCCGGATTTCCGAAAATCTTTGGACCGGAGACCGGACCGGTTAGAACCGGCCCGGTCCGGTCCAGCCCGGTTTTTGCTCAACCCTACATATAACTATGGTTATATCCAATTTGGTTATGTCCTATGGTCATATACTACGGTTATATTCTATAGTTATATACTATTGTTATATCCTATAATTATATACTATGATTATATCTTATGGTTATATTCCATAGTTATATACTATGATTATATACTATGATTATATCATATAGATATACTATGGTTATATCATATAGTTGTATACAATGATTATATCTTATAATTATATTTATAATTATATGACTTATATCCAATTTGGTTATATCATATCGTTATATTCTATAGTTATATATTATGATGATATCTTATGGTTTTATTATATAGTTATATACTATGGTTATATACTACGGTTATATTCTATAGTTATATACTATGGTTATATCCTATAATTATATACTATGATTATATCTTATAGTTATATTCCATAGTTATATACTATGGTTATATCCTATGTTATATCATATAATTATATATTATGATTATATTATATAGTTATATACTATGACTATATCTTATAGTTATATCCAATTTGGCTATATCTTTATGGTTATATTCTATATTAATAACCAAATTGGATATAACTACAAGGATATATAGTATGTAACTATATGATATAACCATAGATATAACGAAATTGAATATAACTATAAGATATAATCATAAAATATAACTATAGGATATAACCATAAGAATAACCAAATTGAATTTAACTACAAGACATCCAAGTTTTTTTTCTTTTTCTAGGCGCAACGTGGTTGCACCCAATTTTTTAAAATATATATATATATATTTTGCGTCCAGAAAAAATCGGTTCAGACCCCAAAACCGGTTCAATAATCTTTAAAAAATCATTTTTCAAAATAAAAAAACTTACCCTGATCTTGGGCGCAACCAGGTTGCATCCAAGGAATTGTTTTTTTTTTTTGAAAAAAAAAATCCGTTTTCGTAAAAAAAAACGGGTGCGAAAAAGAATCCCTATTATTTTGATGATGAGAGAACGAGCTCAAATAATCCGACGGTATAGATAGACCATTATTATAAGCCCACAGAAGGAGGGCTGTCATGTTGGGCCACACACGTCTACTTTAAATGGCATCCCCATAAACTACTGGGCTTCATTAAGGCCCATAACTGTCATTGACAGTTCTCAACAATGAACTTTATTGTGACGTGTGACTTGTGAGTGACATATCTATACCATACATTAGGGGTGAGCAAATATATCCGATCCGGCTGATCCGATCCGAAAATCCGCCGATCCGTATCCTAAAAATTCGTATCCAAAAATATCCTTTAAGTTTTTATCCGTATCTGATCCGATCCGGGTGATTTTGCCGGATACGGATCGAGATATTTAGCTTACCGGATATCCGAAAATATCCGGTACTATTCATATAATATTTATAATCATAAATTTGTTTATTATAACTAATATATTGAGTAATATATTAATAAATTTTACATCCTTAATCACATATTTATATTGTTGTCCAAGTAAAATATTGTAAATACATTTTCATATGAATAATAAGTGTGTATATAATTTAAATCGTACGAACAAATTAAGAAACAACCTACAAATTTTATTTCTTAATTTACAAATTTATTACTTTTGAATTTAAAAAATGAATATATTGATTTATTTTTAATAGATTTGTAGTAACCGGATAATTCGGATATCCGACTCAGATATCCGATCCGGGTCCTTTTTACCAGATATCCGTTTCAAAACGGACCGGATACGGATCGGAGTTTTGTAAATTTTTTGAACCGGATATCCGGTATAACGGATCGGATCGGATCGATCCGTTTGCTCACCCCTACCATACATGATATCATATGACATAAAATAGTAAATTTTGCTAGAGACATGTTACCTTATACTCCCTCCGTCCCATAATATAAGCCTCGTTTATTTATTGTACACTATTAATAGTTGAAGAGAATTTTTAAGATTTCTTCTAATATACTCCCTCGATCCCTTATTTATGTTTCCATTTTGACCGGGCACACCTGCCGAGACGAGTTTTGTATCGTTAATATCTCTAATTACATAACCCTAAACATTATATTTTTTTGATATTATCAAAGTACTCGTTAAGACGAATCAAACAAGACCCCACATGACTATGTTTTTTCTTATATATTAGAAGAAATCTTGAAGATTCTCTTCAACGATAAACCGTGTAAAAAAGTCAAATGGGAACAAAAATAAGGGACGGAGGGAGTATAAGAAAAAACATAGTCATGTGGGGTCTTGTTTGATTCGTCTCAACGAGTACTTTGATAATATTGAAAATTATAATTTTTATTAATATATAATTAGAGATATTAACGATATAAAACTCGCATCGATAAATGTGCCCAGTCAAAATGGGGCTTATATTATGGGACGGAGGGAGTAGTTATATTGTTTGTGACACAATTCTTCTGATGTAAAATCAATAATTATATCAGCTCAGTCTAGTGAGTTAATTTTTTTGGTTCATAGGATGGCCTAAATTTAAAGGGAATTGACTAAGATTTAGAAGGTATAAGCCCTTCTATTTTTGTCAAAACTATATAAAACTAGTGTAGTACATGTGCCGTGTACGGGATTTGTTTATTTTTTCTTACATTAAAAAAAAATAGTATATAAAAATTATATATTTAATTAATTGATATAGAAATATGTAGGTAATGACTATTATAAAAGTAGATGAATGTTAATGTAAAAAATGACTAATTGAATACAAAATATTGAAGAGATTAACAAAATACATTATCAAAAGAGAGGCAAAACTCTCCATAACTTTATTAATAGTAAAATTGGTTAAGTAGTTTTGAAACGTGGATAGTCATATCCCTAACATCTATACTACTAAAACGATAAAGCATAATCAAAATATTTATCTAATACATGAAAATGAAACCCTAAACATAAAATCTCGTAAGATATTCAAAATTGCTACAAATAATGAAAAACTTCGTTGTATACTACATTGGTAGTAGTATTAGAATTTTTTTTTGTCCCATATCAAAATCTTCAAATCTTTCTTGCTAGTAACTCTTGATGATGCAACACAAAACTGACCATGAGTGATGCAACATAAAACTGACCATGAGCAAAAACAGGGCGTGAAAGATACAAACCGACATTTGTAAGAGATTGGCCCTGGCTATTGTTTATCGTCATAGCAAAACAGACACTCAAGAGAAATTGTCTTCGTTGAAACTTGAACGGGTATGAAGTGTTTGACGGTGACATGAGCATGCGAGGATTCAAAACTATATGTCTAATATTGTAGTTAAAATAGTTCTATGACATGACTGCCGAGCTGCGTGGTTATCAATCTTGTCCCATTGCATAAACTTGAAGAATGGTCAATATTTCAAAGCAGCATAATAGAGACCTTAACCTTAGTTTTCAATACATGATTTGGGACACCAAAACATCTAATACTTTTCAAGTAGTCAGAAGTATAAACACTTGCATCATTAATTGCAATAAAACCTGTCTTGCAAAGGCTATCTGAACTGAGATAGACTTTTTCATTACCTGATAAAAAAGACAATATATAGTTATTAACTCTATCTACATCTTCATGTGGTGGTGCAAGAATTGCTCGTTATTCAAAGTATTTTGGAGACAATTGATTGTCCAAAAGAGAGGGATAAACAAACTTAATAATTGCTGGAATCAGATCTAAGTCATAATCCTTCACCAATAGTTCATCAGGAATTTGTATTTGTGCTTCTCCATCTTGTCATCGCCTACAGTACCATCTCTGATGCTTAATACCCTTTAGAAAATTCCATTGCTTCTTGGATATCATAATCAGATGTACCTTGTTGAATCCTCATGTTTTTTTGTCAAATTAAGAATTTTGCAATATTCCCACAAATAAGAGGAATTAATGGTGGCAAAAATAATATCTTGCTTGCTTCCTTTTGTGATAATGGGTAGGATTTGCCTAAAGTCTCTACCAAATACTACGACTTTCCCTCCAAAAGGTTAAACTGAACTAAGGGGATTTGTAGCCCATAGAATATCTTTTAAAGTCATGTCTAATGCTTCAAAATATAATCTATTCATCATCGGAGCTCATCCCAGATAATAAGTTGGCATCACAAATCAATTCAGATAGTTTTGTACCTGAACTTAAGTTGTAAAGTTAACAAAACCACAACTTGTGAAGATGATCAAACTATATTAACTACGACCAATAAGTACTTTAAAAAATTATAATAATAATGATAAATTATATTTAACAAATACGTTGTGAAGATTAGACCCATATGAAATTTGGCTTACAATTATGTTAAAGTGGGTTATTTATTTTATAGAGTTGTCGTTTGAAGATAAAAATACATTAGGAAAAAGCATATATATATCATAATATAATATAATACATATATAAACAATGCACTTGATAAATACAACATACTATATGCTCTTTAGTTCGTATAAGTTGGATTTAAATGACTTTCAATAGACTCTACAAAATACATTAGTTTTGGAAATTGGTAAGTAAACTACTACAACATAAACACTGGATTTATCTTAATCGACTTCGAGAGAATCTTTTCAATAATATTTTATATATTCTTGATAGAAATCTACGGTTTTAAGCAATTTGTGAACTTGATCGTAAAAATATTGTATAGCTTCAATATGTAGAAAAAATTATAGAGAAGATTTGTAAAAACCATAAGTGTTTTAAGATGATATAGCAAGATTAGTTGATATATATTTACTTACACCATCAAATAAGATATATGAAAAATAGACTTTTCTATCTATTCAAGATTACTTAGGAAAATAAAGGGTTAAAAACTCCCTACGCATATAAATTGAGATTCTTTAATAAAAACCTATCTTATTGGTTATGATTACTTACTATAATCAAAACTTATCTTATTCTATACATGGAAAATAATTTTTAGTTTTTTCGTATCTTTTCGAAACATTTTGCAGCTCTTTTAGTTGATAATCCTTTTTTATTTTTTTTCCTAATAGTTGGATGATGTAGTGAATGATGGTTAGATGAGTGATGACATGTAGGCAAATCAAACGTGGTGGCGACACATAAGATTTTGGATTAGTAGATATATAGTAGATTACACTCCGCGCTCTGAACGACTTTAAAAAAAGATTATGCATACCAATAATATGTTATATAAAAATATTTGACATGAACATAAACCATTATACTTATAGCACATTTTCACCTTTGTTTTGTATAAAGTTTACTTTTAGCGACTAACTTTCGGATCCTAGTCTTATCTTTTTGTGGTCCATTTTGAAAAGGATTAATGTTAAAAATATTGCAGATTTATTTTCGCATAGTGCATAAATAAATATTACAGAATATTCTGTGGTCAATATTAGAAAAAGATAATCAAATATTACAGAATATTTTTTTGTACATTTTGGAAAGATTTTGATGGTAACTCAATTTAGAAATGTAGCTACTTAATACACATGATGATGAAAAAGAACAACTCAAGAAAGTAAGGTGTGAATTTTAATTGTGGATTGAACAATTTATGTGGACAAATCGACCTAAAGTAATAAAGTATTGATGCCTTGATTCAAGCAGAAATACACAGAGAGAGAGAGGCAATATGATTTCAGTGGAAAAAGAATGGAATCTAAAGGAAACCAAATCATCATAGAAAGGCAATTTGCATAAATAAATATTACAGAATATTCCGTGATCAATATTTAAAAAAGATAATAAAATATTACAGAATATTTTGTTGTACATTTTGGAAATATTTTATTGTAAATAATATTAGTATGGCAAGTGTAGGATTCTATTACTATATTGTTAAAATTTTATTGTAAATAATATTAGTATGGCAAGTGTAGGCTATTTATGTGGACAAATCGACCTAAAGCAATAAACCTCTTAGTTAATTAAATTTATGATAAAATTAATTAATATAATTTTTTTCAATAAAATAAGATATATTGTTAACATCCTTATTCCTATAAAATCAACTTTGAGTATTAACTAATATTTAAAACAAATATATAGGTAGATCGCATTTTTGCCAAAGAAAAATCTTATCAATATTGGTAATCTTGCCTTAAATGTTCATCTAATAAAATCATGAAATCATATCCAAAGCTGCCTTAAAAAGTGTAGTGGACTCATAAAATTCACCGTATTAAAACTTATTTTAAAAAATGTAGATGATATTGAATATAGGACATATAATATTTGGGAGTTTGCAGAATATTCTAACACGTGAGGTTAATTTTTAATTTTTTTTAAAGTTTTTTTAAGAATCAAAATTATAAATGATAATGATCTATCTACTATTTAAGGATATAATTATTTTTAAAAAAATATATAGAGAAAAATAAGTTGAGAAGTTCTCATGGTTGTATAAACTATTGCACTAATATTTCAAGAATCTTCTACTAACCCATAATAAATTAGTGCTATATAACAATTAATCTTTCGTACAAGTTTATTGTATTTATATATTTTATTGATTTCATCAAAATAAACCTAATATGTACCCTAGTGGGTAAAAATTTGAAAAGTGGTAATCTTGCATATTTTAATATAGCATATCCAGAAAGTAAATTATTAGACTATCTTATATTATATTTTATTAAATAGATTTGTTATAAAATATGGTAAGTTGTATTTGTCAAATAAGGAAATTGATATATTGATATATGTAAAAGTTATTGTAAAATGTAGAAAAAAGGAAGGATACATAATTTTTATTTTTTTAAATAAATAAATCTAAAAAAACCACAGGCCGCCACGTGTCCAATTCAATACCATGACGCCACGTGGCAACGTAAAATTTGGGCTCATTCTGGGAGCGCCACGTGGCTCAGTCGGTATTTGCATTTAGTAGTTATATAGTAGATTAGCTTGTAAGAAAGTTGACATCATACCACGTCGCAACGACATTTTAAAGTTGCTCTACAATTTTTCCAAATAAGATTTTGTTTATGTCTCGATCTTATTTGTTCTAACATTACACTGCAACAAATATATTCTTTTTTGGAACGATTTAACTATTTCCATATTTGCTTTATCATCATTTTAGGGTAAAGAATTATAACTTTCTATAAATCTCGATTACAAGGATAGAGCTACAATCGTGAATATCTATAAATATATAGGATCATGTGGAGGGTGTATTTATAAACACCAAATATAAGAAAAACATTTAAACGCCACTGATTGATTCATAAAGGCAATGTATTTGGAGCAAAAAAATTATAAATTTTGAAATCTCTTGCATTCTCCTAATTTACAAATCTAAAGTATCTTTTCATTTTATATACTAATTTCTCATGTAAATGTAGTTCTAGGTTTGATCTTCGTCATATTATTGCATGTAAATTCGCAATTGCAGTGCAGATTTAATCTTGCATGTATTATTGTTTATTTGTCATAGCAGTGCATGTTGCCTTTATTTTTTTGGTTTTAGAATGTGTGTGGTAATTATAAAAGACATTTATTAATGTTTTTTGTGATCGATTTAAAATCAAATATACCAATGTAAACTACATATTAGGGATATTTAGAAAATCTGTAGTTTTAATTTGTGGCTATCCAAATCTTTTATCATATGAAATTAGTATAAATAAATATTCACGTTTAGGGAAACTGTATCTGATAAATATTTATGTTATCAATTATGCAAATATACTGGCATATCTTCGATTTAAGAAAAAAAACCAGTGATTCAAAAATTAAGGATTGATTGACACGTGTCCAAATTGCTAATTAATATAGTGCCACGTGGCAAAAACGAAATGGTGTATTCTTAAATGCCATGTGACTTAGTAGGGTTTTGCATTTAGTAGTTATATAGTAGATTACATACATAAAAGACAAACATAATTTTTTAAATGTGAGTGCATCACTCCAGCTGTTTTTTCTCAACGACCATATATTGATTGCGTGCACATCTATATGATCGACAATGCTATTATTTATGCCCATCAACATGCAGTCAACACCTTGAGTTTTTGGTGCCCCATGATCTCTCTATTCTCACTCCCAATTCTCAAGAGATAAAAGAAGGTACAAAGACAAGCCTGTTTAGAACCATACTTGAATTATTATTAGTCATGGCAGCCAATATTGCAACCACTTGTGTCATTGTGCTTCTCCTTGTGGCTCCACTCGCAGTCTACGGAACAACACATACAGTGCAATGGGTACTAGGCTCCGATTACTCCAACTGGGCTACAAAGGATGTCTACGTGGGTGACCAAATTGGTGAGTCAAACATTCACATATCATTCTTAAGTATTCTATATACATTAATTGTAACTGGACCTGGGCAAACACGGATTGACCCATCCAACCCAACCCGTCCGCCCGTATAAACGGGAGGGTAAGGACAAGCTCACAAGCCATAAAGACTCGAAGTGAGACACATGACACACATGTACACAATCTCTTCAAATGTTGTCAAGTGTAAGCCATGCACACATTCTCTTCAAATGTTGTCAAGTGTAAGCCATGCACACATTATTTTATAGTGATAAGGCTTTGAAACCCTCAACCTTATTACGAAGAGATAAAATTACAAATCCGAGATCTTGAAATCGCAAACAATTAATTAAGTCCGTAAAATGTGGGAAGCAGCACAATTCCACTCTTCTGAACTTTTCAGCAAATCCAACAATCCCCCACATTGCGAAAAAGTTTTCAAAAACAATATAAAACAAGTTCTGAGCATATGAAAGGTTTGAAGCTTAAATGTAGGTATCTTACGATTTGAACCAACACATAGTGAAGTCAAGTAATTCTTTTTGTCTCAAGAGTGAACGAGTCTTGAACTCCAAAAACTTCAGGATAAGTCTCAACAACACGCTTCTCCCCTAAGGTCTATGTGATTCCGCGATAACACCTGCAATAAGGTAGCCAATTTTGCCTTGGGATGTTAAAGAGTGCTCTAGAAAGATCACCCGAGTTCTTTCATAGAAGGAGGCTATCTCTTCACACTCTAGTAGGTGACTTCATCAAGTCCGTTTCAACTAGGACCACCCATGCTAGGGCTATGAAGTCATTAAGAGTTCTCAACCTCTCATTATTACAGCGGTGAATCCATCAAGTCCGTCTCAATAGGACCACCCATATCTTGGGCTATGAATTCATTAAGAGTAAATGCTCACCCTCTACATGTGCACAATGTCATAAAAATGAGAAGTAGTGTACCATCTCATGAGTCTTTTCATGGCTTCGTTTGACCACAAAGGGGATCCATCACAAATTCTTCATCTCACGGGTTTGAGTCCCATTTCCCTTGACGTATCAAGAACTAATCTCCGATTTAGTCCTTTAGTCAAAGGATTTGCAATGTTTCTCTCTGTCCTCACATACTCCAAACTGAGTACACCATTCATAATTAGTTGTCTCACACTTTCATGTCTAATTCGAATATGTCTCTTCTTGCCATCATAAGCATTGCTATTAGCTACACAAATAGCAGATTGTGAGTCACAATGTAGAGAAATAGGAGGAGCATGACGCCCCCATAATGGTAGATCAGCCAGTAAGCTTCTTAACCACTCAACCTCTTGACCTACTAAGTCTAAAGCTATGAACTCATATTCCATAGTAGATCTAGCAATACAAGTCTGTTTAGAAGACTTCTAAGAAATAGCACCACCACATAATGTAAAAACATAACCACTAATGGAACTAATTTCATCATTATCAGTAACCCAATTTGCATCACAATATCTCTCTAATACTTGAGGATAACCAACAAAGTGCAAACCCCAATCAATAGTGCCTTTTAGATATCTCAATAATCTATTAAGTGCACTCCAATGATCCTTACTAGGGTTATGAGTATACCGACTAAGTCTACTAACTGCATAAGCAATGTCAGGCTGAGTACAATTCATTAAAAACATCAAACTACCTATCAGTTTGGCATACTCATTTTGTGATACACTCTCACCACAATTCTTTGTTAATTGCATGCTCGAATCATAGGGGGTTCTTAATGACACCACATCAAATTGATTAAATTTATTTAATACTTTCTCTACATAATGTGGTCGAGACAAAGTGAAACCATTTTCAGTTTTGGTGACTTTAACACCTAAAATCACATCAGCTTCACCTAAGTCTTTCATGTCAAATCGAGAGGACAAGAACTGTTTGGTCGTGTTTATAACATTACATTAATGTGTGTCCCAAAAATCAGCATGCCACCAACATATAGACATATAATCACACAATCCACACCAAACATCTTAGAGTAAACACATGCGTCAGATCCATTGACCTTAAAACCAAATCTAAGGATAGTTTTGTGAAACTTTTCATACCATTGTTTTGGTGCTTGCTTCAACCCATAGAGTGACTTCTTGAGTATGCACATTTTGTTTTCCTGTCTTGGAACCACGCACCCTGGAGGTTGTTCCATATAGATTTCCTCATTAAGATCACCATTCAAAAAGACAGTTTTAACATCCATTTGATTTACCAGAAGCTAAAGCAAACAATGCACGAATGGTGGATATCTTGGTTACAGGAGAATAAGTGTCAAAAAAGTCAATCCCATGTTTTTGAGTGAATCATTTTATAACTAGTATTGCCTTATATCTCTCTACAGAGCCATCTATCTTAAACTTCTTTTTAAAAATCCACTTGCATCCAATAGCTTTGTTCCCTTTAGGCATGTCAACTAGTTCTCATGTGTGATTAGACATAATAGATTCTATTTCACTCTTAATTGCATCTTTCCAAAAAATAGCATCCAATGAACTCACAACTTCATCATATGTTTTAGGATCATTCTCTAGCATATGCACACTAATGAATGTATCATTTAATTCATCATAATCATTGAGTTCAATCAAGAAAGCAGTCACAAAATCATGACAAAAACTAGCCCTTTTCTTTTGTCTTTTACTCCTCCTAGGTTATATTTCATCACCTTGCATGGAAGGCAAAGACATAGAAGAAAATGCAACATCATTAGGCACATAATCAATTTGCACATTATTTTTCTTCAAAGAAAATATGTGCTCAAAGAACTCAGCATCATGATATTCACATAATGAACGATCATTCAAACACATGAATCGATAAGCTGCACTATTTTCAGCATAACCAATAAATATAGCATCAAAGGTTTTAGATCCAATTGCATCAACCTTAAAAGAAGGCAATCCCACTTTAGCTAAACACCCCTACACTTTCAAAAAAAATAGATTAGGTGCATGCCCTTTCCACAACTCATAGGGTGTCTTATCTAGCTTTTTTTATGGGGAACTCTATTCAGAATATGGTTAGCAGTCAAGGCAGCTTCACCCCACATATTATCAGGCAAACCAGAACTAGCAAGCAAAGCATTCATCATCTCTTTCAAAGTTCTATTTTTCCTTTCAGCAATACCATTTTGTTGTGGGCTATAGGGAGATGTAAACTCATGTATAATACCATTATTATCACATAATTCTTTCCTAGAATTGGTGATGTATTCACCTCCTCTATCAGATCTAATCCTTTTGATTTTTCGATTTAGTTGGTTCTCTACTTATGCTTTATAGATATAGAACATTTTTTCAGCTTCATCTTTAGATCGTAATATAAACAATATGGTGTATCTCGAATGGTCATCTACAAAGGTGATATAATATCTTTTACCATCTCTGCTTTATGTGCTTCTAACTTCTGCCAGGTCAGAATGGACTAATTCCAGTTGTTCGTTCATTTACGGAATTAAAAGGTTTCTTCTTGTATTTAGCCTCAACATAGATTTCACATTTTTCATGACCTTCCTTGACCAAATTCATAATTAATCCCAAAGCATGCAATCGATTAACAGATTTAACATTTAAATGTCCAAGTCTAGCATGCCATAAATCTAAAGGCTCAACAATATAAGCAGAAGACGAAACATTCTCATTATCAAACATGGTTTCAAGCACATACAAACATCCAAGTCTATAGGCTTTTCCTACATATTGACCATTATTGGACAAGACTATTTTTCCTGCCTCAATTACTTGTTTTATGCCAGCAATTTCAAGTAAACCAGAAGAAATCAAGTTTCTGCGCAATGAAGGAACATATAGAACATTCTATAGTAAGAGAGACTTCCCTAAGGTGAGTTTTAGTGACACATTTCCTTTCCTAAGCACTTAAGAGATGCTGGAATTTCCCATGTAGACTTGATCTATCCCTACAGCCTCCTCAAATTCAGCAAACAACTCCTTGTCAGCACATAAGTGTTTGGTTGCTCCAGTATCCAGCAACCACTCGACCTTGTTGCCCACATGGTTCGCCTCTGTGATCATAGCAATTAGTTGATTGTTCTTTTCAGCGAGGTTAGCCTGTGGCTTGGGTTGATCTACGTTAGGCTTTGGAGTGTTCTTCTAGTTGTTTGCTCTGCGGAAGCACTGATAAGCACGATGTCCTAGCTTCCCGCAAACATAACATCCCTGCTTCATTTTGTCATTGGTCTTTCCCAGCTTCTTGAAATTTGTCCCTTTATTGTTCTGAACTTTGTCCTTCTTCTGTCTAGAATTGGTATTCTTCTTTTTGAACCTGTCAGATTTGGAACACTCTACAAGATTAGCCTTAACCGAATTTTCAGTAGGTTTAGGAGCAGGCTTGTCTTTGAGGCGATTAGCCTCTTCGATCTTCATGTGGCTAACGAGTTCCACCAGTGCCAGGTCCTTCTTCTTGTGCTTCAAATGGTTGCGGTAGTTTGCCCAGGATTCAAGCAACTTTTCGATCAGGAAGTTGGCTTGCAACACTTCACACATCTTCATCCCTTCAGCAAGGATATCAGCGACTAGATTCTCGTACTCATGGACTTGCGCCATGATTGCCTTGTCATCCACCATCTTGAACTGCATAAACTTGCCACATACATACAATATTGGGTTTGTAACGTGACTCATTAGATGACCCCGCACAGTCTTATTATCCATTTCATATTGTTTCACAACCTCCTCATTAGTTGAACCCGCATTCTCACTCTGGGAGCCATCCGTGTCTCCGGTGTTGGTGATGGCGTTAGGAGTAGGGGGTACTGTAGTGGGAGTCGTTGCAGATGTAGGGACCGGTTCCAGGAGAACATAGTCGACATCCAATTGTTTGAAAAAGATCATTATCTTCTCAGACCAACGCTTGTAATTCGTCCCGTCCAAAGGTTCAAGCTTGGAGAGGTCCAACAACGGTCGGTAGTAGGGTAGCATGACCATTCTGGATTCTAACAAAATTCGCTTCTAAATTGTTAGTAGAAACCAAAATGAGATGGAAATGAAACCTTACTCGGAAACAATCATAAAGTCGTCTTAAAAACGTTGTTGTGGCGTGGTATGATGTCCACTGCCTTAGAAGCGAATTCGTCCTGACCCGTGGTGCAAAGTCAGACAAGGCGTTGCCCCCCAAGGATCACACAACACCCACTAATCGCATGCACTCGCCAAAGGAAGGTTGGAATCACCGGGTATGCTCAGAACCAAAAAACCAAAATTTTAGAGAGAGAGCCACAAATCATACTTCAACGATAAAGAAGATCGCTTTCACGGTGGAGCAAGGAATAAGACGTTGGTTTATATAAGCAAACAAGTCAAAGTTCGACAAGGACACATGGCACATATGCAAAGTTTAGAAAGGACACATGACACACATGCCTTCAAGTGTCTTCAAATTTTGCCACGTAAGTGAGATACATGGCACATATGCACACAGTCTCTTCAAATGTTGCCAAGTGTAAGCCATGCACACATTCTCTTCAAATGTTGCCAAGTGTAAGCCATGCACACATTCTTTTATAGTGATAAGGCTTGAAACCCTCAACCTTATTACGAAGAGATAAAATTACAAATCCGAGATCTTAAAAATCCCAAAAAATTAATTAAGTCCATAAAATGTGGGAAGTAGCACAATTCCACTCTTCTGAACTTTTCAGCAAATCCAACAACACTTTATAAAATTTGTTAAATTGCGGTCCGCGGACGTGTCTATTCACGCGCACACGCACATAAGGTTTCATGCAACCCGACCAAAATCAATTGACCATGAGTTGAGTAGTTCATGTTGGGCTGGAAGTGCAATTTGGGCCAACTAAAGTAACGACAATCCCGTTGACAAATGACATCAGAAACAATGACACATACAAAATCTCAGAATCACCAATCGCGGAAAAACTCACGCAACAAAATAATCACAATAATCAACACAAGAATTTAATGTAAGAAAACCCTCAATCACAAGAGGGGAATAAAACCCACAACCGGCCAACCAAGCCAATCAATTCACTAATCAACAAATCAATACAAGTGTTTAGCGATATAAGATTCTCACACATCAGATACAAACCTGAAACACTCCTCTAAATACACCCGATCTAGAAAATGATTCCTCTCCAACTAGTTAAATCACTTGCTTATGAGACTAGAGATTCTAAGAGAGAGACGAACTTACCAAACCCTTGTTAGTAACGAGCAATCTGAAACTGAGAAGTGATCTCCAAAACCAAAGAAGCAATGCTAACTTCTTTCTCTTTCTCTTCTCTAAGTTCCCTCCTCTATTTTCTTTATCCTTTTGGGTGGCATCACTCAAGAAGCTCAAATGCTTCTCCTTTCTTTTGGTGGTGGTTGCACCAACAAAACCCCACTTGCTACCATTTCACCAATTTGCTAGGTTAACTAGCTATCATATTGATTGGGCTCATTGGCCCAACAATTCATGGTCTTATATAATGGTTTTGTGTTTAGTCAAGTTTTTTTTGTTGTGAGATACTTTTATTATGTTATCTTCACACACTCTCTCAAGTGACAAATGTCTGACTCAATTGTAAAATAGATTTGCAATGTCTTGAGGTTGACAAGCTCAATCATGCCTTAAGGGCCTAAGGCCAACTAGCCCAATCAACCAGGAGTCGAACCTAGAGCGAAACTGATTTTGATATCATGTTAAAGTCTGGTGGGCAATCACTGACTTTGTATACGTACGATCACAATACGTGCAAATAAGCCTAGTACATAACCATGGTTAGTTTCCATTTTAAAACCAATTGACCCAAACATCTAAAAGTTAACCAATCGTAACAACTGTTCTGTGTGTCTTAGGGCCCGTTTGATATTGATATCAGGATATCAAGTATGGGTATGAGATATCAGTCATACCCATATCTGTGTTTGGTATATCCCGATATCGATATCAATGATATCAAAGTGATATCAGAGTGGTATTGGAGTATTATTTTGATATTTTTCAGAAAATTGGTATATCAAACATATCACTCATACCCATATCCGATACCTTGATATCACTCATATCCATATCTTGATATTCATACCGATACCCGGCCCATACCCGATATATCATATCTTTGATATCAATACAAAACGAGCCCTTAATGGCAATGAAGGCCCAAACACGTAGTCATGATAAGCTTTTGTGTGTCTTAATGATAAGCTTTTCACCATCAACTATTTCAAAATCCAAATGACTTAGTTGATTGATAAAAGTACAACAACAATTTCAAACTGATTCTACATGATATATATAGACTCACAACCTAGTGTTTTCTAATATATTATATTCCAGTCATCTCGAAAAAGATGAAAAGAGCCTTGTAAATCTATTTTACATTATAGCGTTTTCGTGGACACATGTTAAGTAACTAAATCTAAAAATTATTTTTAAACTATTTTTTACAATAATATAAATAAATTATTATAAAAATTAAATTAATAATTAAATAGTTTATTACTAAATATGAAATTTCTACACTAGAAATTATGGATACAGAGTCTACACGAGTCAATCAATTTGTAACATACTTGTTAATCGATATGTGCATTTTTAGGAGTTTTTCTTTTATAAAAAAATCGTTCTCGACAGATGGTTGAGTCGAAATTGTATGTACCCTAAACTTCTAGCTAGTGTTACAAAATTCCAAGTTTTATTACTTCTAGGTTGGATTTATCTTAATGTGATAGTACGAGAGAAGATTTCCTACAATCTACGGTACACCCTCGGTGCACCACTCAAATATATATAATATAATTTAATCTTAAAATATTTAAAAAAAAGTTATATACATTAAAATGATAAATCTTATAAATTCATAAATTTTTAGTATCATAAAATTGAAATTAAATTTTATTTTAAATTAAAATTATAAAATAATAATATTTTAACTATTAAAAAATATAAAATAAAATTATTTTAATACTAAAAACTTCTGAATATATACTTAAGTGATGTACCGAAAAATAGGATGAAATTCCGGTGAGGAAGGCCTCTTAGAGAAGGAATAAGGATGGACTCCATCCGTAGGATGGAGTCCATCCAAGGGCCAGAAACTAAGAAGCTAAGTGGGCCGGCCCGCGCGTGTTCACTCTCGCTTTTCGATTGAAAGTTAGCGGGATCCTAAAACACTGTTCACTCTCGCTTTTCGATTGTCTCCTTCGTTCCCTGAAATCAAACCGTTCTCTCTCTCGTTCTTCTTCGCTCTCTTGCTCTCGCTCTCTTCTCGGTTCTCTCTCTCACTTTCACAAGTCGACCATCCGCTGCACAATCAAGCATTTCCCGAGTGATTTCTAGCGATTCGAAACATAAACCCTAGAAAAGGCGATTTTCACCGAATCAACATAAGAGAAGAAGAATCGTCGCAACAAACTAGAACTCAGAAATACGAAGATTCAACAACAAAAGAAGAACAAAATGAGGTCAAAGATAGCAAGTGGAACACAAAGTATATTTCTCACTAAATACATAATCGCAAAAGGTCGATGTAGATATTTCTCACTAGATACATGCTCTAATTTGAAATATCTTCTATATATTAGACTGAATATAAGTATGTGCATAATAGATCAGTAAAAATATCTTCTATATATGTCACTCGCTGCTTTTGCTCTAACATGTGTGTGTAGATGCATCACTGAAGAGTGTTAGTGCATGAGTATGTGTTTCTAGGTGCATGACTTAGTGTGTGATGGTGTTTGAGTACCTATGTGTGTATATGCAAGACTTCATGAGCCTATTTATATAGGTGCATGACTGAAAATGAATTGGTGCATGAGTAAGTGTTTATAGGTGCATCAGCTAATGAAGATGCATGAATATATCTGTGTGCATGAGTCAGACAATGTGAGTGCATGAGTAAGTGTTTCTATATGCATGACTTAGTTTGTGATGGTGTATAAGTAACTATATGTGTATGTGCCTTCCTCTTTCTATGCAGTGTTTATATGTGCATGAGTAATTATGTGAAGGTGCATGAGACAGTGTTTTATAGGTGCATGCCTTGTTATGTGGAAAGTGCATGAGTAATTATGTGTAGGTGTATGAGACAGTGTTTATAGGTGCATGACTTGTTATTTGTATGTGCATCAGCTAATGAAGATGCATGAATATATCTGTGTGCATGAGTTATAGAATATGAATGCATGAGTAAATTTGTTTCTAGGTGCATGACTTAGTTTGTGATGGTGTATGAGTAACTATATGTGTATGTGCCTTCCTCTTTCTATGCAGGTGCTTGAGTTAATAGTGTGTAGATACATGAGCCTAACATGTGGTTTTGTGAATAGTATTGTCTATTATGAATTATATATATATATGTATAATATGTAGGAAAAGGCAAGCATTGTGATGACAAAAATCCACCCGACATAGTCAAGGAGTTAAGATATGGTACATTAATCATTACTCAAACACAATCACCAAGCAAAACTCAAAACAAATCCAGGTCTCAGGCTAAAACAAAACAACTAGATCTAGTTACTACAAACACAACTTTGCCATCACCATCAATAACAAAAAGAGTAACAAGATCACAAAAATATATAGACATTGGTAAGTCAAATAGAAATATAAATGCATGAGTCAGCTAGAAATACAAATGCATGAGTAAAAAATAACTAAACTGCATGAGTTATTTCTTATTGGTGCATGAGTTATTTCTTTGTAATTTCTTGTTGGTGCATGAGTTGGTATGTTAGTTCATGACTCACTATCTGATATAGCATGAGTAAATTACTTCTTGGTGCATCAGTATGTTTGTGCACCAATGAACAACCACTCATGCACTTTAACAATATAGTCACAAGCACAAACACTTATATCTGCAACATTTCAAACATACTTATGCACCAATGAAAAAGCACTCGTGCATAAGTATGTTTGCAAAAGGTGCATGAATAACTGGTTGTGCTTGTGTGTTTAAAAATGTGTGCATGAACATATTCTTGTGCACTGTGAATTAACAGACATTGAAGACCAACCAACTGTGCACCCAGCCACAGTTCATGGAGATGCACCCCCCCCCACTCCTATGTTTGGTAAGCTAATGCTCGTTATATCTCTTAAAATTTTCATCGCCATGGATTTGTTAGTCAATATCTAATGCATTTTGAGTTTTGAATGCAGGGAAGAGAAAAAAGAGCATGGCAAAGCGCCCTCAGACATCAAAGAGGCCAAGGGTCTTGGACCAAGATCAGAGCGATAATGACGATATACCCATTGCTGAGATACTGCTGAAGATGGAAAGGAAAGCAGCAGAAGAGAGGGAGTCTGCTCGTAAAAAGGTTGTTGTAGACACAAAGGGCAAGGCCAGATTGGAGGAGGGTGAGCAGAACAATACAAAAAAAAAACACAGAAAAAGGTGAGAGGGGATAAAGAGAGTGTGGACAGTGTGTTTGTTGTAGAGTCCAAGATCCCAAAGTTGGGCAACAAAACGGGTATTAAAGAACTGAGGAAGGACTACCCCATGCTAGTTTGTAGAACATCCCCCTCTGTCATTTCATCCTACGTGCTTTCCCAGACTGATTTCACAGCCAATCAGAGAAATGCTCTGATGGAAATTGGCTTTGAGAGTATTGTACACTGGGACATAAAGGACATGCCTATGAGGCTAGGGCATTATGTCTACAGTAGGTTTCACCCTCTAAACTCTACAATAAAACTCAGCGATGGGAGGAAGATACCCGTCACAGATACTGATGCCTATGATTATCTTGGCATTCCCAAGGGAGAGGTTGAGATTGAGTTGCCTAAGGCACTCACCAATGAGGAGGTTCTACAGCAGTTGAAGGCTGATTTTGAGGGAAAGGAAATCAGAAATTTGACTGCAACCGACATCTTGAAGAAGATGAAAACATATGATGGAGGGATTTGGTTCAAAAGATATTTCATTCTGTTGTTTGTCAACACGATTGTTGAGTCTTATTCGAGTGGGAAAATAAATCTGATGATTATTCAATTGCTGGAGAATGTAGATCAAATAAGGAACTTTAACTAGAGCTCATTCCTCTACAAGGCCCTCATCAATTGCTCTATTGCATGGGCAAATAAGAAACAAAAGACTTTTAATGGCAGCTTGCTTCTACTGCAGGTAAACATTCCCATTTTGGTGTTTTCATAACTGCATGAGTTAATGTGTGTAGATGCATGACTGAAAATAGTGTTGGTGCATCACTTGTTGTGTCATAGTGCATGAGTAATTATGTGTGTAGGTGCAAGGGTTAAGAGTATATAGTGCATGAGTAATTATGTGTAGGTGCATGAGCCAGTGTTTATAGGTTCATAATGTTATATGACTGTGTGCATCATATAATATATCTGTGTGCATCTAGGAGCATGATTTAGTTTGTGATGGTGCATGAGTAACTACATGTCTATGTGCCTTGCTCTATGTATGTAGGTGCTAGTGCATGACTGAAAATGTATTGGTGCGTGAGTAAGTGTTTATAGGTGCATAATTTAATGAGTGCATAAGTAAATTTGTTTCTAGATGCATGAATATATATGTGTGCATGAGTCAGAGAATATGAGTGCATTGGTAAGGGCCGCTGAGTGCATGAGTCAATCATGATCTAGTAATATATGTGTCGGCTATACAAGAATTCTATGACTAATTTCTTTTTGAATTATGTTTTCCAGTTGATTTATGTGGACATGTTGAAGTGGAAAGGTCTAAATGTCCACAGAAAATTCCCCATTATCAAGAACTGAACCACCAAAATGTTAAAAGATAGGGAGGATGAGGAAATACTGCATGGTGGGTTCGGGAATGGATTTCTCCTCAGTAGACCAACCTTCAAAGAACCTGCAGAGGCAAGCGCGACTAGGGAGGTTAATGAGCCAGAAGAGGCAGAGCTTGATGTTCCAACTGAACAAGCAAATGTCGTTCAAACGGATGAGCAGATGAAATCTTTTATGGAGGAATACCTAAAAGAGATTAAAGGCATGGCTCGTAGTGTTCGAGCTGTTTTGATGGAAAAAAAAAGCAAATCCCGGCACAGCTGAAGAAAAATAGTGTCTTGCAGACTGTCAACAACCAGGCCGAAAAAATTATCAATGTCAAGCTTACCTCAACGATTCATGATGAGGTGTCTGAGGAGCAACCAACACAAGACACTGAGTTCTGGGATATAGCTGTGAAATGTATGGAGGAGGTTGAGAAAACACTTACTGAACAAAAAGAACACAGCGGGAACATGTTTATTCCCGGGTTTTCAGATCTCATCCATACAATCACAAAAGAGCATGATGATAATGGTGTGCAATATGAGGAAGTTGACAACATGGATATTGATGAAGAAGTTGTCATTTCTGACAAGGCTGTAGTTGGGGAAGACGTTGAGAAGGACGTTTGTAGAGGAGTGGATGTGGAGGATATTGTTGATAAGGGTAATGAGGGTAAGGACAAGGACAAGGACAAAGATAAGCAGGCAGAAAATAGGAGGGTAAGTGACTCTACAAAAATATTTTGTACATGATTCTCCATGAATGACATTAACATTTAGTGTATGATACTGATGCTTTTTCTTAATTATTGCAGATGGGTCCAGAAATCCCTAGTTTTGACTTGGGTCTGTCACCAATACAGGTAAAATCTACTTTAAAATTACTGTTGAGGGTGGTTTAGATGCATGAGCCTATTTATATAGGTGCATGACTGGAAGCTGATTGATGCATGAGTAAATGTTTATAGGTGCATAAGCTAAAGAACGTTGGTGCATAAGTAAATTTGGTCCTATATGCATGAATGTATCTGTGTGCATGAGGCAATATTAGAGCCCACTAAGTGCATGAGTAAATATGTTATATAATTAACAAAAAATACTGTTTTTTGAAGGTGGAATTAGAAGGACAATTGGAGGTTGTTGTTGTAGAGGAACTTAACAAAGAAGTTGATGACAAAGAGGACAAGGAGAAGAAGGACAAGCAAATTGCTGACAAAAAGAACAAGGACAAGAAGGTGGAAGAGAGTGTACAACAATAAGAGGTGGATCAAGCAGGACAAGGACATCAAGAGAGCAATAAGGAAGTTGCTGGCAAAGAAGGGATTGTAACTCAAGAGCAAAAGAGTACAAGCATGGAAGATATTGTATGAGTTAATGATTATTAGTGCATGAATGAATAATTATTGGTGCATCAATGAATGCTTGTTAATGAATATTTGTTAATAACTGTCAGTGCATGAATAAATGTTTTTTGGTGCATCTGTGAATAACTAAATTCTGTGTGTATGTGTTGTAGGAGAACATCACCAAGGAAAAAGTGCAGGATGATAATGTAGATAAGCAACCAAAAAAGGTATATAAAACAACATGTTTATCTCTGAATTATACATTGTCTAACTAAGTGTTATCCATTTCAAACAATTTCCTAATTAAAAAACTTGTGAATGTGGGGTTTGTCAGGTGAAATTTGTGTGCAGTTCTGAGCCAAAAGGTATATCTGATGCTACACCAGCAGAGAAAAGGAACATTTTTCCTTCTGAAAATACAATTTCACCATTTAAGGAGAGAGAGGTAAATATTTGTGAAAGAACAACAACCGATGAGAAGATCATTTACAATTGGATAACTGTTGAAGAAGGAGGGGAAGAGTAAGTACATATTTAATCATATGAATTTGTTAATAACATTTAATAACATGTAGCTAGTTTACAAATTGATTTTTTTGTTGTTGCAGTGAAAAGGTTTTCCAAATGGTAGATACCACTCTCAAGAAAAAGGACTTGATTTCATTGGCTGTAAATGCTCTAGTAGACAGTCTGTGCATTGATGCATTTACAGTCATGTTAAATGAAAATGAAACATATAGGGGTCGTATGTCACCGTTGAGATTCTTTCTACCGTCATTGACTATGGTAAGACACAATTTTGCAACAATATTATGTTAATTTGTGCTCTAATTTATCAATTTCCATTTTTTGTGTTCGCAGACTTTTGCTTGTGATGACACATCATACAGCATGGAGGAGAAATCTAGCCTATTCACAGATACAATGCTAGAAACATTTAATGGTGTCAAGGGTTTTAAGAATAAAAACTACACAATTAAAAATGTTGATGTGGTAATTATCTTAAACTCAGCTTTTACTAGTGCATTAGTATGTTCATCACACTGCACGAGGTTTTTATTATTGGTGCATAAGTTAATATGTTAAAGTTCATGAGTGATTGTGTGATATTATGTTGGTCCATGAGACAGTGTTTTGTATGGTGGTGCATGAGACTTTTTATTATTGGTGCATGAGTTAGTAGGTCAATGTTCATGAGTGATTGTGTGATTGTATGTTGGTGCATGAGACAGTGTTTTGTATATTGGTGCATGAGGCAGTGCTCAAAAGTGCATGAACCAATGCTTGCAGGTGCATGAAATATTGTTTGTACAGTGCATGAACTATTCTTTCTGGGTGAATCAGTGAGTTAATTTGAAGGAATAGTTGTGAGTGCATGAGGGGGTGGATATATGTGCATGATAACTGCATTAATGTGCATGAGTAAGTCAATATTGATATTAGATAACTTACAATCTGTTTTTCTTTTACTTGTACAGTTCTTTTTCCCAGTTATTAGCCACGGGCATTACTATTTGATGGCAATAAATGTCAAGAACCCAAGTTTCCATATCATAGACAATTCATCAAGTGGGGATGATAACAAGTATGGAAAAGTACCATCTATTCTGGTGAGTAGACATTCAGTATAATGATTTTATAACAATTACAGCTTTTGATATACAGAAATGTTAATAGAATTTAACCGTTTTATTTGTGCAGAGACATTTGATGGTCAATTTCTTAATGAATAATGATATGGAAGCCAAAGCTAAAGCAATTGAAGACATTGTAAATGTCCCATGTGAAAGGCTGCAAATGAAATGGAGGGATGCTAAAAACAAAGTTGACTGTGGGGTCTTTCTACTAAGACATATGGAGACATATATGGGCAATGGACTCTCAAGCTGGAATCCTAAACTGAATATGGGAGACAAACGCCAGTTGGCAAAGCTTAGGATCAAGTATTGCTACGCCCTCCTAACCAGCGAGTTTAATGAAAGGAAGGCCAGAGTTGAAGAAATTATTCAAGAGAAGAAAGCTGGAAATGTAGCAGCTGTGCGTGGTCGTGGGCGTGCAAAAAAGAATGTTTGAATGTAATGTTGGCTAAACTAGTGAACAGTTTAGGTAATGGTTCTACGAATTTAGGTAATATAGCAGATGTTTTCAAGAAACAGTAGGTGTATTTGTAAGTATCAGGTAATCCATCGGACAGTAGGCATTTGAACAGTTTATGAATGTTTCTCATTGAAAGATCAATGCTCATTCAAGCGTTGCAACAAAGTGCATGAGTTAATATTTAAAAGTGCACGAGTTATTATCTCCGACAGTTCAAGAGTCATTGTTTGTTGGTGCACCAGTTGATATGTAAAAGTGCATGAGTCACTGCATTTTGGTGCATGAGTGAGTATACATAAGTGTTTCTTAATATTGACGACAATATCTGAATACCTAATTTACAGAAAAGAGAAATAAAAGTGCATGAGTCACTGTATTTTGGTGCATGAGTGAGTATACATAAGTGCATTTCTTAATATCTGAATACCTAATTAACAGAAAAGAGAAATAACAGTGCATGAGTAATTATGCATAAGTGCATTTCCTACTATCTGAATACATATAAAATTTGAAACACCTAATTAACATATTGAGCACAAGTCGTGATGTTGTGTCCCGACCTTTTACAAAGAGTACATAATCTTGTCTTCTTTTTGGAATTTTCGATTCCAACCTCTTGACCGCTTCTAATGCGCATTTTCCTGAACTTGTTCTTTGCCATTTCCGGAGGATGGACATTCACTTGATCCGGTAACGGGCCTACAAATTTCTCAAACTTATAGTTGCTAGCTGATGTTGAGGCAGAAGGATCAACTACTTGTGACGTTGTGAGTGCAACCTTTTGTTCCTTTAAAATAACTAAAAACTCTTTCAATTTGTCCATATCGTCACCAACAATGTCGACACAAGCGTACATTTATGTCATCACTTCAGCCAGCAGCCTCTTCTTTTCATCGATTTGAACACTCGCATCATACACTGCACCATCCACTTCAAAAATTGGTTGTAGAATCGCTTGCTTTGTCCAGCGAGTGTTGATGAGGGTAGAAGGTAAGACAGTTGCATGAGTATTCTTCAAAGCAAAGAAAATATATCGGTAGGGAAAGCCCATAGTGAGGAAATTATTGCAAGAACAGTGATACTCATTGCTTGCAACAACTTTCTGAACAGCATAGATTCTGCCAAATTCGTCTTCAACCCTAAAGTGATGGATATCGGCATCTTTTTTCAGTTCATCAAGGCTGCAATGATACGTTCCACTAACAAACGCCTCCTGGACATCATAAAATGCATTGATAGTGTAAATAGCTGCTAGGTTCTTTTCAAGCTGGTAGGGCGTCTTCATCCGTGGAGTGCAGGTAGCGGAATCCATATCACACTTTTTCTGATTATGCCGCTGCGATTCAATTGCACTACTATACTGCATCATGAACACCACTAGGCTTGATTGAGACCCTATGAAATTTCCAAAAAAACTGTTTTGACTCTCGGACCTTGATGTCGTCCTCAATAAGGACGACATTCTCACATCATGAAAAAATGCAGGGATCCAATAACGCCGTAGCTCAAACATTACTCCTAGCCACTCATGCCCTTGGAAACCAAATTATTCAAGAACCGAGAATCACTCATTTTCAAACTCAATTGGAGTGAGTTCGTCACTCTAAACAATCTTTTTGAACTTCTTTTGAAACGAATCAATGATAGAAGGATTTGTATTTGGGGGGAACTTAACCTTGTTAGCAACCTTCATCATTATATGCCACATGCACAAACGGTGGACAGAATGAGTAAACACTCGTTCAACAGCAGCCTTGACAGATGCAGCTTGATCAGTTATAATGACATGAGGTTCATGGCCCATTGCCTTCTTGAAATTCTCAAATAACCACACATAAGAGTCAATGTCTTCATGCAAAAGCAAAGCATCAGCAAATGTAATAGACCTCTTATGATTGTCCACTCCAGTAAATGGTATGAACACCATATTATATCTGCAATATGGGGTGCAAGAGTTTGAGCATGTTAGTGCATGAATGATTCAGTAAAGGTGCATGAGTCACCAGGTATAGGTGCATGAGTTGATGAGCATAGGTGCATGAGTTACCCATTATAAATGCATGAGCTGATGAGGATAGGTGCATGAGTTATTCATTGCAGGTGCATGAGTTACTCAGGACACATGGGGAAATCATTTGATCATACATAAATCAGATTACATAAGTAAAATGAATGAAAATAAAATTACATAATCAACTGGTATGTAGCATCAGCCGACACTACATCACCGAAATAAGAGAAACTCTTCCGATTGATAGGATCACACCAAAACAAACGGCATAGCTGGCCCTCCTTGTTTACATCATAATCAAAATAATATGCATTGCAGCATTCTTTCTTCTTCAAAAAGTCATTGATGACCATTTGAGCATCACTGCCTTCCATGTATGAGTTCAAACCCCTCATAAAGTTCTTGAAGTCAACAACAGTGGCGCCTACGTTAGAATATGAACCCACTAGATTCTTGTACACTTTGTAACTCTTAGTGATACCAATGTTGGATTTAATACAGTTCATCATAATTTCTTGATGAAATGGAGTCACTTGCCTGTTCCCTTTTGAGAAAACCATATGAGACAGCTCCAACATAGCATGTGTATGACCATACTCCAATTTTGTAACACGGTAACCATCATTACCTTCGTACTTGAGCCAACACTTAGCTTCACAGCCACATCTATTAGATATTCTCCTCCTTTTCACAACATCTCCATCTGTCGGGACAGCCTGGTTGAACTCGGAATATGGAGAGACAACTTTGTATCATTCTCTGTTACAACAAAGGTGCTTCCAAATAACAGTCGACGGTACATCCTTGTTTTTCTTGGTAGAACAAACACGAACAGTAAAACCACATGCCGTTGCATAAGCTTCGTAAAAGGCAATAGCGTCGTTAAGAGTCGGGAAAAGCTGCCCAAGATACGGCTTCAATGAATCATTGCACTCCGGAATAATATATTCAGCGGTAATGCTTGGGGAAACAGATATAACATTATGCTTCATTTTATGATCATCTCCTGACGAAAGAAAGAGTGGAATTAATAATAGAGTATGAGCTAATAAGTGCATGGCCTTATACATAAAGGTGCATGAAAGAGTGAATAAAGGTGCATGACTGATGGAAACAAAGTGCATGAGCTGCATAAACCAATGGAATAAGTGCATGAGCTTATAAGGGGGACTGCTGACTCAAAGAAAGTGTATGACCCAATGAATATAGGTGCATAAACAAATAAAGTAAGGTGCATGAGGTAGTTATTTCTATGCAATATTCACACAATCAACAAGGATAAAGGTGCATGCACCAAGCACATACCTAAAAATGCAATACACAGATCTTATTTGCAATACCTAAAATTCAAAACTGACAAATTCAACCAAGCACATACCTAAATCCCAATAAACAGAGAAATTATGCTGAAACACACATACATAAATGCCTAAATACCTAAAAAACAAATAAATCAACAATAAATTACAGATCTGTACCTGAATCAGTAGAAGGAGTAACCATGTCGACTAAGAACGACGAGACTAAAACGAAAACAGCAAGAAAAAGATAAGGCACACCGGCGGCAAGACGGAAACGATCGGGCGATGAAACGAGCGAACGGATTAGTTTTATCACGAAGAAGGATGCATTACCACAAAGAAGGATGGATTACAAGTAAAAACGAAACAGCAAGCAACCTGAAATCTGGTTTTTTGGAGCGAGCGAAGAGAAGGAATCTGGTTTTTTGGAGCGAGCGAAGAGAAGGAAGGCATGGAACAGTGAAAATTAGAAGGAAAAAGAAAAAATCACGAACGGCTGCGATTAGATTGTGATGGAAAAGAACGAACAGCTGAGAAGCATCCTCATTCCTATCCTAATACCCTATCCTCACGTGATCTTTTTTCCGAAAAATATACCTTAAATGATCCTCACTCAATAGTACACAATGTATAAAATAGAATGTAAATGTTAAAATTAAGCTCAATCGAATAAAACATCTCAAAATTACTATCTCTATTCTCTATCTATTCTATATCCAATAAGCGATTTTCAAATGCGATGGAATCGTTGAATTTTGTGAGATCGTACCGATATCTGCCAAACAATCTACGTGATATGCATGTGACCTCCCTCGTGGCTTGGATTTGCGTTGATACTATTTCGATTTGGAGCCATAAACACGTGTCCATTTGGTACGTTCCATGTATCTGACTTTCTTAACTAGACTAGTGCAATATCCGTATCTTGTACGGGTGAACTTAAATTTATAAAATTATGGATCCGGTTCTGGTGAGAACCAAATTCTAGGAGAGAACTGAGAACGTACGTATCAGCAGCGTTTTCTCCCTCGCGCGCGTGTCTGTTCCCAGTTAACACGGATGTTCACTGTTTTGTCCGTATATGTTCATCGTAGTATACAACGATGTTCACCACTTTAACTAAAAAATATTGAATTTTTTAGTGTTTTTATTCTTCTTCTTTTTCCTTTCTAAACTCTCAAATCTTTATAAAAATAATTATTTAATGTTCACTGCATGTTTATATGACGCAATATTAGTAATCTTTAATATAAAATCAAGTTTAAAGTAAGTAAAATGTACTTTTTTCTTGTATGTATTTTGTGATGCACATGTAGGCATAGTTGTTCACATGTTTGTGTAAAACAAATGATGGACATCAAAAAAATATTCACAACCCCTCAATGAGCACAAATGTTCGTTATTTTATTCGTAAATGTTCATCACAATATAGTGAGCATCTAGAATGAAAGTGGTGAAAAATTATGGACAAAGTGATGAACAAAAATTTGTTCACAACCCTTCAGTGAACATAGATGTTCACTGTTTTGCTCGTAGATGTTCATCACAGTATACTAGTATAAAACATCTGGATTAAAAGTGGTGAACATTTATGGATAAAGTGATGAATATCAAAAATATGTTCACAACGAGTGAAAGCGTTTTTCCAAAAAAAAATGCGCTTAATAAAAATTTGGGTAAAATTGGGGGAAAATACGGGTAAAATTCGACTGAAACAGTGAACATATTGTATGAAAGTGGTGAACATTTATGGAAAAAGTGATGAACATCGAAAATATGTGCACAACGAGTGAACAATATTTCCCCCCCAAAACGCGTATAATACGGAAAAATTTCGGTCAAAATTGAGGGGAAATACGGGTAAAATTCGGCTAGAATATTGAACATCTTGTATGAAAGTGATGAACATTTATGAGAACAGCGATGAACATCAAAAATATGTTCAAGGCGTTGTTCAATGACAGCGAATAAAAAAAGTGCCCAACAAAAAAATAAGCAAAATCACAAGTGTTCAAGGCTTGAAACATCAATGTTCATGGTACTGGATGCAAGTGTTCAAGGCGTTGAACATAATTGTTCAATGCCAGCGAACAAAAAAAGTACCCAGCAAAAAAAAAGCCAAAATCTGTATTATTCGCCAATAAAACGCGAATAATACGGCCGAAAAATTCGGCATGCCCGAATTATACGGCTTTTAATGAAAGTCTAATCTGGAGCGTTGATTCCACTCCGATCCGACGACCTCCTTTTATTCTCATTTCTCTCCTATTTTACTATTCTCATTTGATGCTTCTCCATAAAATTATTAATAATTATTCATAATTAAATTAAGTTATGTTATATTTAAATAGTTTTAATAAGAAAAAATCTTATTGATATCTATATAAATGGAAGATTGAAATAACATAAACTTATTATTTAAAAACAATATAATTAAACTTGTATAAATATTATATTTTATTCATATCTATACTCGTACAATTATCATTTTTATTTTTAATCATGTAAATATTTTCATACATGAGATATTTTTGCTGAAGTCATGTATGTATTTCACTACCATTTATCATTTATTTTTAATAAACTATATTACATTAACATAAAATATCCAACTTATGTCAATATTTTAATAACAAAAATTATAAGTCACAATATTATTTAAACATAAATATGTGTACTTATAACAAAATTCTAACTTTAAAAGTGATATGTAACAATGCTATATTAAAAATATATTATTTCGATATATATTATTCAAAAATATGAAAATATTAATCATATTAACTCAAAAATGAAAATAAGAAAAATATAAACAATTTAATGACTAATTATAATCATTAGTCTAAAAAACATCAAAAATTTTGAAGTAAAAAGGTTTGGGATAGTTAGAATATACCAAAGGTTATTCATGTTTGTTATGATAAGATTATTTAGATGTGTATTTATATTTAAAGGGAAAAAATTGAAAATGTTTGGGATAATTAAAATATACATTAATGCTAATAATTTTTATATCGATTTTCTAACCTATATCCTATTGGCACATGTTAAGAATTCTTGTTTTAAAAACTGTTCCCTAAAAAGTAATGCTTAAACTCTTTTACAAAATATTAAAATCCCGATATAATTATATCTAACAAAATCCTTCTAAAATTAAGGGCTTAACCTATGTCGTAGGCATAGGTTAGAAAAATTGTATTTGTAGAAATAAGATTAAATTGTCGTGTTCTTATAAATAAGATTTGCTAAAACAAATAGTGAGCCTATGATTTATGCTATATTAATAACAAATGAATATTAGATTAGTTGGAAATTGTTACATTTAACAATAAAAAACTTCACTAATACAGTAATACCGTACATTAAATTGATAAGTTTGGTTGGTTAAAATCAAATTTGATAGTTAGGTAAGTAAAACATAAATAATGTAATATATATATATATATATATATATTGATTTAAAATTCAGATGCTTGATTGGCGAACATCAAACTTTGTTAATATCCATAATTTAACACATGAGTAATGTGGGTCCAAAATCGTTTTGGTGATTCGAAAATAAATCGCTTTAATATAGATACTAGTGCAGTACCCGTACCTTGTACAGGTGAACTTAAATTTATAAAATTATCAATAATCATTTATAATTAAATTAAATTATGTTATATATAAGTGGTTTTAAGAAGAAGAAAATCTTATTGAAATTGTTTAAGAATCATATGAATGGAAGATTGAAATAACATAAAATTTTTATTTAAAAGCAATATGTTCAACATTTCATTGTTAATTATATAGCTTGTATAAATATATTATATTTTATTCATACATATTCTCGTCTAGTTATCCTTTTTATTTTTAATCATGTAATTATTTTCATAGACTGGATATTTTTGCTGAAGTCGTACGTATTCCACTACCATTTATCGTGTATTTTCAATAAAGTATATATATTAACATAAAATATTAAAATTATGTCAATATTTTAATTTATAACTCACAATATTAATTAAACATAAATATGTGTACTTATAACAAAATTATATATTTAAAAGTGATATGTTGAAATGTTATATAAAATTAACAATATATTATTCAAAAATATGAAAATATCAATCATATTAACTTAAAAATGAAAAAAATGAAAAATAAAAACAATTTAATGACTAATTGTAAATCATTAGTCTAAAAAACATCAAAAAAATTGAAATAATAAAGTTTAGGATAGTTAGAATATACCAAATGTTATCCTGTTTGTTATGATGAGTTTATTTAGATATGTATTTATATTTAGACAAAAAATGAAATAAGTTTTTAAATTGAAAATGTTTGGGTACTTAAAATATACATTAAACAATTAATGCTAATAAAATTTTATATCGATTTTCTAACTTATGCCCTAAGGGCACATGTTAAGAATTCTCGTTTTAGAAACTAATCCCTAAAAAAGAATGCTTAAATTCTTTTACAAAATATTAAAATCCCTGATAAAATTACACCTAACAAAATCCTTCTAAATTAGGTGCTTAACCTATTCCTTAGGCATATGTTAGAAGAACCGTTTTTGTATTTAACATGTTCTTAATTATTTTGTGGTGTAAAAATTGTCATTAGAGTAGTAACATAGCTAATACTATGATTTATATCGAAAAGAAGAGTGAACCTATGATAAGATTTGCCATGTTCTTATAAATAAGATTAAATTGTCATGTTCTTAGATTGAGATTTGCCAAAAAAAAAGTGAGATTATGATAAATCTTATTTTAATAACAGATCAATATTGAATTAAATGGAAACTGTTACATTTAACAATAAAAAAACCTCACCAATATTGTACATTAAATTGAGAAGTTTGATCGGTTAAAATCGAATTTGATAGTCTGATAAATAAAACATAAATAATGTAAGATATATTGATTTAAAATTCAGATGCTTGGTTAGTTAATATCAAACTTTATTTATATCTATAATTTGACACATGAATAATGTGGGTCCAAAATCGTTTTCGTGATTTAAAAATAAATCGCTTTAATATAGATATATATAGATTATTCAATATAATAATAAATTGAAAAATCAAATAATAACACCTCAATATTTTTTTCTAAAAACACTCCAGTGACTCTAAATGTGTGAGATAGATTAGGTTTCTTCTTTGTACCCAAATAAAAAGGTTTCATTAATCTCAATCCTTATTCTTCCCATTTAGCAGTATTGATTAATAAAAGTATAACTGCTAATAAGACATGACATTATGTCCATGTATTTGATTAAAAAAAAACATTTCCATGTAAATTTATATGTTTTTTTCTGACCGCCTAAATCAGTAGTAGCAGCAGCCTAATTGTTTGGACACCCAACATCGCCCACCACCATTATACTTGACCATATTGCCCTCCATTACCATTAAGACAAAAAAATTGCATATATGTACTCGCTAATAATCGTGTTTATTATTCAGAATTTAATATTTTTTGTATTAAGAAGAATGTCCGGTCCCACACAACAATGCCTTATCTATTAATTTAGGTATTGTTTTACCAAATTATAAAAAACTTTGGTAATTAATAATTATACATATTTATATATTTTTTTTACATTTTTTCATGCCATCTAAATTTAAAAAATATTTTTTTAATAAAAATTCATTATAATTATATCTTTTATTAAACTCTTTACCAAATAAATCCTTATTTATCGTCCCATAAATATATCAATGCTTCAATAATTTGGTGTGATAAGATACGATGGACGGACACGCAAAAGACTGAAAAGAGTGGAGGTTAGGATCGACCGGTGGCCGAAATATCACTTACTATTCCTTAATTTATATATTTTATTTACGAAAAAGAAAAATAATTCGTTTTGTTTGTTTTGTTTTTTTGCGCGAATAAGCATCTCTGTTGAAAAACGCCTCCACAGAGAATAGAAGTAGACAACACAACGCACTCACTGTGGGAGGTGGTGAGAGAGAACGAAATTTCGAGAGGGAGTTTTGGTGCGAACTGTCCGGTAATGGCGATTATCTTGCGGATCTCAAAACCCTAGATTCTCTCTCTATCCGTATTCATTGTTTCCTCTTCATTATTAGTTTTATTCAAGAACCGTTGAGCGAGAGATTTCGAGATCGACGAGAGCCTCGATTTTTCATTCCTTCCGATTCTCCACCTTCTTGGTCGCGTCTTTCAGCGATTTGGAGTTCGAGCTCTGGTTTTTGAAGTTTTCTTGCGCGCATTCTTTCTCCCCCGTTCTCTTTCATTAGCTTCCTATTTGGATTATCTTCGTCGCCTGGTTTTCAGCACAAAATTTGGCCGCGTCTTCAATTCGTTAGCAGAGGAGGATAGACAGAAGTTCTTCATCAGTTCCGGTGTGAATTTCTTGAAGGATTTTGAGTGATTTTAACATTCCTATTCTTGCCGTGGACATGGCAATAGATTAGCTTTTGCTGTCGAAGAATTTGATATAATCTTCCGAATGGAGGACCGCGGAGGATCATTTGTTGCTGTGCGAAGGATTTCTCAAGGACTGGAGCGTGGCAACACTTGTCATTCGAACTCAGGTATACTCCCTCTCTTATCGGTAACTTTACTGTTTTGACATTTTGATTATTCTGCTGAAGAAAAAGCTGTACCGTAGCTGGAGACTTATAGAAACTGCGGTGACTATGTTCAGAGAGTGTTTGGTTCTCACGTTACAATTTGAAAATTGTAAATTCCACTCGTCGAAAAATAATCTGGTGCCAGGCCATTAATTGAAACGGCGTATTTATTGCGATGGGACTCCGAATTTTATACGGTCAATGAATGTACAATCGTCAGGGTAATTTAATCATGCATTAGCTTTTCAAGCCATCAGTTGGGAATTCATGGAAGATATGGATGCATTCCATCCAGCCGTGTTTGCTATACATATTCATAGAAACGGTGATTATGATTTCACTTGAAGTGGAGTATCTTCGTTTTACGTTTTCTGTCAGTGACGATTTTAATGAATTATTGCCTATTTCACTTGAAATCTCAATTTGAGTTTTGATGCAAATCAATGCTTTGTGTGGTTCTGTTTTATTTGAAATGTTGCTCATTATACTCCAGTTCGGAAAAAAAGCAATATGTTTCTAGACATCACAGCTGGGTCGAGAAGGAGACAGGTTGATAAGATTTGGTTCAATTAACTCATTCTGATGGTTCATGGAGTTATTGCTTTTTGTACTTTGCTTAGGATATGGTTGGAAGTTTTGCTGATTGAATTGATGATTCATTTTCTGTAGGAGTTCTACTAGTAATTCTCTCTATTTAAAAAAATTGGAATTACATTGTGGCAATTCCCAAAGCTAATTAAACTTGTCATTATCATCATAGTTTGTCTTCTTTGTGCTATTTTTACAATGAAAAGACCAGCTGATGTTTATTTTTGCTGTAGCTGAGGTTGTTGCAGGATCAGCTGCATGGCTTGGCAGAGGCCTATCATGTGTATGCGCCCAGCGAAGAGAAAGTGATGCTCGTCCATCATTTGATTTGACAGCTGCACAGGTAACTTACTCCAGATTTCACTCCTACCTTTGATCGTATCAGTATATTTTCCTCCATAAATGTTGTGGCAACTTCTGTCTCATTTTTTGTGGGCGTCAGCTGAAAATGGTGCATGTGAATTATGAATTTATGACATAGAGATTATATGTGATGTCTTCACAAACCCACACTCATGAAACATGGTTGATACTATTGATAATCCAAATCTCATTGTGTCATAAACATTGGTCAAGATTGATACTGTTTTCTCATTCCAAATTTTATACTGTTTCCTTGTGTCTATGTATATGTTAACGCTTCCAGATGCATTCATATCTTTGCTTTTTCTGTTTGTTTTTACAGGAGGAGTGCTTGCTGAGAATTCAAGGACGTGTGGATGTTGTCTATGATTGTACAAACCCTGAACATGAGGTATCTTTAATATGAAGACCTCTATACATTTTGGAACAGAATATAAAGACGATTGTGTAGGAGAGTTGCTGGGTTCAATAATCTTTTGGAGATTTCTTCTTCTGACTAATATCTTGCTCCCACTGTATAGCAAACTTTGAGGGCATTGTGGAATGCTGCCTTTCCAGATCAAGAACTTCGTGATTTGATATCTGATCAGTGGAAGGAAATGGGATGGCAAGGGAAAGATCCCTCCACAGACTTCAGGTGTCTTCATACTTAATTAACTGCGACATTTCTTCTTCTTTTAACTTCTGTTTAGCTTTGCTTATTGTCTCTTTTATAATGTTTGCAGAGGTGGTGGATTTATATCATTGGAAAATCTTTTGTTCCTTGCTAGGAATTTCCCGGTTTGTACCAAGCTTTATCTTCTTTTCCTTTCCTCCCTTATCTCTGAAGGTGAAATACCTTGCAGTTGTCCTCTTGATATTATGTGAATAACTGAATATTACTAGTGCACTATATTTTAATTATGTTAAAAAATATTTTGCAGTATCATATTGATTGTAAACTGGATAAGTTATGCCTTATAAAGTTAGTGGCTTCAATCCTTCTGCTATCTGCATGCTATAAGCTAATAATGGAAGTATCAACTTTGTTATATACATCACATCGTGGATGCTCTAAAATTAGCATGAAGAGAATAATAGCTTGTATATATTCTTGCTATTCAATGTATTTGTGCTGTTTTCGTTATATATAATTACACTTCATTGTGTCTATACCATCTTCTGATTATGTTACTGAGTTGTGATTCAATCCTGTTCTTCATTCACCAACTTTCTGCCCTTGACAGCAGAATTCATGTAGCTTAAAATTGAGTCCATGTTCTTACTCTTTTCATTTTCTCCTTTTGACATTTTGTCATTTCTCTTTAACTTACTTGCAAGATACTTGTGCTTAGTATGTCATGTTGGGGCGAAATTCATGAATAATCTTGCAATATATTAAGTCAATTAATTCTTCAGCTTATAAACCCTAGTGTCTGAACTGAAATTGTTACAGAAAACATTTGAAGATCTTCTCCATAAGAGGGAAGGTGAAAGAGCACTTTGGGAATACCCATTCGCGGTGGCAGGTGTTAATATCACGTTTATGTTGATCCAAATGCTTGATCTCGAAGTTGGTAAGAAAAATCACTTCTTTTTGTTCATGTTTACTGCTTGATGGTTTGTGAATATGCCTGCACAAGTTTGCCACTTGATTGACAATTTGATATTATTATTTGGTTTTTTCTAGGGTTTGTTTGGTAAGTGTGTTTATAAATGGTTTTTTGTTTATAAAGAGTTTTTTTTGAAAAAGTGGGGTTAGAAGTTTAAATATTGGGTGTTATGGGGAAATGTGAAGGGAAAGAAAAAATTGGGTTTTGTTTATAAATGGTTTATAAACAACATAACAAACAGGCCCCTAGTGTGTGCCCATGGGCACACTCTAAGAACTCCATTTTTAGCAATAATATTTTTAGCCATTAGTTTAACTTTTTTTGTTAAGGGTTTACCCATTCTCTTTTAGGGAATATTTTGTTATTTTTTTTCCTATTTTAGCTTGTTAGCATGTGCCCATGGGCATACACTTGATATTTATTCAACCTCAATTCTATAGGATCCTGATTGATCACTGCTATTGATCCAATCCTGTTCTCAGTTGCAGTTAGGTGTTGTGTAACTACTGTAAGAGTATAAGATTATTCATTCTACCAAAAAAAAAAGAGTATAAGATCATTCAGAACCCTGGACTATATTTTCTAAATGCCTGATACTCAAATAACGTAAATTAAGTAAATTTTCTTCTTGCTGCTTGGGAAAGGCTGCAGATTTTCCATAACTAAGATCTCAAAACTAAACTTCAAATTTTCAGCTTTATCATGGTTCATAACTTCAATAATTTAGTTCAGTTTGCAGTTACCTGCTGGCATTGGGCTTTGATTTATTCTGAAACCCACATTGATGATTAATATATCTTCCTAACAGTATCTCAAATTTTCAGTGAAACCACGCACATTGGTAGGAGCTACTTTTCTGAAGTTTCTAGCCGGTAACCTTGCACCATTCATTTTATGTTATTTTAGTAATAGAAGTTTAAAGTTAACATTTATGTAATTGATTTTTACTTGGAACAGTTCTTTCTTCCTTGCAGAAAATGATTCAGCGTTTGATCTTCTTTATTCTATAGCTTTCAAACTTCTAGATCATCAATGGCTTGAGATGCATGCTTCATACATGGACTTCAACGTGAGTTCTTTTGACGAGAATGCTTCAATTTAAAACCTGTCTTAATCAAAACCTGTTATTGCTCTTTCCCTGTCATATATGAATTTTAAATCTCTGAATCAGCAAAATGGCCTACATGAACAGCATGGATTTGTCTCTTATGTTGAATTTTGTCAGATAAAAATTGCAGTACTGAGATATGTACATATGCCTTTTTCTTTATGCCCACTTATAATCTATAAAAAAATCCAGCTTCATTTGAATGAATCATTAGTGTTTCCACAAACATGGCTAATTGGAGTAAAACTAAACTGTGCTAGCATTTTGGCATATGCACTTGGATCATTTGGTTCCCTGTCTATAAGGATCGAAACGTGTTACTTGTGATCCCTGACATGGTCATCATTGTTTCTCTGGCAGGCGGTGATGAAATCGACACGGCGACAGCTTGAAAGAGAACTCCTGCTTGAAGACGTGACCCGACTTGAAGATATGCCATCCTACAAGCTTGTTACGCATTAGTTAAGCCATCAGAATACCGTCAAGGACGGACGTACAACAGAATGAATAGGTAGTAGGTGCAAGTTCCTTGCCATAAAATACAGTACGCGCTTCTCTAGTCTCTTAACTGTAATATCTGTGGACATTGCAAGTCCTGCTGGCCATGTTTGTTCCTATTTGATTAGATATGGCTCAGTTGGTTTTCTTGCAAGTTCTTTTTAAGGTCGGGATCTGCTTCTGTAGTCATGATGATGGCTTCTCTCGCTTAAGCATTTCACCTGTCCTTCAAGGGAACAGTACAGTCTAACCCATAACTAGCCACATCCTGCATAGCTTATGTATAGCAGTCAATAGCAAGTATTAACAATAACTAGCCACATCCTGCATAGCTAATTCTCTTGGAGTTTGAAGAGGGTGTTTGTGACAAAATTTACTGTCCAACAAGATAATAAGAAGTCATAATGAAATTCCTGCAAAGGATATATCCATATAAAGAATTACAACTTTTCAACTCTATCATTCATGTGAAACGTACTGAGGCTTTGACAACCGCAAGGCTGTTTATATGAAGCTTAGAAATCCAAACAAGACATACACAAAGACAGATATAAGCACCACACACCCACAACCACATAACAAACAAACTAAAACAAGACAATTTGCACGCCACTCAGAAAATGTTTGGACTGCCTACAATAAAAACCTCCTCTTACCCATATTCCAATGCATTCAAAATCAAGTCCTTTTGCGTGAGAGTGTTGTATCAAATGAAATTGCAAATTTGTTTGAATCATGGTAACCACACAGGACAAGAGTGTGTCAAGGAAAACACCCCCAAATAGTAAGGTTTAGCACAATGTTGCAGTTGCACTAGCTAGGACAATTATATAAGTTGTATTTTGAGTGCAAAGATTATCTTAGTGCTAATAACTTTTACGGAATTTTCGCATAGTACCCTCCAGATTATGCAATTTTCGTGAGATACCCAGAGGTTTCGATATTTTCGCGTGGTACCCCCGAATTTTTAAAAACTTTTGCCAAATATCCTTCCGTTACAAAAATCGTTTGAAACACGTTAAATCCCTTAAAAAAAACTTCTTCAAGCCTGGAGGCCCGATAACCTGGAAGGGAGAACCGAAAGGGAGAAGCCAGCAACTGGTTTTTCAATGGAGAAATTGCTGGAGCGGTGGCCGGCCGTCTGAGCGGAGGGGTGGACGACGACGAAGGCAACCACGGCGGAGTCAACCACGGCGAAGCCAACCCATTTCAACGCGAAATTTGTGGACGACGGAGATCAACACGGCGGTGGACGACGGTGGACGAAGAGCACTTCAGGTAAGTTCTCTTTCAATCCCTATTGCTAATTTTGAGGTTTAAGGTTGGTCGGATTGGAACTAGGAGATGATATTAGATTTAGGGTTTCTCTGAAATTTGGGGAAAAGTTCAAATGATAAGATACATTTAAATTGATTTTGGAGAGATGATACCTATCTATGATTTCATAATTGGATCTGACTGTGTAGATATGCTTGGTTTGAAATATAAAGTAATTGGTGTCTAATCGGGCAAGCTACATATGTCTTCAGTAAGCTATTGCTCCCTTCAAACTAGTAGGTTGGAGTAGTTATGAAATTGGGCTTTTGTTGCAGTATACCAACATCATTTCTCTCGTTTCTCTGTTGCATTATAATAGCACTCGAAATCAAGACTTTTAACACATATCTGAATCATCAACTCTTAACATGCCAACATAAACTCACTATCAGACTATTAAATTGCAAACTCAACCAAATAATCTATCATGACTATATGCATTTTTACTAGATGAAGTCTACTCTAAAATTGCAAAAATTTAGCACCTATAATAGATACGGTTAATTATGTATATATTCTTGCTAATGTCTTGCTTGCGTAAAAGATTCATTCCATTTGTTGGCTAGTTGGGTGACAACACTAATTCTTGCATATGAGGATTCCCATAATTTCAATTTGCTTGTTTGGTTATGAAAGTTGAGTTTGATTTCATGCTAAAATGTTTTCACCCGGGGAAACAAAATCTCTGGCCAATGGCCTGTCAAATGAGTTGTAACCAAGATGATCATCTTATGAACCTGTGATAAACAGAAACCTTATAAAAGTTAATGGCCAAACCAAGATGATCATCTTATGAACCTACAATAAACAGAAACTTTTCTGCAACTAATGGCCAATATGAATTCTCCCAAGGCATTCACAGAAATAAAAAGTTGGATTTTTCTGTGATTATTGTATGCTTTGCACACTGCAACATTGGCAATCGGCATTGAATAACACGTTTTGCTATATGCAAACTGTTCTGAGTGCTCATATGTTTAATGTTTTGCTTGTGTTCATCAGCAACTCATATGTTTAAAGTTGGATTTAATGTTTTGCTTGTGCCTGTTCAGCCCTGCGAAAGCAGTACTGAGAAATCCTGAGAACTGCTGATCCAATTTACTGCTCAGGAGGAACCCAAAGCAGCCAAGCTGTGAGATTTGTTTTGCTTGAAGTCTCTGAAGAAGTGCTAGCTGAACGAGTGAAAAGGCAAACGAAAGAGGAGTCACACTTCATGCCCGCCACACTTTTGAAGTCACAGCTGGAAATACTCGAGCTCGATGACTCTGAAGGCGTGGTTCGTATTGATGGAACCCAAAGTGGTTCAAGCATAGTTAGGGCCATACATGACCAGATTTCTTGATAGAACTCCTCTTGAGTGACAATTTGGATCATATATATGCTATTTTCACTACTATGCTGTTGTAGATGGTTTTTCATGTATTAACATTTAAGCCTATTAGCTCAATGGTATAGCAATGTGCTTTAAGTACGTGGATGTGGGTTCGAGTCCCACATAGGCTAATTTATATCTCAATAATATTATGATCCTAGTTGTATCACATTCTTTACTATTTGATCTCTTTCATTACCAGTTGAAGAACCTTGACAATTCAAGCATACTTCTATCAAACAAATCATTACATTAGCCTATGCGGGAGTCGAACCCACATCTTGTGCATAAGCACATGCTCTACCATTTGAGCTAATAGGCTTCCAAATTACTAAATTTGTCTCAATGATGATCATTCAAAAAAAGATAAGCTATATACTAATATGAACCAATAAATATGTGTTGCAAGCTTGTACCTGAGACTGATAATTACAATAAGAGTTCATATCATTTCAGGAAACTTATGTGCAGTTGTATAGTGTAAGCATACAGTAAGTAGAAAAAAATCCATGGATTTAGTTAACTAGAAAAATGGATAAAAGATACTTCTTATAAACCAAGATCATAAATAATACCCGCATCATCAGACCACCGCCTTCAACCTTGGCCTGACCTTTTTGAAATAAGCTTACCTGGATAATCAAGAATAGAAAGCAGGGTTACCCAACAAGGTTTTTAGCTATGTGACATCCATTTCCAGCACTTCAACCTCAAATTTTAACTACAGCTAATAACTTCTCATTGTCATATCAGATCACTAATCAAGAGTATCCTCTCATATCTGTTTAGAAACTCTCAACTACTTCAACCTCAGAAATTAATAATCAATAGGTTACCCTTTACCAAATTACCCACACCAAATACTCTAGAGAAATAGAAGTTACTAGTCATGTAGAATATCAAATTTAGAACAAAGTAGCTAATTTGAGTGTTGAGTAGCTAAACTAGAAAGCCAAAAGTGAAACAACCTAAATCAAGTTCATACCTTTGTATCCTAGAGTTCACCTACCAAAATCAGTAACAAAACAACCTAAATCAAGTCCATTCATCCCCAAATTTCAATTAAAACCCTAAATTCAATAGAGTCCACAAATATGTAAATCAAGCACCTGCCTGAATGGAGCAGCCCCCACCGTCGGCCACCACAGCCTCGTTGTCGCCCCAAGCATCGTCCACCAGCAACAACAACATCGCCTCGTCGCCATTTGGTTTCTCCTTCGTCAAGCGGAGTTCGCTTCCAGCACCCAGCCCTCCCCGCCCAGCCTCCGTCATCGTCTGGTCGCTTTGTCAACCTCCGTCCGGCGTCGGCCACCAGTTGCTGGCTTCTCCCTCTCGGTTCTCCCTTCCAGGTTATCGGGCCTCCAGGCTTGAAGAAGTTTTTTTTTATTTTTTAAGGGATTTAACGTGTTTCAAACGATTTTTGTAACGGAAGGGTATTTGGCAAATTTTTTAAAAAACTCGGGGGTACCACGCGAAAATATCGAAACCTCTGGATATCTCGCGAAAATTGCATAATCTGAAGGGTACCATGCGAAAATTCCGTAACTTTTATAACACATCACACATGCAAAATACCTCCATATATAGCTCAGTAGTCAGTATTACCAAACTCCATGATGCAATTGAAGCTTAGCTTTATGACCCATATTTTTTTTGGAATAAGGTGAATTGCATTCCAAAAAGCTAAAGGCATCTACCATTTACAAGAGTACTGCTCCGCCAAAGTGGCTAGAAGTGAAGTTAGATTTATGACCCATATTTCTAACCATTATTTTTTTTAATCTTTATTCAAAAATGTGTTATTCATTGCATTAATAATTTGATATGCCAACATGATTAATGGCGCTACTATATGAGGCTGGTTCCAGCCTAACATGGCTGACAAACTTTTATTGGACTCGACTTGATTTTGGCCCATGTTTTAGCGTAGGGAGAAAATTAATGGGGGCCCGGGTGAACAGCATCTGTCTGGTGCCACTAACTCGAACATGTATAGTTGCACTTACAAGAAACTCTTAACATATATATCATGATTACAGATTTGAAATAATTTTTTTACATTTTTGTCATTTTTTCCCTAAGACTAAGACTGATGCGAAAGGTTATAATTGTTACATGGAATTCAGGAAATTTGCATCAACTTGTGCTCCTGCCTTTTCCAAAATAATGAAACCCACTTATTGCACTTTTGAATCTTGTACAATGTAATCATGAGCATGTCGGACACCTAGCTATACGTAATTCAAAGTATAATTTCGTAGTATTTAATTAGCCCTAAAACATAATCGAAACCCCTCAATACATATTTCACCCTCCCATAATATTAACATTAATTACCATATACTACTGTAGCATTTATGGTAGGATAATGTTTTGCTGTGAAAGGTCTAATAGGATATTGCACAGGCATACATATATGCATTGTTTTTTTTACTCGATCAATTTAGCAAATATTACCCCAGCGTAAACAAGAAATATATATATGCATTGCTTTTTTTACTTGAATTGTGTTATCATTTTTGTTTGGTAAAAGAAGAGGCGGCATTCTCACATGTTTTATTGATAGAAAAAAAAAGCTAATTAATCATACGGGGTATAGCCACATTCTTCTAATAGAAAATAAAATATACTATTAATCGGTTCATTCAAAACATGAAAGCCAATAGAAAAATAAAAAAACAATAGAGGCTAGATGATCAACAACACGATTAATCTCGCGGTAAATAATGGGATTAGATATTGCACATTAATAAATAACGGGATCTCTCCTCCAGGACATTTACCGCATTCTAAAACTCAAGCTTGAATTATATTTAGTCATCATGCTAATTTGTTTCTATTTGATACTGTTCTATTACCTAAACTCTAAAGTATGTTTTCTCTTATATAATTGTATTGTATTCATTGTTTGTTCAGCTTAATTGTCTTCATGGAGTGTACGTAATATACATATATATATATATATATATATATATATATATATATATATATATATATATATATATATATATATATATATATATATATACACTATCGGCATCTCGGAAGGAGACAAATGGGACTGGAATTCGTGGGTGGAGGAGGTTACTCGTCTTCATAATTTGGATAATTCGTCCATCTGAATCAATTCATCGATAAGGATATATGTTGCTATATATTGTGGAGGGTGTTGCAAGGCTGCTTTCACACTGCACTTTTGATCACATTATTACCCATATAATATATATGAACTTCAAGAGTTGATTTGTGTAAGGCAGAAACGTAACATTTGTTGTATATATGAAGCAACATGCTTCTCCACATTACAATTGTTACCAAAACTATATATACATGCAACTGATCGATCATGCAAGTACAATTAATCTTTGAATATACATATATATGCTGCTCTAAATGGCTGAAGATATATATTGAACCTAGCTTGATGGGGGTTTTCCCTCAATTTGATATTCTTTTGTTTCTTTTTCTTTTTTAAGAAAACAATTGATTTTGAGCCCCTCACTAAAATATATGAAAAATGGAATTGATGGATGGTGTAATTTTGGTAAAATTTGTTGGTTTTGACAGAGTTGGAGGGCCTACTACTTATTTGCATCTTGACTAGATCTCCTCTTTCTTGTTCTCCTTCTGAAAAATTACTTGTCGGTCACTTACCAGGAGTACACCAGTAGCCACTACCACTACCAACATCAAGAAACTGAGTTATATAATACTTGGTCTGAAATCTGTAAGTTGGACACCCTAAATATAAGTATTAGTACATGTGGGCTAGCTAATTAAGCTGTAATATGTACTCCCTCCCTGCATTTTTATTTATCTTTCTAGCCCTTAATTTTGTTAAACATCATTTGTCATTTTACCTATTTTAACCAAATTTACCATTATAAGTTGCACTTTTTAGTCCCCTTGCTCTAATTTTCTACGTACTTTTTTTAGAAGTCTCGTTCAGTTATTGATGTTAATTATAAACAATTAAATAACAATATTTTGGACAATTTACCCCCTTAAAATAAGTGAAAAATCCTATAAAGACAATTTATTAGTATATGCTATACAATGTAAATTATATGAAAGGGTTTGTTTGGTGTGGCTATTTATAAAGTTTTTTTTAGGAATAAATATGTTTTTTTATAAAAAAAATATTTAAGTGAAAATGTATTTATTAATAGAGAAGTATCTATATTATTATTATGAAAAGATTTTTTTAGAAATATTTTTCTTAAAAGATACCTTTATTAATAAAAATGTCTTTATAAATATGTTTTTTCACCAAACAAACCCTAAGCTAGCTATTGGAGTTTTATATCCTCCAAAATTAGGGGTGGTCCATTTCATACAGGTGTGTTTTTTAATAGAACGTACAAAGTCACAAGTTTTGAATTGAAGGTATCTTATTATTCACTGTACACAATTTAACTAGATTTGAAATCTCTGATGATTATTCTTAATCAACCGTGAAATTGGCGGCCCACTCCTGTGGGAGGCTAATCACGCGCAGAAGACAAAGGGATATAGATGATCGAGTAATGGCGTATTCGTATAGCCAAATTAATTAAAATACATGCACATTCCACTGATCGAGCTACCTAGGGTTTACTTGTTGACCCCCATATATATATATATATATATATATATATATATATATATATAAACACTTTTAACATGATAGTATGAAACAAAAGCTAGCTATAGCTCTAATCGATCTTACCACAATTATATATTCTTCTCCTTCCATCTTCTTTTTATTTCCCTTCTCAAATTTCACAAACCCTAATTATATAAATACATTAATTCCTGCTGGGTTATTCATTTTTCATCCCCACAAACACATGATGATTTGATCACATCATCTGGCTACCATTATTTGACCGATCGATCGAAGATGCATAGATCAGATAGAAGAGAGGGTCGTTTTGATGAAGTCCCGCCTTTCTCATCACTAAACCCACCCCCGCCAATTACCATCCAAGAACTAGGGTTTCCCCACTTTGAAATTGATCATCATCAACAAAACCAGCAGCTTATGATTCTCAACTTCTTGAGTTCTTCTACTTCTAATTCCTATCACAGCCCTGCTCCGCCGCCTCCCTCTAGTGGCGCTGGTGCCAACGCTGCCGGAGTTCGTACTACTACAGATCCCAACAACCACCGGGTAAATTATTTTTTTATTTCACTTAATCTGTTCATCGATCAATTCCATAATTAGTAGTAATAATTAATATAAGTACATGGAAGGCAGATAATTCATTCTCAGGGGGAGACGACGGGGAATCCTAAGGTTGATAACAATGGGGATGAAGCAATCGATGCAGTTGGAGATGGTGAAACTACTAATTCATGGTAACTAATTCGACCCCTTGAATTAACTAACTTACTACGTACATATACTCCATATCTATATATATGATTCCATCTAGCTAGCCAGTTCACTTGATATATATATTGAGTATAATTAATCATATGGACATAATTAGTATGATCGATCATAATATAGCTAGGATTCCATGTGGCTAGCTAGCTAGCTAACGTAGTATGCAGCATATATATATGTTTAATGAATGAATTTATATACGTGGCAGGTGGAGAGGAAGCTCGTCGTCGTTGGAGAAGAACAAGATGAAGGTTCGGAGAAAGCTAAGGGAACCCAGATTCTGTTTCCAAACAAGAAGCGAAATCGACTTGCTTGATGATGGTTATAAGTGGAGGAAATACGGCCAAAAAGTCGTCAAGAACAGCCTTCATCCCAGGTACCTACATTTACACCTACGCTACGCCCTCTCAATTAATACGTACGTACTCAAAATTATTATATATACTATACTTTTGAGATACATACAAAATCGATCTTCTAGATATTAATTCCGGCCAGTATATATATAGTACGTAGTTGTAAATGATTTTATAACTATAAGGTTTAACATGTTTAGGTACCTAGTCAATTATGAATAGACATATATAATTGTTTAGTTAAGTTCCCAGTACATTGCTTAAAATGAACACATATACATTGAAAAATCTAATAAATCAAAATCATTATATAAGACTATAAATTACTCCATTTATTATCAATTGATTTTGGATTAGAACTTCATGAGCTTATATGATGAACTTGTGTACGGACGGACACGTCCCTCCCGATTAAGCCCAAAGACTTTATCAAGATGTGTAATTAGTCAAATTGAAGTTGATGACAAATTAAACATTATAGTTTCGTGCAAGGGAGATGAGCTGCTGACCAGCTAGCATATATAAATAGTACTATCAAACATCACTATAGTCTACAGACACGTGATTTTGTATATATGTACCTTATATATATAATTAAGAAATTAGTGGAACAGATAAATAGTACTAGCTGGAGGCTACAGATTCAATTTATTCAATAGCTATAAGCTACAACATATATATTAATTTTACATCTCAACAAATATATATGTACGTAATTAAACATATATACACGCGGGTCCTTTTAAAAAAAAAAAGTGAGCATCATTCTTAGATTAATTCTGATCGGCATTACAATGTAACAAGATACTTAATTGTAATTAAAATAGTAAACAAACCTTAAATTGATATATGGTACGTGTTGTTTTATGGGTGCAGAAGTTATTACAGGTGCACACACAACAACTGCAGAGTAAAGAAGAGGGTGGAGAGGTTATCGGAGGATCGGCGAATGGTGATAACGACGTACGAAGGAAGACACAACCATTCCCCTTGTGACGATTCCAATTCTTCTGACCCTGAATGCTTCTCTTCCTTCTAGCTATCTATATATATATATACCTACTCGATCCTATCCTCAATTCCTCATACATATTTATCTCATTTTTGTGTTTACCTAGCTACTTGCATCGTGTTATATCTATATATGTTTCAAGACATTTGATCGATTAGCTCCACAACCTACATAAGGTGCATATGTTGGAAAGTGGGCTTATGGATACCAGCTTACCTACATTTATATTAATTACACTTTTTGGTTTTGAGCTTGGCTCGTCCGGTTGGATCAATCTGTGTTGATCGCTCTACCTTCAAACCGGATTCTTCGATTGGGCGATGCAATGAGCCATTGCAGGAAACAAATTTTGCATAAATGGGTTGGGTGAAACCATTTTATCACCCGACTCATAAAGTTAAATCATCCATCCGACCCAACCGTCATCCGTGAAACTTTTCACTCGCATCCGTTCATCTATCATTCACGGATGATTCGGGTGGGTCGTGTTGAATTCCGTTTCAACCGTTCGTGAAGACGTCGAGGGTCAACACACCCTCGACCCGGATTTGTTGAGGATTTGTTTGTTTTGGGGACGTCCTCAGCAACTTCCTAATCTCTGGCTTCGCGTAGGAGGGGGTCTCGGGCTCCATGCTTCGGTTCTGATGTTGATATTATTCCTTCACACTTCTCCAGATTGTATAGGGTTGTTCTCGAGCTCCGACAGCTTTCTCATACGCGAGATCCACCTGAAAACACCCCAGAGATGGCTTCCCCGGGGGCGGGCTCTCCGACGCTCAAGTCAGTTTTCTATACGAAGGGCATGTATAGGTATATATAGAGAGAGAAATTAAGGTTGAGAGGTTTACTAACCCGTCGAATTACCTTGACCGAGTATACTCACCCTTTATTTCATTAGTCGGACATCAGGCTTGTTAGTGGCAATTATTCTACCAAAGGCATATCACTGAGCTAGCATATACTTGCTATCACTCGAACCAGACATCAAGCACGTATAAATGATCTCAAAAGCTACATAATCGCCTCATATATCAAGCAAAGTGTTAAAATCACTAGCTCCCCATGACCTGCCCAAGTGCAATTATAATCCGATGCATAACCCATCAAGGTGTGTCCGAGATAGCCCCACGATGCCAAGTTTTACCGATATGGTCTAGGCCTAAACTTAGGTCTATTAGTTATCAAGAGCTATTCTGTTTTAGCATGCTTATTGCATTTTACCAAGCCTCTTCGTCTATGGCTAATTAATTATAGCTTAGTACTGGCTTATGACCACTGCGTTCTCCAGATTCTAGTTCCTTCAACCACATAATTCTATAGTCTTGCTAATTAACTACTTAATCTTACAAGTATAAGCGTTGCCAGAAACATGCTTAATGGCTAATAGTCAAATTGCAAGTTGCATGAGAAATGATGGGGCTGTGTATGAAATTGAGAAGGAAAGAGACGTACCAGAAGCGATGTCACCGAAGGCACGGGAGTTGGAAATGGAGATCGGGCTTTTACCGTGAGAGTGAGATCCTCCCCTGCGGGGATCGGAGCTTTATCGACATCGTCGCCCATTCAAGCTCAGGCCGGAGCCTCTCAGCGAATCGTCGAGGCTGGAGAGGGAGGCGGCGATAGGGCCGGAGACGATGACAGATTAGACCAGAGAGGTGAGGGCTAAGCAAGAGAAGGGCGAGATCCGGGATAAGTTCCGACGACGATGCTCACCATTACCACCGGAGGATGCGAGGTGCCTGCGGCTCTCGCCGGAATCTCACTCTCGTTACCGAAATTCAGAGAGCTTCATCCCTCCCCTTCCAAATTGCGGCCCCGTTCCCTGGAGTCTCTCCATCTCTTCTTACTGAAGCTTTTTCCCCCTGTGTTTCGACCACCGAGCCCCCTTTCTTACTCACTTTCCTCTTTCACCCTAGAACAAGGTTTTGGGCCTCTTCTTTTCTATGGGCCTTGAGCCCAATCAAATCTAGCACCCACAGGTCGGGTCATCCGCCTAACATTTTTATTAATATTTTATAAATTTTTAAATGTAATAAAGTACATGATTAAGTGCAAAAAATAAATACTTTTATCCAATATATGAAAGTAGTTATTATATATGTTAATATAAAATATTTTTAAAATATTCAATTTTGTAACATAAAGAAATAAAATTAAAGCCATATATTTTAATAAAATAAAATTAGAATTAAAATTGCCAACGGGTGAACGGATGAATGAGTGAAGTACGGGTGATGAATCAGGTGATATGGGTGAGATCATTTACATTACACATCATCCATTTCACCCGATTCACCAACCATCCGTCATCCGAAATGATTATTCATATATTCAAGTCGAATTTTCTGAATGATTCATTTAATTACCCACGGTAATTTCCAGCACTAGCCGGCTGGGATTTAATTATTACGGTAATCCACACACATTTAAAATTTAAAAAGAAAAGATTCATAGCTTTGCAACTCACACGGTGTTAAAATGAATCGACAATAATGCACTCCTCTCCCTTATCCAACAAAGAATCCAAAGCAGATATATACACATTTGAGTATGTCGTGTTTGAAGGAATTATGTTATTTAATTAAATGTGTAATTATTAATTATAAAGTGAAATTATTTATAGAGATATTTAATTCGGTAATTTTAGATAGTCATAATGCTTTGCTAAAAGTCAACTATGATTTATAGACTATATGTTATAAAGTATGTCATAAAGTCTATTGTTATTATTACCGAGTTCTACGAGGTCACAGCCTTAGAGTTTGGACTTGATCAGTTTATTGGGAGACATATTATATAAAGTATATGATATAAAGTTATATATGATATAACTTGGGAGATAAGGCTAGTTAATAATAAAGAGTTATTATTAATAATAAAAGATATATTTATTTAGGAAATAAGATATTTACACATGACATTATAAAAGGAGAGCTTTCTAAGAGAAAGCCCTAACCTCCTTCGACTGCAAGGCTGCCGCCCCTCCTACTGCTTCTCTCCCTCGTTTGCCTTCGTTCCTAGCTCGCTTTAGCAACCGAGTCCTAGGTGATCCAGATCGAAGCTAGGGTGGACCAAATAAAGGAGTCACACGTGAGACTCTATTCTCTCTATTCCAGCAGATTGAAACACGCATCAAATAAGTATTTAATTCTTCCTATATAAGATCTATTTGATTTATATATGAAATCCTTGGTTAGATGTTAGGAAAACATTTTTTGAAATTTCACTTTACGCATCTAAAATCCCTATAGTGTTGCCCTCATATGTAACAATAACACATAATTATTTCAGTCATAAATTGATCATGAAAAAAAGTGTCTTGTAATTACCAAAAAAAATGTCTTGTAGAAACTACTCCGCACGCAAGTCTTATATAACTACAACTATGAAACTATAGGCATAGCCATTACAACTTCTGTAAAATCTTGTCTTTTACATTAAAGTAAGAGTTCAATCACAAGTGGTAATTGCAGACTTTTCACCAAAAATCCGAAAGCACCACATATATATGTAGGTATATAGAGAATTCCAAAAACACCTTTCTTATACTTAAATATATATACTTTTTATTTAAAAGAAGCTAGTGCTAATGAAGCATATATCGTATAAGCAAAATTAAGTTGAAGACTGATCAAACACAATCTAGTGCTAATTTCTCATCAGCATCGTGATGGCTACCCTCTTCACAGCCATCAGTACCAATCCTACAATAGAATCCCCCAAACTCCCTTTCCGGCGTAACCAAAACGGCATGAAGCAGTATAACCGGTATACACGAAACGACAACAACAGCAAGATGGATCCCCGCGCGCGTGAGTATCATCTCCACAGCCGTAACAATCCCCACCAGCGCCGCCACCAGCCTCTTGTCGATCAGCCTGTGGAGGATGACGGAGTCGGGCATCGCCCTCAGCAGCAGCGCGTACAGGAGCGTGAAGTTCCCCGTCACCATCAGCAGCAGCAGCGAGACCTTGCGCCTCGGTATGAGAGCGATTGCGAGCACGCCCCACATGAAGAGCGCGTAGAGGAGCTTGAAGCGACCGAGGTTCCTCACCATCCTGGCGGCCGCCGCTTCCGGGGTCGGCGGTATGCTGAAGGGCCACGTCAGGGTCACGCTCATGGCGAGCGTTGGTGCCCCACGCGCTGCTGACTTGCCGTTGTCGTCTGCTGGTTGAGATGATAAGGGTAAAGGCTGTAATTTGTGGGATGAGGACGGTCTTTGTGTTGTTGAGATGGTTGCCATTTTGGTCTTGGATCGATGTGGGAACGGATTATGCATCTGCGTTCGTTTCTTCTTAATATAATGTATCTTGGGGAAATTTCTCATCTATGACTTGGTCAATTCAACTATATAGTACGTATGCAGAAATTAATAGCTACGGAGAGTGATAGGGAGTATGCAGGGGAAACTTCTCATGTATGACTTGATCAATTCAAGTATTAATTGGTAGATGGAATTAAATTGGATTATATATTTGGTCAAGTTTTTACTCCTAGATAACATCACTAAAATCTTGACTTATGAGCATCATTATATATATATCCCTAATTTGCGCGCGCACACAAACAATAATAATTCGGAAATTTCGCCCGATACCCTCAAGGTATTGCGTAATTCGCGAAATACCCAAAGGTGTACTCATTTTCGCATGGTATCCCTGAACTATGGTCAAAATTTTGCCAAATACCCTTTTGTTCACTAACCGTTAGCAAAACGTTAAATGAATTAAAAAAAATAAAAAAATAAAAATTAAACATAGAGAACGAAATTTCCTTCCTTCTCCTCGAGCTGTGGCTGATACTTTTGAACACAACCCTTCCTTCTCGAACCCCGGTGGTGGTCGGTTGTCGCCCCTCAGAGAACGCAACCCTTCCTTCTCCTCGAGCGGTGGCTGGTGGCTGGGCTGTCTTGGCGGTGGTCGGTTGTCTCGGTGGGTGGGGCATTCGACCGAGCGCAAACAACGCCATTGGAGAGGAGCTCGAACCCCGGCCGGTGAAGCTAGGGCATTCGAGCGGCCGGTGAAGCTCAACCTTGGTGTCGCGTTGGCTGGGCATTCGAGCGCGCGGTGGCTGGCCTGCGTATTCGAGTGCGTATTATCCCACTCAACAACAACTCAAGAACGACGGAGGCAACACCGGCACTGGCGGTTGTGGACGACAAGTCAGACAACGGAGGCAACACCGGCAGGTTCATGTAAGATCCTATGACGGGGATGAATTTAGGTTTCAAGTATGAAATTGGGGATAAAATTAGGGTTTAAGTTTGAAATTAAATTGAAATTAGGGATAAAATTAGGGTTTAAGTTGAATTGAAATTGCACTCGAAATCAAGACTTTTAAGTTTTAACACATCTGAATCATCACCTTCGTTGCCCTTTCGTTGCCGGACTTGTCGCCGCCGTCTTCCACAATCGTCGGCGTCGCCTCCGTCGTTCCTGAGCTGTTGTTGCTTAGCACAGTACGCAGGCCACCCACCGTTCGCGCTCGAATGGGCAGCCACCGCCAAGACGACCTAGCCACCACGAATGGCTACTGAGGGAGGAGGCTCGAATGGCTGCTGAGGGAGAAGGGAGGTTAAGCTCCTCTCAAATGGTTGCGCTCGAATGCCCAGCCACGCGACGGCCCAGCCACCGCTCGAAGGTTCCGAGCCTCCTCTCCAATGGCTTCTCTGAGGGAGATTAGAATTTCAAAGATGTCGGGGTAGAGGGGTAAGTCAGAGGGTTTAATTTTGTTTTTATTTTTTTAATTCATTTAACGTTTTGCTAACGGTTAGTGAACAAAATGGTATTTGGCAAAATTTTGACCATAGTTCAGGGGTACCACGCGAAAATGAGTAAACCTCTGGGTATTTCGCGAATTATGCAAAATCTCGAGGGTACAAGCCAAAATTTCCGATAATAATTAAACTCTATATTAAAAAAAAAGGTGAACTCTTTGACTTCTAGAAACTAATTACTCCCCTTAATTTTTTTTTAACATGATGAACATGTACGACCAGCGACTTATTGCGACCTGCCCAGAATACCCATACATACTAAGACCTTGTTCACACAGCGAAGAAAGGCCGAGTGGAAGAGGGCAGTCAGCTGGCTGCTTCTTGGCCACGCCCCCTGCTTATAGATACGAGAGACTTGATCTCTATTTGAGAATAGTAAATTGCATACCATTAGCCGATATATGTATAGGAACATGAGTACATGATATTGAATGTAATCCAGGTCAAAGCGCAAAGCTGGCTTGAGTCGCAAGAACTTTTGCTAAAATAATGAAGGAAGCAGCACCCTATTGAAAAGGTTTATGTTAGAATGTGAACTTGCAGGAACTCCGGTTCCCTTGAAAGTTCTCGCCTTCAGTTTTCCTAGTTTTGACGATGACAATGGTTCTCCCCTCCCCCTTGCCTCTGACGACTGTTCTGGTTGCCTCCTTGCCGCCGGAGAAACCCCCCGATGATCCTCCACTCACTTATGCCGAATGTGTTGCTGGAGGGAGGAAACAATACCATGTTCCTCTCGCTAAACATGAGTTATGGAAGGCCAAAAAGATCAAGATTTCATATCCTGATGGTGAGGATGCTAGAGCCCATATGACCATTACTGATGATGTGATGCCTCACTCTATGTTGCTTGGAGTAACTCTATGGCAATAAAAGTGCTTGGGAGCCATGTCTCGCATGCTATTATGGATCGACGTGTTCGCCAAATGTGGAATCTAAAGGGCAAGATGACACTCATGGACATTCCTAACGGATACTTCGTTGCTCGTTTTGAACTCGAGTCAGATTTCCTGTATGTGCTTACAGAGGAGCCTTGGATGATTTTTGGACACTACATAGGTGTTAGACAATGGGACCCTTTGTTCAAACCAGAGTCTGATGTTCTTCGCACCATCTATGCTTGGGTTCGTCTTACGAGGTTGTCTATGATTCTTTACGAGGAGCATGTTCTTTTTGGCATTGCGGTTGCAATTGGGTCGCCAGTTAGGGTTGACCTGAATACTTTGAATGCGGCTCGAGGAAAATTTGCAAGAATTTATGTGGAAATTGATATATCTAAACCTTTGTTAGGATTGATTGTTGTGAATGGGGATAAGGTCTTTCTGGAGTACGAGGGACTTCAAACAATCTGTTATCAATGTGGATTATATGGGCATCTCGTGGATAGGTGTCCGACGCCCACACCGGCTACTGCGACTCACGTCACCAATGGAGATCCCTCTAGTTCTGAGTCGAGCCGACCGGAGGATGCTCTGGCGAAAGCTTTTCCCAGACGGGATCTGGGGACCTAGAGCACAGTGCAACACAAACGACGCCCAATGAAAGAGAATCAGAAGCCCGCGGATATTCCGACACCAAATATGGACAAAAACAAATTTGCTGAACTAGAAAATATGGATGCTGATGTGGAAAAGATTGTTTTAGAAAATATGGAAAGCGAGGGGGATATTGTTGAAGATTTTGTTATCTTGGACAAGATACGGACGACGGCTTTGAATAAGAAAGCTCTAGCTGCTAAGGGTAAAGAAGGGGGAATGAGTATCGAAAATAAAAGGGGACAAGGAGGGAGTGCTGCTAGCCAAAGCCCATCTAATGTGGATCATACTGAAGGCCCAAATATGCCACGAAATGAGAGGAAAAAAGGTACACACTCGGCCAAGCGGGCCAAAATTGATGTTGCACAGGAAATAAACTTGGGTCAAGTTGTCATTGCTCAGCCCATGGGGAAGATAATGCAGAAAGGGCCTCTTTCAGTCGCTAATGAGACTCTTGAGAATGACTCTGATACTCTGCAGATCATGCATCAGATGAATCAACAAATGGATGTTGATTATGGGCGTATTCAACACCAGTGGGAGATGGGTGTTCAGGCTGGGGGAAAGGAGAATGAACCGCTGGATCCTTACAATGTGATTGTCAATCCGGAATATGTGGACCTGGATGATATGAATGGGGATATGTCGATCGAGAAGATTGATTCTGATGGACAATGTGATGCCCACCTGAGGGCATAACGTGGGAAGGCTTTAACTCTTATTCGTATTTATCTGGAAGAAGATTTTTGTATGGAATACGCAAGGAGCTTGTAGCAAAGGTTTTGCTAGAGCTTGTCATTATATTCTGAATAAGAATAATGTTGATATTGTTGCTTTGATGGAGCCCCGTGTTTCTGGTGATGAGGTTGATATTGCTTGTAAGAGGTTGGAGTATACGCATAATGTTAGGGTTGAGGCGATTGGGTTTTCTGGAGGAATCTGGCTTCTTTGGAATGCGGAGGATACGAATGTGCAGGTGATCAGGTTGAACATACACTTTATTCATGCTCGAGTTAAGGAAGAAACGACTTAGTTTCAGTTAATTATTGTCTATGGGCCTTCTACTCCTATCCGAAGACAAGTTTTCTGGGAGGACTTAAAGGCATGTGTTGTACCTATTACTGAACCGATGTTCATTGGTGGCGATTTTAATTGCATTGTTCACTTGGACGAGCGTAATGGAGGTACAGGGGGCCTTTCGGTGGACTCTGCTATTTTTGTTGATTTGATCAACCAGTTGAATTTGGTGGACTTGGGCTTTAGTGGTGCTCGTTTCACGTAGAGTCGTGGATCAATCAATAACCCGAATTGGGTTGCCAAACGTCTTGATCGGTTTTTAGCTAATCTCCAGGGGAGATTGGAATGGGACGAGGCTTCAGTTAGACATTTGCCCACTATCACTTTGGATCATAAGCCGCTATATTTGAATCTTAGTCCAATGGGTCGTCAGCCGCAACGCCGTCGGCCTTTTCATTTTGAAGCGATGTGGTTAACTCATCACCAATTTATGGATTTCCTAGGCGGTAAATGGCAGAGCAATGTTGATACGCCTGGAGCTCTAGATAATCTAACTAGTGATATTCGTAAGTGGAACAATGAGGTGTTCGACAATCTCCAAATTAGGAAGGATAAATTGACGGCTCACATTAATGATATCCAGGTTGCTTTAGATAACAGGGCTCATACCCGTCTTCTGCAGCTACATGATTCTCTTCAATCTGAACTGGCCGAGGTTTTGCTCCAAGAGGAAATGCACTGGTTTCAGAAGTCTCGTATGAACTGGATTGAATGGGTGATCGTAACACAAAGTTTTTCCATGCTAGCACGATCATTAGACGGTGTCGTAACAGAATTGAGGCCCTGAAGAATAATGAACGGGTTTGGGTTGTGGATCAAGCTAAATTGGAAGGTATGGTTATTAGCTATTTTTCGAATATCTATACCCTTTCTGCTTCGGATATTAGTACTTCCTTGTTACCGAGAGGCGGCTTTAAGAGAATTTCGAACTCTGAAATGGCTGAGCTGACATCTCCGATTACTGATGATGAGGTGTGGAGATCTGTTAAATCTATGGGGGCATACAAGGCTCCTGATATGGATGGCTATCAACCGGTTTTCTATCAGAAATGTTGGGATACTGTTGGTAGATCCGTTTGTACTTTCATTCGAGGTTTATTTGCCTCCAACAAGCTGCCATTGGGGGTGAACGAAACGTTGATTCAATTAATTGCAAGCTTAATAACCCGGAGCTAGTTTCACAATTTAGGCCGATTAGCTTGTGTAATGTCCTGTATAAGATGATTACTAAGCTCTTGGCGATGAGACTGCAACCTTTGATGGGGAAATTAGTGGGTCCTCTCCAGAGCAGCTTCATCACTGGAAGGTCAATCACTGATAACATTGTGTTGGCTCAAGAAATTGTTCATTCTATGAAGAGGAAGAAAGGTTGTAAGAGCTGGTTCCTTTTGAAGTTGGATTTGGCTAGGGCATATAATATGCTTCGCTGGGACTTCATTATTGATACTCTTATAGATGTGGGCTTGCCTGAGTGTTGGATAAAATGGATCTCGGAATGTATTTCTACCCCGTTTATGCGACTTCTATGGAATGGGGCTTTGACTGAGCCGTCTTTACCTTCCTGGGGGGTTAGACAGGGTGATTCTTTATCACCATATCTCTTTGTGCTTTGTCTGGAGCGCTTAAGTCACCTTATTGGCCATGAGGTGGATGCCAAAAGATGGAGACCAGTCGTTGCCTGTAGGAGAGCTCCTGCTCTCTCTCATATGTTTTTTGCAGATGATATTATGTTGCTTGCGGAGGCATCAGTGTCTCAAACTCAGGTTGTGATGAACACATTGAACTGTTTCAATGCGGCTTCTGGGCAGTGTATTAGTAGAAAAAAGTCTATGATCTATGTTTCGGAGAATGTTAGTGGTGATCTCGCCTCTCAAATTCAGCTAGCTAGTGGGATCCGGGTAACGAACAATCTAGGGAATTACCTTGGTATGCCCATACTTCATAAGAGAGTGAATAAACATACTTTTGCTAGTTTAATTACCAAAGCCAACAACAAGCTCGCGGGATGGAAAAGTAAGACCTTAAGTTTTGTGGGTCGGGTTACTCTTTCTAGGTGGGTGCTCTCCTCGCTTCCCTTTTATGCTATGAACACAGTTAAACTGCCAGCTTCTATATGGAATACTCTTGATAAAATCACTCGTGCTTTTATTTGGAGTAGTACTCAAGAAAGGAGGAAAATTCATCTCGTCTCTTGGAAAGAAGTGTGTTTGCCTAAGAAGAATGGTGGGCTGGGAATTAGGAAGGCCAAGGAGGCGAACATGGAAATTATTGGGAAGTTGGGCTGGCGACTTCTTAATAAAAAAGTTGGTGTGTGGGGCGATCTCTTACATGCAATGTACTGCTTAGTCTGCTTGCAGCGGGAAGGTAGCAAGTTGATTCAAACTAATAAGAGGTATGGTTCATATGTTTGGCGAATTATTAATTGGGGCCTACGGGTGTCGTCAAGCAGGGCACTAGCTGGAATCTGGGTGATGGGAAGAGCGTTAGATTTTGGGAGGACCGATGGATTGATCGACGCCCTTTGCTGGAATTAGCAACTGCGGATATTGACCAAAGTCTGAGGTATCGTAAGGTGCCGACTGGAAACTGAAATTGACAGTTGTTCAGTAGTTTATTGCCGGCGGCGATACTCATGAAGCTATCGGCCACTGGTGTTCAGCTGGTTCAGGGGTTGTCGGATTTCGTTAGCTGGAGTCTCTTTGCATCTGGTGATTACACAACTGTCTCTGCATATGTTGCTCCCCGCGATGATATTCCCGCTTTGCCCAATTTTTCTCGCCTGTTTGATGTCATCTGGAAGCTTCCGATGACGGAGCGGATTCGGCACTTTCTCTGGTTGGGTATAAAGGGTAAAACTCTGACCAATTCCGAGAGAGTTCGGAGGCATCTGGCTACAAATGCACTGTGCTCGAGTTGTGATCATGGTGATGAGACTTTGATCCATGTATTCCATGACTGTACGAGGGCAAGAAAGGTATGGACTTTTTTCTTTCCAGCGACTGGAAGCTTGCCGACGTTTTTCTTCTAGGATACTGCTGAGGTATGGGCGTGGAAGGGGCTTACGAGGGCATATTGATAACGTATTTTCAATCGTGCGCGCTATCAAAGTAATCCTAATATGCAACTAGAGTATAGCATGCAAGTAAGGAGTCGAACCCAAGGGAATCAACACGTCAATTTCTATGTAATTACTAATTTATCAACTTTAAAGAACAAATGGGGGTAGATTGGTTTTCTACTAAGACTACACAAATGAAATAACACCAAAATCAAGCTTAAGAAAATAAGAAGAAAGGGAGTTTCACCTAGCAAGTTTCCACACAGCAGTTAACCAAGTTGATCATTGATTCCTCTCATGTTCATATTCACCCTTTTGATTTGTTCCCCTTCTGATCTTATTTATATTAACAAGCCAACCAGTCCTGCTAACACTTACTAACTGATAACCTAGAAGACCTTCTAAGGTTGGTTCAATTAGTAGAATAAAGTGTAAGATTGTATGGATTGCATGCAAAGACTCAACAACGCAAGTATGCAATGCAAATCAATTTCCTTTTCACAATTGAATTCAATTTACCAATTTCATGCAATTGTGATCGCTATAAGTGATTAGGGATTCCACCGTCTATCCCAATTCTAGCACTTAGATTACTATAGATTTAAACCAGGAGATCAATCTAGTCAAAAATATAGAAATTTGAAATATGCTCAAGGAAATTAATATCAAATCCAACAATGGATGAACAAGAGAAATGAACCTTACAACCGGGTTAACTTTGTGCTTCCACGCTAGGCAAAGCAGGAAATTAGTTCTTCACAACCAATTCCAATCCAAAAGAGAGAAAAGAAATCTAAGTGTTCTTGAGAGTAAAAAGGAAGATTAGCCCCCAGGCTAGCTCTCCCGGCCGTCATTTTAAACCCTAATCCGAGCCTCTTAAATACCTGCTCAATTAAACAAAACGAAAACAACCCAACAGTTGGAGAAAATCGGAAGTTGTTCAGTCGCTCAGAAAACCGCGACCAACCGCGATCGCGGGGGATCGCGGTTTGTGCTCCCCAAGGTTCTGCTAGAAATCTGCTAACCGCTGGTCTCCATTAGTCGCGTCAGCTCGTGGTCTCCACTCCAGCAACTTCTGTCTTCTGATCACCAGCTTTCCTAAATGACTTCGGGCACCGTCTTCAACCCGTAAGTGCTTCCAAAAACATCCACAATGCAGCTCCGCACCTCAAACACCAACTTACCTCCAAAACTCTGTAAATCCTATGATATAACCACTTCTCACCTTTTCTCCGGATTACAGAAATATCCCATAAATCAAATCCAAATCTCCCCAATAATATGCTAATAATTACTAGTTACGCTATGTAAAATACCGCTTATCACATATACTCTGAAAGTTGGTATGAGACAGGAAGTTCTATTTACGGTTGTTGTATGGTGGCTTTGGAAGTGGCGGAATGCAGAGTCTTTCGTGATGAGAGAGTGGTGGTGGATCGGCTCCCTTTTTTGATTCGCCAGGCTCGTGAGTTTGAGGAGTGTGGGGCTGGGCGTCTTGCCATGTCTTCCATTCGTAACCGCCATGAACGATTGGTTGCATGGTGTAGGCCAGCGAGTGAGTGGTTCAAGATTAATACGGATGGGAAACAAAGAGATCCGTTTGGTGTCACAACTGCTGGGGGTGTTGTCAGGGATTCCTCTAGGACTTGGGTGGGCGGTTTTGTGAAGAACATTGGGGTATTGATGCGTTCTTGCCTTCGAATGCCGGATCCATATCTTGGTGATGAGTCGCGCGTGTCAAATCTAAGGGGGAATGGGTGGAACGCGGTGTTGTCTCCTCGCGGGAGCAAGCGAGCGTGATGTTGGTTAGTGGTTCGAAAGGCGAGCGAAGCCGTAGCGTCGACAACGGAGGGGATATACTCGAGGAATTCGAGTAAGTGGTCGTAGCGTCGGCAACGGAGGAATGGGGATGCGAAGTAAGAATTGGGGTGACGCCGATCTAAGAGATTGGTGGCAAAAGCTCTCGACAAATGGTCTTAGATTAAAATGAAGCGTAACCTAATACAAAAGGCCGAGATGGCCTTTTATAAGAGTTGGTGGGACTCGGATGGGCCGAGTCTCGCTTAATGGGCTAGCCCACGCGACACGCGTGAAACACACACCCCAAAGAAAATACTGAAAATAATAATGTATTTAAAATAACGAAACTATGAAAGATCGCGGTAAATGATGGTGGAGAGGATCTTTACATAGAACGCGTTCTCTGGGTTTGGTTGAAGGCGCTTGAGGGAGAACGCGGTATCTTGCATCCCTTGGCTAGCGACGATGCGCACAATCAATGATCGTGTCGCGTTGGCGATCGCTTTGGCACGTGATCTTGTTATAGGGCCTTGTGAGCGAATGCTCATAGCTTCCTCTTCCTCCGTCGCAGTCATGGTGGGTAGGAGCGCATCACCCTCCCCCACTTGGCTGTGAAGCATCCCCGCTTCATCATCACCGAACTCTTGCTCCACATAAGGCTCCAAGTCGGCGACGTTGAAGGTCGCGTGGACACCGTAGTTGGGTGGCAGCTCTAGCTCGTAGGCGTTGTCGCCAATGGCCTTTACAACACGGAAAGGACCATCAATGCGTTGTGCCAACTTGGATTTGCGCTTGGCTGGAAAGCGGCCTTTGCGAAGATGTACCCACACCAAGTCTCCTGGGGCAAAGATGACGCGGTGACGCCCACGAATGTGATGTGTGGCATATTGTATGGCGCGGCATTCCAGCTGCTCCCGCGTGCGCTGATGCAGATCCTTGATCATCGCTGCGCGGTTGGCCGTGCTAGTGTGCTCATTGTCCTTCAGAGGCCGCAGTAGCATGTCAAGTGGTGTCAATGAGTTTCTTCCATAGACGACCTCGAACGGGATGAGCTTTGTCGCGGAGTGCCTGGACCTGTTGTAAGAAAACTCAACAATAGCAAGTAAGTCTTCCCAACGCTTGGGGTTGGATTTGAGCATGGTCCTAAGGAGGGCTCCTAGTGTTCGATTGATCACCTCTGTTTGGCCATCGGTTTGGGGGTGGTATCTAATGGAAAACAAAAGTTTTGTACCCAACTTTCCCCAAAGTGTTCTCCAAAATGTCCCCACAAATTTGGTGTCGCGATCACTCACAATAGATCTAGGGACCCCGTGCAAACGTACCACATTGTCAAAGAACAACGCGGCGATTTCACTAGCGGTATTGGTGGTCTTACACACGATGAAATGTGCCATTTTGGAAAACCTATCCACAACAACAAAGATGGAGTCCTTACCCCTATGAGAGAGAGGCAAACCTGTGATGAAGTCCATGGACAAATCTTCCCAAGGGCCTAGAGGGATGGGCAACGATGTCTAGAGGCCATAGTGATTGGAACTAGACTTTGCGCGTTGACATGTGTCACAACCCTTACAATATCGCGTCACCTGGGTGGTCATGCGCGGCCAAAAGAAATGCTCGCGAAGGACAGCTAGTGTTTTGGTAATCCCAAAATGACTGCGTCCTTCATGGGCTTCTTGAATGAGGAGCTTCCTAATGGGTGAGCTAGGAATTTATAGGCGACCGGCTTTGTAAAGGTACCCCTCATGGAAAAAGTAAGTCTCAAACTCGCGATCCCTAAGGCAGTGGTCAACAATTGGCTTAAAGAATGGATCAATCAAGTATAAATCCTTAATTAACGCGAAGCCAAGGAGTTTAGTTTGAAGATGAGTAAGGAGGATATACCTGCGAGAAAGGGCATCGGCGACCACATTCTCCTTACCTTTCTTGTGCACAACGACATAGGGGAACGTCTCCATGAATTCCACCCAATGAGCATGGCGGCGGCTGAGGTGGGCTTGACTCTTCAGATAGCTAATGGCCGCGTGGTCCGAGTGGATTACGAACTCGCGTGGCCAGAGATAGTGTTGTCATGTCTTTAGCACGCGGACAAGAGCGTAGAGCTCCTTGTCGTAGGTGGGGTAATTCAAAGTTGCCCCTGTGAGCTTCTCGCTGAAGAACGCGATGGGCTTCTTTTCCTGGTGTAGGACTCCACCAATGCCCACATTTGACGCATCACATTCAATTTCAAAGTGCTTGTTGAAGTCTGGGAGTTGTAGCAGTGGCGCGTTGCACAAGGCTTCTTTCAACGCGTTGAACGCGTGTGCGTGGTGCTCCTTCCAATTCACCGCAGCGCCTTTTTTTGTGAGCTCATGGAGAGGAGCGGCGATGGAGCTGAAGTCGCGAACAAATCTCATGTAGAATCCCGCCAAGCCAAGGAAGCTTCTAACCATTGTTGGAGTGGTAGGTGTTGGCCAATCCCGGATGGCGTTCACCTTGTCTTCATCCACGCAGAGCCCATCTTTGGAGACCACGTAGCCCAGAAAGTTGGTGGTGTCAGATGCAAAGCGACACTTGCCAAGGTTGGCATACAAGTGCTCGCGTCTCAAGCACTCTAACACAAGCCTAAGGTGCTTTACATGCTCATGTAGACTACGCGAATATACCAAGATGTCATCAAAGTACACTACAACAAATTTGCATAGAAACTCCCTCAAAACATGGTTCATGAGCCTCATGAACGTGCTTGGCACGTTAGTAAGACCAAACGACATGACGAGCCATTCATAAAGGCCATATTTTGTCTTGAACGCGGTCTTCCATTCATCACCCTCTTTCATGCGAATCTGGTGAAAGCCGCTCTTCAAGTCAATTTTTGTGAAGTGGATCGCGCCATGGAGCTTATCTAGCATGTCGTCTAGGCGCGGGATTGGGTGCATGTACTTCACTGTAATCTGATTGATGGCGCGACATTCGACACACATGCGCCATGATCCATCTTTTTTTGGCACTAGGATCACGGGGACCGCACAAGGACTTAGAGATTCCCTTACGTAGCCGCGATCCAGAAGTTCTTGCACCTGGCGCTGCAACTCCTTCGTTTCCTCTGGTCCAGCGCGATAGGCAGCGCGGTTTGGCAGAGAGGCACCACGCACCAAATCAATTTGGTGCTCAATGCCTCGTAATGGGGGAAGTCCTTACGGAAGTTCCTCTGGGAAGATGTCTTTGAACTCATCGAGCAACTGGGTGATCGCGCTCGGCAAAGCGTCTTTGATGTGGTTCTACGACATGCAAGGCGTTGGCACCAATAGGAAACATGGTGCCTTGCCGCTCAAGGTGGCAGTGAGGTCGCTTGGCCGCGCAAGAAGCAATCTGTGCTCACAGGTGCCTTTTAACACGGCGCTTGTGGGCGCGGTCTTTGCACCGTCCTGGCTACGCATTCTTCTGCTACTTTGGTCTGGGGTGTTGGAAGCTTCCCCATTATCTTGTTTGGAACGTGTCGGCTTTGACACGGTCTTTGCTGCTTCCAAAGCCTTTTGTCGATCACGCTCAACCTGATCCTGTAAAATCTCATGGGGAGACATGGGTAAGAGCGTGATGCATTTCCCGTGGTAAGTAAACACATAAGTGTTTAAATAGCCATCGTGAAGAACGCGCCTGTCGAATTGCCATAGGCGCCCCAACAAAATATGTGTGACGTCCATTGCAATGACATCACAAAGGACTGAATCTGAATACTAGCCAATGGAAAAAGAAGTAAGGCATTGTCGAGTTACAGTGTTACCAGAACTCGATGAAATCCACTGTAGGCCATATGGTTGCGGGTGAGGAGTGGTTGGCAGGTTGAAATGGTTGACCACCTTTTCATTGATGATATTGCAGCAGCTGCCTCCATCGATGATGACACTCAAGGACGCTGTCTTGACCAAGCAACGCGTGTGGAAGAGATTCTCGCGTTGGTCAACAAGTGTGGCCTCCTTGACAGTGAGAATACGGCGCGTGATAAGACTCAGAGGTGTGCCATCATGTAGCGCGGTGGCTTCACAAGTGTAAGCCTCCTCGTTGTTATCTTCGAATCCTTCCTCGATGGTCTCAAGGGCCGTGTCCTCCTCCTCATAAGATTCATATCCCGCGGTGATGTTGGAGAAGAGGACTTTCTTGTTGTTTGGGCAATCTCTCTTGTACTACCCTCGTCCTCTGATAACATTCATTTTATGCATATTTTAGGAGTCTAGTTGCATATTAGATTAGGTCATTTGCATGCATATTTTATATGTTGTATAGTTAATTTTGCATTATTTTGTATTTGGAATCTACACTCGTATTTTTATATATTTCAGGTATTTTTAAGGTGAATAAATACGAGACTTATGAGAAGATTGAACTGCTCGAATTTGGATCTTACACTAATGAGAGTAACTTGGGCCAGCCTTGGTGGGCCGTGACATCATGTGGCCCAATAAGGAATTGTGAGGGAGTAGGCGTTGCTTTGGCTGAGAGGAGTTACGTAGCTTTGGGAGGGGGATCTTTGACTTTTCAACTGAGGGGAGTTACGTAGGAGAGTTTTTTTTTGGAGTTTTGGAAGATTAGTTTTTAGTTTAGTTTTAGTCTTGTTCTGGGAGCTTGTTCCGACAGCCGTACGTACAAGGGAGAATTTCAAGAAGGAATTTTGAAGCTTTGTTTGATTTGAAGACGGTATTATTGTTCTAGTCTTGTTCAACTTGAATTATATTTTATCATTGAGATTAAGTTTCTTATCTCTTGTTTTTATTGAATAATTCATATATGTTGATGGCTAGTTTAAATCTTTTGATTATATCTTCGATCATGCTTGGCTAAATTTCTAGTTCTAAGGTTGGGTGATCCCAATGGTGAATTAGGTAGGTTTGATTGCGGTATTTGATTGAATGAATATGTGAATGTGATTTGATTCTATCCTAGGATGCTTAATGACCTAATTGATTTGTAATTGGGATTTCTATTGGAATTTGAGACCGAAAGGAGAAAATGATAATAGGAGATTGATGCTAAGTAGATCCCTAGGATAGAACTTGAGGATTATTTGTGCGAAAGTGACTTAATCCTCTTGTGGTACCTGACTATCGAATAGATTCTTGGATGAGTAGATTCCGCTGAGCGCGAAGCGAATGTTGTTTCCACTTGTCCATTGATCTATACAGAACTTAATGGATCTTAATGAGATTAGCTTTGTGCGAAAGTGATTGCTAATTGAGTTTAGGTACATGCACTATTCGTCTGAAAAGAGGTAGTGTTGACATTAGATAGTGGGACCTTCAAATGACATTCATATTGAAATCTAATTAGATATTGTTTAGAATCTACCGAAATACCATTGTGGGGATCCTTAACCTTAGACACATTTATCCCATTGTTTATCTGTTTTCTTTATTATTATTTGTTAGCTTAGTTATAGTTTTACCCAATCTCATATCTTTCCTGGCCTAGTTCATTGATAGCGTTTCAATTAATATTACATTGGTCTCTGTGGGATCGACACTTGACTACTACAACTGATCCCGTACACTTGCGGGTATGTTTTAGCCACATCATCCTCCACACTTGAAACACTCCAAGTCACGCGCACGCTCAGGAGCTGGTGATGAGCCTTTTGTAGGCGTCGTGAAAGGAGCATTGGTGGTAGATGTCGCGGTCTTCCCCTGTCGGCCTTGATTTGACGCGATGGTTCCTGTGGGTGGGCCGCGCACATTAGTAGTAAGGGATTGACCAGAGTTAGAATCATACCGTCTTTGACCTGGGGTTTGCCAAGAGGATTGCCGGCGACGCGATTGTTGGTTGTGTATTTGCATCGCGGTGTGAGTCAAGGTATTGAGATCCTTGATTGGCAAAATCTCGAGCTGGTCACGAATTGACACATTCAAGCCACTCAAGAACTTTGTCCGCAATGTGGACGGGGCGACACTGATGATGGCCTTATAGTACATGTTTTCCAACTGAGAGAAGAACTCCAGAGGTGTTTTGGCACCTTGTCGCGTCATTGCGATCTCCATTCGCATCTGGTTTCTATAGTCCGCGGGCACGTACTTATGTGTCATGACATAGACAAGTTGGTGCCACTCCGTGATGGGGGTAAGGTGTCGACGAACGCGGTCGTCCACGAACCTGTGGTACCAAACGCGTGCAGTGCCTCAGAAGTGTAGCGTTGCCGCGTCAACATGCTCTTTTGTGGGGATGCGACAATATCGCAAAGTGTACTCTATAGCCTGCACCCATTCAAGAAACACAACCGAATCATATTCGCCAAAGAAATGCTCAATTTTAACTTTTACCTCGTGGCAGCTAAGCCGTGGTGTGTGTTGAGCATGCTGTGGCGCATAAGCGCGATGTGCAGCTTCCTGAGTGTGATGATGAGTACGGCGAGGTTGGCCAGACTGGATATCTTCAGCGACAAAGTCCCTAGGTGGCGCATTGTACTCAGCGCATCATTGTCGTCGTCGTCGTGGAACAGGGGCATCGTGTTGGCGACGAAAGTCATGCGCCATGTCCTCGTGGTGTTGGCCACGAGTGTCACGCGGATTGTCGCCGTGAACGCGATGTTGTTGTCCTACTGGCTGGAGTGGGGGCGGAATCCAATCCACGGGCCTATCTTGGAGTTCAATTGGATCACCAATGGGAGGATGGAAAGAGCCCAGATTGATCATCCACGCGTCCTCTATCTCCTCCTCGTCGAACTCATTGAAGTCATCATGGATAGTCGGCGTCATCGATCCATAGCCATCGGAACCATAACGCGGTGTACGCGCGCTTTGATGGCCAAGGTGGTCGTTGACGTCGAATGACACGAGAGTGGGATCACGGCGATGCTGACGCGGCTCAATGTATGTGGCGCGATAGGATCTACGCGGCAAACCTGAGTCGCGTTCATCTCGTCGTGCGCGGCCGACAAGAGGCGTTAAAGCAGCCTCGCGGCGGCGTCTTGTTCCTCTGGCTTCATACCTGTCATGTGAGTCAAAGGGTTCAGAGTACTCACCATGGGAATCATTGTCGCGGTTGGAGCCGCTGTCGTAGCCGACTGGGGTTGCTCGTGGTGCGTAGCATTCGCGATGCGACACATAGCCTTGGCGACTCTCTATGACTGATTGAATCCGTTGGAGGCGTGGTTGCAAGTTTGAGGTTGAGGGAATCAACCCTTTTCCTTTGTCCACGCGTTGACTTGGCCCGACTTCTATTGGACGCGGCACAACCAGTGTGTCCATAGGGATCATCATAGTCTGTGTGGGAAGTACTGGCACAGTGCGTTGCGTGGCCTACAGTTGAGCAACTTGGCGCCTGAGGTCTTGTATCTTGCGTTGTTCCGCGGAGAGCTCCAGAATGGGATCTTCATTGTGTTGGTGTTGTTGTGGATCCAAGGATGGATTTGGCGCATTCTAGTTGGCACCATTGCCGTCTCCATTAGGATGAGTAGGGGTGATCATGCTTCCTATGACAACGTGACCAGACATCCAAGTAAAAACGAACAAAAGACAAGACAACCAATAATCAAGCAATCACTTAACAAGACACAAGTGTTCACGTAGGAAGGCTGGGTCTTTAGGCCGTGAGGGCGGCTAAGGCAAACACAAAACAAGTGTGATATGCAAGCACAAAACCAAACGAAACCAATTGATTAAATTCTTAACCTATTACGTAAACAACACAAACACACAACCACCAACCTTCAAGGTGTTAACCTAGATGGTGGAGGGGTAAAGAAGATGAGCCTAGCCGTGGGTGAGAGAAGGTTGCCTTATTTTAACTTTCCTTCCCTTTTTAAAAAAAAAAAATATAGTCGAGTCTTGTTTTTTTTTTTAATTCGACTTTGACTTTTTGAAATTTGAAATTCAAATCCGAGATCTTAGTCTTTGACTTTTGATTGAAGATCGGATAAGATTGTAACAGTCAAAATAAAATAAAACGGATAAGTAACTTAAGGAAATAAATCACGAAAATCGCGTGATAGGAGAGAGAAGAATATTTTAGATTTGTAACGGTCAATCAACAAGAAGATATGGCAAAGATATGGCATTTATGGCATGCGAAATTAACGCGATTAATTAAGGAAATTAAGCAAATAATTTCGGAAGATTTAATGCAAACAAATCACACAAATTTCACGAGGGAATTAATCACGGATTCGGTCAAGGGCTTGCCTTGTGTAACCGATGGACAAGCCAGAAATAAAAGAAAAAAATTGTGACAATAGTGGAAGCAAGATGATGGAGGAAAAAAAATTGTGAACGAATGAACTTGACAAGCGACTTACAAGATCAAAGGCTCTGATGCCAGTTGATGTGTTCATGCCTTCGAATGCCAGATCGAGATCTTGGTGGTGAGTCGCGCGTGTCGAATCCAAGGGGGAATGGGTGGAACGCGGTGTTGTCTCCTCGCGCGAGCAAGCGAGCGTGATGTTGGTTAGTGGCTCGAAAGGCGAGCGAAGTCGTAGCGTCGGCAGCGAAAGGGATAGACTCGAGGAATTCGAGTAGGTGGCCGTAGTGTCGGCAGCGGAGGAATGGGGATGCGAAGTAAGAATTGGGGTGACGCCGATCTAAGAGATTGGAGGCAAAAGCTCTCGACAAATGGTCTTAGATTAAAATGAAGCGTAACCTAATACAAAAGGCCGAGATGGCCTTTTATAAGAGTTGGTGGGACTCGGATGGGTCGAGTCTCGCTTAATGGGCTAGCCCAAGAGACACGTGTGGAACACACACCCCAAAGAAAATATTGAAAATAACAATGTATTTAAAATAACGAAACTATGAAAGATCGCGGTCAATGATGGTGGAGAGAATCCTTTCATAGAACGCATTCTCTGGGTTTGGCTGAAGGCGCTTGAGGGAGAATGCGGTCTCTTGCGTCCCTTGGCTAGCGACGACGCGCATAATCAATGATTGTGTCGCGTTGGCGATCGCTTTGGCACGTGATCTTGTTATAGGGCCTTGTGAGCGAATGCTCATAGCTTCCTCTTCCTCCGTCGCAGTCATGGTGGGTAGGAGCGCATCAGGTATGTAGTGTCCCTATGGTCGAGCTTTGGGGAGTTCATTATGGTCTTCACATAGCTTGGGAGAAGGGTTGCCGCCAAGTGATTCTGGAATCGGATTCGGCTCTCGCGATTGGTCTTATTGCCAAGAAAGTTGATGCTTCTCACCCCCTTGCCAACCTGGTATTGTCTTGCCAGAGGTTCATTAGTAGGGATTGGATCTTTCAATTTCGTCACATCTACAGGGAGGTTAATAGGATCGCTGACCACCTAGTCAACATTGCTTTCGATTTTCCTGCTGGTTTACATGTTTTTGATGTACCTTTTATTAGTATTTTGCCATTTCTTTTGGATGATTTGCGAGGTGTTGCTTTACCTCGTATGACTCGTGTGTAATCCAGTTTTATGTTTTTATAAAGCGTGCAAGAGTGCCGTCTCTCCTTCTACCAAAAAAAAAAAAAGGTGAACTCTTGACTTTTAGAAACTAATTACTCTCCTTAATTTTTTTTTAACATGATCAACATGTATTATTGAAAATGTTTATGATATCATGATTATGAGAAGGCTCATAGTTCTTTCTTTTTGTGTATGTGATGAATGAATAATGAATACTCCATCTGCATAAAAATGAGGGTTTTGAGCCTATTGGTCCTTTAAGAGTTTTCAATTAATAAAATGGACCCCTACTAGTTTTTATGTATTTTTTATACTAGCTTATTTTATTATTTTTTTTCAAATCCTCTTCTTTGTTTTTTCTCTCTCTAAAATATTGTTTTTTGGGGTTTAGGTTTTAAGGGGTAGGGTTTAGGGGGTAGGGAGTAGGATTTAGGGAGAGAGAGATGGATTCATTTTTACTAATGATCCATTAGTTTGAAAAAAAGTTTGTCAAATAATTATTTATTTAACTCACCGTGTAAAAATAAAATATTTGGATATAACTCTTTCTGGGCCGAAGTAGGCATGGGCCTTTAAACTACATTTTGTAGAGAGGCCCAACCCAAAATCTGAGAGAGGAAGGGAGGAGAGAGGTGGATAAACCGAGATGTCATCAGTAACTCAGTAGTGGAAGCTTGAAACCCCAGCCAAACCACCGCCGGTCCACCACCACGACCACCATGCTTCCGAGTTCAGTCTCTTATCTTCGAAGCCCTAACCACAAAATGCTTCTCACGACGACTTTCGCGCCTTCTCCTCACTCCCTCTTCTTCTCGTCTGTGTCTCGCTCCACCACCACTACTCTTATTCTTCTTCCTCCGCACGCAATCAGAGTTTCCCCCCCATCTTCTGTGTCGTGTTCGGCTTCGAGAAACCCTAGTCAAGGCCGAGGGCGAGATCGAGGCCGGGATAACACCGTCGACTACGAGAGAAAGCCGATTTCCAACTGGAATGAAATTTACAAGAGGATCTCCTTTGTGAAGGGACCTGAAATTGGGGTTGCTGCTGCATTGGACCAGTTCGAGAGGGAAGGCAAAACCTTCGTCAAATGGGAACTATGTAGGGTTGTCCGTGAGCTCAGGAAATTTCGCAACCATAAGCTTGCTCTTGAGGTATGATTAGAAATTGAGATGAATCAGTAGGATTTGGTACAAACTTTCGGTTGAGTGATTCGAATCGTTGCTTGCTTGTTTAGCCATGGCTTTTTCGGTTAAATGTCAGTAGGCCTTGGATTTTCTGTTGTATTTGTTATTGCGAACTTGTTTTTCCATGAAATTTCTTCTACTTTCGTTATATATCTTGTGATGATTTGATGCAGCTGTATGAGTGGATGAGCAACAGAAGGGAGAGGTTTTCATTGTTTAGCAGTGATATGGCAATTCAGCTGGATTTAATTGCAAAAGTCCGTGGGATTCCTAGTGCTGAAGATTTTTTCACCGGGATACCAGATATGCAGAAGGACAATCGGGTATATGGAGCTCTTTTGAATGCTTATGTTGGGGCCAAATTAAGAGACAAAGCAGAGCAATTGATGGATACAATGAGAGATAAAGGCTATGCTTCAGAGCCTCTGGCATACAATGTGATGATGACTTTGTATATGAAGCTCAAGGAGTATGATAAGGTTGATCTTTTAGTTTCTGAATTGAAGCAGAAGAACATACCATTGGATATATATTCATATAATATATGGTTATCTGCTTGTGGCTCTAAAGGGTCTGTTGATGGTGTGGAAGAGGTGTTTGAAGCACTGAAACAGGATGAGACTGTTAAGCCTACTTGGAGTACGTTCGGAACAATGGCTACGTTGTACATTAGGCTAGGGCAGCCAGAGAAGGCCGAACAATGCCTGAAAGGCCTTGAGAGTAGAATTGTTGGTCGCAATAGGTTACCATTTCATTACCTCATAAATTTGTATGGAAGTTTGGGAAACAAAACCGAAGTTTACCGAGTCTGGAGTGTTTATAAGTCAATGTTTCTTACCATCACAAATTGGGGCTACCATGCAATCATCAGCTCTCTTGTCAAGGTTGGTGATGTTGAAGGCGCTGAGAAGATTTACGAGGAGTGGCTATCTGTGAGGACATCACACGACACGAGGATCACCAACATTCTTTTGACTTGGTATGTCAGTGAGGGGCTTTATGAGAAAGCCGAGAGTTTCTTCAGCCGCTTGGGAGAAACAGGAGGAAACCCGATAGCAAGTACGTGGGATATCCTTGCAACATGTTACATCAAACAGAGGAGAATCTCTGATGCTTTTAATTGCTTCAGACAGGCTACTTCAGCTGAGGGATCAGATAACTGGAAGCCTAGGCTGATTAACGTCTCTTCATTCTTCGAACTATGTGAACAAGAAGGTGACAAGACAAATAAGGAGGATATGATTGGGCTGTTAAGGCAGCTGAGAAGCTCTATGGATGAAACATATAGGTCTGTTGTGAGTGAATATGCTGGAACTGATGTTGGTGATAACAGCAAGCAGTGGATGAGTGATTATGCATCTGCTCCTGGTGATGAAAATGCAGATAGCGAAAATGAAGGTTCTGGAATGCTATTTTCGGTTGCAGAGTAGCTTGGAGAGTATGATTCTGCTGGTATTGAAGTTCATGGAAGGATTGTCTGCCAAAGCCCATCCTTTTCATATTGGAGCTGCTGAGCTTATGATGCCCATTGCCAAGCAATCAAACTGAGTTTATTCTGCAGAACTCAACCGTCTTTATTTGCAGCCATTAATGGAATTAACATTATCCTTCTGCAGCCAGTGGAAGTCTCAGTATGTTTACTACCAGCTAAGCTCTAGCACGGCACTGTACTTGTGATCTTATGGATGGATACAACTAGCTAATATGCAGTTCATCAGACAGTAGAATATCAACTTCCAATCTACAGGTATATACCCTTTTTTGTATGAAAGAACATGTTAATTCCTGGCTGTTTTGTTCTTAATCCGAAGCTCCTATTTCTGCTGGTACATGAATTGAGTCCTTCTTTGTTTCCATAGCTAATGGAATCACTCTTGACTTGCCTGTCTATTTAAGTTTTCTAATTGAGGAAGTCTATATAAGAATCTTATTCAAAAAGGGGATTCTTTTTCGCACCCGTTTTTTTTCTTCGGCACACCCGGTTTTGGGCGCAATCTGGTCGCCGGCTGTTCCTTTGCCGGAATATCGCTCCTCCGCCGTATAATCGGCCGCCGCCGCCGCCAGCCACGCCGCCCAATCGGCCGTGAATTCTGGATTTTTGTCCAGATCCGCCGCCGCGCACTCCGGTGCCGCCTCAAGTCGTCGCCGCTTCGGCTCCCCGCCGCTGCTCTCGCCGCCGCTCTCCCTGCCTTCGATCGAAGCCACCACTGTGGCCGTCAGGATCTCGATGGAAGACCCCCCTCCTCAAGCCGGATGGAACACCCCCTCCTCAAGCCGGATCTGGCACTCTTCGCCACCGCCGCCGATGCCGGAATCCGCCATTGATGAAGAAGCTGAAGAAGACGAAGTTTCGCGATGAATGTGAAGAGGATGAAGACGAAGATGGTGGCGCTACGTCGACTTGGGCGCTACGACGTAGCGCCCAGATTCAAATTTAAAATTTAAAATTTTTATATTTTCAATTTTTTTTTAATATTTAAATATTTAAATTAAATATAAACCGGTTCAGTTTTTTTTTTTTTTTTTAATGATGAACCGGTTCAACCTAAACCGGATCCCCAAAACGGGTGCGAACATTCTACCCGTTCAAATCAAAAATCACGTTCACAGTTTTTGGAATCTCTTTCATGATCTCATATAATGATATACATGGAAACATTGGTTGATATAGTATGCATTTGTTGTGATTAAAGCAGACAAGAGATCCCAAAAATGGCAAATTACCAATGAAGAAACACATGCACCCACAAAGCTACATGTATGCTTAGCACGCATAGACGGCTTGTCGCCATTTCCTGGCGCACCAAACCCTGAGAGACTGCTCTCATGCATGCATTAATTAATCTAGGGATATTCTGTTTATTTTGTATTAAAACGATCAAATGTAGACACCCCATTTTATGAAATGTTTTTTTTATTGATGTTCATTTTTCAAGCAAACATTTTCTTTGCACCAAATAGGCAAACGGCCACATTTTTACTTTTTTTTTTTTGGTGAGAAGGAGGGCACCAGCCCAGAAATTATTATTAAAACTTAATGAAAGCCATTACAGGCAATAGAGTCAACACAGAGCAAATTAACAATACTATGCGGAGGAGAATCATAGAAAAAAACACTCGGGTCGTGCTGGAGGGCAAGCTTGGCAAGGTTGTCGGTAACGCAATTAAAACGGCGGGGGATATGCGATAATTAAAACGGCGGGGAATATGCGATAATTTGGAGACACAGATGGGATCGTTCAGTAGTTCAGCACAGTTCTCCAACAGTGCAAAATCCGGATGTGTGAGGGGCATATCATGGAAAAGGAGATTCACGGCTTCAAGGCAGTCTGACTCCAACTCAAACCGGCGATAGTTACGGGCCCGGAGGATCTCCAAGCCCTTAAGAATTGAAAGGAGTTCAGCCCTAAGTGCTGAACAAGAGCCATAGTTAGCAGAAAAATCCCAGAGAAAGGAACATGAAGACGACCGTAAGACACCCCCACCACCAGCACTGCCCGGGAGCGCCTTGCTAGCACCATCCGTGTTCAGCTTCACCCAGCCAGCCGAAGGAGGAATCCATGAATTCGGCCCTGTCGGAGAAGTGGATGAAGGAGGGAGTAACCGCTCCTGACGCAGGCAAAGTTCCTTCGCAAATTTCGCAGACACAGCACGAACCCGACGAAGTAGCTCAAGAGGGTCGTCGACATCATTTTGGAACACCAAAAGGTTGCGCTGCTTGCAGGTAAGCCAAATCATGTTACCAAACAAGATGCTCCAGCTGTCGCGGGGGCCCAGGTTGTCCTGCAACCAGTTCAGCAAGGGCGCTGAGAAGAAATCCGGGGAAGAGGCCTTCCCCCCAAGCTTGCGCCAAACATTCCTAACAAAGGAGCAGTCCCGGAGGGCATGAAGACAAGATTCGTCAACCTGGCATCTGGGGCAAGCCGGGGAATTGGTCATGTGTCTTCGAAAGCGGGTGCCATTGCATAAGAAGCTGTCATGGGCAGCCAGATGCAAGAAGTTGCGAATGCGCTGCTGCAGCGGTGCGTTCCAGATGAGCTTCCAGTTGAAACCAAGGACGCCAGATTGTCCGGGACGGAGAAGACCAACTGCAGACTTGGTGGAGAACAAAGCTAAAGAAGAAGGCGCCCCGAAGACGCGATCCAGAGCCAGTGGCCGATCAACAACACGAAGCGCATCCAACTTAGATTTAACATCACCAGTGAGAAGGCCGGAGAAGAGAGGCCAGTTCCAGTCGTTCCCATTCCACATTTCCGCAACGGTTGCGCCTAATATGTCCTCTGGTATTGGGCCAGTAGCACAGTCCATGAGGGGAGCTTCCCCTGCCCATCTATGCATCCAGAACAAAGTCCGGGAACCATTCCCAATAGAAACACGGGCCCCTTTCGCAAGCAGAGAAGCTCCATGATTAATACCACGCCAGATAAAGGAAGCCCGAATTTTTGCCGTGATCATATCAATATCATATATATTACTGCAGTACTTGGAGCGTAAAACACGTCCCCACAGCGCCTCAGGCTCAGTGAGAAGACGCCAACCAAGCTTAGCAAGATTTGCCTGATTAGAAACCTCCATTAGACGAATGCCAAACCCACCATGCGAAGTAGGTAGGGTGACAATGTCCCAAGGGAGGAGATGAATCTTACGTTATTCAGAGGATGAGCCCTAAATAAATCGCCGAACAGATTTATCAATGTCTGAACAAACCCCCTTAGGAAGCAGATATGTTTGCATAACATACAGCGAGAGACTAGTGAGCACCGATTTAACCAAGGTCACACGACCTGCGAGGGACAGCGTCTTGGCTTGCCAGTTCCGCAATCGGTTACGAATCTTGTCCAGGTAAGGGATTATAACAATATATGCATTTATAATATCATATTCATATTGACAAAATAGTTAGTTGTTTGGGGGTCGTGATTAATGGTGAGATTCATTAATATGTAGCAAGTGTTAATATATTATAATATCATATTCATATTGACAAAAATAAAATAAAATAAAAACCATAACTCATAGCTCACGTACACGGTTTGTTGGAGATGGTAAGCGATTATAACAATATATGCATTTATATAAGGATTTGTCGGTCGATATGGAGATCGCATGTAGAATTTACTACAATCCTAGGATTTGTCGGTCGATATGGTAAGTGATTCCTAGGTTAGTTGATAAGGAAATAATTAGAAGTTGTGTTAATAGGAAATTCTTTGGTAGATAAGAATTTACTAGCGTGTTTGGCGTGATATTTGCAATCCTATCTTTTCCTTGAAGCTTTTGGTAGGTCTAGTTATTATAATAAAGTCTTTTATAAATTACAAACCATGCTTTTCAAAATAGGGATGTGTGTGAAAATATTCAGCTACGAAATAATAATTGTTAAACTTTAACCAAAGTTGTCTGACCAAAATTAAAACAACCAAGTTGAATATACGGAGTACTAAATAGTACCTTCCATCCATTTTCTAATAACGTTTGTGTAGTGTGTTAATTTATAGACACATACAAATAAGGTAAAATTAAACTATTTTGAAACCATTCTTTAAGTTAAAAATAGCTAATCCTTAGAAAAAGTTAAAATTAGAAAATAATGAACTTTCTAACTAAATATGAAATTTCCAGTGTTTGTCTCTAGCTTGTTTTATTTGATTTGATTATCCAACTATAGATAAAAGATAATCTAGTCAGTAATCACCTAAATCTAAATATATACGTACCTTGATTATATATATGTCGGATTCAATTGAAAGTGCAGTTGCAAAGAAATTAGCGACACAAGCATTAAATTTTGGAGAATTATAGATAGTGCGTATATAGGAGTTGATAATTGCTTGGTGGAGATTGATCGACAAGGGAGTTTTTGTAAGCAAATGTAAGTAAGCGGCAACACAGTCTGAATTACGTGCGCCCACAAAACCCTAATTACACGCACCTTTGTTCCTTTCCTATTAGCCTTGCACATTTAAGTTATTTATGCATGTGTCATTTTCTTACCATCAATGACATTATTAAACATTTATTTTCTTCTCAATAGCCAAAAATTAATGCGAGAAAATCATTTTTCTGAAGTGGATGTATGTTGCTAAAAATGATGGGCCGACAATAAATATATAAAGCTTATTGTATTATTTTGATGTATAATTGGATTATTTATAACATTTTCTACGTTAATTTATTATAAAATGTAGAAATGTGGAGGCAGCATATATACTTAAATGTTTTTAATATAAGAGGTAAATTGTAAGATATGCAACATACAAAAACTAGGAACATAAATTCGATTCGCGATAAACTCGTCATGTATATATATAGGAATAAATGAAATGGTTCGAAGTAAAAAAGATGAAGTAAATACTTATGGAAATTTTCTTTGGCGTTAACGTGAATGAATATATATATATATATATAAACAATGTTTTTTTGGTCGAATATTACAATGTTACATAGCAACTAGCAATCCAACTACAAAGTAGAAAAAGAAAGGACATCTTTTTTGGTGTATTAGCGGTGGCAAAAGCAAATTGCTAGCGATGATGAGACTCACATGCCACATTCACATGGAGTAATCTACGTCCCACGTACACCCATATATGATATATCCATGCAGATTTCACAAATTCTAATGATTTATTTATCAACTTAATTAATTATTGGCCTTTGTTTTTGCAAAGACCTAGAATAATGTTAGATATCGATAATAGGACTCGATGCTATTCTTCTCATATTTAATTTTCACTCGTTTATATTTAAACCATTACGCGCATAATTGAAGTCTGAAAACAAGGACTTCTAGTTAAACTAGTTTTCATTGTTTTCCATCCAAAATTAACAAAGAATGCTTTTGTATTGAGAGGGAGAAAGAAAAAGGAAAAAAGCTGTCCAATTTGGGGGTATTAATTGGTGCACTTCTCCAGCAAGCAAAGGGTGTGTTGAGCTTAATTATCAGCTGTTCATGTCTCACTTTCATGTGACCACTTGTACATTCATTATAGGAACGTACAAACAACCAGACCCTTGTAAAGTTGCCCGCTTTAAATTACAACTTACAAATTGCATTAAATTAGCAACTTAAAAAATGTTGCACATGCAAATATAATACTCCCTGTATAGACAAAATATTATATTCTAGAATTTGACACATTTTTTAAAAAATACAATGATTATTTTATATTTTTATATTTTTTTATAAAAAAATTATAATTAATTTATCTAATAACACATCTCAATTATAGCCAATAAACATATAGAATTTGTATAAAAAGAGCAAAAACATACAATTTTCGATATCAAACCTCGTAACCCACCAATAAATTATTACCTAAACACCTAATATGATAATATTTTCTTTACAAAAGTTTAATTATATATATATATATAGTTTCAGACTTTCAGTACGTTATTGGCATTCGAAATTCTCAATTTTTATGCATTAATTTATAATCTCTATACGAGTTTAAAATTAAAATGTTCTGGCTGGTAGCCAAGGAAACTATTGTTCCATTTTTGTTTAAATGTAATTTTTGTAATAGTATATTGTTACTTTCTGGCTTATTATAATTTTCAATGCATGTAATGTACAGAACGTACGTATGATATAGTACATATATGTGTATATATACAAAAATTATACTCCCTCCGTCCCATAATGTTCGTCCTGTTTCCGTTTTGGACGTCCCCTTTTGTTTGTCATACTTTACTTTATTTTCTTTTCTATCCATCTTTTCTTTCCAACATTACCCTTATTCATTCCATCTTTTATCCAAAATACTACACATCCAATCATTCTCACCTACCATATTCATCCATCTCAAACTCCATTAATATTCACCATTTTTATCCATAACCTAAAACTTAATAAACCATATTATATTAACCTAATTAATTAAAAAATTAATTAATTAATTAAACTAACAAAATTAACCAAACTACTCCTAAATTCATTAACTTAATCCAAATCCATATTTTTAACCAAACTAACCCAAATCGATCCAAACCCATATTTTAACCTAACCCAATATCTCTAACCCATATTAACCTACCCCCTAATCTACCCATTTAACCCGGCCTAATCTACCCAGCCCAATTAACCGAAATCCTAATCTACCCAGCCCAGCCCATTTCCCACCCTAACCCTAAATACCCTAATCTGCCTCTCACTCTTCACTCACAGCTCTCTCGTCTCACTCTTCGCCGCTCTCTTCTCTGTCTCCTCTCTCATTCTCTCTGAAACCCTAGATCTGAGCTCTCTCGTCTCCTCTCTCGTCTGAGCTCTCTTCACCTCTAGATCTCATTTGTGCTCTCATCTGACCTCTCACTCTCCTTGAAGGTGCCTCTCCTTCTCTACTCTCTCTCTCTCTCTCTCTCTCTCTCTCTCTCTCTCTCTCTCTCTCTCTCTCTCTCTCTCTCTCTCTCATATGAGCTCTCTCTGAAACCCTAACTCATCTGAGATCTCGATGTGTTGCAGATCTGCTCGCCGGCGGTTAATCTGCTCCGGCTGTCCCCAAAACACTGAAAAAGCTTGCTCATCGTCTAGATCTATCCATATCTCCCAAAACCCGCCCAAAAAAACCCTAAATCTCAGATTTGAGTGCTTTGAAAACCCCGATCCCCTGGGTTCCATTCTTTATTTGCATTCATGGGTGATTCAGACCTATTTAAGTCCGATGGGTCCTGGACTTCTGATACACTTTTTGTTGCTTGCTCTAAAGCTCCACAGTGCGAGTGGGGTGGCGATTGTGTTGGGGATCACAGCTTCACTCCTGTTGGCTCAGAGGAAACTGTGGAGGGGAAGATGCGGGAAGAGCCCCCAGAGATCGTTGAGCTCCCTGCTACCCCTGAGTTCGTTGAGCTCTGTCCTACCCTTGAGATCGTCGTCCTCCCTGATTCCCCTGAGATTATTGTAATCCCTGATTCCTCTGACGATGAAGCTGCGGGAAAAATCGTCCCCGATTATGGTGATGTTGCCTCTAATTCTGATTTTTAGCTAAGTCTCACTCTTTTTAAGTTGTTTATGCATGGGTACTTTTGCTGAGATTATTGCTCTGAATTATGCATGTTGTTGAATGAGTTTGTTGTGCTGTTGACTGAGACATTGGTATTCTGTTTTGTTGTTGCTGTTCTGATGACTGAGACATTGGTATTCTATTTAAGTTGATTCTCTGTTTTGGTGTGTTGGTGTTCTGTTTTGGTGTTGCTGTTCTGATGTTGGATTATGTTGTGTTGCCTCTGTTAGGTAATCAGTGATGATGCATGATAACTGTGATGCAAAACCTTTATGTTCACTGGACTTCTGATGTGCCATGGCAACACTGTGTCACATGTAATTGATTGATGCTTATGTGTATGTTAAGGTACTGTGATTGGTATTGTTTCTATGAGGGTTATGGGGACATCCGAGATGATTTATGCATTTCAATGATGAAGTCTTGAAACTGAGATGCAATACCTTTAATGTCACTGCCTTAATGTGCCATAGGAACACTTTTACATGTGGTTGATTGTTGCTTATGTGTATGTTGAGTCTTGTGATTGGTCTTGTGTCTATGATGGCTATGGGGACATATGAGATTATTTGTGCATTTCAATGATGAAGTCTTTTTGCTGAGATGCAAGACCTTAATATCAATGCCTTAATGTGCCATAGGAACACTTTCACACGTGATTGACTGATGCCTATGTGTATGTTAAGGTCTTGTGATTGGTCTTGTGTCTATGATGGCTATGGGGACATCTGAGAAAATCTACAATTGTGATTATTTATGCATTTCCCTTGTCTGGTTTGTCCTGAAATGTTTGTCCTAAAGTTCTAAAAGCTCTTGTGATTGGTGGTGTTATTCTCTTTGAGTCTATCTATGATGAAGTCTTGAAACTGAGATGCATTCCCTGCATGTTCACTGTCTTAGTGTGCCATTGGAACACAGTCAAATGACTGATTGATGCTTATGTATATGCTAAGGTATTATGAATGAGTTTGTGTCTATGATGGTATTAAGGACATCTGAGAAATGCATTGTCATTGTTGTGCCATTACTTGTGCTTGTTTACAAAATTACACAAGTTCTTGCTACCTTACAAAATGTTCAATCTTTGTCATATATTGCTAAATAAACTGACTGTCTTCAAGTGCTTCTTCAGTGTCTTGATCTTCAACTTCTGTTGTCCCTTGTTGACTCTGTTGACCTGCTATTGATGTTCATGCTTGATGTCCTTGTTGTGCACCCCCATACACTATGTCCCATGCTTCTATGATAGCCCACATAGGTGCCTTGATCTCTCTTGGTAGATTTCCTTGAGCCATTAATTTCTTCTTGTTTACATGTGGCAAAGCATACTCATTGTCTCCCTTGCATTTAAGTATTTCATTCATAACAAATTGTAGTGTCATCCACACATCTCTTAGAGTTGTAGGGGCCAATTCAAAAAATGCTTCATGCACTGCTTCTATCATATGATCAATACTTTTTGGCATCTTCTTGTGCATGAGTGAATGAATGCTTCTGAAAAATCCTAGATCTAAGATGTTTACATCTGGACTATTAGCTGGCTGTTGTATTAAGATGAAAGTGAATACATCCTGAATGTATACCTGTTGCCATTCTGGATCTCTTTGAGTTATATGGGCCTTTGCATTGTCTTGTTGTATGAATATAACTCTTTGAGCTCCATCTTGTGGCCATTTTGCCTTGATTGCTGGAATGATTTGGTTTATCAACATGTTCCTTGTCACTTGCTTGTTGACTGATTCAACTAGCTTTGTAACTAGTGTCCCCGTCTCTCTGTTTTTGGATGACCTCTTTGCTGCTTGTTGATATGTGAATGGAAAGATTCCTATCTTCCCATAAAAAATGCACTGTCCCTCTGCATCAAATCTAGGCCTTGCTACAACTGCAGTGAACATAACTTTGGGAATGAATTTAGATGAATTTGCAGCTCTGTACTTGCCCCTTTCATTATGTGCTAGATATACTCTCTGTGATTTATTTGATAGAAAAAACCACTTCTCATCCAAGTGTACAAAATCAAACATTGGATAATACACTGATTTTTCTTCTACTGTATCCCCACAAAGTAACTTCAGTACCCAATCCAACCTAGCCTTCTTATGTCCCTCACTCAAACCAGGATGGATTGGATTTGTATATGGCTTTATTGTACCTTGCTTGACCATCCTATGCACTTTGGTCTTTGAAAGACTAAGCTTGCTAGCTAAGTCTCTAATGCATGACTTGTCTCCCATGCCCAGTGCTATGATTGAATCCATCTCTACTTGAATTCCTTTTCTACCACAGTTGTGATATTTTGTTCTTAGATTGTACCTCTGCTGTGCATTATGTTGCTTCTTTGCTGTGTTCCAAATTCTGCCTATGCACCTTGTTGACATGTTGAACTCTTGTGCAACTTTGTTTATTGCACCATGTGGTAATTGTCCCTCTTTAGATCTTGTTAGCAGAGCATTCAATATGTGCATTTTTTGATCACTGCTGAGCCTGGTATTATGTGTTGGCTGATGATGTTGTGTTGCCTCTGTGTTGTGCTCTGCTTCTGATGACTGTCCCTCTTCATCTCCTGGTTCCTGGTTGAGATCAAAGCTATGTTCATCTTGTTCCATGTCCCTTGATGACTGTCCTTCTTCGAACTCTTCTCCATCATAAATGTACTGTTTATCTGGAAGTGGAGCTTTATTTAAGTCCCATAAAGCTGAGGCCATGACACCACCAGGCTGTGATGCAGAGATTGTTTACTTGCTTAATTTTGCTCTGAATTTTACTGAAGCTTTGAATGTAAATTCTGTAAATTCCTTTGGGAATGCTGTAATCCCCTTTTATACTCTGTTTAGGGGCAATTTTGTCAGGGCAATTATGCCCTAAGTCCCCTGCATAATTACCCTTTTGTTTAGGGCAATTCTGTCCTTAAGTCCCCAAAATTTGTAAGTGATCCGTGTCCCCCTAATGCTCCCCTTTCATTGGCTGAAATTTGATCTGTGGTCAATAACCACAGATTGCATTGTAGCAGGTCATGTCCCCTTTTCTACTGTCCCTAATTTTCTTAATTAAAGAGCTTTTTGTACTTTAGGACAAACATTTTGGAACAGAGGGAGTACTAATTAACCGAGATCTATAAAATCAAGTCGTTTCACCTTAACTGACAAATATGACAATATTTGATAAAATCCGGTGGGCCGATAGATGGGGAATATGTCAATCCGTGCACACATACGCGTTAAAGCCCAATACATAAGCCCAGTTGAGTTTCATCCTAAAATCAATTGACAATATGAGTATTCACCTAATCTTATATGTCTTTTATTCCCTATGTGACCTATGTGAGATGTTATTTCTCACGATATTAATTCCATGACAACTAGCTCATGAATTTGGATCCTTTCTTTCCGTTGTAATATCCTTTGGAAGGAAAAAAACGAGATCTATCCAAATCAAGGCTTATTTAAAGTTATCAGATCTTTTTTTTAGATCCTTCGTCCGGTTCGAATGACCATTGTCACTCTACGTCTGGACCGGGTTCTGATTGACCATTTTTCGATAGGGCGGACCTTCCTAACACTGATAGTTTCATATGATATCTCTGGTTTGCTAAAATTGCTTGCTCCCTACAAAGGTTGATAGTACATAAACAACATTACACAAAATATACGACATTAATCACCTATGATGTACATCATTTAATAGATTGAAGTTATACCTACGAATGTTATCAATATCCTTAACAAGTTATTGATTTTCCTTAACAAGATCTTGTTTTTCCTGCCATTGTTGTCGAATAACCGCGTGTGCCCTGTCCTCGTACATTGGATCAATCCACTCCCTGAAACGACACCCCACTCATCCCCAATACCTCCTTCCGTAGTTCCACTGCAAATCTCAAGTTCGGACAACGACTTTCAAATTACAATAGCATAGCCTATCTGCGTTTGTTGATGATTTGGATGAAGATGCCATTATTTGTTGTAGTGTTTGATTTCCTACAAATATCATAAATCCATTAATATAAAAAATTAGGATTACTAAATCGATAGAAACTAGAAGAAGAAGCTTACCCAAAAGTGTATCTATAGGCGCCGCTTGTGTTGGAATTGTTGTAGTGAACAAACAACCCTAATGCTTCTTATATAGTGAAAAGGCAATGTGTTTGACAGCTAATAACCAGCTGGAAAAAAGGAAAAATCTGATTGACAAATCTTTGACAACTAATAACCAGCTGTTGTATATAATTGTATACAGTTGTAGTCACGAGTCTTTTATCCTAAACCTCAAAACCCTAAACCCTAAATCTAAACCCTAAAACCTTAAACCCTTAAGGGAAAAAGAAGTAACACGTTACGTGTGAGTATACTCAACACGTTACGTGTGGTAGATGGTCACACGTAACGTGTGGGATAACATCACACATAACGTGGGGTTACGGCTGTTGTAAAACGCATTGAATTAACCGTCTTGTCCCTACCTAACTGAATGAATGGCCCCTCTTCGTCTTGTCCCCGGCTAAGCCCCAATTTCGAGCCTAAACCCTTCATTTGAAACACTCAAAAATTTGTGTTTTACACTCTCAATGTTTTAAAAAAAATGGAAAATATGAACAACAATGATTATTAGAGCAAAAATGTCAAAGAGGATCCACTTCCAAATGAGGTAATTTCCGTTAATTAAAGTTAAAGTTTTCATATTTTGTTTGGGACATGTTCAAAGTTTTGATCTTTAGTTGTTTAGGGTTTAGAAAACAATACATGATATTTGTTGTTTGGTGTTTAGAAACCAAGTTTCACATGCTAGATTTTTAAAGTTTTGAACTTGATATTTGTTGTTTAGGTATTAGAAACCAAGTTTTACATGCTAGATTTTGAGGGATACATGTGTAAGAAAGCAAGATCCACGTTACATTAAAGAACAATTTCACACGTTATGCCCTAAACATGTCCACACTTAACGTGTGAAACATGTCCACACGTAACACGTAACGTGTGGAACATGTGCCAGATTGTGGTTTCACACGTTAAGTGTAGAACATTTGCACACGTAACGTGTGTACATGTTTCACGCATAACGTGTGAAACATGTCCACACGTAACGTGTGAAACGTATACCAGATTCTGGTTTATGGCGGTTTTTGTGCCTTCTATAAAAGGGCACGGTTTGTCACAAACCGTGCGCTTTATCAGAATGTGGTTTATGGAGGGTTATTACACATTTATATAGAGAGTATTTCTGTGCCTTTAAATTGATGTCTAAGAATGCTTCCTTAAAGGGAACTATGGTGTCACACTTGATAATTAGTTCACTACTTGATGAGACGATTCCATGTGTATGCAGGCGAATTATTATTTGTACGAGGGGTTAAACAATATTTCCCTCGATGACTGGAGCGCCCCACAAAAATCATTTTCTAGTTGGGAAACACTTCATCAATTGTTGTCGGAATGGAACACACCATCTGAGTGTAAAACACTAGATGATATACCGTCCTTCTCACTTGGATTGTTTGACTATAGTTGTCCGCCTCTAGAAGCATCTTTATCTCATGAAGAGACTAAGAATTCGGCTTCTGCTAACCCACAATTTTGCTTTCCATCCCTACACACACAGCCTCAGTTTAGTGTACCACCAGAAGAGGATGTTTTCGTCTCTACTGATTATTCAGAGTTCTTCACAACAGACCAAATCTGGGAGTCCAGAGAAGAAGCATTTATGTGGGCGCGGGAGACTGCTATGTGTCACAAGTTCTGCATCATAAAGGGGAGGACTAAACCTTCCGCGTATAGAGCCCTTGGGGGGACTTGGTTACCGTGTGATAGGCATGGACAAAACATCCGTAAACAAGCTGACCAAGTGAGGGACATCACAAAGTCGAAGAAGTGTGGGTGTCCATTCATGTTGAGGCTGAAAGAAGGGCCGAAGGGATCATGGAAGATCAGTGTACAACATAGAACTCACAATCATGTGATAAAAGAGAATTTGTATGGTCATGCATTAGCTGAGCAACCAAACGCTAAAGAGAAGAAGATTATTAGGGTGATGACAGTTAATCATTACAAGCCTCAAAAGATTTTTACTACAATTGCATTGTCCCCTAGAAACTTGACCAAGATGAAGCAAGTATACAACATCATGCATGACATACAAAAAAAAGGCATGGGAGGAAGAATAGTGGTGCAATAGTTCTTCTATGAGTGCAATGAGAAGGGATACTTCATGGAGCATAGATTCAATAAGGAGACCAATAAGATCACATATATCTTATTCGCAAGCCCGAACCAGTTGTCGTTGCTGAAGACATTCCTGTACATTGTGTTGCTAGACTCTATATACGCAACTAACAGGTTAGTAACACACATATCTATTATATTCTTCACTTGTTCATGTAATCATTAGCATGCCATAACATATCATTATGTGTGCAGTTACGATTTGCCCTTCCTTGAAATTGTCGGCATCACATCTGTTTGGAAAAACTACAAAATTATCGGGGCGTTTCTGGAGCATGAGAACGAAGAGAGTTACAAGTGGGCCATACAACAACTTTCAAAAATGTTTGTCAAGGTCCAACGAGCACCCACATGATTGGTCACAGATCGGGAGAAGGCGTTGATGAACGCCTTAGAGAAACAGTTTTCAAGTGCAAAATTCCTCCTATGTAGACGCCATGTGAGGAAGAATATTGAAGACTTTGGGAAGAAGGCCATGAACAAGTTTAGGGGCACAACGTTTTCCAATGATTACATGAAACTATTCAAGGAAACAACCATAGAAGGGTATGAAGCAACACTGAAGAAGATTCAGCAAGATTGGAGGAAATATCCAAAATGTCTCCAGTACGTACAAAAAAACTGGCTTGACCCGTACAAGGAAAGAATCGTCTCAGTATGGACAGATACAATGTTCACTCTTGGAACTACCACAACTAACAAGTTTGTGCATTATGTTTTTAAATTTAACTGGTTATTTGAACTTAGACTTTTACAACAACATACTGACTTCAGATTCTTGATTGTAATACAGGGTTGAAGGGTCTCATTCCAGTCTTAAAAGCTTCTTCACTATCAATGATGGCAACCTTTGCACTGTATTCAATCAATATGATGCACGGTTGTGCATTCATATTAATGAGATAAGGGGGGCCTTGAATGAGAGCATAGAAAAGCGATTTACGCTGATAAAAAACGCACATCTTTTCTGCAAGCTGCACTACAAGGTCTCTGCGATTGCACTAGCTCGATTGATTGAGGAATACAAGAAAGGCGAAGCTCCATTGTGGAACACTATATACAGATGCCAGATGAGGGTCAGAGATGGCTTGCCTTGCATGCATGACATGGCGCGGAATATGATGAACCAGTAACCAATTGAACCTAGCTCATTGCATCCGTTCTGGAGGCAATTGACCTTGTCAGAAGTGTGGACAGAAGAAGAAGAAGCCACATAACGTAGAGTGAATAGGTCGTTGCTTGAAGAATTTGCTGCAAGAGTCTTCCCCACATTGCCAGTGCATGATCAACACAGAGCTGTCTCTGCACTAACAAGTATAACACATCCAGAGCGGACTACTCTGCAAGAGCCATCTAAAGTTAGACATAAGGGTCGGCCTCAAGGAGCTCTAAACATTCCCACCAAAAGACAACCGTCAGCATAGGTGTACACTGACCAATAGATGGAAGGAACACCTCCGAAGAAGCAAAAAGGAAGACCACCTAAGGAAGCTTCAACCATGCCATGCCAACCACGAGAGCCTATGCCTTCGGGTCACACGACGTTGATCAAGAACCCTAGGCGATATATTACCCAGTTTCCCAAGTGTATGAAACCACACGTGGGAGGATGGTGGGAAATAATTGGTGATAGAAACTGCGGATACAGATCAATTGCGCATGGTCTGGGTTTAGGGCAGGAGCAGTGGGCTTTTGTTCGACGTACCATGATCGCTACGTTGAAACAAGAGTATGAGCTATTCGCGCCAATTTGGATGTCTACGATGACACTTGAGGCAATGGAGGCGAAGCTTGCATGGTTTCCTTCGCCCAACATGCCTGCCCCATGGGAGACGTGGTTGGACCTCCCGGATATGGGATGTTTGGTGGCAACTGCATTCAACTGTGTGTTCGTCTCCGTCGGTGCTGGTGTAGGCACGACATACATGCCTATGAGGGTGAATCCAAACCAAGCGGTTGGAGAGAAACTGAAGACGATATGCATTTGCCATGTCCAGAAAGAGCGGGCTCGCGTTGTAATCTGGGTACAACTGAGGCTCCGAGTCAACCCGACCACCAGCGGCATGAAAATATGGCACAACATGCATCACTGGCGGATCCTGACTACCGCTAGCAGCTCTCGTCTGATAGAGGCCTGTCTCATCCTGACGGTAGCAAATATTCCTGTTTTTCCTTTTCTCGGACCTGGTAACCTCTTGTTCAGTCCGAAACGATTGGTCACGAACGAGGTTTCTTCGGTTCTTTCGGCTTGTTCTTTCACCGGGCTCCATCTACAGTAATATATCAAAATATTATATTTTAAATAATACAATTATGGAATCTGGAAAAACCGCCGGAGAAGACGTCGGAATGTCGCCGAAGGTCTGGAAATGGATAGACCACACGTAACGTGTGGAGAAAGCCCACACGTTACGTGTGGAAAGCCTCCACACGTTACGTGTGGAATGACCATTTCCACAATTCCGGCGTCTACTCCGATGACTTTCCGGCGAATTTTGCAGATTCCGACCACATTAAATTGCTCAAAATTTCCCAAAAAATCACACTAATTTAACAAATCTAACTAAAATACCACTAATTCATACAAATCTAACTAAAAAATTCACACCAATTCATACAAATTCAACATAAATCCTAAACACCCTTTCATACAAATATTACAAATTTCAACAATTTCATACAAATATATCTATCAAATTAACCAACAAATGTAAATAACTACTTCAAAATTACACAAAACCAACTACAAAAACATCAAAAACACATTAATAATATGGATCTACAATATATAACCGAAAACAAATACAAAATTAACAAAAACCAAACAAGAAGGACTCACTAACCTTAAGAGAATTCTACGTAACGTGCGAAGTTTGTTGACTCGTAACGAGGAGATCCACGAGATACGTTACGCAGGATGGAGAAGTGGGCTGAGAGAGGAGGCAGCGGTTTAGGGTAGAGAAAGAAGAAATTTGGCTTTTAAAGCCACTTACACTCCACACGTTACGTGGAGAGCTGGTTCCCACGTTACGTGTGGAGTCCTTTCATACGTAACGTGTAGAGCTCTTTCATACGTAACGTGTAGAACTTTGTCCCACGTTATGTGTGGAGGTTTGAAAAATAGCAAATAACACATAACGTGAAAAAAAGGTTTAACACGTTACGTGTCATCCCTATGCATTAAACAATAAAAATACCTATGCGTTAAAAAGTAAAACCCTAAATATATAGACCGAAGATATTATAATCCAAAAAAAGCCCGAGACAAGAAAAGACACAAACAATCAAATGATGAAAAATAATAATCATGATGAGATAAGGAGAGTCCAGCATCGAATCAACTATCATCCTTGATCTGATCGCCAACTCCAACTCATCCTGAAAACAAGATTGTAATAAAATTATGAGATTTATTCCCAATAGAAATAGCACATCCGCCAAGTAAAATTATTATTGAAAATAAAAGTGGTTTTTATCGAACATTAACTTTTACCCAGAGGCATGGCATATGTTATTTTTTACAAGAAATTATTACATTAAAATAAAAGTTTAAATTCTTTTAAATAAAAAAATCAAAACAAATAACATTAAATGTTTTTTTAATACAAACTTCTTAACCTATGCAACGGACATAGGTTTAAATAAATTGTTTTTTTAAATCCTACTTTGAGTCTAACCAGCATAAACAAAATTTATTTGTCGGATTTTTTTGTTGATTATATTCACACATATAAAGGTGCAGCGCTAGATTTTTTGGTGACTATACTTTGCTACGCTAACGTCTCAATTTTTTGTAATATTTCAAAATAGAGTTCTTACGAGATACTATCTTTTAATTGCTCAGTGATATATAATGAGTGTACGCATATGAGTGTTGTTAAAACTACTAACAACTTTTTATTATTCTCACTCAGCATATGAATATGAAATGCGTACGCATATAAAATTGATCGAATGCGTATGTATATGATCGAAATTTCAACTTTTTCTCTTTAAAAGGCAAGAAATATATATTTATATGTGTACGCTTATGCATGCATATTACACATATGCACGGATACATATGTATGCGGCCTCCGTAGACATATACATAAAATAGGAACAAATATAACAAGACTGCATATATATGTATACGGACTCTAGAGACATGTACATAAAATAGGATAAAAAACTAGATCTTATACGGATTACGCATGTATTACGGAGTATAAACAATCAAAAATTGTATACATACATATTCCGTATACATATAATGGATGAAAAAGTGAGAATAACCAAAATTGTGGGTGCGTTTTCAAAAATTGTGCGTTTAACACCCACAATTTTTGAAAACGATCATATTTTAACACCACGTATATAATACATAACATATTTCTGAAAACTTTTTTGTTGCAAAAATAAAATTGGACTCACTTGCCGTTGCCCCACCAACCAAAATACGATCATATTCGCATGTGCTTCACAGCTTATAAGTTATAATGCACGATAGTAAGCAAATATAGTTTCTTATACAATTTAAAAGTAAAATCTGATTATTTTCGGATGTTTAAATTAATATGGGATTAATCGGTCTTTTTCATAATGCTAATGCTATTTTCATAACCGACACGGACATATCCGTCATTTGCAAAATCTGTAAGGCCACTTTCGTCATTTGACCCTCATTAACAACCTTACCGGCTCCCCATTTTTCTCACATTTTCTTTAAAAAATAACAAAAAAGATATTATAAAACCACCATGCTATAATCCAAAGACTCGGCTTTCCTTGCGACACCACTCCAAAATCCAAATCCATCCCTCTCTTCTTCCTATTTCACCGAAACCTCGGATTCCCACCGGAAATGGCGGAGATTTTCGATTATCAGGTGGAGAATCCGGCGGAGATGCCGCGGCTGATCAGCTTCCTGTCGGAGCTGCTGGAGCGAGTGGCGGAGGCGAACGACAGTAGCCGCCGATGGCAGCCGCAGAAGGTGTCGGCGTTCCACGGCCTATCTAGGCCGTCGATTTCGATCCGGAGCTACCTGGAGAGGATCTTCCAATACGCGAATTGCAGTCCTTGCTGCTTCGTTGTGGCGTACGTGTACCTCGATCGGTTCGCGCAGAGGCAGCCTCTGCTTCCGATCAACTCCTTCAATGTCCACCGCCTCCTCATCACCAGCGTCATGGTCGCCGCCAAGTTCATGGATGATATGTAAGTCGATCGATCCATTTATCTATCACTCTCTCTTGCTCAATTCTCGACCTAATTCTGTTTTAAATGAATTCCTCCGATTGAGGAAATTTCAAATTTCGGCATGATTGGAATTAATTAAATTGAGTGACAAGATATTTGAATTCAAAACGGAAAGTCGAATCATAATTAGCTGAAAATGTTGCCAAACACAAGCTTGAGGTTACTGATGTGTAAAGGTATATTGGTTTTTCTGAATGTCATTGTCATATTTTTTGTGTATTCACATGTATTTTGGCTCATTTTACGTCAAACGCGAGTATTCATTAGATTCAAAAGAAATTTGTAACTACAATATAAGGGCGTGACAAGCAAGCTTCTCCACGGTGGTTAGGAAGATAATTGATGGTTTATACTCCTTTTTTTTTGTAAATTTTATGATAATATAAATAATTAACTTCCAGATTATGATATACAAAATTTGGTATGACTATCTCATTAGTACTGATAACTAGTACTACACTATTAAAAAATTTTAGAGAGGACTTGACTATGAAATTTAATCTCAAAATTAATCACTACGTAAATCAAAAGGTGTCAAACAATTGGATTTACGCTTAAAGTTGATGGTATATTTAGGTGTAAATATGGATGTAAGTAGTATGTTTCTGTATATGGTCTACTGGGTTATTTGCTTCCCAAATTTCTAAAACAAAATCTCTTCGTGCTGGGTAATTTAATTTACAATCGCTTTATTTCACTGCTTGTGCTTTCCCAAAGAACATGGTGGCGGGCCTCATGCACACATCCAGCTATGCAACAGCTATCTCTCCTACATTTATTCCTCCTCCCCGCCCTTTCAAAAATATCAAAACATAAAACAGGGCGACCCTACAAAATTTGTGTTATACAATATACGGAGATTTCACGTGGTATCCTTACATTTTGTACGTATTCCGATATAATTAGGAGGCTAATTAAACCCTCTACCATTTGGTGTTAAATAATGGGCTTGTGTTGTGGTTACATTTTTGGGATTTTGATGAACTGATGCTTGATTAATTTGCAGGTACTATAACAATGCATACTATGCAAAAATAGGAGGAATAAGCACAAGAGAGATGAATTTCCTAGAAGTAGACTTGTTATTTGGAGTGGGATTCCACTTGAATGTGACCCCCACCACCTTCTACAGTTACTGTTCATACCTCCAAAGGGAGATGCTGTGGATCCAACCTCCTCCTCCTATGCTCTCTGCAGATTCCTCTTCATTAATCATGAACGTGCCCAAATCAGTACGACTCCTCCAACCCTGCAGTTTCACCCCTGTTGATCACCCAGATGAAACCTCCTCACCATCTCATCAACACCACCAATTAGCTGTTTAATCAATCCGATCAAGCTTATCTCAAGGTCTTATATATGGTTACTTACTTAAAATTTGTAGCTAAGTAATTAATGTAGAGATCGATTTCCGAGCAAATGAATGCAGACTCTGGTATGGCTTGTGATTCAGTATAAAGTATGTGATATGGATCCCAAATGTATAAATGAGATTAAGAATCGGGTTCGAAATGCATGCGCAGTTGACAAAGTTATATATCCAAGTGGGGTAAAGTGAAAAGGCTATCATGCAATTGGGAGACAGATATGGCAAAATGTGGATTCTCCAAATTTGTGGCAACTGTTTGGGGAGTTAAAAAGCAAGCAAGTGAAGACAAGTAAAAGGCAGATCGAACGTGAAGACAGTTGTACATAATTTGTTGTTTGGAGGCCAGGGGTACGTTGATTAGCAGTAGTATACAAAGTGCATGTGCTCACACATCAACTTGGAGCTGATCACCATGTGAAGTAGCCACAGTGACCCCCCTCTTTTTTCTTCTTTGCTAATAACATTACATATATAGTACGTGGGACAACATATATGACCAACTGGATTGATGCTGGACTCTTTTAAACATTTTGTCTGGTAACCCGAGTTTTTGACTTTTTCGCGAAATCCCCATATATTTTGACAATTTCGTGTGGTAATCCTGAGTTCTTGCAGCTACGGAGTCCACATCATCCCCGTCCCCACAACAACTCCCTCTGCTACGTCGGCGGCGACACTCGGATCGTCGTTGTCGACCGCAACTCCACCCTGCCGGAGCTTCTCCAGAGGCTCTCCAAGATCCTCCTTAGCGGCCGCTCCTTCACGCTCAAGTACCAGCTCCCTAACGAGGATCTCGACTCTCTCATCACCGTCTCGTCGGAGGAGGATCTGGAGAACATGATCGATGAGTACGACCGCCTCAATTCCGGCTCCAACGCCGCCAACAAAGCCAGGGAGTGGTATTATGGTTGCTGTCAAGAAGCTTAAGGAAGGGAGCTTTCAAGGTCACAATGAATGGCTTGTATGTTGTTTAGTGTTTACTGTAACTTCTTAGTCCTGCTGTGCTTAATTATACATGTTTGAAAGCTTAGTTTGTGTTTGCTGCATCAATTTTTTTCCAGGCAGAAGTTAATAACTTGGGTCAACTTCCACATCCGAATCTAGTCAAACTTATTGGATACTGCTTGGAGTCAATAGACTCTTGGTGTATGAGTATATGCCAAGAGGCAGCTTGGAAAATCACTTATTTAGAAGTATGAGCTATATAAGTTTAGCTCTTTTGAGTAATTGGTGTTGATCTGGCAATAGATGTGATGTTTGATTTGCTCTTTTTTTGCAGAGTCCATTCAACCAATACCTTGGACTACTAGAATGAATATTGCCATTGGAGGATTGTCGTTCTTGCACAGTGTTATCACACGAAATTGTCAAAATCTGAGGGGATTTCGCGAAAAAGTAAAAAACTCGGGGTTATCAGACCAAATTTCCGAACATTTTATTTAGGGTTTACCCTTGGACGATTGAATCAGACAATTGAGACAAAATAAAAAACGTTACGTAACCTAAATTGGAAAGTATAAATCTTATAATTAAATGTACAAAATTCTAAATGGTAAAATGTAAGCGAATCTTTTTAGAATGGGACTCCTATCATATGTCCCGAGTGGAAAAGACGCTGAAATAATTAAGAAACTTTAGTAATTGTTTTAATGTCATGTGTTATTTAAGTTCTTATAAATTTATAAGGGGACCAATGATTCTTACTATTTAGTCGCGACCACATGAAGTTGCTTTTAAGCCCATACCCTTGAGAAATAGATGACATGAGAAAGTGAGAAACTCTATGACGAGGTGCTAGATTTAGAAGAAGGAAATGTGATCATTAAGCAATCACCATTGTTTGAGGACTAGACCAAGTTGCCTGTAAACTGAAGGCTGGTGTGGAGGACATTTTAGTAATATAGGGACAAGATTTTGCAGAATCTATAGCCCATAATGGGCCAGATGAACGGGCCGGGAAAGCCCACTTTGCAATATAAAACGCATGTCATGACGGACTGCCTAATTCTCAGAATTTGGATCCAATGTAAGCCCACTTTCCAATATATGATGTTAAGACTATTAAGTTATAGATTTTGTTGGAAAATATAAAGTCAACTACTTATATATTAGGTTATTCGTCTGTTAGGTAGTATGATGTGTATTTGTATTACTAGTGGGGAACCGCGTGCTTCCCGCGTGCGAAGGGATCGAGGTTCGACGAAGTAGTTAGAATTTACCATCTTGAATGTAGTGTGTGGTAAAGTAAGTGAAATTACTTGTACTTCCACAACAAATAACACACCCTTCCACTAAAATGGGTTGATGCTCTTTAGAACGTTAGGTTAATATGATAAAATCAATGGTTCGATTAAGGACTCATAGTTCATCATTTTGTACAATGAGGTTGTAAAATAAATTAGTTGTTGTTCAATTAAAAATGAGGTGATTTTCACTTTCCGAATTTCATTGAGAATGATTTTAAGAAGTATATATATCTTCTTACACATATACAAATATAAAAGATTTCTATAATTTGCCCATGATTTTTTACTTCTCTCTTTTATCATTTGTACTTTGCATCATGGTGAACAAACGAAAGCGGACAAACACTCGTTTACACTATATGTAGAATTATAAGCCTTGTTGAAGTCTAGGATGAATATATTCAGCCAATGTTCCATTCGTAGACAACGTTTTTGGTTGCAAAAAAAGACGTATCATCAACTGTCCAAATTACAAACATTTTGAGATACAATGATTGGTAATGAATTTACAGTTTTTGTTAAAACTTCTTTAATGGTACTCATCACATATGTTGTGTTGTTGGTGCGTGTTTCTTCAATTATGCACTTGCGCTCTTTAACGACAACATCATTAGTTGTCTTTCTACATAAGGAGAAAATATTGGTTACATTATTAGTTCATATAATTTTCAAGTAATAGAATAAGGACGCGGTTCGGGTGCGAAAGACTGTTAAAATACAAAATACGAAAGATTTTCAGCCGTCCACCATGGCCAAATCTACGGCTGGGGAGAATAGGAAAAATACGCTTTATTTATTCACACGCGCTTTATTAATTTCAAAAAAAAGACAATCAGACCGTATTATTCACTCACTGTGTTATTCGCTCGCCTTCAAATGCACCTTATGTTTATAAGCTTGCATTTTACGTTTATTTTCTTACACTTTATTTTTGTTCGCTTGCACTTAGTGTTTATTTGCTTGCACTTTATGTGTTTTTGCTTGCACTTTTCTTATATGCTTGTACTTTATGTTTTCCTGCTTGCACTTTTGTTTATCTGGTTGCACATTGTGTATATTCGCATGTACATTTTGTTTGCTTGCATTTTATTCTTATATGCTTGTCAACAATGTTTTCCTTCTTGCACATTGTGTATATTCGAATGCATTTTATGTTTATTTGCTTGCACTTTATGTTTATTTCCTTGCACATTATGATAGGTTCAAGTGATTAAACAACAGAAAGTACAAGCCAATAAGAAGAAAGTGCATGGAGATACAAAATAAAGTGCAAGCAAGTGAACAGAAAGTGCAAGCAAATATGAGATTAAAAAATATTTAAAATGCAAGCAAGCGAACAGAAATTGCATCAGAATAATGAATAAGGTCAAGCGAATAGAACGAAAGTGCAAGCTGTTAAACATAAGTGCAAGTGGTTAAAGAGGAAGTGCAAATGAATAAAAAAAAAGTACAAGGGATTAAACAACAGAAAAGTGCAAGCCAATAGGAAGAAAGTGCATGGAAATACAGAGTAAAGTGCAAGCAAGTGAACAGAAAGTACAAGCAAATATGAGATTAAAAAATATTTAAAATGCAAGCAAGCGAACAGAAAGTGCATCAGAATAATGAATAAGTGCAAGCGAATAGAACGAAAGTGCAAGTTGTTAAACAGAAGTGCAAGTGGTTAAAGAGGAAGTGCAAATGAATAAAAAAAAGTACAAGGGATTAAACAACAGAAAAGTGCAAGCCAATATGAAGAAAGTGCATGGAAATACAGAGTAAAGTGCAAGCAAGTGAACAGAAAATACAAGCAAATATGAGATTAAAAAATATTTAAAATGCAAGCAAGCGAACAAAAAGTGCATCAGAATAATGAATAAGTGCAAGCGAATAGAACGAAAGTACAAGCTGTTAAATAGAAGTGCAAGTGGTTAAAGAGAAAGTGCAAATAAATAAATAAAAAGTGCAAGGGATTAAACAACAATCAAATTACAGTGTGAATTTTAAGTAGTGTGTGAAATTCATCAAACAAACAAACAAAAAAGAATTAGAAAAGCTGGAGCGAAAAAAAGAAGGCGGGAGCGAAAAGCTGGAGCGAAAATAAAATAAAATTAGAAAGCGCGTGTAACAATGCAAAAAACTGGAGCAAATCGGACGGTTAAAAAACTTTCGTATTTTGTATTATAACCATCTTTCGCACCTGACACTTTTCCATAGAATAATTAGTGAATGTTAATTATAATAAATATTGCAATAGTGTCTGAGAATAGGTGTTTCATTTATAAGTGTACCACTTTATTAGTGCAGCAACTCATTCTCCTTCTGGATCGAATGATACCATTGTGGATCTTGATAATGCAAAAGGAAACCCAAAGACACATATTCAAGTAGTTAAAAGCATGTGTGTCAAAGAGTGTAAATTGCATAAAATATACTCACCCTGAAATTTGCTTGCATGCAAGTCACTTAAACTAATGATAGGGTAGTTTTCCACCTCTGAAGCAAGCTTCACAGCCTCATTGTTTGCAAGGTCACTACATAGAGACACGATCAATGTAGCATTAATGCTGGCATATTATTTGTATCTACAATGCTGGCACATTATTTCAAAAGGGGTTAGCGTTATAATATGCGTACTTAAGTTGGTTCAGGTGGTAATGATATCATTGTAGGTGTAAAACATCATATGTGATTGATATGTATGGAAGAATAAAAAACAACATATCGTCTGCGACCACCAGCTCAAAAACATTCACCGAAAAACACTTCCTCCAATAATGAGATTTGGAGGTTCCACATAGAGAGCAATGGCAATAAGGTTTAAAACAAAGACACGTATGTTTACATGTTGCATAATGAAAGAGTAAGAAATGTAAGTTTCTAAAAGAGTTATGTTGTAACAAAGAAACGTATAAGATAGTAAGAAGGCATACCGAATTGTTCACTGATATAGGAGTCGCGAGGAATATAACTTATCTCACGATATGCAACTCTTGTTTGGCTTGAACAAGCTCTGGAACCTAGTCGTCGAACAAGTGTCCGATGTGAAGTTGTCATTTGATGATCAACACAACGGGTGGAGAAATTCAGAGTAACACGACTTATGAAAGCATTATTGATTTTGTATTCTCCATTCTTTTGGATGATATCCTTAAACATGTCAATGTCTTCCCCATATAATGTAGCATACATGTGGTTACCCTGCATAATCGGTGGAACAAAGCAAGGTTACAAAGACAGACCTAATTGTGGTACAAAGGAGTCAAGTCCTTTTCACTAACATATACAAAAACATAGTACCTTTTCGTGTTTCAGACCGATACTGATATCGAATCTTTTTGGCAGGCTGAGCAGCTCAGTTTTTGGTAGTTATTGTCACTTTCACAAAGTAGTATCTCATTCGTAGATTAATCTCCTCAAGATATTTCATCTTTGGATTCATCCTACATAGAGAGCCTAGTATGTATAAGTTGATATTTTGTATTGAAGTTTGTATTTTGTGTTGCAATGTAAAGAAAGTAGTTTTTTTGTGATTAATATTACGTAGTTTGTAACTGAATAAAGTAAGGAGGTTATGTTTATACAGAACGTCAATCCATACAATTGCAATCCGTGTGAATCCTAGTTCTTAAATAACGGAATCAAAACAGTTTCATAACTTGAATCAAGGAAATGTCATAATTTGTAAATAGAAAAGAACTAAGCATAGGTGTAAGATGAGTAATAATACCTTATGGTAGAGAACGTGTACCTTATATTAGAGAGCTTGCATCGATTGTAGATCTAGGAGATGGATATTTGATGTGTTCTTGCCTCCGATGCAGGTCACTTGTCAAAGGTGGCACTTTGGATCTAGTCATGGGCGAGAAGTCACAAGTCTCATTTGTCAAGTCTGCCGTGGAAACCTTGGGGAAAACCTTGTTGAATTGCACGAAAGGTCGGCGGCGAGGTGAACAGTAACTTTAGAGGTTTACTGACACGGTGGTGGCTGGAAGCGAACCCGGTGACGAGTGTCTGGGTGTCTCGACAGCGGCGGCGGTGGCGAGTGTCATGACAACGATGGCGAGCGATTGAGTGGGTTCGATGGTGGGTTCGATAGCGACTGCGATGGTGGAGGTGAAGTCGATGGCGCGAGCAGTGAGGCGAGCGACGACGGCAACGAAGGACTAGGTGCGATAGCGGGTGCAATCACGATGGAGATGGGGAAACGATTGTGATGTGAAGCGATTGGTGGTTTGGATGGTTGGCCTGAAGGTCAAGCTATGCCGTAGCATCGGCGGCATAGTGAAGGAGATGCGAAGATAGACTTGCTCGAAGGGTATCAAGCGATGCTGTAGCGTCGGCGGCAGAGTGAATGGGGATGCGAAGTAAACGATAGGGTTGCCGTCCGATCAAAGGAAGGAGGATAGACACTCAACTTAAGCTTTGATTAAAATTAGACGTAAAGAAACATAATAGACAAAGTTTGACTTAAATACTAGAGGCGAGACTCAGATGGGCCGAGTCTTGCCTAGTGGGCTAGCCCATGCGACACACATGGAGCACACACCCTAAAAATGGAAAGAACTATAAATGGAAACTACTAAAACAAGCAAATACCAAAAATAGAAATGTTCTCAAAATAGCAATGTCTAATACGAGGCAAATAAACCTCTAAATGCTAAAGATAGGCGCCGTGGGGGCGGCGAGGCATGGGACGCGGACACTGGGAGCAGCGGCGACGTCAAGGTTGACTGGGCTCATCAGTGGGCGCGTCTGTTGCCGATAGCGATAGGCTTGCTTCTGCGATGCCGATGGTGGCAAGGACTTTGAGCTTGGATTCGGTCTCGGGTGTGCCTTGGCCAACGATGACGCGAGTGATGAGAGATTGCACGGCGTCGGCGATGGCCTTGGCTCTCGATCTAGTCACTGGACCTTGTGAGCGTAGGCTCATGGCATCTTCCTCTTCTATGGCCGTCATGGAGAGCAAACTCGCATCACCCTCCCCCACTTGGCTGTGAAGCGTCCCCGCTTTACCATCATCAAACTCAGGCTCTACGTAAGGTGTCAAGTCCGCCACGTTGAAAGACGCATGGACTCCATAGTCGGCTGGGAGCAAGAGTTGATAGACATTATCTCCAATGGCCTTGATCACGCGGAATGGGTCATCTCCGCGAGGGGCCAGCTTGTGCTTGCGCCGCGAGGGGAACCGCTCCTTTCGCAAATGCACCCAGACAAGGTCTCCCGATGTGAATACGACGCGGCGGAGGCCATGGTTGTGCTGCGAGGTGTATTGCGAGGCTCTTCTTTCCAATTACTCGCGGGTTCGCCGATGTAGCTCTTGCACTTGCTCGGCGCGGTTGGCGGAGGTGAGGTGCACTGGGTCCTGCAATGGGCGTGGCGACATGTCCAAAGACGTCAAGGGGTTTCTGCCGTAGACGACCTCGAATGGGATGAGCTTGGTCACCGTGTGCCTATACCTATTATAAGAAAACTCGACAAGAGATAGTAAGTCCTCCCAACGCCTAGGGTTGGCCTTGAGCATGGTGTGAAGGAGGGCTCCTAGGGTTCAATTTGTCACCTCGGTTTGGCCATCGATTTGGGAATGGTAGCTAGTGGAGAATAAGAGTTTGGTGCCTAGCTTTCCCCATAGTGTTCTCCAAAAATGACCAACAAACTTAGAATCCCTATCACTCACAATAGTACGAGGGACTCCATGAAGACGCACCACATGCTTAAAGAATAAATCGGCTATCTCACTAGCACTATGGGTTGTCTTACACGCTACAAAATGGGCCATCTTAGAAAACCTATCCATAATGACAAAGATAGAGTCCTTACCTCGATGAGAGAGGGGCAAACCCATGATGAAATCCATGGAAAGGTCTTCCCAAGGGCCGGTGGGGATGGGCAGTGGGGTGTAGAGGCCGTGTGGACTAGACTTGGCTTTGGCTCTTTGGCATGTCACACAACTCCTACAATAGCGGGTCACCTGGTGGGTCATACGTGGCCAGAAAAAGTGTTCCCTAAGCGCGGCCAGGGTCTTGCCAACTCCGAAGTGGCCACGGCCATCATGGGCTTCCTGGATAAGAAGGAGCCTAATAGAAGACCTAGGGATGCATAGGTGGCCAGCCTTGTACAAGTAACCCTCACAAAGGAAATAAGACTCAAGCTCATGGCTCCTAAGGCAATGCTCGGATATAGGCTTAAAGAATGGGTCAAGCACATATAATTCCTTTATCAAAGCAAAGCCAAGAACCTTAGTTTGAACATGGGTCAAGAAAACGTACCTGTGAGAGAGGGCATCGGCTACCACATTCTCTTTGCCCTTCTTGTGGACCACGACATAAGGAAAAGTCTCAAGAAACTCCACCCAACGAGCATGGCGTCGGTTGAGGTGGGCTTGGCTCTTCAAGTAACTCAAGGCGGCGTGGTCACTGTGGATGACAAACTCTCGTGGCCAAAGATAATGTTGCCATGTCTTTAGCACACGAACTAGGGCATATAACTCCTTGTCATAGGTGGGGTAGTTGAGGGTGGCCCCTGTGAGCTTCTCACTGAAAAAGGCTATGGGCCTCCTCTCTTGGTGTAAGACACCTCCAATGCCGACGTCGGAAGCATCACACTCCACCTCAAAATGCTTGGCAAAGTCAAGGAGCTGGAGTAGAGGCGCGTGGCATAAGGCATCCTTCAAAGCCGAGAAGGCTTTCTCCTGGGCCTCAAGCCAAGTGACTGTGGCTCCCTTCTTGGTAAGCTCATGTAAAAGCGTGACGATGGAGCTAAAATCCCTCACAAAGCGCCTATAGAAACCTACGAGGCCAAGAAAGCTCCTCACCATGGTGGGCGTCGTCGGCGTCGGCCACTCCCTTATGGCCTTGACCTTGTCTTCGTCGACGCGCAAGCCATCCTTGGACACCACGTAGTCGAGGAAATTAGTAGTGTCCGAACAAAAGCGACACTTTCCAAGGTTGGCAGACAAGCTCTCACGTTGCAAGCACTCTAACACAAGCCTAAGGTGCTCGACGTGGTCATCAATGTGATACCCCGTATTTTTGTAAGGTTATTTTGGGAAATTTGGAATTTTCCCGAGTACCCGTTTAGTACGTCGGATTTAATTCAGGGAGCTTGAGAATTCTCTAATGTGCTCTGTAATATTTTTCTCAGTGAAATAAAATACAGACGACGTGCTTCAGATGTTTATACGCGTTCGCGTACGATAATTTTTATCCAGGGTTAATGTCTTGCTCGTTCAAGAGCTGAATGAGCGGGAAAAGACAAAAACGGCGACCGCCGTACAGTAACGGCGCCCACCGTCGTTGGGCCCGAGGTGTCAGGCCGTCGTCTCCTACTCTGGGCTCGCCAGGCTAGGAACGGCGACCGCCGTAATTACGGCGCACGCTGTGGTCCGCCGTAGGCAAAGTTGCGGCGCCCGCTGTGATTACCTAGAGGTCATTACCCGTTGGTCGCCGGCGAGCTCTGGCCGCGCCGATCTAGCCCTGCTCGGCCTCGTCTAGGGTGATGATGATGTTCCCATTGCTTTGGCTATAAAAGGAGGTGTTGGGGGAAGGATTTTGAGCCATCCCAGCACTGAATCTCTGCCAAATTTTTGCCTCGTCGGAGTGTTAGTTTCGCCAGATTTTGGAAGCTTCGTTGGTGTCGGTTGGTGGTGTTTCCAGAAGCCCTTGTGAAGCCTTTTGGTTGCCTTTGGAGGTTGGAATCCAGGCAAGGCAAAAAGGGGTCGAAACGCGCATCATTTGGGTGAGTTTTTCTCTCGTTCTGTCGTCGGAGTTCTTCACGGCGACCGCCGTGTTCTTTACGGCGCCCGCCGTGATGAATGCGGCGACCGCCGCCAAGAACGGCGACCGCCGCCAGTGCCCAGAATGCCTTCGTGGCTTTGGCTTGGTTGGTTGTCGTCGTGGCGTCTTTTCTTTCGATTTCTTTTGCCGTTTTTAGATTCGTACTGTTGTTATGTCGGATCTAACTTAGGGTTCCTTTTATGGGTCGACTCGAAGGTCGTTGTGCTGTCGGAGCTATACCCGTGTCGAGCCCGGAATCTCGTCGTTGTCGTTAGGCTTGTTTCTATTCTGCGGATTAAGGCAAGTGGCGGTTCGCTCTTACTCATCGTTTCCATATTTACATTGATTATCAGTTGTTTATCTGAGTAATTAATTTGGAACGATTATTACTGTATTCTTCTGGAAGTGATTTATAAACTGTTTTGAAAATCATATAATAGGTTGTATATCTGTTAGAACAACGCTATTATCTGTGATCACCTTTCGAGCCTTTATGTGGATTTATTCTGTAACTGTGATTGTGCTGTATCTGTGTGGTTAGCACTGTTAGTTAGGAATGTACTCGGACTTCGTCCGGTCATTTCTTTATAATCTGGTATCGGGGTGGCTCGTCTCCATCTGGTACTATTCTAAGATCATGATCGGTATCTTTCACAAGTGTGTAGAGACAGGACACTTAGCTAGTGTCACAAACCTTTCGGTGTACGTCACTCTCGACGAAACGTATACTAAGATGTGTCGTCCCAATGGTGGGGTACACATGTAAGAATCTAATAATGTGATGTGTGGTTTGTAATATAAATCAGATAAGTGCTACTTGACGCACATAATTAATAAACCTTTGGCGAGTAGTGCAGCTAAGTTATAGTGCAGCTAGGAAAACTCGTCTCGACTTTGATCATAGTACGTTCTCTTTCCAATCTGGACTCGCTGTATGCGGTGAGGTTGGTCGTGAACCGAAGCATCTCAGTCAACTTTTAAATCATTGTTGTATGATTCTGTAAACATTCCAGATTTGTCATAATTCCTTAAAGACTCATTTCAGTTGGAGTCTTCTTTCGAGTCGATTTTTGTGAAGATTCAGTCTTCCAGAATCTTCTCTTGTGCATACCTCTTGTTTATTCCAATAGGAGTATGATGGTTGACTATCGTCATCGGTTGTTATTCGAGAAGCGATCAGTCTAACCTAATACGACTGCTTCGAACCATTCTGCTTTGTATCCTTGCTAGTCTATTCAAGTAGACTAACCCACGAACTTTGTTCTCTGCATGTGGGCTGGTGTCATCCGTTCGATTCGGCACATCAGATAGAAAGTAGCTCAGAAGAATAGAAGGACTATGGAGTCGACGGTGGTTTTCGAATGTTTGAGTTATTTCGTTAATCAGGTTGAGATCTTTTGGACAATGACTTTGGTTGTAATGTATTTTATAAGACTTCCGCTGTATTTGGTTTAAACTCTGTATTAGCCTATTCGGGATTGGGTTGTAATCCCGTAACTCTTGTTTCCTTGACAATGTTATGTTTTGGAATTGAATGCTTTGATCATTATGTATCATTTGTATTTCATAAATTGTATTTAAACGGTAAAGCCTTGGGTGATCTCGGTAAGGAACACTGAGGTCACTGGCGGTAATACCTTTCCAAAAGGGTTAAGTTTTGGGGGTGTTACAGTTGTGGTATCAGAGCCAAAGGTTTTAAAACGGGTTTGAGATTTTTATATCATTGATCCGTTTTTGAAAATGCTTTTAAAGGGCTCTGAATTTTCAAAGTGAAAAGAATTTAAAAACACCGTTCATAGTCGTGTCTTCTTTATAGTCTGATATAGTAAGCTTGCTTCTATGTCTAGAAAGACTAATTCCTTCCTTATTGTTCGGTAGGATGGGTGTCTGCTTTTCTGTTGGTAGGGGGTCGGAAGACGCCAAGATGGACCAGCCGAGGCTAGATTTTCCGTTGCCTCAGCAATGTTTCGAGGTGGGAGGCCCGAGTAGCCCGCCCGAAGATGTCAAGCACGTTCTCCCCGAGTCGGTTGTCCTTGTAGCTAGGGATGTTATGGTCCCTGAGCCTGCACTTGTGCCGCCACCAAGGGTGGAGGAAGTACAAGAAGAGGAGCAGGAAGATGAGTTGTCAAGGTATGAACAAGGGGTTTACCAAGACGACTTTCTGCTGGGACCAATTACAGAGGAGATCGAGTACGAGGAGGAGGAAGATGAGATGCTTGAGATAGATCCTATCGAGGATGAGGATATGATTGAGAATGATCCCGAGGATGAGGATCCCATAGAGGATGATCTAGAGGAGGACCCCGAGATGGACCTGGAAGAACAGATCCAGGAGCCAGACAACTTGAGGCACTTGCTAGTGGACAGTCAGGAGCCGGGGGTGCAGTTTATTCCCCCCAATCCAGAACTATGACCAGTGTCGGCTTATGCACTCATGACTAATGCTGATTGGGAGACACTGTTCACTGAGCACGGTATTAGGAGGAGATCAGAGGCTGAGTTGAGAGAGATCCTTCGCCAGAGCGAAATGAACTCTCATATGGAGCAGCAACAACAGATGGATCAGGCGATCGCTAGCGCTCAGAGGAGAGCTGGAATTGGAGGACCTCTTATGGAAGATCCTTTCTTTTCCGCAGCTGAGATTGGAACTGAGTCACCAGAGCCGTGTGACCCAGGACCAAGCAGGGTGCGAAGCTCATCACCAGAGCAGGATGGTGAGCCAAGCCCGAAGAGACATTGCATGGATAACCGGTCTTACAGGAGACGTTTGGGAGCGCCTTAGTGTGGTTTGGCGTTGCCTAGTGTCGTAGCTTCTTTTGCTAGTGTTTCAGTTGTGTTTTTGTTTTGTTTCAGTGTTTCGGCTAGTGTCTGTGGATTTTCTAGATTTCCGAGCAAGTTCTGTTTTGATGCTCGAAGATTTGACTCATGTGTTGCTTGTGTAAAAGTTCGAAGGTTCATCTATAAAATGCCAAGTTGATCTATTCTGAGTAATTTATTTACGTTGGTATATTGCATAAGTATATTGTATAATATTAATGTATTGAATGCTTGGAATTGGATCGGTAAACAGATGGTGAACCCAAGAAGCACGAGGAACTCGACTCGAGCCGGTGCTGGGACTAGCCAAGATCCCAGGCCATCAAGAAGAGGTGTTCAGGATGAGCACGAGTCAGAGTCTCGCGTTCAACATAGGCATGAAGGTCAGGACCAGACCCAAGCGCCGGCGCTGTTTGATGCCACAGCTGTTGAGGCAATTTGCGGGATTGTGATGCAGGCAATTGCAGATGTATTGAGACCCAGTGTGCCTCAAGCGCAAGAAGTGCCTACTCACCCAGCGGTTCCTGATGTTGTGGAGCCCGGAAACCCTGTGGTTCAGGAGAATGCCGTCAGGGCTAGAGACAGCTATGGTTGCGCTCTTAAGACCATCACTTTCATGAGGCCCGATTGCTATAACGGGAAAGGGGAGCCAGTAGCAGTGACTCATTGGTTCTCCCATATGGAGAGGCTGTTTCGGAACGTGGAGTGTACTGAGGCCGAGAAGGTCCACATTGCTTCTCTTCAGCTGAAGGAGGAGGCTAGCGAGTGGTGGGAGAGCACAGGTTTGGCAGAGAGCCCAGTGTTGACTTGGTCGATGTTCAAGACCAAGATGGTTGATCGCTTTTTCTCTCGTGCTATGAGAGAGGAGAAGCATAAAGAGTTCTTGTACCCAAAGACGGATGGTCTGAAAGTGACCGAGTTGGCATCTAAGTTCAATCATCTTTTACAGTATGCCCCTACCGAGATTACCAGCGAGGCCCAAAAGATCTGGTACTTCCACGAGTGGATGAGCCCGGATATCAAGCCATTAATGGTGCACCACACATGCTCTACCTTGGAGCAGTATGTGGATTGTGCCTATAGGCTGGAGGTAACTCTAGAGGAGTCGACCAAGAGGCGCAACCGACAGAAGTCGATGCAGAACCAGAACCAGGGAGGTGGCTTTAAGCGCCCTACGCCACCGTCTAACTTTGCCAAGTCCGGCCGAGCTAAGACGGAGATGACGCATGGAGGATCGACTCAGCAGTCAGGGCAGACCAGGAGTGCAGTTCAGTGCTATAACTGTGGCATTGCTGGCCACAAGAGCAACGAGTGCTAGAAGGAGAAGAGATCGTGCTTTGGGTGTGGACGTGATGGTCATCTGTAGAAGTTCTGCAAGCAGGGGAAGCAGAAGGGAGTAGAGTCGCAGCAAGGGTCAGTTCATCAGAGCAACCGACCTAGGTTCAAGCCTGCCGAGACTCCTAGCCCGTCAGTTCAGACGACTGCTCAGAACAGGGGAAAGGCCCCAGCTGTTTCTGGAAGTCAGGGTCAACGCTTGTCCGAGATGCGTGAAGCAGATGGACCCAATGCTCCAATTGCTCAAGGTACTTTATACCTTCACTCTACTTCAGTGTGCATTCTATTTGATTCTGGTGCTACACATTCCTTTATTTCGGATAGTTGTGTTAGCAAGTTAGACTTAGTATGCAACGATTCGTGCGACCTTTTCATCGTTAGTCTTCCTAATGGAGAACGTTTGGTGGGAATCAAGCATCTGTCCGACTTTCCGATTACCATTCAGGGTAAGGAGTTTGAGGCAGATCTGATCTGTATAGCCATGGCTCCATACGACATCATTCTTGGTATGGATTGGCTGACGCGTCACAAGGCGGTGATCGACTTCAGTTCAAGAATGGTGACAGTGTCATCTGGGGGCCAGTTCGTGTGCAAGTTCAAAGGTCGGAATGACGCTGATAACGGCAAGCCGATCAATGCGATGGCTGCGTTTAAGCTACTACGACAAGGATGTGTCGGGTACCTTTGCTACTTGGATTCGCTCGCGAAGGATGGACCTGAGGTTCTTGATATTCCTGTGGTTAGGGAGTTTTCGGATGTCTTTTCGGAAGAAATTCCTGGATTACCCCCGAACCGTGACGTAGAGTTTTCAATTGATCTTGAGCCTGGTACGGCGCCGATTTCCAAATCACCGTATCGGATGGCTCCAGCTGAGATGCAAGAATTGAAGAATCAACTTGAAGATCTTCTTGACAAAGGTTATGTCAGGCCGAGTGCATCGCCGTGGGGTGCTCCGGTATTGTTCGTCAAAAAGAAGGACGGATCGTTCCGACTTTGTATCGACTACCGAGAGTTGAACAAGGTGACGATCAAGAACAAGTATACTCTGCCTAGGATTGATGACTTGTTGGACCAGTTGCAGGGAGCAAAGGTTTTCTCCAAGATCGACCTGAGATCGTAGTGATGCCTTTTGGGCTTACAAATGCTCCAGCTGTCTTTATGGACCTGATGAATCGATGTTTTCACCAGTACTTGGACAAGTTCGTAGTGGTCTTCATAGACGACATTCTGATCTACTCTCCGAGTGAAGAAGTCCACGAGGAATATCTGCGGATTGCTTTGTCAATCCTTAGACAACATCAGCTTTATGCTAAACTGTCCAAGTGTGAATTCTGGATGAAAGAGGTGGCTTTCTTAGGCCACGTGATCAATGAGAATGGGGTTATGGTTGAACCCCAAAAGATTGAAGCGGTGGCTAATTGGACACAGCCCCAGAACGTGAAGGAGGTGCGCAATTTTCTTGGGCTTGCCGGGTATTATAGACGGTTCGTGGAAGGATTTTCAAAGACCGCTCTACCTATGGCCAATCTACTTCGCAAGGTTCACAAGAAGTTTGTCTGGAATGACAAGTGCAAGGCGAGTTTCCAGGAGTTGAAGCGACGGCTGACCTCGGCACCCGTGTTAGCACTTCCAGAGGGGAATGACGATTATGTGGTCTATAGTGATGCTTCAAAGTGTGGTCTTGGTTGTGTTTTGATGCAGAGGGGCAAAGTCATTGCTTATGCATCCAGACAGCTCAAGACTTACGAAGAAAACTATCCGACACATGATCTTGAGCTAGCAGCGGTTGTCTTTGAGCTGAAGATTTGGAGGCATTACCTCTACGGTATAAGATGCCAAGTCTTCACTGACCACAAAAGTCTCAAGTATATATTTACTCAAAAGGAGCTAAATATGAGACAACGCCGCCGGCTAGAGTTGCTCAAGGACTATGACATGGAGTTGCTGTATCATCCGGGCAAGGGTAATGTAGTAGCTGATGCACTGAGCCGGAAGACAACTCACGAGACTGTAGTTGCTCTACTTACTGCTCAGACCAAGCTATACCAAGAGTCGTGCGACATTGAAGTCCTGTATGATCAGCATAGATGTTTCCTGAGTATGCTGGAAATTCAGGCTACACTGCTGGATCAGATCAAGGAAAAGCAAGTCGATGACGTCATCTTGGTGAAGTTAAGCAGTGAGGTGATGGATGGGAAAGCTCCCAGTTTTGTGGTTCAGGATGGTGGATCACTTTGGTTTCAGGATCGGATCTGTGTCCAGACACAGAGAGTCTTCGTCAGTTGGTGATGAGAGAAGCTCATTCATCTGTTTATTCTGTGCATCCAGGCTCCAACAAGATGTATAAGGATCTGAGGAAGAAGTTTTGGTGGCCAAACATGAAGTGGGATGTAGCGGACTTCGTGGCTAGGTGCTTGACTTGTCAGAAGGTCAAGATTGAGCATCGCAGACCAGGTGGTGAGTTGCTACCTCTCCCTGTGCCAGAGTGGAAGTGGGAAGGCATTGCCATGGATTTCGTCACAGGGCTACCCAAGACTCGAGGTCAGAAAGATGCTATCTGGGTGATCGTGGATCGGCTTACGAAGAGTGCTCATTTCATAGCCATTAAGACCACGTGGGAAGTCCAGGATTTAGCAGAGGTCAATCAGAAGGAGATTGTCCGTTTGCATGGTATCCCTAAGACCATTGTATCTGATCGAGATGGCCGTTTTATGTCGAGGTTCTGGAAGGAGCTTCATAAGGCTATGGGGACCGAGTTAAGGTTCAGTACAGCTTTTCATCCTCAGACAAATGGCCAGTCTGAAAGGACCATCCAGACTCTGAAGGATATGCTTAGAGCTTGTGTGCTCGATCGTCCGACTAGCTGGGAGGACAGCTTGAGTCTGATTGAGTTCACATACAACAATAGCTGACATGCTACAATCAAGATGGCTCCGTTTGAAGCTTTGTACGGTCGCAGATGCAGATCTCCGATTTGTTGGGACGATAACGCCGATAAGATTCTGCTTAGACCAGAGTTGGTCGAGAGGACAACTGCAGATATTGCTGTGATCAGGCAGAGAATGTTGACTGCTCAGAGTCGACAGAAATCTTATGCAGATAAGAAGCGTAGGAATGTCGAGTTCGAGGTTGGCGACAAGGTCTTCGTCAAGGTGTCGCCTTCCAAAGGAGTTTTCAGGTTTGGTAAGCGTGGGAAGCTTAACCCTCGCTACGTGGGACCGTTTGAGATTCTGGATAGGGTGGGAACCTTAGCGTACCGCTTGGCGTTACCACCATCGGCTCACCCGGTGCATAACGTGTTCCACGTATCTTTACTCAGAAAGTATGTTCCAGATGAGTCTCATGTGCTTATCTATGAGGACATCGAGATTCAAGCTAATGGTACTTATAAAGAGTTGCCCGTGCGCATTTTGGAGCGTCGGGAGAAGCGTTTACGCAACAAGATCGTGCCGTTGGTACGAGTGCTGTGGTCCAAATCAGGGACCGAAGAAGTTACTTGGGAGACGTGGGAAACCGAGTCAGATATGCTCAGGCATTTTCCCGAGTTATTTTCGGCCTAAGTTTCGGGGTCGAAACTTCTTTTAAGGGGGGAAAGATGTGATACCCCGTATTTTTGTAAGGTTATTTTGGGAATTTTGGAATTTTCCCGAATACCCGTTTAGTACGTCGGATTTAATTCAGGTAGCTTGAGACATTATGTAATGTGCTCTGTATCTGTAATATTTTTCTCAGTGAAATAAAATACAGACGACGTGCTTCAGATGTTTATACGCGTTCGCGTACGATAATTTTTATCCCGGGTTAATGTCTTGCTCGTTTAAGAGCTGAATGGGTGAGAAAAGGCAAAAACGGCGACCGCCGTACAGTAACGGCGCCCGCCGTCGTTGGGCCCGAGGTGTCAGGCCATCGTCTCCTACTCTGGGCTCGCCAGGGCTAGGAACGGTGACCGCCGTAATTACGGCGCCCGCTGCGGCACGCCGTAATTACGGCGCCCGCCGCGGCCCGCCGTAATTACGGCGCCCGCCGCGGCCCGCCGTAATTACGGCGCCCGCCGCGGCCCACCGTAATTACGACGCCCGCCGCGGCCCGCCGTAGGCAAAGTTGCGGCGCCCGCCGTGATTACCCAGAGGTCATTACCCGTTGGTCGCCAGCGAGCTCTGGCCGCGCCGATCTAGCCCTGCTCGGCCTCGTCTAGGGTGATGATGATGTTCCCATTGCTTTGGCTATAAAAGGAGGTGTTGGGGGAAGGATTTTGAGCCATCCCAGCACTGAATCTCTACCAAATTTTCGCCTCATCGGAGTGTTAGTTTTGCCGGATTTCGGAAGTTCGTTGGTGTCGGTTAGTGGTGTTTCCAGAAGCCCTTGTGAAGCCTTTTGGTTGCCTTTGGAGGTTGGAACCCAGGCAAGGCAAAAAGGGGTCGAAACGTGCATCATTTGGGTGAGTTTTTCTCTCGTTCTGTCGTCGGAGTTCTTCACGGCGACCGCCGTGTTCTTTACGGTGCCCGCCGTGATGAATGCGGCGACCGCCGCCAAGAACGGCGACCGCCGCCAGTGCCCAGAATGCCTTCGTGGCTTTGGCTTGGTTGGTTGTCGTCGTGGCGTCTTTCCTTTCGATTTCTTTCGCCGTTTTTAGATTCGTACTGTTGTTATGTCGGATCTAACTTAGGGTTCCTTTTATGGGTTGACTCGAAGGTCGTTGTGCTGTCGGAGCTATACCCGTGTCGAGCCCGGAATCTCGTCGTTGTCGTTAGGCTTGTTTCTATTCTGCGGATTAAGGCAAGTGGCGGTTCGCTCTTGCTCATCGTTTCCATATTTACATTGATTATCAGTTGTTTATCTGAGTAATTAATTTGGAACGATTATTACTGTGTTCTTCTGGAAGTGATTTATAAACTGTTTTGAAAATCATATAATAGGTTGTATATCTGTTAGAACAACGCTATTATCTGTGATCGCCTTTCGGGCCTTTATGTGGATTTATTATGTAACTGTGATTGTGCTATATCTGTGTGGTTAGCACTATTAGTTAGGAATGTACTCGGACTTCGTCCGGTTGTTTCTTTATAATCTGGTATCAGTGTGGCTCGTCTCCATCTGGTACTATTCTAAGATCATGATCGGTCTCTTTCACAAGTGTGTAGAGACAGGACACTTAGCTGGTGTCACAAACCTTTCGGTGTACGTCACTCTCGACGAAACGTATACTAAGATGTGTCGTCCCAATGGTGGGGTACACATGTAAAAGTCTAATAATGTGATGTGTGGTTTGTAATATAAATCAGATAAGTGCTACTCGACGCACATAATTAATAAACCTTCGGCGAGTGCAGCTAAGTTATAGTGCAACTAGGAAAACTCGTCTCGACTTTGATCATAGTACGTTCTCTTTCCAATCTAGACTCGCTGTATGCGGTGAGGTTGGTCGTGAACCGAAGCATCTCAATCAACTTTTAAATCATTGTTGTATGATTCTGTAAACATTCCAGATTTGTCATAATTCCTTAAAGACTCATTTCAGTTGGAGTCTTCTTTCGAGTCGATTTCTGTGAAGATTCAGTCTTCCAGAATCTTCTCTTGTGCATACCTCTTGTTTATTCCAGTAGGAGTATGGTGGTTGACTTTCGTCATCGGTTGTTATTCGAGAAGCGATGAGTCTAACCTAATACGACTGCTTCGAACCATTCTGCTTTGTACCCTTGCTAGTCTATTCAAGTAGACTAACCCACGAACTTTGTTCTCTGCATATGGGCTGGTGTCATCCGTTCGATTCGGCACATCAGATAGAAAGTAGCTCAGAAGAATAGAAGGACTATGGAGTCGACGGTGGTTTTTGAATGTTTGAGTTATTTCGTTAATCAGGTTGAGATCTTTTGGACAATGACTTTGGTTGTAATGTATTTTATAAGACTTCCGCTGTATTTGGTTTAAACTCTGTGTTAGCCTATTCGGGATTGGGTTATAATCCCGTAACTCTTGTTTCCTTGACAATGTTATGTTTTGGAATTGAATGCTTTGATCATTATGTATCATTTGTATTTCATAAATTGTATTTAAACGGTAAAACCTTGGGTGAACTCGGTAAGGAACACTGGGGTCACTGACGGTAATACCTTTCCAAAAGGGTTAAGTTTTGGGGGTGTTACAATCAAGGCTACGAGAATAAATCAAGATGTCATCAAAATAAACGACAACAAACTTCCCTAGAAAGGCTCTCAAGACATGGTTCATCAATCTTATGAATGTGCTTGGGGCATTGGTGAGCCCAAAAGGCATGACTAGCCACTCATAGAGCCCATACTTGATCTTAAAGGCGGTCTTCCACTCATCACCCTCCTTCATCCAAATTTGGTGATAACCACTCTTCAAGTCAATCTTGGAGAAGAGGGTCGCGCCGTGGAGCTCATCTAGCATGTTGTCTAAGCGCGGAATTGGGTACCTATACTTCACGGTGATCTGGTTAATGGCACAACAGTCAACACACATTCTCCATGATCCATCCTTCTTGGGTACAAGGATCACATGCACAGCACAAGGGCTTAGGGATTCCCTCACGTAGCCACGATCCAAGAGCTCTCGCACCTGACGCTGTAACTCCTGGGTCTCTTCAGGGCAGGCGCGGTAGGCGGCGCGATTGGGCAAGGAGGCACCAGGCACCAAGTCGATTTGGTGCTCAATGCCTCTCAAAGGTGGTAAGCCCTGTGGAAGCTCCTCGGGAAAGACATCATCGAAGTCGGCGAGCAAAGCGGCGACGGCAGGCGTCAATGGCTCGACACTCGGCATCTTTGGAATGCAAGGAGTGGGCACCAATAGAAAACATGGAGCCTTGCCCGTCAAAGCTGCAGTGAGCTCACTGGTCCGCGCAAGAAGCAGCCTGTGCTCACAACGGCCTTGCAACGGAGGCGTCTGCAGCGATCGAACGACCAATTGCGATGGAAGCGAGGCACTTGGCATTTTTTGTGAGGCACTGGGTGTGTGAACACCAGTGCTCGAGCTAGAATGTGGAGTGCCTGGCTAGTTCTCGGTGGGCCTCTACTTGGCCTTCCTAGCGGTAGTGTTAGCGGCGCCATCACGATTCAGGGAGGCACTGGGTGCCCCTCCTATGGCGTTCAACTTCTTGGATGCAGTGCCTGGGGGAGACAAAAAATTGCCAGAATTGGAGGAGTTTTGCTTCTGGAGTGCCGCTGGTGTCTCTTCTGGCCTTATAGCAGTGACCTCGATGGCCTTCTGGCGGTCTCTCTCAACCTAGTCCTACAAGATCTCATGGGGAGACATTGGATGCAATGTGACGCGCTTCCCGTGGTAAGTAAACACATAAGTGTTTAAATAGCCATCGGATCACGCGCCTGTCGAATTGCCATGGGCGCCCAAGCAAAATAAGCATGGCGTCCATTGCAATGACATCACAAAGAATAGAATCACAGTATTGACCAATAGAAAATGAGATAAGGCATTGGCGAGATACTGTGTTACCTAGACTAGATGAAATCCATTGGAGGGCATACGGATGAGGATGTGGTGTGGTGGACAAGTCGAAGTGCTTCACCACCTTCTCATTGACAATGTTGCAACAACTCCCTCCGTCGATGATGACAATCAAGGAAGCTGTTTTGATGAGGCACCTTGTGTGGAACAAGTTCTCGCGTTGGTCAACTAGGCTAGCTTCCTTGATGGTGATGATGCGCCTTGTCACTAGGCTCAGTGGTGTGCCCGCATGCAGTGAAGCAGGCGCACAGTTGTAGGCGTCTTTGTCGTCCTCGATTCCTTCCTCAATGAGCTCGAGTGTGGGCTCGTCCTCCTCATAGGACTCGTAGCCGACGGCGGTGGAGGAGAAGAGCACCTTCTTCGAGTTGGGGCAATCTTTCTTGTAATGGCCTCTGCCTTCACACTTGTAACATTCTAGGTCACACGCTCGATCGGTGCCCGGTGTCGATGTCCTGGCCACGGTCGCGCGACTGGCAGTGGTCTGCGTCGCGGGCTTCGGCTGGCGGCCTTGGCTAGACGCGGCTTGGGCTGAGGCATGGGTATGTACATTAGTAGAAAGAGATGGATTAGGGTTAGATTCATACATGCGTTGGACAAATTGCCAAGTGTAGTTCTTGCGGCGATTGAGTTAGTTATGGATTTGCATCACCGTGTGGGTCAAAGTGTTGAGATCTTTGATGGGCAAGATCTCAAGCTGGTCTCGGATGGGGGCATTCAATCCACTCAAGAACTTGGTCCTTGTTTTGGGGCGAAAAGATCAATCGACCTAAATCGCCTTAGACGGGGTAACGAGTCGATCGAATAATATAAAATAAATCCAAACCAAATAAACAATCAACCACGTAAAGAATAGATGCAAAATTGTAATATGGTATATTGATCAAATGATGATAGAATCGGATCGATGTACAACTTATCCTTGAAGAGTAAGGGATCAAGTCCTGTTCGACAGACGGTTCTGATGATTCGACCGACTATGATCGGGTAGTATCCCAGGGGATTCGAGTGAGAGTGGATGTGCTGGTAAGCTTTTTGGAGAACTGAGTGAATGAGTGTTGCCCAAGGACGTGTTTTTCGTCGATCGTTTCTTCGTGGTCTATTTATGGTATCTTCTTCTTTCGTCCGTTACTACCTTCGTAATATTCTCCATTTATTCCATGCGTGATCTCCGGGATCCCTCTTGAATGTCATCGCAATCTTGTACTCAATGTGTTTACCGTTTGACTTTGATTGAGCAATTAATGCTCTAGGCGAAATCTTCAGAGCTGGTCGGATCCCATGCGTTCGAGGAGTGTCCGACGCTTCTCTCTAGTCTCTTCCGGCCTTCTTCTTTGCTTGGACCTTGGCCCAATCTACTTATACCGATTCCTTTGGAGCATGTTGGGCCCAACAATAGCCCCAAGTTGTTTTGGGCTGAAGGTAGCTGCAAATCGGAAGTCCGAACAACTTCCCTTCCACATGATCTCCACCCTCTGATCTGGGCGCGATAGGCGAGGGCTACATGGCGATAATCCTGCAGCACGATGGGACGTCTCTGCGACCTGACGATTCCCTCCATAAATCTGAATTAAGTTCTGACGGTTTTGCTTCATCTTCTCCCTTTGCTCTCTGATTTGGTATGCTATCTTAGGTTTCTCAAAAAATTGATTTTCGATTTCCTCCCCTTTCTATTCTGGAAATGGTTTCCAATGATTCGTCCGAGTCGTCTGCTACTCACTCGAACTCGAGTAAGAACGAGGCTCCCCCTCTTTTCCTTTTGAAGGAGGCTGACGCTCTGACGGGGACGTTGACAGAGGCAGAGTTAGAGCAGATCCTCCAAGTCAGAGGCTTTCCTCCTGAGACGGTCGCGAGGTTGCCGCATCCGGATGAGAGAGCCAACACCCGCTATGAGGGATGTGTTTGTTTCTATGCCTACCCATTCCGGATAGGTCATACGTTTCCGTTTTCCCCTCTTGTCAGGGATTTTTTAGCGACTTTGGCGCTTGCGCCGTGTCAGGTCATGCCACAGGCGTGGCGGATCCTTAGGGTTTTAGATCTGTTGAATTCTCAGTCTGGGGCCGGTTTCAATTTCGACGCCCTGTGGTGCAATTACTCTCTGGGGTCGAAGAGTTCCTCTCGGGTCCAGTTGCGCATTCGCCTGGGTCGAAAGCCCTTGGTGGCTAACCTTGATGTAAACGATCGAAGTCGAGCGTTCATCTCTGGAGAAGGGGGGTGACTGTTCGTTTCTGCTGTCGGAGTGACGAGTTAAGAGTACGTATTCGACTTCTCTTTGCCCATTTATGTGTTTTAACCCTTTGCTTAACTCTTCTTTTTTGTAGTCCCTGAAGCTGAGGAGTTGGAAGTAGACGCTCAGTCGGAAGGTCTGACAAATATTATCCCCGACATCCCCGCGTCGGAGCGGAAATTCTTAAACGTCAACCTATTGTCGGTCGCCCCCACCACTCAGGACGTCATGTCGACTCTTTCGTCATCCCGGGTTAAGTGTAAGTTTTTATTTGACTCATGTATCTTTTCGTCGTGTGCTTGCGTCTTACGTTTTGTCTGATATGTCAGCGTCTCCAGCTGGTCGGTCAAGTGCATGTTTGAAGGGAGTGTCTGGGAAGGGTCTGATAGAGCAGAGGTTGGCGGCGACCAGGGCCTCGTCGAGTAAATCGACGCCGGCAGAGTCGTCGCTTCCAGCCAAAGTCGGCTCGAAAAGGAAGGCAGGTGATTCTTCTGATGACGTGAAGGGGGTGGACACTTCGAAGAAGAAGTCGACGGTCGCTCGTGGAGTCGAAAAGATCGACTCGGTCGGTCGATCGATCGCCGATCTTTTTCATGCTCAGGACCCGACTCTGAAGTCTGAAGTCGATGGTGTCTCTCCCTTGGATTGTATTGGCGAAGCGGGGTGTTCTGCGTGGAAGGTAAGTCGTCTTGTCGGATCTCAAGTTTATACGTTTTCTTTCTCGTAAACTGGTTGGTTTTTGATTTTTTCGATCTTGTCTTTCTTTTTCCAGACTTTTCAGTTTCTCTTGGGTGCATATTCTGGAGTTACAGAGATGGTCTCTAAGGCCGAAGACAAGGCTGCTAGGTCAGAGTCCGACCTGGCGTCTTTGAAGACCAAGGTGGAAGGAGTCGAGAGCCGCTTTAGGGATGCTGAGCGCCGCTTCGCTAGGGAGCTGAAGAGTTGCCAAGACGAATTGGATGTTTGTCGGAGGGAACTCAGCGAGAGCCAGACAAGTGTTGAAGAGAAGGTGAAGCAGGCTAAGATCGAAGTTGGTCGGGTCGCAGGCGACATAGGCGCTTTTTACGCGTTGAAGTCGCGTGTCGAGATGATCGAGGTGTTTGAAGAGGGCAAACAGGAGACCTGGGACTTGAAGGCAGAGAAGGAGACCATGGATACCTTGTTTCCGAAGGGGAATCTTGGTTCAGAGCTGTTCCAGCTGGCCGACGTCGGAGAAGAGTCTCTAGACGAAAGCACTGGTGAAGACGAGGTCCATTCTGGCGACACCGTGCTGATCGAGCCCCAGCCTTATTCCGACCCAACTCCTACTGAAGGTAACGCTGCGACCCCTGACTCTTGACTTCTTTCGTAAATGACTTGTGATCCCACCTACGTGTGGGTAGAATGTTTTCTGGTTTGGCGACCCGTCCACCATCGCGGGTTGCAAAATGTGTTTCTTATGGATGCTTGAAGTCCTACATGTGTGTAGGCAGACAATATGTTTTGGCGACCCGTCCACCAAAGCGGGTCGCATGGATGTAAAAAAAAGGTTAGACTTTTATTGACGTAATCTGTTTTACAAAGGGTCGAACTTGTTTCGTGTTCGTGTGTTTTGTCGGATTCTTCTAGAGAAGATAGCCGTGACGCCTTTGATTTGTGTGTCGGGTTTGCCCGTGTGCTCCGTCGAGTAGGGCTTTCTGCGTCGTGTAAAAAAGGAGGCCTGTAAATGTATATGTTTATGTTTAGTCATGACTTAGTGTTATGCCGAGGAGGAAAGCAATATGTCTTTATTGCATAGATGTAATAAGGTGTTTTGACCTTATGTATTGTATAAGGCAAGCGGTGTGCCGACGTGCCTTTGGTATTCGTCTCCCCGTGTTCCGATCGATCGTGTAAATGTAGTGTAAGCGCTTTTGTTTGTGACTGGATCCAGCGTGTATGTTGATGTCGTCATGTACTTAGGATCGCAAGGAAAATGTCCTTGCTAGATGCAAGTACTCAGGTTTATGAAATGGAATTGAGTTGGTAGCAACGAATAGCACATGACAAGTGAAAGAGTGTTAGTGCCTTACTTTACTGGTCTAGAAGTGATATAGCTTCAGATGTGTCGCGTTCCAACTTATTGGGATCGGCCGTCCGTCTCTATCCTCCAGTTGGTACGCTTCCTGTCCGACCACTTTCTTGATGAGATAAGGACCTTCCCACTGAGGTGCGAACTTTCCGTCGGTCGAATTCTTGGTGTTCTGGAATGTCTTTCTAAGGACCCAATCGCCAACTTTGAAGACTTTGGCTCGAACATTTTTGTTGTAACTTCTTGCGACCTGTTGTTGGAACTTGACCATTATAATTCTGGCTCTTTTCCTAGTCTCATCCACCATGTCCAAGTTGTGCGCTAGCTCGACGTCGTTTTGTTCATTCGTCTGGAGACTATAACGGGCTGTCAGAACCAGTAATTCAGCGGGAATGACCACTTCACTTCCGTAGACGAGTGAGAATGGTGATTGTCCAGTCACATTCTTTGGGATGGTCCTGTTGGACCAGAGGATGAGAGAAAGTTCGTCTGCCCATTTTCCTTTAGCCCCTGTGAGGCGTTTCTTGAGGTTGTTGATGATGATCTTGTTGCTAGACTCGGCTTGTCCGTTGGATTGTGGATACCGAGGAGTGGACGTGACCAGTCTGATGTTCCACTGGTCGCAAAAGGATCGAGTCTTATGATTGATGAATTGGGATCCATTATCGCATACTATTTCTGATGGGACGCCAAATCTGCACAAGATATTGCATTTTATAAACGAAATGACGTGTTGATATTTCACCTCTCAGTAGGCTTCAACTTCGACCCATTTGGAAAAATAGTCTGTCATGGCAAGGAAGAAGACTCGTTGGCCCGGCGCAGGTGGGAGTTTCCCGACGATGTCCATCCCCCATCTTATGAAGGGCCATGGTGCCAAAGTCGGATGGAGGAATTCCGAGGGTCGATGTGGAACGGGTGCGTGTCGTTGGCAGGCGTCGCACTTCCTGGTGTACTCCATCGCGTCTCTATTCATTGTAGGCCAGTAGTATCCTGTTCGCAAAGCTTTCCCTAAGAGGCTTCGTCCTCCGGTGTGGTTTCCACATTCTCCTTCATGTAATGATCGTAAGATGCGTTTGACTTCTGGAGTCTTGAGGCATCATAGGACTATCCCTGTAACAGATCTTTTGAACAAGACGTCGCTTATAATATCGAAGGAAAGAGCATGTACCTTTAGCCTTTTTGCTTCCGTTTTGTCATTGGGTAGGATGCCGTCTTTTAGCCATTTGACGTAAGGTAGCGTCCAATCGTCATGATCGTTGACGATGTCTTCTTCTGATCGGTCGCCTATCTCCAACGTGACAAGTTCTTCCAACGGTGTACTTAAATCCTTGGGTGTTTTTGGAACAACTGGTGTTGTGATGTGTGCCAGTGGGATGTTTGGGAGTTCCTTTGGGTCCAAGACGGACCCCAAGTTGGCTTGTGCGTCAACCTGAGTGTTGAGATCTATGGGAACTTGTCTGATGTCGAACATTTGGAATTGGTCGATTAGCTTCCTGGCCACGTCCAGATAAGCTATCATTCTGCCATCCTTGGCGTTGTACGATCCTTGTATTTGATTTACGACCAAGAGGGAGTCGCAGATGACTTCGATTTCTCGGACTCCTAGGTCGCGTGCCAGAATGAGGCCGAATATGAGTGCTTCGTATTCAGCTTCGTTGTTGGTCGTGTCCCATTCGCATCAGCCAAGGCTTGCGACTTGATCGCCCTCTTGGGCTCATATTCGATGTCGTAGCCGCTGAGGTGTATGGCCCATTTGGCCATTCGTCCTGTGAACTCGGGTTTCCTCATGATTGCTCTCATGGGATGGTTAGTGCGGACAATTATAGTATGAGATTCGAAATATGGTTTGAGTTTATTCGATGCCATTACCAGTAATAGGAAAAGTTTTTCCAACGACGAGTACCTTGTCTCCGCTGGCAGTAGCGTTCGACTGACGTAGTAGATTAGCGATTGCTTACCATCTTCTTCTCTGACCAGTACTGCGCTCACGGCGGACTCCGACACTGCTAGGTACAACAATAATGGCTCGTCGTCTTTGGGTTTGGTCAACAACAGGGGACTGGCCAGGTATTTCTTCAAATCCTGGAATGCGACTTCATGTTCTTCTGTCCATTGAAATGACTTGTTCTTCTTGAGAGCATCGTAAAAGGGTTTGCACTTGTCGGACGACTTCGAGATGAATCTATTCAGAGTTGCTATCCGACCTGTCAGCATCGAGGGGATCGGAGGTTGATGAGGGCTTTGACTTGTTCCGGACTGGCTTCTATTCCTCTTTGTGTCACCATGTACCCCAAGAATTTTCCCGATGACACTCCGAAAGAGAATTTCATAGGTTTCAATTTCATGTTATATCTTTTTAGTACCTCGAAGCTGTCGCGGAGGTGATCGATGTGGTCCTTTTTCTTTTTTGATTTGACCAGCATGTCGTTGATAGGTGCCATTTCAGGCACCTTAACTAGTGATTATTGACATGATTTAGATGGAGTTTCAATGTAGATTTAGTCTAAGTCTGTAATCTAGAAGAAGAGTTAAGAAGTGAAGATATCATAGGATTTACAGCTTAATGAAGGATGGAGAAGATGGAGGAGAAGATCTGCTCAGGATTCATGGAGGAAGGCTACCATCACTTGGTAGTACAGGAGAGCAGAAGATGAAGAACTGAAGAAGCTGGTCTTTGCCGCCCCGCACCACAAGCCACCGCGACCCGACGGTAGATCTCAGAGAAGGCGACACAACGAAGCCACCGCCTCGCGGTGGAGGTCGACGCCTCGCGGCCAACAGTTCTTTTGTTTCCGATTTTAGCATTTTCGGATATTCTACTTTCTATTATTTTATTTCCTTATTTTTATTTGCTAGGTTTAGCTTATATTTTCTTAACCTATTTAAGAGTTTTTCTAGTTTTTAGAAGAGTACGGACGTTCTCTCTCTTTATTCATTCCAGATCTAGGGTTTGAACGAATGGAGAACTAAACACCTTTGTTTTGCTAGACAATTGAAGCATTGCAATGAATTGGTTATGAGATTTCTATTCCTTGTTCTATATCTTATAAAGTTGGTTTAATTCTCTTGAGCATAGTGTCTATTGGTTTGTATTGATTTATCTAGAGTTGCTAACTAGGTTTATCGATATCTATCATAGTGCTAGGGTTTTCATATAGTGGAATACGAGTGCTTACCCAGTGGCAAACACAATTGTTGTATATAGTGGAATACGAGTGCGCAATTGTGAGAGAGAATTATTTGCATGTTAAGTAGTAATGTTTTCTTCTATTTGCATGTATCCTATATCCTTGTGTGCATCGCTATTGCTTTGTTAGTGGTAAGGTTTTCTTCCATTGATATTGTGATAAGTCTATCAACAACTGTGAGAATTGGTAGTACTTAAGATCAGGGTGGGAACAACTATAAGATTGTGAAAAGAACTTGGAACAATAGTTATCAGTGATCAACCTGTTTCATCTGCAGTATGGATATTTGTCTAGTGGAATACTTCCCCTCATCATATTTCTTCTTCTTTTAAAGCTTGCATCTCTATTACTCTGCGAATATTCTAAAACCCCCCCTTGCTACTTGTTAGTCACACGTTAATTGCATACAGATAACCGACTCCCTGTGGGATCGACCCTGACTTGCTTGCTATACTCTTTAGTAGGTGAATTAGGATTTCTTTGACAGGAAAACGACACCGGTTTCCGGCCTTGTCAAATTTGGCGCCGTTGTCGGGGAGTCAAATACTCTGTTTGTGATTATTTGTGATTGACTGCGGTGTGGATCTATCTTACGGTCCGCACCTTTGCTACTGATTCGTTATTTGTTGAAGTTGATACAGAGACAAGTACGAATGACTCAGACACTCCGACAGTTGACTACGCCAGATCTAATACAGCAGCCATTGGCTATAATCATTCCACCCCTTGCGGATGGTGTGACATTTGAGCTCAGAACATGAGTGATACGGTTGCTCCTGAGATACCATGGACGAAGTGGTGAGGACCCCATCCTACACTTGGGTAAATTCCACAACGTCATCATGAGCATTAAACGCTTGTCCCCAACTTTAGGATGCCACTACTGCTAAAGTATACGCTGCTGGAGGTTACGGGCCTATTAGACCTTGACCTGATCAACAACAGCTTACAACCCACACCACAACTTCACTTTGATGAGCCACCAGCTGCTCCCCAAGCTAGTAGCTCCCCTTCAGCTGAAGACTTGATCAAGGCCTTAACAATGCACTTCACAACTCATGTACAAACAATTGCAGCCAGCATCAAGAGCATGAAGGAGACAGTGGTTCATTTATCAGATGTGGTCACTAGGTTGGACAAAAGGGCCGCAGAAGAAAGTGAAAATGCGGTGACCCTCCAAAGTGGCAAGGAATTGCAAGTCCCTCCTACTGCTGAAAAAATTGACGATGGGCAAGTTCCACCGCCCCACGGCGACACCCACCGCGACCCGGCGGCATCTCCCAATTGTCTTGAGTCAATACCACTGCCCCGCGGCGACACCCACCGCGACCCGGCGGCATCTCCCAGTTGTCCTGAGTCAATACCACCGCCCCGCGGTGACACTCACCGCGACCCGACGGCATCTCCCAGTTGTCTTGAGTCAATACCACCGCCCCGCGGCCAAGAGCACCGCCCCACGGTGAATCCACCGCCCCGCGGTGCGAGCCCAAATCTTGATCATGATGAAGAAGAGGACTCCTATGTTCGTCCAAATTTTCCTCCTCTTGGTTCTGAAAAGCCCCCTGCCCCCTTTCTGGAGGAACTAAAGGAAAGGAGCGTAATCGACGACAATGATCTTTTCGACACCTTCAGTAAGTGTGAGGTTAACATCCCCCTCCTCAAGCTTGTAAAGAGTGTACCTAGGTACGCTAAGTTTTTAAAGGAGCTATGCACCATCAATAGAAATCAGAAGCTGAAGGGCAAGGAAAAAGTTAAGGTCAGCGAACGCGTATCCGTTGTATTCCAGAGGCATATGCCAAAGAAATGCGGCGATCCAGGTATGTGGAGCATTCCTTGTATTATTGGTGACACTAAATTTGAAAGAGCTATGCTTGATTTTGGTGCCTCCATTAATGTTTTTCCCTATTCCTTCTATGAATCTCTTGGACTTGGACCTCTGCAGGAAACAGGAATTGTAATTCAATTAGCTGATAGGTCTAGTGTCTACCCTAGAAGAGTAGTAGAGGATGTTCTTGTTATGGTTGATAAATTGATATTCCCTGCATATTTTTATGTCTTAGATATGGAAACAGATACAAAGGCAACTCCTATACTGTTAGGTAGACCATTTTTGAAAACTGCTAAGACTAAACTTGATTTACAAAGTGGGACACTTTCTATGGAATTTGATGGGGAGAAGGTGGAATATAACATATATGAAGCTATGAAACACCCCAATGAAGACCACTCCTTATGCTCCATTGATGTGATTGACTCTATTGCACAAGATGTATTTGATATATACGGTCCTGATGAGTTGATGTCCATTGTTGAGAATAATTTGGATTTGTCCCATGAGGAATACTCTTTACCATCTAACATGTAGGAAATCATAGCTCAGATGGATGCGTATGGTAAGTTTCCTATAGATCCTTTGGGCGTTGGCCCCAATTTACTAAATCCAAGCGAGAAGCTTGTTCCCTCTGTTGTACAGGCCCCCGAGATTAAATTGAAGCCGTTGCCAGATCACCTCAAGTACGCCTTTCTTGGAGCCAACGACACTCTGCCAGTCATTGTGTCTAGTCAGCTTTCTGAAGACCAAGAAATAAAGTTGTTAGGCGTGCTCAGGGAGTACAAGACTGCAATTGGATGGACCATTGTAGACATAAAAGGGATAAGTCCCTCGACTTGTATGCATAGAATTTTACTTGAAGGTGGAGCCAAGCCATCCAGGCAGCCACAGAGAAGACTCAATCCTCCAATGATGGAAGTGGTCAAGAAGGAGGTGCTGAAACTCCTCAAAGCTGATATGATCTTCCCTATTTCCGATAGCCAATGGGTAAGTCCGACCCAGGTTGTCCCTAAGAAAGGAGGCATCACTAAAGTGGAAAATCAACATGGGGATTTGGTTCCTACAAGGACCACTACAGGATGGAGGGTGTGCATTGACTACCGTAAGCTGAATGCGGTAACTCGAAAAGACCATTTTCCCCTACCTTTTATTGATCAAATGCTAGAACGCCTTGCTGGACGTCCCTATTACTGTTTTCTAGATGGGTATTCAGGATACTTTCAGGTGGCTATAGCACCAGAGGACCAAGAGAAAACCACATTTACATTCCCCTTTGGCACTTTTGCATACCGCAGAATGCCATTCGGTTTGTGTAACGCACCCGGTACATTTCAACGATGTATGGTTAGTATCTTCTCTTAATACGTTGAGAAATTTATTGAGGTATTTATGGATGACTTCACAGTGCATGGGACTAGCTTTGATTCATGTTTGAACCATTTGGCACTTGTACTTAAAAGATGTGTTGAAACCAATTTGGTTTTGAATTTTGAAAAGTGTCATTTTATGGTAGAACAAGGTATAGTGCTCGGTCATATTGTCTCTGCTAAGGGTATTGAGGTCGATAAGGCGAAGATTGATGTGATTCAGTCTTTGCCTTATCCTACTAATGTGCGTGAAGTGCGTTCCTTTTTAGGTCATGCATGTTTTTATCGAAGATTTATCAAGGACTTTTCTAAGATCTCTTATGCGAGCTATTGAAGAAAGAGGTGACCTATGAGTTCAGCGACGAGTGCAAGAAGGCGTTTGATTGCTTAAGAGAACGTCTGACAAGTGCACCTATCATTCATGCACCTGACTGGTCTCGCCCGTTTGATATCATGTGTGACGCCAATGACTATGCGGTTGGAGCGGTTCTAGGCCAGAAAGTGGGACGTGCCTCCCATGTGATTCATTATGCCTCCATGAATTTGAATGGAGCTCAGAGGAACTACTCCACCACTGAGAAGGAAATGCTGGCAGTTGTCTTTGCCCTGGAAAAATTCAGGCAATATCTTTTGGGAGTGAAGGTGATCATCTACACAGATCATGCTGCCCTTCGTTACCTAATGACGAAGAAGGAAACAAAGCCAAGATTAATCCGATGGGTTCTCCTGCTCACTGAATTTGATGTTGAGATACGAGATAAAAAGGGAGCAGAGAACCTAGTAGCTGATCACCTGAGTAGGCTCGTATATGAGGAAGATAAGCCCGGAGCACATAGCCCCATTCACGGAACTTTTCCAGATGACACACTCTTTATGATCACAGGAAATTCGGGTAATGCCCATCGCCCCGCGGTCTGTACCACCGTGACCCGGCGATCTGTAGCCAGTGTGGAACTTAAGGCTCCACCGCCCCACGGAAATATCCACCGCGACCCGGCGGCAGGTTCAACAGAGAACCAGGAAAGCTCACCGCGGCCCGCATCGACAGCACCGCCCCGCGGCAACATCTCCAGACTCACACTTTGCTCTGTAAGTACCTCTGAACCTCCTCCTCACATAGCCGAGACCGTCTTCGGACTCCGCTCTTTCCGACCATGGTACGCAGATATCGTGAACTATTTGGTTCGAGAGGAACTACCCCCAGTTTACACTAGAGCTCAAAAGGCGAAGGTACAAAGAGAAGCCCGTCACTATGTTTGGGATGATCCTTACCTATGGAAACATTGTGTCGATCAGGTAGTGCGCCGATGTCTTCCGGACAATGAGGTACAATCTGTCCTTAACTTTTGTCATTCTCATGCATGTGGGGGTCATTTTGGAGCAAATAAGACTGCTAGGAAAGTATTGGATGCAGGATTTTATTGGCCACACATCTTTCGGGATGCCTATGCCTTTTGTAAATCATGTGACCGATGCCAAAGGGTTGGAAATATCTCCAAGAGGAATGAGATGCCGCAATCATCATTAATATTTTGCGAGGTCTTTGATGTTTGGGGCATTGACTTTATGGGACCCTTTCCTAGCTCTCATGGGAACCTCTATATATTGCTTGCGGTGGATTACATTTCCAAATGGGTGGAAGCGAAAGCCACCAGGACTGATGATTCTAAAGTTGTGGCAGGTTTTCTTAAGGAGAACATTTTCTCAAGATTTGGGATACCCAAAGCTTTAATTAGTGATTGGGGAACCCATTTCTGCAACAAGACAGTGACTGCCCTACTGAAGAAGTATCATGTCACCCAAAGAGTCTCCACGGCCTATCATCCTCAAACTAATGGGCAGGCCAAAAATTCCAATAGAGTGATTAAATCTATCCTGGAGAAAACGGTTGCAGCTAATCGGAAGGATTGGAGTTCTAAACTTAATGATGCACTGTGGGCATATCGCACAACTTTCAAAACTCCAATAGGAATGTCTCCTTTCCGGTTAGTATTCGGAAAAGCATGCCACCTCCCTGTAGAGCTCGAACATAAAGCGTGGTGGGCAATAAAGAAATGCAACATGCAACTGGATGAAGTGGGAGATTTCCGGAAGATGCAGCTGCAAGAACTAGAGGAATTGCGCCTTGAGTCTTATGAGAACTCTGTTAGCTATAAGGCGAAGACCAAGCAGTGGCATGACAAGCACATCTTGCGAAGAGATTTCAAGCCAGGGGATAAGGTCCTCCTATTTCAATCTCGGCTTAAACTTTTTGCTGGGAAGCTGAAATCCAAGTGGACGGGTCCTTATGAAATTGCTGAAGTACACCCCCATGGCGCCATTGGATTGATTAACCCCACGACAAACAACATTTTCAAAATGAATGGCCAAAGCCTACGTCGAGCCAACGATGAAGTGAGTTTTTTTTCTTTTTCTCTTCTTTTGGTTTTCTTTCCTTAGAATTTTTCGTAGTTCTTTTGCTTTGTTTCGTCCGCCTGCTACTAACGTGTCAAGTACGAAAGTAAATGGAGGCGAGTTTAACTCTCTAGGAAACCCACGACCACCCCGCGGTGGAGCACACCGCCCCGCGGTAAGGCCTGGGTATTTTCACTCAACTCTGGAAAAACAAAAACGGTTTTGTTTTCAAAAACATTTTCCAAGTTGGATACGAAGGATTTGACGGTGTTCTTTGGATCGTCCCGCGGTCCGGTACCTGATATTTACCCCCATTACCCTTTAAACACTCTCGCCACGCCCTAACCTCCTCACCCTTTTCTTTCTCCCCCTCTCTTTCTGCCATACCCTTCTTTCGCCTCTCACGTCCTCAACCCAAAACCTCAAATCCCCACCTCTCCCTTGTTCTAAGCTTTGCTTGTGGAAGATCCTTGCACCCAATTTCAAATTCCCATACCCAAACCGCCACATTCCACTTGTCCGACCACCCCGTGGTGTTTCTAAGTTACAGGGATGTGTTGTGAAGTTTTGGAGGTGTGATTGGAGGAAGTTGGGCTTTGTCTAGGCTCGTCGGAGGTCGAGATAGAGTTGATCATACAGTTACCGCCTCACGTTGGAGTTTCACCTAAGGATGGGCAAAACTAGACCGGACCGTAAGACCGGACCGTCACGGTCCGGTCCACAGTCCGGGGATTTTACGTTTTCGGTCTTACGGTCCGGTCCGGACCGTAATTTTTACGGTCCGGACCGTAAAAATAAAAAAAAGGTTAAAAATATTTTTAGGGGTAATTTTTACGGTCCGGTCCGGACCGTAATCAAACCCTTTAAAAGCCAAAAATATAAAATACGGTCTTACTGGTCCGGACCGTGGACCGGACCGTAAAGGACCGGACCGTAACGGTCCGGTCCGGTCCGCGGTCCATACTTTAAAAAGTTTACGGTCCGCCGGACCGGACCGTAAATGTCCGGTCCGGTCCGGACCGGATGCCCATCCTTAGTTTCACCGCCTCACGCGAGTCGGGAATTTTGATTTAGAGAAGAAGGTTGAACAGTCACCGCCCCGCGGCAGTCCTTACCGTGACCCGGCGGCAACCTTCAGTGGAGTAACTGGCCTTCATCGCCGCCCCGCGGTGGAGCATACCGCCCCGCGGTGAACCCGGGGTGAACCCCCGTGTTTGGTTTGTAAGCCCTCTTTGCCTAGCTCTTTGATTCCGAGTGTTCCAATACTTTCATTATGCCGAGAGCTAGGAAGGTTGGCATGACTGTGGAGGAGAACAAAGCTTATGATGTGGTTGTAGAGAGGATTGTGCTCCCACCTCGATTCTTTGATAAGGGTACCTTGGCCGAATTGGGTATGTTAGAAATGGTCCAGTTGTGTTTGGATAAGTTGGGATTGGGGGGCTTCCTGGACAAGTGTGCCCCTGCGTTCCCCGAACTTTGTTACCAATTTATCGCCACCATGTCAAGATACCATGAGAGACGCACTATTAATGGTGAAGAGCGCAAGGTACTTGCGGGTATAAAATTCAAGTATGAGGGACGAGCTTACGATATGCCAGTTGAGGAAGTCAGGGATGTTCTGGGAGTGTCTAGACCACCTACTGTTGGGTGGAAGAAGGGACCCGATGAGGCGGACACTAAAGAATTATGGATTACCGCTACGGGAATGTCTGCTTATCAGAAAGGGAAGGAAACCAGTAACAAGCTCGTGAACCCCTGTCTACGCTTAATTCATTCTGTGCTGGTGCGGTCAATTTGTGGGAGTGCGGAGGATAGAAAGATTTCTCTGAAGCGTCTTGGTTTGTTCTCTCCGATGCTCGACCCTTTGGATGAGGAGACTCCTTGTTGGATTTTGGTATGGGCGCGCGAACTCCAGAGGATTCGCGAGGGTGAAGCGCGAGATATTGTTGAGGGTGGTCTGATCACTTTGGTTGCGGCCGCCAGAGTGCAGACTAACACTATTCCTCAGCCGATCATGCCTGTTCGCTACGACATGCCATGTTTGCGACGGTGTGGTATGTTGAACAACTCACCGGAGCAATTCCTTTGGTGTTCTTATGGAGGTCACGTGCTGCGGCTTCCTCGCCCCTTTACCTACCCGCGGGATTTCACACAGTGGTTCATTCCATCTGACGCTGAGGTCGTTCCTTATGATTCTGAGGATAGTCTCCAGGTTGCTGCCCCTATGGATATTGATCCCCCTACGTATGCTGCTGCCTCTTCTTCTGCATCGACTTCTGAGATTCCTTGGGATGAGGTGTTTGCTCATTTTGATGCTTTCACACTGCGTCAACACGCTGCAAATGAGGGGATGCTGACTCACATGCAGACTTTGCAAACAAATATTGAGAGTGATACTACGAGCCGGTTGAGTTCAGCTGAGGCGTACATGCAAGAGCATTATTTTGGGCGGTACCCACCTCCGCCGGGCTATCCACCATATCCACGTTTCCAGTGAGTTTATTTTCTTTCTCCCCTATTTCGTTCTGTCTTCGTCTCTACATTGAGGACAATGTGTGTTTCCAGTGTGGGGGAGGGATTTAGACTTGCTACTTATCATAGTTATTGTACATAGTTTGTTTATGCAATTCGTATTTGCATTTCAGATTCGAGCATTTGTCTTGGAAAAAAAAAGCCAAAAATATTTGAAAAAGGCAATCAAAACCCTGGGATGAGCTGAAAACCCGAAAGGGTGGTTCAGGTAATAAGCCGGTAGTCCGACTGGTATAGACTGGTGCAAAAGTAGACTGGAGTGATGTGAGTACATGTGAGATGTCTAGCAAAATGAAATGAGTGGCTAGGTGAAAACCCGAGAGGGCGCCTATGCAAGATGAGCGTAAAGAAAAAAAAGTGATTTTAGGATCATTCTGGAGGCTGGCGTCATAAGCAGAGGTGATATAAGGAGTTCGGGTAGGTCACGCTGGAGCGATAAGGAGCTAGACAGGAGTTAGGAATAGATTTTTCTCGCATCACTTGTTTTGGTTGTCTAGAGCTGATTTTTGAGTTGTTGTAGTCACTGGTTTCATGTTTGCCTACACTTCCTGAGGCCTTAGTTTTGATGATTGGAGTATGATTAGTTTTGATTTACTCGGGACGAGTAAAGGTCTAAGTGTGGGGGAATTTGATAGGTGCCATTTCAGGCACCTTAACTAGTGATTATTGACATGATTTAGATGGAGTTTCAATGTAGATTTAGGCTAAGTCTGTAATCCAGAAGAAGAGTTAAGAAGTGAAGATATCATAGGATTTACAGCTTAATGAAGGATGGAGAAGATGGAGGAGAAGATCTGCTCAGGATTCATGGAGGAAGGCTACCATCACTTGGTAGTACAGGAGAGCAGAAGATGAAGAACTGAAGAAGCTGGTCTTTGCCGCCCCGTGCCACAAGCCACCGCGACCCGGCGGTAGATCTCAGAGAAGGCGACACAACGAAGCCACCGCCCCGCGGTGGAACTCACCGCCCTGCGGTGGAGGTCGACGCCTCGCGGCCAACAGTTCTTTTGTTTCCGATTTTAGCATTTTCGGATATTCTACTTTCTATTATTTTATTTCCTTATTTTTATTTGTTAGGTTTAGCTTATATTTTCTGAACCTATTTAAGAGTTTTTCTAGTTTTTAGAAGAGTACGGACGTTCTCTCTCTTTATTCATTCCAGATCTAGGGTTTGAACGAATGGAGAACTAAACACCTTTGTTTCGCTAGACAATTGAAGCATTGCAATGAATTGGTTGTGAGATTTCTATTCCTTGTTCTATATCTTATAAAGTTGGTTTAATTCTCTTAAGCATAGTGTCTATTGGTTTGTATTGATTTATCTAGAGTTGCTAACTAGGTTTATCGATATCTATCATAGTGCTAGGGTTTGCATATAGTGGAATACGAGTGCTTACCTAGTGGCAAACACAATTGTTGCATATAGTGGAATACGAGTGCGCAATTGTGAGAGAGAATTATTTGCATGTTAAGTAGTAAGGTTTTCTTCTATTTGCATGTATCCTATATCCTTGTGTGCATCGCTATTGCTTTGTTAGTGGTAAGGTTTTCTTCCATTGATATTGTGATAAGTCTATCAACAACTGTGAGAATTGGTAGTACTTAAGATCAGGGTGGGAACAACTATAAAATTGTGAAAAGAACTTGGAACAATAGTTATCAGTGATCAACCCGTTTCATCTGCAGTGTGGATATTTGTCTAGTGGAATACTTCCCCTCATCATATTTCTTCTTCTTTTAAAGCTTGCATCTCTATTGATCGGCACTATTTTATAGTGTATTTCTAGGGGTTGTTACCAGTTTTGAGGTGCCATTTGGATGGATTTAGAGCACAATTGTGGAGTTGAGAGTTAGAGACTAGAAGTGAAGAAATCATGGGATTTACAGAGGTTTGAAGTGCATTGAAGAGTAGAAGAACAGTGGGCTGAATTCAAATGATTCGTTCTCTTTACTCAGATGTCCAAATGGAGTGATTCTAATTCGAGGAGTTATATCTTGAAGTCTACTGCAAGTCCTCAAAATATGAGCGCAATCCGAGTTGGGAATCAAAAGTTATGGCGTTTTTACTGAAGTGTCGCAGATGCTGAAGGCCAATGAAGACTGCCGCACCCCGCGGTGGCAACGCGCTGACGAGATTTATTTCCGAGTTTTTATTTCGTTTTATTTTATTTCCGAGACTTAGTTTCCTAGTTTATTATTTTATTTTGTTTATTTAAGTTAGGTTTAAGACTCTTTTAGAGCATCATCCATTCTCTAAACCCTAGTTGCCACCTATCTTAGTTTTACTCTCACAAACCCTAATGGAGAACTAAACCTCCATTGTTGCACTTGACAGTTTGAAGCCAGCAATTGATTGGTTGTGAGTTTTCTACTCTTTCGTTTTCCTATCTAGTTGGATTAATTCTCTTGCGCTTGATTGTCTATTGGTTTATGTTGATTTATCTAGAGTAGCTACCTAGGTCTATTGATATCTTTCTAATTGCTAGGACTTGTGATTCCGGGTTCGGGTTGCATATCTAGTGGCAAGCACGATTTACATAAGCGGGTTGCGAGTGTTCATCGTGAGAGAGAGTTAATTGCATGCTTATAGTAACGAGTTGTTTCTATTGCATGTATCTTGTTGAATCCTTGTTTGATTGCTATTGCTTTATTGAGTCTTGAAGGTTTTCGGATTTGATTTAGTAAAAAGTACTATTAGGGCTGGTAGAACTAATAGTTATCTAAGATCAGGATAAGAACAACTATAGGAAAGTTAAGAACTTGAGATTGATAGAATTCCGTGATCGACCATATCTCTTGTTGTGTGGATCTTTGTCAGGTGTAGCGCTTTTCCCAATCATATTCACAACCTTTACTTGCAAACTTGTTTACTTATTACTTGGTCACTAAGAAACCGATACAAAACCCCCCCTAGTTCCTAGTTGGTGACTTGCGAATTACAGAAATAGATAACCTGACTCCCTGTGGGATCGACCCTGACTTGCTTGCTATACTCTTTAGTAGGTATTTTAGGATTTCTTTGATTGGGTATACGACTTTAGCCTTGTCAAATTTGGCGCCGTTGCCGGGGAATCAAAAAATTCTATTTTTGTGTTTTTGTTTGTTACCAACTTTCGTGTGGACATATCTTACGGTCCACACCCGTGCTACTGTTTTTTTTTTTTTTGATTTTGATGCAGATATGGATTTCTGGAGAGAGCCACGATATGACCCATACTCCTACGCATACACTCCAGGGTGGAGAGATCACCTCAATTCGAGTTATGGGTACCAGCAATACCCTCCATATGGTCATGACTACCAGGAGTTCTACCCGGAGCCACAATCATTCTACCAGCAGGGTACTCCACGGCAGTACAATCCGGCCTATGAGCATAGACTACCAGTGTCCGATCCAAGTTCCCACATGTCGACTGAGGATTTAATTCAATCTCTTACGCAAAGCATGATCCAACATGAACAAGAGATGGATTCCAGGTTCCAGAATTTGGGGAATCAAATGGAGCACTTGACTCAAGAAATTAGCAGAATAGAGACCACGATGTCGGCAAAACAACTATTTCACCCAGTAGTGCACCGGAGAGAGGATGTCTTTTCAATGACCCTCTAGAGTACTGAGCAGCAGCATGTCGCTCCCTTAGCTGAAAGGGAAGAGCAAATCAGCGAGACAGATGTAGAATACAACGGGATGTCTGCAGAAGAAAACTATGACCTCGGTCCACCCACTGAGGAGATGGGCATTCTAGATGATGTTTTGAACCAAGTTGTGCTCTCTGAAGACGATAATTTTTGGGAACTGGAAGAATGTCGTGACCGCGGTAAAGAGGGCTGTGACCGCGGAAAAGACCCTAGTGCCCAAGACCCTCCCGCAGCTGCATATGACACATATGTGCGCCCCAATTTTTCTCCGCTCAGTTCATTGAAACTTCCTACACCATGTCCCGAGGCTCTAAAGGACACCAGAAATGTGGAGAACGACAAGGATCCATTTGAAACCTTCAGAACCTGCGAGGCAAACACTCTTTTGTTCAAACTGGCAAACAGTACCCCTCATTGCACAAAAGTTTTAAGGGCGCTGCGCAAGATCAAAAAGAAACCAAAAGGGAAACACAAGAGGAAACCATGATTCCAAAGACGGATTTCTACACGCTGGATACGGGGCAGGACAAACATGTAGCCCCTGAGATGCTGGGTAGACCATTTTTGAAGATGGCAAGTGCATTCATAGATATGAACAGCGGCCCAACCATCATGAAGTGCACAAGCATGGGGGCAAAGCTCAACAGGGAGTATACAAAAAGGCATCCCCCTGATATAGACTCCAAGAGTTCAATTGCTTTGAGCAACCCAAGTTAAGTGGGAGAATACCAAGTCAAGCCATGACAATAGCTAAGGCGTTGTCCGGGAGGCAACCCGAGGTACGTTTTTCTTTCTTTGTTTTTTTTCTTTGTTTATGCTTTTGTTTTGGTGTGTTTTGTTTTTGTTTTTCTTTGTTTCTAACTAACCTGCAGGGATGAGACCTATGCGAATTGAAGAAGGTGTTTCCCACACCATTGTAAGTCTTTTTTTTCCCTGCACTAATAAACTCCCCGAAAAAACCTTAAACGGGGAGCAAAAAAAAAACCGAAAAAAAAATCCGAAAAAAAGAATAATCGGAATTAAAAAAAAAAGTTGTACCAAGGCCAGCTGTCCAGAATTCCCCATGGAGATGTTGCGCATCATGTTGTCCAAGGAGGAGTCATTAGCCCCACACATTATTTGGCAATGATGATGGCCCTACAATTGACAGCTGATGAGGAGGAACACTAGAGCCCCCGACGATTACATCTGGACTCTACAATGTGTTCGTTGAAGGTCGTGCAACCCCGACATCCTTGCTATGCCACTACTCACCAAAGTGGTTTCCTTTTGGTTGCACAGTAGGAGAAGATTATTGATTAAGAAGATCCCGCGCAACACCAGAGACCTGAGCGTTCATTGTTTTCCCACCAGCAACAACGTACGTCTCCAAGCCAACTCAGCGGCGTCTGTGAGTTATTTTTTGCTTCTTCCTGTGCTTCTTTTCTTTTTGTCTTTCATTACATTGAGGACAATGCAATGTTTAAGCATGAGGGAGAGTTCTATACTTGCTACATTGTTGAGGAGAAAAATAAAAAATTGAAAAGAGCCAAAATTGAAAAAAGGCAAAAATTGAAAATCCTGGGATAGGTCGAAAACCCGAAAGAGCGGCCTAGGTAATAAGCAGGTGGCTTGGACCAACATTAGGCTGGGGTAATAGTTGGTCTAGAGTGATGTGAGTATATTGTGAGCCCATCTATTAAAAAATGAAATGAGTGGCTTGATGAAAACCCGAAAGGGCGCCTTGGCAAAATGAGTGAAAAGAAGAATAGTGATTTTTAGGACTCCTCATTTTACCTGGCGTGGCGACATAAGAAGAGGTGATATAAGGAAGATTCGGATAGGTCACTCTGGGAGGCATAAGAAGATAGATGGGAGACTAGGATTAGAATTTATTCACTCTATGGTGTTTGGGATAAGCTTGGGGAAGTACTCTGCTTTCCTTTTAGCTTGGTTGTGTGTGGTGGTGTTGTATTATTGTACGTTGTGTTGTGTTGTTCTGTGCTTATTGTGTTGGTACCTGGAGTTTATTGTTAGGTGAATTTCTTGGAGGGATTGATTTTTCTATGCTTCCTGAAACCTTGGGGATTGATTGAAGGAGTAGGTTGACTTTAGCTTACTCGAGGACGAGCAAGGTTTAAGCATGGGGGATTTGATCGGCACTATTTTATAGTGTATTTCTAGGGGTTGTTACCAGTTTTGAGGTGCCATTTGGATGGATTTAGAGCACAATTATGGAGTTGAGAGTTAGAGACTAGAAGTGAAGAAATCATGGGATTTACAGAGGTTTGAAGTGCATTGAAGAGTAGAAGAACAGTGGGCTGAATTCAAATGGTTCGTTCTCTTTACTCAGATGTCCAAATGGAGTGATTCTAATTCGAGGAGTTAGATCTTGAAGTCTACTACAAGTCCTCAAAATATGAGCGCAATCCGAGTTGGGAATCAAAAGGTATGGCGTTTTTACTGAAGTATCGCAGATGCTGAATGCCAATGAAGACTGCCGCACCCCGCGGCATGAAGGCCACCGCACCCGCGGTGGCAACGCGCTGACGAGATTTATTTCCGAGTTTTTATTTCGTTTTATTTTATTTCCGATACTTAGTTCCTAGTTTGTTATTTTATTTTCTTTATTTCTGAATTATTACTTTAGTATTTAAGTTAGGTTTAAGACTCTTTTAGAGCATCATCCATTCTCTAAACCCTAGTTGCCACCTATCTTAGTTTTACTCTCACAAACCCTAATGGAGAACTAAACCTCCATTGTTGCACTTGACAGTTTGAAGCCAACAATTGATTGGTTGTGATTTTTCTACTCTTGTTCGTTTTTCTATCTAGTTGGATTAATTCTCTTGCGCTTGATTGTCTATTGGTTTATGTTGATTTATCTAGAGTAGCTACCTAGGTCTATTGATATCTTCCCGATTGCTAGGACTTGTGATTCCGGGTTCGGGTTGCATATCTAGTGGCAAGCACGATTTACATAAGCAGGTTGCGAGTGTTCATCGTGAGAGAGAGTTAATTGCATGCTTATAGTAACGGGTTGTTTCTATTGCATGTATCTTGTTGAATCCTTGTTTGATTGCTATTGCTTTATTGAGTCTTGAAGGTTTTCGGATTTGATTTAGTAATAAGTACTATTAGGGCTGGTAGAACTAATAGTTATCTAAGATTAGGATAAGAACAACTATAGGAAAGTTAAGAACTTGAGATTGATAGAATTCCGTGATCGACCATATCTCTTGTTGTGTGGATCTTTGTCAGGTGTAGCACTTTTCCCAATCATATTCACAACCTTTACTTGCGAACTTGTTTACTTATTACTTGGTCACTAAGAAACCGATACAAAACCCCCCTAGTTCCTAGTTGGTGACTTGCGAATTACAGAAATAGATAACCTGACTCCCTGTGGGATCGACCCTGACTTGCTTGCTATACTCTTTAGTAGGTATTTTAGGATTTCTTTGATTGGGTATACTCTTTAGTAGGTATTTTAGGATTTCTTTGATTGGGTATACGAGCACATTGAGAGAGAACGCACTCTCTGGACTAGGCACGAGAAGTTTGAGAAAGAACGCGGTCTCTGGACTAGGCACGCCTTGGTTTAGGACGACGCACACTATCAATAATTGTGTGGCGTTGGCAATGGCCTTGGCACGCGATATTGTTATGGGCCCTTGTGAGCGGATGCTCATGGCTTCTTCTTCCTATGTGGCCGTCATGGAGGGCAGGGTCGCATCACCCTCCCCCACTTGGCTGTGAAGCGTCCCCGCTTCACCCTTATCGAACTCGGGCACCACGTACGGTTTCAAATCCGCGACGTTAAAGGCCAGGTGGAATCCATAGTCGTCGGGCAGCTCAAGATGGTAAGTGGTATCTCCAATTGCCTTCACAACGCGGAATGACCTATCTCCGCATTGAGCCGGCTTATGCTTGCGCAAGTGCATCCACACGAGGTCTCCGGGTGCGATCACAATGCAACGGCGGCCGCGGGTGTGTATCGACGCGTACAGTTTAGCGCGATGGATCTCTTGGACTTGCTCTGCACGGTTGGCCGCGGTTGTGTGCTCATGGTCCTTCAAGGTGCGCGACAGCTTATCGAGCGGCCTCAGTGGGTTCCTGCCGTTCAAAGTGGCAGTGAGGTTGCTTGGCCTCACGAGAAGCAAACGGTGGTCACAACGGCCTTTCAACGCGGGGCTGTCATTGGTGAGGTACTCACAATGTCCCTGCAACGCGTTATATCCTTAGGCTCGTTGTTGTTGGAAGCACTGTGGTGGCCCGAGGGAGTACGCGACCTCCTGTTGCAAGTGGGTTGGATCGTTGAAGAATCGCCAGAATTGGAGGTGGATCGCGGCATTGTGGCCGCGGTCTTCGCTGATTCCAAAGCCTGTTCGCGATCTCGCCCTACCTGATCCTGTAAAATCTCATGTGGAGACATTGGTAAGAGGGTGACGCGCTTTCCGTGGTAAGTAAACACGTAAGTATTTAAATAGCCATCGTGAAGAACGTGCCTGTCGAATTGCCATGGGCGCTCTAGTAAGAGATGTGTGGCGTCCATCGCAATGACATCACATAGGACCGAGTCCGAATACTGGCCAATGGAAAAAGAGATTTGACATTGTCGAGTTACAGTGTTACCAGAACTCGAAAAATCCACTAGAGGTCATAGGGTTGTGGGTGAGGCGTGGTCGGCAAGCTGAAATGGTTGACCACTTTCTCATTGATGATGTTGCAGCAACTGCCCCCATCGATGATGACACTCAGGGAAGCCGTCTTGACCAGGCAACGCGTGTGAAAGATGTTCTCGCGTTGGTCGACCAGAGCGGACTCCTTGACGGTGAGGATGCGGCGCATGACAAGGCTGAGAGGCGTGCCGGCATAGAGCGCGGCAACTTCACAAGTGTAGGCCTCCTCGGTGTCATCCTTGAATCCTTCTTCGATTGTCTCAAGCCGCGCCTCCTCCTCGTAAGACTCATAGCCCACGACAATGGTGGAGAAGAGGACCTTCTTGTTGTTTGGACAATTCCTTTGGTAGTGGCCTCGCCCGCCACACTTGAAGCATTCAATGTCACGTGTGCGGTCATTACCCGGGGAGGGGGCCTTTGGCGCGATCGTGCGAGGATCCGTTGAGTTTGGCGTCGCGATCGTGGTGTTTCGGCCATGGCTAGACGCGGTAGACCCTGAGATTGGAGAGCACATATTAGTAGTAAGGGATTGACTAGGGTTACAATCAAACCTTCGTTGGCCTTGATTTTGCCAAGAAGAATGCTTGCGGCGGTTGAGCTGGTTGTGGACATGCATCGCCGTGTGTGTCAATATGTTGATGTCTTTGATAGGCAAGATCTCAAGTTGGTCGTGGATGGGTGTGTTCAAGCCACTCAAAAACTTGGTTCTTAGCGTAGATGGGACGACGCTAATGCTTGCCTTATAGTACATGTCTTCCAACTGGGAAAAGAACTCGAGAGGTGTCTTAGTGCCTTGGCGAGCCATGGCAATTTCCATCCTCATTTGGTTCCTGTAATCGGCTGGAACAAACTTCTTTGTCATCACATAGACAAGTTGGTGCCACTCTGTGATGGGTGCGAGATGGCGGCGAACGCGATCATCCACGAACCAGTGCCACCATACGCGCGCCGCGACGCGCCGCGAAAATGTAGCGTGGCCACGTCGACATGCTCCTCGGGCGGCACGTGGCAATACCTCAATGTGTATTCTGTGGCCTGCACCCATTCAAGAAAAAATAGCGGGATCATATTCACCCAAAAAGTGCTCGATTTTTACCTTCACTTCATGGCGATGGTAGCGGGGCGCGATCGTGGCTTGCTGGGGCGCGTAGGGGCGCACGACAGCAAACTGGGCTTCCATGTAAGGGCGCGCTGCAGGATGTGGAACACGACCTAATTGGCGACGATCGCGGCCTGCTGGGACATCGCGAGGGGCGAACTCACCATGGAGCGCATTGGCATCGGCGCGGCGTCGTTGTCGCGGCTGGGCATCTCCCTCGCTGTGGTGAAGATAGTCGCGCGACATGTCTTTGCGGCACTGGCCGCGTGTGTCACGTTCCATGTTGCCCTGGAATGGTTGGACCTAGAGCCGCGGTGGCAGAACCCAGTTCGCGGGTCGATCCTGCAACTCAATAGGATCACCAAGAGGGGGGTGATAAGAACCGGGATTTATCATACATGAGTCTTCGAATTCCTCATCGTCGAACTCCTAAAGTCATCATGGATCGTCGGCGTCGTGGAGCCATAGCCATCGGAGCCATAGCGCGGTGTGCACGCACTCTGGTGGCCAAGGTGGTCGTGGACGTCGAATGGTACGGGTGTCGGGGCAGGTGTCCTCAAGCGTGGTTCTTCGCGTCGTGGGTGTCGACTCGATCGTCGCGGTGCCATAGTGTCTCGCGCGTTGGGGCACGCTCTGTTGTCTCGCGGTGCGGAGGATGGTTCATCGCGTTGAACTTGCCTAGAGGCATACCTGTAATTGAAGTCATAAGGTTCAGAAAACTCACCGTAGGAGTCGATGTCGCGGTCTGAGCCGCTGTTGTAGCGGGCTGGTGTGGCGCGCGGCACGTTGCGTTTGCGTTGCGACACATATCCTTGTCGACTCTCTATCACTGATTGAATCCGTTGGAGGCGTGGTTGGAGGTTGAAGGCATCAACCCTTTACCCTTGTCCATGCGCTGTTGGCTTGGGCCAACGTCAGTGTAGCGTGGCACTTCCGCCGCATCCATCGAGATCACTTGTATTGGTGTGGGCAACACTGGTGCCGCGCGCTGTAGAGATTCGAGGTGAGAAACTTGGCGTCGTAGCTCTTGTATCTCGCGTTGCTCAGCGGAGAGCTCCAGAATGGGATCTGGATTAATCGGATCAAGGTGTGGAACCAAAGAAGGGTTTGGTTGATTATTGTGGTTGTCTATGTTGAGATCACCACTTGTCGGGGCCACCACACTACCTATAACAATATGACTAGACATCCAAGTAAAACGAACAAGAGACAAAAGCAACCAACAATCAATCACGCAAGCACTAAACAAGCAACAAGAGTTCACGTAGGGAGGGCAGTTTGGGTGGCCGTGAGGGCGGCTTAGGCTAAGCACAAGTAAGGCGTGAGAAGTAATTCATGGTTACTTTTAAGTATTTGAGTACCCTTCTTATTGCTTGCCAATGGTGAGTACTAGGATTACTAGTGTACCTACTCAACCTTCCTACTGCATAAGCAATATCCGGCCTTGTGCTCGTCATGGCATACATTAAGCAACCAATCACTTGTGAGTACTCGAGTTGTGATACCGCTTTACCCGTATTAGGCATAAGCTTCACACTCGGATCCATGGGAGTGCTCACCGGAGAACAAGTCTCACAATTTAACTTCTTAAGCACTTTCTCAATGTAATGAGATTGTGACAAAGATAGTCTCTTGTTCTCACATTTAATTCTAATACCGAGGATCACATCCACCTCCCCATGTCCTTCATGGCAAAACTTGATGACAAAAAAGGCCTTCGTAAGGTCTACTTGTCTTTGGTCCGTACCAAAGATCAACATGTCATCAACATACACGCAAATGATTACTCCATTACTGGACTTATCAAATTTGTTGTATACACACTTGTCCGACTGATTTAACTCGAATTCGCTCGACAAGACAACCTCATCAAACTTTTGATGCCACTGCTTAGGTGCTTGACTTAGCCCATACAATGACTTTACCAACTTACACACCTTATGCTCATTACCGGGCATAACGAACCCTTCAAGTTGCTTCATGTACACCTCCTCCTCCAAATCATCATTCAAGAATGTCGTTTTGACATCCATTTGGTGAATCACAAGATTCTTAATAGCCACCAAGGCAATCAACATCCTAATGGTGGAGATTCGAGCAACCAGAGCATAGGTATCAAAATAATCAATACCTTCCCTTTGTCTAAAGCCTTGGATAAAAAATCGGGCCTTATACTTATCGATAATACCATCGACTTTCATCTTCTTCTTGAAGATCCACTTGCAGCCCAAAGGCTTGCAACCCGGTGGGAGATCCGATAAGACCCACGTATTATTTCCCATGATGGAATCCATCTCATCATTTATTGCTTCTTTCCAGAAAGCAACATCTTGAGACTTCATTGCCTCACCAAAAGTCTTAGGATCTTCATCAACATGATAACAATATGAGTATTGGAACTCAACTTCATCTCTAGATCCTTCCACAAAATAAATTTGGAAATCTTGACCGAATGACTTTTCAATCATCCCTCGCTCGCTCCTACGGAACATAGGTGACTCGTTAGGAGGTACAGTTGAGCCATCTACTTCTTTAGTTCCATTAGTGTTAGGAACCAAATCCTTTGGTCTAGGTATGGACGAGAACCGATTCTCATCAAATATCGCATCTCTCAACTCAATCACGGTGTGAACCGAAATAGAATTATTAGGCTCTATTACATATATAGAACCTATAAACCATGGAATGCTCACCATATCCAATAAAGATGCAATCAATAACTCTTTCCCCCAAGGTTTTAATCTTGTGTTGGGGTAGTCTAACGACCGTCCAACATCCCCAAACTCGAAGATAATTCAAGCTTGGTTTCTTTTTGTACCAAAGTTCACAAGGGGCGACCTTGTTCCTTTTGTTAGGAACCCTAAATAGCAAGCCGTTAACATGGCTTCACCCCAGAATCCGTCACTCAATCCCGAGTAGGATAACATGGAATTAACCATCTCTTTTAGGACTCGATTCTTCCTCTCCGACACACCATTTTGTTGTGGCGTATAGGGAGCCATAGTCTCATGAATAATGCTTATGGATTGGAAATATGCGTAACACCCCCCGACTTATTGTCGGTAGTGCCACACGCCAGTGACCTCAGACGTTACCGTCCAAAGTCACCCAAGGCTTTAATCGGAATAATTAATCTTAAATAAACACAATTAAATAAGGGAAGGTTAAACAGCGGAAGACCTTTTTGAATGAAACTCAATACTTTTATATTACAAGATCTCTCATCAAACGAGAGATCTATTTTTACAACAGAGTGAAATTACAGCGGAAGACTTTAAATTACACAGCGGAAGACTTCAAGAATAAACCTAATACATGACTAGGTTATAAAAATACATATTGAAGTAATACTTAACGACTTTGAAATACAGGCACTTAAATCTGCAACTGCAAGTCTCTTCTTCAACGGTTACTTCGAGTCTTTGAGAACCAACCACTGATGTGCCGTATAGGACGGATGACACCAGCCAACCATGCAAGGAATAAAACCCGGTTGGTTAGTCTAATGAAAGACTATGCAAGGGAAAAACAGATGGTTCTAGTGATCGTAACTGTTTACTATCATTGTCCCTCGAATAACAACCGAGGAACGATATATAACCCGGAACTTTCACGGAATGATTAAAGTTTAGACAAGCACTAAAAAGGAACTGAGCCTTATGGGAAACATATGAAGATAAGACTCCAACAGATTGAGTCTTACGGGAAAGTATAAAGAGAAGACTCCAAGAGATTGAGTCTTATCGGAAAGCGTATGAAGAGAAGACTCCAAAAGATTGAGTCTTACGGGAAAGTATGACAAATGTTTAGGAACATAATAATAATTTCACACAAGCGTTTAAAAAGACTTGACCATTTGGGTCCACGACCAACCTCACCGCTTAATGCGAATTCAGATTTGGAAGGAAGACTTACTCTAATCGAAGTCCAGACGAGTTTCCAAGTTGTACTTCTCGCCCAAGGTTCATTAATTATGTGCATAGCGGGACTTATCTTATTTTAGTGACAAAGCGTATATTCACGTTATAAGCTTTTAAATATATCATCTCATCACGAGAGATATCGAAAGGGATAAATCCCGAGTGGCGGCACCAGCTGTGTGCACATACCCTGAGTAAGGGTAAGGTCATGACCAGAGAGTACTAGGGAAATAGTCATCCTAGCACCAGTTATAAAGAAACAACTAGACCTCGCAAGGTACATAGCATTCCTACGAATACTCGTTCTAACTAAACAGTTAAAGCCACATAATAATCCACATCAATGCCATCATGGCAACAGATATAATAGCGTTGTTTCTAGCAATATATACAACCTATTATAATATCATGTTCTAATCGTATCCTTTATAGAATCTGTTCCCAAACGAAAACAATATTCATCCTAATATAATTAACAATTAAACAATTGATAATTAATGGAAATATGGAATGATAAGCAAGAGCGAACCGCCACTTGCCTTAGCCTAGACGAACGATAGAGCGACGACGGTTTTCTGGGTCCGGAACGGGAACGGAAGCCGGATTATAGATTCCTACGGAACGACCCATAACGAAACCCTAGGTTAGATTCGACAACTAAAATGTACGAATCTAAGAAAGGACAAACGAAAACGAAAGAATGGAAGTCTCGACCGAGACCGGATCGCCCAAGGCCACGATCGCGATTGCTAAAGCAATCCGCGGTCGCGGCGGGCACTACCGCGGTCGCGGTCGTCGAGGACGAATGTCCGCGAGCACTGGTGACAGCGGTCGCGGACGCGGCCGACAATGTCACTGTCGCGTTCGCAGTAGTTCATAGCTGCGATCGCGGCTAAGAACTCCGACGACCAAAAATGATAAAAACTCACCGGCTGGGACTCCTTGGGGCTCGATTCGCAGCGGCTTCTACTCCTGGGCACCTTGCGCCTTCAATGCACCACCCTACGAGCACCACCACCTCCAATGGGAGCTCCGACGACAACTTCGACCTTTCCGGCGAAAGCTCAACTCCGGCGAAAGCTTAACTCCGGCGACAAGCACCTTGAGGGAGAGAGAGATCGGAATGGAGTGCTCTCAACCCTCCCAGATCATCTCCTTTTATATCCAAGGAGAGATCTCAGCCCCCAACAAGATCAATGGTGGAGCGAGAGATCGACGGCGACGACGAACGCATGGCTCGCATGCCCGACTGTACACTCTGCACATTTCCGCGGTCGCGGTGGGTTCTGCCGCGGTCGCGGAAAATTCAAAGCCCAGCTCCTCTGGGAGCTATTATTCCGCGGTCGTAGAAATTCTTCCGCGGTCGCGGAATTGCCCTTTTCGCGTCTGTTTGCCCGGGAAAAGGTTTGGCATGAGTTTAAAACCCCGGATCTTAAATATTTGTACCCAAACAAATATTCTAAGCCTCGATAATACGTCGAATGTACTTTCCAATGCTCTGGGAATAATACAGAAATCCAACATGATACAAAAATTCCGAACTTCGCCTAACATGTCCCGAATAAATGACGAGGGTTTGGGAAATTACCCAAATACCCTTATTAAAAATGAGGGGTATTACATCACTTCCCCTAAAAAGAAGTTTTGACCCCGAAACTTGGCCGATAACAGCTCAGAGAAGCGACCTCAATCTAAGCTATCCAATCGTATAAGTTTAACCATGTCTAACCCACTTCACACTTTGTAAATTGGTTCAGGCATTTCTAGGTTAAGATCCATAAGTTGGTTCAAATTACAGTTAACGTCAAATTAACCATAATTAAGACCCTTCACCCTCAAAAGAATTCTAACACTTGCTTTCACCAGACATGCATTCCAACACATTACCCCTATGAAATATAAGGGTTATCACAATACTACCCTTTTAAAAGAGTTTCGACCCCGAACTAGCATCGCTAAGCTAAAGGGACCGGTTCCACCATAATCTCCTTACCTGATCTTAGTATCCTTAATCATCTCATTCTTGTACTAGCTCCTGGAAAACGATATGTTTCCTCATCCATGCCACTATCTCGCATAGCCTACTTCCACGTACTATTCTTGTACTAACTCGTGACCATCCTCAAGGTCATTATTATCTTAGGATAATTGTCTCCTAAAATCATCGCACTAGTCTCGCTATACCTTAAGCATGAGATTATACATATTTCTCTTTCACTTTCTCTTTCACTTTCCTCAAAGTATGCACCTTATCTTCCTTAAGTCGATATCCTTGAATAAATTTGGTTTCCGAAACCTGTATCCCAAAATTGAACTACTTACTCAATCTTGATTCCACTTACAACATACTGCCTACATTCCTTACTCTTGCTAGAACAGATGTTGATCATTCACAAGATTACCATTGTCTCGCTCAGAGTATACAATACAATCTCCAATATAACCTCATTGTTATGACCTATTCTTTCTAAAGACCTTGATGTCCTTAATTAGAAGAATACAGCATATTTCTACTAACTTCCTTTCGACAATCCAATCCTCAAGTACATACATAGAATTCCACTATACCTCAGCTTAGTACCTCTCTTGTCATATAGACCTTACTCCTCATATTCACGACTCAGCTATTACATTGGTTTCCTTACTCGCATTTGGCCCTTGTGCCATATCTTTAACTCAAAATCTTCACTCCTGTGGTCCCACAATTACTCACACCACAGCCTATGTCCGATTACCTCAACATGATTTACTAATCCTCTCCATAGGATTATACTCTCGTCTTACCCAAACGTGCCATACGATCACCTTAATAAACGCAGATCACCTTTTCCTCAAGTCCACTTGATATCATCTACCTACTTACTTTATGCCACACTATTGACCTTCAAACCCGAAACAACTTTTACTGGTCGAGTTTGCTATTCACCCAAAAATCCTTAGGCAATCAGTTTTCCTCATACGATTTATTATCCCAAATCAAGCACCATTTTTCTTTACGGATATTTACCATTTATCCAAGGTTAACTTAACGTATTCCTTATTCAATCTCTAACTTAAACCTTTAAGGTTCCTCAACTCTATTTACTCAAAATACCATATGGATGAACAATACCTTGCCTTCAAAATCCATCACTTCACATCCTAAATCCTTCAATGGATATATACAAGTAACATATGTTACTTTACTCCTTAAATGCACATACGACAATTCCCCATGCTACATCCTTTTGTTTATCGATATCTTCCGAATAACTAGGCCTTACACCATAACCTTTCAATTTCAAGTGGGCTTTCTCCCAAAACTATCGATCACAACTTAATTCCCAAAAAGTGCTATATCGACTGCCTTATAGACGTCACACTCTCTAACAATCCACATATCAGACCTTGTAAATATCCAGATATCATATCTCTATATCCCTTGAAGGTATAATTCACTGATTCAGTTCCTTGGCCCAAATAAGTTTGGCCCTAAGCTCACTTCCAACTCAAAACCTCTAGTTTACTCAAAACAAGATCGTGATAACTCAACTAGCACAATTGCTGCTACTCACGTCATTTTCCTAAACGTGACATCAAATCGCCTTAACAAACATTGATCACTCTACGCTAATCCTTATGTCGTTTCTTAAGAAAGCCTCATAATGAAACTTCAGATAAATCTTCCAAGACAATACACATGACTTCACACCCTTAGCCTTTCCGAAAGTCTAATCCTCTGGTCCACTAATCGGCACTATTTTATAGTGCATATCTAGGAGTTATTACCAGTTTTGAGGTGCCATTTGGATGGGTTTAGAGCATAATTGTGGAGTTGAGAGTTAGAGACGAGAAGTGAAGAAATCATGGGATTTACAGAGGTTTGAAGTGCATTGAAGAGTAGAAGAACAGTGGGCTGAATTCAATTGGTTCGTTCTCTCTACTCAGATGTCCAAATGGAGTGATTCCAATTCGAGGAGTTAGATCTTGAAGTCTACTACACGTCCTCAAAATATGAGCGCAATCCGAGTTGAGAATCAAAAGTTATGGCGTGTTTACTGAAGTGTCGCAGAAGCTGGAGAAGTCGTCGCCACCGCACCCAGCGGTGGGATGGCCGCACCCGCGGCGAGCACAACAGAAACCACTGGAATTTCACCGCACCCAGCGGTGGGAGCCACCGCACCCGCGGTGGAGACGCGCTGAACACTTTTCTCGGCTTATTTCCGAGATCTTTTATCTGTTTTTATTTTATTTCTGAAACTTTATTTCCAAGTTTGTTATTTCCTTTTATTTTTATTTCTAAATATTTTCCCTAGTATTTAAGGTTCTTTCTAAGACTTTATTTAGGAGATCATCGTTAACCCTAGTTGCCACCTTTCTACGTTTTTCTCTCACAAACCCTAATGGAGAACTAAACCTCCATTGTTGCACTTGACAGTTTGAAGCCAACAATTGATTGGTTGTGAGTTTTCTACTCTTGTTCGTTTTCCTATCTAGTTGGATTGATTCTCTTGTGCTTGATTGTTTATTGGTCTATGTTGATTTATCTAGATTGATCATCTAGGTTTATTGATATCTTCCTAATTGCTAGGACTTGTGATTCCGGGTTCGGGTTGCATATCTAGTGGCGAACACGATTGTGCGTATAGGGTTGTTTCTATTGCATGTATCTTATTGAATCCTTGTTTGATTGCTATTGCTTTATTGAGTCTTGAAGGTTTTCAGATTTGATTTAGTAATAAGTACTATTAGGGCTGGTAGAACTAATAGTTATCTAAGATCGGGATAAGAACAACTATAGGAATATTAAGAACTTGAGATTGATAGAATTCTGTGATCGACCTTTCTATTGTTGTGTGGATCTCTGTTGAGTGTGGCGCTTTTCCCCATAATACTTACAACCTTTACTTGCGAATTCGTTTTCTTGCTTTGTTTACTTTGGTTACGAAAAACACTACAAACCCCCCCCCCCCTAGTTCCTAGTTGGTGACGTGAATTACAAGGATAGATAACCTGACTCTCTGTGGGATCGACCCTGACTTACTTGCTATACTTTGTAGTAGGTACTTTATGATTTCTTTGATAGGCATCACGACTTTAGCCCTGTCAAATTTGGCGCCGTTGCCGGGGGGTCAAATTTTCTGTTTTTGTGATTTGTTTGTTACCAACCTTGGTGTGGACCTATCTTACGGTCCACACCCGTGCTACTGATTTTTGTATTTTCTTTGTTTTGATTTTGATTCAGATATGGATTTCTGGGGAGAGCCGCGATATGACCCATACTCCTACGCATACACTCCAGGATGGAGAGATCACCCCAATTCGAGTTATGGGTACCAACAATACCCTCCATATGGTCATGACTACCAGGAGTTCTACCCGGAGCCACAATCGTTCTACCAACAGGGTGCTCCACAGCAGTACAATCCGGCCTATGAGCATAGCCCTCCAGTGTCCAATCCTAGCCCCTCCATGTCAACTGAAGATATGCTCCAAGCTCTGGATAAGCACTTCAGCACTCACGTTCAAGCTACGACGTCGAGTATCAAGAACCTTGAGACGCAGATGAGCCAAATGGCTGAGGCGATTACAAGGATTGATCAGCGGACTTCGGGAAATCTACCATCTCAAACGGTAGTGAACCCGAGGGAAAACGTTAGCGCGATAACCCTTAGAAGTGGAAAGCAATTGCATGTCGATCCTAGTGCTGAAGAGGACGACTCAGGAAAAGAGGGTATTCTGGAAAATGACCGCACCCAGCGGCAAGGTGACCGCACCCGCGGCGAGCATGAAAAGGAGGGACAGAATGTTCTGTCAAGTTCACCGCACCCCGCGGTGGCACCCACCGCACCCAGCAGTGGCGGTACTGTTTCTCGAGAAAATTCTGGGGATCCACCGCACCCGGCGGTGACCTCTCACCGCACCCGCGGCGAGACTTCTGGAGCTGTTGCTGAGCCTTATGTGGACACCTACGTTCGTCCATACTTTCCTCCTCTCGGTTCCGAGAAGCCACCCGCCCCTTTTCCAGAGGCGCTCAAGGAGAGAAGGGTAGTCGACGACAAGGACCTCTTTGAGACGTTCAGCAAGTGTGAGGTCAACATCCCGTTGCTCAAGCTTGTTAAAAGCATTCCCAAGTATGCTAAGTTCTTGAAGGAGCTATGCACGATAAAGAGGAACCAAAAGCAGAAGAAAAAGAAGCAGGTCCAGGTGAGCGAACAAGTATCTGCTGTATTTCAAAAGCGTATGCCCAAGAAGTGCAGTGATCCAGGTATGTTCTCTATCCCTTGCATCATTGGTGAGACAAAGATTGATAAGGCTATGCTAGATCTTGGTGCTGCTATTAATGTCTTACCATTATCGTTCTATGAGTCCCTTGGTCTGCCACCACTACAGGACACTAGACTAGTTATTCAATTAGCTGATGGAACCAATGTCTACCCGAAAGGGGTTGTTGAGGATGTCCTTGTTATGGTAGATAGGCTGATTTTCCCCACTGATTTTTATGTTCTTGATATGGATGGTGGTACAGGTGCACATATGCTGTTAGGTAGACCTTTCATGAAAACTGCAAATACCACAATTGATGTTAGAAGTGGGAAATTAACTATGGAATTTGATGGGGATGGAGTTGAATATAACATATATGATATGAAACCCGTCATTAACACCTCTTTGAACTTTGTTGATGTAATGAGTCCTAACCCTTTGGATGAATTGCAACCTATACTAGAGGATCCCATAGTTGACTTGCCTGTCGATATTACTGTATCCTCTAATCTGCAGGAAGTCACGGCTTTATTGGATGAGAAGGGTGAGTCTCCTATTTCTCTTTTGGGCAGTGGCCCCACCTTACTGACTCCACAAGGCAAGAAGATGTTCCCTTTTATTGTGCAGGCCCCTGAAGTTAAGGCTAAACACCCCCCTGATCGATCTAAGTATGGGGGAGCGGCGACTAAGAAGGTCAAGATGGAAGAACCGCTGAAGAAGAATAATGGTCTAAGGTTCAAAACTTTCCATGATTGGTTCAAGACGGAGGTGCTAAATGAGAGGGTACCTAAGGAATCCGATGTTGTGGATTAAGGTTGTTCGAGTAGTATGTCGAGCCAACGACATTAACTAAAGGCGCTGTTTGGGAGGCAACCCAAGTTAGGTAAGTTAATTTTTCGTATTGTTTTAGTTCCATTTAATTGTCTTTTAGTTTTCCTACAGGAGCAATAGGAGGTTTCTGGAGAGCTCACCGCACCCGCGGTGGGCATCCTTTACTTTCTGTTGTTCGTACAAAAAAAAAACAAAAAAAAAATTCCGAAAAAAAAAATCCAAAAAAAAAAAAGAATAATCGGAATTTAAAAAAAAAAAAAAAGTTGTACCAAGGCCAGCTGTCCAGAGTTTCCCATGGAGATGTTGCGCATCATGTTATCCAAGAAGGAGTCATTAGCCCCACAGATTTTTTGGCAACGATGATGGCCCTATAGTCGACAGCTGAGGAGGAGGACCACTCATGGCCCACACCACGATCATATCTGGGCCCATTTTTAATGGAATTTGAAGGCCGTGCAACCCTGTTATCATTGTTCACCACTATTCACCAAAGTGGTTCCCTTTGGTTGCACGGTAGGAAGAAGACACTGGAGTTGATGAGAACACCCAACACCGGACCTGCGCATATGGAGTACACCGCCAGCGACACCTACAGTGTCCAAGCAGCTTGGCGACGTTTGTGAGTTATTTTTTGCTTTTCCCTGTGCTTTATTCTTTTGTCTTTCATTACATTGAGGACAATGCAATGTTTAAGCATGGGGGAGAGTTCTATACTTGCTACGTCGCTGAGGAGAAAAATGAATATAAAGAGAAAAAGCCAAAAAATTTGAAAAAAGGCATACATGAAAATCCTGGGATAGGTCGAAAATCCGAAAGGGCGGCCTAGGTAAAAAGCAGGTGGCTTGGACTAGCATTAGGCTGGGGTAATATGAGGTCAAGAGTGACGTGAGCTTATGTGAGCACATCTATGAAAAAAAATATGAGTGGCTTGGTGAAAACCCGAAAGGGCGCCTTGGCAAAATGAGCGAAAAAGAAGAAGAGTGATTTTTAGGATTTCTCATTATTCTTGGCGAGGCGACATAATAAGAGGTGATATAAGGAGATTCAGGTAGGTCACTCTGGGAGATATAAGAAGATAGATGGGAGATAGGATTAGATTTTTTATTTACTCTATGGTGTTCGGGATAAGTTTGGGGGAAGTACTCTGCTTTCCTTTTAGCTTGATTGTGTGTGGTGTTGATTGGTATTGTTGTATGTTGTGCTGTGCTTATTGTGTTGGTACCTGGAGTTTATTGTTAGGTGAAATTCCTGGAGGGATTGATTTTTCTATGCTTCCTGAAACCTTGGGGATTGATTGAAGGAGTAGGTTGACTTTAGCTTACTCGAGGACGAGCAAGGTTTAAGCATGGGGGATTTGATCGGCACTATTTTATAGTGCATATCTAGGAGTTATTACCAGTTTTGAGGTGCCATTTGGATGGGTTTAGAGCATAATTGTGGAGTTGAGAGTTAGAGACGAGAAGTGAAGAAATCATGGGATTTACAGAGGTTTGAAGTGCATTGAAGAGTAGAAGAACAGTGGGCTGAATTCAATTGGTTCATTCTATCTACTCAGATATCCAAATGGAGTGATTCCAATTCGAGGAGTTAGATCTTGAAGTCTACTACACGTCCTCAAAATATGAGCGCAATCCGAGTTGGGAATCAAAAGTTATGGCGTGTTTACTGAAGTGTCGCAGAAGCTGGAGAAGTCATCGCCACCGCACCCAGCGGTGGGATGGCCGCACCCGCGGCGAGCACAACAGAAGCCACTGGAATTTCACCGCACCCAGCGGTGGGAGCCACCGCACCCGCGGTGGGAGCCACCGCACCCGCGGTGGAGACGCGCTGAACACTTTTCTCGGCTTATTACCGAGATCTTTTATCTGTTTTTATTTTATTTCTGAAACTTTATTTCCAAGTTTGTTATTTCCTTTTATTTTTATTTCTAAATATTTTCCCTAGTATTTAAGGTTCTTTCTAAGACTTTATTTAGGTTACCTTTTGTTTTGCCACCAAGAACCCTAGTTGCCACCTTTCATCGTTTTTCTCACAAACCCTATGGAGAACTAAACCTCCATTGTTGCACTTGACAGTTTGAAGCCAGCAATTGATTGGTTGTGAGTTTTCTACTCTTGTTCATTTTCCTATCTAGTTGGATTGATTCTCTTGTGCTTTATTGATTATTGGTTTATGTTGATTTATCTAGAGTAGCTACCTAGGTTTATTGATATCTTCCTAATTGCTAGGACTTGTGATTCTGGGTTCGGGTTGCATATCTAGTAGCAAGCACGATTGTTGCGTATAGGGGATCCGAGCGCTTCATTGTGAGAGAGAGTTAATTGCATGCTTATAGTAACGGGTTGTTTCTATTGCATGTATCTTGTTGAATCCTTGTTTGATTGCTATTGCTTTTTTGAGTCTTGAAGGTTTTCGGATTTGATTTGGTGATAAGTACTATTAGGGCTGGTAGAACTAATAGTTATCTATGATCGGGATAAGAACAACTATAGGAATATTAAGAACTTGAGATTGATAGAATTCCGTGATCGACCTTTCTATTGTTGTGTGGATCTCTGTTGAGTGTGGCGCTTTTCCCCATAATACTTAGAACCTTTACTTGCGAATTCGTTTTCTTGCTTTGTTTACTTTGGCTACGAAAAACACTACAAACCCCCCCCCCCTAGTTCCTAGTTGGTGACGTGAATTACAAGGATAGATAACCTGACTCTTTGTGGGATCGACCCTGACTTGCTTGCTATACTTTGTAGTAGGTACTTTAGGATTTCTTTGATAGGCATCACGACTTTAGGATTTCTTTGGATGCTGCTGGCCCGGATGCCCCACCTATGGACCCATGGCAGGATATGATGTATCGCCAGATGGAGGCGATGAGTCTGCAGCAGCAGACTTGGCAGCAGGGCTTTGACAGCCGTTTTGACAGGTTCCAAAGCCAGGCCTTCCAGCGGTTGGACAGGCAGGACGAGAGGTTGGAGCAGATGGATGAGCAGCTCCAGAGGCTAGGGGAGCAGCAGACACAGTATTTCGGCCAGTACCCTTGGCCGCAGGGCCCACCACTGCAGGTGGGCCCTGCGGCCAAGGGTACTGGCCGCAGGGCCCCCTTTATTATGATTGTCTTCTATTTACACATTGAGGACAATGCGCACTTCAAACATGGGGGAGGGAGTAGATTCATTACTTATCGTTATGTACAGTTTCAGTTTCTACTCTGTGTGTTTTTGTACAGTTTTCGGATTCGGCATTGCATTTGAGCTATCTAAAAAAAAAAAAAAAAAGAAGCCAAAAAGATGAGAAAAGGCAGAGAAAATCCTGGGATGAGTTGAAAACCCGAAAGGGCAACTCAGGTAAAAAGCAGGTGACCCGGACCAGTGCTAGACTGGGGTAATATGGTGTCTGAGTGACGTGAGCATATGTGAGCCCATCCTTGAAAAAAATATGAGTGGCTAGGATGAAAACCCGAAAGGGCTCCTAGGCAAGATGAGTGAAAAGAAAAGGAGTGTTTCTAGGATCTCATTTTACCGACGGGGCGACATAAGAAGGGAGACTAAGAAGGATTGTCGGGTAGGCCACTTTGGGAGTCATAAGAAGTCATAGATGGAGGCTAGGATTAGAGGTCACTCACGCTTTTGGATGTCCGGGTTAAGCTTGGGGGAAGTATTCTGCTTGCCCCTAAAGCTTGTCAAGTATGATGTGTTGTAGATGAGATTGGCGCCAGGAGTTTTGGCATGGGCTAGGTGACTCTTAGTTGGAGGATATGCTTTCTGAGACCTTGGGTGCTGCATTGGAGGAGTGAACCCGCCGCACCCGCGGTGGAGACGCGCTGAAGACTTTCGTTCCGTGTTTTTATTCCGTTTTATTTTAAATCCGAGACTTTATTTCCAAGTTTGTTATTTCCTTTTATTTTTATTTCTAAATATTTTCCCTAGTATTTAAGGTTCTTTCTAAGACTTTATTTAGGAGATCATCGTTAACCCTAGTTGCCACCTTTCTACGTTTTTCTCTCACAAACCCTAATGGAGAACTAAACCTCCATTGTTGCACTTGACAGTTTGAAGCCATCAATTGATTGGTTGTGAGTTTTCTACTCTTGTTCGTTTTCCTATCTAGTTGGATTGATTCTCTTGTGCTTGATTGTTTATTGGTCTATGTTGATTTATCTAGATTGATCATCTAGGTTTATTGATATCTTCCTAATTGCTAGGACTTGTGATTCCAGGTTCGGGTTGCATATCTAGTGGCGAACACGATTGTACGTATAGGGGATCCGAGCGCATAATTGTGAGAGAGAGTTAATTGCATGCTTATAGTAACGGGTTGTTTCTATTGCATGTATCTTGTTGAATCCTTGTTTGATTGCTATTGCTTTATTGAGTCTTGAAGGTTTTCGGATTTGATTTAGTAATAAGTACTATTAGGGCTGGTAGAACTAATAGTTATCTAAGATCGGGATAAGAACAACTATAGGAATATTAAGAACTTGAGATTGATAGAATTCCGTGATCGACCTATTGTTGTGTGGATCTCTGTTGAGTGTGACGCTTTTTCCCATCATATTTACAACATTTTCCTGCGAACTTATTTACTTGTTTCCTTATTGCTTGTTACGAGAAACACAAACAACCCCCCCCCCCCCCCAGTTCCTAGTTGGTGATAACAAATTGCATAAGTTGATAACCTGACTGTCTGTGGGATCGACCCTGACTTGCTTGCTATACTACTTAGTAGGTATTTTGGGATTTATTTGATAGGCATCACGACTTTAGCTCTGTCATCCACAATGAACATTATCACTTACAACTTCCATAACCAAAATCCCTTGAGATATTACTCCTATTTCCTTAAGGTATCATCCTGATAATTGATTCATTACCAACCGTATCAGTCACTTCTATCATAATCCTTTAATAGCTTTATACGATTAACGCTTGCTACCTTACTCCTTAGGCGCACATCGACAATTCTCTCCACTAAATCCTTTAATTTATCGGAATCATCAACATAATCCATCCTCAAACTGTAATCTTTCCAATTAAGTGGCCTCCTTCTAACACAGTAACTTCACAACTTAATCTTCTCCAAAGAATTGCACCATAAGCCTTCTAACTGACAAATTCATATAAAATCCAAATATCAAACCTTACCAGCTTACAAGTATCATAACTCCTTATTCCCTGATCGTACAACCTACCAATTTCAATCATTTGGTCCACTTAGGTTTGGCTCAGCCGCCCTTTTCCTGACTCATATCCCAAAGGTTTGTTTAACTGGCTCAAATAACTTATCTCCAACTTAAGATCCTTATACTCCTCACACAGTCTATTATCCATCCAAGACTTAATCATACCATTTCCTTATAGAAACTTCAAATAGATCTTGCAAAATAATACCTATGACTTTGTACACTCGGCTTTTCAAAAAGCTGAACCCATTGATCCTACACTGGTCGTACCCACTTATAAATCTCATAACCATAACTCTGGACTCTAAAGTCTTACTCACGGTCGTAATAGAGGAAATGAGTTCCCTATGAACTATCCCTCTTATACATCATTCCTTTCTCAACAATCTATCCACATCAATGCCTATAGCATAACCTCATAACTAGGCATTCTGATCTTCATGTAGTTCATTCCTATGTGCTTTGACCAGAACAAATGTTTAGGGTACCCATATGAGAAGAAAAAATTTCTTAATCCCATAGAGCATTAACCACATACATTTGTTTCCTACACCCCAAAAAAAATTTGGTAAAAACTCAAATCACGAGATAGCGCTCTTCCGATCAACAAAGGGAGTAATTAATGTCATACCGTTGTGACATTACTCCAAGAACATAGAGAGATTCCTAATAATGGATCTAGCAATTCAGTAATGGAGTCGACCCTGGTGTAAACCATGTAGGGAACGAACACCTCGGTTCTATACGTTCCCCTCCTGTGTGAGTCCTGACAGCCCTTATCCACACGTGACATAACTGTTTTTGGCACTCACGGAGTCTCGTATGAACGAACAATTTGCAATAGTAACGAATTTAGAAATTTTCGAAACAAGGAAACACTTCTTTATTATTCGAAACATTACATAAAGCAACTGATAGAAAGTCGAATAGACAGATTACTAAACTATGGAGACTATCGACACAAGTCATCGCCCCTTATTCTAAAAAGCCTTACAAAATAGTACCACTTGTACAAAGCTTCCCTCCCATCAGGGTGACGTATCACAAAGAGTCGCTGCTCTTGACCCGAAGATTCCATAGGCGCCTTGCCTCTATCACGAGTAGCAGACGGCCCCGGAATAGATACTTCCGCCCGAGGGTTCTGTCCACTGTCAACTTTTGAGGCCTGATTTGCTTGTGTTGGCCTTAGGCTCTTCTGCCTACAGTATGTCTTCACGTGACCTTCCCTCCCACAACTGTAACATACTCGCTTCATCTTTTGGCAACTAGGGCTCTTGTGCCCGGCCTTACCACAGTTGTGGCATTGAATCCCGCCGCTATTCCAGCCTGAGTCCTTGGCGGAATCAAACGGAGTTGCCTTGGTCCTAGTACGACCAGACTTCTTGAACTTGGTGGGCGACGCTGGCCGCTTGAACAAGCAAGCCTTGCGATTCTGTTGCCCGCTCCTTGTCTTAATCTGTGCCTCCACACTAGCTGCGACTTAAGGTATGGAGGCCTCTTGGACTTGCAGTTTCATCTGGGCCGTTAATACTTCGACCACTTGCCCCACAATCTGCCCAATGGTCGTCGCATTTAGCACAATTGGGGCAGGAGGTGGAAATCCCCTTGCAGCTTAGGGGTTCACTTGTCCCTGATGAACATCCTGTCGCAGGGTCGGGTCACTACTACGTGATCCAGATCCCGCGTCTTCCCCTGGTGGAGTAGCACTTCTCAGTCGAATTCGAGAAACGTTGCTAGGACTTTCGTTAGCTGCTCGGTCGGTGGATCGGGTGTCCATCAGCTATTGATGAACCATAACGTTGGTATAGAACTTTTCCAACTTGTACTTGACATTGAGTCAATTACGTTATGATACGATTTATAAGGGTCCAAACTAATAACTCTATATTAGTCTGACTGGCCCACCACCACTAACCGCGGAAACGACTTTTTCTCTGGCTTACTTGAAAGGAACTCTAGGAGAAATGTCAACCTTTAAATGAAATTCCATCTAAGGAGAAACGATATTCCTAAGAATGGCTCTAAGGAATAAGTAACAACTTGAATCTTGCAGAAGTTTGAAAAATCTCTTAAATCTTATATTTTCAACTTCATACATTATATCTTTAAACCTTATAAATAAAAATAGTTATTTATAAAGTTAGTTCCTCAAACTAGTGATATGATTATCACAAAACTCTTACTAAGATATTTTTTTTTTACACTATTAAGGTTACAATCATAAACTTAATTTAATCACGACATTTTATAAACCAGTTATAAATAGCTTTTGAAGTTCAAATAGCTAAAACATTAGTTTAAATTAAATTCCAAGAAATAATTAAAACTTTTAAATTTAACATTAAAACTCTCGAAATTTATTTCAAAATAGAAGATAGGTTGAAAATAGTTTCGAAATTAATTTTCGAAAATTCTCAAACCTAACAATATGCCAAGAATTTTAAAACCGTTGCTCTGATACCATAATTATAACACCCCCGACTTATTGTCGGTAGTTCCACACGCCAGTGACCTCAGACGTTACCGTCCAAAGTCACCGAAGGCTTTAATCGGAACAATTAATCTTAAATAAACACAATTAAATAACGGAAGGTTAAATAGCGGAATACCTTTTTGAATGAAACTCAATACTTTTATATTAAAAGATCTCTCATCAAACGAGAGATCTGTTTTTACAACAGAGTGAAATTACAGCGGAAGACTTTAAATTACATAGCGGAAGACTTCAAGAATAAACCTAATACATGACTAGGTTATAAAAATATATATTAAAGTAATACTTAACGACTTTGAAATACCGACACTTAAATCTGCAACTGCAAGTCTCTTCTTCAACGGTTACTTCGAGTGTTCGAGAACCAACCACTGATGTGCCGTATAGGACGGATGACACCAGCCAACCATGCAAGGAATAAAACCCGGTTGGTTAGTCTAATGAAAGACTATGCAAAGGAAAAACAGATGGTTCTAGTGATTGTAACCGTTTACTATCATTGTCCCTCGAATAACAACCGAGGAACGATATATAACCCGGAACTTTCACATAATGATTAAAGTTTAGACAAGCACTAAAAAGGAACTGAGCCTTATGGGAAACATATGAAGAGAAGACTCCAACAGATTGAGTCTTATGGGAAAGTATAAAGAGAAGACTCCAAGAGATTGAGTCTTATCGGAAAGCGTATGAAGAGAAGACTCCAAAAGATTGAGTCTTACGGGAAAGTATGGCAAATGTTTGGGAATATAATAATAATTTCACACAAGCGTTTAGAAAGACTTGACCATTTGGGTCCACGACCAACCTCACCGCGTAATGCGAATTCAGATTTGGAAGGAGGACTTACTCTAATCGAAGTCCAGACGAGTTTCCAAGTTGTACTTCTCGCCCAAGGTTCATTAATTATGTGCATAGCGGCACTTATCTTATTTTAGTGACAAAGCGTACATTCACGTTATAAGCTTTTAAATATATCATCTCATCGCGAGAGATATCGAAAGGGATAAATCCCGAGTGGCGGCACCAGCTGTGTGCACATACCCTGAGTAAGGGTAAGGTCATGACCAGAGAGTATTAGGGAAATAGTCATCCTAGCACCAGTTATAAAGAAACAACTAGACCTCGCAAGGTACATAGCGTTCCTACGAATACTCGTTCTAACTAAACAGTTAAAGCCACATAATAATCCACATCAATGCCATCATGGCAACATATATAATAGCGTTGTTTCTAGCAATATATACAACCTATTATAATATCATGTTCTAATTGTATCCTTTATAGAATCTGTTCCCAAACGAAAACAATATTCATCCCAATATAATTAACAATTAAACAATTGATAATTAATAGAAATATGGAATCATAAGCAAGAGCGAACCGCCACTTGCCTTAGCCTAGACAAACGATAGAGCGACGACGGGTTTCTGGGTCTGGAACGAGAACGGAAGCCGGATTACAGATTCCTACGGAATGACCCATAACGAAACCCTAGGTTAGATTCGACAACTAAAATGTACGAATCTAAGAAAGGACGAACGAAAATGAAAGAATGGAAGTCCCGACCGAGACCGGATCGCCCCAAGGCCACGATCGCGATTGCTAAAGCAATCCACGGTCGCGGCGGGCACTACCGTGGTCGCGGTCGTCGAGGACGAATGTCCGCGAGCACTGGTGACAGCGGCCGCAGACGTGGCCGACAATGTCACTGTCGCGGTCGCGGCAGTTCATAGCCGCGATCGCGACTAAGAACTCCGACGACCTAAAATGATAAAAACTCACCGGTTGGGACTCCTTGGGGCTCAATTCGCGGCGGCTTCTACTCCTAGGCACCTTGCGCCTTCAATGCACCACCCTACGAGCACCACCACCTCCAATGGGAGCTCCGGCGACAACTTCGACCTTTCCGGCGAAAGCTCAACTCTGGCGAAAGCTCAACTCCGATGACAAGCACCTTGAGGGAGAGAGAGATCGGAATAGAGTGCTCTCAACCCTCCCAGATCGTCTCCTTTTATAGCCAAGGAGAGATCTCAGCCCCCAACAAGATCAACGGTGGAGCGAGAGATCGACGACGACGACGAACGCGTGGCTCGCATGCCCGACTGTACACTCTGCACATTTCCGCGGTTGCGGTGGGTTCTGCCGCGGTCGCGGAAAATTCAAAGCCCAGCTCCTCTGGGAGCTATTATTCCGCGGTCGCGGAATTGCCCTTTTCGCGTCTGTTTGCCCGGGAAAAGGTTTGGCATGGGTTTAAAACCCCGGATCTTAAATATTTGTACCCAAACAAATATTCTAAGCCTCGATAATACGTCGAATGTATTTTCCAATGCTCTGGGAATAATACAGAAATCCAACATGATACAGAAATTCCGAACTCTGCCTAACGCGTCCCGAATAAATGATGAGGGTTTAGGAAATTACCCAAATACCCTTACTAAAAATGAGGGGTATTACAATATGCAGGATCATAATATTCTCCACCTTTATTGGTGCGTAATTTCTTAATCAAGTCATTTTTTTGTAATTCAACCTTGGTTTTACAAACCTTAAACTTATCATGGGCCTCGTCTTTACCATGTAATAAATACACATAACAATAATGAGAATAATCTGGATAATAAAATGCACACCATAAATCGTAAAACATATTTACAAAATATAAATAACCGACCAATCTATAGAGAGCACAGTAAGGTCTAATGACTAATCTGTTTGGAAACAGTAGAGTCAAGTTTTAGCCAATCAGTATAACTATACTGTAGGGTATACCATGACTAGTAGACTAAAAAGTAATCTAGTCAACCTAGTAGACTTATCATCAAGTAATCTAGAAACATGAGTAGTCTATGCAAAGCATAGTAGACTCATAAAAACACACAAGACCTCATCTAACTCATGAGATTCTTGTCCTTAGTCTCTTGAGACTTAAGTTATGGTAATGCTATATATACATATATACATACACATATATCCACACGAGGAAACAAAATTATATACATTCCTCATTCACCCATTTAACTATTTAAGTTAAAATATCATGGTTATTATTTTGACCAGCTGGTCACATAAGATGGGAATTTGAACTAATGTGACTTATATCATGGTCATACCATGACCAAAAGTTTTCCATGGTCATACACATGTGCTTCCACCAATTTAATGGTACATAAACACACATATTTCACTCATACAGAGGCTTAAACACGTATGAGGTTTCATGTATAAAATAAACATCCTTGTACGAGATTTTAACTTCCACTATATGCGGTTAGCATACAATACATGACATCAACAACAATTTAATTCTTACCCATACATATAAATATATGTTATATGTATACATGTCCAGAGATTGCCCGATCTTTTGCATATATCTCAAGATCATCAACATGGCTTAAATATCACGGTCTTCGCATAACCACACATGAATAAAATTTAAATCCACTTTATACATTTAATACAACATCCAAGACCATATAGAGATCGATCTTAAATATATATGTATATACCCAATACATAAATAACATAGAGGTATGAAACCTCCATTTCCGCGGCCCCATATCACCACCATTCATGCTTTATTAGCATCAGCCTTTATCGTGATTAGGATGTGTGGCCTCTCAAATTTAATTTGATAGCCAACCACTACCGCACATGACAACCAATTGTCTAATCTTGCCATTTTCCACTTGTTGCGCCTCCTCGTCTCCTCCAAGGGTTTGTTCTGCGCATCCACGACACGGGGGGGCATTGACATGCTTAGAACGTACACCTCCTTGAGTGTCGTGAGGGGAAAATGCATCTTCATTTACCAACTCCAGAAGTCCGTGCCCTTGAACTTCTCCCACTTTCCAAACTTGGATGTCATCTCACACACCGATGCAGCCGTCATTGATCAACAACGAAAATATTGGTTTTGAATGTTGTAGAGGGTGTAACGTTGATCAAACTTCTGTTCGACTTGGATATAGATTGAATCGTGCCAACGCACTTTCCAAAATCAATATTTCGACCCTTACTCTTGTAGCCTTAGGGTTGCACAAAATTCGATTCGGGATAAGACAATCAAACATCTATTGAACAAGGCAATATCAATAGAGAGCACTTGGTGTTTTCGGTGTTTGTTCGATACAAGAGATCGTTCTCTTTTTGGATGTCCCAAGACTTGCCCCAACCTCATCCTTATATAGGGCATAAGAAGTTAGACGGTTACATGGTGGTTGGGAGGTTGCATGGAGGTTGGGCGGTTACATGGAGGTTGAAAATTGGTTAAAAACCGCCAAAATTGGTTAAAAAACCGCCAAACTACTCAACCATATATAACCAACAAGCTCCGTAACCCCGAGTCTGAATCCACGCACACACGAGTGTACACTCTGCACCCCCGAAACTCATTATGCGCCGAACGAAGTCTTGAGCGAATTCCCACTACATCAAATAACCGATGACACTAAAATCACCAACAATAGCTAGACACTATACATCCACAGTTCGATCACAATCAAATGCACCGTACGTATGATTTGAGGTAGTTAGTATTATATATAGTTGATGTATGACATGGACAATTAGTTCGTCCTCACATAATCACATCCTCTAATGTATCTGAACACAATTAAGTTACACACAAAAGTCCTCATTCATAATTCTTCCACTATATATCATGTATATATCATCGTATCCCCTAACAAATTAACATTATTCTATACAGGGCTGGTCCAAACGTTTAGTGGGTCCTATGGAGAAATAAAAATTACAGTCCTCGTAAGTATAAAAGTAATGTTTGAATAATTTTTTAATTTAAGTAATAAAAAAGAAATATAAAATAATAAGAAAGTATTATATATGATGATTACATAAAGTAAATAAAGATACAATCAAACCACTTCTTATGTCCAAATTAAAAGTTTGATTTTCTTAGAAGAATGATTTTTTATAATAACCAATTAATATAAGAAAGATATAGTAATTAATAACATTTAGATAAAAATATTATTTATACTTAAAATGAAAAATAAACCTAACAAAGAATATAAAAAAGAAATAAAACATATAACCAAATCCAAATTGAAAAGAAATTGTCTCACATTGAGAAACATTATATACATAAGAAAAAAATTATATTTCTAAAAGCAAATTAGCAAGGAAATGAAGGAATGATAACTTAAACTTACCTTTACTGTTAGTGCTAGACTCGTCGCCACTCGCCGGACGTCGGTCGAGACTGTGGATGGGTTTGTTTTGTTAATTGATAGGGACGTCGGTCGAGACTGTGGATGGGTTCAGTCTTTGAATCCCCCTGACCTCCGCCCTCTCTTTGATGCCCCATTTGCTCTCCATATTGTTTCCCTTCTATCCCCTCATCTTCAAATTTTGAATCCCTCTAACCTCCTCCCCTCCGCTCCCCTGCCATGCCTGCACTGTTGTCGGTCGCCCCGCCGACCGTGCGATGGGTAAACACAAGTCTAAGTAGAAATCCAAGCTTAGCCAACAACGTTCCTGCAAATCCATCAAACTTTCCAGTCTTATCCCTCCTAAATTTCCCTCCTCTCCCTCTAGCCCCAAGAGTCCCCCCGATTTTGAATCCCCGGTTGATCCTCTCTCTGATGAGACCTTCATCCGCAATAATACCCGCTTCCTCAATACTGTCTCTTCTCCGCCTCCCCTGCTCGCTTTACCGCCTCCTTCTCCCTTACCTATCGACCAATCCACCTCTGGGGATTCTTCATCTTCGCCTATTCCATTGCCCTCTCTCCTCATTCCTCCTTCATTGAGCGAGCCCTTGGTGCATCCTCTCCCAAATGTTCTGCCTGAGGGAGATTCACAACCGTATCCTCCTCCCATCCATAGGAATCAGTCCCAACAGGCTGGATCGGTTCATCGCCCTACCTACTCGGAAGCGGTAGCCAGTAATCGTAACACTGCCACTCTCACTCCTCTCTTCTTTGAGTCCGGATGTGAGGATGGGATTATAGACTATTCTGAAGAAGAGATTGCCGAGCAAATTCAGAAGTGGAGCATCTGTCTTGTGGGCACTACTATGGGTGAGAGGACCCCTTTTAATGCCATGAAGAGATTCATCGAAGCACGCTGGACCTGCTGCAATGTCCGACCCAAAGTGATGTTGAATGATGATGGATTGTTCATATTTAAGTTATCTTCGAAAGATGACCTCAATCGAGTCCTCAAAGGTGGCCATTGGATGGTCGGAGGCTCTCGACCTCTTATCCTTCGACGTTGGCAGCGAGGGATCCCTATGGACTTGTCATGCCTTGACACCGTCCCGGTTTGGGTCACCCTTCCCGGACTTGGTCTCGAGTTCTGGTGTGAGGCTCTGTTTTGTAAGATTGGGTCGGCCATCGGGAAACCCCTTTACATCGACAAAGTAACATCCTCAGAGGAACGTCTCTCCTACGCCTGAATCATGGTCGAGATTTATGCACACACTCAGCTTCGTCGGGAGGTTATACTCCGTGGAAAAGACGACTCTATGGTTCACCAGAGGATTCACTATGAATGGGTTCCAGGCCATTGCTCTGTTTGTCAAGCTTTTGGGCACTCCCTGAAAAATTGCCCAAAATCCCCCAAGAATGAAGTTGCTCCTAGAGTTCCTACCGGCGGCCTTCCACCCGGCGGTACTCTCACCGGCATCGCTCCTCCTATTGCGGCACCATCACAACTTGTCTCGTCTAACCCTAGCCCATCTAATGGTATCTTGGGCCCAATCCCTTCTAGCCCTCTTCTTGGCCCACCTATGGTGCCTAATCCCTCCCCTACTATTGGGCTTGTTCCTCCCTGCCTGGCCTAACCCGCTCTCCCTAGAAACTTTGGACTAGAGTGTTCTATCGCAATAAAGCCCGACATCGTCGCAGACCCAAATTTTTAGCCAAACATAAACCTTTTCCCTCTCTTCCACATCTGCCTATCTCTACCGCTCCCACTCTACCATTACCGCCTCTCCTTCCTAATCCCACCATCACTACTCCTTCGCTTCCTCTTTCTCTCTCTGGTCCATCCCTTCCTCGCTCTACCATCCTCACCGAGCCTTCACTGGATTCCGACCCCTACTTATTTTTTTTGATTCCCCTAATGGCTCTCTCTTATACCCCGCTTGCATTCAAACCCCATATGCACCAACCTCTCTTCTTCAGCAAAACGGCTCAAGGAGCTCCGTTTTACCTCCACCCCCTTCCTTTATGGATAAAACCCGACTTGGTTGTTGGAACGTTTGAGGAATCAACCGATCCTCGAAGCGGGCAGACCTTAGAAGCTTTGTTAGTAATGCAAGGCTACATCTCATTGGAATTTTGGAAACACGAGTTCAGAGTAATAAGGAAGATTTGATCGGAAAAAATCTTCTAAGCAGTTGGAATTTATTCTCTAATGGCTCGGTTTCTGCCAATGGTCGAATTTGAGTTCTTTGGGACCCTACCTTTATATATGTCCACGTTGATTGTTTCACATCCCAGTATGTTCACTGCCGCATCTCTCATCCCCATACAGCTGAATACTTTCATGCTACCTTTGTTTATGCCTTTAATGATAGAAGAGACCGGTCTGTTCTTTGGGAAGATCTCTACAATTTTGGCTCATCCATTGTGACCCCATGGCTTGTGTTAGGAGATTTTAATATTGTGCTGAATGCATCTGAAAAACTTGTTGAGGGCAGATCTAATCCTAGGCATATCTCTGATGAACTCGGTATGTGTCTGAACTCGGCAAGTCTTTTTTTAATGAGGCACTATGGGTACATGTTCCATGGAATAACAATCAGTCTAGCGGGAATCGTATTTGGTGCAAGCTCGATCGGGTCCTTATCAATAGTGCTTGGCTTATGAAATACGAACAGGCTATGGCCCACTTTGAGACACATAAACAGTCTGATCACTCCCCCTCTACTGTTTCATTGGGGTCGAGTCTCCGTGTCACTCGGTACCCTTTTCGATTCTCTAATGTTTGGGCTAATCATAGTGCCTTTATTCCTACTGTTAGTGTTGTTTGGGCAGAGAGAATTCCAGGGCACTATATGTATCAAGTAACTACAAAGCTCGAGATGCAAAAAACTAAACTGAAGAAGTTCGAATTAGTTACTCTGGAAACACTTAACACCAAGATCTCTGATCACAGGGGAGAACTCGAATCAGTCCAAGAGCAGTGCCAAGCTCAACCTTTTGATAGAGATCTACAAGCTAGAGAGCGGGCCTGTATGGAGACTCTAAGTAAAATCTTGAATCCCGTGCATCTATGTCTATGCAGCTTGCTAAGATTAAATGGCTCAAGTTTGGAGACCAGAATTCCACCTACTTCTATGACTAAATTAAAAGTAGGCGGAGCCGCAACTTTGTGGGATTAATTGTTGATGACACCGGTGCACAACTGATAAAGCAATAGGATATTGCCTCTCATTTCACTTCTTTCTTTGAAGGTCTCTTGGGACAAACCTCTCAGCCATCTCACTTTCGTGATGAGCACCTTGCAAATGGCCCATGTTTAATTTCAGAATGCGTTACTGATCTTGTCAAGCCTATAACCGATAATGAAATTCGCAAGGCATTCTTCCATATGGGAAATAACAAGTCCCCGGGCCCTGATGGGTACAATCCATTCTTCTTTAAAAGAGCTTGGGGAGTTATTGGTCATGATGTTACTCGTGCAGTGAAGGACTTCTTTGCCAATGGTTGTATCCTCCGACAAATCAACCACACGGGTATTAGCTTAATCCCTAAATGTCCTAACCTGACTAATGCAAGGGATTTTCGCCCGATCTCTTGTTGTAATTCCATCTACAGGGGTATTGCAAAGATCCTTTCTAGCAGGCTCAAACAAGTCCTCTCTACGATTATCTCTAATAATCAGGCTGTTTTTGCTCCGGAGCGTTTTGCCCAACATAACTTCATGATATGCAGTGACCTGCTGAAGCACTATTCTTGGCGTTCTTCATCGACCAGATGCGCCATTAAAGTTGACTTTCACAAGGCCTTTGATATCGTCGAGTGGTCATTTGTTCTTAACTGTTGATAGAGTTCAAGCTCTGTTATTCGGTTAGTTAGTTAGGTGGTTAATTAGCTTTTGCCATGTGTATGTATTAGAGGAGAGTTTGTTGGCTTTCTGTTATCAGCTTTGCTAAGCTGTGATCGAAGCTATAAATAGCTTGTAATCCTCTCTTGTAAATTCATTCAATACAAACCAATTTTCTCTCCTCATTCTTCTATTTTCCAGATTCAATCTAGGTTAACATGGAATCAGAGCAATTTTTGTTCGATCTCTCTCACTCGATCTGTTCCTCTTCGATTGCTCTCTGCAATTGATTTCTTCTATCGACTTGATTGCGATCGCAATCTTGTTTGTTTCATTGTCATTTCTTGATCGAATTCGCTTCTTGAAAGTTTTCGATCTCCTCAGTCATCTTTGATCATGCCGGATCAAACGATTGAAGATACTTCATCAGCTGGCAAATCATATGGAGATCATCCAGTCAACAATCATCATCCGTTCTTCGTCAATCCTTCCGATCAACCTGGAAACTCAATTGTCTCGCAGATTTTCGATGGAAGATCCTATGGCGAATGGAGGAGATCAGTGAAGGTTTCGTTGTCGGCAAAGAACAAGTGGTGGCTCATCACCGGCGCGATCGAGAAGCCACTAGATGATGCTCAGATGCTCTTGTTCTGGGAAAGATGCAACGATCTCGTTGTCGCCTGGCTGTTCAACTCGCTAAGTCCAGAAATCAGGAGTAGCGTCATCTATTATGACACGGCGCGAGAGATTTGGGACGAACTCGAAGCTAGGTTTGGCCAATCCAACAGTGCACAACGATACTCAATTCAGAAAGAATTGAGTGCAATTTCTCAGGGTAATCAATCTGTCACAGTCTACTTCACCAAGATCAAATCCCTATGGGATGAACTACGATCTCTTCGCAAAATTTTGAAATGCAACAAGTGTGGTACTCTTCAATGCTCAACTGAACAAGAAGATGAAGATAAGTTGATTCAATTTCTCATCGGTTTGAATGAGGCTTATGCATCTATCAGAGGACAGATCTTGATGATGAAACCAGCACCAACCATAGCCATAGCATTTTCTCTGTTGATTCAAGAATAAAAACAAAGAGAAATCGTCGTGCAAACAAAGATGCTGAATGAAGCAGCCTCATTCTATGCTAGAAATCAACCAAATTCACAGAGGAATAAGAATGAGTTCAAGAAACCTCAAGTTGTTTGCAACCATTGCAAGAAACCAGGACATCTCATGGAAAAATGTTATAGGATCATCGGCTTTCCAACAGATTTCAAGTTCACCAAGAGCAAGGACAGAAAAGTGGCTGCCAATGTTCATATTGAGCAAGCTTCATCCTCAGGAGATTCAACTTCGTCCATTCCAGGTCTCTCCACAGCACAATGCCAACAACTTTTGTCTCTACTTCAGAGCAACTCCAGTCAAGGAATGTGTGGTGATGTGACCACTGAAGCCAAAGAGGCCCAAACCGCACTCAATCTTGCTGGTATGGTGTCTAAACCTGTCTCTTCAGTAGCAAACTGGGTCATTGATAGTGGTGCAAGCACACATATGTGTCATGACATTAAGTTGTTTAAGTCAATCAGACCTCTCAGGCAATCTTTCTTCGTTATCCTACCTAATGGAGACAAATTTGAAGTCACTAAGGAAGGAGATGTTGAGTTATCTTCTACTTTAATCTTGACTGGTGTCCTGTTTGTTCCATGCTTCAAGTTTAACTTGATATCAGTAGCTAGACTGACTGAGCAAATGAATTGTGAAGTTGTTTTCACCAACAAGAAATGTGTGGTGCAAGGCCTTTCCAAGAACAAGCTTTAGGAGTTTGGTAGCTGCAAGAATGGAATCTACTTACTTCATCATGATCTTTCAGCACCTAGCTTTACTTCATTGCCTGCCTTTACTGCACCCAGTCATTCTTGTTCAGATGCTTTCATATGGCATCTTAGATTTGGACACCTGTCCTTTTACAAACTTAAGACATTGTCTTTGTTTCCTACTTCTTGTGTAAATAAGCAAGATGAATTTGATGCTTGTAATATCTGTGCTAAAGCTAGACATCGCAGACTCCCTTTTTCTTTTAGCAGCATCTCAACAAAGGAAGTATTTGAACTAATCCATGTTGACACATGGGGGCCCTATCACACGGCTACTAGAGAAGGCTATAAGTATTTCCTCACAGTAGTGGACGACTTCAGCAGATGCACATGGACTCATCTACTCAGCACCAAAAGCAATGCATTTGCTTTTATTCAGTCCTTTGTCGAAATGGTCTGGACTCAGTTTGGCAAGAGGGTCAAGATTCTCAGGTTAGATAATGCCCTGGAACTGGGAGCTAGTCATCTCACTCGCCAATATCTTGAGAGTAAGGGCATTCTACATCAAACCTCATGTGTGGCCACTCCACAACAAAATGGGGTCGTCGAAAGGAAGCATCGCCATCTCCTTGAAACATCTAGAGCATTACTCTTTCAGTCTGGTGTCCCAATTTCTTTCTGGGGAGACTGTGTATTAACAGCTACTCACTTGATCAACAGGTTTCCAACAGCTCTACTTCATCATACTTCACCTTATGAGGTGTTGTTTGGCCACAAACATGCTTATGACAGCTTGAAAGCATTTGGGTGCCTATGCTATGCATCCACCTTGAAGAATGGGAGAGATAAACTCCAGCCTCGAGCTTCCAAATGCATTTTCCTTGGCTACCCTTTTGGCAAGAAAGGGTACAAGCTCCTAGACCTGGACACCAATGCAGTTATTGTCTCAAGAGATGTCGTCTTCCATGAGCATATTTTCCCTTTCACTACCACTATAATCATCTCAACCACTCAACCATCATCCTTATTTCCACCAACAGACCCTGTCGACTCTATTTTTCCACTTTCTGATGATGGTCTGTCCTCATCCAACTCAAACACATCCAACACTTCGTTACCAACAGACCCTGATAACTCTACTTTCTCTTCTCCAACTGATCCTATGTCTGGGTCTCCTACTTCTTCTTTTTCATCCTCAACTCCTTCTCCCTCACCTCCACAAAATCATACCTCTCGACCATCTAGGTCTCATCACCCACCTGCCTATTTACAAGACTACATTTGTAGTTCTGTTGGTACTGACCCTACAGCCATGCCAGCCCCATGTCATCACATCCTTACATCTCTTATGCCCCAAGCTTTTAGCTTTCATGTGCTTGCTCCCACCTATGCTCAAGATGAAACAGAACCTCAATCTTATTCTGCTGCTAGCAAAGATCAGAGGTGGTTACAAGCAATGGATCAAGAGTTTGTTGCTCTGGATCAGAATCATACTTGGGATCTTGTACCATTACCTTCTGGGAAGAAGCCAATTGGCTGCAAATGGGTATACAAGATTAAGAGGAAAGCTGATGGCAATATCGACAGGTTTAAAGCGAGATTGGCTGTAAAGGGCTTCACTCAGAAAGAGGGGATAGATTACACTGAAACCTTCTCCCCCGTAGTCAAAACAACAACTGTTCGGTGCTTGGTTAGCTTGGCAATCAAAAGAGGCTGGCAGATCTTCCAATTGGACGTCAATAATGCTTTCCTCCATGGAGAATTGCATGAGGAATTGTACATGAAAACACCACCTGGTTTGCCCATTGAAGATCCTTCTTTGGTGTGTCGTTTAAGGAAGTCTTTGTATGGCCTAAAGCAGGCCTCCAGGCAGTGGTATGCTCGCCTATCTTCAGCTCTTCGATCCAAGGGATATTCACAGTCCCTCAACGATTATTCTCTCTTCTCCAAGAAATATGCTATGTCTGCTGTGTTTATGGCCATCTATGTTGATGATATACTAATCACTGGTAATGATCTCTGTGAAATAGCCAGCATCAAAGCCTTTTTAGATTCTGAATTTCGAATCAAAGATCTTGGACAGCTTGCTTTCTTCCTGGGTATGGAATTTGTACCTCACCTCAATGGTCTTATTCTTACTCAACGCAAGTTCATCACTGAGCTGTTAGCCGAATTCAGTTGCAACACAGCTCGGACTCTGCTCACGCCTCTTGATCTTAACTGCAAGCTCTTATCCGATCAGGGTGATCTTCTTCAGGATCCTTCCTATTATAGACGCCTAATAGGGAAGCTCAATTTTTTGGTCCATTCTCGACCTGATCTTGCCTTCACGGTACAATACTTGAGTCAATTTATGCAGCATCCCCGACAACCTCATTTAGATGCTGCATTCCACACACTTCGCTACCGCAAAGGCACTCTTGATCTGGGCATTCTCCTTTCCAAGCAACCAGAGTTCAAGCTTCAAGGTTATTGTGATGCAGACTGGGCTTCGTGTCCTCAATCTCGCCGATCTGTGAGTGGCTTTATCATATTCTTCGGAGGTTCCCCCATATCCTGGAAGTCCAAGAAGCAGCAGACCGTATCCTTGTCATCCGCAGAGGCAGAGTACCGTTCTATGCGTCGTATTTGTGCTGAGTTGGCTTGGCTGTCTCGTCTCCTCCATGAACTTGGTGTCCTTGGCATTACCCCGATTGATCTCAAGTGTGACAATCTTGCAGCCATCTACATCGCCAGAAACCCAGTCTATCACGAACGCACCAAACACGTGGATTTGGACTGCCATTTCGTTCGAGAGAAACTCCTTGAGGGCCTTGTCTCCATCTCACACGTTCCTACACGGCATCAACTAGCTGACATCCTTACTAAGTCTCTCACCGGTGTTCAACATCATGACTTTCTCTCCAAATTGGGTGTAGTATCTCCCACTACCCTCCAATTTGAGGGGGGATGATAGAGTTCAAGCTCTGTTATTCGGTTAGTTAGTTAGGTGGTTAATTAGCTTTTGCCATGTGTATGTATTAGAGGAGAGTTTGTTGGCTTTCTGTTATCAGCTTTGCTAAGCTGTGATCGAAGCTATAAATAGCTTGTAATCCTCTCTTGTAAATTCATTCAATACAAACCAATCTTCTCTCCTCATTCTTCTGTTTTCCAGATTCAATCTAGGTTAACAACTGTCTCTGACACTTGGGCTTTCCAGATCAGTTTATCTTCTAGATTCAAAACTGTATCACGACCACTTCATTTTCAGTCAATGTCAACAACAGTTTTGCGGGGTTTTTCAAAGGAAAGAGGGGGATTAGGCAAGGTAATCCCCTTTCGCCTTATCTTTTCACTGTTGTCATGGAGTATTTCTCCCGAATGCTTAAGTCTCTCAACAACAACCCTTTGTTCTCATACCATCCAAGGTGCGACACACTTAAACTCTCTCATCTATCGTTCGCTGATGATCTTCTTTTATTTTGCAAGGGTGACTTGAGTTCTGTTACTGCCTTTAAGGCCCTACTTGATGAATTTGGCGATATGTCGGGCCTTTAGATGAATATATCCAAAACCAGAATTTTCTTTGGGGGTAACTGTGATAGATGGAAGGAGGCTATCCTTCAGAATACTCATTTCAGTGAGGGAACTCTTCCTATGATCTATCTGGGAGTGTCCGTGGGATCTTGCAAACCGAGAAACCAAGACTTTGCACCTGTCATTGCCAAGATGACTAGTAGTAGGGATGGACATGAAAAACCGAAACCGAAAAACCGTCCCAAAAAACCGAAAAATCGACCCTTTTTGCGGTTAACCGTATCGAACATTTACCGAAAGTTTGGTACAATTAACCGACCGAATAAAATTACGGTTTATTGGTATGGTTACGGTTAGTAATATTTTCACATTTGGTTAACCGACTAACCGAACATATGAATAATATATTTTTAGCAATGGAAAGACTTTACTAAGCTAGTCTAGTGGTTGGAGACTCATTTAGATGTTGCATGTGACAAATGATTAATTAGTTCAATTCTCCCTAGCTCTCTATACATGCATGGATTTAGTTTACTATAGATTAACTCCATTTTAACATATTTACTACGAGATTATTTTGGAGGCATTCCAAAACTCCCTATCATGCATCTACATATCTTATGTGTAATAAAAACTATAAATAACCAATTGTTCTTTGTAATGACTCTTAATTACATAGTTATATATGGACTTTTCCATCCTTCTGAACATCATATTATGAAATTGAGTGTTATAAAGTTGTATAAAACTAAGTTGTCTTAATCTATTGTAAAAGTTGCTAAAAAGTGTAGCCTTACATCGACACGTGGAAAAATATCTCTAGAATAGAATGTTTAATGTAATGAAGTAGTAAATTAATGCGCGTTGAAGTCATAATAAATAACTTATCCAATTTGTATGTATGATAATTGTTGAATTACTTGTAATGTCAATTTGGATTATTTGTAACCGTTTAGTCATGAATCATTTAGCATGGATTATCTTAAATTGTCTAACTCATTCGCTTATAGAGTCCTCATATTTGCTCTTACCTATTAACGCCACTAATCAAGAAAATTAACGTCACTAATTAAGAAAATTAAGTGAAAAAATACCAGTAAAACAACATCTTAAAGTATTTTCAAAGTCGTTTTCGATTATTTTTAGTCTTATGGTTAACCGATTAACCGTACTGAAATTCGGTTAACTGAGGTTACCGGTATGGTTAATGGTATTAGAAAACTACTAACTGAAACCTCGGTTAACCGAAGAGCGGTTAACTACCCGGCCATGCCCACCCCTAACTAGTAGGGTTCGCTCTTGGACAGCTCGGCATCTATCGTACGCAGGGAGAATGGAGTTGATACGAGACGTGCTCTACGGTATTCAAAATATCTGGTGTAAGCTCCTTCCTTTCCCAAAGAATGTCATGAAATCTGTCAAGGGCATTCTTCGATCCTTTCTTTGGTCGGGTGGGCTTGAATCAAGAAGAAGCTTTCTCTCCTGGAAATCCGTATGCAGACCGAAGTGTGAGGGAAGGCTTGGATTTAAAGAGTTGGTTTCTTGGAATAAAGTTTCAATGGCAAAGGCAATTCTGGAGATTGCCTCCCCCTATATCAACAACATATGGACTTCATAGGCCGAATGTCAATTTGTTGCTAGCGCAAATATCTGGGTAGTGCAGATGAATTTGCTTGATAGTTGGACCTGTAAAAATGTGCTTCATGTGCATGATGCTCTTTGTCTCGGCCGCAACGACCCTAACCAATTGCAATCCTTGCTTATCAACCCTGCGTGCATATTTTCTACTTTAGCAACAAACAATATCTTACGTGAGGTTGGTAATCATGTACTATGGGACAAGATTGTTTGGAAGGGTCTACACCAGCCTACATGTTCGTTTATTACCTGGCTTGCTTAATTTACTTGGGTGCCTGTTGGGCCAGGAAGATCAGCACCAGCCCAGTCGTTTCAGGCCCACGAACGTGACCAACCAAGAGACTACATCTGACCATTGGAGCGACGCATGCCGGATCACGCCAACAGAATCCACTCCGCGGAGATCTCGGGAAGGATCTGGCCAACTCCCCGCACAATCCGATAGTGTCGGGCTAGCTTCAACGTTTGTTTTTACATTGTATAAGTATACGAAAAAGAGGAAGATTATGTACGTTTTTACAGATGATTAATACAATTTACTACTATTTTCTCTCGATATTGGTTCTCAAACTCTGTTCTCGTGATCGGAAGTGTTCGATACTCGTTTAAGCGACCAACGTCTAGAATCTTACTGGATAGATCATCGATTCAAGGGAGATAAGCTCTTTAATCATTCATTCGGTTTCAATTCCAATTGCTCTGTTCAATTTGATTTGGATTTATTAGATACATTCGTCTAACAAATTGTCTAGTTGCCCTCTCAAAGGCGATTGAGATCGGTAAGGTCTTTTCGCCCCAAAACAATTTGGCGCCCACCGTGGGGCATCTAGCCAATCAAGAATCCAATTCAATCATGGACGTCACCGGAAATCCCGCAATCAACACTGAGGAGCAAACTCAGATCGACCCCATGGTCGAAGCCCTGCCCGAGAACACTAACGCTCAACCAACTGGAAATTCTCAAATCCAAGAGCTCGCAAAAGCTATAGAGATCCTCCAAGAGGAACTGGTCCAACAACGCACCAGGACCGAAAAGCTAAGTACTCAATCTGAATCTGAAATTACTCGACTGACTCGTGAAAACGAAATGCTAAAATCTTAGGTACAGTCAGTCGCATCAAACCCTGGGGGATCCAGGCGCACAGTCAATACCGAAGGACTAAACACCAGACTCGACATGGATGGAACAGACGCGACTCCTATCGCACCAACCCAGGCTTCTATGCCCACTGGTATGTTTCAAACACCCCAAACCTCTACTGGTGTAACTAACAATCTCGTGGCCGGACTCCCAGAAGTCCAAGCAACCGCTCTACAGGTACCGGCTCCAACCGATATCCAGGCTCTCATCTAACAGGCTATCGGAGAGCATCTCAAGGCCCTGGATGATCGTATCGCACGAATCCCGGGAGTTCCCCAACCGATCGAGAAAGAAGCGGTCGATGGATACGAAGACTCGCCCTTCACGGAGGCGATTGCGCGCGTGGAAATTCCCAAGAAATTCCATGTCCCCATAATGCCCAACTACGACGGGACCGGGGATCCAGACGACCACGTTTCAATTTACAAGCAAAAATTAATGACTATTTCGATTCCTAGGGGGAACCGTGAGGCCGTCATGTGCAAGAGCTTTGGCACGACCCTCACGGGACCTGCACTAACCTGGCTTATGCACTTACCGCAGGGATCTATCGCCTCTTTCGCTGACCTAATCAACTCATTCAAAATTCAATTCGCCAGCAGTCAAAGGCTGGAAAAACAATCAAGCGATCTGTATCGAATCGTACAAAGGTATGGCGAACCCCTAAGAGATTACCTTAACAGATACAACAAGGAAAAGGTCGCCATCCCACATTGCGACATCCCCACGTCAATCGAAGCGTTCCGCCGGGGTCTGGTCAGGGGCAGTGAACTTTACCGCAAACTGACCAAGTATCCATGCAAAAGCTTCAAAGACGTCCAAGCTAAAACCATGGCACAGGTTAGACTCGAAGAAGACGAAGAACCTTTCAAGACAAGCAAAAGTCCCGATCGCGTCGATCGAAAGGGGCAATCCGATCATCGACGCGACCGACGACCCCAACCATATCCTAAGGGTCGAAACGACTCCGGTCAGGTAAACAACTCTTATGACATGAACCAAGACTGGCGAACCAATCCCGCTCTCCCTCCGAAACTCCATTCTTACAACTTTAACATATCTGTGTCGGAACTTGTGAAGAGTTTCGACAAATACGGAAAAGAAGTAAGATGGCCTCGGAAGAGCGACAAGCCAGATGCCAGAAAAGACATGAACCGATGGTGCGAGTTCCATGGAGATCATGGACATTCAACCGACGAGTGCATAGCCCTCTACAAAGAAGTCGCAAGACTCCTTGCTCAGGGACTACTGCGCGACGCGATATCTGACAGAGCCAAAGCAACTCTCGACCGAAAAGACCAGGTATCCTCGGATAAACCATCCTCTCCGGTTCCTACTAAAATTGTTAACACTATCTCAGGAGGGTCGGACGTATGTGGAAACACGTACTCCGCCGCAAAGAGGCAAGCTCGAGAAAGTCGCGGCGATAGGCCCGCTCCATCGGAAGTAAAACGATCGCAAAATCCAAGCGATCCAATCATCACCTTCTACGATTCAGAAGCCCAAGATCTGGGTGATCACCACGATGGTCTGGTAATATCTTTGTCAATTAGCAATTGTTTGATCCGTCGTGTACTAATCGACACAGGGAGCTCCACTAACTTGTTAACACTCGACGCCCTAAAAGGTATGGGTTTAAGCGAGGACGACCTGACCCGAAACTCGACCCCTCTGGTCGGGTTCAGCGGAGAAGTTAAATACACCTTGGGCGAAGTCGTGTTAACAACGTATGCGGGTGGAGTAAACCAACAGGTAAAGTTTCTGATCCTCGACTGCCCGTCTCCATACAACGCGATCCTTGGCAGACCTTGGATCGACGCCATGAAAGCTGTACCTTCCACTTATCACCAGACGATAAAATTCCCGACCAAGTGGGGGGTACAGGAAATCAAAGGCGACCAAAAGGTTGCCAAGGAATGTTACGTGACACCAATGAAAGGGGTAGTCGACAGGACCACAGCGTAGCAATTACAGCACGGCGAAGGGACCGTTCGATATGTCGAGCCAAAAATGGAGTCACTCGACGAAGTCGTATTGGACCCTTCTAAGCCGACACAGACAGTCAGGGTCGGATCGGATCTAAACGATTCTACCATAGCCAGTTTAATTTCTTTTTTACGTAATCACGCTAACTGTTTTGCTTGGTCCCATGAAGACATGATAGGAATTTCCCCAGGCATTATTACTCACAAGCTGAATATAGATCCTTCACATCCTCCCGTCAAGCAAAAAAGAAGAAAATTTGCACCAGAGCGCAACAAAATCGTGGACGACGAGGTAAAAAGCTTACTCGAAATAGGCAAAATCAGAGAAGTCAAGTACCCAGACTGGTTGGCAAACGTGGTCGTGGTACAGAAGAAGAACGGAAAATGGAGAGTCTGCATCGACTTCACAGACCTAAACAAAGCCTGCCCAAAAGACTATTTCCCACTACCACACATCGACGCCATGGTCGACGCGACCGCAGGACATGAAATGCTGACGTTTATGGACGCGTTCAGTGGCTACAATCAGATCCTCATGGATCCAAGCGACCAAGAAAAGACAGCCTTCATAACGAGCCAAGGTACGTACTGTTATAAAGTGATGCCCTTCGGATTAAAAAATGCAGGGGCCACATACCAGAGACTGGTAAACAAGATGTTCAAAGATCAGATAGGCGACACGATGGAAGTCTATATCGACGATATGCTCGTCAAATCCAAGAAAGCAACCGACCATATCGAGCACCTGAAAGAGGCCTTCGAAATACTTGAAAGGTACGACATGAAATTAAATCCCACTAAATGCTCTTTCGGAGTGTCTTCAAGGAAATTTCTAGGGTACATGGTCACTCAAAGAGGGATCGAAGCCAGTCCCGACCAAATAAAAGCAATCGTCAACCTCAGATCTCCTCGATGCGTCAAAGACGTCCAGAAACTGACAGGACGGATAGCCGCGCTAAACCGATTCATATCCAAATCGTCCGAAAAGTACAAACTCTTCTACAAGGCACTCAAGAAAAATAAGTCGTTCGATTGGACAGCCACGCATGAGCAAGCTTTCCAAGATTTAAAGGCGTACCTGTCAAGTCCACTCTTGTTGTCCAAACCAAAAGACGACGAACCATTGCCACTATACCTAGCGGTCTCCGAGTCATCCGTCAGTGCAGTCCTTGCCAAGGAAGAAGACGGCAAACAATCACCCGTCTACTATGTAAGTCGATCCTTACTCCCAGCAGAAACAAGATATACCTCACTCGAAAAATTAGTCCTAGCACTGGTTATGGCATCTAATAAACTGCGTCCTTACTTTGAATCACATACTATTATTGTGAGAACTAACCATCCCATGAAAGCCATCATGAGGAAGCCAGAATTTACAGGACGAATGGCCAAATGGGCCATACACCTAAGCGGGTTTGACATCGAATACGAACCCCGAACAGCAATCAAATCTCAGGCTTTAGCCGACTTTGTGGCTGATTTTAGCCCGACACTAGAACAAGAAGCCGCAAAGGAAGAAGAACACCTGAAAATAGAAGACGACAGGGGCACATGGCAACTACACACAGACGGTGCTTCGAACGTAAGAGGAGTCGGCCTAGGCGTCGTGCTAAAATCACCACAAGGGGATCACATAGCCCAAGCCGTGAGATGCGAATGGGACGCGACCAACAACGAAGCAGAATATGAAGCCCTCGTGTTCGGACTTACCCTAGCGCTCGACCTTGAAATATCAAACATAGAGGTAACATGTGATTCACTTCTAATCGTCAACCAAGTGCAGGGATCCTAAGCCGCAAAAGACGATAGAATGATGGCATATCTAGACGTTGTCAAAAAGCTAGCAGAAAAATTCCAAAGTTTCACTATCCGACAAGTTCCATGCGACCTCAACACACAAGCTGATGCTTTGGCAAACCTTGGGTCAAACCTACATCCACGCGACTTCTGCAACATTCCCCTGACACATATTACCACTCCAGCGGTAACTCTCAAAACGGCTAACCCAAGCGACATTCAAGCCATAGCCGATCTGACCCCAGGAGAGGACATCCATCCATCAGAGGATTGGACTATCCCCTACATCAAGTGGCTCAAAGACGGAATACTTCCTCCGAACAAAACAGAAGCCAAGAGACTCAAGGTACAAGCGACAACCTTTGATTTAAAAGATAATGTACTATTTAAACGATCTGTCACAGGCCTATTACTACGCTGCCTTGAAACGTCGGACGTCCCCAGAATTTTACAATCTTTACACGATGGCGAATGCGGAAACCACACCGGGGGACGCAGCCTATTAGGTAAAGCCCACAGGGCAGGTTACTACTGGCCCACAATGAACAAAGACGCGACAGAATACGTCAAAAAGTGTGACGCCTGCCAGCGACACGCACCCGTCCCTCATCAGCCGTCCGAACTACTCCATCCAACCTTGGCTCCATGGCCCTTCATGCGATGGGGAATGGACATAATCGGAAAATTGCCTCCTGCATCGGGACAACGTGTCTTCTTCTTAGCCATGACCGATTACTTCTCCAAATGGATAGAGGCCGAAGCATATCGCGAGGTAAAAGAAAAACATGTCGTCTCGTTTATAAAACGTAACATCTTATGCAGGTTTGGCGTCCCATCAGAAATCGTATGCGATAATGGCTCCCAGTTCATCGGTAAACAGACACGATCCTTCTGCAAGCAATGGAATATCTCACTAATCACATCCACACCAAGATATCCTCAGTTAAACGGACAGGCAGAATCAAGCAATAAGATCATCATCAATAACCTGAAGAAACGCCTCACCGGGGCAAAAGGAAAATGGGCTGACGAACTTCCCCTAATCTTATGGTCCGACAGGAAAACACCCAAAAATGCCATAGGACAAAGTCCCTTCTCACTCGTATACGGATCCGAAGCAGTCATTCCCGCAGAAATACTCGTCCCGACGGCTCGATACGGACTCCAAACGCCAGAACAGAACAACATCGAGTTATCTCACAATCTCGACACCATCGACGAAATAAGGGAAAAAGCTCGGATCCGAATGGTTCGATACCAACAACAGGTCGCTCGGAGCTACAACAAGAATGTCAGAATCAAGGTCTTCAAGATAGGTGATTGGGTCTTGAGAAAAACATTTCAAAACACCAAAAATCCAGCCGACGGGAAACTCGCACCTCAATGGAAAGGACCCTACCTCATCAAAGAAGTAGTCGGGCAAGGAGCATATCGACTAGAGACAAAAGATGGAGAACCCATCCCCCGAAGCTGGAACGCGACACACCTAAAGTTGTATCACTTCTAAACCCTCTCTTACATATCTTTTTATATATTTGCACGTCACTTTATCTACGTAATGATTACTGACTTAAGCATCGGAGGGCCGTTGGGCTTTCTCCCAATGGTCATTTCAAGGCTTATCTTCTTTTACGTGACATGTTTCGAAAACAGGAAAATAAGAGGCCTCAAGACAAAATCTGCAAAGGATATCCACAACAACTACACAAAAGCGCTTACACAAACACAAAAATGATCGATCTACATACAGGGAGACGAACAATAAAAGGCACTTCGGCACACCGCCTGCCTTATTACAAAATAAGGTATACAAACACCTTACACACATTACGCAAAACACTTTTGCTTACCTCCCTAAAAACACAATTGTCATGACTAACACTACTCACAACATACAGGCCTCCCCCCTAAAAGACGTGATCACGCTAACGAATCCACGAAACGATCGCTGCCCAACCAGTGACGAGTCACCTGCAAAAACAAGTACACAACAACAAGCAAGACAAGGTACAAAACATGAAACCTTCCTACAATTTAAAACACGCGACCCGCGATGGAAGACGGGTCGCCAAAGGAACTACGTTGTCCATCCCATCACCACGATGGGGCACATACTGTCATACACACGAAAGTCTTAAAAACAAAGTCAAATGTTCACATAAAACGACCACTACTACTTGCTCTAAGATTCACCAGATTTCTCCACAGGAACGATCTCCATGCCGGAATTCGCTTCCTGGTCAGCTCGGGGCACACTCTCGACGGCTTCGACGCCACCTTGGACAGCTCCCTCCTTATCATCTTCAGCATCTAAGCCTGCCAACTTGAAGAGCTCGGCTCCTGGATTGCCGTCGGGGTACATCATTTCCATATCAGCCCTCGCATCGTCCACCTTCCAGTCGGCGTGAGAGCCAGCGGCGAACTCCTCCATCATTTCGATGCGAGACTTCAAGCAGTAATACGCCCCGACGTCTGCAGCTACACGGCCATCATCTTCACGAAGCCTCTCGGTCTTGACCTGCATCTCCGCCTTCACTCCTTCAAGACGAGCGTCGCAATCCTGTTTGACAGAAGACAATTCACGCTCCAGAGACTTCGCACGACCTTCAGACGCCTTCAACTGCTCCTCCAGGCGAGCCACCTTTCTATCATTCTGGTCAGTCAATTCTTGGATAGTTGTAGATGCTACAAGAGAGTACTGGAAAATCTGCGGAACAATACGCAGTGACAATGTAAGAAAAATAGCAGAAGAATAAGACACGATTGAACAAAAAGAGTTTTTTAAACCTTCCACGCGCCCACAACGGCTTCGTTCATGCAATCGATAGGATGGAGGTCACTGATCTCTTTCCTGGCCTCAGCGTCACCAAAGCCAAGCAAATCTTCAAACGATCTCTCCTTCAACATACCCGCAGAAAAGTCTGGAGCAAGTATCGCCTTCCTTTTAGCACCCGATACCTTCGACGGTGGAGAGTCTAAGGAAATGATTCCAACAGAAGTCCCAGCCTTGCTCGGACCTTTAGCAGACGAGGACGCCTTGATTGCGGATCATCTTTGATCCAAAAGGCTTTTCCCAGATAAACGGGCGCTGGACCTTCTGCCTCTAGATGCTGATAACATGACACAACACCATAAGCACAAGAAAACCACGAAAACCATCCAGATGCATACCTGAAGGAACGAACATGTGCCTTTCGTCACCGAAGCCGCGGGAGTCGACATCTCTTTGATTTCTGGAAGAAGGAGGTTAGAATTTTTGAACGACCTCTCGTTTTCGGAAAGTGCCAGCAAAGAGGCAGTTTTTTTTTCAAAGCCGGAAGGATCGCCAGATTCAGGGGCTGCAAAGACGAACAGGTAAGAAGAGATTTAGAAGACAGTCAAGGTAAAGAAAACATAAATAATACGATACCTGAGATTCTCCAGTCGGATAAAAGAAAAGAGCAATCAAAACCACATTCAAGGCTTTTACGCTCAACAAAAAAGAAACGGGATCTCCACCCTCGATCGTTAACATCTAGATTCAATGCAAGGGGGCTCTTTTCCTTACGGAGACGCAACTGAAATCTACAAGAACCCCGAGTACTCAAGTAATAGGATCTCCACAAAGCATCAAAGCCGAAATCTATGTTTTTTGCTACAGAAACAGAGTCGATCGTCTGAAGTAAACGCCATGTGTGAGGCATTACTTGACAAGGAGCCAACTTTAAAACGGATAAAAAGTTCTGGACCAGACGAGAGAAAGGGAAGACATGGCCAATTCGGAAGGGATATTCAAAGAAGCAGACCCACCCTTCTTTGAACCAATCTGCCCGTTCATTTGGAGACGGAAGACGCGCAACAGTACCCCTGGGAAAGTCCCCAATTTCTAAAATCCTATCAAGCTCGGACTGAACTAGGGTTCCCGGGACAGAATCGTTGGTGCTAAGGAGCCCTAAAGATTGAAAGGGAATTTCTTCCTCATCCAAGCCTCTGATGAGAGCCCGGGTCTTCTTCAGTTTGGGAGACGCCATGCGAGAAGCAAAAGGAAGAAATGGTAAAAATTTGAAAAAGAAGAGAAGTTACCTTGACAAGATGGAAGACTTGCAGAAAATCGGTGCCATCGAGGACTATTAAAGGCGGTGAATCGAGTACTTCTGCGGTTAATTCGTACCCTCCATTCATCTGTCGCCACGTCATCTCGGGAGGATCTAGATCATAGAAGATCAAATTAGTCCGAAAACCGTTTTTCTGGCCCAATTAGATCTTGGGGCAATTGTTGGGCCAGGAAGATCAGCACCAGCCCAGTCGTTTCAGGCCCACGAACGTGACCAACCAAGAGACTACATCTGACCGTTGGAGCGACGCATGCCGGATCACGCCAACAGAATCCACTCCGCGGAGATCTCGGGAAGGATCTGGCCAACTCCCCGCACAATCCGATAGTGCCGGGCTAGCAGCAACGTTTGTTTTTACATTGTATAAGTATACGAAAAAGAGGAAGATTATGTACATTTTTACAGATGATCAATACAATTTACTACTATTTTCTCTCGATATTGGTTCTCAAACTCTGTTCTCGTGATCGAAAGTGTCCGATACTCGTTTAAGCGACCAACGTCTAGAATCTTACTCGATAGATCATCGATTCAAGGGAGATAAGCTCTTTAATCATTCATTCGGTTTCAATTCCAATTGCTCTGTTCAATTTGATTTGGATTTATTAGATACATTCGTCTAACAAATTGTCTAGTTGCCCTCTCAAAGGCGATTGAGATCGGTAAGGTCTTTTCGCCCCAAAACAGTGCCTCTTTACCAAAGATCGCATTAGTCGATGGACTCAACTTGATGATGATACATTCATTCTCTGTCATGAAGAGCCTGAAACTAACTCTCACCTTTGGACTAGCTGCTCCTTTGTGAGGAACACTCTACGTCGACTTCTTAGTTGGCTCAAGTGGCCAAATCCCCCAATAACATCTAGGATTGCTTCTGCTAGCTGCTTGATATAACAAACCAAACTAAAATCCAGCGTTTGACTAGAAGCTTGGCTCTTACAACACTTGTCTATGGTATATGGCAAACCCGGAACCATGTCATCTTTCAGACTACGAAGACACTCCTCCTCAAATGGAAAAGCAATGAGACTAGCACGATGCTTTGGCTGCGCCAATTGAATATCTGGTGATTAAGCACCTCTTTTGTTCTCTACTGACGGTTCTGAACCTCAGTAATTTTGTAATAGGCTCCTCTTAAGCCTTGTACAGTAACCCTTAATTTTATTATCTATATATTTACCTTTTTCAAAAAAAATAAAAAATCTTGAGTTTATTTTTTTCACAAAAAAAAACAAATAGAATAAAAATATTAACTTTTTTTGAGTTTCTTATATAGCAAAAAAGAAATCGAGGGTTTAACATATTAAAAAACATCACACATAAAATAGAAGTTAAAACTAACTAAAATAGAAATTAGGGCCACATATTAAAAGAAAAATATTATATACATATAATATAAAAATTAAAAAGTTTGAGTTTCTTATTTTGCAAAAAAGAATAAAAAGAGCTTCACATATAAAAAACTAGTACAATGAATAAAATTAAAAATAAATAAAAGAGAAATGGACTCACATATTGAATGATAAATGTTATATACATAATATAAGATAAAAAATAAAAAAATGAGTTTCTTATTTTGCAAAATAGAAATAAAGAGGACATCATATATTGAAAACTAGTACAATAAATAAAATTAAGTGTGAAAATTAACTAAAAGAGAAATATGGCCCATATATTAAAAGAAAAATGTTCTATATATAATATAAGATAAAAACGAAACAATTTGAATTTCTTATTTTTCAAAACAGAAATAGAAAGGGCTTTACATATGAAAAAACTAGTACAATAAAAAAAATTAGAAGTTAAAATTAACTAAAAGAGAAATGGACCACATATCAAAGGAAAAATGTTATATACATTATATAAGATAAAAAATAAAGAGTTTTAGTTTTTTATTTTGCCAAAAAAGAATAAAAAGGGCTTCACGAATAAAAAAAATAACACAGTAAAGAAATTGAAAATCAACTAAAAGAGAAATGGGGCCTATATATTAAATGGAAAAAGTGAAGCTGTTGAGATTTGAATCTAAGACCATTTGAAAGTAAATTGTACTTTCACCCACTAGACCAACTTTACTTTTCATATTTTTTTCTCTTAATTAATAAATGTATTACTACTATTTGATATGGACCCCTCCCGACCTTGGGCCATAGGCGACCGCCCTACGTGAATAACCCTAAAGGTCGGCCCTAATTCTATATAACATATTACTAGAAAAAAACTATCACTAGCTTTTAAAGAAAATAGTTACAATATGGTATTTTTATAAACATTATTTTTTGTACTATGATTTAGCTATGTGTTATAAACTAAGAGAAAGAGAGAGATTTGAGAGAAGAGAGCAATGAGAGAGTAAAGATGTGTATTATTAGACCTCCAATGAGGGTATATATAGGGTTTACAATGCTTGGACCATAAGCCAACTTGAGGGTTTACATGTGTTTTATCTTATGTACATTTAAATACATAATATTTAAATGTCATGTGTCAATAATTAACAGCTTGTTAAGCTGCAATATATCATTCATCTTCAGGAAAACTGAGCTTCAGATAGTCTAATAGTCTCCCACGCTTCTGGCATAATTAAGACTCCCTTGTAGTGGATTGGTCTAGAGTTACTACAAGAACCTCCAAATGAGCTTGGTATTTCAGTTGGTATATGTGACTCCGTCACTTTCTTGGCATTTAGTAAATGCAATTTATAGCATCCTAGCTATATCATTATGTATACGATCCGTTGAACTTCTTGTTCATGTTCGTTTAACCAAGGATATAAAATTATTGAGAATTTGCATTCCTTGCAATCTCTTATACATATTAGTCTCATTGTCCGCTCCCCCTAAAGTTGGGATTTTATCTCTTCAAAATGATAATCTTGATACCGAGCGATCACCCAATATAAGCTCTAGGTATTCAATAATCTATAGGGACTCCTGCCTTCGTAGAATCCCAACTTTCCTTGTGGCATTAATTTAGTTTATTTAGGGTGAGAATGGAACGTACACCGCATATCTATATACTTTCAATTCTCTTCTAGAGATAAGTTTCAATTAGGGAAATATATCATGGTCAGCCAAAGTCAAACTTAATTCTCGACATTCAAATTTTATATGACCCCTTATGGTCAATGATTCTTCTAGATCGTTTCATGTATTAGCTTTAACCCAGCTATGATTGATGGCCATATAAATAACGATTGCACCATGTCGTCCTATTAAATAGTGTGAGCTACCCGATGCTCGACCATTACACTACTTGATTGATTTCTTTCTCCCACTTTATGTTTCGTTTGACCAATGTGTTGAGGCATCTATCAACATAATAAAATATATGAACAATTAACATTGGTCCATATGACGGCGTTATTAGTCCTCATATGTATTCTTGAATATGTCAAGAAACATGAAGACTATGCATTTACTCTTTACATAATCAACATTGTTACCAAGAAAACAAGTCGTGTATTTACGATCCCTCTAAGACAAGGACTCCATGTCCTAGGATCCTTCGATCCTTTAGTAGGTGTTTGTGGTGAATTTCTAATGATCCCGCACATCATTGTTCACTTGGGTGATCGAATCCATTTTTGTCACAAAGAAATATTTTTGCCATCAACTAACTTATGGTTAGAAATTTTATATGATTCAATGGGTTGTCGTATATACCTCGTGTGCGAAGTTTCCTATGAACTTTTAGATAGATATTCGATATTTTCCTCAGTCATGAATTCTGCATGATAACCAATTTGTCGAATATCTGTTCAAATGATCAACAAGTTTGTCCTGAACTTGTAAACATAGAGTGTTACTCATTTAATATATTGTTCTTTCCAATAACAAGATAGACCTCTTTTGGAGTCATGAATGAGACGCTATTTCTAAACCTTATATTTCACACTTGATTTTTGCCATTTTGCAGGATAAAGAAACTTCTGGTTTATCAAAAATGTATAAGTAATAATGGCATTATCGACAATAGTTCCCACCACTGAAATTTTCATATGGGTGATCCTTTAATATTTGGAATATCATCAACTCAAAATTAGATAAATCATTACCTTGATTTCTAACTTTCGAATAAAAATAGATGCCTTAAAATATGTACTACTACCATAGTACAAAATTGACATATGATCATGAAACTCTTCGGGAGTATTTAGTGATCTCTAAATTGTCAAAATATTGAGTCTTAATACTCTCATAGAGTTGATAATGGTCTGATATAATCATTAGTTTAGCACAATTTCACAGGAATTCCAAGTGTTAATTCTTATCTCAAATTCGTTTAGCTAAATGAATTTTAACACTTAAACCACGTGTTAAATTGTTTCTTCTAGAAACCCTTAAAAATTTGGTGTTACAATCATAGCAACTATTCCAAAATAAATTAAAGAACTAAAACATTATTAAAAGAAGATAAAATCATCATTCTTTCATTTCGAGGAATCATGTCACTTTAGGAAAAATTTGATTTTATGTGTACATCCACTCCCAAGGATGAATTTATTAGTTTACTATAAATACATAAAATATGTAAAAGTAAACATAATTAATGAAACAAAAAAATAACACAAACAACATTACTTAAATAAAGAGGATCGTTGTCAACTTCGGGTGACAAGAAATTAAACACAAAATTTATTGACCATTTTATAACCTATTACAAGAGGTTATTTCTAATATATCATTTTATTATCTGCTTCATGGGATGATATTTTCTATAATTACTCACTACAAGGAGTATATGATTTATTGTTTCGTCTACTTCGAGAGATTTTTGGATTTGTCTATACCTTGACAAATATATTATGTGTGCATCCTCTTTAGGGAATGTCAATTATCAAATTAATATAAGAACTATATAAAAGAACACATAAATTATCATCAATAATGAAATAAACAAACTAGTATATGACAAGAATAAGTTAATTTGAGTCTTTTATTTCTATCCACTTTCAAGAATAATATACGTCACTACAAGGACGTCATTTGACTCACAATGTATATCCCCTTCAAGAGATAAGGTAAATTTACAAAATAATATCACTTCAGGAATTTTGAAAATTATCACTTCAGGGATTATGATTGAAAATTATCACTTCAGGGATTAGGATATAAAATTATCACTTCATAACTATCAATTCGGGGATTGGAAATTCTTACTTTAGGGACTGAAAACTATGGTTTCAGGGACTGAAAACTTATCGTTTCAGGGACTGAAACTTGTCATTTCAGAGACTGAAAACTATCGCTTTAGGAATTGAAATATACATCAGAGATAAAATTATCGCTTCAAATATTGAAAATTATCGCTTCAAGAATTGAAAACTATCACTACTTTAAGATATGATATATTAATTTTTGTATGTATAAATATGAGCTATGTAAACTAAAAATAGATCGAACAAACAAAATACTTATATAAGAACAGGAATGAACGATACATATTGATCAATCTCGACTGTCAAAGCAAATAATGGAATCATGAATATAATCTAGCATGATGTTTATCGTGCAATTAATTAATTAAGCAAGCAAGTAAAGTAGTAGTCAGCCTTGCAAGACATGAAAATGAAAATCAGCAAGCATGAAAAATTATCGTAAGTATACGGGTTGACGGGATTGATCCAGGAGTGTATCTCTATATTTTTTTATTTCTAGATCAATTCGTTCTGATAACATTTTATAAATTAAGAGAAAGAAAAAAATTTATAAAAAAGAAAAAACAATGACAAAATAAAGATATATATTATTACATCTTCAATAAGAATATATAACTATATATATAGGATTTATAATATTTGACCCATAAATCAACTTTAAAATTATATAAACTTTATCTTATATACATTTAAATACATAATATTATAACACTATGGATAATTTCGTGAAAATTCTCTTCATAAGTAACCACAGTTATATAAGGACTTGGGGGTCGTTAATAATGCAATTGATCAAGGGTAAAATGGTAAAGTACGAGATATGAGGATAGACCCCATAATCATGTCTATCTGCAACGGCAAAACAAGCGTCCTATACACTCTGCAGAGTAAGCGGTGGCGGAGGAGAGTAGACACAACGAAGATGGTTTCACTCTCTCGTCCGCTGGGACACGGAATTTCTTCTTCAATTCTTCCGAAGATATCTCCCGCCAGAACCAGCTTATTCCTCTCCTTGTCTTCTTCTTCCTCCTTCTTGCCCCCTCCAAATATCAGAATCACGAAGCTCCTTTCTTATGTTGCGACTTCCCCTAAGAATTTGACCTCCTCTCATGGCGCTCTTCTCAGAATTCAGTGCAATGTAAGTGCCTCCTGTGTTACCCCTTCCTATTTCTTCTTGATTTCCGCTGATTTGATTCATTCTCTGTTTATGAGGGTTTGTGTACTTTGGCTTATGTCTGGTCAAATATGTCGTTTGTGAGTGGCATTTAAAAATTGAGTAAGAGAAGAAGGTGATTTTTTTCCAGAAGCAATGAATTGGTTACGCAACAAAGAAGAAGAAAAGATCATGTGTTTATTTAATAAAGAATACGCCCTTAGAATTCAGTGTTTATAATGGTAAATTGATTCAGTGTTTCCTGGAAATTGGTCCAAATTGTGGTGGATCCTTGGTGGGAAATTAAGGTTTAGACAAAAAATGGTCAGAATTGAGAGTCATCACTTGATTTGCAGCCACTTCCCTTGGTGTATTTTTCTTTAGAAATATGGACGAGAAAAGGACTCATGTTTTCTTTTTGCTTGGAATTTGAAATGCTAATCTTATAAAAGAGGAATGAGGATCGTGGAAGACCATTTTTTCTTCTTTTCTTATAGTTGCTCGAACTGCAAGTATATGATTGCACAATGAGCATGGAAAAATTGCCTATACTTTGCGCTTCTTCAAATCCATGTTGCTCATCTTTGTTATAAGCGGAGTAGCGACATCTGATTTCTTCGCTGAATCTGGAATTCTTCTAGTAGTCCACGACACTCATGTTGTCTCTAATCTTTGCTTCTGTTGTGGATGAAGGCAGAAATCTGGAAGGGCAATGGTGACAGAAACATTCATAACAATGATAATGATGGTAAATACATTCTCCTCTTGCTAGGAATTGGATATTTACAGAAGGGATTATGAGAAACCCCATAAGCAGAAAAAAAAGAAATTTCTCACATTACACCATCTTGGGCGTATTGAAAGCTAAACACGGATGAAAGATTTACTGGGGGAAAATATAGATGTATCCTATGTGAACTATAAGTTGTATTTGTGGAGGTCATCTCAATAATATGCCTCATCTGCAAGATAATTGTCACTGCTGTCAAACTTTGAATTAGGTTTCATAACTCAAGCAGAAATATCTTAAAAGTAAAGCAAACATCTACTGCTGATTCTCCTTGTAGTTTCCTTCATTCTATAGTTCATATTATCTGAAAATAAAATGTTGACATAATCCACAAACATCTGAATTGTACTAGTTTTCAGGTTACAATTATTAATATTTATAACGATTTTTCTAACCTATGCCCTTAAGATCTCTTATATAGAAAGTTTTGATTACGTGTTAATTTTTTAGAGTTTTTTAATTTTTTTTACATGGGCTCACCCTTTCCTATGTAGGGTTTATATTCCTTAATAGGAATTCTTAACCTAAGGGCATAGGTTAGACAAACCGTATTTGTAATATGCTCTTGTTCACATCATTTTGGTAAAGGGTAATGCCACTTCAGAATTGACGAAGAATTTTTATTTCTTCTTGGGATCTACTGCAGACGGCTCAAAGATCCTGAAAGTTAGTCAAGCTGAAAGTTTGAAGCAACCTATGAAGTGGACCTCTGCTGTATCATCTGGAGTGTTGTTATGGTTGACTTCATCACAAGTAGCATACTCCAGCACTGATTTAAAAGTGAATGCAGTTTATGAAGTAGGAGAGTTGTTTGAACTGGGAATTCAGTTATCATATCTGCTTCTTCTATTGGCTCTTCTTGGAGCTGGAAGCTTCTTTGTGATTCGTCAAGTACTTCTTCGACGAGAACTTGACCTTTCTGCTAAAGAGTTGCAGGTATTACACCTTCATATCTTCTGTACACTCAAGCACCTGTTATTCCAATTCCATACTATGGTTGTAAGCAAGAAACACTAGAAAGCGATTTATTTTGAAAAGAAGCTCTTATATGTAACTACATTATGCTCTTTCCATGAATTTTTCAGGAGCAAGTGAGGAGTGGTGATGCAAATGCAACTGAACTTTTCGAACTTGGAGCAGTGATGTTGAGGCGGAAGTTCTATCCAGCTTCGACCAAGTATCTGCTACAGGCAATCAATAAATGGGATGGGGAAGAGCAGGATCTTGCCCAGGTTAGCCACAAAAGAATTTAACATCTGTAATACATTCCAACAACTAGTACTCCTGGTCGTGTTCATGTTTTGCTATAAAAGAAATCACTGAACAAGTCATTTACATCTCTTATCCATCTCGTATATTTTCAATTAATCAGCTTTTTTATGTGTGCTCCCTGTATATATGTCTTGCTCGTGCTAATTCTTTCATATACATCTGAACACGTAATGTGTAACATCATGATCAAGTTGATTGTTTTGCTGCCTGAACAAGCATTTCCTGATGAGATTTGCTGAATCCATTGTGATTATATGTGCTAATACTTGTCTGCATAAACAGGTGTATAATGCACTGGGCGTCAGTTATGTGCGGGAAGGAAAACTTGAAAAGGGCATATCCCAGTTTGAGACTGCTGTAAAGCTTCAACCAGGCTATGTCACAGCTTGGAACAACCTTGGCGACGCGTATGAGAAGAAGAAGGATCTGAAAGTTGCTCTGAAAGCCTTTGAAGAGGTGCTGCTTTTCGACCCCAACAATGAGGTTGCGCGTCCAAGGGTTGAGTTTCTAAGAGACCGGGTGAAGATGTACAAGGGAGTTCCTATAAAATCCCAAGACAGATGATGAATCATAAATGATAGTGTGATTCTAAACATAACTGCCACAAAAATCAGTAGAAATTTTGTGAGACTGATTCCTCAGTTCAGTGTACTCTCTCTCTCTCTTTTTCCGTCCCTTATTCTGTTGATTGAATGAAATGTATAGGGAGAAAACACAATCTCTTCAACAACTGACATGGGGGCTGAAGACTAACGAAGACTGCAATGTATAGGGAGAAAACACAATCTCCAGCACTAATGCACAGGATCCCATAAAAACTCCGAAGTTATCGGGAAACATCCTTTCGAATTGCTTCGGGGAATGGGTGTGTACATCTGGATTCCTCAGACCCTATCGTTGGTGGGACTATATTGGGTCGATTGTTGTTGTTGTAGTTAGGAGTGGTGGTCATGTTGAATGGTGAGAATTGACAAGTCATTGTCAATAAAACAACTTGAACACGAAATAGGTTGGTTTGAACGTCATTTGTCAATGACCAGAGTATTAAGTTATGACCAAATTGACCTATTTTCTCAATACTTCCAGAACGAATTACATCAAAAAACATGTCAGCGATAAGGTTATATTGATCACTGATCCTTGATTTCTTCATCTTTTCACGTTGCTTTTGATACTTTTTACTGATCTAACAATTACATCTCTGCAACGTCGAGGTTATTTAAAGGCGGGAAGATTGTAGGACGGAAGAATTTTGAGATCTCATTTTCAATCCCAGCCTCCCATGGAAGCCTGAAGCGGTTCTTGCTGATTGCTGGCAGAGGAGGGCGGGAAGAGCCATGGACGAGTGGGCCAGATTCACTGGCCCATTGGGCTTATTACGAGAGATCCAATTTTACCAGCCCAAAATCGAATTTTAGTATGATAAATTGAGGCCCATTGACCTTTTTTATCATCTAAACCTGATAAAAACCCCCGTAAAATAACTTTGTTGTAAAATAACCTCTATACTCACTTACACCTTCACGCGCTCTCTCTCCTCACACTCACACCTCCATTTCTAGATATGTCATCCGACTCTCATCCCCGACCTTGTCTCCGGCCTCGTCCTCTGTCTCCGGCATATTTTCGGCGGTTCTCTCTGACCGGCATATTCCCCTGACATCGATTTCTCCTCCATTGACTGGAAGTGCTCCCTCATCTCCAAGCTTCTTTGCTTCTTCTCTTTTCCCGATGGTCACAATATCGTCTCTCGAGTATCTATTTCTCTTACACTCTGCCTTTTGAGGTTGTGGCTCTATTGTTTATGCTTAATCGGAGGTCCTATGTTTAGATTCCGACAAGTTATTTTCCTCGTTTCCGCTCAATGGCTTCTTCTGGAGGCGAAGACAACATCTCCAAATATGCGCTCTCCAGCTTCAAGGCCAAAGAGGAGATCGAGAGGAAGAAAATGGAGGCCAGGGAGAACCGTGAGCGCCATGGAAGCATCAAAGGGCAGATTCAACCTATAACCGCTGAATCCTCCATAGCTGCTGCTATAATCCTCATTGTTCTTGGTTCTGACGAGTGGAGACAAGGTGTTCGATGAAATGCTAGAGTGAGAAACCGGGGAGCTAGTTATTGTTGGGTTGTGTTCTGGAACGAGGAGAAGCTTTCTGACGCGTGAAGCCATCAAAATCTGAGGTGATTCTTCTGTATCTTAAGTGCTAGTGTCTTCATCTAATGATTTTTCACTACTTGAATCGTTGAAAGTAAAATGGTGATCCAATCCCACAACTTTGTTAACATATTTTCTCCGCGGATGCTTTGTTTCACTTGCCTCCTTTTTGAAAAGATCTTCCATGTGTCCTTCTGCTCTTATTAATCACTCACCTACTTGCCTAAGAAGCTCCACATGCTCTTTGTCTAAGAGCTTCCTTGTAATTTTCAGTATATGCTCTTAAACAATTGTTGCTTGTGTTTCCTCTTATATGTTTCATTGCTTGAGACTAAACAATTTTGCTTTGTCTTTCTCTGTTTGAAGGTTGAACTGGGTTCAAGGGCTGGAGCTCTTAGATAAATGTAGCTTGATATTCTTGAAGATACTTATGAAATTCGCCGTATACGCATAATGGGAAGAAACTACAAACTTAATAGATCAAACAATGCCATGGAATGCTCTTTTCCTTTGGAAAAAGAAATTGCATAAGGTAATTTCTCTGAAGTATCTTGATGAATTTAGTAGTGACTAATGCTATATTTAGTGGATCACTTAATGTTGTGATTTTGCTCAATACAGAAGAGGAGGAAGAAATTGAGATGCTCTTGGAGAATTATCTTCAAAGGTATTGTTGCCCCTTGTTTATAACTTTCTAATCTTAGTTCAATACTATATCATATAGTAATTATGCTTCCCAATCACAAGTTTACTCAAAGTTAATTTATTATTAGATGGAGTACTGGTATCATACTAAGGTTACGTACTTACATGTATTCACTCTTTTTATTTGTAGAGTGAATCGTGCCACGGTCAAGCTGAAAGATTACTTGATTCTACCAAACAAATGGAAGATTCAACTATTGTTAATTTGAGGTTGGTCATATATTATGTTAGTGATGTTTGGTTGAATATTATACAGAGCTCATCTCATGATAATATAACCATTGAAAGGAATCACCTCCTGAACAAGATGATATTTTCTTCCCTTTCCAGTTCTCGGAGACTAGAAGTGAGCAAAGTAGAATTGCTTCTTCAAGTTGGAACGTTTTGTATAGCAATTGGTGCATTGGAAAGCTCGGTGACGCTTCGAACGCGTCACCGACTAGCCTCGGTGACGCATCGAACTAGCCTCGATGATGCTTCGAACGCGCCAACGAACTAGCCTCGGTGACGCTTCGAACGCGCCACCGACTAGCCTCGGTGACGCATCGAACGCGCCACTGACAAGCCTCAGTGTGCTTTGAACACGCATCTAACAAAGTGTCACCAACTAGTCCCGATGACACTTTGAAAGTGTCACAAACTAGTCTCGATGACACTTTGAAAGTGTTACCACTTACTAGTCTCGGTGACGCTTCGAACGCGCCACCGACTAGCCTCGGTGACGCTTCGAACGCGCCGCCGACTAGCCTCGGTGACGCTTCGAACGCGCCGCCGACTAGCCTCAGTGACATTTCGAACGCGCTACCGACTAGCTTCGATAATACTTTGAAAGTGTCACCACTTACTAGCCTTGATGACACTTGGAAAGCGTCACCGACTAGCCTCGGTGACACTTTGAAAGTATCACCACTTACTAGCCTTGATCACACTTTGAAAGCATCACCGACTAGTCTCGGAAAGTGCCACCAACTAGTCTCGGTGATACTTTGAAAGTGTCACCACTTACTAGCCTTGATGACACTTTGAAAGCGTCATTAATTAATAGTCTTGATGATACTTTGAAAACACCACTAATTACTTGTTCTTGATGACACTTTGAACATGCACTAACTAGTAGAGATGACACTTTGTAAATGTCACCAACTAGTGGTGGTGATATTTCAACGATAATTGTCATTAAAACGAGATTTGTATTGTCATCAACTAGTTGTGATGACAGTTTGTGACATTAACTAGTTGCGATGACAATGTGTTATCAACTAGTTGTGATATCGTTTGTATTTGATGAAAGTTTGTGTTTTGATGATAGTATGTGTCATCAACTAGTTGTGATACAGTTTGTATTTGATGACAATATGTATCATTAACTAGTTGCGATTCAGTTTGTATTTGATGACAATTGGGTTTTGATGACAGTTTGTGTTTTTTATGACAATTTGTGTTTTGATGACAATTTGTGTGTTTGATGATAGTTTGTATTTTGATGACAGATTGTATTTTTGATGACAGTTTGTATTTTGATGACAGTTTGTGTTTTGATGACAGTTTGTTTTTTATGACAGTTTGTGTTTTGATAACAGTTTGTGTTTTTTATGACAATTTGTATTTTGATGACAGTTTGTGTTTTGATGACAGTTTGTGTTTTTTATGACAATTTTTATTTTGATGACAGTTTATGTTTTGATGACAGTTTGTATTTTGATGACAGTAACTGTCATCAAGATGATGACGTCACCAAAAATATTTTTTGGCGGGAAAAATTTCGGTCAACGGCCGTTGACCGGTCAATGGTCAAATGTGTTAATTTGTTTGACTTATGGTGATGTCATCATTATATAATGATGACATCACCATGGGTTATGGATTTGGATGAAGTTTATTGGGGGATATTTATTTAATTTCACTATACTAAAAGGGTCATTTAACCTGAACATCGTTTTAGTATTTGCTTAAAAAATATAAACCTTAAGTATTTTCAATGTGGCACTCCATTTCGAGAATATAGATTGCAGTGATAATTGGGCTTATCACAAATTTGAGTGATTTTGATTTATTACTAGTGTTCAGTGTTCACCATAGCATGATAAAGAATCTATAACTATATATTAAAGCTCTCATATTTAGAGCTATAAGAGCGTTTTTAGGAAAAGTTGTTGAGGTGTTATTATTTAAATAATTTTTATATTAAGTAATCAATAAAATCTATATAATAATATTAAAGCGATTTATTTTTGAACCACCAAAAAGATTATGGACCCACATTATTCATGTTTCAAATTATGAAAATTAACAAAGTTTGATGTTAATCAACCAATTAAGTATCTGAATTTTAAATAATATATCTTACATTATTTATGTTTTATTTACCTGAATATCAAATTTGATTTTAACCAACCAAACTTTTTAATTTAATGTACGGTATTAGTGATGTTTTTTATTGTTAAGTGTAACAATTCCCATTTAATCTAATATTTATTTGTTATTAAAATAATATAAATCATAATCCCACTATTTAGCAAATCTTATTTCTAAGAACATGACAATTTAATCTTATTTCTAAGAAATTTTCACCATAAAATAATTAAGAACATGTTAAATACAATTATTTTTTTCTAACATATGATTATGACATAGGTTTAGCAATTAATTTTAGAAGGATTTTGTTAGGTGTAATTTATGAAGGATTTTAATATTTTGGTAAGCATACTTGTTAGGGAATAATTTTTAAAACGAGAATTCTTAACATATGCCCTTAGGGCATAGGTTAGAAAACCAATATAACAATTATTAGCATTAATTTTTTAACGTATATTTCAATTATTCCAAAAAATTTCAATTTCAAAAACTTATATCTTTTTTTCTGTAAATATAAATATAAATCTGAATAAACTCATCATAACAAACATGAATAACCTTTGATATATTCTAACTATCTCAAACGTTTTTACTTCAATTTTTTATGGTTTTTAGATTATGATTTACAATTAGTCATTAGATTGTTTTTAATTTTCTTATTTTCATTTTTGAGCTATTTTGATATTTTTGAATAATTAATATTAAACTAATATATTTTTAATATAGCATTTCAACATATCACTTTTAAAGCTAGAATTTTGTTGGAAGTACATATATTTATGTTGAACTAATATTATGACTCATAATTTTTACTATTAAAATATTGACAAAATTTTAATATTATATGTTAATATAACATAGTTTATTGAAAATACACAATAAATGGTAGTGGAATACATACACGACTTCGGAAAAAATATCCCGTGCATGACAATAATTGCATGATTAAAAATAAAAAGGATACTGTACGAGAATATGTATGAATAAAATATAATATATTTATACAAGTTATATAATTAACAATAAAATTTTGAACATATTGTTATTTCAATCTTCTATTCATATAATTCTTAAACAATATCACTAAGATTTTTTCTTCTTAAAATTACTTAAATACAACAAAATTTAATTCAATTATAAATAATTATTGATTATTTTATAAGTTTAAGTTTACCCGTACAAGGTACGGGTACTGCACTAGTATATATAGTGACAGTGATCAATTGTATACGTATCTATCTATATCTATATATATATATATTAAAGGAGAGACATAAATCCTACGTGTCGGCCTCACGTTCAATTCGCATACGTGTCGTTACTCATCCAACCATATTTCGCATCATCATCCATCTTTTAAAAAAAAGTTATAACAGTGGGTCCAATTTAATTATATATTAAATTTATTTAATTAAAAAAAATCATCCAACTTAAATTTCAAAAAATGATTTTATGAAAAATTTAAAAAAATGGATTTATGAACATTTTCAAAAAGATATGATTTTAAAATCATATCATCACGAACTAAACGAATAGATTTTTTTATCTTCTAATTATTAAATTTGGATACTTTTAATATATATATCTAAACTTATCTATTATAATTCATTGTATCAGTGGATAGTAACTTGAACAAGATTTATATTTATAACATTATTATTTGTATTATTTGTCTATATATATGCTAAAGGAGAGGCTAAATCCTACGTGTCGGCACCACGTTCAACCCGCATATGTGTCGTTACCCATCCAACCATCATTCGCCACATCATCCAACCTTTTAAAAGAAATTATACGTTAATACATTAATATATTTAATTAATTTTACTCATAACTTATATAATATATTTAAATATTTAATAAAATTTACTCATAACTAAATCATATCTATTAAAGTTAATTTAACATATTTAATAAATCTAAACTGAAAGAATACCATTATCTATTATGTTTTCTTAAATCCCAAATATCTATTACGGATTGGATATAATTATACTCACAATACTTTAGTTATGATAATGGTATTACTCTTGATTTTTTTCTTTCTATTGTAGTTGACAAGCTAATTTTTTAGAATTTTTAAATTGATATTTATTACTGTGGTAGCATGAATTTGTATCATAATAAGTATTGATGATGACGATGAGAACCCGCAATTCCGGCAATCTCCAGTACCCTCCGATCATCCTTTCCGTAGCCTGCAAACATAGAGAAAGGTCAAAGGGCAGGGTTTTCTCCTCCGGAAGACCCTCTGACGCTCAAGTCAGGCCAAAAGCTCTCCATAATCAATGGTGGCAGCCAAAGAGGGAGAAGAACGTAGTAGAGAATGAGAAAGAAAACTAGGTTTAGGGTATTTGTACATGGGCTTGAATAAGTTAGCTTCGTTATGAGCTTATTAATTGATAGGCCCATTAAGCCTTTTAATGAATAAAAGGATGCTATTGAATATGTTTTTTATCCACAATTGATTATCATTTTTAGGGGAAAATAGTTAATTAAAGATAAATAGGAAAAGGTGAAATTTCCCTCATCATTTTGCCCCTCGGATCTTCGGAGGCTTCGGGTCTGGAGAACCGACAAAGTGAACTGTCCAGGTCCCCATCAAAAATTACAAGTCGAGAGCACCACACGGCCTGTGCGGAAAAACACACGTCCGTGCGGGCGGTGAACCAATTCTTCGGAAAAGTTCGAGGGGACCGCACGGCATGTGCGAACAAACGCACGGCCGTGCGGTCGGTGATTTAATTTTTCTGGCTGAAAAGCCGAGAGCACCGCACAACCTGTGCGGAAAAACGCACGGTTGTGCGGTCGACACTTTTAATTTTTTGGCTGAAAAGCCGAGAGCACCGCACGGCCTGTGCGGAAAAACGCACGGCCATGCGGTCGACACTTTATTTCTGGCTGAAAATCCGAGAGCACCGCACGGCTTGTGCGGAAAAATGCATGGTCGTGCAGGCGGTGATCTGATTTCTCGGAAAAAATCGAGGAGACCGCACGGCCGTGCGTTCTGCATTTTCTTTCTGACTGACAAGTCGAAGGCACTGCACAGCCTATGCTGTAAAACGCACAGCCTGTGCGGTTGCTATTTTTCCTTATTCGGGCCGTTTGCTCGTCGCTCGTTTGAACGTTGAGTTGAAATTCGGAGTGGTCATGGGGATGCGGAACTTACCAACCTGCCATGGCCCACGTCGCGGCCTATTTGAGCGGCACTCGCCGGCTCGGACTTGGTTGTAATCCGAGACGGTTACAGGAGAGCAACAACTTACTGACTAGCTGTATCCCGTGACTCGGCCGAGGTGAGTTGCAACTTGCGAACTCGGTTACGCTCTTTAGCGGCCCTTGGCGTGCCAATGGGCTTGGTTGTAATCCGAGGCGGTTACAGGAGAGCAACAACTTACTGACTCGTTGTAGCCCGTGACTCGGCCTAGGTGAGTTACAACTTGCGAACTCGGTTACGCTCTTTAGCGGCCCTCGGCGTGCCAAGGGTCTTGGTTGTTGGGCACTTAGCTGACTTTTTGCCCCTTGCATCTGCCAAACTCTGCTTCTTGTACTTAGGAGTTCCGCTCTATGCTTTCTTAGCGTTGCAGCTAGGGTAGAAGCTAGTGAGATTTCTCATAGTGTTGCAATTAGCGTGAAAGCTAGTACAATTTTTGTTCTGAGCTGGTCTTGTGCAACAACTCGTGCCCTTGTAGCCCAAGGCTAATGAAATAAAGATTGATGGCGTCCGTGCCCTGCTGCCCGTAGGCTAATATAATAAGATGGAAGCTCGTGCCCTTGCAGCCTGTATGCTAATAAGATGACAGCTCGTGCCCCGTAACCCGTCGGCTAATAGAATAAGATGGCAGCTCGTGCCCCTGCAGCCCGTAGGCTAATAGAATGACAGATCGTGCCCCTGCATCCCGTCGGCTAATAGAATAAGATGACAGCTCGTGTCCTTACAGCCCGTAGGCTAATAAGATGACAACTCGTGCCCTTGCAACCTGTAGGCTAATAAGATGACAGCTCGTGACCCTGCAGCCCGTAGGCTAATCGAATAAGATGGCAGCTCGTGCCACCTGTTTCGGGTCGCCCTTGCGCAACCCAAATCTGCAAGATCAACATCTGTTGCAAAGAAACATATATTGCCTCATTGGAGATACTATATGTTAGTAAAATTGACAAGAATCACAAGGGGAAAAAACTAGGGTTGAGAACTAAAATTGCCCACGCACATTTGTTTTTCTTCCAAAGGCCCTTCAACTTGGAGGCGGATCACCAATTTTCAAGTCCATTGTAATTAAGTAGGCTCTCCAATCCAAAATTGGTCATGTTCACCAACAACTATGAGCTTCAAGTTTCCTAACATGCACAGGAGACGCTCGTGCTCAAGTTATGCCGCTCTTCTGCAGCTCCCATTAATTATAAGGACTCGTTTGGTATGATAACAGGAATTTGGGTTGAAACGAAGAATAGGATTGAGTGATTCCATTCAGTATAATTTTGGAATCACTCATTCCACACAAAAAAAAGAGCAAAATACATCAAAGGGCACAAATAAACATCAAAACACAGTCGTCCACCACCCAAAAACAGCAAAAACAACAAAATAACAACACAAGAAAAAGCAAATCAACATATTTATATCAAAATAAAAAATCTGCACACACAAGTGCGTGAATAAACCAAATTGGGCACAAATACACATTCGGCCACCACACTTCAAATGCAAAAAATATTAGCCATGGATAACATATTTGAGCATCTAAAAACAGTTGCTTTTGCAAAAAACAACAGCAAAATACGGACAGCAAATATCAGCAAAAAACACAAATTTGGGCACAAAAACATCAACCAAGCAGAAGGGGATGAGGAAAGAAACCATAGAAGGGGATTAAAGCCTAAGAAGATGAAGGAGGAGCCTGGAGATGCACAACAAAGAAGTTGCTGCAGAGAGATGGAGAACGATGAAGAAAAAAAAATAGATTTGACTCATACCTCTATTTTTTTATGGGTATGTGAAATACTCTTGTGTGTTGGTATGGGTTATTCATTGGAATGAGTTTCATACCTATACCAATACCTACTAAATACCAAATCAGGTTTGAGTCATTCACATATCCATTAAGCCATTTTAATGAATAACGTAGTAGAAAATGAGAAAAAAGCTAGATTTAGGGTATTTTTATATGAGCTTGAATAAGCTAGTTTCGTTATGGGCTTATTAATTGATAGTTACGCTAAGCCATTTTAATGAATAAAAGACTATTATTGAATATGTTTTTTATCCATAATTAATTATCCTTTTTAAAGGGAAAATATTTAATTAAAAATAAATAAGAAAAATGTGAAATTTCCCTATGCAATTACGTTTTTTAAATTTTAGTTTTGTTCACTGAAAAGTTGTGCAAAGGCTCGGTGATCACATAAAGGCAGTAGTAAGAAGTTCTGAAAAGATAATGTGTATAGATTTACTAAAATATCATGTGTATAGAGATCTAAAGAATTACTAAATTTTAGTTTCTGTACGTTTTTTATAGGAAAAGATATCATTGTTTTTATCTAATTATAAGGTTTACGGTTACAAATAAAAATTATACAATTGTTTTTATATAAATTGATTTATAATATAACATAAGATAAATTTATTTTATATTTATAATATGAAGTAGAACTATAGATATATATATTAGTTAGTAGAAGTAATTTTATTGAGCATACTTATACAACTTTTTCAAAGATAATTGAATATAATTTATATTCAATATTTAACTTTGACTTGGACAAGTATCGTGACACTTTTTAGTTATTGTTGTCCATTCTAGATTTTCTAAGAGCCCTACGTATAAAAATTACTCAACTTATAGTACCAAAAAACGTATTTAACTTCTGGAAATTTAATGTCATTTTAATAAAAATATTTGATGAATCCAATCCCATGCATGATACGGGCACTATGCTAATTAGGGACTAAATGGAACATTTGAACGGTTAAGGACTATAATAAAACAAAACACCGACATTGAGGACCAATGTGGAACACTTTAGAGGTTGTGGACTAACATAGAGGATTATCTATGATTTAATCTAATATATCTATATATACTAAAACAGAATTCTATTTCCTACGTGTCAAGGTATTTTTCAATTCGCACATGTGTCGTCACCACGTTCAATTCGCCTATGTGTCGGCCTCTGAGCTATGCCACCTCATCCAGTCGATCAATAAAATATTATAACAATAAATCATTAATTAATATATATTAAATAAGAAGATAATATCTAATAATAATAATAATAATTAGAGGGAATTTCAGGAAACCACCCCTTAAATAAGGCACTTTACCCACAACCACCCCTTATACACGTAATTACTTACAGCCACCCATTAAATCAATTCCGTTAGTGATTAGCCACCTCAACCCCTTTTCCATCCAGTTACACCGTTAACACGTGTAAATTTACCAAAAAGCCCTTATTTTATCGATTTTGCAAAAAAATTTGATTTTTTTGGTTTGTTTTATTCGAACCCGGTTTTGTCTAATATTATAAACTTATAATAATAAAGATATTAAGTTTGGGCAATTTTTATTAATTATGAAAAATTGTTGAAGGGCAGTTTTGCCACAATCCAAAAACAAGAGGGGACCTGATCATAATTAGTGAAGAAGTGCCTTCTTCTTCCTCCAACAAGCAGCGGGCGAGCTTCTTGTGCTCAACAATGGCAGAATTGGAAGTTAATTCGAACCCGATTGATCCAATTAACTTGTGGGAATTAATGAGTCTTATGCTCTATATAGTCACAATTCAGCCCTAAAAGAACCTAGCCTTGTAAGAAATCGAATCAATTTCCATGGTGCAAATGATCTTCCGCCTGCGCCGGTGACGAGAACAGTGCAAATGATCTTCCGCCTGCGCCGGTGACGAGAACAGTTGGCTTGCTCAGATCCGCCATAGCCGATACCACAAAGCAACCTAACTCATCCTCGCGCCCCCAATTTCCAGAAGCCCTAAACCTCCTCATCCCCAAATCGATAGAAATCCTAGCCCTAATTTTAGAGAACTCCAAATTGCGTGATTTCCAAACCCCAAAATTGAAAACCCCCAACAAGCTGTGGAGGCGGGCTCGAAGGCGGTGGAGGCGAGCGGTGCCGGAGATGAGCCGCCAGGTCGAGGGCTGAAATTCTGACGACCTCCTCCTTCTTGACGATGCTCTTGAAAACCCCCAAAATTCCGACGACCTCAAAATTGAAAACCGGTCAAAAACCAAAACCGGGTTCGAATAAAACAAACCAAAAAAATCAATTTTTTTTGCAAAACCGGTCAAAAACCGATAAAATAAGGGCTTTTTGGTAAATTTACACGTGTTAACGGTGTAACTGGATGGAAAAGGGGTTGGGGTGGCTAATCGCTAACGGAATTGATTTAATGGGTGATTGTAAGTAATTACGTGTATAAGGGGTGGTTGTGGGTAAAGTGCCCTATTTAAGGGGTGGTTTACTGAAATTCCCTCTAATAATTATGTATATCTTCTTTTCTGGTGAAAAGAAGATATTTTTTTTGGTAAAAAAAAAATAATCTATATCTATTTCTAATAATAATAATTATTATATATTAATTAAGAAGATCCCTAATTTTTGGTAAAAAGAAGATAATTTTTATATATTTATCTCTAAAAATAATAATAATAAACTTTAGTACGATATTTACCTAATAAAAAATATTTTAGAAAAGTTTATAACTTTAACCGTGCATGACACGACGTTTAATTCACCTACGTGTCATTACTCATCCAATCATAATCCGCCACATCATCTATCCTTTAAAAAAAATTATAATTGTGGGTCCAATTTAATTATATATAAAACTTATTTTATTAAAATAAATTCAGCCAACTTAAGTTCCGAAAAGATATTATAACAATAGGTCCAATTTAATTATATATTAAACATGATTTAGTTAAATAAAGTTATTTTAAATATTAACTAAGAATGATAATGATTATTTAATATTTTGAAGAATATAAACATCATAAATAATAGTTAAAATCTTCTAATATTTTAAAATAGTAAGATATAGATTTCACAAATTTAGGAGTGAATTATTTTCTCCTTATATGATTTTATGTAGATTTTATTAAGATATTGTAGTTGGATAACTAACTTAAAATATGTCACTTAAGATAGAATTAAGTAAAATTATTACTTAATTGATTTCTACCTCCTACTACACGGCTAAAAGTTTATGCTTTGTATTTCACTTTTAATATATATTAACGTACATATTTTCATCCAAAAAAAGTGTAAATATAAAAACAATTTTAAGAATTTGATGTAATTGCAAATTATAACATGTTATCTTAGGAAAATCATGTGAAGAGAAGTTGAGTTTTTTTAATAGATGACAATAAGTTATTGCATTAAAGAAGTTGGGACCAATATGATAGGGATTTGCTGTTACTTCTCACTTCATGATTTTTCCTCTCCTTTGCTCCATCTTCTTTCTGACTCTTAAAATTCCGCCTCCAGATCTTTCGATAACCCCATCTGTTTCAGTTTCATGTTGATCGCGTTGTTTTCCTAGAAGCGCTTCATTTTTCTTTACCTTGGTTGTGCGCGTTCTTTCTTCGAGTCTGGTTGATAAACTTTTTCTTCGTCTTTTCAGAGGGGATTTACTTAATCGCGCACAACTGTCTTTCTCAAATTTCTCCACGATGTCAAGCGAAACGAACACTGGGAGTGGTGATGCTTACGGCCGCCCAGTGAAGAGCGCATATAGAGAGCACGAGTCTGCCTCGAGCCCCGACCCAGAGATCGCGTCTTCTTCCTCGAGTGAATCATCGCGTCGAAAGGCAGACGACACGGCTTCTGAGGGAGTGATGCAGGTTGAAAAGGTGAGGGGCAAAGGGGTGGCCACCAGTGTCTCGCTCTCCACCTTGGAACATTTAGCGTGATCGATTCCTTGGCCGGTTGGGACAGAGCTTTGTATGCCCGAACGAGGAGGGACTTCCATGGCGCGATACAAGAACTACATGGTTATTTTTGTACCTAGTGTTGAGGCAGGGTTTCGCCTCCCTCTACCTGATTTTTACCGCGATTTCTTGAGACTCTTGAACCTTAATCCTACTCAGCTATATCCCAACGCGTGGAGATATCTGAGCGGGTATACGATGCAGTGCTACCATTCTGGCCTTACCCCTGACGCGCAACACATGCTTAAGCTCTTTACTTTGAAATACGACAAGGGTTTTTGCAATCTCAGCTTGCCTACTTTGAACGTCATAAACAAGCCTTCCAACGTCAGAAAGTGGAAGGACAAATGGTTTCTATCGCGGTGTTCTTCCCGTTCGGCTTTCAATTGCAAGTTGTTTCTGGGCCCCTTCATGCGTCCTGATAAGCCAGATCAGAAGGAGATTGACGCGTGCAAAAGTCAGTTTCACAATGAGGGAGATGCCCCTGACTACAAGCGCTTAAGTACTCAAGAGAACTTGGAGAAAGCGGGGCTCAGTTTGCCGCGCTCCGTTGAACGCGATGAGTCGGGTGGTAATTTGTTCTTTCACTACTCTTTATTTCCACGCGTTATGTTAGCTAACTTTTGTATTCTCAGGGATGAAATCCGACTTCTTGCTAAATAGGGCCAAGAAGATCGCGGGTGGATCAAAGTCGTCGGCCAGAGTAGCTGATGATCAGGCCACGTCAGAGCAGGCCCCGACTCCAACCTCCGACGCGCTGGTCGTGTGCGAGACAACAACTTCTTCACTACCACCAGGCAGTCCAGTCGAGGCAGAGACGGGAGGAGATAAGCGCGATGACCCTTCTCAAGCAGGCCGCGGGGGAAAGAGATCAAGGTTTGAGAGCAACGTTGACCCTGCCCTAATTTGTGCCACGAGGAGGACCATTTTTGCCGCGCCAGGGCCCTCTGTGACCGACATGCGTAAGCTGGCCATCCCAAATGGTGTATGTGTCAAAGAGAAGGAATGGCTGACTTCTTTGCCTCCCCCAGTCCTTCAGCTGGAGGGCATTAAATACATGGAAATGGTACGCGCTTCCCTCCTTGCTCTTGCTTTCTGTCACATCAATTTTACTTCTCTAATCTTATCACGCTTGAGTCCGCAGGCTCGTCTCAGTATGTTGGCGGCCACGTCATATTGCAACGTCTTAGATGCCAAATGCAAAGGCATTCGTGAAGAGAATGGAGCTCGTATGAAAGTTTTCGCGCTAACCAAGCAGGTTGAGCAATCTGTCACGGAACTCGACAAGGTGACTGCTAACGCGGCAAAGCTTGAGGAGGGGAGGGCAAAGCTTGAGGAGGAGAACGCGCTGATTAAGAAGAATGTCGAAAATCTTCAGCGCGTCATGTCCGAGAAAGATGACGAGATGGCTGAGCTCAAAAGGCAGCGCGACGCTTCCAACCTTGAAGCTGAAAAGTGGCGCGCAAGGGTAGAACGCGTTGTTGCTGATTATCTTAAGTCGGAAGATTATCAGATCAAGCTGGCTGACGAGCTGGGACCCCACTGGGAGCAGGGAATAAGGATTGGAGTCAGGCAAGCAGTGGCGAGGTTCGGCGAGATCGATCCCAAGATTGTTTACTTCACTCCAGACTACACGGATCTTTTTGGCGAGCCCCCGATCGAAGACCCCGAGGAGGGAGATAATCAAGCCATGGATGTAGATGCCACCGCGATGGTAACCAGTGCGACTGTACCTGTAGACCGCGACATTTCTTGACTTATACAAGCTTTTTGTAAATCTTCAAGCTTTTTTCCCTGCAAGCCGTTGTATGAAACAATTTAAGTAATATTAAACGCGAGTGAATGGCAAGCGCCCTTTTGGATACCTTCACTTTTTAAGTAATCGCGGTCTTTGTGTGATCTTAATGAATGAAAGCGATGCGGCGGCCCCAAGCTAGGTTGGGGGATCTCACCTGCTAAGATGAACACGGTGGCAGCCCCAAGTGAGCTTGAGGGATCTCACCCGTTAAGAAGAACGCGGTGGCTGCCCCTAGCGAGCTTGAGGGATCTCACCCGTTAAGAATAACGCGGTGGCAGCCCCAAGCGAGCTTGAGGGATCTCACCCGTTAAGAAGAATGCGGTGGCAGCCCCAAGTGAGCTTGAGGGATCTCACCCGTTAAGAAGAACGCGGTGGCAGCCCAAGCGAGCTTGAGGGATTTCACCCGTTAAGAAGAACGTAGTGGCAGCCCCAAGCGAGCTTGAGGGATCTCACCCGTTAAGAAGAACACGTTAAGGAGAACGCGGTAAATTACCTGGGATAGTCTAGTCGACCTATTGTGAGAACACGTCCCCACGGTCGGCGCCAGTGATGATTCCCGTATTTTTGAGCTGCTAGAATATAAAATCGTCGCGACATAGACCATCCCTCAGACAGAACGCGATCTCCACAATATGGATCAAAGCACAAACACATTTGAAAAGAAGACATTTTATTCATAATTGGCGCGATATTTCATTTGACGATTACATTTCAACAGATCCTTACACGAGAATCATACACAGACCTCTCATTTTCTTCCCAAAAAATGGGCGATCCAACAAAAGGTCTTCTAAAAATGCGATCTCAAGTATATTTATAGTGCTCGGGTCCTGCTTGCGATGGCTGGCAAGGAGAAGAACGTGTCACTCAATGGAGCGTTGCATGGAGCAACGTGTCGCGTCGATGATTTGCATGGAGCTACGTGTCATGTGCGAGTAAGGCGACGTTTGATGGTGGTCGGCTCGTGGCTTCTTTTCATTGGTTGAAATGACATCATGGCATGTGGACGGTCAGCTCGCGGTCTTTCCCGCGTTGTTTCTTCGTATTGACTCGCGGTCTTTTCCGGTGACTCGCGATCTTTTCCGTGATGGAGGGTTATGAAGAGAATAAATGTGATTATTTAACGCATTGAGTGCTATATAAAAATAGCGCGTTCCATCAGGTGCTATCTCATGAAGTTGCCTATGTATTTAGGAACTATTAGGAAATTCTTTGCTCAATATAACATGGAATTATGGAATTTTATTTGGCCCCAAAGTGAATGACGAATACAATCATACAAGTGAGAATTTGTTGTCGTGTCATGCAATGGTTATCTAACCTATACCCTTAAGATTTTTTGTTTAAAAAATTGTTTCCTAAAGGAAATGCTTAAAGTTGTTTAAAAAATAATTAAAATTTCTAAAATAGTATATTTTAACAAAATCTCCATAATGAGATAGTTAACCTATGATCTTGTTATATTATTTAATAAGACGTATTGTTAAACAATATTATGATTCGAAGATGGATTAGGTAATTAATTAGGCTTCTACATATGTATAGTGAATATTCAACTACCACGGGTCCATTCATGATCAAATTAATATGCAACAAAATAATTTCGCAGTTATATACAAAATAAGAATTTTAAAGTTAGTCCTGAGAATCACAACAAAGAAAACCAAAAAAGCTTATGTCAATTGTCAATGACATGGTTTGTACTTGTCAACTTATATTGGGTCATCAATTGGAACAAATGATTCTTCTAGCTAGGTTTGTGTTGGGCCCAACATGTTCCAATGGAGCCGATGCAAGCGAATTGGGCCAAACTCAAGTGAAGGAGTAGGGCGAGAAGACTGAAGACGTTCCTCGAACACGTGGGGTCCGACCAACCCCGAGAATTTCGCCCAGAGCATTAACTACTCGGTCTAAGGCAAACGGTAACCCAATCAAGCATAAGATTAGGATGCCATTAAAGGGGGAATCTTGGAGATCACGTACAACAATAAATGGAGAATCTCATGAAGATAGTAACGGACGAAGGGAAGAATACCATAAATAGACCATGAAAGAATGATCGACAAAAACACGTCTCCGAACAACACTCATCAACTCAGCTCTCGAAAAAGCTTACTAGCACACTGGTTCTCTCTTAGCTCTCTTGATACATCATCCGACTACAGACGGTCGAACCATCAGAATAGCCAGTCGGACAAGACCTGATCTCTTTTTCCTTAAGGATAAGTTGTATTTCGATTCACTTATGTTATCGCTTGATCAATACATCATAATACAATCTTGCTTTTATTTTATACGTGGTTGATTGTTTATTTGGTTTGGATTTATTCTATACCGTCTGATCAACTCGTTACCCCGTCTAAGGCAATTTAGGTTGATTGATCTTTTCTCCCCAAAACAGTTTGGCGCCCACCGTGGGACAACTTGTCGATCACCATCTCAAAAATCCTCCAACCATGATTGTCAACCCACCTACCAATACCGAGGAACCACGCCTCGAAGACGACTCCCAAACTCAAGGAAACACAACCGAAAACCCTACTCTGAACCAACTCCAAGAGCTTGCCCAAAAAATGACTACCCTCCAAGATGACCTCGCCCAGCAACGTCAAAAGACCGAAGCCTTGGCTGCCTTGTCCACCCAATCCGAGGCCGAGATCGCACAACTAACTCGTGAAAATGAGTCTCTTAGATCGCAGGTACAATCAATGGTCTATGGATCCAGACAAATGCCCGTCCATAGCAACATCCAGACGCGTCTTAACATGGATAGCGCCGAGCTGACTCCTCCAAGCGTCCGACGCCACAGATATACCGAGGGTACATCTCGAACTCCTTTGGCCAATCCGTTTTCGACTAACAATGTTACTTTCTCCACACCGATCGGGTCAGCAGGAACCCGAATCGACAAACCGCAGGTTACCAATCCACCCGATAGACGCTCAGTCAGCACATGAAGGCACTCGACGATCACATCGCTAGAATTCCCGGAGTTCCGCAACCGATCGAGAAAGAGGCATCAAACGGATATGAAGAATCTCCGTTCATCAAAGAAATCGCCGGAGTCGAGATCCCTAAGAAGTTCAACCTTTCTAGCATGACGACTTTCGATGGCACCAACGATCCCGACGATCACATCTCTCTCTATAAACAAAAATTAATGATTGTGTCTGTTCCAAGGGAGAGCCGCGAGGATGTCATGTGCAAAAGCTTCGGCACGACTCTCGCGGGTCCCGCACTAACCTGGTTTATGCGTTTGCCTCAGGGTATAATCACCTCGTTGGTGGACCTGGTCAATTCCTTTAAAATCCAATTCGCCAGCAGTCGGAGGCTCGAGAGGCAGTCAAGCGATCTCTATAGAATCACCCAAAGGTATAATGAACCTCTCTGAATCTATCTTAACAAGTACAACAAGGAGAAGGTCGCGATACCCCATTGCGATGTCACCACCTCCATCGAAGCCTTCAGACAAGGTTTGATCAAAGAAAGCAACCTCTACAACGAGATCACCAAGTACCCGTGCAGAAGCTTCAAAGACGTCCAAGCCAAGACCATGGCTGAGGTACGATTAAAAGAAGATTGCGAGTCACGAAAGGCATCCCATGGACCCGATCATTCCGATCGCAAATCTTTCTCCGACAATCGCCGAGACAGACGCCATCATCTGTACCCTCGCGGTCGGAACGAGCAAAGTCAGGTAAACTCCTTCCAAGACAGGTCACAAGATTGGAGAGACGGTCTGATGCTGCCTCCCAGGGTTCAATACTTCAGTGTTTCCGTGTCGGAGCTCGTCAAGAGTTTCGACAAATATGGGAAAGAAGTAAGATGGCCCTGAAAGAGCGACCGACCAGACGTCAAGAAGGACATGAGCAGGTGGTGCGAATTCCATGGTGACCATGGTCACTCAACGGACGAATGCATCGCATTACGCAAAGAGGTCGCCAGGTTACTCGCGCAAGGTCTCTTGCGCGACGTGATCTCAGAACGAGCCAAAGCCACCATGGAACGACGAGATCAGGTAAAGCAAGATAAACCCCCATCTCCTGTCCATACAAAATTATCAATACTATTTCAGGGGGGTCAGACGTATGTGGGAACACGTACTCCGTAGCCAAAAGACATGCGAGAGAAAGCAAAGGCAATAAACCCGAAATGCCGGAGTACATACGAACCAAGGTCTCTAACCTCCCAACGGTCACGTTCGACGAATCCGACGCTGACGGGTCGGAAAACCATCACGACGGTCTGGTAATCTCTCTGTCTATTGGAAACTGTTTGATACGTAGAGTACTAATCGATACAGAAAGTTCGACCAATCTCTTGACCTTCGACACCCTCAAAGGGATGGGTCTGAGTGAAGATGATCTTATCAAGAAATCGACTCCACTGGTTGGATTCAGCGGCGAAGTCAAACACACTATTGGCAAAATCATTCTTACGACGTACGCCAGAGGGATAAACCAACAGGTAAAGTTCTTAGTTTTAGACTGTCCTTCTTCCTACAACTGCATCCTTGGCAGGCCCTAGATACACGCGATGAAGGCAATACCCTCTACGTACCATCATACCATCAAGTTCCCGACCAAATGGGGAGTCCAAGAGATCAAGGGCGATCAGAGGATGGCCAAAGAATGCTATGTCGCCTCCATGAAGAGCGCAGTCGAGCCAAAGACCGCGTAGCAATTACAGCTCGGCGAAGGATCCAGTCGATACATCGAACCAGAGATGGAAAAGCTCGATGAGATTGCACTAGATCCTTCAAAGCCAAACCAAACGGTAAGGGTCGGGTCGGACCTGGACGACTCGACCAGACAACAAATATTGGATTTCCTCCGATCTAATGCTGACTGCTTTGCGTGGTCACATGAAGACATGGTCGGGATATCTCCAAACATTATTACTCATAAATTAAATGTGGAACCGTCTCACCCCCTGTAAAGCAGAAGCGCAGGAAATTCGCCCCCAAGCGGAATAAGATCATCGACGACGAAGTCAGGAGCCTACTGGAAACAAGGAAGATAAGAGAAGTCGACTACCCCGAGTGGCTAGCCAACGTGGTTGTGGTCCAAAAGAAAAATGGCAAGTGGAGAGTCTACATCGACTTCACCGACCTTAACAAAGCATGTCCCAAGGACTCCTTCCCACTCCCTCATATCGACGCCATGGTCGACGCGACAACAGGACACGAAATGCTATCCTTCATGGACGCGTTCAGTGGTTACAATCAGATCCTCATGGAACAAGAAGACCAAAAAACGGCGTTCATCACAAGTCAAGGTATTTATTGTTATAAAGTGATGCCCTTCGGACTAAAATGGAAGTCTACATAGATGACATGCTGGTCAAATCACAAAAGAAGAAGGATCACATCGACCACCTACGCGACAACTTCGAGGTACTAAAAAGATATAACATGAAACTAAATCCTATGAAATGCTCTTTCGGAGTTTCGTCAGGGAAGTTCTTGGGGTATATGGTGACACAAAGAGGAATAGAAGCCAACCCAGAGCAGGTCAAAGCCATCATTAACCTTCGATCCCCTCGATGCGTCAAGGACGTACAAAAGCTGACAGGTCGAATAGCAGCTCTAAACAGGTTCATCTCAAAGGCGTCGGACAAGTGTAGACCCTTCCACGACGCTCTCAGAAAGAACAAATCTTTTCAATGGACAGAAGAACATGAATTCGCATTTCAAGATCTAAAGAAGTACCTGACCAGCCCCCTACTGTTAGCCAAACCTAAAGACGACGAGCCATTGTTATTATACCTAGCAGTGTCGGAATCCGCTGTAAGCGCAGTGCTGGTCAGAGAAGAAGACGGTAAGCAATCGCCAATCTACTACGTCAGTCGAACGCTACTCCTGGCGGAGACAAGGTACTCGACATTGGAAAAACTCGTCCTATCACTGGTAATGGTGTCAAACAAACTCAAACCTTATTTCAAATCTCATACTATAATTGTCCGCACTAACCATCCCATGAGAGCAATCATGAGGAAACCAGAGTTCACAGGACGAATGGCCAAATGGGCCATACACCTCAGCGGTTACGACATCGAATACGAGCCCAGGACGACGACCAAGTCCCAGGCATTGGCTGATTTTGTGACAGATTTCAGCCCGACCCTAGAACAAGAAGTTGTCGAAGAAGCAGCACAATTACTCGCAACAGAGGAAATAGATAAGTGGGAGCTCCATACAGATGGCGCGTCGAATGCTAGAGGATCGGGACTGGGGGTCGTGCTAAAATCGCCACAAGGGGACAAGATAGCCCAAGCCGTAAGATGCAAATGGGACGCGACCAACAATGAAGCTGAATACGAAGCACTCGTATTTGGGCTCATTCTGGCACACGACCTAGGAGTCCGAGATATCGAAGTCATCTGCGACTCCTTCTTAGTCGTAAACCAAATACAAGGATCGTACAACGCCAAAGACGACAGAATGATAGCTTATCTGGACGTGGTCAAGAAACTAACCGACCAATTCCTAAAGTTCGACATCAGACAGGTTCCCAGAGATCTCAACGCTCAGGCTGACGCACTAGCCAACCTAAGGTTCGTCTTGGATCCAAAGGAATTCCCAAACATTCCATTGGCACACGTCACGACACCAGCTATCCCAAGAGCACCCAAGGATCTAAGCATACCATTGGAAGAGCTTGTCGCACTGGAAGTAGGCGACCGACCAGAAGAAGACATCGTCAACGGTCATGACGGTTGGACACTACCTTACGTCCAGTGGCTAAAAGATGGCATCCTACCCAATGACAAAACGGAAGCAAAAAGGCTGAAGGTACAAGCTCTCTCCTTCGACATTATAAGTGATGTCTTGTTCAAAAGATCTGTCATAGGGATACTCCTACGATGCCTCAAGACTCCAGAAGTCAAACGCATCCTACAATCGTTACATGAAGGAGAATGTGCAACCACACCGGAGGATGAAGCCTCTCGAGGAAAGCCTTGCGAACAGGGTACTACTGGCCCACAATGAATAGAGATGCGATGGAGTACACCAAGAAGTGCGATGCCTGCCAACGACATGCACCCGTCTCACAACAACCCTCAGAATTCCTTCATCCGACTTTAGCACCACGGCCCTTCATGAGGTGGGGGATGGACATCGTCGGAAAACTCCCACCTGCGTCGGGCCAACGAGTTTTCTTCCTCGCCATGACAGACTATTTTTCCAAATGGGTCGAAGCTGAAGCCTATCGAGAGGTAAAAGATCAACATGTCATTTCGTTTATAAAACGCAATATCCTGTGCAGATTTGGCGTCCCGTTAGAAATCGTGTGCGACAATGGCTCCCAGTTCATCAGTCATAAGACTCGAGCCGTCTGCGACCAGTGGAACATCAAGATGGTCACATCCACTCCTCGATACCCATAATCCAACGGACAAGCCGAATCTAGCAACAAAATCATCATCAACAACCTCAAGAAGTGCCTCACAGGGGCTAAAGGAAAATGGCTCACAGTTCATCAGTCATAAGACTCGAGCCTTCTGTCTTCAGGTTCCAGGCCTCGTGTTTGCCCTCCTCAAACTCTTCAATCATTTCGACACACGACTTCAACGCATAAAAAGCGCCTACGTCGTCTGCGACCCGACCGTCATCAATTCTGGCCTGCTTAACCCTCTCTTCAACATTAGTTTGACTCTCGCTAAGTTCCCTCCGACAAACATCCAACTCGTCTTGGCAATTCTTCAACTCTCTAGCGAAGCGGCGCTCAGCGTCCCTGAAACGACTTTCGGCCCCTTCCACCTTGTATAATACCCCTCATTTTTAGTAAGGGTATTTGGGTAATTTCCCCAACCCTCGTTCTGTAATCGTGTCGCTTTCGGAGAAGTTCAGATTTTCTGTAACGTGTATGATCTCTGTAATAATTCCATGAGTGGTATAAAATACATTCGATGTATTTTTGCGGCTTAGAATATTTGTTTGGGTACAAATATATAATTTCCGGGACTCAAACCCGTGCTAAATCCTTCCCTGAGCAAGCGGACGCGGAAAAGGGCATTTCCGCGACCGCGGAAGCATTTCCGCGACCGCGGATAAATGGCACTCAGAGACGCTGGGCAATGGAATTTTCCGCGACCGCGGAATAATGCATGCGTGTGACGCATCGTCTTCCTCCGCGCCTCATTGAACGCGTCACCGTCGATCCTCTGAGCTGCCGCCGATCTGGTCGGGGGGCTGCTCCTCCTTTGGCTATAAATGGGGGCCGAGTTGGAGGGTTTTGGCCATCCGAAAATCAGATCTCCCCCCTCTCTCTCTCGTGTTCTACGTCGCCGGAAATTTGTGGTGTCGCCGGAGCTCTTGTCGGAAGTTGTGGTGGCCGTGGGGTGGTGCATTGGAAGCGCGGTGAGGGTAGGAGTCGAAACCCTCTCGCCTCGAGCCCCGTCGTGTCGTCACCGGTGAGATTTTAGCCGATTTGGGGTCGCCGAGTTCACGGCCGCGACCGCGGACATGAACTACAGCGACCGCGGACGATGTCCAGTCGGCCGCGATCGCGGACATGAACTGCCGTGACCGCGGACGATGTCCAGACGTTCGCAACTGCGGAATCCAAGCCGCGAATGTAATACCTCAGCCACTTGGGCTGGCCCATCACAGGGCTGCAGCCCATACACCCCAACCCATCCTTGGTAGCTCCACCTAATTAATAGGTAGCCATCTCCAAGAGGTTGTTGGTGAGTCTCGAACTCGAGACCTCACCATGTTTCCATTAATTATCAATTGTTTTTAATTGTTAATTAAATTGGGATGAAGGTTGTTTTCGTTTGGGAATAGTTTTGATAAACGTATGTGATATAAAAAGTGATATTATAATAGGTTGTATATACTGCTAGAAACAACGCTATTATATATGTTATTGCCATAATGGTATTGATGTGGACTATTGTGTGGTTTTAACTGTTTAGTTAGAACGAGTATTCGTAGGAACGCTATGTACCTTGCGAGGTCTAGTCGTTTCTTTATAACTGGTATTAGGAGGATTTTTCTCTAGTACTTTCTCTGGTCATGACTGTACCCTTACTCAGGGTAGGTGCACACAACTGGTGCCGACACTCGGGATTTATCCCCTCCGATATCTCTCGTGTTGAGATGATGTATCTTAAAAGCTTATAACGTAATTGTGCGTTTTGGAATTAAATAAGATAAGTGTGATTATACACATAATTAATATACCCTCGGGCGAGGAGTACAACGTGGAAACCGCCCGGACTTCGATTAAAGTAAGTCATCCTTCCAAATCTGAATTCGCATTTTGCGGTGAAGTTGGTCATGGACCCAAATGGTCAAGTCTTTTTAAAAACGCTTGTGCGAAATTATAACGTTCCCGAACACTTGTCATACTTTTCGATAAGACTCAATCCTTTGGAGTCTTCTCTTCACACGTTTCCCATAAGACTCAATCTTCCAGAGTCTTCTCGTGATCTTTCTGTTTCGTATATTCCTGTAGAAGTATCAAGGTTTACTATCGTCATCGGATTTCATTCGAGAAGCGATGGGTCTAACCTAATACAACTACTTAGAACCTTTCTGTTTTACCCTTGCATAGTCTTTCATTAGACTAACCAACCGGTTATTTTCCCTTGCATGGTTGGCTGGTGTCATCCGTCTCATACGGCACATCAAGTAAACTCCCGTTCCGTGAAGGATAGAATCCGACAATGAAGGCAGATGAAGTTTTTAAGAGTTTTATCAAGGTTGAAGATCCTAGGCGTGCAATCGCGTGATCAAGACCCTTATGTTATTTATTTAAGACTTCCGTTGTATTAAACATATTCTGTATTTTTGTTGTATTTGGAATTTACGAATGTAATCCCGAGACTTTGGTTTCAATAAAGATTATGATATTTCATATTATCAATGTATTTTATGTTTTGTATAAAGTAGTTAAGCCTTGGGTGGCTTCGGATGTGAAATCTGAGGTCACTAGCGGTAATACTTTCAAGGTGATATTTGGGGGTGTTACAGATTTGGTATCAGAGCCGATTTTTTTTTAAAACGGGTTGGGTTTCAAACCATCTTACTGAAAGCAAATATTTTATCAACCGTTTATCCATTTTTGAACTGAGAAAGTTGTTTAAATTCAAAAATTTTGAATTTCCGAATAAAACCATACTTGACTAGAAAATGTGTTGTTTTGAAATCTCTGCCATTCTAGTCGTGCCTTCTCTCCAGTCTGATATAGTAAGTTCGCTTCTATATTTAGAAAGACTAACTCTTTCTCGTCGCCCCGCAGGTTATGGGCGCAAACATCTCTCAACTGAGGAACCCGAAGGAAGCCGAGGTGGCCCCGCCATCTCCAGTTAGGCTCAAGTTCCCGGTTCCCCCATCGTGCTTTGAGGTCGGGGAACCCAGTAGTCCACCCGAGGAGGTGAAGACCGTACTCGAGGAGTCGGTGGTGTTAGTGTCCGACAAGGTTCCCGAGGCAGAGCCTGAAGAGGATCCTTGGGAGGACACTGAGGAAGAAGAGTCGACGGAGTACACAAGAGGGTACTTTGATGAGGACTTCGAGGTCGAAGAGGTTCCTGAGGAGGATCCCGATGAGGACCCGGAAGAGGACCATGAAGAAGACCCGGAGGAGGATCCAGAGGAGGGCCCTAAGGAGGACCTCGAGGGGCAGGGCTACGAGTCTGATAGCTTGGCGCACTTGTTGGTGGACTGCGAGGATCCGAGGATGGAATTCATCTTCCCGAGTCCGGCGTCGCCACCTGAGCGGGAGTATTCGCCATTGACTCCTGCCACTTGGGAGGCACTTGGTGTTGAAGGTATCGTCAGGTGGATGAGTGGGCCGGTGATGAGTCCTGACTCGCGACAGGTGTTTCGCTAGAGTCAGATGGCTTCATCTGAGGCGCGTCGCCAGGTGGATGAGGCAGTTGAGCATGCTCGAGGAAGGGCAAGGCCGTGGGAGTCGATGGGTACACCAGTTGTGGTCCCGACTCAATAGGCCAGGCCAAGGCCCCGAGTACTGGAGGAGCGACTGTAGGAGTGGTCGAATGCCCTATACGACATGGAGGAGAGGACATACGAGACTGAGCTCAGTCTCTCCTGAATGCTTGGGAACGTCCACAAGCTCCAGGAGTATATCCGCCAAGCAAGGTTACTACTCGACCCTTTGTATGAGGTGAACAGGGCAAACTTCCAACCAGGACTTCTGGAGGAGTTTTGCTACCCACCGGGATCCGATAGGACTGTACCGAGTGTTTCTGCACCTAGGGAAAGGCCGAGGGCACCAAGGTCGAGGAATGAGCTGTGTGCTCCAGAGCCGAGTAGGGCAAGGAGTTCGACGCCAGACCCCGATGATAGACCCCGCTCGAAGAAGTTGTGCATGAGAGCTTATGATTATAGGAAGCTTTTCAGGGCACCATGATGGGGGCCGGTGTTGAGCGCTTAGCGTTTTCTTTTCTAGTGTTTTGTCATTTCGTTTTGGTAGAATTGTAGTCTCCGGGCAATTTTGTCTTGTCGCTTGGGAGAGCTTTTCTATGTAGCCCCTTTTCAAACTCAGTTTCAAAGTTCATCAATAAAAGTTTACCAAGTTTGGTCTATTCTAAGTCGATTTCATATGTCGTGCATGTTGAAATGATATTAATGTTGCGAAATATTTGGAATTTGATCGGTAAATAGATGGTGAACACAAGGAACACCATCCGTGCTGGTGCTGGGCCAAGCAACAACCCCAGACTGAATTTAGGGAATGCCACAAACCCAGTGGATGAGAACGAGTCAGTTTCTCACAACAATCTTGTGGGCAGTGACCAAGTTCCGGTCCATGCTCCAGTGGTATTCGATGATGCGGAAATTAAGGCCATTCGGGGGATTGTGATGCAAGCAGTCACCGATATTATGCGACCGATCGCGCCTCAGGCACAAGGTGTTCCAATTCCTCCTGTGGTTCCTAGATTCGAGGAGCCAGATATCCATGTACCCCATGAGGATGCGGCCAGGAACAGAGGAAATTATGGTCGAGCATTGAAGGCCATTAGCTCTATGAGGCCTGGCAGTTATGATGGGAAGGGAGAGCCAGTCAGAGTGGCGTATTGGTTCTCGCACATGGAACGACTGTTCAGAAACGTCGAGTGCACAAAAGCTGAGAAGATGCACATCGCTTCCCTTCAATTGAAGGAGGTGGCTAGTGAATGGTGGGAAAGCACCGGTCTAGCTGATCATCCTGGTTTGAACTGGGGAATGTTCAAGACGAAAATGACTGATCGTTTCTTTTCTCGGGCTATGAGGGAAGAGAAGCATAAGGAGTTCCTCTATCCGAAGACGGATGGATTGAAGGTGACTGAGCTTGCGGCCAAGTTCAATCATCTGTTGCAGTACGCTGGGGCGAAAGTGTCCAGTGAAGAGCAGAAAATCTGGTATTTCCACGAGTGGATGAATCCAGACATTAAGCCACTGATGGTGCGCCACGGATGCTCTACTCTGGAACAGTACATGGACGCTGCCTACAAGTTGGAGGTGACTCTGGAGGAGTCGACGAAAAAGCGCAATCGCCAGAGACCGGCACAGATCCAGCCTCAGGCAAGTGGGTTCAATCGACCTGCGCCACCGTCAAACTTTGCCAAGTCGGGCCGGGCAAGAACGGAGATGACTCATGGAGGGTCTACGCAACGTTCGGGTCAGGGCAAGAATCTGATCCAGTGCTATAATTGTTGTACACCCGGGCACAAGAGCAATGAATGTCCGAAGGAAAGGAAGACGTGCTTTGCCTGCGGGAAGGAGGGCACTTGCAGACATTTTGTCCGCAGAGGAGACAGAAAGGAGTTGAGTCACAACAAGGGTCCGTTAGTCATAACAACCGACCCAGATTCAGATCAGTGGAGGCTCCTAGTCCTTCGACGCTGACAACTGCCCAGAACAAGGGGAAAGTCCCAACTGCTTCGGGAGCTCAAGGTCAACGACTCTACGAGATGCGTGAGGCTGATGGACCAAATGCTCCTACTGCTCAAGGTACTCTTTACCTCCATTCTACTTCTGTGTGTATACTTTTTGATTCGGATGCTACTCATTCTTTCATCTGGGAAAGTTGCGTAAGTAAGCTAGGCTTAGTATGCAACGAGGCTTGTGAGCCTTTTGTTGTGAATCTTCCCAATGGTGAACATTTGGTTGGAACCAAGCGTCTGTCAGAATTTCCGATTACCATTCAAGGTAGGAAGTTCGAAGCAGATTTGATCTGTATAGCCATGGCTCCATACGATATTATTCTCGGGATGGACTGGTTGACGCGTCATGGGGCGGTGATCGATTTCAGTTCAAGGACTGTGACAGTTTCATTCGGGGGCCAGTTTGTATGCAAGTTCAAGGGTCGTAATGACGCTGATAACGGCAAGCTCATCAATGCGATGGCTGCGTGTAAGCTACTTCGACAAGGTTGTGTCGGGTACTTGTGCTATCTGGATAAGTCCAAGAGAGATGAGCCTTCAGTTCTTGATATTCCGGTCATTCGCGAATTTCCGGATGTCTTTCCGAAGGAGATTCCCGGTTTACCCCCGAATCGTGACGTGGAGTTTACCATTGATCTCGAGCCTGGTACCGCGTCGATCTCTAAGGCACCGTATCGGATGGCTCCAGCTGAGATGCAAGAGTTAAAAAAACAACTCGAGGACCTTCTTGAGAAAGGATACATAAGGCCGAGTGCATCGCCTTGGGGCGCTCCGGTTTTGTTCGTCAAGAAGAAGGACGGATCATTACGACTTTGTATCGACTATCGAGAGTTGAATAAGGTCACGATCAAGAATAAATATCCGTTGTCGAGGATTGATGATCTGTTGGATCAACTGAGCAAAAGTCTTTTCCAAGATCGATCTGAGATCTGGTTACCATCAGCTCAGGATTCGTGAGGAAGACATTCCGAGGACTGCTTTTCGGGCGATGTATGGCCACTATGAGTTCGTAGTCATGCCATTTGGCCTTACTAACGCTCCGGCGGTCTTCATGGATCTGATGCATCGATGTTTCCACCAATACTTGGATAAGTTCGTTGTGGTCTTCATCGACGATATTTTGATCTATTCCCCGAGTGAGGAGGCTCACGAGGAACATCTTCGGATCACCTTGTCAGTCCTTAGACAGAATCAGCTGTACGCAAAGTTGTCTAAGTGTGACTTCTGGATCAAAGAAGTGGCTTTCTTAGGCCATGTGATCAATGAGGATGGGGTTATGGTTGATCCCTAGAAGATTGAAGCGATAGCCAACTGGAAGCGGCATCAGAATGTGAAGGAGGTGCATAGTTTCTTGGAACTCGCTGGATATTACAGACGGTTCGTGGAGGGATTTTCTAAGATCGCTCTACCTATGACCGGTTTGCTCCGCAAGGTCCATAAGAAGTTTGTCTGGGATGACAAGTGCGAGGCCAGTTTTCAGAAGTTAAAGCAGTGTCTGACCTCCGCACCAGTTTTGGCGCTATCGGAAGGGAACGATGGTTATGTAGTCTATAGTGATGCTTCGAAGAATGGGTTGGGATGTGTACTGATGCAGAGGAGGAAGGTTATTGCGTACACATCTCGACAATTGAAAACCTATGAGGCAAACTATTCGACGCATGATCTGGATTTAGCAGTTGTAGTATTTGCGTTGAAGATTTGGAGGCACTATCTCTATGGTGTGAGGTGCCAAGTCTTCACCGATCATAAGAGTCTCAAGTACGTGTTCACTCAGAAGGAGCTAAATATGAGACAACGTCGCTGGTTAGAGCTACTCAAAGACTACGATATCGAGTTGTTGTATCATCCAGGCAAGGCTAATATAGTAGCCGATGCATTGAGCCGGAAAATGCCACACGAGACTGTGGTGACTCTACTCACTGCTCAGACCAAGTGAACCAAGGGTTGTGCGAGATTGAAGTCTTGTACGATCAGCGTCGAGGATACCTGAGTATACTAGAGATTCAGGCTACGCTACTTGACCAGATCAGGGAGAAGCAGGTTGATGACGTGGTCTGGTAAAGCTAAGCAGTGAAGTGATGGACGGGAAAGCTCTCGGATTCGTGATTCAGGAGGATGGATCACTCTGGTTTCAGGACCGGATTTGTGTGCCTGACGTTGATGGCTTTCGCCAGTTGGTGATGAAGGAGGCCTATTCGTCAGCTTATTTTGTACATCCAGGCTCTAGCAAGATGTACAAGGACCTCAGGAAGAAATTCTGGTGGCCCAACATGAAGTGGGACGTAGCAGAATTTGTGGCGAAATGCTTGACGTGTCAGAAGGTCAAGATAGAACACCGTAGACCAGGTGGTGCATTGCTACCTCTTCCAGTGCCAGAGTGGAAATGGGAGGATATCGCTATGGATTTCGTCACAGGGTTGCCAAAGACTCAGAGTCAAAAGGATGCGATATGGGTAATCATTGCCAGGCTCACGAAGAGTGCTCACTTTGTGGCTATCAAGTCAACATGGGAAACCCATAAGCTATCAGAAGTGTTCCTACACGAGATTATCCATTTGCATGGTACACCAAAGACCATTGTATCAGATCGTGATGGCCGATTCATATCGAGATTCTGGAAGGAACTCCACAAGGCCATGGGAACCGAGTTGAGGTTCAGTACTGCATTTCATCCCCAGACGGATGGACAGTCTGAGAGGACCATCCAGACATTGGAAGATATGCTGAGAGCTTGTGTACTCGATCGTCCGACTAGCTGGGAGAACAGCCTGAGTCTGATTGAATTCACGTACAACAACAGTTGACATGCTACCATTAAGATGGCTCCATTCGAGGCTTTGTACGGTCGAAAGTGTAGATCTCCGATTTGTTGGGATGAGAATGCCGAAAGGACTGCCTCGGACATTTCTTTGATCAGACAGAGGATGTTGACAGCTCAGAGTCGACAAAAGTCTTACGCAGATCTGAAGCGCAGGATTGTCGAGTTCGAGGTTGGTGACAAGGTGTTTGTCAGGGTGTCGCCATCCAAGGGTGTGTTCAGGTTCAGCAAGCGTGGGAAGCTTAACCCTCGCTACGTGGGACCGTTTGAGATCCTTGACAGGGTAGGGTCTCTAGCGTATCGTTTGGCATTGCCGCCGTCGGAGCATCCAGTGTATAACGTGTTCCACGTGTCCTTGTTGAGAAAGTATGTGTCAGATGTGTCTCATGTGCTGAGCTATGAAGACATCGAGATTCAGGCAAATGGTACCTACGAAGAGATACATGTGCATATTCTCGAACGTCGCGAGAAGCAATTGCGGAACAAGGTAGTACCATTGGTACGGATACTTTGGTCCAAGGCTGGATCTGAAGAGGTTACTTGGGAAACCTGGGAGACTGAGGCAGATATGCGTAGTCGCTGTCCCGATCTGTTTTCGGCCTAGTTTCGGGGTCGAAACCTTTTTAAGGGGGTAGTGATGTAACGCCTCGTTTTTTTGGGTTATTCGGCCAAGTTTCGGGGTTGAAACTTCTTTTAAGGGGGAAGTGATGTAATACCCCTCATTTTTAGTAAGGGTATTTGGGTAATTTCCCCAACCCTCGTTTTGTAATCGTGTCGCTTTCGGAGAAGTTTGGTGATACGGGGTTAGCCGTGTAGAAGATGGATCTAGGCAACGGATCTCAAAACAAAAGAAAACACAAGATTAGAACAATGGCGGAAGTGAAACTAATGGAAAGGATAATAGATAGAACCAATAGAAACGACGAGAAAACCCACTTGCTTGATAGCAAGGAACCTTGTCGAACGATCTACCAACCCGATCTCTACAACGCCACACAACCAAGAATCGCTGGCGAACTTTGAGCACGGAGAGGATTGCTTATGAAGTACGAAATCACCAACTCCAGAGGGACTTGACAAAGACGAAAACAACTAAGCAGGAAAGAATAATCGATTGAGACTCTCACGGGGAGCCGAGTTTTCAAAGCAAAAACCAAGCTCTGTTTTTGTGTTTTAACAATATGAGAAATCTGACTAATGAAGAAGACAAGGGCGCCTTAAATACCTAAGAGGTGGCCGGCCCTAGCTTCCTAAAACGGGCTACAATTGTTCCAAAAATACCCGAAAATAGAAAGCTGAAAATAAATAAATAATAATCCTAAAAATATCCAATGCAGAAATTAATAAGATTAAACATATGTAACGTTGACCAATAAAGTCAACGCCTTGACTTTGGACTTGTCCTCTTCGTCATGTGATACATCATGTGCCATAAACGTCTCCAGCTCTTGACGTAGTTCCTTCAATCTTGACCTAGTAATCGGTCCATCAAAGGTTGGCACTAATGGCGGGGATGATTCCTCATCATTCTCCCCTTCTTGAAAAGGACTCGTCCTCGAGTCATCAACATCAACGGCTGCATAAGGGGTAAGATCACCGACATTGAATATCGAGCTCACGCCATAGTCATCGGGCAACTCCAACACATAGGCATTGTCGCCTACTCTCTTCAGCACCTTGAACGGTCCATCACCTCTAGGAGACAGCTTCGACTTCCTCTGCTCCGGGAACCGCTCCTTGCACAGGTGTAGCCACATCAAGTCGCCGGGCTCGAACAACACTTGACGCCGGCCGTGATTAGCTCGGGCTGCGTTCTTCGCTGCAGTAGCTTCCAAACGAGCCTTAGTCCGCTCGTGCAGCTCCTTCATGAACTCAACCTGTCTATCAGCATCAAAGTCTGCTCGTTCCGGTAAAGGCAACGGCTTAAGATCCAAAGGGGTTAGGGGATTTAAACCATACACACATTCAAAAGGGGACATATTAGTAGAAGAATGAATAGTCCTATTATAAGCAAACTCAACATGTGGTAAGGCTTTTTCCCAACTTTTCAGATTAGATTTAATAACAGCCCTAAGGATAGTACCCAATGTACGATTAGTGACCTCAGTTTGTCCATCTGTCTAGGGGTGACTAGCAGTAGAGAACAATAACTTAGTACCAAGTTTATCCCACAAAGTCTTCCAAAAGTAACTCAGAAATTTGACATCCCTATCACTCACAATAGTACGAGGTACACCATGCAACCGAACAATCTCTCTAAAGAACAAATCAGCAACATTCCTAACATCATCAGTTTTATGGCATGCAATAAAGTGAGCCATCTTAGAGAACCTATCAACAACCACAAATATAGAATCTCTCCCCTTCTTAGTCCTAGGCAATCCAACAATAAAATCCATACTAATATCAACCCAAGGAAAGCAAGGAATAGGCAAGGGAGTATAAAGACCATGCGGTTTTGCCTTAGATTTAGCCTGTAAGCACTCAACACAGCGTTTGATAAAATTCTCTACATCCCTAAGCATGTGTGGCCAATAGAAATGAGTATGCAACATGTTATAAGTCTTATCTCTACCAAAATGACCCATCAATCCACCTCTATGGGACTCATCAACAAGTAACAACCGTAGAGAACAAACAGGAATGCACACCTTATCAACTCGAAACAAGAATCCATCAAACAAGAAAAACTTATCAAATGAACTCTTTTCCACACAATGCGTATAAATCACTCCAAAATCAGCATCCATATCATACAGCTCCTTAATATAAATGAATCCAAGGACCCGAGCATCCAAAGTAGTCAAGAATGTATGTCTCCTAGAAAGGGCATCAGCTACAACATTATCTTTTCCTTTCTTATACTTAATCACATAGGGAAATGTTTCTATGAATTCCATCCACCTACCATGCCTCCTATCCAACTTATCTTGACTCCTAAAATGCTTTAAGGACTCATGATCAGTTTTAAGCACAAATTCTCTGGGCCAAAGGTAGTGTTGCCAAGTTTTCAGCACTCTAAACAAGGCATATAATTCCCTATCATAAGTAGAATAATTCAAGCATGCACCTTTCAACTTCTCAGAAAAGAAGGCAATGGGCTTACCTTCCTGCATGAGGACTCCTCCAATACCAATGCCAGAGGCGTCACACTCTACTTCAAAGGGGCGAGTGAAGTCAGGCAGAACCAGCAATGGCGCGTGTGTCAAACGATCCTTGAGAGTCTGGAACGCCTTTTCTTGAGCTTCACCCCAACGGAATGGAGTATTCTTCTTTGTGATCTCTGTCAGCGGGGCTGCAATGGTGCTAAAATCTCGAACGAACCTCCTGTAGAAGCCAGCCATGCCGTGGAAACTGCGCACGTCACCTAGGTTCCTTGGGGTCGGCCAGTCACGGATGGCTTGCACCTTCTCTTGATCCACTTGCAGTCCATGAGCACTCACTACAAAACCAAGAAACACAACTCTGTCAGTGCAAAAATCACACTTCTTCAGATTTCCATACAACTGTACAGCTCTGAGAGTGGATAAAACTTCCCTGAGGTGCTCTGCATGTGCTTCCAAAGATTTACTGTAGATCAGAATATCATCAAAGTAAACTACAACAAATCTACCAATAAAAGATCTCAAGACATGATTCATAAGACGCATAAAAGTAGAGGGGGCATTAGTCAAACCGAAAGGCATAACAAGCCACTCATACAAACCAAACTTTGTCTTGAATGCTGTCTTCCATTCGTCTCCTTCCTTCATCCGGATTTGATGGTATCCGCTGTGAAGATCGATCTTGGAGAAGGTGGAGGCGCCATGGAGCTCATCCAACATGTCATCGAGCCTGGGGATCGGGTGCCTGTACTTGATCGTGATGTTATTAATAGCCCTGCAATCAACACACATACGCCAAGTATTGTCCTTTTTGGGGACGAGTAAGACAGGCACAGCACACTGGGATCGGCTCTCTCTAACATACCCTTTATCTAGAAGGTCCTGGACTTGGTTCTGGATTTTCTGGGTCTCAGTAGGGTTCATCCTATAGGCAGGCCGATTGGGTAGGGTAGCACCGGGAATCAGGTCTATCTGGTGCTCAATGCCTCTAATAGGGGGTAGGCCAAGGGGTATCTCATCCGGGAAAACATCAAGGAACTCAGCTAAAAGGGTCCGGACAGCAGCTGGGAGTGTAGCTCGGTCGTCGTCACCTAACAGGGTATAGGCCTGACAAAGGGACATGAGGGCGACGTCTGGGGGAAGGTAATCTACCAGGTGGTCTCTGTTGGATGCTAAGAGCACTCGGCTAGGGGTAGAGGCAAGGGTGAGGTCGGTCCGTGTGGAGGCAGTGGATGGTTCGGCTGGGGACTTACCCTTACGCTCAGCCTCTCTTTTCTTATCATAAGGCTCAACCACTTGAAGCGGCGTCATCGGTTTCAACACCACTTTCCTACCACGAAACTCAAAGGCATGTTGGTTAGTACGTCCATCATGAATAACATGTCTATCAAATTGCCAAGGACGACCTAACAAAATATGACAAGCTTGCATAGGAACAATATCACATAAAATTTCATCCTCATAAGTTCCTAGCTTAAGTGTAATCTTAGCTTGCCTATTCACCTTGAGTTCACCACAGTCATTCATCCAATGAAGTCTATAAGGTCTAGGATGCAAAAAAGTAGGGAGTTGTAGTTTATTAACTAATTCAACACTAGCAATATTACAACAACTATCACCATCAATAATCATGTTGCAAACTTTCCCTTTAACAAGACATCTTGTATGAAACAAATTCTCACGCTGATTATCATCACAAGGAGCCTGATTAAATGCGGGAGGGTCCGTGGGACCATCGCCACAGTGGCAAGCCGAGCCGCGGTCCGTGCGAGGGCCGTCCGGGGGTTTCGGATCCTGGGCTGATGGGGTGGTCGCCCATGGGTTTGCGACCACCCCATCAGCCCAGGATCCGAAACCCCCAGACGGCCCTCGCACGGACCGCGGCTCGGCTTGCCACTGTGGCGATGGTCCCACAGACCCTCCCGCATTTAATCAGGTCTGCAGACCACGCACCCCAACCCGTCTCCCAGTAGGCACGAGGCCTTGCTGAGTGGGTTGCTGCTGGGGGGAATCGAACCCCCAACCTTTGATACAAGGGCAAATCCATGCACACTTGTATCACCAATTGAGCTACGGCGAGGGCGAGGCGTGCGAGCCGGCGGCGCCGAGAGGGAGGGGAGGGCGGCCGTGTACTGTTGCGGCGGCAAAGAGGTCCGAAAAAATTTTCTGAAACACTTTTTTTTTTTTTTGAATTTCGAAAAAAAAAAATTCTGAAAAATTCTCAAAAATCCCAGATGCCTTTTCCTCTTTTTTTTTTTGAATTTCGATAATGCTTTTTTTTTTTGATATAATTTTCTTTTAGGCAACTTGTTTTTCCTGGGATATTACACCATAAAGATAAAATAAAATCTCTAGAAAATCAAGCAAGTATCTTGAAGATTACCAAAATTGAACAATCGGATCTCTGGTGCGCACGAACCTGGACGCCGTCGTGTCTTGCTCGCCAAGCTAGGGTTCGAACAACAATGGTGGAAGGGGGGGCCGAATTTTTATTTTTATTTTTTGGTGATTTTTGGACGGTTTTGGTATGTTTTTGTGGATCCTCGTAGTCACAATCAACCGCAACGACTCCTTTCCAAGACAAACAAGAGCAAACAATCAGTCAGACTAACAATTCACTAATGTGACTCAAACAAAGAAATTCAATTGACGATTGAAAACAGGAAGATCCAATTTTTGATGATGAATCTGGAACCGTCAAAGGCGATCCGAAGCCACAAAGCTCTGATACCAATTGATACGGGGTTAGCCGTGTAGAAGATGGATCTAGGCAACGGATCTCAAAACAAAAGAAAACACAAGATTAGAACAATGGCGGAAGTGAAACTAATGGAAATGATAATAGATAGAACCAATAGAAACGATGAGAAAACCCGCTTGCTTGATAGCAAGGAACCTTGTCGAACGATCTACCAACCCGATCTCTACAACGCCACACAACCAAGAATCGCTGACGAACTTGGAGCACGGAGAGGATTGCTTATGAAGTACGAAATCACCAACTCCAGAGGGACTTGACAAAGACGAAAACAACTAAGCAGGAAAGAACAATCGATTGAGACTCTCACGGGGAGCCGAGTTTTCAAAGCAAAAACCAAGCTCTGTTTTTGTGTTTTAACAATATGATAAATCTGACTAATGAAGAAGACAAGGGCGCCTTAAATACCTAAGAGGTGGCCGGCCCTAGCTTCCTAAAACGGGCTACAATTGTTCCAAAAATACCCGAAAATAGAAAGCTGAAAATAAATAAATAATAATCCTAAAAATATCCAATGCAGAAATTAATAAGATTAAACATATATAACGTTGACCAATAAAGTCAACGCCTTGACTTTGGACTTGTCCTCTTCGTCATGTGATACATCATGTGCCATAAACGTCTCCAGCTCTTGACGTAGTTCCTTCAATCTTGACCTAGTAATCGGTCCATCAAAGGTTGGCACTAATGGCGGGGATGATTCCTCATCATTTGGATTTTCTGTAACGTGTATGATCTCTGTAATAATTCCCTGAGTGGTATAAAATACATTCGATGTATTTTCGCGGCTTAGAATATTTGTTTGGGTACAAATATATAATTTTCGGGACTCAAACCCGTGCTAAATCCTTCCCTGAGCAAGCGGACGCGGAAAAGGGCATTTCCGCGACCGCGGATAAATGGCACTCAGAGACGCTGGGCAATGGAATTTTCCGCAACCGTGGAAGATTTCCGCGACCGCGGAATAATGCATGTGTGCGATGCCTCGTCTTCCTCCGCGCCTCGTCGAACGCATCGTCGTCGATCCTCTGAGCTGTCGTCGATCTGGTCGGGGGGCTGCTCCTCCTTTGGCTATAAATGGGGGCCGAGTTGGAGGGTTTTGGGCATCCAAAAATCAGATCTCCCCTCTCTCTCTCTCGTGTTCTTCGTCGCCGGAAATTTATGGTGTCGCCGGAGCTCTCGCCGGGAGTTGTGGTGGCAGTGGGGTGGTGCATTGGAGACGCGGTGAGGATAGGAGTCGAAGCCCTCTCGCCTCGAGCCCCGTCGTGTCGTCGCCGGTGAGAATTTAGCCGATTTGGGGTCGTCGAGTTCATGGCCGCGACCGCGGACATGAACTGCCGCGACCGTGGACGATGTCCAGACGTCCGCGACCGCGGAATCCAAGCCGCGACCGCGGTTTGCTTTAGCAAACACGATCGTGGCCTTGGACAAACTGGTCTCGGACGGGACCCTCGTTCTTTCGGTTCCGTTCGTTTTTCCTTAGATTCATATTATTAATTGTCGAATCTAACCTAGGGTTTCGTCGTGGGTCGTTGTCGTAGGAATCTGTAATCCGATTACCGTTCCGGACCCAGAAATCCGTCGTTGCTCAATCGTTCGTCTAGACTAAGGCAAGTGGCGGTTCGCTCTTGCTTATCATTTCATGTTTCCATTAATTATCAATTGTTTTTAATTGTTAATTAAATTGGGATGAAGGTTGTTTTCGTTTGGGAATAGTTTTGATAAACGTATGTGATGTAAAAAGTGATATTATAATAGGTTATATATACTGCTAGAAACAACGCTATTATATATGGTATTGCCATAATGGTATTGATGTGGACTATTGTGTGGTTTTAACTATTTAGTTAGAACGAGTATTCGTAGGAACGCTATGTACCTTGCGAGGTCTAGTCGTTTCTTTATAACTGGTATTAGGAGGATTTTTCCCTAGTACTTTCTCTGATCATGACTGTACCCTTACTCAAGGTAGGTGCACACAGCTGGTGCCGACACTCGGGATTTATCCCCTCCGATATCTCTCGTGTTGAGATGATATATCTTAAAAGCTTATAACGTAATTGTGCGTTTTGGAATTAAATAAGATAAGTGCGATTATGCACATAATTAATATACCCTCGGGCGAGGAGTACAACGTGGAAACCACCCGGACTTCGATTAAAGTAAGTCCTCCTTCCAAATCTGAATTCGCATTGTGCGGTGAGGTTGGTCGTGGACCCAAATGGTCAAGTCTTTTTAAAAACGCTTGTGCAAAATTATAACGTTCCCGAACACTTGTCATACTTTCCGATAAGACTCAATCCTTTGGAGTCTTCTCTTCACACGTTTCCCATAAGACTCAATCTTCCAGAGTCTTCTCGTGATCTTTATGTTTCGTATATTCCTGTAGAAGTATCAAGGTTTACTATCGTCATCGGCTTTCATTCGAGAAGCGATGGGTCTAACCTAATACGACTACTTAGAACCTTTCTGTTTTACCCTTGCATAGTCTTTCATTAGACTAACCAACCGGTTATTTTCCCTTGCATGGTTGGTTGGTGTCATCCGTCTCATACGGCACATCAGGTAAACTCCCATTCCGTGAAGGCTAGAATCCGACAATGAAGGCAGATGATGTTTTTAAGAGTTTTATCAAGGTTGAAGATCCTAGGCGTGCGATCGCGTGATCAAGACCCTTATGTTATTTATTTAAGACTTCCGCTGTATTAAACATATTCTGTATTTCTGTTGTATTTGGAATTTACGGATGTAATCCCGAGACTTTGGTTTCAATAAAGATTATGGTATTTCATATTATCAATGTATTTTATGTTTTGTATAAAGTAGTTAAGCCTTGGGTGGCTTCGGATGTGAAATCTGAGGTCATTGGCGGTAATACTTTCAAGGTGATATTTGGGGGTGTTACACCTTGGTCTTTAAGGACGCTAGATCGGACTCTGACTTAGCAACCATGTCCTCGACCTTAGCAACCATCTCCTTAACCCTAGAATATGCACCCAAGAGAAATTGAAAAGTCTGGAAAAAATGAGACAAAACAAAAACTCAAAACCAACCAGCCTTTCAAAAGAGAAAACATGTGTACTTAAGATTCGACGAAATAACTTACCTTCCACGCAGAGCAACCTACCTCGCCGATACAATCCAAAGGAGAGACGTCATCGACTTCAGACTTCAAAGTCGGATCCTGAGCATGGAACAAGTCGGCAATCGAGCGACCGACCGAATCGATCTTCTCAATTCCATGAGCGACCACCGACCTCTTCTTTAAAGTGTCCTCCACAACCTTCTCGGCGTCAAAAGAAACACCTGTCTTCCTTTTCGAGCCGACTTTGACTGGAAGAGATGACTCGGCCGGCGTCGATTTACTCGACGAGGCCCTAGCCGCTGCCAATCTCTACTCAATCAGGCCCTTCCCAGACACTCCCTTCAAGCGAGCGCTTGATCGACCAGCAGGAGACGTTGACACACCAGGCAAGACATAAGATACAAACTGCAAACACACGACGAAAGACACACAAACTCGAAACAAAAGACTTACACTTAACCCGAGATGATGAGAGAGTCGACATGACTTCTTGAGTGGTAGGGGCGACAGACAACATATTGACGTTCACAAATTTCCTCTCCGACAAAGGGATTCCAAGAATTATATTGGTCAAACCTTCCGACTGAGCATCCACTTCCAAGTCTTCGGCTTCAGGGACTACAAAAAAGAAGAGGTAAGAAAAGGTTAAAACACACAACTGGGCAAACAGAAGTCAATTACATACTCTCGATCCGCCACTCCGACAGCAAAAACGAACAGTCACCCCCCTTCTCCAGAGACAATCGCTCGACGAAGAAAAACTTTGACCTCCATCCGCGGCCGTTTACGTCAAGGTTAGCCACCAAAGGCTTCCGACCCGGACGAATGCGCAACTGGACCCGAGAGGAACTTTTCGACCCCAAAGAGTAGTTATACCACAAAGCGTCAAAATTAAAACCGGCCCCAAACTATGAGTTCAACATATCCAAAACCCTGAGGATCCGCCACGCTTGTGGCATGACCTGACACGGTGCAAGCGCCAGAGTCGCCAGAAAATCCTAGACAAGAGAAGAAAATGGAAACGTATGACCTATTCGAAATGGATAGTAAAAGCAAATCCACCCCTCATAACGAGCGTCAGCCCTCTCGTCCGGATGCGGCAACCTCGCGACCGTCTCAGGAGGAAAACCTCCGACTTGGAGGATCTGCTCCAGTTCTGCCTCAGTTAGCGTCCCCGTCAGAGCATTGGCCTCCTTCAGTAAAAAAAAGAGGGGGCTTGTTCTTGCCCGAGTTCGAGTGAGTAGCAGACGACTCGGAAGAACCACTGGAAACCATATCCAGAACAGAAAATGAGGGAAATCGAAAAGCAATTTTCTGAAAGAACTTAGAAAACCTACCAAAGCAAGAAGCAAAGAAAGAAGATGAATTGAAACCGTCAGAACCTGCTTCGGATTTATGGAGGGAATCATCAAGACGCAGAGACGTCCCATCACGCCGCGAGATCGTCACCACGTTAGCCCTCTCCTGTCGTGCCCAGATCGGAGGGTGGAGATCGTGCAGAGTGGAAGTTGTTTGGGCTCCCGATTCATGGCTGCCTTTAGCCCAAAAAACTTGGGGCTATTGTTGGGCCCAACATGTTCCAATGGAGCCGATGCAAGCGAATTGGGCCAAACTCAAGTGAAGGAGTAGGCCGAGAAGACTGAAGAGAGGCGTCAGACGTTCCTCGAACGCGTGGGGTCCGACCAACCCCGAGAATTTCGCCCAGAGCATTAACTACTCGGTCCAAGGCAAACGGTAACCCAATCAAGCACATATGATGCCATTAAAGAGGAATCTCGGAGATCACGTACAACAATAAATGGAGAATCTCATGAAGATAGTAACGGACGAAAGGAAGAATACCATAAATAGACCATGAAAGAATGATCGACAAAAACACGTCTCCGAACAACACTCATCAACTCAACTCTCCAAAAAGCTTACTAGCACACTGGTTCTCTCTTAGCTCCCTTGATACATCATCCGACTACAGACGGTCGAACCATCAGAATAGCCAGTCGGACAAGACCTGGTCTCTTTTTCCTTAAGGATAAGTTGTATTTCGATTCACTTCTGTTATCGCTTGATCAATACATCATAATACAATCTTGCTTCTATTTTATACGTGGTTGATTGTTTATTTGGTTTGGATTATTCTATATTGTCCGATCGACTTGTTACCCCGTTTAAGGCGATTTAGGTTGATTGATTTTTTGCCCAAAACAGTATGTAGCTTCAACTATATATGTAGCTTCAACTATATATGTAGCGACTTCTAATTTAGAAATCTCAATTAGAAATAAATGAATTTGTTATTCAGCAACGTGTAATCATGTACTGACAAAAGTATTTGTACCATTTGGCATTTACTGTGTATGATCTTCAGTAATTACCATTTGTTTTTTGAAACCAATAATGTTTGACTAATATATATTAGTTCCGACCAAGGAGAATATAATATGCTTCCAAAGTTTGACAACTAACCACATTAATTATTTTTTTGAATAAGAACTAACCACATTAATTATAATGAAATTAACTATTGAAGACATCTCTTGGTATTATTGGTTGTGCTTTGTTATAATGTTTGACTAATATACCGGTAAGCAAGTAACATCACTCCGAAAGACAAGTCTCAACGTGCTTATTCGTTTGATGCATTTCACAATTAATATCAGAAAAAAAATGGTAAATTGACTAATTATAATAAACGTATTGATCATGGTAATTAGGGACGGCAATTTCACCCGTACCCGACAGACGTTTAAAAAACGGGCGAAAACCCTAAAAAAAGGGTGAAAATCGGGTTTCGGGTGATGGACCAGGTCGGATTCGGGTGATTGCTTTCATCCACCCGACCCGACCCGACCACCCGACCAGACACCCAATGTATATATAATTTTTTAAAAATAAAAAACCCTATAAAACCTAGTATATAATAAACCTTAATATTCTTCTATCTGCCAGTCGGTCACTCATCTCCTTCATTTCGTTCTCCTCCCCCTCCAAGTCTCTAAGTCTCCAACTCAACTCCCCCGTCTCTTCTCCAGTCCGGCAGTCCTCCATCTCCTCCCCCTCGTGGCTCCCCGGATCTACCCTCTCCAACTTGTCCGCTCTCCAGATCTCCGGTTCCTTCTCCCGCCTCCTTGCAGCGCCGAATCTGCCTTCTTCGAGCTCCGCCGTCGTCGTTCTCCAGCTTGTCGATCCTCCCTTCTCCGACGTGGCTCTCCGGCTCCTTCCCTCGCCTCCGCGAAGCGCCACCGGTCCACCACGACTCCCCTAGGCGGTCTCTAACCTGTAAATGTTCCCTCTTTCTCTGGATCTTTGGGCTCATTCCCATGTTTGTGTGCTGCTGTTTCATGTCCTTTGTTTTTTACTTCTTGGATACGACAACTAGCTTTACCTGCATTGTCAGTCGTTTACGGAGAAGGAAATGGTTGATTAAGATTTGTTGTCATTGTGTAGTGTTTTTTATACATAGAGAAGCGGAGATTTGTGCACATTGGACACGTGATAGAAACAATTCTACTTAGGTGGTGTATTGGGTTTGACATATTTACATGAAGATATCTTATGACAAGTAATTTTGTCAAATGTGAGAGCACTTTTTTAATAATAAAACTGCATTCTGATATATGATGTATGTACATTCTGATATTTCCTTGATGCTTTTTTAGCCTTCTCTTAAAAAAGTAACCGAGTTCTGAATAAATCCAAATAAAAGGAACTTGGAATTCAAAAGAAGCATAAATCTCATTCAATCTGACCTAACTTTTAGATTGTGACATTACTCATGCATTTATTTATAAATAATTATTTAGTCTTAACAGTCTTTAGCCATTTGTTTATTTGTAAATTCAAGATTTACCCTTTTTATTTATTCATATTTGATTTATTTGTAAATGCGGGATTTTAATTCTAATGGCTAGCAGAAAGAATTTGGAGGATCAATCCTCTTGTCCTCAATCGGCTTCATCACCAACTTCTCAGGTGCCACAACCCGACCAATCCTCTAATCCCATTCCATCTGAGTCTAGCCAACCTACTTCATTACCCAATGAAGTGTCAGGTTCGTCTTCTCAGATACCTAAGAAGAGCAAGTCACTAGTTTGGAATCATTTTGAAAAGGTGACTGAGGATGAAGTACAATGGGCTCGATGCTTGCATTGCAATAAGCGTTTGTCCGATGCGAGCAAGAACGGAACTTCGCATCTACATGATCATATCTCTAAAAGGTGCACTAGAAAGCATATGAAGCTTGGCATCCGCCAACAATTGCTTAGCTATAATGATAGATCCGAGGGCAAAGCAAGGTTGGAAAATTATAATTTTGAGCAAGAAAAATCAAAGAAAGACCTTGTAAACATGGTTGCTATGCATGAGTATCCTTTATCAATTGTGGATCATCTCGGTTTTAGAAGATTTGTGGTTGGATTGAATCCGAACTTCAAGATGATTTGTCGTAACACTTTGAAGAGTGATATTATGAAGAATTTTGCAAGTGGCAAAGACTCTATAAAGAAGCTATTTGAGAATCATAATGGGAGGATTGCTATCACAACGGATATGTGGACCGCATCTCACCAAAAGAAGGGTTATATGGCGATCACCTCTCATTTTATTGATGATCATTGGGTTTTTCATAACAAAACTTTGAGGTAACCTTCGATATCTAACTTGTATTTATGGTTTGTTTATAAAATAATGTGTATTTGTTTTTTATGATTGCTTATTTGAGTTATTTCATCATTATTATTATGTGTTTAGGTTTGTTTATGTGCCTTGTCCTCACACAAAAGATATATTAGCTCAAGTCTTGGTTGACTCCTTGAACATGTATAACATTGCTGAAAAAATTTCTGTTGTGGTGGTGGATAATTGCAAAACAAATGATTCTATGATGCGAGTGTTAAGGGAGAGATTTGATTCGGATTCTCTTATCTTGGATGGTCAATTTCTCCATATGCGTTGTAGTGCACACATATTGAACTTGGTGGTGCAATATGGTTTGGATGTGATTGCTGGTAGTATTGTGAAGATAAGAGATTGTGTGTTGTTTTGGTCAGCATCTCTAAAAAGGTTAGAAAAATTTGAAGATAAGGTTAGAGATTTGAAGCTTGATTGTTCAAGAAAGTTGCTTCTTGATTTCCCCTAAATCTGGCCGTTATCGGTGCTCGTTTTCAACTTAGCACAGATAGAATCACCGTCCTCAACCTCGCCGGTGTCCCCTAACACCTCGCTCTTGTCGGCTGCTTAATTTCCTTCGTCTACGCCCTTCTCTCCAACCGATTTGACCCGGACTCGGATTTGGACCCGTTCGGGAGACTCGACCCAGTCTCATCGGAACTCCAGTGAAAGAGATCGTCTACAGACTAGCAATGATCAAAACAAAAACAACATATATATCAAAGGTACAAGAACCAAATTTGATAAACCCTTAAAATCTTACAGTGGAGCGGCGTTTACAAAGAAAGAGAACCAAATTTGTTTTCCTTTTTTTTAAATAATAATTTAACGGCATTTTAACTTTAGGGATAACGGAGGGTTATTTGACGGACTTTTTAGAAAACTCAGGGTTATCGCGCGGAATAGTCGAAATCTGTGGACACCTCGCGGAATTTGCAAAATCTGAGGGTTATCTCGCGGAATTCCCGTTACTTTTTTGTTTGAATATAAATTAGTTGGGATCTTAAACGTCAATCGCTATTTGCCACATATCATCGCTAGGGTTGATAAATCTTTCTTTTTTAAACGTAAAAGGAAATCTCTTTTATAAACCCTAGAATAGTCAGAATTAATCTCCTACCAAATACATCCAACTCCTTCAACTCTCGCTCAATTTAATTTGTCTCCATCTCGTTCTATAATTTCCTTCCAATGGAAATCAGGAGTTCAGCAAAGAACATGTACTCCATCGGAAATCTCACCGTCATCTCCCTCGTCATCCTCGCCGTCTTCTTCCTCTCCTCCTTCCATCCCAGAGACTCCATCTTCTCCTGCACCTCCATTGCCCCTCTCCAAATCGTAAGTACTTATATATATATATGTTATCAATTTCTCTGAAATTAGAATTGATGTGAAAAATCGGCGTTTTTTACATTTTGATTTTGTATATTTTAGGTGGAGGAAATGAGTGTGGAGAGAGATGAGTTGGAGGCGGTTTTGGCGAAGGCGGAGAGCAACAAGACGGTTATAATCGCGGTGGTCAACAAGGCCTACGTGGAAGGCGATCCGGTGGTCAATATGCTGGATCTGTTCCTAGAGAGTTTCTGGCTCGGGGACGGAACTCGGCCGTTGATCAACAATCTGCTCATCGTCGCCACCGATCGGACGGCCTACGATAGGTGCCTTTTCAGGGGGCTCCACTGCTATTTGTTGGCGGATGAATCCGACGGCTCTGATTTGGCCGGCGAGAATGTGTTCATGTCAAAGGCCTTTATCAAGATGATGTGGCGAAGAACCTTCTTTCTCCTCACCGTTCTCCAAAAGGGTTACAGTTTTATCTTTACGGTACGATTTATCTTCAAATTCGCTGGTCAAACAACTAATTGGTCAATCCTTGGAAATTATTTTATTGCTTTTCTTTTTGAAAGGGAAATTATTTCATGGATTGATTGTCGGCTGATTGTTTTTTTTGCTGGACAAATTTATTAGTCATGGATTTGGTAATGTTTAGGTTGAACTTTGAAGCCAAACAAAGCACGCAACAGATACAACTTATTCACCAATCACGCATTTTACCAAACATGTATTTATATAAATCTTGTTGAATTGTATTAGTCAAAAGTGATTATAATTTGTGATGACGTTGCTGCAGGATACTGATGTAATGTGGTTGAGGAACCCCTTCACAATACTAAACGCCAACAACACAAACAACAACGACATACAATTCAGCACGGATTGGTTCAACGGAAACCCGAGATCCGAGAGGAACCACATCAACACCGGATTCTACTTCGTCCGATCCACCAACGGGACAATCGCTTTGTTCGAAAAGTGGTACGCGACCAAGGAGAACTCAACGGGAATAAAAGAGCAAGACGTGTTGCAGAAGCTTGTGACGGGAGGCGCCTTAAGAGAGCTTAATGTAACGGCGTCGTTTTTGGAGACCCGTTACTTTAGCGGGTTTTGCCAAGATAGTAAGGAGCTCGAGAAGGTGGTGACGGTGCACGCGAACTGCTGCCGCTTCATACGCGCCAAGGTCAAGGATTTGGCACGTGTGCTTGAGGATTGGAAGCGGTTCAATTTAGGGTTGGCACCGGCCGCCAATCGGAGTTCCACGTCGGCCTGGTCTAGCCACGTCAACTGTCGAATGTCGTGGAAGATGAGAAATGTTACTAGGGTCACGAGATAAGTGTTGGGTTGTGTTTTGATTAGTCATATTAATGATCCTTGAATGTCTCTTATACCAAACAAAAAATCATATTTAGTACATTAATATATGAAACAATGAGATCCATTACCCCTTTTTTATACGAATATTTGAAAATTGCCTCCCTTTTTTCCGTCTTGTTTAATGACCTCCATATACATGACTTAATAATTTTCTCCTACCTTTACTCAGTCACTTTCCCCCTCTACAGATCCCGTGGTTCGCGATTCCTCCTCACTCAAACCCTCGTTTCCTCCTCCATCGTCTCCATTTCCACCGGCTCCGACTTCTCAGGTTGACCTTCTCTGGTGTTCTTCGACGTTCCCGCTATTTGCTACGAAAAGAGGCTCTGAATCTCAAGAGTCGTCCGCCTCAACGTCGCCAACGCCATCTGGTCCGGCGGTGCCAACGCTCTCCTCACGGCGATCCAGATCCTCTTCCGCATCATTCTTCCCGCTACCGGCGTCTCCGTCGCTCCTGTCGATCTTGAAAACCTATGGCGTGTTCTACGAATGCTCTCTTGCTACCGAGTCTTTGACGAGCATCTTTCTCCCAGGACCACCACCTCCACCATCGAGCATCTTTCTCCCAGGTGACATTCAACTTTTTTCGGTTTAGGGTTTTTTCTCTAATTTTATCCAACTCGACTATTTCTCTCTCACAGACTCACACTTCTATTGCTTCTATTCTTTGAATCGAAAACTTTCTCCCTCGAAGCACAGCTAAGTCGCCCTTGTTCGTTTTCAGCTTTCCAGGTATAGTTCTTCTCTTGTTAGAGTTTGATTTTGCTAACACACTTGCGAGAGAAAAAAGAGAGACGGAAGCTGTGAAGCTCCATTGATAGAAGAGAGTAATCTGTTACAATTATTCTAACAGAATTAAGGAGAGAGAGATAGGAAGACGTGTTTATATACAATGTGTAACCGGTCTACTGAACCCGGTTTACCCCTACTCCATATCCCCCATCAAGATGGACTTGGGGGAGAATGCACCAGTCCAAGCCTGAAAGACAGACATCGATGTTGCACCTCACCAAGAGCTTTAGTAAGAATATCAGCAAGTTGATTCTGAGACTTCACATGTGATGTGGCAATGAACCCTTCATCAACCCTTTCCCTGATGTAGTGACAGTCAATGTTCAAGTGTTTGGTGCGCTCATGAAATACAGGGTTAGCGTCAATATGTTGAGCGGCTTTGTTGTCACAGAACATGGGAATAGGAAGGGGCAAAGTGATGAAAAGATCACGAAGCAGAGCATGAAGCCATACAACCTCACTAGCACAAGCTAACATACTCCTATATTCAGATTCAGCTGATGACTTAGAAACTGTCTTCTGTTTCTTTGTCTTCCGAGAGACAAGGTTGTTGCCCAAGAAAGCACAATAGCCACTGAGTGAGCGAGCAGAAAATTTACAAGCCGCCCAATCTGCATCACTATAACTAGTGAGTAATAGATCAGTTTCAACTGAGTAGAATAAGCCTCAATCCACTGTATCTTTGAGATATCTAACAACATGTAATGCAGCTTGTAGATGAGGTTCACGAGGAGAGCTAACAAACTGACTCAAGTGTTGAACGACATATGAAACACCAGGTCTAGTGATGTTCATATAAAATAATCTGCCTACTAGTCTCCTATAAACTTCAGGATCAGTAAGGAGAGTGCCCTCATCAGTAGACAAATTCAAACCCCTGGGCAAAGGAAAAGGAGAAGACTTACAATCAAGCAACTGAGTATCCTTGAGTATATCAAGAATATATTACCTTTGGTTAAGAATGGTGCCTCTGTCAGAACGAGCTACTTCAATACCAAGAAAGAATCTGACAGACCCGAGATCCTTGATGGTAAACTTGCTGTCAAGACCAGCCTTAGTGTGCAAAATCATATCAGTATCATCACTTGTAAGTAAAACAACATCCACATATACCAAAGCCATAGCAATAAGACCATTAACTTTCCTAACAAATAGAGAATAATCATTCAAAGATCTCACATAACCAAGATGAACCAAAAAACTGGTAAGTTCCTTATTCCACTGTCGTGAGGCTTGTTTGAGACCAGTGTTCTAAAAATCGAGCTAGGTGGCCGCCTAGGCGGCGCCTAGGCGCTAGGCGGCCCGGCACCGTCTCGATTTGGCCAAATCGGAATGGCTAGGCGGCTGGGGGACTAGGCGGGCAAGTCGGTTCCAATCGGGCTAGGCGGGCAAGTCGGGCTAGACGGGTCTAGGCGGGTTTAGGGGGGACTAGGCGGGTCTAGGCGGGCAAGTCGGGCTAGACGGGTCTAGGGGGGTCTAGGGTTTAGGGGGGACTAGGCGGGATTAGGTGGGCCCTAGGCGGGTCTAGGCGGACTATGTTTATTCCTATTTTGTGTTTTTTGTTTTCAATTTCTTCAAAAGTTTCCAATTCTTCTCACTTTTTGCTTCAAAGCATTCAATTCTTCCAATTTTTCCGATACATTTCTAATCCATCTAGGCCCCGCCTAGGCCCCCGCCTAGCCGCCTAGGCGCTAGGCCCCCCCTCACCGCCAAGCTCCCGCCTAGCATTTTTTAGAACATTGTTTGAGACCATATAAGGATCTCTGCAGTTTACAAACCTGACCAGGTAAAGCCTTGGAATAACCTTGAGGAGGCACCATGTACACTTCTTCATCAAGTGAACCATGCAAAAATGCATTGTTCACATCTAACTGGTGAACATGTCATTGCTTAACAGTAGCCAAGGCTAGCAAAACCCTGATTGTAGCAAGTTTTGCAACTGGTGAGAAAGTATATTTGTAATCTTTTCCCTCTATCTGTGTGTAGCCTTTAGCCACAAGACGAGCTTTATGCCTTTCAACACTATCATCGGGTTTATACTTAACCTTATAAACCCACTTAGAGCCCACTGCTTGTTTCCCTGGAGGAAGAGATGTAAGAATCCAAGTTTTATTAGCTTCTAAAGCAGCTAATTCTTGAGACATAGCAAGTTCCCAGCAATCCACACCTTTGGCTTGCTTATAGTAGAAGGTTTCATAACCTTACAAACATTATAAAAAGAAGCTATTCAGAAAAATCTGAAAGATTCACCAACTTAGACACATTGAAAGATGCAGATACTGAATCATCAACGCCAGTCAAAGCAGGACAAATATAATCTTGTAATCTCACAGATTGCATTCTGGATCTAGAAGATCTTCGAGGATTAGCTGGCCTTTGTGAATGATCAGATTGGGGAATCACAACATTAACTGGCCTCTCATGAGAAGAACCATCAGAAGAAATATTATCATGATCAACTCCAATAGAAGCAATGTCAGAAGAATCACCAACAAGAAAAATACTATGATGTGACAGAGATGCTAGAGTAACAGACACTGGAGCTAAATTGCAATCATTCTCTAAAGCATGATTAACCAATGGAAGACTAGACTGAGAAGTCTTAGAGTCAATAGAATTCTGATAAGGAAAGAACTGTTCTTGGAAAGAAACATCTCTAGAAACAAAGACAGTATGATTCTCTAAGTCATATAATCTATAACCCTTTTGTCTCATAGGATAACCAATGAAGATAGATCGTCTAGATTGAATACCAAACTTGTCTTTGTGTGGCTGACAAGGCTTACCATAGCATAAACAACCAAAGATCTTCAATTCATCATAACTAGCAGACTTGTGAAACAACAACTCATAAGGTATTTGCCAACTCAAAAATGAACTTGGCAACATATTGATAATATGAACAGCAGTCAGTACACACTCACCCTAGAATTTCACTGGCAAATTAGCATGAATTCTCATAGCTCTAGTAGTTTCAATAATGTTCATGTGCTTCCTCTCTACCCGACCATTCTATTGAGGATTGCATGGGACACTGGTTTGATGAATAATGCCTAAAGAAGCAAATAAATCTTGACATGAATGCTGCATAAATTCAGCACCATTATCTGATCTCAACATCTTGACAACTGTCCCAAATTGAGTCTTAACATATGCCAAGAAGGAAGGCAAAATGACACTAACTTGAGATTTAAATTTGAGCAAATAAATCCAAGTAAATCGTGTGCAGTCATCAACTATTGTAAGAAAATAAGATGTTCCAGATAAAGATGTCTTGTATGGACCCCATATATCCAGATGAATGAGATCAAAAGGAGCCTTTGCCAAAGAAACACTTCTATTGAATGAATCTTTACAATGTTTGGCAAACATACAACTGTCACAAAGAAAATCAGAATGAGCAACATTCTTAGACCATTCTAGATGCTTCATTTTACTAAATGAGCAATGACCTAATCGAGCATGAACAACAGCTCCATGAGTGGTCTTATTAGAAACAGAAACTTGATGCTTATCAGTAACACTACTATATCCTTGAGCAAATCTCTCAGAGTGCAAAATGTAAAGACCTCCAAGTCTTTCTCCAACAGCAACATTCCTCTTAGTGATAGGGTTCTGAAAAGCACAACCATTAGCTTCTATCACAGCTAATAACCCATTCTCTTCAAGCAGCTTTGTGACAGACAACAGATTTTTCTTGAAACCAGGAAGTAAAAGAACATTATCAATTAAAAGATTCTCATTGATCCGAACTGATCCCACAGTATCTACTGTCATGACAGTATCATCAGGTATTGCTACCTTAATAGGCTTAGAGAGCTCTTTCTTACACAACAACAAACTAGAATCATGCACACTATGATCAGTAGCCCCTGTGTCTACTATCCAAGAAATAACATGTAACACCCCCAAATTTATAACCCATTTGGAAAGGTATTACCGCCAGTGACCTCGGTTTTCACACCGAAGCCACCCCAGGCTTTACCGGTTTAAACACAAATCATAAAGAACAATTATGGTACAAAATTACCATAACTTTCATTTAAAACATAGTCGCGGAATTTCAACATAATTCCAAAGACGATAAAATACAGAGTCATTACAATACAACGGAAGACTTAAAATAATTTACAAGAGTATTGACCTCAGTAGTCAATGCCCAAAGATCGTAGCCTGATTAAAACATTTTCAAACACCGTTCATGTTCATAGTCGATCTAGCCTTTTTGGACCTGTATGTGCCGAAACGGACGGACGACACCACCATGACGTTGCAGATAAATAAAATACAAGGGGTTAGTCTAATGAATAGACTAAAAACATTAACAATTAATTCACACAAATGCTGACACAAGCAGCTCCACATATCAACAAATCACATCAAAGCCCTCAAGTGTTAACTAAACAGTTTAAACACATCAAAAAATCACATCAAGCCCTCGAGTGTTAACTAAACAGTTAAACTCATCAACATATCACATCAAATCCTCAAGTGTTAACTAAACAGTTAAACACATCAACAAATCAAATCAAAGCCTCAAGTATTAACTAAACAGTTAAACACATCAACAAATCACATCAAAGCCTCAAGTGTTAACTAAACAGTTAAACACATCAACAAATCACATCAAGCCCTCGAGTGTTAACTAAACAGTTAAACACATCAACAGATCACATCAAGCCCTCGAGTGTTAACTAAATAGTTAAACTCATCAACAGATCACATCAAATCCTCAAGTGTTAACTAAACAGTTAAACACATCAACAAATCACATCAAGCCCTCGAGTGTTAACTAAATAGTTAAACACATCAACAGATCACATCAAGGTCTGAATCTTACAGAACCACATAACGATGATTTAAGAACTGACTAAGATGTTTCGGTTCACGACCAACCTCATCGCTTACAGCGAATCCAGATTGGAAAGAGAACGTACTCTGATCAAAAGTCAATACGAGCTTTCCTAGCTGCACTATTTACTTAGTTGCACTACTCGCCAATGGTATATTAATCATGTGCTACGACGGCACTTATCTTATTTAATTCCAAAACGCGCATCACGTTATAGGCTTTTAAATATATGTATCGCCATGAGGGACATATAGGACATATGTTTCGCCATGAGGGACATACTCCTGAATGGGACGAATCTCAAGATTTGTAGCACCAGCTTTGTGCCACCATCTCTATACCCGAGTATAGAGATCGGTCATGACCCACCAAATGGTTTTTGGGTTTATCACCCTTTGCACCATTAATCATTATTAAGAAACGACTGGACCTCGAATAGTCCATCGTTCCTACGAATACTCGTGCTAACTAAACAATTCAACACAGTAATAATCATATCAAAGCCCTCCAGGCTAATATCATAAATATATATCTATAATAGCGTTGTTTTAGCAGATATACAACCTATTATAATATCATATTCTTTTCATATTGTTGCTCTCTCGGCAATCCTCATATATATTTATAATAGCGTTGTTCTAACAGATATACAACCTATTATAATATCATATTTTAATCCATATCATTTATCAAAACTGTTCTCAACAAAACAGTAAATCATTCCAAATTAATTAACAATCAAACCATTGATAATTAATGGAAATATGGAATGATGAGCAAGAGTGAACCGCCACTTGCCTGGAGTAGATTCGGCGATGAATCTAGACGAGACGACTACTGATTATATCCTTCCCGAGGATATGGCCTAAGCTTCAGATAGCTCCAACGGATTACGAGTCCACACGCGATCCAGCGAATCACGTTCTAACTAACAAATTAATTAATTATCAATTAATTTGCCTAGACGAACTTAAGGAATTAAATTTAATAAATTTTTATGATTATAAATCATAAAAATATTTATTAAATTTTCCTATAGAAAAATACGGATGAAAGGGAATCGAAATTATACCGCTCGTATAATTTCGGGTTAAATCTGGACTGAAATTGATTTGGGCCAACACGGCCCATCAGCAAAACAAGCAAGGGGGCCCCACCAGCTACTATTCATCCATCTTCCCAAATCAAAACAACCCAAAACTCACGTAACAATTTTCAACAGCAAAACAGAGCAACAGGGGCTCGGCTTCCACCATGGACACGCCGGGGAGGTTCTCGTCGTCGGCGATCTCAGCCACCACAACCACCACCCTGTAGCCACGCAGCACCCGCAACAGGAAGGCTGGGCTGGGCAGAGGAAGAGAGGCAACGGTGGTCCGGGTCTATCCGGGATTCCACCGTCTTCGACGCCGGGGATGAAGCAACGCCGGCGGGGAGAAGCAGTAGCAGGGGTGGCGGCGGAAGGGCAGCCACAACAAGGGCGGTGATTCTGGTTTGCCGGCGGGAAGACGACCGAGAGGGAACGGGAGAGAGAGCTTGGGATGAGGATGAAGATGGAGGCTTACCTCCCTTTATATGGGAACGAAGGCTCCTCTAGCCGACCTCCAGCTGACGATCCCAGCAGATGCACCTCCCTCCTCCTTCAATGAAACGACGCCACGCTAAAGGGGCGAAGGGCGGTTCTGAACAGTCGACCGCCTTAGTGCCTTTTTGTCCGGGAAAAAATATATGGGCATGGTTTTAACCCCGGAAATTATATGTTTGTATCCAAACAAATATTCAAACTCCCGAAAATACATTGAATGTATTTTATACCACTCAAGAAATTATTTCGGAGATCATGGATGTTACGGAAAATCCGAATTCCACTGAAAGCGAAATAATTAATTTGAACGAAGGTTGAGAAAATTACCCAAATGCCCTTATTAAAATTGAGGGGTATTACATAACATTTGAACTGGATGAAGCATTCATGACATATGAATGAGATAGATTACCTGCAAATTTAGCAGAAGTAGAAGAACCAGCAACATCTATGCCTTTAAACATCTTGATCACCTCCTTACAGACAGCATTCACAAGCACAGAATCAACATTCTTCTTTTCTGGTGAATCTATGATTGAAATTTAGAAGCTTGATTTTGCTAACTTAATTCTATCCTTGCTTAACTATGTATAAGTTGAATTTATATGAAGTTTTTGAGCAATATAATTTTGCCAAGCCTTTTTATTCCTATCTTAAATCTGTGACTATGGTAGACAAGACATGTAGTTTTAACTGAAGGCTTTTGAAGGGTTCAATCTAGGTAATGGAATCAGATATAGTATAATTGAAATAGAATCAATTGGAAACCTTGAATGAGGATAGTTAATTATCATGTTGTTTTGTGTTGGAATGGATGGAATTAGATTTTGGTTAGTCCGTTAGTAGGTTTGATTGAAATTCAGTGTGCGATTAATTTGGATATCTAAGCTAACTACTTTCTGTTTGTTTTGCAACAACAAAAACTTACGGGAATTTTCTTTCTTAGTTCTTAGATTGCTTTAACATTCAATACAGAATAAGGGCCCGTTTGTTTAGCTCTAAATGGGCCAAAACAAACGGATACCAAATCCGTTTACACTATATGTCATTTGGTGGGCTTTTTTTAGGGTTTTCATTCAGGAGATAGATGACTATCTGTTTCCTCCCCAAATTCATGATATTTCATTCCCTTTCCAGCCTCCTCCACACCTCGCTCGCAGCCCCTCTCTCGCCTCGCAGCCGGTGACGTCGGTCGTTCACCGCCGGGAAACCCTCGCCGCGAGCCCCTCTCTCTCCTTGCAGCCGGTGACGTCGGTCGTTTGCCATCGGGAAACCCTCGCCTCCTTCGCCGTCAGTAAGCCCTCCCGTCCCTCTTTTTTCCTTCGTCGCTCTCTCCACTCTCCTACCTTCCTTTTTCCCTGCAGCTATCCATTCCTCCGAATTGGCGAGTTTCTAGCCTATGGTAAGGCTTTCCTTATGCCATTAATTTGTTTGTCTAGTTGCAATTTCCTGGATGCTTGTTTCCGTGTGCTCTGGATTCAACAGCGACTAGGCTAATTTGACATCATGTGTTTGCTTTGAAGCCTTTTTGTTTAGGTGCACGCCATGTGTTCGGCAAAATGCCTATTTCAGATTAGGTTTCTTGCTTCATCTCAGATTCTTAGTAATTGAGCGGGCAAACAAGCAATGTATAAGCTTCTCTCATTAGAGCAATTAACAGATTGTTAGTGCTGATCAAAATACGTTGTTTGCTTAACCTTAGTAGGGAATTTTGAATCTATTAACCTTTTTCCATGATTGGGTTTCCTTGGTTCTTGAGTGTCTGATTCGTAATCTAACACACAATATCACTTCTCCCTTCTTTAGTTCTTTTATAGGCAAGCAGAAGTTACAATTTGCACAATGATCCCCTTGAAAGACATCAGACGCAAATTTGTTTGGATTTGTATCATCTCTCTCTGAACTGGTTCCTTGATTTGATTGCTTGTGACTTCGTATGCTGATATTGGTTCATTCGACTCTAAGCTAAGTTTGTAGTTTGTTTGGCTATTTGGGTTTGTTGGATTTGGTCGTTTGAAGGTTTTGTCATGTGTTACTGGTTTATCTGAGTTGATGTTGGTTGTTTGATATGGGAAATCTATATATAGTATAGACTTTGATACACTTAAGCAAGAATACTATTCTTTTGAAGAAAAGTGATGATGTTGGGGATTTGACTGCATCTCTAAAATCAGCTTCTGCAGAGATTGGTAAAGTGTTTGAAAATATGAATGCAAATTTGGGTGTAATGGCTCAAGTGTGGAGTAGTGAAGAAGAGAGAAAAAAGAAGCTTGAGAATGACAGCAATATTATTCTAGAAGAAGTGGTGAAATTGGATCTCTCTCCTTCAGATGCCTTAGAGGTAACAATGTCATATTTTAAAAAATGTGTCTAGTTTTTTTATAGTTATTTATTGTTTCAAACCTTGATTCGAAATGGTTTTTAAACTTGACAGGTAGCTACTGTCTTGATGGCTGAGGAACCTAAGCTACGTGTTTTTTATCAAGCAACTACAGCGTTGAAGAAACAGTATGTCAAGGATTTGTTGAAGAAGAAGTGATTAGGATGTGTTAGAGTTACATTTGGTACTTGTATTTTGGTTATGCATAGATTTGGTACTTATGTTTGGTATGCATAGATTGGGTACTTGTGATTTGGTACTTTATGTCCGGTTATGCATAGATTTGGTAGTTATGTTGGGTATGCATAGATTAGGTACTTGTGATTTTGTACTTTATGTCTGGTTATGCATAGATTTGGTACTTATGTTTGGTATGCATAGATTGGGTACTTGTAATTTAGTACTTTATGTCTGGTTATGCATAGATTTGGCAAATCTAAAAAATAATAACTCAAATTGTAATTCAATAATTAACAAACCAAACACTTAAAAAAGTAATACAAACGTAATCATTCCATTCATGGGATAAACCAAACAAAATTTAATTTTAACACATTCCCTTAATTTTTCAATCCCTTTCCGTTTCCCCTTGTCAAACCAAACACCCCCTAAGACATTCATTTTTTGCTCAGGAGGACCGATTGCCATTTCTAGATAATTCCAAGTGAAGTTGTGACTGATGACATAGGCAGATTCTTGCTCTGATGAGGAATCTATGGTTGTGGCTTCAGTTGTTCCTCTTTCTGGCACTGTGCCAATTTCTCTTGTTATGAACTTCCTACCTCTTTGCTTTGTAGCTGCAGAGCTGGTGCTCAAGTTAGTAACATGTTGTTTCTTACATTTGAATTCAACTGAAGAGTACCCATTTTGATGTTTTTAAACTGGTTTTGTTAAGGTTTGGAGTGTTAAAAAAGAAAGGAGCTAATTAATTGGAATTTGACTATGTGTAAGATGGTTCGGTTTATATATGTATATGTTGATTTTCATGGTGTGTTAATTTGTGTGTGGCTGATATTCATCTTATCCTATCAGTGTTTACTGATATGTATATATGGTGGAAATTGGCCTCATACTCATTGTTTCACAACTCTGGTCGCTAAAACCTTCTCTCCTCCCCAAGCCTAATTGGTTTATTCCATCAGAAAAGCAATAAAAATCTATATCATTCCTCATATATGGAACAAATAGTGTTTTTATGTTCATGTGGGCAGCTTATGTAGTATTAATGGTTGCCAGTGAGATGGGGATTTCACCAACTGTAATGAGTTTCACTAAATTGCGATCATGTACTTTAGTTAATGTCTTTTGTTAATTTGCATGCTATATGGTGTTAATTTGACTAGACTATCTCAGTTTCAGCATCACAAGTCATTTGGTGTTAATTTGAGTTTCAATAGATTGAGATCATGTACTTTGGTTAATGTCCTTTGTTATTTAGCATGCTACATGGTGTTAATTTGAGTAGACTATTTCAATTTCAGCATCACAAGCCATTTGGTTATATACTTATTATATATGATTCCTACAACTAAACTTGGCCTAATGTTGAGAAATATCAGGTGTTACTTGGATGTTTTGGTTTACCTTATGCTGGATTGAGAAACAATTTTTTTATTAAACATAATTGTGCTTTGCCGCTCCTATAATGAAAGGCTTTTCATGTACAGTTTTGTGCGTATTCTTTCATTGCCTGTAACGTGTTTTATCATCACTACACTTTTGATTACTCACTAAACAAATTGTATTTCCCCTACAAATTTGGCATCTGTGACACTTCGAACGCGCCACCAACTAGCTTCAGTGACGCTTCGAACGCACAACTGACTAGCTTCGATGACGCTTCAAACGTGCCACCGACTAGGCTCGGTGATGCTTCGAACACGCCACCGCATTAGGCTCGGTGACGCCTCAAACTAGCCTCGGTGACGCCTAGAATGCCCCACCGACTAGTTTGGGTAACAAGGAAGTAGAAACTGAGAGCAGTTCTTTGTCAAATTGTTGATCTCTTCTAGTCTCCTGATTTGGTGTAGGTGAATTAAGTTTCTATATTGTTATGTTTGCAGAGCCGAAGAAAGAATAGTGATAATTCTAAAAAAGATGGGAGGAAGAGCACTTCTGACACAGAAGGTGATTCTGAAGAAGAGGAAGAGAATGGCGAGGAAGCAGAAGATGGTGCCTCAGAAGGATCAGAGGACTGGAAATCTGAGCCTTCTAAAAGAAAAGGGAAAAGTGATGCATCTGAAGAGGAGTCTGAAGAAGAAAACGACAAGGCTAAGAAAGGTTCTAAGAAAAAAATTTCTAGGAAAGAATCTTCTACAAAAGAAAACACCATGCAAGGAAATTGTGAGTCCTAAGAGGTCTACCTCACAATCTAAAGGAACATCAAATAAGTCATCATCAAAGTCTTCGAAGGTTAGTGATGATAGTGCCAGTCCAAAGGTATTCTCAAGGAAGAAGAAAAACGACGAAGGGGCTAAAGAAAAGCTTTCAGTTTCAAAGACATCTGCATCAAAGGAGAAGTCTGGTAAATCCTTGTTTCTATATTGTATCTGGAGCATTCACATCTAAATCTTCTTTCGGAACAAGTTAAGTTTATATTGAAAGATTTTTGGCTAGGCCTATTTGTTGCTATAAAATTTCAAATATAGGTAAAAAGGCTGTAAAAGGAAAGGAGAAACAGAAGGCTGATCGATAAAACAAAGCCTTCTGATGATGAACTGAGGAATGCCATTTCTGAAATACTCAAAGAGGTTGATTTTAACACGGTTAGTTTAGTGCATCCACATTGATATTTTCCAAATGTAATATTTATACAATTCAGTCTTTGTTCTCAATCTAATATTTGTTGAATATTATTGTTGTAATTTATTTATTTAGGGACTTGTATTCTGTTAGGAAGTTGTGTTGCAGCCCTTCTATTCCCTAGGTTCATGCTCTAGTATTTACTAGCCTATGGACTATGTACTGTCATTTAATTCTCTGTTGGAACTCCCATCTTCCTCTCTGTATTTATTCTCTCTCTGTTGTAATAGGAAAAATGGGTTCTCTTCTTCTCTCATTTTTCCTCACATGGTATCAGAGCCATGGTTGCTCTAATCTTTCTCATCAACGCAGCCTTCATTGCTACTACTCTTCTCATTTCAACAGCAACCTTCATTGCTACTGTTTTTGTTCCCTTGAACACTTTTTTTTCTTCATATTTTTGTAGCCTTCATTGCTATTGTTTTTTCCTCTCCATTCAGCCATGGCAAAAACAACAAATTCTGAGAATTCTTCCATGAAAAAGAAGGATGAGTTCCAAAGCCTTCAATCAGCCTACAAACTCAATGGGAAGAATTTCCTCCAAGTACAGGGCTTATGTCAAAGCAAGCACAGGGGAGGAAATTTCAAAGCAAGCACAGGGCTTATGTCTTCTTGGCAGGGCTGAACTCTGAGTATGACCAGATCAGAGTTCAAATACTTGGTCGTGGAGAGGTTCCAACTCAAGAAGAAATTTTTTCCATTGTAAAGGCTGAAGAAAGCAGGAGAGCTGTAATGCTTGACTCCAAACCAGTTATTGCAGAAAGTAGTGCTCTTATGGCTAAGAATGGAAGGAAAGATGATAGGTGGTGTAGCCATTGCAAGAAATCTGGCCATACTCAAGATAAGTGCTGGAAAATACATGGAAAACCTCCCAGCAGAGATTGGAACAATGAAAAAAACTCATCCAGACCCAGAGCTAATATGGTCACCGATGAGACTGCTCAAGGTGGAGTCAATGGTGGAGAAATGATTGCAGCTGATATTCAGAAATTCAGAAACTTCTTCAAATCTCTTGACAAACCATCTACTGGTAATCCCTCTAGTCAATGCTCTCTTGCTTTGTCAGGTAACAATTCATTCTCTTCTTGCTTTAAAGTTTCTGAAGCATCTCACTCCACAAAATGGGTCATAGACTCAGGTGCCTCTGACCATATGACCAAATCCTCCAGCCAAATTCATGATTATCAACCTTCTAGAAATAAGAAAATCATGACAGCCAATGGTTCTCTAGCTACTGTTGCAGGACAAGGAACCATTCCCATATCCACTACCTTAACCCTAAAAAACGTGCTTCATGTTCCTGAATTGTCCACTGATCTGATTTCTGTAAGCAAACTCACCAAGGATTAGGATTGCCATGCTATATTCACTCCTTCTGTTTGTGTTTTGCAGGACCCGAATACGGGGAAGAGGATTGGACTTGCTAAGGAAAAGAACGGCCTTTATCAACTGGAAACACTCGAGGATAGTTCAACAACCCGCAGTTTTTTCATCCACAACCATAAACAGTGAGGTCATTTGGCTTCACCATTTACGCCTTGGCCACCCTTCTTTCCAAATTTTAAAACATTTGTATCCTGAGTTATGTCAAGGAATGAATGCTTTTCAGTTTCATTGTGAAGTTTGTGAGTTAGCTAAGCATACTCGGGTATCCTTTCCTATAAGCAATAGAAGGAGTTCTTATCCTTTCCAGCTTATTCATAGTGACATATGGGGACCATCTCCTTTGCCTAATGTATCTGGGGCTCATTGGTTTGTTACTCTAATTGATGATTGCACTCGTATCATGTGGATTTACCTCCTCAAACACAAATCTGATGTCAGCCAAATTATTCCCATTTTCCACTCCATGATTCAAACTCAATTTGACACAAAAATCCAAAGGATTAGGACAGATAATGCTAAGGACTATTTCAATCAGTCCTTGACATCCTTTTTCCAATCACAGGGTATTATCCATGAGTCCTCTTGTGTGTATACACCCCAACAAAACGGCCTTGCAGAGAGAAAAAATAGACACATCCTAGAGGTCACTCGTGCCTTGCTCTTTAGTAATAATGTTCCCAAATCTTTTTGGGGTGAAGTTGTCCTCACTTCAACTTACCTCATCAACAGGCTGCCAACAAAAACCTTGAACTACAAAAGTCCACTTGAGTGTTTACAAAAGTTCTATCCCAATTGGAGAGCATCCAGCATTGAGCCAAAACTGTTTGGCTGCATTGTTTTCGTGCATGTGCATCAACCACAGAGGGGGAAATTAGATCCCAAGGCTGTGAAATGTATATTCCTTGGGTACTCTACAACTCAGAAAGGATACAAATGTTATGACCCTACCTCTAGAAAATTCTACATCTCCATTGATGTTACCTTTGCTGAAAATTCACCCTTTTTGTAACACCCTCAAATATTCCCTTGGAAAGGCATTACCGCCAGTGACCTCAGACGTTCTGTCCGATGTCACCCAAGGCTTTACCAGTTGATATAAATCATCAAACAACAATTATGATACAAAATATCATAACTTTCATTTAAACCAAAGTCTCGGAATTACAACATAATTCCAAATACATCAGAAATACAGCGGGAGACTTTAAATAATTAACAAAGGGTCTTGATCGCAATGATCACCCGCCAAGGATCTCAACCTGAATAAACTTGTCAAAAACATCGTTTGCCTTCATAGTCGTTCTAACCTTCACAGGACGGCAACTTATCTGATGTGCCGAATCGAACGAATGACACCAGCCAACCATGCAGAGAACAATTACGGTTGGTTAGTCTAATGAAAGACTACGCAAGGGTATAAAGCAGAGTGGTTCGAAGTAGTTGTATTAGGTTAGACTCATCGCTCCTCGAATCACAACCGATAACGATAGTCAACCACCATACTTCTACTAGAATATATGAAAAGACATGATCAAGAGAAGATTCTGGAGACCGAGTCTCACAGCAATCAATCCCAAAAGAAGACTCCAACGAAATGAGCCTTATCGGAAACATGACAAATGTTGGGGAACATTAATTAATCACAGAATCACAACATCGCATACGAGCGATTTAAAAGTTAAGACGAGATTTCCTAGCTGTACTATCGCCTATCTGCACTACTCGCCCAAGGGTATATTAATTATGTGCGACAACGGCACTTATCTCATTTAATTCCAAAACACACATCACGTTATAAGCTTTTAGATATATGTTTCGTCATGAGGGACATATATCGACGGGAATCCTTCCCAACGTTTGTGACACTAGCTAAGTGCACCACCTCTATACTCGGATAGAGGATGATCATGATCCGCCAGTTGGTGTCAGGGTCTCCGATGCCCTCTCAACCAATAATTATCAAGAAACGACTGGACCCCAGGGTCCCAGTAACGTTCCTACGAATACTCGTACTAACTAAACAATTCAATACAGTAATAATCCACATCACATCCATCATGGCCAACATCAAAAACATATATCTATACTAGCATTGTTCTAACCGATATACAACCTAGTATAATATCATGTTTTAATCACATATATAATAGCGTTGTTCTAACAGATATACAACCTATTATAATATCTCCTTTTTAATCATATCATTTAACAAAATTGTTCCCAACATAAACAAGAATCATCCCAAATTAATTAACAACTAAATAATTGATAATTAATGGAAGTATGGAATGATGAGCAAGAGCGAACCGCCACTTGCCTGGAGTAGATTCGGCGATGAATCTAGACGAGACGACTACTGATTATATCCTTTCCGAGGATATGGCCTAAGCTTCAGATAACTCGCTCGATCGATTTCGGGTTAAATCTGGACTGGAATGGAACTTGGGCTTCTCGGCCCAACAACAAATTAAACAAGGAGGGGGGCCACACCTTGCTTCTTCTTCCTCACAACAATCAACACATCAACATCACAACAACAACAACAACAACACAGCAACACGAAGAACAACAACACGCAGCACGAACCAGAGGAGCTCGGCTGGGCTTCGGCTGGGAAGGTTCGACGATGTCGCCGGGGATGGAGCTCGGCAGAAGGAGGAGCACCATCAATCGGCTAGCCGCAGCTCAACGACGGAGCACCACACCAGGCTCGTCGGCGGGAGAAGCTCGAAACAGAGGAGCAACAGGGGTCTCGCCGGGGGTCTTTGACTTCGACGACAACGCCGGTGAGCAGGCGGCGGCAGGGAGGAGCTCGACGACACCGGCTGCGACTCGCACAGGAGCTCGGCGGAGCGGCGGGGCGCAGAGGTGAAACAAGGGGCATCGTCTTCGTCTCCGGCGGGGCTTCGAACAGAGAAGACGACGGCGAGGAGGAGCTGGCGACGACCAAGGGTGGAGCTTGGGAGGCTCGGACGAGCTGGGCTTCACCGGTGGGAGGCGATGCACAGGGGAAAGACGAGAGGGAGATATGAGATGGGTATCTTCTACCCTCCATCCCCACCACCTTATATGGCCCAAGGAGGGGGCAAAGGTCCGACAACTCCCTCTATAGGGGACCGACCATGCACAAGTTGGGAAGCCAAGTGGGAAGATGCAGAGATAAGAATTGAACGTGGAGGGATAAGTTTACACAGATAAGATTGGGTATGAGTTTTAAACCCCGGAAATTATATGTTTGTATCCAAACAAATATTCTAAGTCCCGAAAATACATTGAATGTATTTTATACCACTCCGAGAATTATTACGGAGATCATGGATATTACTGAAAATCCAAACTCCACTGAAAGCGAAAAATTAATCGAACGAAGGATGGGAAAATTACCCAAATACCCTTACTAAAAATTGAGGGATATTACACTTTTACCCCAAAACAAATGGTCCAAATCCTGCTGAACAGTCAGTCCCACATTCAGATCCTTTTCCAGAGTTAGATTTGGACAATACTCCACAAATGGATACCCCAGCTGCAGAGCCCTCTTCTGAACCTGAACTTGACCATCCATTTCCTCGATATCCAAAAGTGTATTCCAGGAGAAAAGGGGCCGATCAGATCCAGCAACAAGTTCAGCCCTCAACCCCAGAATCTGGTCTTGATAATGTCACTACTCAAGGTATGGAATCTGATCCTAATACTCCTATCTATGTTCCACATACTGATTTTGTTATTACAGAAATTGAGCAGCCTATTGCCCTTAGGAAGAAAACCCGAGAGTGCATAAAAAGACCTGTATACCCTTTATCCAACCATGTTTCTCTGCACCGTTTCTCCCTATCTCACCAAAAATTCATCCAGCACCTCAACCAAACTCCTATCCCTACATCTGTTTCAGAAGCTTTACAGAAAAGAGAATGGAGAGAAGCCATGAAAGAAGAGATGCTAGCACTAGAAAAAAATCAGACCTGGGAAATTATTGATAAACCTGCTGGAAAGAATATGGTCGATTGTAGGTGGATCTTTGCCTTGAAATACAAAGCTGATGGGACACTGGAAAGATACAAGGCTCGGCTTGTAGCTAAAGGCTACACTCAGACCTATGGGATTGATTATCAAGACACTTTTGCTCCAGTTGCGAAAATGAATACTGTAAGAATTCTGATATCACTGGCTGCTCACTTTAATTGGTCTATTCTACAGTATGATGTGAAGAATGCATTTCTTCATGGCACATTAGATGAAGAAATCTACATGAGAGTGCCCCCTGGTTTTGATCCTCCTTCTACCGCCAAGGTGTATCGATTAAGAAAGGCTCTCTATGGTCTTAAACCGTCACCACGAGCCTGGTTTGGCAGATTTACAGCAGTGATGAAAGGTGTTGGTTATAGGAAAAGCCAAGGAGATCATACATTGTTCATCAAGCATTCAGCTTCAGGGGGAGTAACCATTCTCTTAGTTTATGTTGACGATATCATTATCACATGTGACAATGACTTGGAAAAGGAGAATCTGAGGAGGAAATTGGAAGCTGAATTTGAGATCAAATCTCTTGGTACCTTGAAATACTTCCTTGGAATTGAGGTAGTTCACTCTTCACATGGGATTTTTTTTATCTCAATAGAAATATATTGTTGATCTTTTAAAAGAAACTGGGAAGAGTGCCTGCAAACCAACCCCAACACCTATTGATCCTAATCATAAGCTTGGAGAAGCAAAGGGTGAAGGAGTTATTGATAAGCAAATGTACCAGAGGTTGTGTGGAAAGTTGATCTACTTATCTCATACTAGACCCGATATTGCTTATGCTGTAAGTGTCATTAGTCAGTTTATGCATGATCCTCGGGAGTCCCATCTTTTGGCAGCTTATAGAGTGCTTCACTACTTGAAAGGCAGTCCTGGGAAAGGAATCCTGTTCAGAAGAGGAAATAAGCTGACTGTTGAAGCTTATACTGATGCTGATTACGCAGGATCGGTTGTTGATAGAAGATCCACTTCTGGCTATTGTGTTCTACTTGGAGGAAATCTGGTCACTTGGCGAAGCAAGAAGCAGAATGTTGTTGCTAGATCATCAGCTGAATCAGAATTCAGGGCTCTTGCTCAAGGGTTATGTGAGATGTTATGGATACATATTATTTTAAATGACCTAAGGGTGAAATGGGAAGGGCCTATGCTACTCAGGTGTGACAACAAGTCTGCAATTAGCATTGCCCACAATCCTGTCCAACATGACAGAACCAAGCATGTAGAAATTGATCGACACTTTATCAAAGAGAAGCTTGAAGGAGGGCTGATTTCTATGTCCTATATTCCCTTAGAGGAACAGATTGCAGATGTATTGACAAAAGGCCTTCATCACTCAAGGTTTCAGCAACTAAATTCCAAGCTGGGGATGAAGGATGTTTATCACCCAGCTTGAGGGGAAGTGTTGAATATTATTGCTGTAATTTATTTATTTAGGGACTTGTATTCTGTTAGGAAGTTGTGTTGCAACCCTTCTACTCCCTAGGTTCATGCTCTAGTATTTACTAGCCTAGGGACTATGTACTGTCATTTAATTCTCTACTGGAACTCCCATCTTCCTCTCTGTATTTATTCTCTCTCTGTTGTAATAGGAAAAATGGGTTCTCTTCTTCTCTCATTTTTCCTCACAATATTTTTTTTATTATGAGATTTACTTTTCATATTTATACACGCACACTTGTAGATTGCACACACCAAAGGCCAAACTTGATTTCTCACTTGAGCCTCAGTCAAAACCTAGGTGTAAGCCTTAACAAATTATCTGTAATTTCTGAATCATGCTAACTAGGGCCTATATGTGCAATTCTACCTTAGGTCACTGCATGGTGGCCGGTCTTATACATTGTTCAACTTGTTCCTCACAAGGCTAACAGCCCCACACTCCATGCTTGAAAATGCTGCTTGTCTTTGTGGTGTATCAATATATCATAAAAATGTTGTCGTTTCATCGTAAAAAGAAATAGACAATCTTGGGTTAGTTGCACCTAGTGGCACAAATTAACTCGCAAAAATCCCACAAGAGATCACATTTTTTGTGTTTGTCAAGCTTAGTGGCATGAAACTAGCTGGTGATATGACCTGATTTCTTGTTTGGTTACATGTAGAGGAACGATTCACTGAAAGAAAACTAGTACATTTATTTTCAACAGAAACATATTCCAATTACTGTTGGGTGCCACTAGATGAATCTATATAGAAAACTAGTACACTTATTTTCACTTTTATTGGAAGTATAAGTAATTAATCATACATCTGTGCTTGATATAAAGGATTAAAGGGTAATATAATACGAACAACCCCTGAAGTGTTGTCTGCAACGCAGGATCTTGGATTCCTCAAGCTTGGATTCGATTCTTCTCTTCTGTAGCCAACGTGATGGCTTTCCTAGGGCTAAAGAACTAGCCTTCAAACTCGTTCAACGTGATGAACGAAAGGGATCAACGTGATGATAGACAATTGCTCGAAGCGACGAGCTACGGGATAAACGATCCGGGGATCGAGAGTTGACGTTAGAATTCAAGGGAAGGAGCGTACTCAACTTTACTACTCAAATTCAACGTAAAGAATACAAACTAGGGTTTCAAGTCTTAAATAGTGCCAAAAGAAATAACATAAAATTATAATAAAAATTGTTCAGCAAAATGACGAAGATTGAATTCGCTAGCACGGACCGAAAGTGGGAAAAGCGGCGGTCGCCGTAATTAAACGACAGTCGCTTCCATTTGCCGTAGGCAACTTTCTTGCAGAGTCTAAAACAGCGGTCGTCGTAAGGTTGGCGGTGGTCGCCGCCATTTGTCGTAGGCAAATCCCCGGACTCTTCGAAAACGGCGGTCGCCGCCCCTCTACTTCCGCGAAATCGTCGTCTTCGTCTTTTTGATCGGGTCGGTTAGGACGAAACCTCACATAAGCCTTCATAGGTCACGAGGAGAACCCATTTAGGACTAGATGAACCCGCATCACTTGCGTACGCCCGCAAGACTAAGGATTGTGTGGCTCGTTCCATTGCTCTTGCGCGGGCTCTTGTCATCGGACCATTCGAGCGCACCTTCATTGCGTCCTTCGCCGTCATTGAGGGGGTCATGAAGCTATCAATCTCCCCTTCTTGGCTGCGAAGCGTCCCCGCTTCGTCGTCGTCGTCAAAAGCAGGCGGCGTGTAAGGAGCAAGGTCAGTGACGTAGAAAGTCGGATGTGTGCCATAGTCATCGGGTAACTCCAAGCGGTAGGCGTTGGCCCCAAGGCGTTGTAGTACCTGGAAAGGACCATCACCTCTCGCGTCCAGCTTGTGGCGTCGCTTCAATGGAAAGTGTTCCTTGAGTAAGTGCAGCCATACCAAGTCTTCGGGTTCATATGTAACCGGGCGGCGGTTTTTGTTGCGCTGAGCGGCTACTTGCTCGGACCTCCGCTCCAGTTGCTGCCTCGTCCTCTCATGCAAAGTCTTGACCTGGTCCGCACGCTCCACTCCCTTGAGGTTTTCCTTGTCCTTCATTGGCCGTGGAACGAGATCCAGAGGGGTGAGCGGGTTGAGGCCGTAGACAACCTGGAAGGGAGTCTTCTGCGTAGCCGAGTGCATTGACCTGTTATAAGCAAATTCAACAAACGGCAAGCAATCTTCCCACTTGCGGAGGTTAGACTTTAACATAGTATGCAATAAAGCACCCAAAGTTCTATTAGTAACCTCCGTTTGGCCATCAGTCTGGGGGTGATAGCTAGTAGAGAACAACAACTTAGTCCCCAGTTTGGCCCACAAAGATTTCCAGAAATAACTCACAAACTTAGCATCACGATCTGACACTATACTTCGAGGGATACCATGCAGCTTAACAACATGCTCAAAAAATAAGGAAGCGATCTCAGAAGCATTGTTAGTAGGATCTTGGAGTGTTGTCTGTAACGCAGGATCTTGAATTTCTCAAGCTTGGATTCGATTCTTCTCTTCTGTAGCCAACGTGATGGCTTTCCTAGGGCTAAAGATCTAGCCTTCAAACTCGTTCAACGTGATGAACGAAAGAGATCAACGTGATGATCGACAATTGCTCGAAGTAACGAGCTACGGGATAAACGATCCGGGGATCGAGAGTTGACGTTAGAATTCAAGGGAAGGAGCGTACTCAACTTTACTTCTCAAATTCAACGTAAAGAATACAAACTAGGGTTTCAAGTCTTAAATAGTGCCAAAAGAAATAACATAAAATAATAATAAAAATTGTTCAGCAAAACGACGAAGATTGAATTCGCTGGCACGGACCGAAAGTGGAAAAAGTGGTGGTCGTCGTAATTAAACGGCGGTCGCTGCCATTTGCCGTAGGCAACTTCCTTGCGGAGTCTAAAACGGCGGTCGCCGTAAGGTCGGCGGCGGTCGCCGCCATTTGCCGTAGGCAAATTCCCGGACTCTTCAAAAACGGCGGTCGTCGTAAGTTTGGCGGCGGTTACCGCCCCTCTGCTTCCGCAAACTCGTCGTCTTCGTCTTTTTGGTCGGGTCGGTTAGGACGAAACCTCACATAAGCCTTCACAGGTCACGAGAAGAACCCATTTAGGACTAGATGAACCCGCATCACTTGCGTACGCCCGCGAGACTAAGGATTGTGTGGCTCGTTCCATTGCTCTTGTGCGGGCTCTTGTCATTGGACCATTCGAGCACACCTTCATTGCGTCCTCTTCGTCCTTCGCCGTCATTGAGGGGATCATGGAGCTATCATAATACTGGGCACTTCTGATCATGTATATCAGCTTTTGTCACAAGTAATTACTACCCGGTCTAGTTGGTGTCTTCTAACTCGTGCCTAAAATGTCACAGGCTACCTTCACGGACATACTGAAGCTGCTAGGTATGTTATTTTATTTATTCTACATATTACCAACGTAGATAAAATAAGTAATTACAAGAGCAGCTTGACTTACTGTCATAATAAGTAATTACAAGAGCAGCTTGACTAGCCTCGGTGACGCTTGGAACGCGCCATCGACTAGCCTCGGTGATGCTTTGAACGCGCCACCGACTAGCCTCGGTGACACTTGGAACGAGTCACCGACTAGCCTCGGTGACGCTTTGAACGCACCATAATTACTATCATCGGTGACGCTTCGAACGCGCCACCGACTAGCCTCGGTGACGCTTCGAACGCGCCACCGAACTAGCCTTGGTGACGTTTCGAACTCGCCACCGACTAGCCTCGGTGATGCTTTAAACACGCATCCAACAAAGTGTCACCAACTAGTCCCGATGACACTTTGAAAGTGTCACCAACTAGTCCCGATGACACTTTGAAAGTGTCACCAACTACTTGCGATATCGTTTGTATTTGATGATAATTTGTGTTTTGATGACAGTATGTGTCATCAACTAGTTGCGATACAGTTTGTATTTGATGACAGTTTAACTAGTTGCGATACAGTTTGTATTTGATGACCGTATGTGTCATCAACTAGTTGTATGCAGTTTGTATTTGATGACAGTTTGTGTTTTGATGACAGTTTGTGTTTTTTATGACAATTTGTGTTTTGATGACAGTTTGTGTTTTTTATGACAGTTTGTGTTTTGATGACAGTTACTGTCATCAAGATGATGACTTCATCAAAAATATTTTTTTGGCGGAAAAAAATATCGTCAATCAATGGTCAAATGTATTAGTTTGATTGATTTATGTAATGATGACATTACCATGGGTCATGATTTTAGAATAAGTTTACTGGGGACATTGGCGGCTGCTGGGTTGTGGAATTTTACTTGTTCTAATTCGGGGTTCTTAGATGTGATTGACGTTTGATTTGTAGTAGGACATCTGATTTCCTCATAATCTGTTGCTTGTGTTTCTTCAGGTATATGTAGGAGCTAGCTCATATATAAATAAGCTGGTTCTCGATTGTATGGTAATACGGCAAATGTTGCTAATGAGCTAGGTATGAGAACTAGTTTTTCATGTATCTTGAACTTAATACGTAAGCCGGAACATAAATTTGATCAAATGTATATTATATTGTCCCAATACAAACAATTTTGCTATTTGTTGTCCATGTTATGTCAAAAATATAATCTACAAAGCGTTTAACTAAAGCTAAAAGGACTGACTACACAAACCCACGACTTACTTTAATCACTTAAACCAATTGTGGACGTGAACCTAGTATTAATTAGTTCCAAAAGGTCTAGAAACCCAACCACACAAATTTATGGAAAATTTCGGATAATAACTTTGAAATTAAGGATATTTTGGTTGGTGTTTTAAGTTTTTTTTTTTTTTCTTATGCGCCTAAGGTTTTGGATTTGTACACTTTGCAGTCAAGTTTTTTTATATTCGTATCATCCAAAATAGTAAAATCTGACTCATAAAACACCAAAATACATTTCTGAATCATTCCGATTTGAATTCTGAAAATTACAACCCATTTTCGAACCAAGATTCAATTCAGGGTAGTTCGGGTATAAATTTGAATGTTTTATGGTAGACATTGATTTGATCATTTCGAACCCGAATGGAAAGAATATGAAAAAGATTGGTTATTGTGGTAACATAAACTTGTACCACAATTTATTGTTGATAACGATGACAAGAATCTGCAACTCCGATGAACGTCTATCATTTTGATGTCCTGCAAACATAGAAAAAGCCAAAGATGGGGCTCATCCTCCGTTTCACCTACGACACTCAAGTAAAATCTATCTAAATATCAATGGAAATAGGGCTAAGGTTTTTAGAGAGATTGAATGAATGAGACTTTTGTTAATTAGGATACATTTAGAAGATTAAATACCTTGCCCCGTGTAATAATTGAGATATTCATTCTTTATTGGCTTCATCAAGCCCATTAGATGGCTCTTGTGAAATCAAATTGACTATTTTCTTCACCTTCATAGTTACAAAACAAATAAACTCAAAACCTTAAAATCACAAACTAAAAAAATAGTTAATATGGAGATCGACACCAATGAAAGTACCTTAACTCGCAACGTGAAAGTACCTTAACTCGCACGTAATGTAGATAGGTCAGGTCTTCAACATTTTCAAGAAACTTGCTGAATTGGCGGATTTAATTTCTTGTATTTACTAAAAATGGTTTATCTTTATTCGTCTCGTACACTGATTCATAAATAGATTTTGTAAAAATACACTTGAAAATACAAGTACATATTTTCAAAAGGCAATTATTTATATTATAGTGAAAAATATTTGAATACATTATTTTAAAAAAAAAATTATATAAAAACATTCGATTTGAGTACTTAGAACAACTTTATCCGGGGTCTCATAGGGGGCTTTTAGGAGATTTATATTAAAATATTAGAATTGAGCTAAAAGACCCAACAAGGGTCTCTAATTTTAGCCCAAAAATGGGACCGTCTCATACACATAAGAATAGAGGCATGTTTGGCTTGTAATTTTTTTTGTCTCCGCGGTAGCCAAAAATGACGTCGTTCAGCCTCCAAACCAAACGCGGCGCATTGCTTTTCCTAGCATGAACAGTGCCACATGGCGCTAGCGCGCGCCTGATGCGCGCCACGTGGCACGCAACGGACGGCCATGATTTATTCCTGACCGTCCGTTATTTTATTTTTTTAATCGATTTATATAAAAATTGACTGGTTTAAAAAAATAAAAAAAATTACCATAATTCTAATTATATTTTTCTCTATCCATATACATCTATTTTAGATATATTTGGTAGATTTTAATATTTTGTTTTGTATTATAGGTAACATTAAGTGAAAATAAATCATTTTATTATTATTATTGGTGGTTTAAAATAAAATAAATATCAATTTAATTTCTTTATATGAAAATTACATTGTAAATAAATTTTAGAAATTTAATGTATTTTTTTTACAAATTTTAATATAATTAAGTCCAAATAAACCATATTATGGTGTACGAACTACTTTTTTTAATAATAAAGGGTAGGTATGGTTTAGGGTTGTGCATCCGGTCCAGACCGGACCGGTCCGATGGACCGGAATTTTTTCAAACCTTGGATCGGAGACCGGACCGGACTGAAAATAATTCTCCCAAAAACTTACTTTTAGCAAATAATTCTCCCAAAAACTTTCTAAAAGACCCTATTAAAAATGCCCTTAGATTTGTGAATTAGGTGATTATAGTTTCCACATTTATATACTAGAATTTTATTGATAAAAAATAGAAGAGAGTATATACAAAATTTTGTGAGAGTAATACATAATATATAATTTCAAAATAAACTAACGATTTCAAATTCACTTTACATTCAATTTTGTGTTACCTTCTATATTTCACAAAATCATTAACATTAGCAGCTCACCCACCCATTCAAAATTATTTTCAATTTTTTCGCCTGATATCCTAAGATAAAGCGAAATTTGTGAGACGTTCCAAAATTTTACCTATGGTGCAACCCAAATCAAACCCCCAAAACGGCGCCGTAACGGTGACAATCACAAGCATCGTCTCAATCCTCCTCTCCATCCCAATCATCCTCTCCGGCGTCTACCTGGCCTTCTACCAACCGAAAAACGCGTGCGTCAAGATCCTCCACTGGCCGCTCCTCCTCGGCGCCTCTGTCTCCATCACCGCCCTCGTCGGCCTCATCGGGTCCATCTGGCGGCTCAAGTTGCTCGTCCTGCTCTACTTTGTGGCCATGTCGGCCGCGATTGCTGCGCTTGGCGCTGTGGTCATCTTCGTCTACGTGGCCACCGACGTTAGGAACTCGGATGACGGTGCCGTATACGTGGCCACCCATCTCCTTCTCTCGATCTTCTCCTATGGGTTTGAGTGGGTATAGTTGAGATCGAAACCCTCCTGAATTGCGGAGAAGGTCTTGCTAGTAGGTGATTTCGGCGATGGCGAGGCGAGACTTGCAATTGGCTTGCGGTGGCGGATTTGACATGGAAGTGGAGACAGAGGAGAGAGGGCGAGCAAGTCAAAGTCGCCATTGACGAGTTGTGCGAATGATGAACTGGTGACAGAGAGAAATTAAAGCAACGTCGGTGGGCAGCGGTCGGAGGAGGAGGAGACGGGAGAGGGGCGGCGATTGGAGAAGACTCGGGAGAGGGTCGACAGTGGGACGAGAAAGGCAACGTCGGTCGGAGGAGGACAGGGCGGCGGGGTCGGAGGAGAGGCGACGCGGTCTTCATTGTCGGCGGCTTGGATTCGGGGGAGAGTATATCCGAGCGGCAACGAGATTTGGAAGAGAGAGATCGGAGGAGATCGGAAGAAAAGGAGAATTAAAAGATGGGTTTTTCTTTGTTTTTTTGTATTTTTTCAAGTTTTTTTGGATTTTTTAATTAAAAAATGGGCATTTGGCGGAAAAAAAAAATTCGAGTATACCGCGCGAAATAGGTAAAATTTTGGGACATCTTGTGAATTTCGCCTTCCTCAAGGGTACCAGGCGAAAAAATTGATTTTTTTTTTGCAATTTCTCCTTAATAATACCAAGGTTGATATTAACAAAATTATATCATAAAATTAATATAGACAATATCACAATACTGATGTAAATTCATTGTGAAATATTGTTCTAGTTAAACATAGGCAGAATAAAATTTAAAAGAATATATAATGTTAGGTTGTAAGATTATTAGATTTTGACAGATATTTAAAATAACAAATTAATTTCTACAATTTGAATTTTATGAAATAAAAAAAAATGTCATTGGCGTAGAATTGAAGCAGATTGGGTAACGGTTAAGGATGTTCATGGGTGAGGAATCTGATTTTATAGAAATCAATAAAATTTTGGTAGAATAAATAATGATATGGACATAATTAAAAATGTTCCTGTTTACATAAAAAAACAAATTCAAAATTGGAAACAAACGAAAACTTGGAATCCAGATTTTTTGACCGAAGAAAACGAAAAAAAAAATCATAATAATAGGAAAAGACTTAAGGCTAAATGAAAAAGACCACTAGACAATATTATAAAGATTAATACGGATGAGTCTACTAAGACGAATGATGAATCGAGTTATGGGTATATTTTTTGAAACAGTGAAGGAGAACCAATTTACCTTTTTAGGGAGAATTGTGGTATTTCTACCCCTTAAAAACAGAGACTCTTGCAGTTAGGAATGCCCTGGTTAAAGCCCATGAGTTAGGCCTTAACAACATTCAAATTGAATGTGATAATCGTATTATTGTGAACGTTCTGAATAAAATCTGGCACTGTCCTTGGGATATTGAAATGTTAATTTCGGATATCCTTTGTGTTTTACAACTGTTTTCTTCAGTGCAGATTTGTCATGTATTCCGAGAAACTAACGCTGTTGCCGATTGCATTGCAAAGCTGGGACAGCGGAATTCCTTGAAAGATATTCAAACCAATTTAGAGCTTTTAGTTCTCTTCCGAAAGGATGCTAAAAGCTAAGGAACCGTCTCTTCTGTGATTTCCAGACAATTTTTTACTGTATCAAAAAAAAAGATTGGGTAACGGTTTACTACTGCAAGCCTGCAACCGACATAATATTATATACTCCCTCTGTCCCTTTATATAGTTCTCCTTTGCAAAATTTCACAAAAATTAAGAAACTTTAAAAAGGGAAAAAGTAAGCAAATTTTGTAGGAAAGTACAATCAAGTTTAGGGTACAATCAGACTCTAGGAAATGAAACTTGTGCCTCAATCTTTCTCACATTTAATTAACCAATAAAAATACATTTGTAAATTGTTTACAACCAATAGAAATACAAGATTCATAAACACACAGATTAAGCCAAGAATTTACAGAGATTCACAGAGACATAACATTCCTAGCAGTATAAATGCCCCTAAACCTTCAACACTGCAGTCATTACTCACTTACACAAAAACAACAGGAAAACAGAGAGTACAAGGCATCACTGCCTATTCTTGATGGCTTCAGACTAGGACTTAAACGATGCATGGATTCTAGATGTTAAAGACATTAATGTTGTTGCTGCTGAAGACCATGGACACATGGGAGCTACTGAGATCAACATTGATCTTAATGAACCGGCTGGGGACATGGAAGAGGGGCAAGGCTACCATTTTGATCTCAATATGAAACCAGAAGATGAACATGGCATTCAGCAACCAGAAACAAAGGTAACAAATCTTCAACATACATCATTTTCTTTTTCACCAGATAATCATCAACAGCCTTCAAGGAATAGGCTCAGCAGTGAGAAGAGATTGGACATACTTATATGGCTTCTCAACAGAGCAACAGAGGACAAGCTCAAGCAAGGATCAATCATGGCTGCTGCACATGAATTTCAAGTAACAAAAAGATGCATAAGCAAACTGTGGAACTTAGCCAAGAGACAAAGACAAGAAAATGAAAGATATAATGTCACAACCAAGTTCCACAACTCAGGCAGAAAAAGGGTTGAAGTACCAGTTGGAGATATCACATCAATTAGCATGTGTGACAGGTCATGCATTAGAGATTTGGCAGCCAAGCTTAGCATCTCAAAGAGTACAGTCCATAGAATGGTTAAAAAGGGAGCATTGAAGCCACATACAAATCCATTACATCCAGGTTTGAAAGATGGAAATAAAATGAGAAGGTTGTCATGGATTTTGGATCTACTACAAGGGGACACAACTGAATCAAAGAGAGAGTATTTCCCAATGTTTGACTTTGTCCATTTAGATGAGAAGTGGTTCAATCTCAGCAAAAAGTCACATAGGGTATATCTAACACAGAATGAAAAGGGCAAGTACAGATCAACATACTCAAGCAAATTCATTCCAAAGGTAATGTTCACTTCAGTGGTGGCTAGGCCAAGATTCAATTCACAAGGAGAATGCACATTTGATGGGAAGATTGGCATCTTTCCATTCACATATCAAGAGGCAGCCAAAAGATCATAAAAAAATAGGCAAAAGGGGACAATGTGCACAAAAATTGTAGAGTCAGTCAATCAGAGAGTCACAAGGGACATGCTTATCAATCAGATTATTCCAGCAATCAAGTCCAAATGGCCAGGGGGGGCACCACAAGTAATTTTCATCCAACAAGATAATGCAAAGGCACATATTACTCAAAATGATGCAGAGTGGCAGCAGGTATATGAGCAAGATGGATTCACTTTTATTCTAGTTCAACAGCCACCTAATAGCCCTGACCTAAACATCTTAAATCTAGGCTTTTTTAGAAGTATACAGTCCTTGATGCATAAAAAGATGACTAAAGATGTAGATGCAATGCTAGTTGCAGTTAATGAAGTCTTCTATGAACTAGATCCCAAAATATTGAGTAATGTATGGGTGACTCTCAAGCATGTAATGAATGAGATTTTGAAGGATAAGGGAGTGAATGACTATGAGATACCACATGTAAATAAGAAGAAACTGGATGCTCAAGGTTTATTACATCAACCAGTGAAGGCCCCAATGTGGGCTGTGATAGAAGCTTGAGACCTTATCAAGGGAAATGCACAACAAAGGGGACAACAGGCAGCAATAGATCAACAACCACCTCAGGACCCAACAACAAGCAATGGACATGGACTGCAGGACACTCAGGAAGGAAATGCAAGTATGGGATATGATATGCAAGACACTCAAGAAACAGCAACAACAGCATTTGGACTCTAAGTATTTTATATTTAAAGTCTACACTTTTGTGAAGAGCTTCTACATTTCACATAACTAGTAGGTTATGTGAAAAATAGAAGCTTGATATAGGATTAGCCTATAACTTTTGGGAATATAATGTAATTTTGGGAACTAAATCAGAATCTAATAGCATTATCAAGCAAGTCATTGTCATCAAATGCATATAAAAGAATATAAACAGCATCTCAGATGTCCCCATGCATCATTGATGCATATCCAATCACACAACAACAAATATACCAATAAATCATCCAAGTTATATCAACTGATTGCTTAAAGGCACATTAGGGCATGAAACAAGAGGATATGCATCTCAGTCCATTAGAGAACTCATCATAGATATAAGAAAAGAATATAAACAACATCTCAGATGTCCCCATGCATCATTGAAACATATCCAATCACACAACAACAAATATACTAATAAAACATCCAAGTTATATCAACTGGTTGCTTAAAGGCACATTAGGGCATGAAATAAGAGGATATGCATCTCAGTCCATTAGAGAACTCATCACAGATGAAACAACAGAGGCACATATCCAATAACACAACCCCAAACAAACCAAACAAACATCCAATTCATGTGTCAGGTTTAACAGATTTCAGATGTAATAGGAGAACTTTATACAGGGATGGAGGGAGGAAAGAAACAGATCAACAAAGGGACAACCATCACTAGACAACATCAAACATAGCCAACAAGTTCAGATTATCATCAACAAAGGGACAACCATAAATTCACACCATCAAAGTATAGTTCTCCTTTGCCAAATTGCACAAGCATTAAGAAAACTTCAATAAGAGGTTAAGGTAAGCAATTCTGCAGGAAAGTACACTCAGAATTCTGCAGGAAATGAAAGAGGATTCATAAGCACAGGATTCATAAGCACATGGAAAAGTAAGCAATTCACCAGGAAAGTACAATAAGGGTTTAGGGTACAATCAAAATTCTGCAGGAAATGAAACTTGTGCTGAAATCCTCAATCCTTCTCACATTTAATTAACCAATAAAAATACATTTGTAAATTGTTTACAACCAATAGAAACACAGGATTCATAAACATACGGATTAAGCCAAGGATTTACAGAAATTCACAGAGAGATAACATTCCTAGCAGTATAAATGCCCATAAACCTTCAACACTGCATTCATTACTCACTTATAATGCAAATCCAACATAACAGATCAATGATTTTTTCCATCCAACATCAACATGCAAATCCAAGGTTCAACAGACCACACCTCATAATCCATCATACACATTATCCAGCAACAACTGAAAAGGGGACTTCAAATAACATAAAGGGACAATCCAACAATCCATCTCAAATACGGATGCAACAACAGAAAACAAATAAAATGGACTTAGGAACTTCCCTAATCATCCGACGAATCAGGGATGACAATAATCTCAGGCGAAGCCACCTCATCAGAGACATCGGGGACATCGGCGACATCTAGGACATCGGGGACATCAGGGATGACAACAATCTCAGGCGAAGCCACCTCATCAGAGCCAGGTATCACAATCACCTCAGGCAAGCCACCTCCTCCGATTGTCCCCTCCACCGTCTCCTCGGATCTTTCAGGGGTGTACGTGTGATACCCCAAAAAGTGACAACTCCATCGCACCTAGGATGCTCAGAGCATAGTCCGCTGGGACAACCAGAAGAAGAGGACCAGGAGAAGGAGGAGGAGCTACTCATGATGAATCGTCGGAACAATTTTTAGGGTTCTACAGAGAGAGAATCAACCCAAGTCTCAAGAATAATCAAAGGGGACAAATTTTAGGGTTCAACAGAGAGAGAATCAACCCAAACCGCGACAGAGAGGGGACTAGAGGGGATCTGGATCAAGCAACAGAGGGGATGAGAGGGGATCTTCGATGAGAGTGAAGAACATAGAGATGTTAGGGTTCGATGGAGAGTAACAGAGAGATCGGAGATCGGAGAGCGTGAGATGAGAGTGAAGAACGGAGAGATCGGAGAGCGAAGAGCAGAGATATCTGAGATCTGAGAGGCTTCTAGGGTTTTTAGATGGAGAGCGTGAGATGAGAGTGAAGAACAGAGAGATTTGAGAGCGGAGAGCTAGGGTTTTTAGATGGAGAGTGAGATATGAGAGGCTTTTAAGCAACCAGTTGCTTCTAGGGTTCTAGGGTTTTTAGATGGAGAGATATGAGAGTTAATGGTTTAGGGATTTATGGTGGGAGTAGGTGAAATTAATTGTGGGAGTAAATTAAGGATAGTTGAGGGTTTGAATGAAAAAAGAAGATGAATAGATGGAGGGTTTTAATGGGGAAGAAGAGGAGTAGGTGGGAGTATTAAATGAAGAATAAAGACAAAAACAAATATGGAAAGATTTGAAAGAGGAACATTTTTTTGGGACGCCAAAAATAGAAAGAAAAACTATATTAAGGGACGGAGGGAGTATTTCACAAATTAATCTTATTTTAGGAAAGTTATAATTTATGTTTTTATAAAATAAGAGAAAATTGATTTATGGCGTTGAAATGAAGCAACATAGTAGATTGGTTAGCGACATCTATATATAGATTGGAAAGCTCAAGCGGGTTGAATAACGGTTAGTTTTTGACATCCAACTCTCTCAGATCTCTGGAATCTGCTCCGCATTCAAAATATTGCTACCCTAATTAATTCGGAGTGAGATAAATTCATCCTTCAACACAAGCCTAGAGAAAGAGAAAGAGAGAGATGGCAGATGAAATGGAAGTCGCTGACGTTGAATTAGGTTTTCGCCTCGTTCTCTTCCATCTTTGTTAGTCTTATTGTAGGTTATCTTGTGATTCCCCCTCGATTATCCCCTTGTGTAGTTGAATTAGCGATGTTATCAGAAACGCTAACGACTTGGCAAATCTGCATCGGATTCCGAAAGTTTAACTTGGAGAGTGCGTTCAGAGCTTGGAGGTAATCTTGTTTTTGCCTTTAGTAGTTCCCAATTTTGTTTTAAATCTGTCTGTTTATCACCAAATTTGCCTAATTATTTCGAGCAAATTGTGTCAGAGTGCTCGGATGCTCAATATCTCAAGGAGAATGATCTAAGAACAACCGACATATTTACAGATGAGATTTATTTTAGGAAAGTAATTGTGGTAGCATGAATTTGTACCACCAATATTTGTTGATTGCAACGACGATCGATCTTCAATGAACTCGAAGAAAGAACATAATACGAACAATTTAGAGTGGAAAACCCTAGTGTCAAATAGCACACAAGGAAAAATCACTACCTCCTAGCTTCTTGCTAGAAGGATTCGAACGGTCTACTTCTGTTATTCATTCTCTCTTTTGTTTACAACAATTGTTCAAATTCAAAGCTCTCTCCCAATCAATGGAGGTTACCTACTGAGTTATTTTTTTCTAGGCTTTAGGGTAGGTTTAGGCTATTAAATACCTCCCTTCTTTAAGTCTTAATGGGCCTCGCTTAAGTAGATGGGCCTGATCTTCTAGTTTAGGAAAGTGGGACAATTTCCCCCTTCATTTTGCCCCTCGGGTTCAACAAAAACCGTAGGATCCGATAACTCCGGGTCGTACCTCGAATCAGCATCCGGATCTGAATGATTTTCGTCTCGATTCTGCAACACTCGGTCATCCATATGATGGACCTAAGCTACCCAAGCCGCCTCGTAATGCGTTGGCCCTTGCCTACCTTGTTTATGCTTGCTTATAGGTGTTCGGATTCGACTCCTATACTCCTATGTGGGTCGCTCGGATTCGGCGCCCGTGTGGCTCGTTACCACGAAAATACATGCCTGGCTACGAGTAGCTCGAATTCGGCTCTCATGTCGGACTTACACTGCTGACTCTTGCCTAGCGTGAGTCGCTCAGATTCGGCGCCCGTGTGGCTCGTTACCACGAAAATACATGCCTGACTATGAGTAGCTCGAATTCGGCTCTCGTGTCGGACTTACACTGTTGGCTCTTGCCTAGCGTGGGTCGCTCGGATTCGACGCCCATATGGCTCGTTACCACGGTAATACATGCCTGAATACGAGTAGCTCGAATGCAGCTCTCGCGCCGGACTTACACTGTGTTGTGAAAGATCACCTTGTCATTCATATCATGTAGCTTCCCGCTCTAATGCCATTGCCCGTCATTACGTGGTAGGGTCCCTTTCGTTTCAGTCTAAGCTTGTCATCCATGCACTCCAACTTGTATGCTCTCATGCTCTGCCTTCTAGTTCAAGCTTATCGTCCATGCACTCCAACCAGCATGCTTCGTTGCCCCTAGGCTGATAGAATGAACGAGGCGTCTCGTGCTATCACGATTTCCAAGCAGGTTGTGCTCGATGTCTCTGCAGCCCATAGGCTCTGTGTCTCTTAAGCTGACAAAATAAATAGTGGTACCAGCTTGTGCCACTTATTCCAATACTGCGATTGCTCATCTTTCATAGCACTCAGACGTTTCTTATAAGGAATTGATCATCTCTTCCGATGGACCTCATGCCTCGCCTTAATTAGTGTTTGCTCCCGAGTTTATACCGACAAGGTATGCACAGATAATAATCATATTAATTATACGAAACTATTCTAAATATTCTTTTTTTTTTAAAATATAACAGTCAATTAAATTCAAATTGACAAATTTAGAAGCAAAATTTACCGATCGGTTGAGTCCAAGCATAGTCCAAGCCGAACCTTTTACTTCTACTTTCTCTTCCGGCCCAAGAGCAAATATGGCCCAACCCACTTTCACTGCCAATCCTCGTGCATGGCCCCACATCAATATTCCCAGTTTGAAGTTGCCGTGCATTGGCAATTATATAGCTTCTTTTCTTTTTTTTTGAAAAGAAAAATCTGCTCTATGCACTTAGGCCCAAGAAGCTCAGTTGAGGCCCAAAATCAAACAAGATTGTACCGGGGCCCACTACTTCATCTTCCCCGCTTGCCCCGTCCAAAAATTCGCTGAGGCTCAAGCCTTGCTCGGCGACGGCGATGACCTTGGTAGACTTAGGGTGCCTCGGACGGAAGTATCGTCGGACTGCATTCCCCCTCCGGTGATGCGGACGTCGTCCGTTGACGACGGCCTCCCTGGCGACCCATTTCCGGCGGAGCTGGTGGCGCCCGGTGCTTGGAGAGATCGACTCCTCCCTGCGAAACGATGTCCTCGAATTGGAGGACCCTCGAAGCTGCTCGGACGGAGCTCCCCGGCGCGGCGAAGCTTGGAGTCGTCGCCGGTCGAACGGCCGCCTCCCGGCCCTGGAAGCAGAGGACGAAGTTCTGACCGTCTTCCATCGCCGGAACTCCTCTCGCTCTCGTCCCCAAGCCGCGAGATCGGGGTCGATCCGGGTCTCCCTCTCCACGAGTCGGCCTCCTCGTTGCGCCAGCGGATCTGCGCCGCCTTCCCCTCCGACGCATCTGGGAACCCGTTGCGCGTCCAGATCTGAGCCGTTCCGGTCGCTAGGGCTTCGGCGGCGGCCCAGATCCAGATCTGCCCCCTCTCCATCTCGCCTGGGGTTCCGACGGCGATCCCCCAGTTCGAGGATGTTCTCCGGCCGCCGATCTCGACCGCCGGCGGACTGGACCTCCACCATTGGTCTCTTCTCGGCCGCGCGAACCGCTCTCCGATTTGCCTCACTTTGATCGACCATCACCTCCATTCTCATGAGCCAATTGTGGTAGCATGAATTTATACCACCAATATTTATTGATTGCGACGACGATCGATCTTCAATGAACAGGGAAAAACCACTACCTTATAGTTTTTTGTTAGAAGAATTTGAACAGTCTATTTCTGTTATTCATTCTCTTTTGTTTACAACAATTATTCATATTCAAAGCTCTCTCTCAATCAATAGAGACTGTTTACTGAGTTATTTTTTTCTAGGATGGATAGGTTTAGGCTATTAAATTTCTCTCTTCTAAGTCTTTGCCTCAATTAAGTAGATGGGTACTAGTTTAGGAAATTGAGACAATTTCCCCCGTAATAGTTTTTTTTTTTTAATAAGGGGGAAAGTTGATCTTGCGTTGATTTAAGCTAAGCAACGAGTTGGTTAGCCGACATCTAAAATTCGGCAATTGTAATCGTCCCTCAGATAAAAAATCTGAATTCGAATTGGATGGAAATTGGGGTTGAATTTCACTGGGAGCGGGAGAAATTCATCCTTCACCCAAGCATAGAGAGAGAAAGAGAGATGGCGGATGAAATGGAAGCCGTCGACATTGAATCTGTTGGCAAGTTGCCGCCTGTTTCTCTTCCATCTTTTTTAGTCTTATTGTAGGTTAGGTTATGTTGTGATTCTCATTCGATTGTTCTCAGAAACGCTAACGACTTGGCAACTTTATCCGCGTCGGATTCGAAAAGTTCACTTCGAGAGTGCGTTCAGAGTAAATCTTGCTATTGCCTTTTAGTAGTTCCCAATTTTGCTTTAAATCTGTCTGATATTCACCAATTTGCCTAATTATTTAGAGCAAACTGCATTTCGAATATCAAACAGAATTTGATATTCCATCTGCAGTTGAATCTGTTTCCCTTTTTCCCAGTATAATTGAAAAGTTACTGAATTCACTATTTTAATCTATGGGTGTGTCATGGCTTGTGTTTCATTTCATTTCGTCCTCTAATTGTAATGGGTCTAATAGTTTGTTTCCATGTTATTTTTTTGCAATCCAGAAAGTTAATGATGGGTTTAATCTGACAAGGTCTTTATTTGAAACAATTGACAGGGGAGCTAAACACTACTGAAGCTGAAAATGATGACCTCTGTAACAAAGGACTGAGCGAATGTGTTTTAAGATTCTCCCAAGTTAACTTGCAGGTGCTGGGAGATCGCCAGCTCGTAGCCGCTCGGATCTTCTCCGATCCGAATCGAAATCGCCGATAATGACGACCTCAGTTTCTTTCAAGTCGCCGATGATCGGAGGAACAGAGGTCGGAACTTCCGGAATGTTCTGGATCAAGTTCCGCAGAGAGTCCTTTCTTGCTCTCTACACTCCCTTTCTAGTCGGCTTGGCCGCCGGTAATCTGAGCATTGACAGCTTTCGCCATTATGTCTCCCATGACGTCTATTTCCTCCAAGCATTCACACAAGCATTAGTTCTCTTTCTGCATTTTTTATTGATCTTGATCCTTTTCGCTGTGAGTTTGATTTATTGAGCATTAAAGTGGAGTTGCTGAATTTCAGTTTTTTCATGTTCCTTTTCAGGTTCCAATTGGCGGAGGATTGCGCGGATGACGACGATGCAAAGATTGCGATTGCACAGTTGAGAAAGTGTGTTTTGAAAGATTTGAAGACACACGATTAAGGGGAGATTGATAGCTATATGACCCCTCAATGACGGCAAAGGACGAAGATGAAGCAATGGAAGTGCAATCCAACGGCCCGATGACTAGAGCTCGTGCAACGACGATGGAACGAGCAACTCAATCTTTAGTCACCCGGAGTTATGCAGGTTACTCAACGTCAAACATTCTTAAATGAGTCATCCTCTTGACCTACGAAGGGTTGGGCGACGCCTCTCCCTAATTTAGCCTTCACGGCGCCGCCGATGCCTCGACCACGATCATGGTCGTCCGATTAGGACATGATTTTCCAGCAGGCATTTTCCAGCTTTTCCCGGGCTATCTTCTCACCATATCCATCATTTTATGAGTACTTTAGTTTGGTAAGAAGAATGCCTATGAAACGGTCGGCGCTAATTGCACCTGCAGTGGTGCTGCAGACACCACTGCAGGGGGTCTGATCAAACGGTGTTTGACACCGTTTGAGGATTTCAATTTTTTTAAATTTCTGTAATTTAGAACGGTTTCAAACACCGTTTTTTTGTTGTTGTTGAATTTAGAACGGTAATACTCACCGTTTAATTTTTTTTATTATTTCTTTGTTTAGAAAACGGTGTAAGACACCGTTTGAATTTTTTTTTTGAAACAGTGTGAGACACCGTTTAAGACTTAGGGGGGTAAAAAATTTCATCTCGCTAGGGGCAGACATGCCTGCGTTGGGGGATACTCGTAGGGTTATGGGCGAGCTTACCTTATGGGTTATGGGCGAGCTTACCTTAGGCTGCTCAGGGGTGATGAGAATGGAAAAGACAGGGTAAAAAAAATGATTTTTGGGTTTCTATAAAATAGGTTAGCTTTGGCTTACAACAAATCAGGTTCAGCGGGAAGAAAGACCGAAAGAAAGAAAGGAAATGGGAGGGAAGAGTTAGCTTAGGATTAGGAGAAAAAATCAGGTGCTTACAAAAAATAAGAAAAAATCAAAGGCTTAGGATTAAGAGATATTACCCTAATGTCGTGGTCCAATGAAGATGTCGGAGAATCCGTTCAAGAGGTATGTAAATTAAATTGTATTAATTATTATTTATTTAATGTCATATAAATTAAACTTTTATAAATTGCATGATTAATTTATCAAATCCTTCAAAACTTCACTCGTATTTAGGGTAAATTGCATGCTCATGATTAATCATACAGTAAAACTCCACTCTCATTTACTGTAAATTGCATATACATTGATTTAATTATGTTAGTTTATTTAATTATTTAACTATGTTAATTCCACTCTCATTAACTGTAATTAATCATATAGCAAAACTCCACTCTCATTTATTTAACTATGATAGTTGATTTAATTATGTTATTTTTTTAATGTCATTGCTTAATTTATATGTTTACTTAAGGCATATAATATCTTTAATTTATAGATTAGATTCAAGTGTATATATTATTTTAATGTAAATATATTATGTTACTTTTTACTGTAATTATATATTATGTAAATATATTATGTTATTATGTAATTACTATAATATCTTAATTTATATGTTTGCTTAATTTATATGTTTTACTGTAATTTATATTTACTTAAGGCATATAAACTCCACTCTCATTTACTGTAATTATATATTATGTTACTTTTTTAATGTCATTGATTCAAGTGTATATATATTAGATTAAAATTAATATCACATATATAATTTGTAAAAGTTAAAGTCATAAACAATTGTATTTTTTAAATAATGTTTGTTTTGCATATAATTTCCACGATTGTATAGATTAGAGTAAAGTGTATATATTATTTTAATGTAAATAGTTTGAAACTTGTTATAGTGTATGTACATTTATTCAAATAAAAGTTAATATCACATATATAATTTGTAAAAGTTAAATTCATAAACAATTGTATTTTTTAAATAATGTTTGTTTTGCATATAATTTCCACTATTTTATAGATTAGAGTAAAATGTATATATTATTTTAATGTAAATAGTTTGAAACTTGTTATAGTGTATGTACATTTATTCAAATAAAAGTTAATATCACATATATAATTTGTAAAAGTTAAAGTCATACACAATTGTATTTTTTAAATAATGTTTGTTTTGCATATAATTTCTACTATTTTATTATACATGTTAATTTTATTTGTAAAATTAATATATATGTTATTGGAAAGTTAGAATTGGAAAAAAAAAAGCATGAATATTTAAAATACTTTGAATTATAAATATTATATTTTATACATCATTGAAAATTTATGATTATACATGTTTATTATACTAAACCAAAACATGTTAAAATATCTGGAATTAATGGCAGGATTTTACCTCGTACTTCCAAACGAGCTACAAGTGGTCGGATCGTGAGTCCATGTTAGCCTGGGCACGCGAACAAGGAACTAGACTTAACATGGTGTTGACTATTCAGAAATCCTGGGAGCGAAAAGTCATACTGGCGTGCGAGAAGTCGGGAAGCTATCGGCCGCTCAAGGATGTATTGATATGAAAGACGCGTACAAAGAAGAGCAATTGTCCATTCGTGCTGAACGGGGTGATGCATAAGGATGGGTCATGGATGTTGTATGTGGAATGTGGTACACATGATCATGATCTTGCGACGAGCTTGGAGGGTCATGCCTATGTCGGACGCCTGACTGAGCATCAAAAAAGCGTTGTCAAGACATTGACGCAAGCGTCCGCAAAGCCGAAGATGATTATGACCTTCTTACGACAGACGTATAACAGGGTCTTTACGTCGAGGAAGCAAATCTACAACATTCGGCAACAGTTTCACGCTGAAGAGATGGATGGTATGACTGTAACCCAGTACACCCTCTCATATTTATTTAGCTTTGGTTACTATATCAATCCCCGAAGGCTACATGGACATGACGATGTGGTTCAAGACTTGTTTTGGTCTCACCCTCATTCCATTCATCTGCTGAGCTTGTTCCCTTACGTCGTCATCATGGATTCGACATACAAGACAAACAAGTCAGTAGTTCCGACATTACATATTTTGAGAAATTTTACTCTGCTAGCACTAGACACGATCATTCGTCCACTGGTGCATCCTCCTCTCGTGCAACCTCCTCCCATGCAACTGACAATGTAACGGGAGGAGATATGGAGGATGACGATACATACGGCGGCCCTCAGGAGGGTGACATTCCATATGGCGGGCCTCAGGAGGGTAACATTCCATACGGTGGGCCTCTGGATCGTCAGCTCCTATGGGATTACGACACACACATAGCTGGATTTGTATATGCCGATAACGATAATGGAAAATATGTAAGTGTCAACTTCAGCGCTTATCATATGCATTTTTTAGTACTTTTCTTAATATTTTATTTATGCACATGTTCGTTTTTAATTTTATTTAAACCTTTATGTTACAGAAAAATAAATGCTTAAGGGCGCTGACACGGTCAAAGACCCTGAACTTTTGGAATGACCTAATCGCGAATGATAACCAAGCAGAGTGGTATAGGTTGGCAGCTCGCAACGGCCTCCTTGGACTTTTGAATCTCAAGTACAAGGGGATGGATAGTGCACTCATTTCAGCTTTCGTGGAGCGATGGCACCCGAAAACAAACAGTTTTCACTTTTCATGGGGTGAAATTACCATTACACTCCATGATGTCTTTCAGATCCTGAATATGCCAATCCAAGGCAGTGTTGTACATATACCATTCGAAGATGTCGAATTAATTATGGATATCAACTCGAGGATGGGCATTCCAATACAAGCATTAAAAGCGGCAAAGACGAAATCTGGTTTTAATTGCAAATGACTCAATGAATTTTTGACGACGACGGGGAAATCCGACAGTCTTATAGCCTCTGGGTTTTTGGCCGTTTTGCTTGGTAGCACGTTGTTTCCCGACAAGTCGGGGAACAAAATCAAGCTATCTTTATTTCAGCTGCTATGGGAACACAATGAGACAGGGCAATACGCATGGGGTGCTGCTACGTTTGCCTACTTGTATAGACAACTTGGTATGGCAAGTCGTGCAGAAGCCGCTCAAATTTCTGGTTGCCTTTTGCTCCTTCATGTAAGGATCCAAAACTCTTTCTTTTATTGTCATCTCAAATAATTATTTCTCAAAGTTTACTTGCCTAAAGTTTGCTTATTTTCGTGCAGGACTGGATTTGGAGCTACTTTCCTAAGTTTAGGGGCCACTTAAATCTGTCTCAAAACGACCCAAGAAATGAGGGCCCACGGGCGGCCCACATCGATCCTCGATCGCCAAAAGAAGATTGTAGCATCAGGGTCAAGGAAATGAGGCTTTCACTGGACTTATTACGACCCGACGAGGTACTACAATTTCATTATTCATTTTACATTAATTAATTTTCATTTAAATTTATGCAACACATGCTCAAACTCTTATGTGTATAGGTCGTATGGATGTCGTGGGACAATGTTCATCAACAACACTACCGCATATCGATGTACAGAGGAACTCTGAAGTGCATGAAATTCAGTGAACCTTACATGCCTGATCGAGTGACTCGTCAATTCGGTAAGGTTCAACCGATTCCCATTGACCCGATTCGCCCCAAGAGTAGAACCAGACACGTGACGCTATATAATTACGAGGCAGTGTTCTTTTCCACGGACGACCATTGGGATGAACTGCCCAACTACCAATCCCCGATTCTGAGGCTATCCAATTGTATCACAAGCATGCAGACGGTGGATGGCTACGTTTCATGGTTGCAACGTCTTTCCCATCCTTACATGTATGCGGATTCCAAGAGTGTGATGGAAAACGAACGTCCCATGCCCGCATACATAGAATTTGTTATCAAAATTAATCATATACAAGTGATAGTCCACGAGACCCTTCGCCAGTTGGATACAATGCCAGACTTGCAAATCGCAAAAGCGGTGCTTCAACGGATCCATGCGCTTGTGAATGTACAACTGGTTGAAGCTCCAATTGCAGAGGCTGCTGAACCAGAAGGGTATGTACCAGTTCGGGAAACACAATACGAGGAGCACGGGACACAATATGGGTCATCCACAGGTCCAAGTACAGGGCAAGGGTATCAAGGTCCCTACTTCGGCCAAGGATACCAAGTCCCACCGTCGGCTGGAGGTCCAAGCTATGGGCAAGCATTCCAAGGGCCACCGTTCGGAGTGCCGACAGGGTTCGGGGAGCAAGCATTCCAAGGCCCACCGTTCGCACAAGCTACATGACGTCCAAGCTATGGGCAAGGGCAACCGTTCGAAGTGCCGACAGGGTTCGGGGGGCAGTACGGGGAAACGAGTGGATTCATGAATTTACTTGTAATACCTTAATCTAAATTTTATTGACTTTAGTTCATTAATATTTTATTTTTTATGATTTGAATTTATTTGATATGTTAATATAAATTTGCAATTTTTTTTAAAAAAAAAAAGTAAAATACATAAATTTTATTATATTTTTAAATAAATTACATAAATCCCATAAAAATAATATCCAAATATCCCATAAACCCCCATTAAAATCCCCAAAATTCGCTAATTTACTTTTTTTTTAAAGAAAAATTCGTAAACGGTGGTTAACACCGTTTATATTTAAAAAACAAAATTTGCCAACGGTGGTTAACACCGTTTATATTTAAAAAACCGGATTATTATTTTTTTTAAACAAAAATTGGAGTTTACAAAAGAAAAAAGAAAAATTTGCCAAACGGTGGTTAACACCGTTTTAAAAATAAAAAAAAATAAAAAATGGGTCAAACGGTTTCTCTCACCGTTCACCCTAACGAAGGGACCCAAAATTTCATACGGTGGAAGTAGTAATCCCCTCCTCTATCCAGTTGCCCGGTGAAACAGACTTGCTATTTTAGGCGTCGACGCACTGAGAAAGACCCGAGACTTGCCTTAAGTCTCGCCTATCTTTTATAGTTTTCTTTCCTAATTTATTTAGACTATTTTAGCTAGTTTTGGTTCAGGTTGGGCATGCCCCTTATGTGTTTCGGTTTATTAGTTAGACTACTTTCCTTACTCAGTTTTGTCTAGACTATTTAAACCTTCTTTCATTCATTAATAAGATTATGTTGATTTGAGTTGTAAGTTGAGTTATCTCCTTCCTTGAATCCTAACATCAATCCCTACGATCCCTAGGATCGATCCTACCCGTAGCTCGTCTTTGAGCATTTATCCAACGTTCCTCTAGCGAACGTCTTGATCATCTCTTGATCGTAAATTGTCCATCACTTTGGACGTGTGAAGACCATCACTTTGGTCCAGTTCTCTACGTGAAAAGGCTATCTCTTTAGCCTTAGAAGACGCCATCTCCTTGACAAGTTAGAAGAGACAAAGGAAGGCTTGTTCAACGTTAAAGATCCTATCTTGCAACGGCGTTTTCGAGGGTCGTTCGCATCAGTCTAGTGGACTCATTTGTGGTCCACTACCATGTAACGTCACGGGTATTTGGACGGGGTGTTACAACTTTGAACATCTTATAAATAGAACATAAATATCAAAATTAGAATAATTATTTTTAAAGAGAGATTATATTATTATTATAAAAATAGATTAATATGAATGTTATTAGAAGATTACATTATATATATAGTTTTTAATATATCCTATAATTAATATTTTGTATTCATGATATATTATTTTGAATGTGGACTTTATATTGTTTTGCAAAACATAACTTTTTAAATAAATATATAAGAGAGTTATATTAATAAAGTTATTTTAAACCTATAATTAATGAGATGGACATTTAGTGTCCTAGACTCTATTTTATATTATATATTTTTTAACTTGTTCATTTATTTTACTTCATCTCTCGAATTTAATGTGTGTATCATCTATTTTGTTGTTGTATTTGATATGTTGGGAATCATTTAAGTGTCTATTTTGATCAATATAAAAATGAATCTTTTTAATTATGAATGAAATTTAAAGTCTGTAGTTCGCTAGATTTGGCTTTTTTGCATTATCAGATATTATGTACCTTATAAAAGCTCACATTGATTCTCAACTTCTGCAAATAAAGATCTAGAGCTCGTGGAGTCTCAATAAGAAAAAAACTCAAATGGAGTTGTGCCGATTATATTTTATTGAAGAAGACCCATGCAATTTAGTCCATTTTTTTAATGTAATCTTGATAATTGATTTCTAATCTTGTTAATTAATTTGTAATCTTTTTAATTAATTGATTTGTAATTTTTCTAATTGATTTGTATTTACATAAAGAAAGATTGGTAATAGGCTTAGAATATAAATCTTTAATATATAATTAAATTTTCTTAAAAAAATAAAAAAAATGACATGTGACAAATTGAATGTTAGAGCGCCATGTGGAATTAGAATATTTTGCTCTAAAATAGTAGATTTGAGGTTTTAAAAAATGTAAAATTTTAAGAAAATGACATGTGGCTAATTTATTGTAGGGGTGCCATGTGGCAAAGAAGTATGGCATATGGAAGTTTTGTTTTAGTAGATATATAGTAGATTAATTGAGCGGTTTTTTCGCCTGGTAATCCCGAGGTATCGCTTAACTCACACGGTACACCAAAGTTTGGCATATTTCACGTGGTAATCCTGAGGTTTTCATTTTTTCCGCAAAATATCCAAATCGTTAAATACAAATGATTTTCGCTTATTTAGAAAAAAAATATAAACCCCAAACACTATCTAAACCCCAAAACCCTAAACACATAAACCCAAAATCATAAACCCTAAAAACTTTTTTTGAGTTTAGGTTTTACGATTTCCGCTATTATTATTTATAAGTAAAATATAAACCCAAAACCCCAAAATCCTAAATTCAACACATAGGGATTTAGGGTTTAGGGTTTTCAAAAATGACCTTATTCTAATTTTCAAAAATTACCCAAACTTATTTATACACTATCTTAACTTTATATACATTTTAACCCAAATTTATGACGAATGAAAAATTAAATTAGGTTTGTTCTAAGCTTAAGTTACATTTTCTTAAAACATAAAAATATTTAAATCTTAATTAACATATTGTTAATCTTTATTTAAATAATTAAAGTTAAATTGATAAGTTTATTTAAATTATTATTAACATAAGGTTAACATAATTCAAATCATTCAAGACTTAATGAGATAACATACTTAGGATAAGAATTATTTTATCCCTACATGAAATAAAAATAATAAATCCTATAACCTTTATTATAATATTCAAAAACTACATTCATGGTTATACTTAATTATTTATTTTTACACTACACTATTATAATCCATTTGATAATTTGTACAAAAATATCTTAACATAATTTTTGAACTTAAGTTAATGAAAATTTAAATTACTCCTCTATAAAGAAATAAAATAAATTTCATAACTTTTATTATTATCAAAATAAGATTATCATATTTTCCTTCTAATTTAAGTGGGATATTACAATTTACTTGATGTCATCGAATTGAAATTTCTTCGTTTGCTTCTTATCTCGAATTTATTTTTGATTTTAACTCGTTTCTCAAAATTCTAAATTTCAACGTTAAGTTGATCAAGAAATCCAAATTGAAATTTACTTGCTCTTTTGGATTTGACTATTTACTTGATGTCTCAATTTATTTATTTTTATTTCTTTTTGGATTTAGGGTCTGTTTGGTTTGAATTAAGAAAACGGTAATGGGAAGGAAACAAATCTAGTCTATTTTAACATCATAATACATTGATCAAAACTTTTATCTTGACTTGGGCTCTAAAATTTGTGTGCCAAGAGAAGGGATTAAGTAAATGATTTCATCAAGTTAAAACTCACCCTAGTAGTAGGGAAATAAATACTTTCATCATAATGCCAAGAGAAGGGATAAAATAAATGATTTTATTATTTTGATCAATGAATAATGATATTAAAGTGAACTGGATTCGTTTCCTTTCTGTTACCGTTTTTACAATTCAAACCAAACATGCCCTTAATTGTGATTTTAACTTGTTTGCTCAAAATCTAAATTCCTCGTTAGGTTAATGTCTAGAAATTTGAATTGCAATTTACTTGCTCTTTCGAATTTGGTTGTTTGCTTGATTTCATGGAATGGAATTCCTTCGTTTTCCCCATCTCTCAAATTTAATTCTGATTATAAATTGTTCCCTCAAAATCTATTCTTTATTGTTTTTTCGGATTTGTCCATTTATTTGATGTCTTGGAATTTGAAATTCCTTCATTTTACTCAATCTCTGAAATTTATTTATGATTTAAACTTGTTCTCCCGAAATCTAAATTCCAACGTTAAGTTTATGTCTAGAAATCTGAATTGCAATTTACTTGCTATTTCGTATTTGGCAATTTACTTGATGTCTTGGAATTTGGAGTTTCTTCGTTTTTCTTCATCTCTCGAACTTAATTTCAATTTTAACTTGTTCATAAAAATCTAAATTCCAACTTTAAGTTGATGTCTACAAATCCGAATTGCTATTTACTTGTTATTTCGTATTTGGCAAATACTTGATGTCTTGGAATTTAATCGAGATTCATTTGTTTTATTTCACCTTTCAAATTTCATTCTGAATTTAATTTATTTCCTCTAAATATAAAAACCAGTATTAAGTTAAAGTCTAGAAATCTAAATTGCTATTACTTACTATTTCGAATTTGGACATTTACTTTGGAATTTCTGCTTTTTACTTCATCTCTTAAATTTTAACTTATTCCCTCATATTCTAAATTAAAACATTAAGTTGATGTCTAAAATTATGAATTGTTTTTTACTTGATGATGATAGGTTTTTACTTGATTGTCGTGGATTTGGAATTCTTTCTTTTACTTCATCTCTTGATTTTAATTTCAAGTTTCACTTATTGCCTCAAAATCTGAATTTTCTAACGTTAAGTTGATATTAAGAAATCTGAATTGTTATTTACTTGAAGTTTCGTATTTGGTCATTTACTTGATGTTTTAGAATTCAGAATTCCTTTGTTTTACTTTATTCCTCAAATTTAATTATGATTTTAACTTATTCCCTCAAAATCTGAATTCCAAGGTTATTTTTATGTTTAGAAATCCGCATTGTTATTTACTTGATGTTTCGGATTTGGACTTTTACTTGATGTCCTGGAATTTAGAATTTCATCATTTTAATTTATTTCTCACATTTAGTTTTAATTTTTAAATATTGTCACAGAATCTAAATTTCAATGTTACGTTGATGTCTAGAAATCCTAATTTCTACTACTTGATGTTTTGGATTTGGACATGTACTTCATGTGTTTGAACTTGAAATTCCATCGTTTTATTTCGTCTCTCGAACTTAATTCAAAATTTTAATTATTTCCTCAAAATCTAAATTCCAACGTTATGTTAATCTCTAGAAATTCAAATTGATATTTACTTGACATTGATTTGATGTTTTGGAAATTCATTGTTTTTATATCATCTATCAAATTCCATTTCATTTTCTTCTTATTGCATCGAATTCTAAACTCCTACAATAAGTTGATGGTTAGGAATCGGAATTGTTATTTACTTGATGATTCATATTTGAACACTTATTTAATATCTTCGATTTTTGGAATCCCATGGTTTTACTTCATCTCTTGAACTTAATTTCGAATATTAGTTATTCCCTCAAAATCTAAATTTCTACTATAAGTTGATATCTACAAATTTAAACATTTATTTATTTGATGTTTTAGATTGGGTCAATTATCGAAAATCACCCCTAGAATAGGACATATTGCTCACAACAATTCGAATTTTGCGATGTTACTGGAAACCACCTGACATTGTCTCCCGTTTAAAAATCGTTAAGCATGGTCCCTCACGCTTTTTTTCTGATTTGTTTATGTGAAATAAAAAAATGAAATAATAATAAAAAACTAAATCTCTACAAGTAAAGTAAACCAGACTTAATGATTTTTGTTACCATTATAAGATTGAAAGCTTGTGGATTTGAGTGATTAAAAATTAGGGTTCTTCATCATACTCCTTAACAAATTGGAGGTCGATTACTAAACATCTTGAACTCGACGGGGTTAGGTAATTTGACGATGCTCTTTGACAATTTTCCTTCGAGTTTTTTCTCATATAAACTCAGGGAAGCGAGCTACATATGAGTCAACTTGTCTACCGCTCCTTGATGTGAAGTTGATGTCTAGATTCCAACGTGAAGTTGATGTCTAGAAATCTGAATTGCTATTTACTTGATATTTCATATATAGAATTTATTTGTTGTATTAGAATTTCAAATTCTATTATTTTACATCTCTCAAATTTAATTAGGAATTTAACTTATTGCCTCAAATCTAAATTTCAACTTTAAGTTGATGTAAATCTGATTCTCTATTTACTTGATGTTTCGGATTTGGATATTTACATGTGGTCTTGAAATTTGGATTCCTTCGAATTAAAACATCTCGTCTTGAAATTTGAAATTCCTTTGTTTTAATTCATCTCTTGAAAATTTGTTTCCTTGTCTAAAAAAAAACACGAACACCCCATAGTGGACAAAAAACATTTACTTGTTTATTTTGTTTTATACAAAGAACAAATTAAAAAAAAACTAATAAAATGAACTCGACCGATTCAATTTGATATTGGGTCGTATATCTGGTATGTTGTAGCGTGCTTGCTAACTTCAAAGTGAAATCATGGACAACCCATCCTTTTATCCAATTACGTTTTCTTGAAAATCCCACAATGCAAAATTGGTGGCGGCACGACATTTTGAGGACGACTGTTTCCGACCCAATTAATGGCGGTGGTGCGACGACGCTAGGAGAGGATGTCGACATGTATGACCGTATATGTAGATAGGGATCGAAATGACAAAATTTTCGCACGTCCACAATATTTTGGGCACTATGTTGTAGCGGACAAATTAAAATGGTTTTGGATTTGTCCCCCAACTCAAAGCGGACAAAAATTTAGGATTTGTTTGGTACGATATAAATAAAGATATTTTATTTAGAAAATACTTTTTGTTTCTCTATACATTTTCCTCTATCACTTAAATTTCAAAATTTAAAATTACACCATATTATTCAACAAAAACTACATTACAAATAAAATTGTATTTATAAAAAAAAATCGCCAAACGGAGCCCTATTTTTTTAATTTTTTTTAAAAAAGGAAAATTAACTTTTTCCGCGACTTCGTGGCAACTGGCAAGCAAGCTGGAGCTACAATTTTTATGTAGTGCGCAGACCAACACTTAATTTTCAGGAAGCACCAATAACCTATTTAATACGATGGGGATTGCTGATTATCAGCCCAACCCAGGGACGGAATTTCCGGCTACTTCGTGGCGGACCAGCAAAATTTGATTCGGGCCCAAATGAACTTTGGACCCCAACAACCCGAAAGTTTATCCATATATAGTTGATTCAAGTTTTTTCACCCTTATAACAATTTGGCCCGAATGAACTTCTTATGTTGTGTCTTCCCCAAACTGAACTGTGGAAGGGTATATTTACAAAATGAAACTAACATACGTAATAAAACAAATTGTAAGACTATTTGCTCACGAGAATGGAGTAGGTGAGGAGGGATTGTGAATAACTTGTATTATTAATGTCAACATCCCTCACTTGTCACCTTCTGGCTTCCACATATGATGTAGTCAAAGAGTAGACTCATTCATTCCTCCAAGGTGGTTGGATTTCTTGGCAACAATTGTACAAACAAATTATTTACCAAAAAAAAAAACTGATATTAGGATATCTTCTAAATTAGTTTATTATTTATTTCTCAAAATTTCAATATATATTCGGATGATCTGGTTTTGAAATGCCTTAGCTTTGAGCCAATTCATTCTTCAACTAATTAGATTGAGTCAGGTCGAATCAGTTAGATCAACTTATTAATCGAGTTTAGCTGTAAGTGAGGAAACTTGGTAAACTTGATAGGCTAACTTCTTAGATCTTTGTAACTAATGGTATTCTCAAAAAGTTATTTATAAACTATATAAGCCTTACAAACCCATATAATAAAAAATATATGAACCCTGTATTAAGCAATTGAATGGGTCATAAAAGAAGTACTAATTTTTCAAATTCCAATCAACACGGAGTATATAATAATATGTTGTTTAAACGGGTAAGAGATAGTTCTAGACTATTAGTTATAATATTAACGTTCGACTCATAATTCTAGGTATCGTTTAATTTACATGACACCCTAAATTTTGGTGTATTTCTTGAGATAATTCTGAAATTTATTTTTGTCCGTCAAATACCCAAACGTCAATTTATAAATAGCTTCCGTTAATTTTTTATAAAAAAACCCAAAAAATAAAAATAACCCCCAAATCCAAATCAGCACGCAAGTCCCTTTCTCTGTAATCAACTTCTTCTGCGAGCGATACCTGGGCGCTGGGCGAGCAAGGCGGCGAGTGGCGGCGACGGCGAGCAAAGAAAGACGATGATGCTGGTGGTTAGCGACTGAATGGATTCATGTATGAGCGTGGGTCGATTTTTTCAATGATTATAGGAGAGGTCGGTGAAATGAAATAAGACTCAATTTTGGGAAAAAACCACCATGGGAGAGGTCGGTTAAATGAAATGAGATTCAATTTTGGAAAAATCCCAATTTTTACAAAGATTGTAGGAATTGAGAGATTTCAAATTTAGGGCTTTTAATGGATTTGGGAAATTTTGGGTTTTGTAGACATTAATTGCCAAGGAAATTGAATTTAATTAGTGATTTGAGGCTAAATCTGATTTAGATTTTGGGGTGTTATTTTTATTTTATTTGTTTTTTTTGTATAAAAAATAAACAAAGTTATTAATAAATTGACGGTTTGGTATTTGTTGAAAAAAAAAATCATCAGGATTATCTTTTAAATTATATTAAAGTTTGGGATGCCGCGTGAATTTAAACGATATGTCAAGATTATTTGACGAAAAAATCGAATGAATATACTCTTCGATTGGGTTGGACTTGCGATAACACATTTCTCAGTAGTAATTACGCGTTAATAGTGACATCATTCACTTCTCGAATCCGTAGCCCCTATCATTAGTACTTGATCAATTCTATCAGACTATCACCCATTAGACCACCCACAGCAGTGGATTCTTAACACTTTAAAAACATAAATTTTTTAGCAACAGTAGATAAAATCTAAAAAAATTACAAGCTCTCATCATCATCAATTAAGTTAATTACTTTAATCTAATGGCTCACATTAATAGAATCTGAAATAGATTTTTATTTATTTTAATAAATTTTTAGACCTAAATTAAATTGAATTTTTTAAATGAGATAAAATAGAAAACTAAGTTAAAAAACCTGAATTAAAAAACCATTGCTGTGAATGCTCTTAAAGACTGATCTTCACCCATTAGAGACTGATCTTCAGGTTTGCTAAGCATATCATGTTATGAAAGTTAAGTTTCAGATTTACTTACTTAGTTAACTGAGTTATCAAATGAATTAGTACTCGTACAGAAACAATATATTCGAACGTGTGACCATTATATAAATGAATTGTTTTATATGTAATAAAAAAAAATTGTTTACGATTTAAGACCAAAAAGTCACACAATGACTCATCACAAGTCAAAGGCCAAAAATGTTTTTAATTTCTTCTTTTTGACGGAACAATGTATGATACTAAGAAATGTAATTTCTCTCTCCCAATTTGTTTTGCAGAACATAAACTCAATACTTGTAAGCACAGTCATATACGCGTTATAATGGTATAAAATATTATAAATCTAGAAAAATCTGAATCATAATTCAAAATAGATTAGCATTGTTATCAACTTGTATTTGCAGCTCCACCGAATTAACGTTGACCTCGTCAACTAATCCTACATTATTTTTTAGTATAACCTTCTTTTAATGCTAGTGTACTATAATTTGGTGAGATTGTACAGGAATCTCCTAGATCATATTCGTTTTTGCAAACCAATAAATTAAGATTATATTTTCAGCGGTATCTTGGATAGTCAAAACACATTTCTGAATTCCCTCGTTGATTTGGACTAATAACATTTTTCAACTACCTTCCCCGATCTGTATTTTGAATTTCATGATTTCCCAAAACTCATAAAACAAACGGTTGGCAAGATAGTGACACCGAAATGTTTAGATCTAATCGCAATTTGTTTAAATCCAATTTTCACAAGACCAGCTGAAAATTCAAAGTCAACATTGGAAACTACTTAATTCATATCTCCCTTGTCTTTTATCCAATTGTCCTCCTTCCTCTTCTTTGAAACAAAATCCAGAGATTTCCTTCAAGAGTTGGCTTTCAAGAAACTCTCTAGGAAAAAAAATAATTAGTAGAAGTTTGATTGTGAAACAAGAATTGAGAGGAGTTATTAATTATAATGAAGTGTTTATTCTCTTTCAAGGAGAAATCATGGTGGAAAAGGAGAAGTTCGGCGCCGGATCTCCTGAACACGGGCGGGGAGAGTTCAGGGGGAGATCGGATGGCGAGGTCTTCCGGGCCGGGTATATCCGGGTCGGGTGTTTCACCACGGGGAATCAACGAGTTGTACGAGGAGAAGGGCCGGAATCTGAGGGTTTTCAGTTATTCGGAGCTCCGGCAGGCCACCAGTGATTTCAATAGGCTGTTGAAGATCGGAGAAGGCGGGTTTGGTAGTGTTTACAAGGGTAAGGTGAAGATCCAACCCGGTTCTGGTGAACATTCGGAGCCCCTTGTTGCCATCAAGAAGCTTAAAAAAGATGGGTATCAGGTAATTTCCCAATTTTCGACTCTTTGTTTTCGTAGTTGATTAGGCTGTGTTTGGTTGAATTTGTTTCCCGCCACAAAGTAGAAACAAAAGTTAATATCTGAATATCATATTTATACGGAGTCTAGAGGATTTGAGCTGCGGTATAAGAATTAATTAAATTACTAAATCTGATTATGGGTATAAAAATATTGAACACTAAACATTTAGGTGTGTTTGGATTTTCAAAATAATATATTAAAATATATTATTTTCAAAATAATACATTAAAATGCATTAGTTTGAGAGATTCAAACGCATCCTTAATAGGCAGACATAATGTATTAAACCGTTAATCTAAAAGAATTTTTAATTTGATGGAATCGTCTCTAAGCAAGCACAAAGGAGTAAGAATCTCAATTACTATTTACTAAAGTCTTGTTTGATACATTATTGATAAATATTATTCCTATCACCTTCACATTTTTCCATAACATTCAAATTTTAAATTTCAAAACTATTTCTCCAGAGAAAATATTTTTAAGCAAAAAAAATCTTTATAAATACATTTATCAAACAAACCCTAATTCAATCATAGTTTAAGAATATTTTTTTGTTTTTTTTCAAATTTGATGACTATTGAAACCGTACGAAATGATCTAGAAACTAGAAATTTGTACTTACATGTCTAAGATTTTTTACTTTTGCTTTATTCTGGAAAATTGATGGTCAAACTGATTCATCCATCAACAGGGACAAGCCAGGATTTTACCTCTCTAGGGTAAAATCCCTTGTGCGAATTTTTTTCTGTAATTTAAATCCTATTTTATAAAAATTAATTTTAATTTTTTTATGAAGCTTAAGGTAATTTTCACATAAGATGGGGAGAAAAAAACTTAAGTAATTTTATTTTTTTGACTTAAATCTGTTAGAATTAACTGAAATTGCATTTTCAGATGAGATGAGGGGGTAAAATTTAAGATAATATCAATTTCATGGCTTAAATTTATTAGGCCAGACTAAAATTATATTTTCAGATTTAATAAAAGTAAAAAAAAGCTTAAAATTTATAGTTTTTTTTTGGATTTTTTTTTCCTTCAAAGGGGGCTATAACGTAGCTCGCCCCTGGCCATCAACATATCTGATTTCTGAGTTCTACCAAAGGCCCTGTAGTCGGGTGGTAGTGGAGATTGTCTCCTTACCCATGGACGGAAGTTCTACTCCTGGGGGCTGCGGTATGGCCCCAGCATTAGCTGGGGCAAGGGGCCCGCCTGCTGTAGGGGGGCCCGTTTCTAGCCATTTAAAAAAAAAAAAAAAAAAACATATCTGATTTCTGACTTATTCAACACGCACCACAAATTAGTTTTCAGAATTTGGAAAGGGACAATTCAGTAGTCACAAGAAATATGTGATATGAAAATAACATAGCTCACGTGAGTGCTAAACAGGGTCATAAGCAATGGCTGGCAGAGGTTCAATTTCTTGGTGTTGTGGAGCACCCAAACCTGGTGAAGCTGATAGGCTACTGTGCTGTGGACGGTGAAAGAGGGACCCAACGCCTGCTGGTATACGAGTACATGATGAACGGAAGCTTGGAAGACCATCTCTTCAACAAGGCTCACCCTCTTCTTCCATGGGACAAGAGACTACACATTCTACTTGGTGCTGCTCAAGGCTTGGCTTATCTACATGAAGAATTGGAAGTCCAGGTTATCTTATACTTCTACCAAACATCACTCTTAACACTTCACCAACCATTTTTCTCACCTCTCGATAATGCAGGTCATCTTCCGTGACTTCAAAACCTCCAACGTGCTACTCGACCACAACTTCCAAGCCAAGCTTTCAGACTTCGGTTTAGCACGAGAAGGTCCGTCTCCAGGCTGCTCCCACGTTTCCACAGCGGTAAGTGCACCATTGCATTCATGTTATCATCATCATCGTCAACAACAACTGATTTGGTTCCATGGATTCAGGTAGTTGGAACACATGGCTATGCGGCTCCAGATTACATCGAGACAGGGCATCTGACGTCTAAGAGCGACGTCTGGAGCTTCGGCGTGGTGTTGTACGAGATTCTCACAGGACGACGGTCGTTGGAGAGAAGTCGTCCCAAGTCAGAGCAGAAGCTTCTAGAATGGGTGAAACAGTATTCACCCGACGGTAAGAAGTTTAGCTCGATAATGGACCCGAGGTTGGAGAGCCAGTACTCCTTATCAGCGGCTCGGGAGATAGCCAAGTTAGCTGAACAGTGTCTGGTACAAAAGGCCAAGGACCGGCCTAAGATGAGTCGGGTCGTGGAGGAGCTGAAACGGATAGTTCAAGAGCCAGAGGATGAGATTCCTACGGGTTTGAACGGCGACTCAGATGAAAGCGATCCCGTTGAATCTGATATGCATCCGACTCAGACAACTGCGCCCGAGTCAGCGAGACGGCGGCTAGCACATCTGGCTAAGCTCGGGGACCATGTAGAGGGGTTCAGTAGAAGGAAGTTCATGATCATGCAAAGGGCTAAGGTGCCTTGACATATATATGTAATTGATGTATTGTGTCCAATGTTCTAAAAATACCCGCCTAGGGCTGCCTAGACCCCCACTAGGCGCTAGGTGGTCATCCTCCGCCTAAGATCCGTCTAGATCCGCCTAGGCGAGAAGAATCCTCAAATGTTGTGGAAGCTACAATATCTTAGAAAATGACGGATGCATTAACATAATTTTTTGTTAGGCTTTGTACAATAAAGTCTATAATATAATATCAAATCTCATCCCAATATAATTTTATAAAGATTAATGGATTTGAGAAAACATAATCAAATAATCACATGAAACATGCATTAATTTTTAGTCCGCCTAGGCGCTAAGCCCCCCCCCCCTCACCGCCTAGCGACTTGTAGAACATTGATTGTGTGAGAGAGAAAGATAGAGCTAAGAATTGTAGTGATTCCTACTTGTATCTTCATCTACATGTCACAAGATAAAGAAAATCACTGGTCAAGCATCATAAGCATTGACAACAGAGATTATATGGAATTAGGACACAGGTTAAAAGAGCAATGAGAGATTATGTTCTATTTCTCGGAATTGGCACAAGTTTCATATTATGACTGCCTCCCGCCAAATCTAAAATAGACGGGGAAATTCACATCATACATATGAGTTGAGCCACCAAAAGGGCATCACTCTATTAGAGAAGCCCCTATTTGCAGCAACTTGAATCCAAAAAGCCTGTCTAGCTTCAGCAAGCAGTGTATTAGAATCTCCTAAAACACATTATACACCCATCAGTAGAACAGCGCCATCATCATTGCAACAGACCAAACCCAAACCCAACCCCAACATCCCATTAGGAAGAACAGCTGCATCAGCAACATCTACATTGATCTTATCCGAGTGAATGAGCAGTTTACCTATCAAATAAAGCGCGTGAAAGAAAAATACCTCAGTTTTCTTAACAGATTCTGCAAAATAGGTTTCAGTATTTACCAGCTTAACAAGTACACACCTCTTTTGAAGAGGGCCATGATGGAAACCCTTTGATTCCACGTAGTTCATACTTGCAACTGCTGCAAATATTAAAAGGGTTATCAAATTAGAGGTTCAACTCAAACACTCAGATTTTTACAGAAACTTTTACTACATTACCTTGAGCATGTGGAAATATGATTTCAGTCCATTCCCACCATTATATGATAGAAACAAATGCCTTTCTCTTCTTCTCAATCGCTACTAACTCGATGTAACCTTCGTGAAGAAGAGAAAGCAGACAGCATGGTAGCACCTCGAGCTCACGGGCCATGCAACATGCCAAAGAATCTGAGCAGCTGTTTTAAAAACCACGCGGAACTGAAATTGGAGGAGTATCTATAATAGCAATGAGCAAAAACCACTAACTAGCTTCAACTGATCGTACATTTCTCTGAGAAATGTCACAGTTAATGTACATAAGGAAGTCAAGAAAAAGGCCCTTCTTTGATGTGACTCTTTCAATTTCCTTGTTTCCTTGCAACTTACAGTGTGCTTTTGCTCTATCCAGTATCTTCTCTGTGACATCATCAAACTCGAAACCAATTTCATACAACTGCTGCCCCCACCATAAGGTCTTCTCAGGCAACCCTTGCTTACAGAATTGAGAGAGCAATGAATTAGTTGTGACGATATTTGGGATGAAAGCCATCTTAAGCAGCTTTGCAGTTAAAATCATGGCACGGTCTAGTACATCTCTACAGACACCATTGATTAAGGTGTTGTATGTTACAGTGTCGGGAAGAACTCCAGCTGATACAAGCTCATCCAACATTTTTATGGCGTGATTTATCCTCCCACTAGAGCAATACCCGTGCATACGTATATTATAAGTAAATATATCAGGGCACCAACCACTAGCATGCATCTTTTTCACGACATCATCTGCCCCAACCATGTCGAATGCTTTACAATAACCATCAAGAAGAGTGTTGTACGTCACAATATCTGGTGTGAGCCCAACTCGATGCATGTCCATAAAAGCGTCAATGGCTGACTGCATTTTCCCCTCCTTACAAAACCCGTTTATGATAATGTTAATCGTAAAATTGTCTGGCACCAGTCCTCTTTCTTTCATATCTTCAATTAAACTTAACGCTTCATCAATCATACCGTAGTTACAGAGGCCCCCTATCAAAGAGTTATACACAAAGTTATTAGGCACGATACGTCTCCTTAGCATTTCTTTGAACTTCCAACATGCATCCTCCACAAAACCTGCCTTTGAGAGCCCATCAATGAAGGCAGAAAAAGTAACAGCGTCCGGAGATATACCACACTTCTCCATCTCTTCCCATAAACTTTGAGCCCCCAACACATCTCCAGCTGCAAAATATCCATCCAGAAGAACAGTGAAGGCTGCTTTATTTACAGGGAAACCCTCATCCCTCATATGATCCATGAGCTCCCGAGCATCATATAGACGACCCTTGTAGCATAAACCCATCAGCAAAGAACTAAATGTCAGTGAAGACGGAGTAAACCCAAATCTAACAATAGCCTTATAGACTTCGAAGGCTTTATCTTCCAAACCTGCTCTGCTACAAGCCGCAACAATGGAATTAACTGCAATAACAGTTACCGGTATACCTTTATCAAACATCTCCATCAAGAATGCAATGGCTTCATCCAGCCGACCTGCCCAACACAAGCCAGCAACTGAAATGTCAGGTAGCGAACAATCTGGGATCAGCATGGACTGTGAAAAGTCCCTTAACAACCTTTCCACATCCTCTTCCCTTCCGTATTTATAATTCCCAGCAACTAAACTATTGAAGGTTATGCCATCAGGAGCAACACCTTTGCTCCTCATCTGGTCAAAAAGCATATTTGCTTGATCTACTTCTCTTGCTTTCATATAACCATTAATCAGTGCATTGTAAGTGACAGTGGTCACCGAGTCACCAGCTTCATGAATTCTATCAAATATTTTTCTCGCTTCCGCAATATTCCCTTCCTTGCAAAATGCGCTAATGAGAGTCCCAAATGTCACAGCACTGGGATTGCAACCACTCTCAACCATCAACCGTAACCAATCATAAGCCTCCCAAGTTCTGCCTCTCACCGAATATGCATAGATCAATATATTATACGTGTAAACATCTGGTAGGCATCTATATTTTCCCATTATGTAAAACAAACTCTCTCCGATCTCAAGACACCCTTTTCTACAGAATCCAAGAATCAACACATTAAATGAATAGGTAGATAGGTGAGGACCCCAACAAATCATATCTCTGAGCAATTTCCAGACGCTACCATTGTCTCCAATCCTAAGCAGAAGACTAATCAAAGTATGAACGGCTGACAAACTAGGCACGATAGCCATCTCCCACATTCTCGCCAAAACTTCCAATGCAGGAGAAACCATACCTGACTTCACAAAACTCCTCATTAACGAATCCAATACCGAAAAGTCTGACTCGTAAGTGATATGATCCTGCCACATTAAATCAATAAGCTCCCCACTTCTGCCCGATCCAATCCCCACAATCACCCAATAAATCACATCCTGAGCTAGCAGCCTCCATTTCCCAGCTGCCAACAGATGCGCAGCAACGCAACACGACTTAATCGTTTCCACAGAATGATCCTGAAAGGCGAGTTTAAAGAATGCAAACGCAACAGTTCTATCATCAAAACATGTCATTACTTTGACAAGTAAAACTGGACAAAATTTCCGTGATAATCCCCTCAAAACATAATCCTGATTCTGCTTAATCATTTTTGACAGCCCAACTGTAATCCTTCGCCGTTCAATCGAATAAATAACATCAGCATTGGATATCGAATCAGAACCTCGATTCGGCATAAATTGCTCCAGAAAATCGCCGGTTAGTGCACAAGATGAGGATGATGAAGCAGTAGAGGAGCAAAATGAGTGAGCTTGTGAAATGCAATTTGTTGGAATTGGGGATGCTAATGAACAAATTAGGGTTCGAAAGTGAACAGGAGACAGCTTATCCGGCAGAAAGAGAAATCGGGAAGAATGGCAAACCTTGTGAAGACGGCGAAGGTTAGCAGACATCCGTCGATTCCGAGAGACCGGCGGGGTAAAGAATAGACCGCCGACAGAGCCGCTCCGGTGAGAGGTTTTGCAAGGGGAAATGGAATTGAGGGTTCAGGGTTTAACTTGCAGATTTTTTTATTTTTTACACCGCAACTACTGGCAGATTTTGAGTTTACAATTCCCCCACAAAGTTAATAATTTTTAGGTTTCAGAACTAAATTTTCATTACATAAAGTATCACCATTTCAAAGTAATTTTTTAAATGCTATTTTGAGATTCAAGATTTATTTTATCATATAATATATACACCGGTATGAAATTAAATCTATATAATATGAAAATTTGAAATGTGATTATGAAATTCGAAATATTGTTGATCCATTGGATGGACTTTTGTTCAGATTGATCTATTGGATGGATTAATGATTATAATCTTTTACTTTAATTTGATCAATGATAGAGCTTGTCAATAGTCAAAATTACATGTGATAATTTTAAATATTGAAATAGCTTATAAGGACTATAAATACACCGCTTTATATATGAAAAATGAAAACATAATGATGTACAAGCATAACTAACGTGTATTAATTTGTAAGTAATTTTATAAAAAAGGTCTCGATAGGCATTACTATTTTTTTTGTAGCAAAAGAGACATTACTATTGTTTTCGTTCAAAAAGATGATTTTTATGGCGTAAAAAGATGCTTACATAAATAGTAGTTTGAGTGAAAATCTAACATATATATAAGTAGGGCTGTCAAAACTTGACCCGATCCGAATGACCCGCCCGACCCGTTCGATATCCAAAAAGAATTAAAATATTGTATATCCGAACCCGATCCGATCCAAACCGACTAGCCCGAACCCAAAAATAACCCGAACAGACTAGCCCGTTATCAACCCGGTACCCAAAGTAACCCGACCCGAAATCACCCGAAAACCCGAAGTTGTCCGATCCAAAATCACATGAAAACACGAAGTTATCCGATCCGAAATCACCCGAAAATTCGAAATTGTCCGATCCGAAATCACCCGAAAACCCAAAGTTAACTGATTTGAAATCACATGAAAACCCAAACTCGATAGCCCAAAATCACTGGAAAAATCAATGTCACCTGATCCTAAACATTCCTTATCGTTAGATCATAAACTTTCCTTATCGTTAAATCATAAACTCAAAGGTCTAGGTTTATCCTCACTATTTGCCGTAAGAATCATCCTTACCAAAAGCCTTAAATATAGAACTCCAATGATAGGAGATTTTATAGTGAATATATATATTTATTGTAATTATGTTTGCCTTCAATCGAAAACCGGTTTCATCGAAATACATTTCAACCACATTTTGATTTATACGAAATGCGATTCTTTTGAGATCGTAAACGAAATCTTATTCATTCGAACTCATATTCATCTGAATTCCGACTCAACCGAAATATGATTTACACAAAATCTAGTTCAGTCATAATCCGAAATAACTCATCGAAATTGACCCGAATATCCAACTTCTCCTCATAAAATGAACAATTGACTCGACCGACCCGAATTGGATTGAGTTGTCAAAATACATGTGAATACGTCATTAGCCGAGATCCGGATTAATCTGAAACCAAAATGACCCGACCCGAAACCGATCCGATTTGCCCGATTGACAACCTTAAGTTTGACCGAAATCCAAATTAACCCGACCGAAATTGACCCGAATATCCGATCTCACCCGATAAATGAATATCCGACCCGACCCGATATGGTCCGACTTGTTATAATATCGGACATTGGCCCGAATCCGAACTGACCTGAATCCGAAATGACCCGATCCGAACCCGACCCGACCCGCCCGATTGACACCCCTAATATAAGGGAGGGATTGAACAATCCAATTATTGTTAAGATTGTGGAAGCATGCAATTGGTGGAATGGATGTTTTGCCAGGGTGAAATTAGTCGTTTTAGAGGGCTAGCTTGTATATAGAGAGATCGATCGATCATTTATATTAATCCTTTGTAAGGCCAGTTTAATTTGTTTAGGTGTCATGTCACTCGATCGAGTTATATTATCGATGATTGTTGTGGTAGGAGAGAGAGTGTACATATATTACACAATACACATGCATGCATTATATGATTTTTGGTGTGAGAGCCGGCGAAGGATGTGGCTTTATATTTGCTAATCTTGGTTCCACAATTGAGTCTTTGTACGAGTCTTGCAGTACTTCAAGAATAGTGGGATGTGGTTATTTGGAGGGCGAGAAATATTTGTGTTTTGAAAGGCCAATACTTGTTATTAATTATCAAGCCTGCATTATACCCGATATTTTTCTCCTATGCACACGACATTTTGTACGCTATGAATTGGCGTACGCCAATTCATTGCGTACATATTAAAAAATGACCAAAAAATACAAAAATTATAAAAAAAGTACAAAAATTATACGAATACGTATTTTTTTGTACGCTGTATTCTAGCGTATAAAAAAATACGTAATCGTATAATTTTTGTTTTCTAAATAAATAAAAAAGACATGTATGCCAGAATATGGCGTATTCTGGCGTACAGGCTAGGTTAAGAGGCCGCGTCGACACAGCCTCTTCTTCTTCTCCCCTTCTTCCCCTTTTCCACAGACGGCGGCGGCAACAATGACACTTATCTTATTAAATTCCAAAATGCGCATCACGTTATAAGCTTTTAGATCATCTCATCCCCACGGGATAAAGAGATACCGTCGGGAACTAAATCCCTAAGGCGGAGTTGACTCGGGAACTAAATCCCTGAAGTCGAATCGGGAACTAAATCCCTCGGGAACTAAATCCCAAACAACGGAGTCGGGAACTAAATCCCTAGGGAACTAAATCCCTAAAAGCGGCACCAGCTGTGTGCACAAACCCTGAGTAAGGGTATGGTCAAGACCAGAGAAGGATGGTAGGAACTAAATCCTAACCACCGGGTTATCAAGAAACGACTAGCACTCGCAATGAGATACACAGTAGCGTTTCTACGAATACTCGTGCTAACTAAACAGTTCAACACAGTAATCAATCATAACAAAGCCATTGCGGCCAGTAACAGATAAAATAGCGTTGTTCTAACGATATACAACCTATCATAATATCTGTAATTAATCACATATAAATATATATATAATAACGTTGTTCTAGCAGATATACAACCTATTATAATATCTTTTAAAATCACAAACAGTTATCAAAACTGTTTCCAACGAAAACAGTAAATCATCCCAAACTAATTAACAATTAAACAATTGATAATTAATTGAAATATGGAATGATGAGCAATAGCGAACCGCCACTTGCCTTAGATTAGTCGAGCTTGAACAAAGATTAGAAACGACGGGTTCCTGGGTCAGAAGCAGGGACAGATCATGGATAACAAATCCCTATGGAACGACCCATAACGAGACCCTAAGTTAGATTCAATATCCACATTACGAATCTAAAAGAATACGAAAGGAATCGAAGGAGTCAAGCCTCGCCTAAGACCACACACCCACGAACACACATCACGGACACAGCCCGTGCGGTGGCTCGGCCGCAGGTGCGGTCGGCTGACAGGGCGAGAACACGACGCTAGCTTCAACTTACCACTTCGATTCGTTTGCCTTGATTCGGTTATGGTTCGATCTCCCACACCTTGTGTTCTTCAAATATTACTTGAGAGCACCCTTACCACTCAAGGGAATTTTAGAGGAAGACGATGAGAGCTTCAGAAGAGCATTCTCTTCTCTGATTTCTCCCCCTTATATAGGCCAATCAAGCCTCCACTTGCAAGGGAAAGGAGCTCAACTTGCAAGGGACAGATGGGACGGCTAGGGGGGTTTCAGGCGGCCTAGGCCTGACACCGGCGAGCCACAGTGGAGTTCAGAAATCTTATCCTGCTGACGTCAATGATGACGATCTGAAGAAGAGCTCGTTGAAGAAGAGCTCGCTGAAGAGCTCGTTGGAGGCTTTGCTCCAACAACTCGTTGGAGGCTTTGCTCCAACAGCTCGTTGGAGGCTTTGCTCCAACAACTCGTTCAAGGGAAACAACTCGCTTACCTTGTCTATTTTGAGACCTTATCCCATATTTAGCTCTATTACTAGCTTTAGCTAGTATGAGCATGGATTTTAAATCCCGGGTTACATATATTCGTACCCGAACGAATAATCGACCCCGAAAATGCGTCAACTGTATTTTATACTACTCAGAAAAATATTACAGAGATCGAACAATATTACAAAATGTCTTAATTCCTCTGAAATTAACCCGACTTGTAGTACGGGAGTTGGAAGAATTACCAAAATACCCTTATAATATATGAGGGATATTACAGAGGCGGACGCGGAGACGTTCGTGCGACACCCGGTCAGACTTCTACCTGGGGTAGTCAAGAGGTATGAACGAAATAGAAATTTATTTGAATTTATGAAAATTTAGAATGAAATAAGTATTGAATTTAGAAATAGGTATTGCATTTAGAAATTGTTGGTATGTATTTAATTCTAAATCTTTTTTATAAAAAATAGGTATTGAAATTTATATTTATGTTACAAAAATTGAATTTGAATTTAGGTATTGAATTTTGGATTTTAGTTATAATAATTAAACTTGAATTTAGAAAAACAAAGGAGTCTACTCTTCCACGTTGAATTTAGGATATGAAACTAAATTTGAAAATTTTAGATATTAAAATTAAAAATTTGAAATTAAGGAATTTATGTTTTTATTAAATTGGGATTGAATTTAAAGAATTATATTTGAAATTAGCAAATTAGGTCTATATTTGAAATTGGCAAATAATATAGGTATTGAATTATACAATTTATATTATAATGTTGTAGTTGTTTATGAATTTAAAATTTTGATTAATATGTTATAAAAAGGCTTTACAAGCCTCGATGCTGTCTGTGAGACGGCCCCGACGTGGGTCCCGTCATCTGGCACGGAGGAATCCGGTCACAGCATCGGCTCGTCGGGCCGCTTCAGTGGATTTGCTTCTCGTCCTATAGGACGTCGCGACGGGAGTGCAGGAGGGCGTGGTTGACCCGTCGTTGTCTTCGTCATCGTCCTCGTCCATGGAGTTGGACGAGGAGGCACTTGACGCGTCCCTCCACCGCGACTATTATGAGGGATTTGAGGAGTCTCCCGGACCCGCAGTGGACTTGGGGATGGACGAGGTTCCCCAGCAGGCGGATCCGGCTCCGTAGCAGGCGGATCCGGTTCCCGAGCAGGCGGGCCCCGCAGAGCCTTGGATGTCAGGAGGGCCCCTTGTTCCTCACCTCCTCGGTACGTATACGACCCACGTCGCCAGGGTCCTATGGGACATGACATTGGCGTTGACACTTCCGGATCCCCCACCACCCGTTGCGCGCGTGGATGATACAATACGTCTTTGATTTAGTTTAAGATTTTTAAATAAAAATATGAAAATGTTATAAGTATAATACTAATTTTGTTATTTCTTTTTCAGATGAGGAAGGTTCTGAAGACGTACACCAGGAAGTCATGGCATTGAGAGATGAACGAGCACATTACAGCGGCTCCGGACACCTGGTGAGATTTTGCGCAACGGAGCCGTATCACCTCTATGAGGGAGGTGGACTTCAGGAGGATCGACGACATGCTTATTTCTGCGTTCGCCGAGCGCTGGCATCCGGAGATGAGCTCGTTTCATTTCCCGTGGGGCGAGATCACTATCACGCTCCACGATGTCGTGCACATCCTGGAGATCCCCATCGACGGGTTGAGCGTCACCAGTGATATGGCGGACCCCGTCGTTCACGTTTGCGCCATTACTGGGGCGAACCTGGAGTTGGTGGCCCAGTAGTTCGGTGGTGGCGGTATCCCGATAGAGGCCCTCTTGCTGAGGTCCTGTGAGCAGTTGTCCAGTCCAGAGAGGGATGACCGGCGCATAGCGTCCATGTACTTGATGATGCTCCTCGGCTGTACCGTTTTCCCGGACAAGTCGACGAACGCCGTCAAGTACAAGTACATGGCGCTAGTCGTTGACCACGACCGCACCGGTTGTTATGCCTGGGGAGTCGGCGTATTGGTTGTCCTGTATCGAAATTTGGGTGAGGCGTCAAGGGCCAGGGCGAAGGGCATTGCAGGCTGTACACTTCTTCTGAGGGTAATTATTAATTTAATTTATTTTTGTAATATATAATATTATATGCTAACGGGTTTTTATATATATGTAGGCCTGGATTTGGGCGTACTTTCCTACTTTCCGAGGTCACGCTGTCCTTGACCTGGAGGCCATGGCGGATACGAGGGCCGCTCGGAGAGACGAGAGGGAGGCTCCTCAGGGACGGAATCCGGAGCGGCTGATTGCTATTCGCCGCATTTTAGACGCCGTGAGATTTGATGAGGTAATACTTTACTGCTTTATTGCGTTTCGTTTAGAAAATTAAAATTATGAATATACGTTTTGAATTTACGAAATGAAAATTATATATTTTGACATTTTAGGTTGTCTGGACACCGTGGGGTCCGTTAGACTTTACCACCCCTCAGGACGCTCCTTCTTTGTACCAAGGCATTATTGAGTGCCTCGAGATACAGGAGCCATACATGCCGGACCGAGTCCTCCGCCAGTTCAGTTACAGGCAGGGGGTTCCTGTGGATCTACCAGCGCCACGCGAGGTGAAGAGGCGGGTCGACTTGAGGTCGTACGTTTTGAAATACGACGACGAGCAGTGCACATGGGATGCCGACCCTAGACCGACGATCGAGCTTCAGGACATGGTCCATACCACCTTCGCTTGGGACACTGACGATGCGTACATCGACTGGCTAGAGCAGATGTCACATCCGTATGTGGACGCACGGTCCCCTACACATGATCGTCCAGGTCTGGCTCCTGTCGTCCCTCCAGCTCCACCGGTGTCTACTCTCATGGTATGATACATTTTATTTATCGCTTATCATTTTTACGTGCTTAAAATCGATTTAGTTGTAATGGAAATCTTTGTCCTGTATTCAGCGGACCTAGATTCTCGCCGGTCGGATGCGGCATTTTTTGGAAGAGAGGGACGGGCTTCCACCAGATGTTACCGCTATGAATATTTCATGGATTCAGGATTTGATATGTCACGATGCGCCCCTGGCTGATCCCTTACCGCGTGCTTCCCAGAGATTTAATGATTCACAGCACGAGAGAGGAGAGGGCAGCGGTAGAGTCTCCGACGATGACTAGATTGTAGGATCATGTATTTATGTCGATTAGACAGTTGTGTTTTGGATCATGACGAAATACTATAGTATATAAGTGTAACTACATAAAATATAATGAAATATTATAGTATATAAGTGTAACTACATGAAATTTAATGAGAAATACTATAGTATATAAGTGTAACTACATGAAATATAACGAAATACTATAGTATATAAGTATAACTACATGAAATATAATGAAATATTATAGTATATAAGTGTAACTACATGAAATATAAAGAAATACTATAGTATAAAGTGTAACTACATTAAAATATAAAGAAATACTATAGTATATAAGTATAACTACATGAAATATAACGAAATACTATAGTATATAAGTATAACTACATGAAATATAACGAAATACTAGAGTATATAAGTGTAACTATATGAAATATAACGAAATACTAGAGTATATAAGTATAACTACATGAAATATAACGAAATACTATAGTATATAAGTGTAACTACATGAAATATAACGAAATACTATAGTATATAAGTGTAAGTACATGAAATATAACAAAATACTATAGTATATAAGTATAACTACATGAAATATAATGAAATACTATAGTATATAAGTGTAAGTACATGAAATATAACGAAATATTATAGTATATAAGTATAACTACATGAAATATAACGAAATACTATAGTATATAAGTATAACTACATGAAATATAACGAAATACTATAGTATATAAGTGTAACTACATGAAATATAACGAAATACTATAGTATATAAGTGTAACTACATGAAATATAACGAAATACTATAGTATATAAGTATAACTAGATGAAATATAACGAAATACTATAGTATATAAGTGTAACTACATGAAATATAATGAAATACTATAGTATATAAGTGTAATTACATGAAACATAACGAAATACTATAGTATATAAATATAACTACATGAAATATAACGAAATACTATAGTGAATAAGTATAACTACATGAAATATAACGAAATACTATAGTATATAAGTCTAACTAAATGAAATATAACAAAATTATATAGTATATAAGTGTAACTACATGAAATATAACGAAATACTATAGTATATAAGTGTAACTACATGAAATATAAAGAAATACTATAGTATATAAGTGTAACTACATGAAATATAACGAAATACTATAGTATATAAGTATAACTACATGAAATTTAATGAGAAATACTAATATACTATATAAGTGTAACTACATGAAATATAACGAAATACTATAGTAAATAAGTGTAACTACATGAAATTTAATGAGAAATACTATATTATATAAGTGTAACTACATGAAATATAACGAAATACTATAGTATATAATTATAACTACATGAAATATAACGAAATACTATAGTATATAAGTGTAACTACATGAAAAATAACGAAATACTATAGTATATAAGTATAAGTACATGAAACATAACGAAATACTATAGTATATAAGTATATAACTACATGAAATATAACGAAATACTATAGTATATAAGTATAACTACATGAAATATAACGAAATACTATAGTATATAAGTATAACTACATGAAACATAACGAAATACTATAGTATATAAGTATAACTACATGAAATATAACGAAATACTATAGTATATAAGTGTAAGTACATGAAATATAACGAAATACTATAGTATATAAGTATAACTACATGAAATATAACGAAATACTATAGTATATAAGTGTAAGTACATGAAATATAACGAAATAGTATAGTATATAAGTATAACTACATGAAACATAGCGAAATACTATAGTATATAAGTGTAACTACATGAAATATAACGAAATACTATAGTATATAAGTGTAACTACATGAAATATAACGAAATACTATAGTATATAAGTGTAACTACATGAAATATAACGAAATACTATAGTATATAAGTGTAACTACATGAAATATAACGAAATACTATTGTATATAAGTGTAACTACATGAAATATAATGAAATACTATAGTATATAAGTGTAACTATATGAAATATACAGAAATACTATAGTATATAAGTATAACTATATGAAATATAACGAAATACTATAGTATATAAGTATAACTACATGAAATATAACGAAATACTATAGTATATAAGTATAACTATATAGTATATAAGTGTAACTACATGAAATATAACGAAATACTAATATATAAGTGTAACTACATGAAATTTAATGAGAAATACTATAGTATATAAGTGTAACTACATGAAATATAACGAAATACAATAGTATATAACTGTAACTACATGAAATATAACGAAATACTAGAGTATATAAGTATAACTACATGAAATATAAGGAAATAATATAATATATAAGTGTAACTACATGAAATATAACGAAATACTATAGTATCTAAGTGTAATTACATGAAATATAAAGAAATACTATAGTATATAAGTGTAACTACATGAAATATAACGAAATACTATAGTATATAAGTATAACTACATGAAATTTAATGAGAAATACTATAGTATATAAGTGTAACTATATGAAATATAACGAAATATTATAGTAAATAAGTGTAACTACATGAAATTTAATGAGAAATACTATATTATATAAGTGTAACTACATGAAATATAACGAAATACTATAGTATATAATTGTAACTATATGAAATATAACGAAATACTATAGTATATAAGTGTAACTACATGAAATATAACGAAATACTATAGTATATAAGTATAACTACATGAAATATAATGAAATACTATACTATATAAGTGTAACTACATATTGGGCCCAATTTCGAAATTTTCAGTTTTTCTCCCGTTTCTTCTACAATACTTCCTATTCGGCCTATTTGGGCCTAATTTCTCAATTTTTCAGTTTTTCACCCGTTTCTTCTACAATCCTTTCTATTGGGCCTATTTGGGCCCAATTTCTCATTTTTAGTTTTTCACTTGTTTCTTCTACAATACTTTCTATTGGGCCTATTTGGGCACAATTTCGAAATTTTTAGTTTTTCACCCGTATCTTCTACAATCCTTCCTATTGGGCCTATTTGGGCCCAGTTTCGAAATTTTTCAATTTTTTACCCGTTTCTTCTACAATCCTTCCTGTTGGGCCTATTTGGGCCCAATTTCAAATTTTTTAGTTTTTCACCCTTTTTCTTCTACAATCCTTCTTATTGGGCCTATTTGGCCCCAATTTCGAAATTTTTAATTTTTCACCCGTTTCTTCTACAATCGGCCTAATGGGGCCCAATTTCAAAATTTTTAGTTTTTCACCCGTTTCTTCTACAATCCTTTCTATTGGGTCTATTTGGGCGCAATTTCAAAATTTTCAGTTTTTCATCCGTTTCTTCTACAATCCTTCCTATTCGGCCTATTTGGGCCCAATTTCCAAAATTTCTTAGTTTTTTACCCGTTTCTTCTACAATCCTTCTTTTTGGGCCTATTTGGGCCCAATTTCTCATTTTTTCACTTTTTCACCCGTTTCTTCTACAATACTTCCTATTGGGCCTATTTGGGCCCAATTTCTCATTTTTTCACTTTTTACCCGTTTTTTCTACAATAATTCCTATTGGGCCTATTTGGGCCCAATTTCTCAAATTTCCACTTTTTCACCCGTTTCTTATATAGCTGTTATGCACAATCTGAGTGTTTTACAGCTATTATTCGCATTTCTGCACAACTTCAGTGTTTTACAGCTGTATGCTAGCTGTTATGCATAACTCTTCACTTGTATAAATAGTGTTACCCCTAGGGTTACTGAGTTCTCACAATTCCAACTGAAGCTCTGTTGTTCATCACCATTATTCGGTAAGGTTATCCTCTCAACTTAGATCTTGTTTGAGTTTTATGTTTATGAAACATTTATTAATGGATTTATGATATTGATAGGAAAATCAAGCACTACATCGCATAATGGCATCTTCATCGTCAACAAACGCTGGTTGGCTATGCAATTGTAAGAGATCTGCGATTATCCGTGAGTGGCATATGCAGTTCAAATATAAAAGGAGGTATTGGGGATGTCCGACTATGGAAGGGGGGTGTCGCTTCATGAAGTGGATTGATCCATGGTACGATGAGAGGACACAGAGGGTTATAGCACAACTATGGAACGAAAAACAACAACTTGCTAACCGAAATGAAGAGCTTGGTAACAAAAATGAAGAACTTGTTAAGGAAAATGAAGAACTTGTTAAGTTGATTCCCATTCACACAAGGTTGATGCGCCTTAAGGAACAATGGAAGTTAGCGATGGGCAAATCTAAGTATGAGCAGTTATTAAGAGAGATACAAGGGCGTAAATAAGTTGATGTAATGTTTGTATCGCTCTTGTAATTTGTTTTGGATTTTATGTATGTTAAGAAAACAGATATATTATCAGGATTTTCAAATTGAGATTACACAAGTAAATCAGACCCAAATGTGAAGTTGATATCTGCTCTTAAAATAAATTACATCTGAAATTATATCTAAAATTACATCTGAAATTACATTTGAAATATAATCTACATCTTAAACTACACCGGGGGATCTGGAGGACGGTTATATCTAATGCGATAATCCCGAAATAGTTGAATCCTCGACTAAAATCGAGAGTCTCAACCATCGACACTTGGGTATTTGAATCGATGCCAAGCGTACGGAGGGGGAGGTAGTGGACAACCATCCTTCAGCGACACCTACATAGAAAACACAAAATATGATCGAGCTTTGTGTTTTAGGGTAAGCACAAACATTACTATCTATTTAAAAACAATAACTATACCGGTACGAAGTGGTTTCGGTTTCCTACGAAGGCCATCGTCAATATCTGTGTTGGAGGGCCGAGGCTTTCGTCAGAGGCCCTCATTGGTAAGCACAAGCACGGGCCATCCCAGGATAATAGGACAATAGCAACTTGGTATAGCGTGGTAAACACTAAACCAATCATCGGCATGTCGAGCCAGTACTCCTCGCTACAAGGACTGATGACATAGTTGACCCGAAATATAAGGTCCTCGTAAGTGATCCCCGGGTGTAGTACGGGCAAGATGGGCATGTACACATCTCTGTTGTCAAACAACTCGCCCGCCACCTGCATTCGAACCATGGGGTATGCAGTCTTTTCTGATCCCAACAATACAGCTAGTGTCCGATATCCACAATGCCCGTCTGGACATACATCTCTGGCCCTGTTAATGTACGGAAACCAAAAGTATTCCACATTCTTAACCCCAAAGTTCACCCCCATATAAATCATGGGTTGTTCAGGGAGCTGCTGCGATCCTGTCCCTTCGGATTGGCTCCCTTGGGTCCCAATGCCCGGCGAAGCTCCACTTGGTCCCTTCTTGCCACGACCCCGACCTCTACCTTGGCTTCCACTGGCCTTATTCTTCTCAATCTCTTCTAACTCAGCCCTCCGATGCTCAAACAAGCTCGGCTCCCTCTTGGTGTCGTACTTTGTCAAACCCTTTGGCCTTCCTTTTGAAATGATTCCTGTGGGATCCTGCATCGAAGTTTCATGCAGGTGCTGCGTGTCCCAGAACAACTCGGTGATTTGGTCTATTTGGTCCTTGCTCAATGTTTTAGCGTGCCACATGTCATCCATTAGCTTCCATCTCAACTCTTGAACACACATCTGTGTTGTGTCCTCAACTGGATCTTCTTTTGTGTAAACCATATCCCATTGCAATTGCTTCCAGAAGTGGTGTATCTCACCCGGCATGATCGACGTCTTATTAATGATGGCATTTGCGATTCTGTGGACACACGACATGCCGAAGCAGTCTCTCATCCAATGATCATCATAATCATTAGGGAAATCCTCCTCCTCTATCTGCTTATATAGATCAAACAACATTCCCAAGCACCTATCCGACACTTTGAAGAATAGCCTTGAAAACAACACTCTTATTTCTGGCGGCACACCATCAAACATTGTTGGTGTTTTGTTCCGTGACATCTCCATGGTCGCACGCACCTGCCCAATTTGACACTCGATCGCATGGTGTATCCTCACTACCATTCTATTAAAACCACCAATGCTGGAATTCAGAATTTTCTTCAACACGTGATGCATACCCTCAACCCTATCAAAACACATGAAAAGCATTGCGTTAGTCCCACATTGAGCCCTGAACCTAGAAACTATTGAACATTGTACAAGGGTTACCTGTTTGTAGTCCTCGTAAAGAAGTGAAGATGATGATCAGTCCACGCTCTCACTATGCTTTCCTTGTGAGGATTAGTCCACATCTTCTCAATGTATCGAACGAGGCCACTCTTCCACGATGTCCTCAATTTCGCAAGCCTCTCTTCGTAGCTTTCCTCCGTGGTTGAACACCAAAGTGCCTAACATTGTCCGCACAACCTTTTCACTTGTTTTTTATCCTTCAATATTGGGGAGGCATATGCTTCTATGTTGTGCTTAATATGCACCCAATACAATAGGTGTTTTACTTCATCTTTGAAAACTATCCGAGTTGCATTAATGAGAGCCTTCTCTCGATCAGTCATTATGGCGGTCGGCATAACACCCGCATCTTTAAACAAGCGCAAAAGTTTCTCCATTATGAACTTGTAATGCACAACTTCTTCTTGTCATGTAAATGCATATGCAATGTTGAAAGTCTTGTGCGTGCAAGTGAAACCGACAATCTCCACCAATGGCATGTTATACCTGTGGATGAATGTAAGAAAACAAATGAATGTAAGAAGTCATAGAATATAAGAAATAATTCAAATCGATGATATAAATCACTACTGTTAAATTGTGTTGAAATTGTAACACAAATCCATCACATACCTATTTGTCTTGTATGTGGCGTCGATAATTACCACGTACGGGAACATCTTCAATAGGTGGAGCGAGTCCGGGTGAGCAAAAAATAGGATATCAGTCTCTTTCGTAGACAACTTTCTAAGCGGAAATACCCGGTAACTATTTTGTTGCAAAAAGTTTAGAGTCCATTGCGTAACCGTCAATTCCCCACGATCTTCGTAATGCATCTTCTACAGAAAGTTGGAAACTTGTTTCATGGATGTAACATTTCCGGGGAAGAAGTTCATCAACTCCGCAACAATAGTCCTAGGCGTCACGAATGCCTCCCCCAAACTTTTGGCAAGGCGCTCCTCATCCGGGGTCATTCTGCCAATGTGACGTGGCTAAAATATGCAATGCAAATATCGTTGAATAGCCTAATCAAAGTAAAAGTCCTAACAAACCTACTAAACAGATGTATAGCAAGCAAGCAAGGGTCGAACCCACAAGGAGGAAGTAATCAATCTATGTGTTTATAAGCATGCAAAGTAACAAGGGGGGTTTTGATTATCAAACACAGTAAAGTAAACAACTTTGGTTGATTTGAGAATATGATTAGGGAAAGTAGTTCCACTAGAACGAGATCCACAATACAGAGATATAAGTCGATCACTGAAATCTTATAAATCCAAGTTCTTTTACTATTCTTATGGTTATTCCCACCCTGATCGTTATTAACTACCAATTCAGAAAGTTGTTGATAGTACTTACTACAGTATCAATGGAAGAAAACCTTACCACTAATAAAGCAATAGCAATGCATGCAAGGATATATGATACATGCGAATAGAAGAAAACCTTACTACTCAACATGCAAATAATTCTCACTCACAATTAAACACTCGTATTCCACTATATGTTTAATCATGTATGCTACTAGATATGCACTCGTATTCCACTATATGCAATCCTAGCAATTGATAAATATTACTCAACCTAGTTGGCCAGGCTATGAAGAATAACAATAAATCAATACTCAATATAACCAAGAGAATTAAACCAACACATATAAGAATAAGAACAAGGAATAGAAATCTCACAAACAAATCAAATGTATTGCTTTAAACGTCTAGTAGAACAAGGGGAAATTAGTGCTCCATTGACTTGCGAATGAAACCCTAATTGAGAAAAGAAAACTACGATGATAATAAAAGTGTCTCTTTACTCAAGACCTGGAAAAGGTCTTAAATAGGCTAGGAAAAATAAGCTAAACCTAGAAATAATACTAAAGGAAATAAGAAAATAAAAATAGGAAATCCGGAAATGCAAATTAGGAAATAATGTCTTCGCTGGCCGCGAGGCGCTTAACAAGTCCACCGCAGGGCGGTGACTCCCACCGCGGGGCGTCAGTTCCTTCTATGAGATCCATCACCGGGTCGCGGTGGCTTCTGGCGCGGGGCATCAAGTTACACCGCGGGGTGTCCACCGCAGGGCGGCCAGTTCCACCGCGGGGCGGCGGTGACGGTGTCTTCTTTAGCTTCTGCGACACTTCCGTAAAAACGCCATAACTTTTTATTCCCAACTCGGATTGCGCTCATATTTTGAGGACTTGCAGTAGACTTCAAGATCTAACTCCTCGAATTAGAATCACTTCATTTGGACATCTGAGTAGAGAGAACGAACCATTTGAATTCAGCATATTGTTCTTCTACTCTTCAATACACTTCAAACCTCTATAAATCCCATGATTTCTTCACTTCTCCACTCTAACTCCATAATCCACGATTGTGCTATAAATCCATCCAAATGGCGCCTCAAACCTGGTAATAACCCCCAGATATGCACTACAAAATAACACTGATCAAATCCCCATACTTAAACCTTGCTCGTCCTCGAGTAAGCTAAAGTCAACCTACTCCTCCAATCAATCCCCAAGGTTTCAGGAAGCATAGAAAACTCAATCTCCAAGAGTCATACCCAACAATAAACTCGAGGCAGCCAATACAATATAAGCCCAGCACAATAAACTACAACATCAAATCAAAAATCTCAACACCCCACACAATCAAGCCAAAAGGAAAGCAGAGTACTTCCCCCAAGCTTATCCCAAACACCATAGAGTGAATATAATCTAATCCTATCTCCCATCTATCTTCTTATACCTCCCAGAGTGAACTACCCGAATCCTCCTTATATCACCTCTTCTTATGTCGCCACGCCAGGAAAAATAAGGATTCCTAAAATTCACTCTTCTTCTTTTCACTCATTTTGCCAAGGCGCCCTTTTGGGTTTTCACCAAGCCACTCATTTCATTTTTCAATAGATGGGCTCATAGTATGCTCACATCACTCTTGACCAATTATTACCCCAGCCTAATGCTGGTCCAAGCCACCTGCTTATTACCTAGGCCGCCCTTTCGGGTTTTCGACCTATCCCAGGATTTCTAATGTATGCCTTTTTTCAATTTTTGGCTTTTTTCATTTTTTAATTTTTCTCCTCAACAACGTAGCAAGTATAGAACTCTCCCCCATGCTTAAACATTGCATTGTCCTCAATGTAATGAAAGAAAAAAAAATAAAGCATAGGGAAAAACAAAAAATAACTCACAAACGTCGCCAAGCTGCTTGGACACTGAAGGTGTCGCTGGCGGTCTTCTCAATAAATGCCCATGTCTCTGGTGTTGGGCGGGTGTCTTCATCACGTCATCATCTTCTTCTACCGTGCAATCAAAGGGAACCACTTTGATGAGTAGTGGTAAAACAATGATAGTAGGATTGCACGGCCTTCTAGGAACACATGGTGGAGCCTAGATGTAATCATGGTGTGGGCTCTAGTGTTCCTCCTCCCAGCTGTCAATTGTAGGGCCATCATCGTTGTCAAATAATGTGTGGGGCAAGTGTATCCTCCTTGACAACATGATGCGCACCATCTCCATGGGGAACTCTGGACAGCTGGCCTTCGGCAAAACTTTTTTTTTTGCTCCCCGTTTAAGGTTTTTTCGGGGAGTTTATTAGTGCAGGGAAAAGAAGACTTACATTGGTGGTAAACACCTTCTTCAATAGGCATGGGTCTCTTCCCTGCAGGTTAGTCGGAAACAAAAAATAAGAACAAAAATAAAGCAAAAACACACTAAAGAAAATGCAAAAACAAAGAAAGAAGAACAAGAAAAGAAAAACATACCTCGGGTTGCCTCCCGGATAGCGCCTTAGTTATTGTCATGGCTTGACATCCTACTCAATCTCTCAACTTGGGTTGCTCATAGCAACTGAACACCTGGGATCTGGATCTGGGGGGTGCCTCTTTGTATGCTCTATGTTGAGCGTGACCCCCAATCTCCTTCACTTCTTTATGGGTGGACCGTTGTGCATACCCATGAACGCACTTGCCATCTTCAGAAATGGCCTACCCAACATCCCAGGGCCTGCATGCTTATCTTTCCCCGTATCCAGTATGTAAAGATTCGCCACCTGCATCAAGTTCTCCTTCTTATGCTTCCCCTTCGGTTTCTTCTTGATCATGCCCAGCACCTTTAATATTTCCTTACAGCGAGGGGTGCTGTCTGCCAGTGTGGCCAAGGGAACGGTTTTTATGCAGTCACTGAAGGCCTCATAGATATCCTCGTTGTTTTTTAGCCTTTGAGTATCTCGGGAAGCCTCAAGGAAGGGTACGACGGGTTGCAGCGCGACGAGCGGGAAGGAGTTGAGACGCACAAACTCATCATAGGCAGCCTCCAGAGGGTCGGGGACTGCCGGGGCATTTTCGAGTAAAACGGTTGTCTCTAGAGTATTTCCGCGATCGCGACACTCCTCCTCATTGTCGCTGAAATCCTCCAGGCTCAAAAAGTACTCCTCTTCCGAAAGCACCTCTAGGAATGGGGCGGTTGGCTTCTCGGAGTCAAGAGGGGGAAAGACCGGATGAACATAAGTATCAACCCAAACCTCATCAGCATAACTGAAATTTTGGACGCCGGGTCGCGCCGGTCTCACCGCGGGGCGCGGCGAAATCTCGCTTTGAAGAACTTCGTCACCGCGGGGGCGATGTTCATTGCCGCGGGGCGGTGGGTGTGAGGAGGGATAACTGAGGCTCACCGCCGGGTCGCGGTCAGTGTTGCCGCGGGGCGGTGACATGCATGCTTCTTTACTGGCCTCAGATCCATCGTACCATCGGGTCGCGGTGAGAGGTGACGCGGGGCGGTCGGTGATTTTCTCCATCTCATATTCGCTCTCCTTTTCAGCACTAGGAGGAACGGCCATTTGCTTTCCACTTCGGAGGGTAATGGCACTCACATTTTCTCTCGGGTTTACTATCGTTTGAGATGGTAGATTCCCCGAAATCCTTGCATCGATTTGTGTAATCGACTCCACCATCTGGTCCACCTGCCTTTCTATATTCTTGATGCTTGACTCCCTAGTTTGAACACGAGCGGCGAAGTGCTGAGTCAAGGTCCTGAGCATCTCTTCAGTTGACATGGAGGAACTTGGATTGGACACTGGTGGGCTATGCTCGTATGCTGGATAGTACTGGTGCGGAGTACCCTGCTGATAGAATGATTGTGGCTCTGGGTAGAACTCCTGGCAGTCAAGGCCATATGGAGGGTATTGATGGCCCCCATAACTCGAATTTGGGTGATTCTTCCACCCTGAGTTGTATGTGTAGGAGTATGGGACACATCTCGGCCTTTGCGGATCAAAACCTCTTGTAGCGTTTACTGTAGCTGCATGTTCAGGAAGTCTTGGGCAATCGTCAGTGGAGTGCAGCGGATCATGACAGAGTCTGCAGGCTCTAACTGGCCTTGCTGCACTGGAAGTTGGGTAGTATCCCCTCTCTGGCGGAAATGAGTAGGGGTATGGGTTATCGCGCGGTTCTCCCCAGAAATCCATATCTGTATCAAAAGCAAAAAGAAAAACACACGGAAATCAGTAGCACTGGTGTGGACCGTAAGATAGGTCCATACCAAAGTAACATGCACACAAACAAACACACGAAAAGATCAAAACTTGCCTCCCCGGCAACGGCACCAAATTTGACGTGGCTAAAATATGCAATACAAATATCGTTGAATAGCCTAATCAAAGTAAAAGTCCTAACAAACCTACTAAACAGATGTATAGCAAGCAAGCAAGGGTCGAACCCACAGGGAGGAAGTAATCAATCTATGTGTTTATAAGCATGCAAAGTAACAATGGGGGTTTTGATTATCAAACACAGTAAAGTAAACAGCTTTGGTTGATTTGAGAATATGATTGGGGAAAGTAGTTCCACTAGAACGAGATCCACAATACAGAGATATAAGTCGATCACTGAAATCTTATAAATCCAAGTTCTTTTACTATTCTTATGGTTGTTCCCACCCTGATCGTTATTAACTACCAATTCAGAAAGTTGTTGATAGTACTTACTATAGTATCAATGGAAGAAAACCTTACCACTAATAAAGCAATAGCAATGCATGCAAGGATATAGGATACATGCGAATAGAAGAAAACCTTACTACTCAACATGCAAATAATTCTCACTCACAATTAAACACTCGTATTCCACTATATGTTTAATCATGTATGCTACTAGATATGCACTCGTATTCCACTATATGCAATCCTAGCAATTGATAAATATTACTCAACCTAGTTGGCCAGGCTATGAAGAATAACAATAAATCAATACTCAATATAACCAAGAGAATTAAACCAACACATATAAGAATAAGAACAAGGAATATAAATCTCACAAAAAATCAACTGTATTGCTTCAAACGTCTAGTAGAACAAGGGGAAATTAGTGCTCCATTGACTTGCGAATGAAACCCTAATTGAGAAAAGAAAACTACGATGATAATAAAAGTGTCTCTTTACTCAAGACCTGGAAAAGGTCTTAAATAGGCTAGGAAAAATAAGCTAAACATAGAAATAATACTAAAGGAAATAAGAAAATAAAAATAGGAAATCCGGAAATGCAAATTAGGAAATAATGTCTTCGCTGGCCGCGAGGCGCTTAACAAGTCCACCGTGGGGCGGTGACTCCCACCGCGGGGCGTCAATTCCTTATCTGAGATCCACCGCTGGGTCGCGGTGGCTTCTGGCGCGGGGCATCAAGTTACACCGCGGGTGTCCACCATGGGGCGTCCAGTTCCACCGCGGGGCGGCCAGTTCCACCGCGGGGCGGCGGTGACGGTGTCTTCTTCAACTTCTGTGACACTTCCGTAAAAATGCCATAACATTTGATTCCAAACTCAGATTGCGCTCATATTTTTAGGACTTGTAGTAGACTTCAAGACCTAACTCCTCGAATTGGAATCACTTCATTTGGACATCTGAGTAGAGAGAACGAACCATTTTAATTAAGCATATTGTTCTTCTACTCTTCAATACACTTCAAACCTCTATAAATCCCATGATTTCTTCACTTCTCCACTCTAACTCCATAATCCACGATTGTGCTCTAAATCCATACAAATGGCGCCTCAAACCTGGTAATAACCCCCAGATATGCACTACAAAATAGCACTGATCACAATGTATGCATGCCCAAGAAAGCTAGTCGGAAGCTTATGGTTGTGGCATCCATATACCACATTCATGATCCATTTATGAGTCACTTCCCCTGGCTTCTTCTTCAATCTAACACCACACAACTCAAATGTGCATCCGGACTTCTTCGACTTTGTTTTACGAATTATCTCAACTTTCTCTTCTGAGTCACTACCTTTCTTTCTCCCCGATCTATATTCACCAAAATGCTCGCACGTCAAACTAACACTTCTGACATTTGAGTTACGAGTGACTAAAACCATCATCAAATCTTTGCCCCTATTCTTAACCCACTCAATCAATTCCTCTCGGCTATCCCACTTCAGATTGTTACGAAATTCATCTCCATAATCTTTCCCCTATACATGTTTACATAATCAATAATGTTACAATATATGGATTGCGATTTGTGAAATTTATATGTTTGTAGCTAACCAATATTAACTATAAAACAAAACTATAATTGTAATACATAACTAAACTAAAGAAAAACAAATTGATTGCTTATCTCACTAAATCATCATCATCTTCTCCATTACCATATTCTTTTAACGCTTTTGAAAATAAACATAGGACTTTTAACATATATCAAATTCACAACAATTATCAACTTCTCCACTACTACTAAATACTAATCTTTTAACATATATCAAAACAAATATAGGCCTCTACCGCTAAATCGTCATCATCTTATCCACTATAACTAAATACTAATCTATCTTTTAACATAATAAATATAGGCCTCTACCGCAACATCGTCATCATCTTCTTCATTAATTTCAATTATAATCATTCCATTATTAACTATACGTACTTAAGCTATATTAATTATAACTAATTTCAATCTTAATCATTCCATAATTACTAGAGGGATTTGCAGAAAACCACCCCTTAAATAGGCCTATTTGCCCACAACCATCCGTTATACACGTAATTACTTGAGCCCACCCTTTAAATGCATTCCGTTAACAAATAACCACCCCCCGCCCAATCCGTCAATTTTGGCCGTTATCCCATGCAAATTTACCAAATTACCCTCAAATTTGAACTTTGAAGCCGGTTTCGTGAATTGTTTTGGGTTTGGTTTAGGTGGGTTTATTTTTTCGGGTTTGGTTCGAAAAAATCCAAATCCATCTCATCTTCTACTGTCTCTCCTCTTGTGTCTTTCCAAGCAACTCCCCTAAATTTCCAAGCCCTAATTCCATCCTATTAAAATCCCCCCTTCCAATTCTCATCATTCTCCATCCCTCAATTCACAAACAAAGCTTAGCATTCATCAATTCAACCATGGCCGGCGAGCAATTCGTGCCCGATTTTGAGGATTCGTTCCCGTTGATGGCGGAGAAGCTCAGCGAGGAGGGCTTGATCGGAGAGCTATGTAAGGGATTCCGACTTCTGATGGACGGGGAGAGAGGCGTGATTACCTTCGACATCCTCAAGAGGAACGCCCCGCTGTTGGGGCTCCACGGACTCTCCGACGCCGATCTGCGATGTATGATATCCGCCGACGATTTCGACGGAGACGGTGCTCTCTCAGAGATGGAGTTCTGCGTAATGATGTTCCGGCTTAGCCCGGAGTTGATGGAGAGCTCCGAGGTGTTGCTGGATGAAGTGCTCCAGGGCCAACCCGCTGATCAATTCCATTTATGAGCTCTGGTTTTCTGTTTAGAAAATCATTACTCGTTTAAGTTTGGTTGTCTTCTTAATTTGTACAATCAATTGTAATTGAGAAATTGAATTTCTAGAAACAAGAACAGTACAAGTCTACAAACCATTACTTCAACAATTTCTCAGTTTTGATGTTTTAACACCAGCACAGGTTTTAGTCTTAACATGGCATTCACATCAGACGCAGGAGGAGAGACAGTAGAAGATGAGATGGATTTGGATTTTTTTGAACCAAACCCGAAAAAATAAACCCACCTAAACCAAACCCAAAAAATTCACAAAACCGGCTTCAAAGTTCAAATTTGAGGGTAATTTGGTAAATTTGCATGGGATAATGGCCAAAATTGACGGATTGGGACGGGGGGTGGTTATTTGTTAACGGAATGCATTTAAAGGGTGTGCTCAAGTAATTACGTGTATAACAGGTGGTTGTGGGCAAATAGGCCTATTTAAGGGGTGGTTTTCTGCAAATCCCTCTAATTACTAACCTCGAAATTGCCATCGTCGAAATCTTCATCGTCGTATTCTTCATTCTCTTCTCCACTACTCGATGTGTTTTCATTATATGTCATTTCTTGTAAGATTTGTTGTTTTGGATTTTTAGAAAACGAGGGATTTGGCTTGCTATTTATAGGGCATAAAATAGCCGTTGGAATAACGGCTAATTCTGTACGCCATGGTCTAGCGTACGCAATGGTCTGGCGTACAGGCCATTTTCAACGGCTATTTTCCTATACGCTGTATTTTAGCTTACGCTACAATACATCGTACAGGTAAAAATACAGAAATTCAAAAAAAAAAATCAGAAATTCAAAAAAAAATCATAAAATATGTTGTACGCCAAGACATTGCATACGCCATATTCTGGCATACAGAATGTCGTGCGTACAGCTAAATTTTGTCATGTATATAGTATGAGCCTTAATTATATGGTAAGTTAAAAAGTAGTTATTCTAGTTGTGTTTACGTCTTCATAAGTGGCTAGTTTCTGGTGGAGGGACTCATTAAGGTCGACATTTGGTAAGCGGAAAAGGTCGGGCTTGATGTCGAGTTCGTTGAGCGCGAAGAATTGCTTTCATATCTATCATCTACGTATAGAGATGGGGAATGCTACGTTTACACCAGGTGTAGAAGATTCTCTTCTACACCTCTGCCAGCTGTCAATTTATTTTGCAAAGGGAGAATTGTTGCTGGGTGGGAACTGACGGGAACGAGCGGGAAGAAGCGGGAAATCCGTGAATGGGTTCTTGTCCTTCTGGAACCCACCTCCTTGGTATGGTATGCTGGGACCCAGCACCAGTCACCACCTTCCTCGCAGTCTTCCCCGGCGGTTCGTCGACGCCTTCTTCACCGGCCTTCGGCGACGCCTTCCTCGACGGTTCGAAGCCACCAGTCGCAACATCGTGGGCCTCTCGCAGCACCATCGGCCTCTCGCAGCACCAGTCACCACCTTCCTCGGCCTCGGCGGTCCTCCACTTGCACCAGCAGCGGCCGGTGATTTCTCCTTGCCGCCGGCGGTCCTCCTCTCGCTGCACTACAACCTCTTCACAACCACCGCTCTACTTCGACTAATAGCCGCCAAATCCACCCTCCCCATTCCCGACGGCTCCTAGTGCGGTGCCAGATCCAAACCACCTCTCCTAGCTCCTAGTGCGGTGCCAGATCCTAGTGTCGGGAGAGTGGACGAGGGCGTCATGGAGGGCGCCGACCACCGTGCTGCCCACCGACACCACTAATTTCAAGGGCCATGGTTTAGAAGCTCACCGGAATTCCCCCCTCAGAAGTTCACCGGCGCAAATTAGGGCTTTCTCCTATAGTCTCTATATTCATTGTCTCTCTGTTCATTCTCCCCCTCGCCAGATTCCCTTCACGACCTCAAACTCACATTTTGGGGCTTTTTGATCTATTATGCAAATTCATACAAATAACTCCAAGCATATTATGTATTTTTAAAGCCACAACCATGCTCAATTGAAGGAGAATAACACAAGAATAAATCAGAAATTTGTGAGCAAGAGGGAGATTGTTGCGGAAGGGGGGAGGAGAGACAACAGACAGAGATACAGAGTAGGGCGGTCATTTAATTAGGAGGCGTCGACGTAGGGGAGCAGTTGAGGTCGTCGGAGCTTTGTCGGTGTTGCAACTTGAGGGAGAGGTCACCGGAGATTGCAGACAAAGGAACTGAGGGAGTATTGCTGGGTTTTTATTGAAATATATTTTCAAAAAAGTAATCACTTGTAACAGTAAAAATTGAAAAAGTAAGGGAACATAATGATTATTTGTCTGATACAAATTACTTTTTCAAAATAATGTCCAAAGGTGTAAAAGATTCTCATTTACACTAGGTGTAAATGAGCTCTTGTCCATAGGGATGGCAGTGGGGCGGGGAATCCCCATTATCCGCGGGGAATTCCCGCCACGGGGACGGGGATTTTATACGGGGGCGGGTATGAGGGAAATTATATCCCCGCCGCGGGGATGGGGATAGTGGTCCCCGCTCTGGTACCCGCCCCACCCCCGTTCCCGTCGGGGATATCCGTCCCCTTTCCTGTCGGAAGGATCGGACGAGCTAAATCAACTATCCACCATTGCTTAATTTGGACTAGAATTTCAACTCCGTTATTAGTATTACTTGTTGGTTTTTTAAATGATTAAGAATATTAATTACTATCTGGAGTTGTATACGTATTGAATGGGTACTTGATGTTAAACTATCTTTTCTATGTTTATATTTGGTTGGATATATTGTTAGTTAGCTGGTCTATTCCATGTTCTTGGTTACCTATGCTTACGTTTTGTGATTTGTGAATGAACTATTTTGTAATTAGGGTTATATTACGCATGAGAAAAATTAGCGGGGATGGAAAATCCCCGTTGGGGAATTCAAATGGGGAAAATTAACGGGGATGAGAAAAATTTTAAACAAGAAACGAGGATGGGGACGGGGACGGGGAATTCAATTCTAAATGGGGATGGGGAGGGTACTCCCCGCCCCGTTGCCATCCCTATCTACGTATCCTTAATTGGTATATTAGTATATGTCCCCGTGTTTTGCACATGTCTGATTAATAAATTCTGAAATTAAAATATTAATAAATATTTATGAACTAAACTGATAAATTATAAGCTTAATCTCTTGAACATATGTTGATAAGAAATTTGATACAAATAATTGAATAAGAAAATATATAAATTCGATTTAAGTAAGGAGAATGATTGATTATGTGTAGTTAATCAAAAGGAAAAAATAGTTAAATCATATTACATAATTATTTCAAATATTTTTAATATATATTACCACTTTTGCGTCATGGATCATACTCGACTAATTATATTTTCAATGACATGTTATCAATTATATATATTTAAGCATTAAAACTATAAGTACATTACATTTTTAGGTATATAATTTTGAAAACCGTACCTTTTATATGGTTAAAATGTATATTTTAATTTGTCTCTATATATAAATTTATAACTAATTTTAACGTATTTTAAAAAACTTGTTTTACACACATATATATATTATAAATAGTTTTAATTACAATAACAAGTAACATAACTAATAAGGTAAAGTATATCATATGAATAATTTTATTCACAAATAAAAAGAAACTAATAAGGTAAAAAGATATCAATAATATTTGAGATAATAATATGTCTATAATCAAGGTAAGTTATTTAAAGTAAATATATAAATAGATAAGAAATAGAAAAAGTATATATCAAATTTAGAGAGGAATAAAAGTGTAATTGTATATTGAGATTTGCCTATGTGGCATAGCTCATGGGTTGACATGTAAAAGAGATAATTAGGGCTTTAATATAGTATATAGGTTTTCCTTATTATATATCGTATTTTTTATATAAAGGTGATGAAAATTTAATAAATATATTTGTTAACTCAGTTATTGGAAAAGAGACTGTCGAGTTGTTAGCTTATTTAAAAAAAAAATGCAGCAAAAGCATATAATTATTATGTGTTTCACAAATTAACCAAAGAGATGGAGTACTAATTGTATTTGACTTGTGCCTTTATTCGTGTTTAATTATGGAAATAAGATAATATATATATATAAGTTAGATATTTTTGATTGACATATTTAGTTTTGGAAATAGAATATTCTTATATATAATTATTATATAAAATTTTGAAAGAAGGAATATTTACATATCATTCTTGTGATTAACATGCTTAGTTTATGAAATAAGAGAATCTGATATATATTTATTTTATTGAATTTATGAAAACAAAAACTTAAGAAAATGTCATATGGCAGAAAGAATTAGAGAATGCCATGTGGCATAAGGAGTAGTGAGTTTATTAGGAGGATGCCATGTGGCATAGAGGGGTTTTAGTTTAGTAGACATATAGTATATTCGGGGTCATGCACGTACTTGTGATCGTCCGGTTTTCCGAGAGGAAATAGTTGGCAATCCAAACAAAACCAACTCTGGCTCGTCTCTCACGGAGACCTCTCTCCCCGTTCCCCGCCGGCTGCCTCCGGTCACGTCAGATGTCGTCCGATCCCGAGGTCCGACCTGAAAAAGAAGAGGGGCCCGACGGTGGCCTCAGGCTTGCCACTCCGACGCTCAAGTCAGTGCTCAACTCGCGAGTAGGGCATAAAAAAAGGCGGAGTCAAAGGTACGGTGCAACAACAATGGTAGAGAGTAAATAGTACGAGTTTCGGTGTTAGCCGATGGGGTGGGAGAGAGAGGCCAACCAGAGAAAGGGTCGAGAATCTCATTCTCGTTTCCAGTCACAGCCTCCTCCTTATATACCTGAGGCCAGAGGGCCCTTTTATTGCGCAGCCGGCCTAGGCCGAGGGAACGGCCCTCGAACTGCGTAACCGGGCAAGGCCGGGGGGAGCCAGCTTGGTAGAACGGGAAGAAGGCCTGCGGACTGTGTAGAGGGATCGAGTTAAGGTGGGGCTGTTATGGCCTTACTCCGAGTTGGGCCGTATTGCTAAATGGGCTTTTCTTCTTTTTGGCCATGCATTTAGGTCGGGCTAAATACAGCTCCCACATAGCCCCTCAAGCCACGCGGTCGAGGTCCTATCCGGCCAGGGGGCTTGATCTTCAAAAGAGCTGGCTGGATGGGTATGGTCGCAAACCTCCTTAATTGGTTATGAAGGAGGAGATTGTTTTTCTTTCCATTATTGCAGGACATACGGTAGGCCCCACACGTCCCCTTTGGAAGGACGACTATAAAAAGGGCAGTGTCGTTTCATTTCTTGCTCAGATTTATCCTCCCTCTTTGCTCAGATTGCTCTAAACACTCGCTCCGATACTTGCCTCAAACACTTGCCACGGACGATTGCTCTTATACTTGCTTTGACACTTGCTTCTTTCCTTGAAGTTCCTTACTTGTCCGGGTTCTTCGAATCAAACACATATCCACTTGCTTCTTCTCTTTCCTTTTGTAGATGGCTAGGCTATGCAGCGGTCGGAGGGAAGGGGTTCCCTTCGAGCCGGGAGGATATCGTTACTTGGCGCTCGCGAATTGTGATGTCAGATTATGCTGGCAGCAGTGTGTGAAGTCTATATGAATGTGGATTTGAGCGCTTGCAGGTCGTTGCCTCTGATTCTCCTCCTTAATCTCTCCTTCAGGAGGGACGGGAGCACCTCAGGTAGAGGTGCTTTAGGGAGGTGGGATGTGGTTGATGTTCCTCAGGACGCTCTTGGCTTTGGAGCGCTGCGGCCGCCTGGACGAGAAGGAGAAATTGCCTTCCGGTCTAGGGGATGTAGGGTGAAGTGGGGCAGGAGTAGTGAGGGCAGCGTTTTGCTTCCCTACAAATGGAGGAGCCCTTCTTTGCCTTGCCGACTTCCAGGCCGTGGTGCATAGGGTGGTTGTGGCGCCTGAGGCCACGGATAGGGGATGCGCACCGGTGGTGTCGTGCGGCTGGGGAAGAGAAGATGCTCCTCGGAGACTCCCCAGACAGAGGGAGTCAAGCTGGCCTTTTTCTCATTCTCCGCGGGATCCCCTTGCATCTTTCCCTCTGCGGGTTTTGCCAGCTCGTCGGGCTTAGGGTGGAGCCTAAGGGAACGTGAGTCATGTTCATGTTCGCCTCGAATCCCCAGGCTTGTAGCTTCCGCAGAGGCCTTAGAGTTTGCGGCTCGCGACGACGCTTGCCTTCCTTCTCTTCCTCGTTCTCCTCTTTTGCTAGATTCTTTTTTGTACACTCACGGCCGAAACAGGCTGGCTACTTGTAATCTTGATCGACATGAATAAAGAATAAGATTTTTTGCTCATTGTTTGCCTCTTTGCTCATTGCTTGCTTGTTCTTGTTCACGGTTGAACTGTTTGGGTCCGAAAGGTTGCCCTAAACCCCCCTCGATTTGTACTTGCCCATGTCTCGCCGGCCTTCTCATCGTCCGCGGACCGGCTACCGAGTCTATGATGGAAGTTTGAACGTCGCCTGAACGGTTTCCAAAGCGGTTAATTTGTGACAGTGTCCTTGCCCCAGTAATTATAGATGTCCCGTCACATCGCCGGTATAAAAGGGAGCTTCTGGCGTCTTGCATCTTCTTCTCCCGAATTCCACTTTACTTAGCCATTGTCGTTCCCTTCGCTCGAGCTTCTTCGTGGAAGGTACAAGGTGGACCAGAGCTTCTTGTCTTTAATTGGGTAGGTAAGCATCCCTCTTTCCCATTTTCTTCCCTTCTTTTTGCATTCTTTCTTTGCTTGTTAGTCGAGAAAAAACCCTCGCTTAGGGTGAAACAATCTTGTTTCTAGCGTTCCGCCATCACCGCCCCTTTTTCTCTATCTTTGCGACGATTCCTTTTCTTCTTCACCCTAACACCGACGAGCTTGCTCGTGGAAGAGGCGGGTTGTCTTTTCTCCTTGTTGAACGATATTTTAAAATTTCAATTAGCATTATACAAAGAAAAAAAATAAATGCAAAATTATGATCTTTATAATAAGAAGCATGTGGGCATGATGGGCTTAGATGGGCTAACATATGTGAAGACCCATGAATTAGCAAACATCTTTGCTTTCTCCAAAGAAACTGAGCAAAAAAAAAACGGTGGAATGTGGAGGGCATATCCATGTGATAATTATCCTAATTATTGCATACTATTTAAATCCCCTTTTAATGACTCATTTTGATGGTAATTATCCGGTGAAGAATGTGTTAAAATGGCTAGCATTAATGTAGTTGTTTTTGAAAACCGATATCGTCAACAGAATCGCAAGTTCACAGATTAAGCCAATCGAAACTTTGCAAGACAAAGAAACGCGAAGCAAGAGAACATGAGAGATTTGTTGACGCAGTTCGGGGAAACCCTACTCTGTGGAACCTCAAGAGGGGAGATTCAGCCCAAAGATGCACTAGAGAGATTAGGGTTCTACAGTCGGTTACATGCACAAGAATGGCAAAACCAAAAACAGAAACAAAGATCTAAACACAACACAACAGAGGAGACAAGAGAAGCAGAAAGGGAAACGAGAGAGTCTTTGGCTTTCGTCCAAAGACAAAGGACTACTCCAACACTGGGAGATCGCCTGAGGAGCCACGCGCCACCGAGAGATCCAACGCGCCACCGGAAACTCTTCTCTTCCTTCTCTTCTCACTTTCTCTCTGTAATCGCCGCGAATCAGATTCTCAGAAATGGAACCCTAGAAGCTGGAAAGAGCTGCTTATAAGGCAACGCATCCAAGTGGGCTTCAACTGGATTGGGCCTCTTTGGAACAGCTAGTGTTAGAAGCAGATCAGGCCTAACATGAGCTAAGCCATCCAACCGAGCTCATAAAAGGACTCGGGGTTGCTTAACCCGGTTTAAAGCTAGACCAACTCCTATTATTACATAGCATAGTGAACTCGGTTCACTGTTAATGGATTCTACACATTACAAGGCATGATATACCAAAACTATAGAACATACAATTAAACTTGGATTATCTATGACATAACAAATGCCCCCTTAATCCAGAGTTTGGTTGTACTCCCTAAAACCTCCTAAGTGCATCCAGGGATCTTCTCCTGTCCGTCGTTGGTCTCTACCCATACCTTAGTGTACATCATAGATGTGGAGTGAATTCCTGCAGAATACAAACTTATTAGTAGGCACTATTTTGGTACCAAAGTCAACAGGGTTCACTTCACCTAAGATTTTCTTCACAGTGATTTCCTATTTTTGCACTTTATCTCTTATAAAGTGAAACCTGACATCAATATGCTTGGTTCTTTCATGATACACTGGACCCTTGCACAAATACAGAGCACTTTGGCTATCCATGTTAAGCACAAGGAGATAGGCCTTACCCTCAATTTCTTGTAGGATACCTTTCAGCCAAGTGGCTTCTTTAGCAACCTCAATTGCTGCTTTAGCAACCTCAGTTACTGCAATATATTCAGCTTCTATTGAAGATAGGGCAACTATTGACTGTTGTTGAGATTTCTAGGAAATACAATTCCCTGCCCAAGTGTAATAGAAGGTTGTGGTGGACTTTCTGTTGTCCTTATTACTGGCATAGTTAGAATCAACAAAGCCTTGCAACTCATTTCTGGAACTATGCTCAGCATAAGTCAAGCCCATATTCTTTGTGCCAACTAGATATTTCAGCATATATTTCATTCCTTGCCAGTGCTTGTCACCAGGATTGGACATGTACCTGCTAAGAACACTAATAGCAAAAGCAATGTCTGGTCTAGTACACAACATAGCATACATCACTGACCCTACTGCTACATCATAAGGAACATTTTCCATTTTCTGTTTATCAATGTCAGAAACAGGACAGTCATGCTTAGAAAACTCAAGATGCCCCCTGATATGCGGCATATTGTATGGCGTATCTAGGGATTATTAGCATGATTTAGAGGATGTTTGGATATGACTTGATGGTAATTCTGTAATCCGGAAGAGAAGACTAGAAGTGAAGAAATCATGGGATTTACAGAGGTTTGAAGTGCATTGAAGAGTGAAAGAATAGTGTGCTGAATTCAATTTGTTCGTTTTCTCTACTCCGATGTCCAAATGGAGTGATTCCAATTCGAGGAGTTAGATCTTGAAGTCTATTGCAAGTCCTCAAAATATGAGCGCAATCCGAGTTAGGAATCAAAAGTTATGGCATTTCTACGAAAGTGTCGCAGAAGTTGCTGGAGCCTCTGGAGACCCACCGCACCCCGCGGTGGGTGTTGCCGCACCCGCGGTGGCGCACGCGCTGAAGATTTTCCGAGTTTTTATTTCCCGTTTTATTTTATTTCCGAGACTTTGTTTCCAAGTTTGTTATTTCATTTTCTTTATTTCTGAATTAATTGCCCTAGTATTTAAGAGTCTTTTGAAGACTTTATTTAGTTAACCCTAGTTGCCACCTATCTTAGTTTTACTCTCACAAACCCTATGGAGAACTAAACCTCCATTGTTGCACTTGACGTTTGGAAGCCTTCAATTGATTGGTTGTGAGTTTTCTACTCTTGTTCGTTTTCCTATCTAGTTGGATTAATTCTCTTATGCTTGAATGTTTATTGGTTTATGTTGATTTATCTAGAGTAGCTACCTAGGTCTATTGATATCTTCCTAATTGTTAGGACTTGTGATTCCGGGTTCGGGTTGCATATCTAGTAGCAAACACGATTTACATAAGCGGGTTGCGAGTGTTCATCGTGAGAGAGAGTTAATTGCATGTTATAGTAACGGGTTGTTTCTATTGCATGTATCTTGTTGAATCCTTGGTTGAATGCTATTGCTTTATTGAGTCTTGAAGGTTTTCGGATTTGATTTGGTAATTAGTACTATTAGGGCTGGTAGAACTAATAGTTACCTAAGATCGGGATAAGAACAACTAAAGGAAAGATAGAACTTGAGAATAATAGAATTCAGTGATCAACCATATCTCTTGTTGTGTGGATCTTTGTCAGGTGTGGCGCTTTTCCCCATCATATTCACATCCTTTGCTTTGTTTTAATTACTTGGTTCGAAAATCATACAACCCCCCCCCCCTAATTCCTAGTTGGTGACTTGAAAGACACAATAATTGATAACCTGATTACCTTGGGTTCGACCCTGACTTGCTTGCTATACTCTTTAGTAGGTACTTTAAGATTTCTTTGATTAGGCATACGACTTTAGGCCTGTCACCCCCCTAAGGGGATAGGTGCAGGTCTAGCAGTACTCATAGCAAATCTATCAAGTACTTTTGACATGTAATCAGATTGGGATAGTTTGATAGTCTTATTTTTCATGTCCCTGGTTATATTAACACCCAATATTTTCTGTGCAGGACCAAGGTCCTTCATGTCAAAGTGTTTTTTCAAGTCATTTTTGACACCAGAAATAATAACCTTAGAACTGCTAATGAGAAGAATATCATCAACATACAGCAGAACATACAAGGCATTTTTAGTCTTCATAGATTTCAAGTAAAGACATGTATCATACTGACTTCTAGCAAAGCCCAAGGACCTCATACAAGCATCAAATTTCTTGTTCCATTGCCTAGGAGACTGTTTGAGTCCATAGATGGACCTTTTTAATAAGCATGCATAATCAGGTTTAGTTTTATCAACAAAGCCTTTAGGCTGCCTCATATATATGGTCTCATCTAGGTCACCATGCAAGAAAGCAGTTTTAACATCCATTTGCTCTAATTCCCAATCATACACTGCAGTCATAGCAAGTAAAAGTCTCATTGTTTTGTATTTAACAACTGGGGCAAGGATGTCATTGTAATCAATTCCCTCCTTTTGGGTAAAGCCCTTATCCACAAGTCTAGCTTTATACCTAGGAGGTTCAGTACTATCATTGCCATCTTTCAGTTTATAAATCCACTTGCAATCAATGAGCCTAGCTTTAGCAGGTTTAGGAACAAGAGTCCAGGTGTTATTAACATGCATTGATTGTATTTCTTCATGCATAGCTTTAATCCAGTCATTAGCATGGGAACATTTGGTAGCTTGTTCATATGTTTCAGGGGTATAATTCTTCACAACATTAGCAACCAAGAAGGCAAACTCGACAATTTTATCATTACTCTCAACCAAATTAGCATCAAATTGAAGCCTTTTATTAGGGATCCTAATCCTTGGTTCCCTATCCCTTACAAGTTGATAATCAGTTAAGTCATGCACAACAGGAATATTCATTTCAGGATTATCATGCATAGACACACCAGAATTGTCATTCAGTGCGTCGGAAGACTCAACATCTAATTGGTTAGAGTTACTTACTGCCCCACCAATTTGGGGAGTTTGTAGTTCAGTGTCTTCCATGTTGTCATTTGTGTGAGAATTCATAGGACTTCCTGAAGAGGTGTCCTCAGTTTGTGGGTGGCCAATGTCAAACTCTTCATCATTTTCTGCTGCCAAGGGGATGTTGTAAAAGAATTGTCCAGTTGGTATTCCAACTCTTGGTTCGGATGATATGGTACCTGTAGGCTTAGAAGTAGGCATTAGCTTTGTTTTAAAATGGAATTCATCCTCATTAAATGTGACTGACCTGGAGGTTATTACCTTGTAACCTTTAGGTTGTATGAGGAGTAGTTTATACCCCTTTACCCCTTCAGGATAGCCTAGCATAACACACTTTTGGGCCCTAGGTTGTAGTTTACCCTGTGATATATGGGCATATGCACTACAACCAAATGGCCTTAGGTGTGCTATGCTAGGTTTTTTACCAGTCCACATCTCTTGAGGAGTTTTAAATCTAACTACAGAAGAAGGTGATCTATTTATGAGGTAAGTGGCTGTTATAACAGCCTCACCCCATAGAGACCCTTTCATCCATGCACTGATGAGCATACACCTTGCTTTTTCAAGCAAGGTTCTGTTCATCCTCTCAGCAGTACCATTCTGCTGAGGGGTGCCTGGCACAGTGAGGTGTCTTTTAATGCCATGACCTTTACAGTACTCATCAAAGATAACATTGCAGAATTCAAGGCCATTGTCAGTTTTAAGGCATTTCACTTTATGGTCAGATTGACTTTCAACTAAAATTTTCCAGTTCTTGAAATTCTCAAAGGCCTCATCTTTAGTTCTTAACAAGTAGACCCATACTTTTCTAGAGTAGTGGTCTATTAGAGATAGGAAATATTTCCTACCTCCAATAGTCTCTACTTGAGCTGGGCCCCACAAGTCAGAATGGATATACTCAAGAGGCTTACTAGCAACATAGGTTGACTTAGGAAAGCTATGAGCAGTCTTTTTACCAAAAATGCAGGTTTCACAGAATTTCAAGTCATCTAGTTTGTTATCAATCATGCCATTTTTATGCAGGTAATGCAACCCTTTATTGCCTATATGACCTAGTCTAGCATGCCAAGTTCTAGTATGACTTAGGTTATCACTATCATTCCTCACTGTGGAGACATTAAGTTCAGGAGAAGTCTGCACATAGTACAGTCCTCCTTTCTTAATGCTTTTTATAAGGACTGTTCCATTTCTGATAACATCCCTTATTCCTTTATGAGTATTGATGTGACAACCTATGTCATCAAACATGGATTCAGAAAGCAGGTTCCTTCTAAGGTTAGGAACCCACCTAACATTCTGCATAATTCTAACCTTCCCATCATGCATTTTTAAAGGAACCCTCCTAATACCCTTGATAGCTAATACAGTATGATCACCTAACATGACAGTGCCCTCATTCAAAACATGCAAAGATTCAAACAAACCCCTATGAGGGGTGACATGCATGGTGCAACCAGAATCAAGAATCCATGAAGAGGCATCATCATCATTACAAGCAACCATCAAAAGCTCATCAGAATATTGAGAACAACATTCACACACATTAGAGAAGCCATAATTATCTTTAGCTTTATCTTTATTTTTATCATCTCTAGCTTTTTTATGACAATCTTTAACCTAATGACCATCCTTATTGCAGTAATGACACTTAGAGTTTTTCTTGTCATCATTAGCCTTTTCAGAATTATCCTTCTTGGATTTCTTCTGAAATTTCTTTTTACTCTTGCCTTTAGTAAACATAACTTCAGCCTTAGCCCCAGTTTTAGACCCATACTTAGTCTTGAACACTTTAAGAGCCTCATTTTTTTGAATTATGGACTCATTTATCTTATTCAAAGTAAGAGAATCTCTACCATATTGAATAACATCTTTCAAAGTGTCAAACTGAGCAGGCAAAGCATTCAACAGAAGAACAGCTTGATGTTCCTCTTTAATCTCATCATCACATCTCTTTAAATCTTGGGTCATTTTTAAAAAGATGTCAAAGTTTTCATGCACAGTTAAGGCCACATTCATTTTGAAGGTGAAAAGCTTGCACAACAGAGAGATTCTACAGGGCAGAGATTTAGACAAGTATATTTCATCTAAAGCATTCCAGAGAGCTTTAGGTTTAATGTGACTTACAACCTGACGAGCCACGTCGTCAGTCAATCTTATCATTATCTCAGAATGGGCCAAGTCTTGAATTTCTTTCATATCAGCATTGGAGGTTCCTATGAGCCACTCCTCTGATATGGCCTTATAGCAATTAGCTTTTATCAGGATAGCCTTCATTTTGACCTTCCACATGGCATAATCCGAGTTGACATCAAAGGGTTTTAGTTTTATGTCGTCTGCCATTTATAAATCCTGGAAGCAACACAGAAGAAGTGTTAGGAATATAATGGAAACAGATTCGACACACAAAACCCTAAAGACAACTATCTTGAACCAGAGTCAAGAACAAAGCACGTGAACAAGGAGATCTTGCTCAACAGTCAACAAGTCAAGAAACAAGATAGTCCAACTCAGTTCACCAGAATCAAGAGCTCGAATACAAACAGACGAGTAACTCAAGATCCAAACAACCAAGAAATACAGTTTCGCATCGAGATAACCAGATTAAAAGCAAAGACCAAGAAACCCTAAAAGTTTCTCCTAATTGCCCCTTGGTCTCAAGAAACCCTAAAATTTCTCAGTTTTCAAACACAGTAACCACATACACTCAAAAGTTGCATGCAAGGGCAAAGCTAGGGATACAGCGGAAGCATTCAAAGCAAACAGAGAGCAAGGCTCTGATACCACATTGAAAACCGATATCGTCAACAGAATCGCAAGTTCACAGATTAAGCCAATCGAAACTTTGCAAGACAAAGAAACGCGAAGCAAGAGAACACGATAGATTTGTTGACGCGGTTCGGGGAAACCCTATTCTGCGGAACCTCAGGAGGGGAGATTCAGCCCAAAGATGCACTAGAGAGATTAGGGTTCTACAGTCGGTTACATGCACAAGAACGACAAAACCAAAAACAGAAACAAAGATCTAAACACAGCACAACAGAGGAGACAAGAGAAGCAGAAAGGGAAACGAGAGAGTCTTTGGCTGTCGTCCAAAGCCAAAGGACTACTCCAACACTAGGAGATCGCCTGAGGAGCCACGCGCCACCGAGAGGTCCAACGTGCCACCGGAAACTCTTCTCTTCCTTCTCTTCTCACTTTCTCTCTGTAATCGCCGCGGATAAGATTCTCAGAAATGGAACCCTAGAAGCTGGAAAGAGCTGCTTATAAGGCAACGCGTCCAAGTGGGCTTCAGCTGGATTGGGCCTCTTTGGAACAGCTAGTGTTAGAAGCAGATCAGGCCCAACATGAGCTAAGCCATCCAACCGAGCTCATAAAAGGACTCGGGGTTGCTTAACCCGGTTTAGAGCTAGACCAACTCCTATTATTACATAGCATAGTGAACCCGGTTCACTGTTAATGGATTCTACACATTACAAGACATGATATACCAAAACTATAGAACATACAATTAAACTTGGATTATCTATGACATAACAGTTTTGGGCCTAATAACTCTTGTATAAGGAGGAATCAATTGGCCTTCTACGGGGATATAAGAAAAGCAACAGGTTGCTCAGGAAAAAAAAAGAGGGAGCACCTACAGCAGAAAGCAAAAGAGAGATAAAAAATTAAGAGCATCAGCAATAAGGTAGAAAAGGCAAGAAAAAAAAGAAGCCAAGGTGTTCGGTTTTTAATCAAGATCAAGAAAAACACAAAGGTTTGATATCTTAGCGTTGTTTTGTTGATTATATACATTAATCAAATTTCCTTTGTCTCGTTCCTTTTGCTCGAAGGTAGGACCAAAGGTGGGTGTAAAAATAGTAGTTGGCTCGAAACACATAGTTTCGCTGCTACAATCAAGACCCGTAGTCGACTCGAAACTCACCGTTTCGCCGTTACAATCAAGACCCGTAGTTGGCTTGAAACACATAGTTTCGCCGCTACAATCAAGACTCGTAGTCGGCTCGAAACTCACCGTTTCACAGCTACAATCAAGACCCGTAGTCGGCTCGAAACTCACAGTTTCGCCGCTACAATCAAGACCGTACTTGGCTCGAAACTCACAGTTTCGCCGCTACAATTCAAACAAGCCACCAGCCTACGTTAATGGCTTAAGGAGATTGATATTGGACATGGGTTAAGTCATGCTCGAATGGGTTAAGCAAGAGGAATATAAATGGCTTAAACAAAAAAAATATTGAGTCGTGTTGATTTTGTCTGAATTCATATATATGACTTGAAATTGGACATCTAAAGATTCACTTATACATATAAGTTGCAATCAACAAGACGGCAAACCCAAATTATATATTTCACATGCTTGGTTTGCATCATTTTAAGTTACTGAAAGCAAGTTCATGGCGTGTGTTTTATAAATACATGCACTTCACATACAAAAAAAAAAACAGAGAGCAACATAGATTAGCTAAGAAACAAAAGGATTGGCTTATGTCTTGTAAATCCATACGTGTTGCAAGACATAGGCTTATTTTATGCTAACGAACAAGTATATGAGGAGGCTTGACCACCATGAAACTTAATTAGTGGTTACTCAAAAAAATTTAAACACTAATTAACATAAACGAGAATGAAGGTTAAGGAAAATCAAACGTTGAGTTTAACCTTCTAGTTAGTATGTGCAGAATTCTTCAAGTTTCTTTTGAAAAGATGAATGCGGCACAACACATGGAAAGCTCAATCTTTTTTGATAGCTTGGGTTGATTATAAAGTACGATTTTTTCAAAGTGCAAATCCGATTGCATGGAAAATAAGCCTTACGTTTGGGCTGGCCCATATGCAAGCCATAATTCAAGTGTTAGCCTCTATATACAGGTTATAATTTAAGATATATGATTTATACGGTTAACGTAGAAATCTAACGTTGACTTGTTAATCATCCAAGTATTAGCCATTATAATTTAAAGAACTACGTAGACTTGATTCCGTACTAAATGGATACGTAGGAAATTCGATATCAAATTCAAATATATATTGAATTCAGTCAAACCAAAATTCAAATTAAATTTCAAACAAACATGAAAATAAAACTAAAAAAATGTTCTTGTTAAAACTACGTGAAGACTTAACGCCTTTGAAGGCTACGTAGACACTCGATATCAAAAGGAAATATATATTGAGTACAGTCGCAAATCTCAAAATTAAATCAACTAAACTAAAACGGTTCTTTTTTTTAAGAACTACGTATGATTTGATCCCTTTAAAGGATACGTAGGAAATTCGATAAAAAGCAATCGCTCATCGAGTTCAATCACAACTCTAAAATTGAAATAAAATTCACCAAAACGAATTTATTTATATTTTAGTGAAAGATTAAACAACCCTTCCTAGAAGGTGGGTTCGATCTTATTCACGACGTACAAATGATAGTTGGATCTTGTCTAGGCAACCCTTCCTAGAAGGTGGGTTTAGACTTATTCCTCTGATGTACGACAAATAAAAAACTCTGAACTACGTAAGGTTTGATCCTTCTTAAGAAGGTACATAGGCAACCCGCAAAATTCGGGTGCAACCCAAATCATTTAAAAAAACCTAAAATCCCCAACGTATCTATGTTATTGAAATTGTAAAGATATACAGGCGAGGGTCGAACTTAAAAAAATAAAAACTAAATAAGATGTGTTTGTGCATTGTTGTTTTCTTTAAACATTTTTTGTCTAACACTCCTCTCTTCTTCTTCATGCGCGCTCCCTCTCAAGCGGGTTTCGCTTCCTCCCAAAAGTCCCAATTCCGAGAAGAGATGTCTTCGAGTTCCAGCGACAAAGACAACCTCCCGATCGGGCCTGGCGGTCGTAGGGTCTCGGTGGTTAGCGTAGGGCCGTCACGGGCGGATCCCCAGGCAACGGAGCCCCAAACGGCGAAGCCTTGTGTGATGGAGCCCCGGGCAGAGGAGTCCAAAGCGGCGAAGCCCCAAGCGGAGGTTGGGCGAGATGCCGACAACGGGTCCGACGCTCCCTCGGAGTCACCGTCGAGCGAATCTGCTTCGGGCGGGACGGTAGGGAGCCCCAACGGTAGGGTCGTTCCCCCCATCATGTTCGATAGGGTCAAGTCGGCCCGAGTTGAAGGGGACGATGACTTCAGGAAGTTCGTGCGCCAGCATGGTGATCAGCTCTACTTTGTAGTGCTTAACTAGGAGTTGTTACCAGAGTTTTAGGTACAATTTGGATATGTTTAGAGCATAAGTTAGGAGAATGGAGTTGTGGAGAAGGAGTGTTGATTTGGTGGTTTTGAAGAGCTTAAATGAAGACTTAAGAAGATGGAGGAGAAAGCCACGAGAAGACCACAACAGAAGAGAAGAAGACGCTACAGAAGGTTTTCCGCGGTCGCGGATCAACTAGCCGCGGTCGCAGAAATATGCAGAAGCATCGAAGACAACAAGAACTTTTCCGCGGTCGCGGATATATGTCCGCGATCGCGGGAGCGAGATTTCGTCCGAGCTTTTGTTTATTTTTTTTCCTTTTCTTTTATTTCGTTAGTTTATTTTATTTCCTTTTAAGATTCTATTTCTTATCTTTTTATTATTAGGTTTTGCTAGGGTTATAACCTCGTTTAGTTGGCAGCTTTTTATTTGATTCATACCCAATTATTCTAGATTATTCAATTATCGTTCAATTTTTTCCCTTTGAGTTTTACGTTTTGAAGACTATGAAGAACTAAGCAACTATTGCTTAGTCCGACGATTGAAGTCTTCGTTTGTATTTGGTTGTGAGATTATAATTCTATTTCTTTTCCTTTGAATATATTGATTCTCTTGTGCTTAATCCCATTGATTCTTGCTGATTTGACTGGCCTGATCATCTAGTTGATATTAGTAATTATCTATTGCTAGGGTTTGGTTATTTCTGTTTGAAATACCTAATTCAGAGTAACAACTGCGATATTCTAAGAATTGTTTGGACTGGTTTATTGTAGAGAGAATTGATTGCATGCATAGTAAGACTATTTGTTGCACTTGCATGTATCTATTGAAATTCATGTGCTTATTGCTGCTATTGAATTGAATCTGGAGGTTTTCTTGGTTACTTGATAGTTAGTATTCTCAGGGTCTGTTTGTCCTGTTTATAACTTAAGAAAATGAATAGAAATATTCATTGGTAGGAATTAGAGATAATCAATGATCAACCAATCAAACTGAATGGTGGATATTTGTCTGGCTAAGTTATTTCTCACCCATTGATTTCATCTTTTGCATTGATTTACTTTGTTACATTGATTACAAACCAAAACCTCCCTTTGTTACCATTGGCATACAACTTGTTGCACTTAGAAAGATTGTTACCTCCCTGTGGGATTCGACCTTTGCTTGCCTACTATACTTAGTTAGGTTCTTGAGGATTACTTTGATAGGCATAGCGACTTTAGCCTCATCAAATTTGGCGCCGTTGTCGGGGAGGCAAGTTTTAATTTTTCTTTGTGTGTGTTTCTGTGCCAACTTTTGTGTGGACCTATCTTATGGTCCACACCCGTGCTACTGACTCTTCACTTTTAGATTTTGATACAGAGATCGAAAGGACACTTTCCAGACACCGTGTAGCAGCCCGTACGCAACTAGAGATGGCTGACGAACCACAAACCTTGAGGCAGTTGACTGCACCACATCTAGAGCAACAACCGTTCGCTGTGCAATTCCCAGAGTTGGCTGAGGGCATGAATTTTGAGCTAAAATCTGGGTTGATTCATTTATTACCCCACTTCCATGGGCTGAATGGAGAAGACCCCAACAAGCATCTTTCTGAATTCCACGCTGTCTGCTCCAGCATGAAGCCGAGGAACGTCACTGAGGACCAAATCAAGCTGAGGGCCTTTCCTTTCTCTCTAAAGGATACGGCCAATGATTGGTTCTATTATTTGGCTCCGGGAAGCATAGATACATGGGCGAAGATGAAGAAAGTCTTTCTTGAGAAGTACTTCCCTGCAACGAAACTCAATAGCCTGAAGAGAAGCATCAGCAACATCGAACAACATGCTACTGAGACGTTGTATGAATATTATGAGAGATTCATGAGGTTGATATCTAGCTGCCCATACCATGGTTATTCTGACCAAGATCTCGTTCTATATCTATATGACGGGCTTCTTGAGGATGAGCGCAGAATGGTAAATGCAGCTTGTGGCGGTAGCATTCTAAACAAGACGTCAGCTGCAGGATTTGAGGTATTCTTTGAGCTATCTGAGAGCTCAAGACAATTCACCAAAAGAGCAAGCCCCTATGCAGCAAAGGCAACTGACTCACATCCATCTTCTCCCCCGAAATCTGAGCTAGATGAAATGAAGGAGATGATGAAGCGCTTCTTGATAAAAGGTGGCCCAAAACAAGTTAAGTCCTACAAAATCTGTTATGATACACTGCACCCCACTGACGAGTGCCCAACACTTCTTGAACCTGAGGCTGAGGTAAACTATGTAAGAGGTTTTGGTCCGCAGAGGCCGAGATATGACCCGTACTCTAACACCTACAATCCAGGGTGGAGGGATCATCCCAATCTGAGATACGGGAATCAACAATACCCTCCCCACGGCCATGATAACCAGGAGTTCAATCCAATCCAACAACAGTTCCATCCGCATGGCAATCAGCAACAGTACGGGCAGCCATACGCACATAGACCACCAGTACCAAATCCGAGTTCCTCAATGTCTACTGAGGACATGATTCGATCTCTCACTCAGAGCATAATACAGCATCAGAAAACATCGACCCAACATCAGCAAGAGACGAAGTCTAGCATTCAGAACTTGGAGAATCAAATTTGGCAAATCGCTCAAGCATTGAGTAAGTTGGAGGCCCGGGATTCGGGGAAACTACCATCTCAAATGGTAGCAAACCCGAGGGAGAATTTATGTGCGATGACGCTGAGGAGCGGGACACAAATGATGAAAGTGACGGATGCTTCAGAGGAAAATCCACGACCACGACCAGACATCCGCGACTGCGGAAAAGTTTCTGGAGAAGACGAGAATTCCGAAGCAAATCCGCGACCGCGGACAGAAATCCGCGACCGCGGAAATGTTTCTGGATGCGAAGAACTTTCTGACGACATTCCGCGACCGCAGAATGACATCCACGACCGCGGAATGACATCCGCGACCGTGGAAAAGATGTTGGTGCCTGTTGGGCCTGGCATCCCCGGAGAAGATGGGTCAAGTGAATCGAGCCCAAGCCCATTACAGATCGAAAGAACAAAGGAGAAGGCCCAGAGGAGGCGACAAGGCTTCTCTGGTCGAATGCCCTCCGACAGGATCGCGAGAATCTCGCCATACATTTAATGCCCAGATCACGCAATGTCCACAGCATTCAAACCACTATAATTGCAGCAATTAAATGGCATAATCCTTTCCATTTCTCCCGGCATTGAAGATGAAGATATTAGAAAAACACAACGGTCACAATGGAAAAAAACTTACCATATTTGGACGACGAAGAAGATAAGAGGATACGAACACATTAACGCTAGACACACAAGCATCATGACTCACAAACGAATCAGAACAACACTTACGCTGCCCGCTTAGCTCTCTAGCAATCATCTGCGCTTACTCTCTACCGGTCGCCACCTAAAAGTCATCGGTCGAGTCCTACACGACCACTCGGTCTAAACTACGATAAGTTGTATCTCGATTCGATCCGATCAATACATTATCTAATAAAATCATCTCACTATTCTACATTTATTCTTTGCTTGTCAATTATCTGCTTGGTTTGGATTGTTCTCTATCACCCGATCGACTAGTTACCCCGTCTAAGGCGATTTAGGTCGTCCGATCCTTTCTCCCCAAAACAATTTGGCGCCCACCGTGGGGCAACTTGCCGATCACCCTTCCGAAACTTTCCAACCATGACTATTGACCCACCTATCGACAACCAAGAACCGCGTCTCGAAGACGGAACCCAAGATGCAGTAATCACAACCGAAAATCCTACTCCAACCCAGTTCCAAGAACTTTCCCAAAAAATGGCCACCCTTCAAGAGGAACTAGCCTAGCAACGCCAAAAGACCAAGGCCCTAGCCGCTTTGTCAACCCAATCCGAAGCCGAGATCGCGCAACTAACCCGTGAAAATGAGTCTCTTAAGTCGTAGGTACATTCAGTGGCTTCAGGATCTAGGAACGTGCCCGTCCACGGCGGCGTCCGAACATGCCTCGACATGGACAACATCGAGCCGACGCCTCTGAGCATGCGACGTCCCGGACACACTGAGGGTACGTCTCGAACTCCTTTCACTAGTCCATTTTCGACTAACCATGTCACCTTTTCCACACCGATCGAGTCTGCTGGGGCCCGAATCGATGAACCGCAGGTTACCAATCCGCCAGATGTCCTGGCTCTTTTCCAGCAGACGTTCGACAGACACATGAAGATGATCGACGATCGCTTCAACATGCTCCCAGGAGTCCCGCAACCAATCGAGAGGGAAACGTCCGGCGGATTCGAAGAATCCCCGTTCGTCGAAGAAATCGCAAGGGTCGAGATCCCCAAGAAGTTCCATCTCCCCAACATGGCGACGTTCGACGGCACCACCGATCCAGATGACCATATCTCTCTCTATAAACAAAAACTAATGGCCGCATCTGTTTCAAGGGAGAGCCGCGAGGCTGTCATGTGCAAAAGCTTTGGCACAACCCTCGCTGGTCCCGCACTAACGTGGTTTATGCGTTTGCCTCAGGGAATGATTACATCCTTTGCGGATCTGGTCAACTCTTTCAAGAGTCAATTTGCTAGCAGTCGAAGGCTCGAAAGACAATCAAGTGACCTCTACCGAGTCACACAAAGGTATAACGAACCCCTTTGGAATTATCTTAACAGGTACAATAAGGAAAAAGTGGCGATCCCCCACTGCGACGTCACAACCTCCATTGAGGCCTTCCGACAAGGTCTGGTCAAAGAAAGCAATCTCTACGACGAGATTACCAAGTACCCGTGTAAAAGTTTTGAAGATGTCCAAGCCAAAACCATGGCCGAGGTAAGATTGGAAGAAGACCGAGAGTCGCGTAAAGCCTCACGCGGACCCGATCCATCCGGCCGTAAAAATCCCCCCGACAACCGTCGAGACAGACGATCTCATCCCTATTCTCGTAATGGAAACGAACCAAATCAGGTAAACTCTTTCCACGACAGGTCACAAGAATGGAGAGACGGTCCAGCGTTGCCTCCTAGGGTCCAGTCTTATAATTTCAATGTTTCCGTGTCGGAGCTCGTCAAGAGTTTCGACAAATACGGAAAAGAGGTAAGATGGCCCCGAAAGAGCGACCAACCGGATGTCAAGAGGGACATGAGTCGATGGTGTGAATTCCACGGCGACCGCGGTCATTCGACCGACGAGTGCATCGCCCTGCGGAAGGAAGTCGCTAGGCTACTCTCATAGGGGCTCCTGCGCGACGTAATCTCGGAGCGGGCAAAGGCCACCATTGAACGTCGAGATCAGGTAAAACAGAACAAACCCCCATCTCCCGTCCATACAAAAGTTATCAATACCATTTCAGGTGGATCAGATATATGTGGAAACACATACTCCGCGGCTAAGCGACACGCTAGGGAAAGCAAGGGCGACAAGCCCGAGGCATCAGAATTCAAGCCAAGGAGGACATCTGACCTTCCGACGGTCACATTTGACGAATCCGATTCCGACGGGTCGGATAGTCACCACGATGGTCTGGTAATATCTTTGTCTATTGGTAATTGTTTAATACGGAGAGTACTAATCGATACGGGGAGTTCGACAAACCTCTTGACCCTTGACGCTCTTAAAGAAATGGGTCTGACTGAGAACGACCTAATCAAGAAGTCGACCCCACTGGTCGGGTTCAGTGGTGAGGTTAAGCATACGAATGGTGAAATCATTCTAACCACATACGCTGAGGAATCAACCAATAGGTGAAATTCTTAGTCCTAGACTGTCCGTCTCCCTATAATGTATTCTTGGCAGGCCATGGATACACGCTATGAAGGCAGTACCTTCAACGTGTCATCAAATTCCCCACTGAATGGGGAGTCCAAGAGATCAAAGGACCGCAAAATAATGCTACATCGCTTCCATGAAGAGTGCAGTCGAACACAAGACCGCATAGCAACCACAGAGCGGCGAAGGGCCTAGTCGGTACGTCGAACCAGAAATGGAAAAACTCGATGAAATCGCACTAGACCCTTCAAAGCCAAACCAAACGGTAAGGGTCGGGTCGGACTTGGATGATTCGACCAGACAACAACTTCTTGACTTTCTCAGGGCCAATGCTGACTGTTTCGCATGGTCGCATGAGGATATGGTCGGAATATCTCCAAACGTTATTACTCATAAATTAAATGTGGATGCATCTCATCCCCTTGTCAAGCAAAAACGCAGGAAGTTCGCCCCCGAGCGGAACAAGATAGTCGACGACGAAGTCAAAAGCTTATTGGAAACATGAAAGATCAGGGAGGTCCACTATCCTGAATGGCTAGCCAACGTGGTCGTAGTCCAGAAAAAGAACGGAAAATGGAGAGTCTGCATCGACTTCACAGACCTCAACAAGGCTTGTCCCAAGGACTCGTTCCCTCTACCCCATATCGACGCCATGGTCGATGCCACAGCGGGGCACGAAATGCTTACCTTCATGGACGCTTTCAGCGGTTACAATCAAATCCTTATGGAACCCGACGATCAAGAAAAAACAACGTTCATCACCAGCCAAGGTATCTATTGTTATCGAGTAATGCCCTTTGGTCTGAAAAATGCAGGGGCTACGTATCAACGACTAGTCAACAAAATGTTCAAAGACCAAATCGGAGACACGATGGAAGTCTACATCGACGACATGTTGGTCAAGTCCAAAAAGAAAGAAGATCACATAGACCACCTACGCGACAACTTCAAGGTCCTCAAAAGGTACAACATGAAACTAAACCCTACTAAATGCTCCTTCGGAGTGTCGTCAGGGAAGTTCTTAGGATACATGGTGACATAAAGAGGAGTAGAGGCTAGCCCAGAACAGATCAAGGCTCTCATCAACCTTTGATCCCCCCGATGCGTCAAAGATGTACAGAAGCTCACAGGTTGGATAGCAGCTGTGAGCAGATTCATCTCCAAATCATCCGACAAATGCAAACCCTTCCACGATGCACTCAAGAAGAACAAGTCCTTTCAATGGACGGAAGAACACGAAGCAGCGTTCCAAAACCTCAAAGAGTACCTGGCCAGTCCCGTGTTACTGACCAAACCTAAAGGCGACGAGCCCTTATTTCTTTATCTTGCAGTGTCAGAATCAGCCGTAAGCACAGTACTGATCAGGGAGAAGGATGGCAAATAGTCGCCAATATATTACGTCAGTCGGACGCTGTTATCGGCCGAAATAAGGTATTCGTCACTTGAAAAGCTCGTGCTATCACTGGTAATGGCTTCGAACAAACTCAAACCATATTTCGAATCCCATACTATTACTGTTCGCACTAATCATCCCATGAGAGCTATCATGAGGAAACCTGAGTTCACAGGACGAATGACCAAATGGGCCATACACCTCAGTGGTTACGATATCGAGTACGAGCCCAGGACAGTGATCAAGTCGCAAGCCTTAGCCGACTTTGTGGCCGATTTCAGTTCGACCCTAGAGCAAGAAGCCACAAAAGAAGCAACACAATTACTCGCGACGGATGAGGCAGGTACATGGGAGCTCCACACATACGGGGCATCGAATGCCAGAGGATCGGGGCTAGGGGTCGTGCTAAAATCGCCACAAGGGGACAAGATAGCTCAAGCTGTCAGATGTGAGTGGGATGCGACTAACAACGAAGCTGAATACGAGGCACTCATATTCGGACTCATCCTAGCTCACGACCTAGGGGTCCGAGAGATCGAAGTCGTTTGTGACTCCCTGCTGGTCATAAACCAGATACAAGGGTCGTACAGTGCCAAGGATACCAGAATGATAGCCTACCTGGAGGTAGCCAAGAAACCGATCGGACAATTCCAAACATTCAACATCAGACAGGTGCCCAGGGATCTTAACTCCCAAGCTGACGCGCTCGCTAATCTGGGATCCGTCCTAGACCCGAAGGAATTTCCACACATACCATTGGCCCACATCACCACGCCAGCCGTCCCAAGGACATCCGTCGAGTCAACAACATCTCTTGAAGAACTCGTCGCCATGGAAATAGGCGACCGATCAGAAGAAGACATCGTCGACACCAATGACGACTGGATGCTACCTTACATTAGATGGTTAAAATACGGCATCCTACCCGACGACAAGACGGAAGCAAAAAGGCTCAAGGTACAAGCACTCTCTTACGATATCGTAGATAACATCTTGTACACAAGATCTGTTACAGGACTACTCCTACGATGCCTCAAGACTCCAAAAGTCGGACGTATCTTACAACCGTTGCACGAAGGGGAGTGTGGCAATCACACCGGCGGACGAAGCCTCTCGGGAAAAGCCCTACGAAACGGGTACTATTGGCCAACGATGAACAAAGACGCCATGGAATACACCAAGAGATGCGACGCCTCTCAGCAGCACGCACCCGTCCATCATCAGCCTTCATAGCTCCTCCATCCGACCCTAGCTCCATGGCCCTTTATGAGATGGGGAATGGACATCGTCGGAAAGCTCCCCCCCCGCGTCGGGTCAAAGAGTCTTCTTCCTTGCCATGACGGACTACTTCTCTAAATGGATCGAAGTCGAAGCCTACAGAGAGGTAAAAGATCAACACGTCATTTCATTCGTAAAACGCAATATCTTGTGCAGATTTGGTATCCCATCAGAAATCGTGTGCGACAATGGCTCCCAATTCATCAGTCATAAGACTCGAACCTTCTGCGACCAGTGGAACATCAAGTTGGTCACATCCACACCTCGGTATCCGCAATCCAACGGACAAGCCGAATCCAGCAACAAGATCATTATCAACAACCTCAAGAAACGCCTCACAGGGGCTAAAGGCAAATGGGCAGACGAACTCCCACTTATTCTCTAGTCCGACAGGACTACTCCAAAGAATACGACCGGGCAATCGCCTTTCTCTCTCGTCTATGGGAGTGAGGCGGTCATCCCGACTGAGTTACTGGTTCCGACCGCTCACTGCAACCTTCAAACAAATGAACAAAACGACATCGAACTAGCACACAATCTGGACACAGGGGACGAAGTCAGAGAGAAAGCCCGAATCAGGATGGTCAGGTTCCAACAACAAGTCGCAAGGAGCTACAACAAGAACGTCCGAATCAAGGCATTCAAGGTCGGAGACTGGGTCCTCAGGAAAACTTTCCAGAACACTAAGAACCCATCCGACGGAAAGCTAGCACCACAGTGTAAAGGACCTTACTTGATCACCGAAGTGGTCGGACAGGGAGCATATCAGCTAAAGGATAAAGACGGACGACCGATCCCGAGGAGTTGGAACGCAGCACATCTAAAACTCTACCATTTCTGAACCGATGAGGTAAAACATCACACAAATCTTATACCTCGCATATACATTGCTATCTGTCGCATACAAATCCCATACAAATCGCATGCTATCGCATATACATTACTATCTGTCGCATACAAATCGCATGTTATCGCATGTACATTGCTACCTGTCGCATACATACCGCATGCTGTCGCATGTACATCACTATCTCCTTTTACATATCATCATCTGACACTAAGCGAAGACTTCCTCCTTACAAAAACACAAATGCAGAACAACATTTACATTGGATCCTGTCATCCGCAAAAAAAGCGCTTACATTACATTACACGATCGATCGGAACACGGGGAGATGACAACACAGGCACGTCGGCACACTGCCTGCCTTACACAAAACATAAGGTATAACACCTTATTTCATTTACGCAATAAAACATATTGCTTACCTCCCTGGCATAATGTCATGACTAACACATACACAAACACATCGCAGGCCTGCTCTACATACATACACACGGTGAAACCCCACTCGACGGAGCATACGGGTGAAACCAACATACACGAAATACAAAACGTCGTCGATAACTTCCTTGAAGGTCCGACGAACATGTACGAAACGAACTAGCATACGACTCTATATGTAAAAATACAATTGCATCGAAATAAAAGCATCTTTATACAAATACGCAACCCACGATGGTGGACGGGTCGCCAAAACACATTGTCTGCCTACACATCTGTAGGACTTTTAACGACAGTCATTCAGAAATATCCTGCGACCCGCGATGGTGGACGGGTCGCCAAAACACATAATATTCAAACCCACACACAGGTGGGGCAAAGAAAGTCATACTACGCTGAGAAAACAAATCAAGCGTCGGGAGCAATGGCATTACCTTCCGCAGGGGCTGGCTCCAGAGAAGCTATCTCATCAGTCGGCTCGACATCACCAAGATGGGCCTCGTCCTCATCGGCGCCTTCATCCACGGCCTCCTCTCCGACGCCGGCTAAGCAAAATAGCTCCTGACCAGGATCGCCCTTTAGGAACATGGAGTCCAGAGTCTCCTTCTCCGCTTTCAGGTCCCAGAGCTCATGCTTGCCCTCATTGAACTCCTCGATCATTTCGATGTGCGACTTCACCGCATAAAAGGCCCCAACGTCACCAGCAATTTGGCCATCGGCAATGCGAGCCCGCCTCACCTCCTCCTCAACGCCTGATCGGCACTCTTTAAACTCCCTCCGACATGCGACCGGCTCTTCTTGACTGCTCTTTAGCTCCCTGGTGAGGCGACGCTTAGTCTCACGGCAGCGACTCTCCGCTCCCTCCAGCTTGGTCCTCAAAGACGCAAGGTCGTACTCTGACCTAGCAGCCCTATCCTCGGCCTTGACAAGCATCGCCTGAACACCGGAGTAAGCTCCCAAGAAATACTGGAAGGCCTGACAGAAAGACACACGACAACACAAAAACACAATCAAGAAACGCAGTCGAGCAAAAAGAAACGTAAAAACAAGAACAAAGGGCAACTCACCCTCCACGCAGAGCATCCCGCTTCACCAATGCAGTCTAGAGGGGAGACATCCTTAACTTCCGACTTCAAAGTCGGGTCCTGAGCGCGAAAAAGGTCGGCGATCGACTGTCCGACGGCACCGATCTTGCCGACCCCCTCAGCAGTCGCACTCTTTTTCCTAGGGATGTCCTCCACCTTGACGTCTTCAGGGCGGGCGCTCGCCTTCCTCTTAGAGCCAGTCTTGACTGGAACCATCAGATCTACCAGATCCGGTTTGCTTGACGCGGCTTTGGCCGCCGCCTTCCTCTGCTCGATCAGACTTTTCCCTGATGCCACCCTCAAACGAACACTCGATCGACCACCAGGGGAACCTGACACGACAAAACAACAAAAAAGGAGAAATCCTAAAGTACACGACAAAACAAAAAACAGTAAAAGACGCCTGGAGTCAAGAATCTACCTTTTGCATGAGACGATGAGACATTCGACATGTCGTCTTGAGAGGCAGGAGTTGTCGACAGCAGGTTGACGTTCACAAACTTTCTTTCAGACGTGGGAATTTCAAGGACAATCTTTGACAAGCCTTCCGACCGGCTACTCACTTCTAGATCTTCTGGTTCAGGGACTACAAAAAAGAAAAGTTAAGGCAAGAGTTAAGACACATAAAATACGCGAAAGAGAAGACAAATACATACTATCGATTCGCCACTCCGTCAACAAAAACAGACACTCTCCCTCCTTCTCCAAAGAAGAACGTTCGACGAAAAAGAACTTCGACCCCCATCCGCGGTCGTTGACATCAAGGCTCTGCACCAAGGGCTTCCAACCATGTCGGATACGCAACTGAACGCGACAGGAACTCTTCGACCCAATAAAGTAGTTATACCACAGAGCGTCAAAATCAAAATCGGCCCCAGTTTGAACATTCACAAGGTCTAAAACCCTAAGAACTCTCCACGCCTGAGGCATTACTTGACATGGCGCCAGCGCCAAAGTGGCTAAAAAATCCCTGACAAGGGGAGAGAAAGGAAATTTGTGCCCTATTCTAAATGGATATGCGTAGAAGCAAATCCATCCTTCATAACGCGCATCGGCCCTCTCGTCTGGATGAGGCAACCTGGCGACCTTCTCCGGTGGAAAGCCTCCGACTTGGAGAACTTGATCCAGCTCCGCCTGGGACAAAGTGCTAGTCAATGCATCCGATTCCTTCAAAATGAAACGAGGAGGAGTTTCGCCTTCACGAGAATCGGAAAGAGTCTTCGACGACTCGGAAGCCTCGATGGAAACCATTTCGAGAATGGAAAGAGAGAGAGATCAAAGAGCTATGACTAGAGAAATCAGAAAACTATGGCGAAAGAGACCGAGAAGCTTACCGGAAGAAACTTGCAAAGGAAGATGGGATGAAGACTACTGCTCTGAATTTATGGAGGGAAGCGAAGATTTGCAGAGGCGTCGCATCATGCCCCGATCACGCGCCATGTAGCCCTGAGCAAACGCGCCAAAAAAGGATGGTGAAGATTGTATCTAGAGAAGTTGCCACGAATTCCGTTTTACTTGCCTAAACCGAAAACCCAAGGCAACTTGGGGCTATTGTTGGGCCTGGCATCCCCGGAGAAGATGGGTCAAGTGAATCGAGCCCAAGCCCATTGCAGATCGGAAGAACAAAGGAGAAGGCCTCCGACAGGATCGCGAGAATCTCGCCATACATTTAATGCCCAGATCACGCAACATCCACAACATTCAAACCACTATAATTGCAGCAATTAAATGGCATAATCCTTTCCATTTCTCCCGGCATTGAAGACGAAGATATTAGAAAAACACAACGGTCACAATGGAAAAAAAACTTACCATATTTGGACGACGAAGAAGATAAGAGGATACGAACACATTAACGCTAGACACACAAGCATCCTGACTCACAAACGAATCAGAACAACACTTACGCTGCCCGCTTAGCTCTCTAGCAATCATCTGCGCTTACTCTCTACCGGTCGCCACCTAAAAGTCATCGGTCGAGTCCTACACGACCACTCGGTCTAAACTACAATAAGTTGTATCTCGATTCGATCCGATCAATACATTATCTAATAAAATCATCTCACTATTCTACATTTATTCTTTGCTTGTCAATTATCTACTTGGTTTGGATTGTTCTTTATCACCCGATCGACTAGTTACCCCGTCTAAGGCGATTTATGCCGTCCGATCCTTTCGCCCCAAAACAGTGCCCACGATGATGCCCACGACGATTATGTTCGTCCAGATTTTTCACCACTCGGCTCGCTGAAGCCACCCGTGCCATTTCCTAAGGCGCTGAAGGACACGAGGAGGCCGGAGAACGACAATGAGATCTTCGAGACCTTCAGTAAATGCGAGGTAAACATTCCCTTACTCAAACTTGTCAAGAGCATTCCTCGCTATGCTAAATTTCTGAAAGAACTGTGTACCATCAAACAAAATCAGAAATTAAAGGGAAAGCAAAAGATTAAGGTGAGCGAACATGTCTCTGCTGTATTTCAAAGGCATATGCCTAAGAAGTGTGGTGATCCTGGCATGTTTAGTATTCCATGCGTAATAGGTGACACTAAATTTGAAAAAGCTATGCTAGATCTAGGTGCATCTATAAACGTCTTGCCTTATTCTTTGTATGAATCATTAGGATTAGGACCATTGCATGAGACAGGAATAGTTGTTCAATTGGCTGATAGATCTAATGTGTACCCAAAATGGGTAGTTGAAGATGTTCTTGTAATGGTTGACAATCTGATTTTTCCTACGGACTTCTTTGTGCTGGATATGGACCATGATAAGCATGCAACCCCTATACTGTTAGGTAGGCCATTTTTGAAAACAGCTCGCACAAAGATTGATGTAAGTACTGGAACCCTTACTATGGAATTCGATGGGGAGGAGGTGCACTTCAATATTTATGATGCTATGAAACACCCCATTGATGATCATTCTTTATGCGCTAATGATGTGATTGATCCTATTGTACAAGATGTATTTGATACTACTGGTTCGGATGAGTTACAATCTGTTTTAGAGAATGAGATAGTAGACCCACAAGTAGATTTGGCTCTATCTACTAACCTGCAGAAAACTGCGGCTCACTTGGATGCCTTTGGTAAGCTTCATTTCAACCCTTTGGGCGTTGGCCCCATTCCACTAACAGTGCCAAGCGAGAGGCTTTTACCTTCCATTGTGCATGCACCAGAGATTGAACTTAAACAACTGCCAGACCACCTCAAGTATGCTTTCCTTGGAAAGGATAACACATTACCGGTCATTATCTCTAGCAAGCTCTCCAAGAACCAAGAGGAGAAATTGGTGGTAGTGCTTCAGGAGCACAAGACAGCTTTGGGATGGACCATTGCCGACATCAAGGGGATTAGTCCCACTACATATATGCGTAGGATTCTACTGGAGGAAGAAGCCAAACCACCTAGAGAGACACAGAGAAGACTCAACCCACCAATGATGGAGGTGGTAAAGAAGGAGGTGTTGAAGCTCCTACAAGCAAGTATGATTTTTCCTATCTCTGACAGTAAGTGGGTGAGTCCTACGCAGGTTGTTCCTAAGAAGGGAGGCATAACAGTTGTGGAGAACCAGCAAGGAGAGTTAGTTCCCACCCGAGTGCAAACAGGATGTAGAGTATGCATTGACTATCGTAAGCTGAATGAAGCCCAAAACAACTTGGGGCTATTGTTGGGCCCAACATACTCCAAAGGGATCGGAGCAAGTGAATTGGGCCAAGGTCCAGGCGAAGTCGAAGGCCAGAAGAAATTAGAAGGAAGCGACGGACACTCCTCAAACGCGTGGGATCCGACCAGCTCCGAAGATTTCGCCCATGACATTAATTGCTTGATCAATGGCAACGGTAACAAAATTAAACACGAAGATTACGATGACATTCAAGAGCAAATCCCGAAGATCACGCATGGAATGAATAGAAGATATTACGAAGACAAGTAACGGACACAAGAGGAAGCTACCATAAATAGATCACGAAGAATCAATCGACATGACACACGTCTACATACAGTATTCACTCACTTAGCTTTCAAAAGGCTTACCAGCATATTCGCTCTCGCTCAAGCTCCCTGGGATACTACTCGATCATTGCCGGTCGAATCACCGATACCGCCTGTCGAACAGGACTCGATCCCTTAGTCTTCAAGGATAAGTTGTACTCTGATCTGATTCTATCATCGATTGATCAATAAATCATATTGCTATTTTGCATCTACTCTTTACTTGGTTGATTGTCTATTTGGTTTGGATGGATTTTATATTATCCGATCGACTCGTTACCCCATCTAATAGGTCGACTGATCTTTTCGCCCTAAAACAATTTGGCGCCCACCGTGGGGCAACTTGCCGATCACCATCTCAAAAATCCTCCAACCATGACTATTAACCCGCCTACCGGTACCGAGGAGCCACGCCTCGAGGAGGACTCCCAAACTCAAGGAAACACAACCGAAAACCCTACTCCGAACCAACTCCAAGAGCTTGCCCAAAAAATGACTACCCTACAAGAAGAGCTCGCCCAACAATGCCAAAAGACCGAAGCCTTGGCTACCTTATCCACCCAATCTGAGGCCGAGATTGGACAACTAACTTGTGAAAATGAGTCTCTTAGGTCGCAGGTACAATCAATGGCTTCTGGATCCAAGCGGATGCCCATCCATAGCAACATCCAAACGCGTCTTGACATGGATGGCATCGAGCTGACTCCCCCGAGCGTCCGACACCCCGTACATACTGAGGGTACATCTCGAACTCCTTTGGTCAATCCATTATCGACTAACAATGTTACTTTCTCCACACCGATCGGGTCAGTAGGAACCCGAATCGACGAACCACATGTTACCAATCCTCCCGATATCCTGGATTTCGTCCAGCAGACGCTCAGTGAGCACATGAAGACACTCGACGACCGCATCGCTAGAATTCCCAGAGTTCCGCAACCGATCGAGAAGGAAGCGTCAGGCGGATACGAGGAATCTCCATTCGTCGAAGAGATCGCCAGAGTCGAAATCCCAAAGAAGTTCCACCTTCCTAGCATGACGACATTCGATGGCACCAACGATCCAGATGATCACATTTCTCTCTACAAACAAAAACTAATGACTGCATCTGTTCCGAGGGAGAGCCGTGAGGCTGTCATGTGCAAAAGCTTTGGCACGACTCTCGCGGGTCCTGCACTAACCTGGTTTATGTGTTTGCCTCAGGGAATGATCGTCTCGTTCGCGAATCTGGTCAATTCCTTCAAGATCCAATTCGCCAGCAGTCGGAGGCTCGAAAGGCAGTCGAGTGATCTCTATCAAATCACCCAAAAGTTTAATGAACCTCTCCGAAGCTATCTTAACAGGTACAATAAGGAAAAAGGCGCGATCCCCCATTGCGACGTCACCACCTCCATCGAAGCCTTCAGACAAGGTCTGATCAAGGATAGCAACCCCTACAACGAGATCACCAAGTACCCGTGCAGAAGTTTCGAAGATGTCCAAGCCAAAACCATGGCCGAGGTGCGTTTGGAAGAAGATCGCAAATCGCGAAAAGCGTCCCATGGACCCGACCAATCCGATCGCAAATCCTCTTCCGACAACCGTCGAGACAGACGTCATCATCCCTACCCTCGTAGCCGAAATGAGAAAAGTCAGGTAAACTCCTTCCAAGACAGGTCTCAAGACTAGAGGGATGGTCCGACGCTGCCTCCCAGGGTTCAATCTTACAACTTCAGTGTTTCCGTTTCGGAGCTCGTCAAGAGTTTTGACAAATATGGAAAAGAAGTAAGATGGCCCCGAAAGAGCGACCGACCAGACGTCAAAAAGGACATGAGTAGGTGGTGTGAATTCCACGGTGACCATGGTCACTCAACGGACGAATGCATCGCCTTACGCAAAGAGGTCGCCAGGTTACTTGTGTAAGGATTCTTGCGCGACGTGATCTCAGAACGGGCCAAACCCACCATGGAACGACGAGATCAGGTAAAACAAGATAAACCCCCATCTCCTGTCCATACAAAAATTATCAATACCATTTCAGGGGGCTCAGACGTATGTGGGAACATGTACTCCGCAGCCAAAAGACATGCGAAAGAAAGCAAAGGCAGTAAACCCGAGACGCGAGAATTCAGACAAACTAGGGTCTCCGACCTCCCAACGATCACGTTCGACGAGTCCGATGCCGACGGATCGGAAAACCATCACGATGGTCTGGTAATCTCTTTGTCTATTGGGAACTGTTTGATACGTAGAGTACTAATCGATACAGGAAGTTCAACCAATCTCTTGACCTTCGACGCCCTCAAAGGGATGGGTCTGGGCGAAAATGATCTTATCAAGAAATCGACTCCACTAGTCGGATTCAGCGGCGAAGTTAAACATACTATCGGCGAAATCGTTCTTACGACATACGCCGGAGGAGTAGACCAACAGGTGAAATTTCTAGTCCTAGACTGCCCATCTCCCTATAATTGCATTCTTGGCAGGCCATGGATACATGCTATAAAGGCGGTACCCTCGACGTACCATCAAATCATCAAGTTCCCTACCAAGTGGGGAGTCTAAGAAATCAAGGGAGATCAGAGGATGGCCAAGGAATGCTATGTCGCCTCCATGAAGAGCGCGATCGAACCCAAGACCGCATAGCAATCACAACTCGGCGAAGGATCTAGTCGATACGTCGAACCAGAAATGGAAAAGCTTGACAAGATCGCATTAGATCCTTCAAAGCCAAACCAAACGGTAAGGGTCGGGTCGGACCTGGACGACTCGACCAGACAACAAATACTGGATTTCCTCCGATCTAATACTGATTGCTTTGCGTGGTCACATGAAGACATGATCGGAATATCTCCAAACATTATTACTCATAAATTGAATATAGATCCGTCTCACCCCCCCTGTAAAGTAGAAGCACAGGAAATTCGCCCCAGAGCGAAATAAGATCGTTGACGACGAAGTCAGGAGCCCGCTGGAAACAGGAAAAATAAGAGAAGTCAACTACCCGAAATGGCTGGCCAACGTGGTTGTGGTCCAAAAGAAAAACGGCAAATGGAGAGTCTGCATCGACCTTAACAAGGCTTGTCCCAAAGATTCCTTCCCACTCCCTCATATCGACGCCATGGTCGACGCGATGGCAGGGCACGAAATGTTATCCTTCACGGACGCGTTCAGTGGCTACAATCAGATCCTCATGGAACCAGAAGACCAAGAGAAAATGGAATTCGTCACAAGCCAAGGTATTTATTGTTACAAAGTAATGCCCTTCAGACTAAAAAATGCAGGGGCTACTTATCAACGACTAGTCAACAAGATGTTCAAAGATCAGATTGGGGACACAATGGAAGTCTACATAGACGACATGCTGGTCAAATCGAAAAAGAAAAAGGACCACATCGATCACCTCCGCGACAACTTTGAGGTACTAAAAAGATATAACATGAAATTAAATCCTATGAAATGCTCTTTCGGGGTATCGTCGGGAAAATTCTTGGGGTACATGGTGACACAAAGAGGAATAGAAGCCAGTCCGGAACAGGTCAAGGCCCTCATCAATCTCCGATCCCCTTGATGCGTCAAGGACGTACAAAAGCTGACAGGTCGGATAGCAGCTCTGAACAGATTCATCTCGAAGTCATCCGACAAGTGTAAACCCTTTCACGACGCTCTCAAGAAGAACAAGTCCTTTCAATGGACAGAAGAACATGAAGTCGCGTTCCAAGATTTGAAGAAATACCTGGCCAGTCCCTTGTTGTTAACCAAACCCAAAGACGACGAGCCATTATTGCTATACCTAGCAGTATCGGAGTCCACCGTGAGCGCAGTACTGGTCAGAGAAGAAGATGGCAAGCAATTGCCAATCTACTATGTCAGTCAAACGTTACTGCTAGTAGAAACAAGGTACACGTCGCTAGAAAAACTTGTCCTATCACTGGTAATGGCATCAAATAAACTCAAACCATATTTCGAATCTCATACTATAATTGTCCGCACTAACCATCCCATGAGAGCAATCATGAGGAAACCCGAGTTCACAAGACGAATGGCCAAATGGGCCATACACCTCAGCGGCTACGACATCGAATACGAGCCCGGGATGGCAATCAAATCGCAAGCTTTGGCTGACTTTGTGGCAGACTTCAGCCCGACCCTAGAACAAGAAGCCACCAAAGAAGCAACACAGTTACTTGCGATAGAGGAAATAGGTAAATGGGAGCTCCACACTGATGGTGCGTCGAACGCTAGAAGATCGGGGCTAGGGGTCGTGCTGAAATCGCCACAAGGGGACAAGATAGCCCAGACTGTAAGGTGCGAATGAGACACGACCAACAACGAAGCTGAATACGAAGCACTCATATTTGGGCTCATTCTGGCATGCGACCTAGGAGTCTGAGAAATCGAAGTCATCTGCGACTCCCTCTTGGTCGTAAATCAAATACAAGGGTCGTACAACGCCAAGGACGACAGGATGATAGCTTATCTGGACGTAGCCAAGAAGTTAATCGACCAATTCCAAACATTCGACATTAGGCAAGTTCCCAGAGATCTCAACCCTCAGGCTGATGCACTAGCCAACTTGGGGACCGTCTTGGACCCAAAGGAGTTCCCAAACATCCCACTGGCACACATCACAACACCAGCCATTCCAAAAACACTCAAAGATTCGAGTACACCATTGGAAGAACTTGTCACGACGGAGATAGGTGACCGACCAGAAGAAGACATCGTCAACGATCATGACGACTGGACGTTACCTTACGTCAAATGGCTAAAAGACGGCATCCTACCCAACGACAAAACGGAAGCAAAAAGGCTAAAGGTACAAGCTCTTTCCTTCGATATTATAAGGGACGTCTTGTTCAAGAGATCTGTCACATGGATACTCCTATGATGCCTCAAGACTCCAGAAGTCAGATGCATCTTATAGTCATTACATGAAGGAGAATGTGGAAACCACACCGGAGGACAAAGTCTCTTAGGGAAAGCCTTGCGAACCGGATACTACTGGCCCACAATGAATAGAGACGCGATGGAGTACACCAAGAAGTGTGATGCCTGCCAACAACACGCACCCGTTCCTCATCAATCCTCGAAACTCCCCCATCCGACTCTAGCACCATGGCCCTTCATGAGATGGGGGATGGACATCGTCGGAAAACTCCCACATGCGTCGGGTCAACGAGTCTTCTTCCTTGCCATGACAGACTATTTTTCCAAATGGATCGAAGTTGAAGCCTACCGAGAGGTAAAAGATCAACACGTCATTTCATTTATAAAATGCAATATCTTGTGCAGCTTTGGCGTTCCATCAGAAATCGTGTGCGACAATGGCTCCCAGTTCATCAGTCATAAGACTCGAGCCTTTTGCAACCAGTGGAACATCAAACTGGTCACATCCATTCCTCGATATCCACAATCTAACGGACAAGCCGAGTCTAGCAACAAAATCATCGTCAACAACCTCAAGAAACGCCTCACAGGGGCTAAAGGAAAATGGGCAGACGAACTCCCTCTCATCCTCTGGTCCGACAGGACCACCCCAAAGAATGCGACTGGACAATCACCATTCTCACTCGTCTATGAAAGTGAAGCGGTCATTCCCGTCGAGCTACTGATTCCGACAGCCCGTTACAGTCTTCAGACGAATGAACAAGACGACGTCGAGCTAGCGCACAACTTGGACACGGTGGATGAGACTAGAGAAAGAGCCAGAATTAGAATGGTCAGGTTCCAACAACAGGTCGCAAGAAGTTACAACAAAAATGTTCGAGCCAAAGTCTTCAAAGTTGGTGACTCGGTCCTTAGAAAGACGTTCCAGAAAACCAAGAATCCGACCGACGGAAAGCTCGCACCTCAGTGGGAAGGACCCTATCTCATCAAGGAAGTGGTCGGACAAGGAGCATACCGATTGGAAGACAAAGACGGATGACCGATCCCAAGAAGTTGGAACGCAACACACCTGAAGCTATATCACTTCTAGACCAGCAAAGTAAGGCACTAACATTCTTTCGCTTGTCATGTGCTATTCGTCGTTACGAACTCAATTCTATTTCTTGAAACTGAGCACTCACATCTAGTAAATACATTTTTTCCTTGCAAACCTAAGTACATGACGACATCAACATACACACTGGATCCAGTCACAAACAAAAGCGCTTACACTACATTTACACGCTCGATCGTAACACGGGGAGATGAATACCAAAGGTACGTCAGCACACCGCCTGCCTTATACAATACATAAGGTTAAGACACCTTATTACATTTACGCAATAAAGACATATAGCTTTCCTCCTCGGCATAACACTAAGTCATGACTAAACATAAACACATACATTTGCAGGCCTCCTTCTTTACACACATACGGCAAACCCTACTCGACGGAGCACACGGGCAAACCCGACACACAAATCAAAGGCGTCAACAACAATCTTCTCTAGAAGAATCCGACAAAACAAACGAATATAAAACAAGTTCGACCCTTTGTAAAATAGATTACGTCAATAAAAGTCTAAGCTTTTTACATCCACGCGACCCGCGATGGTGGACGGGTCGCCAAAACATATTGTCTGCCTACACACACATAGGACTTCAAATTGTCCACAAACACATTCCGCGACCCGCGATGGTGGACGGGTCACCAAACCAGAAAACATTCTACCCACACACAGGTGGGATCACAAGTCATTTACGAAAAACAGTCAAGAGTCAGGATTCGCAGCATTACCTTCAGCAGGGGTCGGATCGGAGAAAGGTTGGGGCTCGATCGACACGGTGTCGCCAGAATGGACCTCGTCTTCACCGGCACTTTCGTCTAGAGATTCCCCTTTGGAAACAGGGTATCCATGGTCTCATTCTCCGCCTTCAAATCCCAGGTCTCCTGCTTGCCCTCTTCGAACTCCTCGATCATCTCGACACGCGACTTCAATGCGTAGAAAGCGCCTACGTCGCCTGCGACCCGACCAACCTCAATCCTAGCCTGCCTCACCTTCTCTTTGACACTTGACTGGCTTTCACTGAGCTCCCTCCGACAAACATTCAAGTCATCTTGGAAGCTCTTCAGCTCCCTAGCGAAGCGGCGCTCAACGTCCCTAAAACGGATCTCGGCTACTTCTACCTTGGTCTTCAAAGACGCCAGGTTGGACTCTGACCTAGCAGCCCTGTCCTCGGCCTTAATGACCATTTCTTTGACTCTAGAATACGTGCCCAAGAGAAACTGGAAAGTCTGGAAAAAGGCAAGATTGAAGCAATCAGAGACCAACCAGACCGGGTGGAAAGAAAACATACAAACTTGAGATCCGACAAGACGACTTACCTTCCACGCAGAGCACCCCGCTTCGCCAATACAATCCAAGGGAGAGACGCCATCAACTTCAGACTTCAGAGTCGGGTCCTGAGCATGAAAGAGATCAGCAGTCGATCGACCGACCGCGTCGATCTTCTCTACTCCACGATCAACCGTCGCCTTCTTCTTTGAAGTATCCCCCACCTTCACATCGCCAAAAGGAGCACCTGCCTTCCTTTTCAAGCCAACTTTGGCTGGGAGCGACGACTCCGCCAATGTCAATTTACTCAACGAGGCCCTGGCCGCCGCCAGCCTTTGCTCTATCAGACTTTTCCTCGACACTCCCTTCAAACGGGCACTCGACCGACCAGCCAGAGACGCTGACACGATAGATAAAACATAAGTCGCAAGCAAACGATTAAAAAAAAACATGAGTCAAACAAAAACTCACACTTGACCCGAGACGACGAAACAGTCGACATAACGTCCTGAGTAGTGGGGGAGACCGACAACAGGTTGACGTTTGTGAATTTTCGCTCCGATGCGGGGATGCTAAGAATAATCTTTGTCAGACCTTCTGACTGAGCGTCCGCTCCCAACTCTTCAGCCTCAGGGACTACAAAAAAGAAGAGTTAAGCAAAGGGTTAAAACACATAAAAATGGGCAAAGAGAAGTCGAATACGTACTCTCAACTCGCCACTCCGATAGCAGAAATGAACAGTCACCCCCCTTCTCCAGAGACGAACGCTCGACGAAGAAGAACTTTGACCCCCATCCACGGTCGTTTACATCTAGGTTGAACACCAAGGGTTTTTGACCCGGACGAATACGCAACTGGACACGAGAAGAAATCTTCGACGCCAGAGAGTAGTTGTACCATAGGGCATCAAAGTTAAAGCCGGCCCAGACTGAACATTTAACAGATCTAAAACCCTAAGGATCCGCCACGCCTGCGGCATGACCTGACACGGCGCAAGCGCCAGAGTCGCTAAGAAATCCCTGACAAGAGGGGAGAACAGAAACATATGACCGATCCTAAACGGATAAGCATAGAAACAAACCCATCCCTCGTAGCGAGCGTCGGCTCTCTCGTTCGGATGCGGCAACCTTGCGACCGTCTCAGGAGGAAAGCCTCCGACTTGGAGAATCTGCTCCAACTCTGCCTCCATCAGAGTCCCTGTCAAAGTGTCTGCCTCTTTCAGAAGGAAAAGGGGGGGGGGGACCTCATTCTTGCTCGAGTTTGAGCGAGTAGCAGTCGACTCGGTGGAAACCATTTCCAGAACAGAAAGAGAAGGGAATCGAAGAGTAATTTTTTCGAGAAAACCTAGACAAGCCTACCAGATAAGAGAGCAAGGGAAGAAGATGAAACCAAACTGTCAGAAACTTAATTCGGATTTATGGAGGGAATCGGCAGGTCGCAGATACGTCCCATCGTGTAGCGGGATTATCGCCACGTAGCCCTCGCTTGTCGCGCCCAGATCGGAGGGTGGAAATCGTGTGGGATGAAAGTTGTTTGGACTCCATCTCACAGCTGCCATGAAGCCCAAAACAACTTGGGGCTATTGTTGGGCCCAACATACTCCAAAGGGATCGGAGCAAGCGAATTGGGCCAAGGTCCAGGCGAAGTCGAAGGCCAGAAGAAATTAGAAGGAAGCGACAGACACTCCTCAGACGCGTGGGATCCGACCAGCTCCGAAGATTTCGCCCAGGACATTAATTGCTTGATCAATGGCAACGGTAACAAAATTAAACACAAAGATTACGATGGAATTCAAGAGCAAATCCCGAAGATCACGCATGGAATGAATAGAAGATATTACGAAGACAAGTAACGAACACAAGAGGAAGCTACCATAAATAGATCACGAAGAAGCAATCGACAGGACACACGTCTACACACAGTATTCACTCACTTAGCTTTCAAAAGGCTTACCAGCATATTCGCTCTCGCTCAAGCTCCCTGGGATACTACCCGATCATTGTCTGTCGAATCACCGATATCGCCTGTCGAACAGGACTCGATCCCTTACTCTTCAAGGATAAGTTGTACTCTGATCTGATTCTATCATCGATTGATCAATAAATCATATTGCTATTTTGCATCTACTCTTTACTTGGTTGATTGTCTATTTGGTTTGGATCGATTTTATATTATCCGATCGACTCGTTACCCCGTCTAAGGCGATTTAGGTCGACTGATCTTTTCTCCCTAAAACACGGATCCTGCAGCTCTGCGTTATCTATTGGTGAAGAAAGAGGCTAAACCAAGTTGATTCGTTGGATACTTGGTGGCTGATCACTTAAGCAGGCTTGTGCATGAAGAAGACAAACCCACGAAGGAGGCACAGATACAGGGCGAATTCCCCGATGACACAATGTGCGGAATCACTACAGAAGGTTTTCCGCGACCGCGGAAGTTCCCCTGAATCAAACCCATGCACAAGCCAGTCTATAGAAACTTTTCCGCGACCGCGGAAATATCCTTGGAGCATCTGTTTGTCTCGTTACTTTTTTCGAAGAAACTCCGCGACCACAGATGGTACTCCGCGACCGCGGAAATGCTTTTGACACTCCCTCCGAGTTTGGTTCCGAGGAATTGATACTTGGACTCTGCACATTCAAGCCATGGTATGCTGACCTGGTGAACTTCCTCGTTCGAGAAGAATTCCCGCCTAATTTTTCTAAAGCACAGAAAGACAAGATAAGGCGTGAGTCTCGATTCTATGTGTGGGATGACCCTTATCTTTGGAAGCACTGTGTCGACCAAGTAATCTGTCGATGTCTTCCAGATAATGAGGTATAAACTGTCTTAACTTTTTGTCATTCTCATGCATGTGGGGGCCACTTTGCGGAAAATAAATCTGCTAGGAAGGTGTTGGACGCGGGATTTTATTGGCCACACACCTTTTGGGTTGCATATGCCTTTTGTATGTCTTGTGATCGATGCCAGAGAGTTGGGAATATATCTCGAAGGAATGAGATGCCACAATCATCATTAATTTTTTGCGAGATTTTTGATGTTTGGGGCATTGACTTTATGGGACCATTTCCTAATTCCTTTGGGAACTTCTATATTTTGCCACAACTTTATAGATCACTTGCTAGTCGTCTGAAGAAAAAAAATGAAAAAGAACAAAGTCAAAAATTTGGAAAAAGACAAAAATAAAATCCTGGGATAAGTAAAAAATCCGAAAGGACGGCTTAGGTAATAAGCAGGTGGCTTATACCAGCATTAGGCTGTGATAATAAGAGGTCAAGAGTGTTGTGAGTTTTTGTGAGCCCATCTATTGAAAAATGAAATGAGTGGCTTGGTGAAAACCCGAAAGGGCGCCTTGGCAAAATGAGTGAAAAGAAGAAGAATGATTATTAGGATTCCTCATTTTTCCTGGCGTGGTGACATAAGAAGAGGTGATATAAGTAGGATTCGGGTAGGTCACTCTGGGAGTTATAAGAAGATAGATGGAGGCTAGGATTATATGGTTACTTTCACTCTATGGTGTTCGGGTTAAGCTTGGGGGAAGTACTCTTCTTTCCTTTAAGCTTGTGTGTTGTGTTGATTGTGTTGGTGCCTTGGAGATTCATGTTTAGGTACAGTTCTTAGTGGAGATGGTTTTGTTGTTCTTCCTGAGACCTTGGGTATTTCATTGGAGGAGTAGGTTGAAGGAGTGTTGATTTGGTGGTTTTGAAGAGCTTAAATGAAGACTTAAGAAGATGGAGGAGAAAGCCACGGGAAGACCATAACAGAAGAGAAGAAGACGCTACAAAAGGTTTTCCGCGGTCGCAGATCAACTAGCCGCGGTCGCGGAAATATGCAAAAGCAGCGAAGACAACAGGAACTTTTCCGCGGTCGCGGATATATGTCCGCGATCGCGGCTACTGTTCACGCACGCGGGAGCGAGATTTCGTCCGAGCTTTTGTTTATTTTATTTCCTTTTCTTTTATTTCGTTAGTTTATTTTATTTCCTTTTAAGATTCTATTTCTAATCTTTTTAGTATTAGGTTTTGCTAGGGTTATAACCTAGTTTAGTTGGCAGCTTTTTATTTGATTCATACTCAATTATTCTAGATTATTCAATTATCGTTCTGTTTTCCCCTTTGAGTTTTACGTTTTGAAGACTATGAAGAACTAAGCAACTATTGCTTAGTCCGACGATTGAAGTCTTCGTTTGTATTTGGTTGTGAGATTATAATTTTATTTCTTTTCCTTTGAGTATATTGATTCTCTTGTGTTTAATCCCATTGATTCTTGCTGATTTGACTGGTCTGATCATCTAGTTGATATTAGTAATTATCTATTGCTAGGGTTTTGTTATTTCTGTTTGAAATACCTAATTCAGAGTAGCAACTGTGATATTCTAAGAACTGTTTGGACTAGTTTATTGTAGAGAGAATTGATTGCATGCATAGTAAGACTGTTTGTTGCACTTGCATGTATCTATTGAAATTCCTGTGCTTATTGCTGCTATTGAATTGAATCTGGAGGTTTTCCTGGTTACTTGATAGTTAGTATTCTCAGAGTCTGTTTGTCCTGTTTATAACTTAAGAAAAGGAATAGGAATATTCATTGGTAGGAATTAGAGATAATCAATGATCAACCAATCAAACTGAATGATGGATATTTGTCTGGCTAAGTTATTTCTCACCCATTGATTTCATCTTTTGCATTGATTTACTTTGTTACGTTGATTACAAACCAAAACCCCCCTTTGTTACCATTGGCATACAACTTGTTGCACTTAGAAAGATTGCTACCTCCATGTGGGATTCGACCTTTGCTTGCCTACTATACTTAGTTAGGTTCTTGAGGATTACTTTGATAGGCATAGCGACTTTAGCCTCATCACATGGTCATTGCTCCTCTCTGACCTACGCAAACCTCCAAGCAATCCAAGAGGAGTATGACTTTCCTCCCGGCGTCTCGCTTGCATTGCCCCTTCCCAAGGGACGTTCTCTATACGCGTACCCGAGCGTTGTGGCAATAAATCTGGAGGCCCTGAAGGCCGGCTTGCGCTATCCGGCACGCGGCATAGTTGTAACACCCCCAAATCTTCTCTAGAATTAATCCGACTTGTAATATGGGCATAAGAAAATTTCAAAATATCCTTATAAAATGAGGGATATTACAATAGTGCTCGAGTTGATGAGGGGCTTGGGGTTCGTGCCGATCTAGTTGCACCCGAATGCGTGGCGGTGGGTATTCGTCTTCCTAGTGAGGTGCCACGAGATAGGAGTTCGCCCTACTTTTCGGTGATTCATCACCCTGTTCTCGGCCTGAACTTTCAAGCCCGACTACTTCACACTAAAGGTGGAATACGACAAGAGGATGGTCCTCCCCTCCAAGGTCAAGGGTTGGGAGTCAAAGTGGTTCTTGGTCGTGTATGACGATGTTGAGAGGCTTGGTGTGACGAATGCCCCCATGAAGGGGTCCAAGCTGAAATGCTCTAATGCTCTGCCCGCGGACGTTAGGAAAGAGTTTGTTGATCGATTTGTGGGCCCTTCCAAGGAGTTGGCTAAGTGTATCGACTTCTTGACGTTCGAGAGAATGGCTGCTGCGGGGCTACTCGCTCCACGGGCAAATCCTGATGGTCGGCGAAGGGGTAGGAGCCCCCATGTTGCTCCACGACCCTAGTTATGGCTAGTCGTTGTGCCTTTTCTTTTTTATTTTGGTGCTTTTTCGTTTTGCAGGTGACAGGATGGACCCGGATGACTTCGAGAGCATCAGTGAGTCCAGCGGCAGCTTCGGAGGGGTGCTTGGTCAACAGGTCGATCCAGGGGCGAAGTCGAGCTTTAGTTTGGGGTACGAGGAGGGAGCGGGTGACCATGTCACAGGGCCGGTATGGGCCGACGTACAAGACCCACAACTTCTGGCGAGCACCCTAGAGAGGAACATTATCGTGGGAGCCACGGGGCAAGTGCTGACCGTCGGGCCGTCAACGCCGCCATGTGGTGGTTCTGGGAGATTCTCGAAAAAATCATCACCGTCACCGCGGGTGCGGTCAATCCACCGCTGGGTGCGGTGGCCATACAGAAACTTGGCTTGTTCTGCTGGACTCCCACCGCGGGTGCGGTGCTCTGGCCACGGGGTGCGGTGTGTCTCCAGAACCTCCACTTTGAAAAGTGTGTCATCCGGGAATGTCCCATGGATGGGATTTTGTTTCTCTGGCTTGTCTTCCTCGTTCACAAGCCTACTCAAGTGATCAGCCACCAAGTTCTCTGCTCATTTCTTGTCTCTTATCTCCACATCAAACTCACTAAGCAGAAGAACCCATCGAATTAATCTCGGCTTTGCTTCTTTCTTCGTCATTAGGTAATGAAGGGCAGCGTGATCTGTGTATATGATCACCTTCACTCCCAAAAGATATTGCCTGAATTTCTCCAAAGCAAAAACCACAGCCAGCATCTCTTTCTCAGTAGTGGAGTAGTTTCGTTGCGCTCCATTCAGAGTCATGGAAGCGTAGTGAATCACATGAGAGGCCCTTCCTTCTTTCTGCCCCAAAACTTCTCCAACTGCATAGTCACTGGCATCACACATAATCTCGAATGGTCGAGACCAATCAGGTGCTTGGATAATCGGTGCATTGGTCAATCGTTCCTTCAAACAATCAAACGCCTTCTTGCACTCCTCATTCAGCTCAAATATCACCTCTTTCTTCAGCAGCTTTCATAGGAGCGATAAGATCTTGGAAAAGTCCTTGATAAACCTGCGATAAAAACCTGCATGGCCTAGGAAGGAAAGAACTTCACGCACATTAGTAGGATAAGGCAAAGACTGAATTACATCAATATTTGCCTTATCGACCTCAATACCCTTAGCAGAGATGATATGACCTAACACAATCCCTTGTTCTACCATGAAATGACACTTTTCATAATTGAGAACTAAGTTAGTTTCAACACATCTTTTAAGCACAAGTGTTAGGTGGTTCAAACATGCATCAAAGCTATCCCCATGTACCGTGAAGTCATCCATGAATACCTCAATGAAATTCTCAATATACTCAGAGGAGATACTTACCATACATCGTTGAAAAGTATCGGGTGCGTTACATAGTCCAAAAGGCATTCTGCGGTATGCAAAAGTGCCAAAGGGACATGTAAAAGTAGTCTTCTCCTGGTCTTCTGGCGCTATGGCCACCTGAAAATATCCTAAGTATCCATCTAGAAAATAATAGTAGGGGCGCCCAGCAAGGCGTTCTAGCATTTGATCAATAAAAGGTAGAAGAAAGTGGTCTTTTCGAGTTACCGCGTTCAACTTACGGTAATCAATGCAGACTCTCTAGCCTGTTTGAGTTCTTGTAGGGACCAACTCTCCTTGTTGATTCTCAACCACTGTGATCCCTCCCTTCTTGGGGACAACCTGAGTGGGGCTGACCCATCGACTGTCGGAGATAGGGAAGATCATGTCAGCTTGAAGGAGTTTCAGCACCTCCTTCTTCACCACCTCCATCATAGGTGGGTTAAGCCTTCTTTGTGGTTGTCTGGATGGCTTGGCGTCGTCTTCTAGCAAAATCCGATGCATACATATGGAGGGACTAATCCCTTTGATGTCAGCAATGGTCCAGCCCAGCGCGGTCTTGTGCTCCTTCAATGTCTCCACTAGCTTCTCCTCTTGCTCCCTTGAAAGCTTACTAGACACAATGACCGGAAAAGTGTCGTTGACTCCAAGAAAGACGTACTTGAGTTGACCAGGGAGTTGTTTGAGTTCATTCTCGGGAGCTTGTACAACAGAAGGAACAAGCTTCCCGCTCGGTGTTAGCAAGTTGGGGCCAATGCCCAAAGGTTCAATAGGAAGCTTACCGTTCACATCCATTTGAGATAGGACCACCTGCATGTTAGTTGACAAAGCATATTCCGTGTGGGACTCATCTATATCATTCTCAATAATGGATTGCAACTCATCCGAACCAGAAATATCAAACACATCTTGCACAATGGGTTCAATCACATCAATGGAGCACAAAGAGTGGTCATCAACGGGGTGTTTCATAGCATCATAAATGTTAAATTCAACCACCTCCCCATCGAATTCCATAGTAAGTGTCCCACTTACATAATCAGTCTTAGTCCTAACAGTTTTTAAGAATGGCCTTCCTAACAAAATAGGTGCAGCATGCATATCATGTTCCATATCTAGGACAAAGAAATCAGCAGGGAATATCAAATTATCAACCATGACCAAAACATCCTCAACTACTCCCTTAGGGTATACACTAGACCTATCAGCAAGTTGCACAATAATTCTCGTTTCATGCAAAGGTCCCAATCCAAGTGATTTATAAAGAGAGTAAGGTATAACATTGATAGATGCACCTAGATCAAGCATAGCTCTTTCAAATTTAGTGTCACCTATAATACAGGGAATGCTTACCATACCTGGATCATCGCACTTCTTGGGCATACGCCTTTGAAACACCGCTGAGACACGTTCGCTCACCTTAACCTTCTGCTTCCCTTTCAGCTTTTGATTTCTCTTTATCGTGCAAAGCTCCTTCAAGAAACGAGCATACTTGGGAATACTTTTGACAAGTTTAAGCAAAGGGATGTTTACCTCACACTTGCTAAATGTTTCGAAGAGATCCTTATCGTCGACTATCCTTCTCTCCTTGAGCGCCTCTGGGAATGGGGCGGGTGGCTTTTCGGAACCGAGAGGAGGAAAGTATGGACGAACGTAGGTGTCTACGTAAGGTTCTTTAACAGGTCCAGGAGATCCGCCGCGGGTGCGGTCAACATCCATCGCGGGGTGCGGTGAATCCCCAGAAAGTTCTCGAGAAACAGTACCGTCACCGCGGGGTGCGGTAGGTCCCACCACTGGGTGCGGTGGCTTCAACAGAATGTTCTGGTCCCCTTCTGGATTCTCACCGCGGGTGCGGTCCTCTTGCCGCTGGGTGCGGTGCTCCTCCAGAACTTCCTCTTTTCCTGACTCGTCCTTCTCAGCATTAGGAGCGATGGGCAATTGCTTTCCACTTAGTAGGGTTACAACGCTCACGTTTTTTCTCGGGTTTACTACCGTTTGAGATGGTAGAGTCCCCGAAGTCCATGCATCAATCCTTGTGATCGCCTCAGCCATCTGTCCTATCTGTGTCTCTAGGTTCTTGATACTCGACGTCGTAGCTTGGACGTGAGTGCTGAAATGTTTCGTCAAAGCCTTGAGCATATCTTCAGTTGAAGGAGACGCATCCGGTTGTGGACCTTGTGGCCTTTGAACAAATGGGGGTCTGGGCTGAGGTTGTTGTTGTTGATTCAGTTGATCCCTCCATTTGAAATTTGGGTGGTCTCTCCATCCCGGATTATAAGTGTTGGAGTAGGGATCATGCCGAGGTCTTTGAGGTCCATAACCCCCTACAACGTTCACCTCAGCATTCGAATCATCTTGTAATTGAGGACATGCGTCGGTGGGGTGGAATTGATCAGCACAAATCCCACATGCTTTGAGTTGTTAAGGAGTTCCTTACAGCGTAAGTCTCCTTACCATGTCCTTCAACTCAGCGATATCACTTGCATACGCAGGGCGATTAGAGTCAGCAGCATTGACTCCTCTCTTGGTAGAAGTTCTACCAAAATTTCTAGTGCCCTCTGCCATCTCCTGAATCTTTTCCATAGCTTCTGTCGGTGTTCTGTTGAGAATGTTGCCACCGCATGCAGCGTCAACGATCCTCCTTTCACTGTCCAGCAGACCATTGTAAAGATGAAGCACCAGGTCTTGATTGGTGTACCCGTGGAACGGACAGCTTGAGCAAAGTCTCTTAAATCGCTCATAATACTCATAAAGGGTCTCGTCAGCCTCCTGCTCGATGTTGCTTATAGCCTTTTTCAAACTGTTTGCCTTCTTTGTAGGGAAATATTTTTCGAGAAATGCCTTGTGCAGTTTATTCCACGTGTCTATGCTTCTAGTAGGCAGATGGTAATACCAGTCATCAGCAGCGTCTTTGAGGGTAAACCCGAAAGCTCTCATCTTGATTTGTTCCTCAGTGACGTTCGCCGGTTTCATGTTCATGCAGACAGTGTGGAATTTACCCATGTGCTTGATTGGGTCCTCTCCACTCAGTCCATGGAATGACGGGAGCAAATGAATCAGCCCCGGCTTCAACTCAAAGTTTACGCCCTCTCCTACAGCAGGAATAGTCACAGCCAAGGGTTACTGTTGTAGGTTGGGCATTGTCAACTGCCTCAACGTTCGATCGGCGTCACCCATCTCAAATGCCGGGTTGTCAAAAACCAAAGTACGGTTGACTCTGCGATCCTGGGAAAAAGTTTTCTCAATCTCTGGATCAAAATCAAGAAGGGGTGAATTAGTAGCACGAGTGTGAACCATAAGATAGGTCCACACCAAGGTTGGTAACAAACAAACACACAAAAATAGAAAATTTGAATCCTCGGCAACGTCGCCAAATTTGACAGGCCTAAGGTCGTGTGACTGATCAAAGAAATCCTAAAGTACCTACTAAAGAGTATAGCAAGCAAGTCAGGGTCGAACCCAAGGGAATCGGGTTATCAATTCTTGTGTCTTTCAAGTCACCAACTAGGAACTAGGGGGGGTTTGTATGATTTCTTAGTGACCAAGTAACAAGTAAACAAGTTTGCAAGTAAAGGTTGTGAATATGTTGGGGAAAAGTGTCACACTTGACAAAGATCCACACAACAAGAGATATGGTTGATCACTGAATTCTATTAGTCTCAAGTTCTTATCTTTCCTATAGTTGTCCTTATCCCGATCTTAGGTAACTATTAGTTCTACCAGCCCTAATAGTACTTATTACTAAATCAAATCCGAAAACCTTCAAGACTCAACAAAGCAATAACATTCAACCAAGGATTCAACAAGATACATGCAATAGAAACAACCCGTTACTATAAGCATGCAATTAACTCTCTCTCACGATGAACACTCGCAACCCGCTTATGTAAATCGTGTTTGCTACTAGATATGCAACCCGAACCCGGAATCACAAGTCCTAGATATATGGATAATATCAATAAACCTAGGTGATCGGTCTAGATAAATCAATAAGATTCAATAAACATTCAAGTGCAAGAGAATTAATACAACTAGATAGGAAAACGAACAAGAGTAGAAAACTCACAACCAATCAATTGAAGGCTTCACAACGTCAAGTGCAACAATGGAGGTTTAGTTCTCCATAGGGTTTGTGAGAGAAAACTATGAAAGGTGGAAACTAGGTTAATCTAAACAAAGTCTTAGAAATAACCTTAAATACTAGGGCAAATAATTCAGAAATTAAATAAAAGGAAATAACAAACTTGGAAACAAAGTTTCAGAAATAAAACAAAACTATGAAAGGTGACACCCACCGCGGGGTGCGGTGGTCTTCCAGTGTCCGGCTCCTCTTCTCTAACTTTCTCGCCACGGGTGCAGCATGGCCCACCACTGGGTGCGGTGGCATTCCAGAACTTCATTCTCCTTTCTGCTTGCTCCACCGCTGGGTACGGTGGTCTTCGGCGTGGGTGTGGCAAGGCTCCAGTACTCCTTTGTCTTCTCTCAAGGCTTCTCCTTGCATCCTTCGCACCGCTCCTTAACTCTTCTCTTCCATGTGTCTCAGAACTCTGTAAATCCTAAGATTTCTTCACTTCTTGGCTTCTCATCCGGATCACAAAGTTAACACCAAAACACACCTAAAACTCATCTAAACCATGCTAATAACCACTAGATGCTCTATACAATATATCGCATATCACCGGAGGATACCGATTAAATCTTTCGGTGTCCAGGCGAACACATCCCTGGACTCACCCAATAGTTCTTCGATTTGCTCATGGTCATTCACACCCAGGCGGGTTCCTAAGAACAACCTCTCGTTTGCCTTGCCGAAAGGTGTTATTGCTCTCGTCTCCTCGTTCTCGATGATCGGGTGGACTTGCTCACGTACTTCCAAATCGGCTTGCTCTCGAGTTCCTTCCGAGGATCTTGCCTCCGACCCGAGCTCTTGGACTTGCAAGACTTGCTTCATGAGGCCCTTTCCTTTCATAGTGGTTAAATAGCACGCCCGACTCTCTGCTTGTCGGCCTTTCGACTCTCCTACATCTCTGCGGATTGAAAACTTTACCTTGAGGTGATATACTGATGCAACAGCCTGGAATTTGTTGAGGGACACTTGTCCTGGAATCGCATTGTACACAAAGGGTATCCTGGGCACAAGGATCACAGGCACAGCGCAAGGGGAAAGATATTCCCGCACGTAGCCTCGATCCAACAACTCTTGCACCTGGCGCTGTAGCTCTTGGGTCTCTTTTGGGCCTGCACTGTAAGCAGCGCGATTGGGCAAGGAGGCCCCATGCACCAGGTCAATTTGGTGCTCAATGCCCCTTAGTGGTGGTAGGCCTTGTGGCAACTCGTCGGGGAAGACATCGTCGAAGGCGGCGAGCAACGCGGCTACGACAGGTGGCACGGACGCAACGCTCGACGACTTTGGGATGCATGGAGTTGGCACAAGCAGAAAACAGGGAGCTTTGCCAGACAAGACAACAGTGAGCTCACTGGGCCTGGCCAGAAGCAATTGGCGCTCGCATCGGCCTTGCAATGGGGGCGTCTGCGGCAACAGAACGACCAACTGTGTCGATGGCGAGTGTTTTGGGGCGAAAAGATCGGACGATCTAAATCGCCTTAGACGGGGTAACTAGTCGATCAGATAATAGAAAGCAAACCAAACCAAGTAGACGATCAACCAATAAAGTACGAATACGAAATAGCAAAGTAATTTTATTGACATATTGATGATTGAGTCGGATCAAAGTACAACTTATCCTTGGAGGACAAAAGATCGGATCAGATTCGACCGATGACCCTAAGGCTCGACCGGTGGAGATTGAGCGAGATTCCGAGGAGAATAAGCTGGAATGGGTGTATCCTTTTTGTTCTTCTCAGAGCAAGTCAGCGGATGGGTGTTGTAATCGTGTGTCCCTTCGTTGTCTTCTTTGTGGTCTATTTATGGTAATCTTATCTTGTGTCTGTTACTTATCATTGCAATATCTTCTATTAATTCCGGGCGAGATCTTCGGGATTTGCTCTTGATTGCCATATTTATGTATGTGTTTAATGTTATGGCCGTTGCCATTGATCGAGCATTTAATGCTTGGGCGAGATCTCCGGAGCTGGTCGGGTGCTACTCGTCTGCAGGGTGTCCGACGCTTCTTTCTGGTTTCCCTTGGGCTCCGATTTTGTTTGGTTCTGGGCCCAACTCGCTCGTCTGATCCTCTTGGAGAATGATGGGCCCAACAATAGCCCCAAGTTGTTTTGGGCTCAAGGCTACTATAGGGTGGAGTCCAAACAACTTCTCTTCACACGATCTCCACCTTCCGATTTTGGCGCGTCAGACAAGGGCTACATGGCGGAAATCGCGTGGCATGATGGGACATTTCTGCAGCCTGCCGTCTCCCTCCATAAATTCGAACCAGCCTTTTGCAGGCCCGCCTCCATAAATCCTTATAGAGGCGGGCCTTTGGACACTTATTGAGGCGAACACTGTTCGCTTCAACTAAGGGGACTGCAACAAGTAGGGACACTTTTTGAGGCGGGCATTTTATGCCTCTAAAATGACCTTATTGAGGCGGGCCTCTAAAGCCCGCCTCAAAAAGTCCCTCACTTTGGCGCCAAAATGAGGGACTTGTTGAGGCGGGCCTCTATAGGCCCGCCTCAACAAGTCGCTCATTGCCTCTTTTTTCACTATATAAGAATCGCCAAATTAAGGATTCTATCAACAGAATTATATGATGATGGACCTTGCTCCTTATTTCTTGTATAAATATTGTGATCATGGCCCTCAGAAACACCTTGTTTTATAACTGGAAGTGACAATTATATGGGTCATAATTATTGAGTTAACATAGCATTATAAGTATACAACCCCATTTCTCCATGTATGCCTCAGCAGCTCAACCCCATTCATTACTCAAGGAAAAAATCTAGAGCAAAGCTGCCAACTGCAATCTTCCGAAAGAGCTAAATAAAATTTGCAATGCACATAATTTAAGGAGGATACCTGAGTTAGTTGCCTACTCTCATGATTTCCACGCAATAGTGTGATGTTAGCAGGGTACGTGCGAGGACAAACAAACCAATATAATGTATTAATAATTTTACGTAACAATACATTTTCAAAAGATTCACAACTATGAAGGAGATATAAGCCATTAGCAATTTAGCAGTAAAAAATATCTATAGTTTTCACGCGTAACAAATTCTCTTTTGAGATGCGAAGAAACCAACAGAAGAATGTGACATAATTTTCCCCCAACCTAAGGCGTATCAGTATTGTAATGAAAGTGGAGTTTCATTGTCATGTAAAAATTACAATTAGGAGGTTGATAAGTAGTCCGCAATGAAGCAATAATTTTTTTAACTTGGTTAGAGTGAATGCATTCGAAAAACTCAATTATGATAATAAAGTGAGCACGAAATAAGATATTCAATAGCGGTAAAGAAAGATTCTCTTCAAACTTATTAAACCAGAAAACAAACATCAATGTAACATAGGATGCCAGGATAGATACTAATTAGAATAGAAACATTCACGTCTTCTAGATAAGGATAAAAAAAATTAGTTGCAGTACTTACATTAAAATGTAAAATAAAATGCATACCTGGCTTTTAGAAGCAAGAGTATTGTGAAAACCTCCAAACTGTTGTAGCCCCGATCAACAAAATCTCCCTGATATGCATTATGGAAGATTAACAAACACAAGGTATGGAGAATGTTATGAATGAGACAACAATATTGGCCTGAAAACAGCCAACTTATAGCCTAATACCATAAATATGTAATTGGTTTCTGGCACATGACCCCCTGTCTGGAAAAGCTTCATTAGATCATGGAATTGGCCATGAATATCTCCACAGACAGTGACTGGGCTATTGACTGGTTGTACATTTGACTCCTCGATTAGGATATCTTTAACCTAGAATATGGTGCAAAGAAAGAACAATGTTACCCTTAAGAATGAAGCATGAACTGAATGAACATGGCATCACCACAAGACAGACAGCCAACCATAGCTCTTTTTGAAAAAACCATAGACACATTCATCTGTACATCTGATCTAACTATAGATGACAAATCAACAGCTACTTAATGGAAACTGTTTTTTTTTATCTTAAGACGACAGCATCTAAATTGATGGGAAAGAGGAAGATGGTGGGCAAATATCCAGAAATGCTAATCATTCCTTTACAAATCAGTTATGAGTATAATAAAATATCAGTGTTAGGCTATCAGCTATTGCAAAAACCAATCTGCATCTTGAAGATAACTCGGGATGCTAAGTCATATAAGCATGTTAATCTAAGAGTAAGAAATCTCAAGTATTCAATTATGATTCCAAAAGAAGATCATCCTCTTTCAAAATACCCACTCACCAAAACAACTGAACAAAGAAGAGTTAGAAGTTGGTGAAGTGTCCAGCATAATCTCGAGGGATAAAACTACTTAAACTTCTTAGACAGCAAAGCACTCTAACTTAATTACACACAAAAGAGCCAATTTCATTTTTCCTTTTTTGTTTTACTGGAGCTGAACAGAGCCAATTTCTTAGACAGCATAGACATTATCAGAGCCCAAGATCCTCCAGCAACATCCCAAGGATCCCGGCCCACAAAAAGAATTTGATTCCACACTTCTTTTCAATAATTTCGGAAACCTTAATTTCTCATCATTCTTTTCAGCAAACAATAGCAAATAACGAAACTCGCCTTTCTGAATCTTGAATATACCTATATCACATATGCGAGACAAGGATAAAGAGAAAGAATTGAAGAGAGAGAGAAATACGTATTCGCAAAGAAGCTGAAGCTCGTCTTCAGCGAGATGCTGACCATCTTTGACCTTGGCGATCCATTTGTCCAAATCCATCCCCTCGTAAACTAGAAATCCCTAGAAATAGCTTCGACCAAATGGATTAGAAATCTTGTTGTTTCCTCCTCCTCCTCCTGGCAAGCTCTGGAATCCCCAATTTCGTCTTGCTTGAAACCCCAACGTTTCAAAATCTTCGTGATGCAAGAACACGGAACGAGAAAAGCCCCAAACCAGAAAAACACATACGAGGAGAGAGAGAAGATGGGGAAACATGCCCTAACACGCTAGAAATTTTCGTCTTGCTGTTTTTTTTTTTAATTAGGGTTGAGCTTATAGAGGCGGGCCTAACACGCCTGCCTCTATAAGTATTACGACTCAGCCGAGTAATGGTCTAATAGAGGCGGGCCTTATATGCCCGCCTCTATTGGACATACTTGTTGAGGCGGGCTTTATGAGGCCCGCCTCAACAAGATTTAATTGAGGCGGACTACTTGGCCCGCCTCAATTAGTTAGCATTAGAGGCGGGCCTTACCCTGGCCCGCCTCTAATACTTTAGCGGGAAATGTTTTTTCGGATACTTGTTGAGGCGTATATTAATTATCCGCCTCAAAAGATGTTTTTGAGGCGTATAAATTAATTATCCGCCTTAAAAACCAAAAAAAAGTGATTGCCTAAGTCGTTGTTGAGGCGTTTTGAACTATGTACGCCTCTAAAAGGGAGCCTCAAAAAGTGTTTTTTCCACTAGTGACAGCCGAGCAATTTGGTGAAGATGATGACACGACTCGTAGCCAATAAACCCCACCCTCTTGTTCACTTGCTCCAATCACCATCCTCATAGTGAGATCCTGTAACACACATAAACGGGAAGTTAATGTCACAAGACAGCTATGGGCATTTGTCAATTGAGAAAAAGATAAGAGATTGCAGGTGAATCGAGGAACAAATAGGACATCAGCAACTCGCAGAGAGTTCCCGAAAATGGTTGTCCCGGACTAAACAATGGTCGACGTCGAGCCATTAGGAAGTGTAATCGTGGTTGGTGTGGTTGTAATAAGATCCATGAGAAGATCTATATTGTCCGTCATATGGTAAGACACACCCGTATCAAGAATCTAGTGAGTCGAAGGCTTACCCTGGAGCTTGTTAGAAGACGAGGTGGTCTGCATATCCTTGAAAAGTTGAACTAAGTGTTGCCATTGCCCATCAGTAAGTGTCGGAGTCATGGCATAGCGGTCTTTGGTGGTAGGGAAGAAGGACGGTGATTCGACGGAGTTCCCTTGAGCCGCGTTGGCTCGACCACTGCCTCGGCCAGAGGAGGAAGCCTTACGACTGTGTCCATGAAAGGTGGAGGAAGACTGATTTTGTCGTAGCTCGCCCCACCAGTCAGGGAAGCCAATGAGCTTGAAGCACGATGCAACCTCGTGGCCTTGCTTGCCACAGTGAGTGCACACTGGTTTTTGATCGGGTTTCTTAGGAGGGGTAGTCGGAGGAGGAATTGGTATCTGGCAGCGAGAGCAAGAGCGTCGGAGCGAGCCACACGTTGAGAGGTGAGGGTTTGATGTCGTTCTTATTGGACGACCAATGAGTAGACTCGATTGAGGGGAGGAAGAGGATCTTGCAAAAGCAGATGAGAGCGAAGATGACCATAGACGGTGCCATCCAAACCCATAAGAAATTGTTGCACTTGTTCGTCGGGCCGTTCAGTTGCAAGGGCTACAGTAAACGGACATGTAGGCTTGCCACAACAACATCGAATAGGAGCCAAGTAGTTATGCAATTCCTCCCAAAGTTTCTAGAGTTGGCCGTATGATGTGTTCTTGCCTCCGATGACGAGCACACTTGTCAAAGGTGACACCTTGGATCTAGTCTTGGGCGAGAAGTCACTCTTGTCCTTGTCAAACCTGTCGTGGAATCCTTGGGTGCAAACCCTTGTTGTCTTGCACGAAAGGTTGACAATATTAGAAACACAGTGAATAGTGTGTTTAGAGGTTATCGGACACGATGGACTCTGGAAGCGAACCTGGTGGAGGATGTCTGGGTGGTGTCGGCGACGGCGAGGCTGGGTGTCACAGGGAGTGTCATGACAGCGAAGATGACATCGATGGCGATGGCGTTGGCGAGCGATCGACTGGGTGGATGTCTGGGCTCGGTGGCGGCGGTGATAGCGAAGGCGAGGACGAATGTCACAAGCCAAGCTAGCGACGGCGACATCGAAGGATTGGGTTCGATTATGGGTGCGATGGGAAGCGATTGGGTGGCGATGGGGTTGCGATGGCGGAAGCGATTAGATGGAGGGATAGATGACTTGAAAGACAAGTCTTTGGCCGTAGCGTCGGCATCGGGGTGAAGGAAGATGTGAAGGAAGACTTGGCTTGAAGGTTCAAGCGAGTGTCGTAGCGTCGGCGGCAGATGAATGGGGATGTGAAGATAGAGGGTGACGTCCGATCATGGGTAGGAGGATAAACACTCTACTAAAGCCTTGATTAAAATTGAACGTAAGCAAAACAATAACAATGTTTGAACTTAAATACTAAAGGTGAGAACCCGGATGGGCCGAGTCGAGCCTAGTGGGCTAGCCCATGCAAGAATGCAAAGGCACACACCCTAAACATAGAAATAACTGTAAATAGAAGTGTATAAAACAAGCATAATACTAAAAATAGTAATGTCTCAAAACAATGGAAAATAAACCTCTAAGTGTCAACACCCGGTAGCGGCGAGGGCATGGACACAGACACTGCGAGCGACGGCGACGATGGGTCGGCTGGCTCGGCGGTGGGTGCACCCGATGCCGGCTGCGATGGACACGATTCTCCGATGCCGATGGTGGCGAGGACGACGAGTCTGGGTTCGGTGTTTGGGCTTCCTTGGCTAGCGATGACGCGTGCGACTAGCGAGTGCACGACATCGTCGATGGCCTTAGACCTTATCACCGGGCCCTCTGAGCGATGGCTCATGGCTTGCTCCTCGTCTATGGCCGTCATGGGAGGTGGGATCACATCACCCTCTCCTACTTGGCTATGAAGCATCCCCGCTTCACCATCATCGAACTCAGGCTCAACATATGGTGTCAAGTCCGCGACATTAAAGGACGCATGGACTCCAAAATCTGGTGGGAGCTCGAGTTGATAGGCATTTTCCCCTATGGCCTTGATCATGCAGAATGGACCATCTCCACGTGGTGCCAATTTGTGCTTGTGCCGCGAGGGAAACTTCTCTTTTCGCAAATGCACCCAGACGAGGTCTCCGAGTGTGAAAACGACGCGGTGGCGGCCAGTTTTCTTTTGCGAGGCATACTGCGAGGCCCTCCTCTCCAATTGTTCCCAGGTCCGGCGATGGAGCTCTTGCACATCCTCGGCGCGATTGGCGGCAGAGACGTGCACTGGGTCTCGGAGTGGGCGCGGCGACAAATCCAGTAGCATCAATGGGTTCATTCCATACACCACCTCGAATGGTGTCAACTTGGTCGCCGTGTGCCTGCATCTATTGTAACAAAACTCGACAAGTGATAGTAAGTCCTCCCAACGCCTAGGGTTGGCTTTGAGCATCGTGCGAAGGAGGGATCCTAGGGTTCTATTCATGACCACCGTTTGGCCATCGGTCTGTGGGTGGTAGCTAGTGGAAAATAGAAGCTTAGTCCCTAGTTTACCCCAAAGTGTTCTCCAAAAATGACCAACAAACTTAGAATCCCTATCACTAACAGTGGTACGTGGGACTCCATGAAGACGCACCACATGCTCAAAGAATAAATCGACTATCTCACTAGCACTATGGGTGGTCTTACAAGCTATAAAATGTGCCATCTTAGAAAACCTATCTACGACCACAAAAATAGAGTCTTTACCTCGTCTAGAGAGGGGCAAACCCGTGATGAAATCCATAGAAAGGTCTTCCCAGGGGGCACTAGGAATGGGTAAAGGCGTGTAGAGGCCGTGTGGGCTAGACCTAGCTTTGGCTCTTTGGCACGTCACACAACTCCTACAATAGCGGGTCACCTGGTGGGTCATCTTAGGCCAAAAGAAGTGTTCTCTAAGCGCGGCCAAGGTCTTACTAATCCTAAAATTTCCATGAGTGTCGTGTGCTTCCTTAATCAAAAGGAGCCTAATGGAGGACCTAGGGATGCATAGGCGGCTAGCCTTGTACAAGTAACCCTCAGAAATAAAATAAGACTCAAACTCACGTAGTCTAAGGCCATGCTCAAATATAGGGGCAAAGAAAGGATCAATAGCATATAATTCCTTTATTCTGCTATTCGATAATTACCTTTTCAAAAATGAAATATCCGGACAAGAGTTCAAAACCCTATTCCAAAAGAGCATTTGCTCTATCTGCTTCTTCCTCTTCCCATATGCGACAAAGTGTTCGGATCATTGTGAAAGCAAAGCCTAGAATCTTAGTTTGCACATGAGTCAAGTGAACGTACCTGCGAGAGAGTGCGTCGGCCACTACATTCTCTTTTCCCTTCTTGTGGACCACGATATTGGGAAATGTCTTAAGGAACTCCACCCAACGAGTATGGCGTCGGTTTAGGTGGGCTTGGCTCTTCAAATAGCTCAAGGCTGCGTGGTTGCTATGGATGACAAATTCACGTGGCCAAAGATAATGTTGCCAAGTCTTTAGCACACGCACTAGGGCATACAACTCCTTGTCATAGGTGTGGTAATTGAGTGTGGCCCCTGTGAGCTTCTCACTGAAATATGCAATGGGCCTCTTCTCTTGGTGTAGCACACCACCAATGCCTATGTCTGAGGCATCACACTCCACCTCAAAGTGCTTGGCGAAGTCGGGGAGCTGGAGCAAAGGCGCCTGGCACAAGGCCCGCTTCAAAGCCGTGAAGGCCTTCTCGTGGGCCTCAAGCCACAAGATTGTGCTTCCCTTCTTCGTAAGCTCGTGCAAAGGCGCGGCAATGGATGAAAAATCTCGCACAAAACGCCTATAAAAGCCTGCGAGGCCGAGGAAGCTTCGCACCTGTGTTGGCGTCGTCGGCGTGGGCCAGTCCTTGATGGCGTGATCTTCTCTTCGTCGACGCGCAAGCCATCACTACTCACGACGTATCCAAGAAAGTTGGTAGAGTTGGAGCAAAAGCTACACTTGCCAAGGTTGGCGAACAAGCGCTCACATCGAAGGCAATCAAGCACAAGGCTTAGGTGATCGACGTGCTCCTCAAGGCTGCGTGAGTACACAAGAATGTCATCAAAATAAACGACAACAAACTTGCCAAGGAAAGCTCTCAAGACGTGGTTCATCAAGCGCATGAAGGTGCTGGGCGCGTTGGTGAGCCCAAAAGGCATGACAAGCCACTCGTAGAGCTCATACTTGGTCTTGAAGGCGGTCTTCTACTCATCACCTTCTTTCATCCGGATTTGGTGATAACCACTCTTCAAATCAATCTTGGAGAAAAATATGGCGCCATGGAGCTCATCAAGCATGTCGTCCAGGCGTGTGATCGAGTGCCTATACTTCACTGTAATCTAGTTTATGGCACGACAATCAACACACATTCTCCATGTGCCATCCTTCTTGGGCACAAGGATCACAGGCACAACGCAAGGGGAAAGAGATTCCCGCACGTAGCCTCGATCCAACAATTCTTGCACCTGGCGTTGTAGCTCTTGGGTCTCTTTTGGGCCTGCACTGTAAGTAGCGCGATTGGGCAAGGAGGCCCCAAGCACCAGGTCAATTTGGTGCTCAATGCCCCTTAGTGGTGGTAGGCCTTGTGGCAACTCGTCGGGGAAGACGTCGTCAAAGGCGGCGAGCAACGCGGCTACGGCAGGTGGCACAGACGCAACGCTCGACGACTTTGGGATGCATGGAGTTGGCACAAGCAGAAAACAGGGAGCTTTGCCAGACAAGACAACAGTGAGCTCACTGGGCCTGGCCAGAAGCAATCGGCGCTCGCATCGGCCTTGTAATGGGGGCGTCTGCGGCAACAGAACGACCAACTATGTCGATGGCGAGTGTTTTGGGGCGAAAAGATCGGACGACCTAAATCGCCTTAGACGGGGTAACTAGTCGATCGGATAATAGAAAGCAAACCATACGAAGGAGACGATCAACCAATAAAGTACGAATACGAAATAGCAAAGTAATTTTATTGATATATTGATGATTGAGTCGAATCAAAGTACAACTTATCCTTGGAGGAAAAAAGATCGGATCAGATTCGACCGATGACCCTGAGGCTCGACCGGTGGAGATTGAGCGAGATTCCGAGGAGAATAAGCTGGAATGGGTGTATCCTTTTTGTTCTTCTCAGAGCAAGTCAGCGGATGGGTGTTGTAATCGTGTGTCCCTTCGTTGTCTTCTTTGTGGTCTATTTATGGTAATCTTATCTTGTGTCCGTTACTTATCATTGCAATATCTTCTATTAATTACGGGCGAGATCTTCGGGATTTGCTCTTGATTGCCATATTTATGTCTGTGTTTAATGTTATGGCCGTTGCCATTGATCGAGCATTTAATGCTTGGGCGAGATCTCCGGAGCTGGTCGGGTGCTACTCGTCTGCAGGGTGTCTGACGTTTCTTTCTGGTTTCCCTTGGGCTCCGATTTTGTTTGGTTCTGGGCCCAGCTCGCTCGTCTGATCCTCTTGGAGAATGATGGGCCCAACAATAGCCCCAAGTTGTTTTGGGCTCAAGGCTACTACAGGGTGGAGTCCAAACAACTTCTCTTCACACGATCTCCACCTTCCGATTTTGGCGCGTCAGACAAGGGCTACGTGGCGGAAATCGCGTGGCATGATGGGACGTTTCTGCAGCCTGCCGTCTCCCTCCATAAATTCGAACCAGCCTTTTGCGGATTTGACTTCATCTCCTTCCTTCGTTTCTTCATCTGGTAGGTCTTCTCAGGTTTTTCAAAGATTGCTCTTTGATTTCCTCCTCTCTCTGTTTTGGAAATGGTCTCCAGTGAGGCTTCTGAGTCGTCTGCGGCTTGCTCGAACTCGAGCAAGAACGAGGTCCCCCCCCCTTTTCATTTTGAAGGAGGCAGACGCTTTGACGAGCATGTTGTCGCAGGCTGAGTTGGAACAGATCCTCCAAGTCGGAGGCTTTCCTCCCGAGACGGTCGCGAGGCTGCCGCATCCGGACGAGAGGGTCGACGCTCGCTACGGAGGATGGGTTTGCTTCTACGCATACCCATTTAGGATCGGGCACAAATTTCCTTTCTCTCCTCTTGTCAGGGACTTCTTGGCGACTCTGGCGCTTGCGCCGTGTCAAGTTATGCCACAAGCGTGGCGAATCCTCAGGGTTCTGGACCTGTTGAATGTCCAATCTGGGGCTGACTTTAATTTCACCGCCTTATGGTACAACTATTCACTAGGGTCGAAGAGTTCTTCCCGTGTTCAGTTGCGTATCCGACCGAGTCGGAAGCCTCTGGTGTTCAATCTGGACGTAAACGACCATGGATGGGGGTCGAATTTTTTCTTTGTCGAGCGTTCATCTCTGGAGAAGGGGGGCGACTGTTCGTTCCTGTTTGTCGGAGTGGCGAGTCGAGAGTATGTGTTCGATCTCTCTTTGCCTGTTTTTTTCGTGTCTTAACCCCTTGTTTTAACTTTTTTTTGTAGTTCCTGAGGCGGAAGAACCGGAAGTCGACGCTCAGTCGGAGGGCTTGTCTAAGATCATCCTCAGCATCCCTGCGTCGGAACGGAAGTTCACAAACGTCAACTTGTTATCGATCTCCCCTACTACCCAAGACGTCATGTCAACTGTCTCGTCATCTCGTGTCAAGTGTGAGTTTCGATTTCTTGTGTATATGTGTTTTTTATTTCGTCGTCTGTTTATGACTTAATGTATTGTCTGTCGTGTCAGCGTCTTCGGCCGGTCAGTCGAGTGCTCGTCTGAAAGGAGTGTCCGGGAAGGGCTTGATAGAGCAGAAGAGGGCGGCGGCCAAAGCTTCGTTGAGTAAATTGACACCGGCGGAATCATCGCTCCCGGCCAAGGTCGGCTCGAAAAGAAAGGCGGGCGCCTCTTCTGACAACGTGAAGGCGGTGGAGACTTCAAAGAAGAAGGGGACAGCCGCTCGAGGAGTCGGGAAGACCGACGCGGTTGGTCAATCGATTGCCGACCTCTTCTATGCCCAGGACCCGACTTTGAAGTCTGAGGTCGACGACGTCTCTCCCCTGGACTGCATTGGTGAAGCAGGATGCTCCGCGTGGAGGGTAAGTCGCCTTGTCGTGTCTTTTCTTGTTTCGCAGTCTGGATGAAACTTTGACTGGCTCTGTTTTCTTTTTTAGACTTTTCAGTACCTCTTGGGGGCGTATTCTGGTGTCAAAGTAATGGTTGCTAAGGCCGAGGATAGGCCGACCTCTTCTATCCACAATTCACTAAAGATGGTTGATCATAGACTATCTCAAATTCTTCTTCCTTTGTATGGTTGTTCCTGTCCCGATCGTGAGTAGATTAATAGGTCAACCAGACCTAAGAACCCTTACCAGTGAATAACCCTAGCATCACTAGTGATTCAACCCAAAGGCAGCTTTGCACATAAGAATTAACCAGGATGCATGCAATACTTCAACCAAAAGCATTCAGCATACAATTATTTCTCCCTACGATAAACAATCTCAACCAGGTCATGCAAATCGCAGTTGCTACAACAGAATAGGACGTTAGCCCAACAGTTTTCTAGTCCTAGCAGTCAGAAAATCACCAATAACAACTAGTTGCGCATGCTAGTGAAATCAGTAAGATTCAATAAGAATAAGCTTAGAAGAGATAATACAATCCAATAGGAACTCGAATACGAATAACAGTCTCACAACCAAAATCCAATGAATGCTTCAATTGCCAGGCGGAACCAAGAAGGTTAGTTCCTCCTCATGTTCTTCATAAATTAAGAAGTGAAAAGTGAAATGTAAAACTCAACTGAATCTTGGTCTGGATAATCAAAACCTAAAACTAAGAGAGTATATATAGGTGGGCTAACAAATGACCTAGCCCAACTGAAAATAGAAAACGAAAACAATTAAAATAAAATAAAGAAATCAGGAAAGATAGATTCGGGAAATCCCGAAATAAGTCTGCCGTGATGACCCGCGATCGCCGGTAATGGACCGCGATCGCGGTTGCTTGTAGCTCCGCGCTTTCTTGTAGGGTGCTGCGATCGCGGTTAATGCTCGACCTTCTGCGCCTGCACTCTTCTCTTCTACTCTTCTATAGGCCTTCTCTTGGCTGCTTCTTCTTCAATGTCTCTAACAATCTTCAAGTAGGCTCAAACATCTCTAAAAACACCAACGGAGATTTCTTTGGGATCTCGACCCTAGCGATCTCTTCGACAAACGGAGATTCTTCGAATCCGCCTGACGCTTCCTTCTCGATCGGTTGTGGGACTCCGGGAATCCTAGCGATACGATCGTCGAGCGTCTTCATGTGTTGATTGAGCGTCTGCTGGATGAGAGCTAGGATGTCGGGAGGATTGGTAACCTGTGGTTCGTCGATTCGGGTCCCTACCGACCCGATCGGTGTGGAGAAAGTAACATTATTAGTCGAAAATGGATTTGTCAAAGGAGTTCGAAACGTACCCTCGGTGTGTCCAGGTCGTCGTACGCTCGGAGGGGTCGGTTCGACGCCATCCATATCGAGACGCGTCTGGACGCTGCTGTGGATGGGCATCCACCTAGATCCAGAAGTCATCGATTGTACCTGCGACTTAAGAGACTCATTTTCACGGGTTAGTTGCGCAATCTCGGCCTCGGATTGGGTGGATAAGGCAGCTAAGGCTTCGGTCTTTTGGCGTTGATGGGCGAGTTCCTCTTGGAGGGCAGTCATTTTTTGGGCAAGCTCTTGGAATTGGGTCGGAGTAGGGTTTTCGGTCGTGTTTCCTAGAGCTTGGGTGTTGTCTTCGAGGTGTGGCTCTTCGGTGTCGGTAGGTGGGTTGATAGTCATGGCTGGGAGTTTTCAGGATGGTGATCGGCAAGTTGCCCCACGGTGGGCGCCAAATTGTTTTGGGGCGAAAAGATCGGACGACCTAAATCGTCTTAGACGGGGTAACTAGTCGATCGGATAATAGAAAGCAAACCATACGAATGAGACGATCAACCAATAAAGTACGAATACGAAATAGCAAAGTAATTTTATTGATATATTGATGATTGAGTCGGATCAAAGTATAACTTATCCTTGGAGGACAAAAGATCGGATCGGATTCGACCGATGACCCTGAGGCTCGATCGGTGGAGATTGAGCGAGGTTCCGAGGAGAATAAGCTGGACTGGGTGTATCCTTTTTGTTCTTCTCAGAGCAAGTCAGCGGATGGGTGTTGTAATCGTGTGTCCCTTCGTTGTCTTCTTTGTGGTCTATTTATGGTAATCTTATCTTGTGTCCGTTACTTATCGTTGCAATATCTTCTATTAATTCTGGGCGAGATCTTCAGGATTTGCTCTTGATTGCCATCTTTATGTATGTGTTTAATGTTATGGCCGTTTCCATTGATCGAGCATTTAATGCTTAGGCGAGATCTCTGGAGCTGGTCGGGTGCTACTCGTCTGCAGGGTGTCCGACGCTTCTTTCTGGTTTCCCTTGGGCTCCGATTTTGTTTGGTTCTGGGCCCAGCTCGCTCGTCTGATCCTCTTGGAGAATGATGGGCCCAACAGCGAGGCGCTGGGCAATTTGTATGAGGCACGGGGTGTATGTTGGCCAGTGCTCGAACCAGAATGGGGAGAACCTGGCCAAGCCTCTAGTGTGCCTCTCTTGGCCTTGCCAGCGGCGCCATGACGATCCAGATGGGCACTGGGTGGCCCACCTATGGCGTTCATCTTCTTCTGGGCAGTGCCTGGTGGATACAAAATTTTGCCAAAAGTGGAGGAGTTTTGCCTCTAGAGTGCCTCTAGGGACTCGTTTGGCCTTGTAGTGGCAGCCTCAATGGCCTTCTGGCGATCACGCTCAACCTGGTTCTGCAAGATCTCATGGGGAGACATTGGATGTAAGGTGATGCGCTTCACATGGTAATTGAACACATAAGTGTTCAAATAGCCATCATGGAGCACGCGCCTGTCGAATTGCCATGGGCGCCCAAGCAAAATATGGGTGGCGTCCATTGCAATGACATCACATAAAACGGAATCACAGTATTGACCTATGGAAATGAAATTAAGCATTGTCGAGATACTGTGTTACCTGGAGTAGAAGAAATCCATTGGAGGGCATAGGGTTGGGGATGAGGCGTCGTGGGTAACTTGAAGTGTGTCATGACCTTCTCATTCACAATATTAGCACATGATCTTGACCTTCACGCCTATGCTGGACGCGAGACTCTGACTCGTGCTCATCCTGAACACCTCTTCCTGCTGGCCTGGGATCTTGGCTAGTCCCAGCACCGGCTCGAATCGAGTTCCTCGTGCTTCTTGGGTTCACCATCTGTTTACCGATCCAATTCCAAGCATTCAATACATTAATATTATGCAATAAAGTCTACTGACTCGGATCTATGCGGGCTTCCCTCATCCCTCAGGATGAGGTCCAGGGTGACAACGCCGGAGACGGCGACCCTCTCTCATGAGAAATTGACTAACGAGCAATCAGTGGGTTGGAGCTCTGCGGGCGGGATTTCTAGTTGCAAGAAGGCATCCCAGTATAGAATGTCGGCGGAGCTTCCCGTGTCGATCAGGATCCGCTTGAATAGCTTCGTCCCGAACTGGGCATGTATCACCAATGGGTCATAGTGAGGGGTTTCTACTACCTCCGCGTCTGCCTCTGTGAAGAAGAGATGATGCCCCACCGGTGAGTTGTTGGCTACGCTAAGTACTGCCATTACTGGGCGGTGTCTTCCCCCTCGCGTGTACCTCCGTGCGGCCCTCATGCTTTCTCATTAAGGACTTGCGCCGCCTGCGATTGTTCCTACGAATCCATCCGGAGGAGGGAAGTTATCCCTCCGCGGAGGGGGCGGGGGAGGTGTTCCCTGGTTTTCTCTCATTCCTCTGCTCATTGCCTTGTATCCCCTGGCGAACAGAGACCCCAAGGTGGGCTTCTTCGTCGAGGATCCATACCTGATGTGATCCGACTGGGTCGGCTCACGATTTGCCCGATCTAGGTAGGCAACGGCTGGATGTTTCTTCTCTTGGTAACCGAGATAGATACGAACCACCTAGAGGATGGCTCGCGGATCTCTTATGCTCGCTTTGGGCGAGGGTGGGGCGAGACGGTGAAGGAGATGCGAAGCAAACAATGAAGGGGATGCGAAGTAGACTTGTGTTTGACACTCGATCTAAGAATAAGGAGGATTCACTCTCAACTTTAAGACTTAGATTACTGGTTTGAACATAAGGAAATAACAAGACAAAAGGGGCTTTAAATAGCCAATGAAACTCGGCCAAGACCTAATGGGCTTGGGCCGAAACGAACCTATGGGCTAGCCCACTATGCAATAGTGGAGCAACGCCCGAAATAAAAACTGCTATAAATAGAAACTGCTAAATATAGTAAGTCCTAAAATAGAAAGTGCCAAAGATGGAAGCTTACTAAACATAGTAAGTTCCAAAAATAGCAATGCTAAAAATAGAAAGCTGTTAAAACATGATAGTTGCTAAAATAAGAAATATGAAGCTAAACTAGACTAAGTCTTGAACCAAGGTGGTCTCCAAGGTCTTGGACGAATGGGGATCGCTTGAGCCCAGCTTGGGTCGATGCAAGATCGCATCATTCTCCTCCCCTTAGAATCGAAGCGTCCTCGCTTTGAACTGGGTGGGGCCAAGGAGAAGATACGCACGTCGGACAACAAGAAGACGGAGTCGGTCTTGAGTTCGGGTCGTGCAACCTCTATGAGGACCAAGGAAGACTCGGGTGCAGGAGCGAGCTCGAGGGCTGGGGCGGTCGCGCCATAGCAGAAAATCGCAACCATGTGCACGGCCGCAGGTTCGATGGGACACGGACCTGTATCCATGGGCACAGGTGCATTCATCGTTGGAGTCGGTGGCGCGGCAACGGGCTCCTCAGTTGGTGCGTCTGCAGTCGGTGTCGTCACAGCAGCGGGCGCCGGTATGGGTTCGATGAAGATCGGACCCGCAGGCGCGACAATGGGATCCGCATGGGGCTCGCAGGACGGCGGCTCGAGGGGTGGGGGTGAGGCTGACCACTTGGCATGGAGGTGGGCCAACTTTCATCGGAGATACCGGATTTCGCGTTGCGCGGGTGTGATCTCATGGGCGGTGGCAACGGGTTTCCGATCGACGTCGTGGGTGCGAACATGTTGTCGGAGCCGAGGAGGGGGGATCCAGTCCGGGTCAATGTCGCGGTAGTGGGCGCGGCGTCGCGGCTGGGACGCATGGGTGCATGGGCGCGGTGGCGGTGGTGCATGGAGTCTAGGCGGCGGAAACCAATCCGGGTGCACGTACGGGTTCACGCCACCGAACCAAGGTTCGTCATCCCACTCATCGGGCTCGAAGTAAGGGTACAAACGGGCCATGGAGTAAGGAGGCTAACGGTCGGTCATGGAACCGGGTGGGACTAAGGACGGGTTGGTTAAGGAAAGGTCAAACTAGGGTTATGAGGGGAGGCGGGGGCTAGGGTTTTGGATAAATAAAAAGGGAATCGGAAATGGCAGTGTAGAAAACCACGGTCGCGGTTTTGTGAACCGCGGTCGCGGAGGCTAGGGTTTCGGCGGCAAACGATTCGTATTTTGGTCTTTTGAGGGGTCAAACGATGTCCGTTTTGGGCTAATTTTATATGCCCGGACTCGTATCGAGATGCTCTACATGAATATGGAAGAAAATTGCGAAGGACGAAATTTTTTTGGACGAAATCTGGGCAGAAGGCTCGTCGGTTTTGTGGTGGTGGAGGTGTCGTCGGAGAAGAAGGCGCGCTACGTGCCCCTGGCTGCTCTGATACCAGTTGATGTGATCCGACTAGGGTCGGCTCACGATTTGCCCGATCTAGGTAGGCAACGGCTGGATGTTTCTTCTCTTGGTAACCGGGATAGATACGAACCACCTAGAGGATGGCTCGCGGGTCTCTTATGCTCGCTTTGGGCGAGGGTGGGGCGAGACGGTGAAGGATATGAGAAGCAGACAATGAAGGGGATGCGAAGCAGATTTGTGTTTGACGCTCGATCTAAGAATAAGGAGGATTCACTCTCAACTTTAAGACTTAGATTACCGGTTTGAACGTAAGGAAATAACAAGACAAAGAGGGCTTTAAATAGCCAATGAAACTCGGCCAAGACCTAATGGGCTTGGGCCGAAACAAACATATGGGCTAGCACACTATGCAATAGTGGAGCAACGCCCGAAATAAAAACTGCTATAAATAGAAATTGCTAAACATAGTAAGTCCTAAAATATAAAGTGCCAAAGATGGAAACTTACTAAACATTTTAAGTTCCAAAAATAACAATGCTAAAAATAGAAAGCTGCTAAAACAGGAAAGTTGATAAAATAAGAAATATGAAGCTAAACTAGACTAAGTCTTGAACCAAGGTGGTCTCCAAGGTCTTGGATGCATGGGGCTCGCTTGAGCCCAACTTGGGTCAATGCAGGATCGCATCAATACCCCATGCACTCGTGGTTGTCATACGTCTTGGATTGATGGTACGAGCAAAATTTCTGGGGAGGCGGCCCTTGCTGGGGTGATGCTTGAGACTTGGAGCGGTTGAGAAAGGGGTTATGGTGCTGAGGCAGTGGGTTCATCGACATTGTATGTACTGGAGCGCGCTCGAGGGCTTTGCCTTGTTGACGGCCGCGGTAGATCTCCTTTGTTCCCATGCGCCTTGGTATCTCCCTTTAGGCTCATTCTGAGGCGCACTCGGGGGACCATGGTACAAGCTTGCCATCTCTTCAGGTCTGATGTGGGTGTTGGTCTTGTCCAGTAACTTGGAGTAGGTCGCGGGCTCTTTCTTGGTGAACAAGAACTTAAAATACGAGTTTGTTAGCCCATGTATGAACGCGATCTTGGCCACCTTCTCGTCGAAATCGCACACTTGTATTACCTCATCCGTGAACCTCTTCACGTATGAGGCCAGGCTTTCTGCTTCGTGATGTCTCAGGGCAAACATTTCTTGCATTCCACGGCGTCTCCTCCTCGATCTTTCGAAGTGTGTTAGAAACGACTCCTTCAGCTGAGGGAAGCTGCCAATGCTCCCCGCCAAGAGGTTGATCATCCAAGTGAGAGCTGCTCCAGTAAGCGAGCTGGAGAACAACTTGCACATAGTTTGCCCATCCGCCCCGGTAGGACAGCATCGTGTACTTGTATTTTGAGATGTGGTCTTGGGGATCCTCTTCGCCGGCATACTCTTCCATGGTTGGAATCGCACTGACATCCAGCTAAGGAATTTCCATCAGTACCTCGTTCGTGAAAGCAATAGAGCCGTATAGGGCTGGAATCGCGTTGACATCGCGCTATCTATGGCTTGATGGGGCTTTGCATGCGAGAAGCTACGTCTTCTCTCATGGTTGTGATGTCGACCGGGTCCACTGGCCGTTGGAGCTGGTCGGTTAGGATCAGCTTGCTGCGTAGGCCTGGCCTACCTCGCTCCTCTTGGGGAAAGAGGGAGGTTCGGTGTAGCTGGTTCAGGAGTTTGCACATATATGTACCCATAGGGTGGGTACGGCTCTTGTGGGAACCTATATTGAGGGTATGGCTCTGCTGGTGCATGAGGGGTGCTCCCTGAGGTGCGTACAAGCCCCAAAACGTCAGGCATGTGTACTTCCACCCTTGGAAGCTTTGGAAGTGCTCTTCTTTCACATTTATGAAGGGGTGTTGTGCGCTCGGGGTTTGGAAGTCGTTAAACCTAGTCTGGCCGGTACGGGTGGTGGATTCGGCGTCTGACATGGCCAGAGGTGTACTAGCTATGTGAGGAGTCCCCACGGTCGGCGCTAGTGTGATCGTCCGGTTTTCCGACAAAAAATAGTTGGCGGTTCACACAGAACCAACTCCGGCTCATCTCTCCCGGAGACCTCTCTCCTTGTTCCCCGCCGGCTGCCTCCGGTCATGTCAGACGTCGTCCGGTCCCGAGCTCCAACCTGAAAAAGAAGAGGGGTCGGAGGGTGGCCTCGAGCTTGCCACTCCGACGCTCAAGTCAGTGCTCAACTCGCGAGTAAGGCATAAAGAAAGTCGGAGTTAAAGGTACGGTAGAGCAACAATGGTAGAGAGTAAAGAGTAAGAGTTTCGGTGTTAGCCAATGGGGTGGGAGAGAGAGGTCAACCAAAGAAATGGTCGAGAATCCCGTTTCCAGTCACAATCTCATCCTTATATACCAGAGGCTAGAGGGCCCTTTTATTGCACAGCCGGCCCAGGCTAGGGGAACGGCCCTCGAACTGTGTAGTCGGGCAAGGCCGGGGGGAGCCGTCTTGGTAGAACGGGAAGAAGGCTCGCGGACCGTTTAGACGGATCGAGTTAAGGTGGAGTTGTTATGGCCTTACTCTGAATTGGCCATATTGCTAAATGGGCTTTTCTCTTGTTTGGGCCATGCATTTGGGTCGGGCTAAATACGGCTCCCACAGTACTAGTGCAAATGCTTGGTTGGATTGTTCGTAACTGCGTATTTACAATAGACAAATCCAACACTTAAAATGTGTGATAGATGTTCCAACACACCCCATGCAATTGGCATAACCTAATTGACATTTGAACAAAAGGTAGATGGATATATAACGGACGAGTAGCATTCACCTAGCTAGCTCAACTCAATAAATCGGGAAAGGGGTTTAAGATCAGACTAGTTCTAATCTCTAAATATATAAAGTAGACTAAGGGTGCAATTAATACCCAATAAATATGAGAAATCATCTCTTATTTTTTTCTTGATCTTTCATCACAAACTACATCTTCTAATATAGCTCAATGGTTAAAGACATTCTCATAATACAAGAGGTCTAGGGTTCAATCCCCTTTTTAACAACTTTGTTTTACTATTTTAAGTTTCATTATTGTTTTGTTTATATTACTCAAATCTTTATATCTATCTATTTATCTATCTATCTATCTATAAATATATAAAATAGACTTTTGTTCATTAATACCTTACAACTAATTAATATACTTATTCCCTCATTGTTTGCTTTCATCTCATCTTAATCTATATACTCCGTATAAGATAAAATATAATATAGACAATAAATGACAATCCCCTAAAACTCACATTCAAAATATACAAAAAAAATTAACACATACTCAAACAACATTTTAAAAATAAAGACTCTTTCATTTCCTAAATATAGGATACAACCATGGCACTTAATGCCCATATGCGTAATTCTGGGTAAACTTACAGACAATCAACAGTCAAAAATATTAAAACACGAGCAACCAACTGTTTCAAAATACAGACTTGGCAATAATTGCCCACTTCCATAATCCATCCCGAAACTCACATTCATCAAAACAAAAAAGAAGATCGAAAAAAAAGAAAATAGACTATGATTGTTTCAATTGTGAGATTGAACAGATTTAAATGACCATGGCTAGAGAAAACGCATAACAATTAAAAAGTTGTCTATTTTAACTCAAAATTTACTCCATATATAATTTGCACTCAAACGAGTGTTGAAAATAAGGTAATTGTTTTTCTCTTAACTCAAATATACCAATAAATACTGGCACTTCTCATCTATTCACTTGGTGTGCCACTACTATAATTTATATCTCTTATCTTCCTCACTTCTCACTCCACAATCATAGAAATCATGACTGGAAATACAACAGGGAAAAAAATGCATTACACTTCACTAATTGCTTCAAGATGTAAGCTCTGAGATTAAAGTCGTGATTTTTCGCAAATGAGATGTTTTCGATTGGCTCGGGACATACAAGTCCACATATCTCCTTCTAGCAGATTATATGGTACATCAATAATTTTAATTTTCAAGTATTTCTTATTTTAATATTGATTTGTATATGTATATGTTTAATAATACAATGAAAATATTTCAATTTATTAACTTACACAGGACCTCTAGAAACAAAGCAGGTCGTTGGACTATATAAATAAATTTAGATTTCAATGTTATTCTCCAAATTTCAGACATATAAGGTACATAGTTTTTTCTTGGAGTCTCTGTTCCGGACACTAATGTTCTATTTAATTTGTTTGGGAGTGACATTCAAGTTTGTACGACTTAGTTTATGTATTTTTCTGCTTATATTCATACCTGCAAATATATATATGGGATAATGCCATAATTTGAGGCCTCTAAACACCAAACATTTAAAAATATGTAAATTTACAAAAATTGCATGTTTAGTGTTGTCACCCCAATTAACATGGTAAATACTTTCACCATTTTGATTAATTACATCTTATTTTATCCTATGTTTATATTCTTGGTCATTAGATGAGGAAATACAAAAAATATTAATCTCAGTAAAATAGACTATATGGTTAATACCTTAAACTTCGGGATATATAGTTCCGGTGACAAAATCTTATAGAATTTCTGGTGTTTGGTGTTTTTATATTTGACTTTTTAGGCTATGCGTTTCAGACTTTCACACAAAAAATATAAGTACAAAAAATGAAAAAAAAATTATATTATAGTCCAAGAAGTTTGTATACTAAATTATATAGTATTCTAACAATATTTTTAAGTATAAGAGTGCATTGTTAATTAATAGTGAAGATTTCCATGATGTATTTAAGTTTGATATTTCATCCACATTCAATTTCTTACAAACAAAAATATAAATTCTCAATGTAGGAATATTTCAACCAGTATCTCTTCAATAATATGGTTTGCATATTATAAGTTTTCAATATTAGCAGCCAACTGCAAGTTCAGTTCCCACTATGACCAAGACAACATAATTGGCAATCAACTCTAACGGTTAACAAAAAATCACTATGAATCCAGCCAATAATAAAGGAATGAATAAATTCCAGTTAACAAAAAACTATTGAAATGATAACATAGTATCAAAGTCGCATTCACTATGTAATTATATGGTAAACTGCAGAAAATTACCCATTAAAGGGCAAGTTTTACAAAAAAAATACAAGAAAATGAAAAAAACCGCTTCTAAAATGCCAAGTTTACAGATTACCATCCCGTTTTTTTTTTGTAACTAAGAATCACCCATGTTAGGAAAATCATTAATCTTCTGCTAATTACATAATTGGAAATAAATTAATTTTTTTAGTAAGTCATTCTAAAATAGCAAATTGGAAATTTTTAGCTATCTGTTCAAGAATATGGTTTGCATATTACAAGACTTAGGGGTGATGAATTTAACTTCCAATTCATATCTACTTTGACTGCTTAACAGATGGATATAACAAAATCACCACGAACAACCAAAGATATGGAGTTATAGACGAAAAAATTGATAAGTTAGAAAAAAATTGGCTCAATAGTTTTACCATAGATGTTCAATTCATAACAGAGTTAAGAAAGGACTTCAAAAAAGTTACATGTCGAGTTACTTGAGACTTAAAGCAACTAAAACGAGGTGAGTACTGGAATTGGAATTATCATCCATCTTCCAACAAAAAAACCTCACCCTTTCTGGATTCCCCCCCCCCCCCCCAAATTACGATGAGATTCAGTCGATTAACAACCGTATAAACTAATTTAACCCTTGAAGAAGATAAAACGTGTGAAAATTTGTCAATATGATTAAAAGATAAAAAAAGTTATACAACCATGCTCTACTAACATAATTATAATTAATGATACCTTATATTATATATTATAAAATATAATCCTCAATGTGAAAAGTGTAATGAAATAAAATCATGTGTAAGGAGTATAAATAATGAGTAGTTTCGACGATAGAGTATGTATAGTAGTTGTGCAATATAACTATATGTAATCGAATGTGAAAGTTATTCATGCTTAGTTATAAAATGTTTGTTTTCGGGAATGAAAATATAAAATTAAGCATATACTATTAAGTACTAACACTTAAATAATTTTTTTGAGAAAAAAACACTGAAATAACTTTAACAAAATAATAATGTAGTATCGATATATAATATCATAACATATTTTTGTTTAGTTCTAATAAAAGATGTTATACTGATAAAAGATAAATATTATTTCATAGTATAAAAGAGTAACCCATATTTATATTTAATCATTTAAGACAAAATAAATATATAATAAAAATTGTAATATTGTAATATTGTACCTTAAAGGTGAGTAAGAAAAATAGAACCAAAATCATGTTTGTTAAAATTTAAATTGCTAAGGGATGGCAAAATTTACTAATTAAATTTGTTAAGTTGGTTAATCATTGCTTCTCCATAATTCCTTACAACTGTTAGTGCTTTTAAAGAAAATTATGTGTTAATTCTATAGTATACAATATTTAAATATATAAAATATATAAATGTAAATAAACGCACATGATAAATTATTATAAGAAGTTATTCTCATACAATGTTGTAAACAAGGGCAAACAAATAAATCATTACGTATATTAATAATTGAACCAATCACCAATGGAATGAACGAAACATAGTACCAAATTACAAATTCGCATGATAAAATCAAAATATAAATGCACAGTGTTGACTACATGGTACATATATGCACACACAATTTACAACTTCAAATCAAAATAAACTCATACTAAAATAAATATTTTAAACAAAAAATATTGAAAATAATTTACAAATTCATCACTAGGTTCACTACACTTCATTAACCAAATTCAAAACATATCACGTGTGTAGCACGGGTATGCCTACTAGTATCATAATAAATTATGTAGGCCAATATACTAGAGAGTTGTGCACATCATAAATGCACAGATAAAATTAGGGCTATGCAAATTTGGACCGGACCAGACCAAAAATGCATGGACCGGACCGGACTGGGGAATTACAGTCCGGTCCTCGGTCCAAATATTTCTAAAATTCCGGTTCCGGTCCGGTCCAAACCCGACCGGTTTCCGGTCCGGACCGGATGGACCGATTTTTTATTATTTTTAATTTAATTTTATGTATTAATATCTCATAACACTATTAAAAATTAACTTCTACTATAAATATAAATTAATAACAAAATATATTATCTAATATTATACACAATAGGTATAAAAATAGGAAAAATAATTAAATTTTAATTTATATAAAACAAAAAAATAAAAAAATATGTATACCGGTCCATTCCGGTCCAAGGATTGTAAAAATTCCGATCCGATCTGGATCGGATGCACAGCCCTAGATAAACTCAATACTTAAGTCCGGTGAAATTCATTATAATTATTTGATAATAGAATGATTAGTTCACCAACCTTGTACATTAGATTTAGTATAGCCCAACTTTAGATCTAAGAGATGCATAGACAAGCTCAACACATAAGTTAGGTGAAATTCATCATAAAATCACCAACCTTATACATTATATTTCTTTGGTTTATATGAAGCATTTAGATCATTACAACAAGAAACGAAAAATCGACTCTAACCTCATAATCACAAAATATCATATGTACTAAGTTAAAAAGACTTTGACAACCTTATACAATAATCCAACAATTTCTTTGTCATTTTGACTAGAATTCCTCATGGAAATCAAGGATTCGATCTGCTCCGATATTATCTCCAAATTGTTATTTTTTTTTTAAAATTACGTTAAGAGATTTATCAATTGTTGAATAAACTAGATGACATATTATTATTTTCAAAAAAAAAAAATGACGTATTATTATAATTACGTTAATTCTCATCACACGTATCTACATGCAACTTATCGTTTTATTTGCACACTGTTAAATGGTCATTTCTGTAGTGAAGGAGCGTTGACGATTGAAATATTTGACCAAAAAATATTGAAATTTCACTATAGTATTGTTCACTTTGGCGGAATTTAAAATTGTAGTCGTTGTCTTTTATTTTAAAAAATATCTTTTGTGTGGAACAGTGGAAGTGATGCACAATGTTGTATCATTAATGCATCCATCCCGACACGTAACGATCAGTCTAGCTAGCAACCTATCACAAGAGTATACTGCAATTGCGGTCCATTTCTTCTTCTTCTATTTTTTTTTACAAACATCAATCAAATAATGCCGAAAATCAATCAACCATTTTCCAAATAATTTGTATCATATAATTGTTACAATATAAATTTCATCCCACGTTACAAGTAAACGAAATTATTGTTTAGTATATAAAGTTCGTGAATTATTTATTTTATTTTCAATTAATTTTTTGATGAAATTTTATTGAGTTTAAATATTAGGTTTGTTTGTACCTATGCGTTCGTGTCTACGCAGGTTTAGTCTTGTATTCGTTTTTTAAATTTAATCAGTTTGACTATAAAGATATTAAGATATGTACTCACACTCGAATATTAATGTCTAATATATTATAAGGTATATAGACTACTCTATTTATTGTCAATTGATTTTATCATGAAATCTCACTATGAGCTTATACATTATGCTTATATATATGTGCATGTGCACTAATACACGCACAATCTCAATGTATCTGCCAACGGACTTTCACATCATCGAATTAAATTAAACTTAACTATTCATTTAGTACTACAATTTTAACATTAACTAGTGTATTCAGGGGCGGAACGGAGGGGGCAGGGGGTCTCGTGCCCCCCCCCCCCCCCTTCGTCCCGATTTTTTTTCGTTTTTTTTTTCCGCTCATTCTTTATATTAATTTTTTTAGAAATTTTGGTGGATATCCTTGAGTTTAAGGGTACTCCGGTCTAACTTTACATATTTCTTGCACTCAAATTAGGATGATTTGCTAATAAAATATTTAAATTCATACCTGGACCATCTCAATTTGAATTCTGAAACAACAACTCATTTTCGATCTTATAAATTCGAATCGTGATGGTTAAGGTATTTCGATTTAGGTGTAGATTTGCTTGAATTAATTTATTTATAATTCAAACTTAATTTAATTTGATCGTGTTAACAAACTTTTATTAAATTGAATTATTCTAAAAAGGAATATAGACACATTTATTGTGCGAGTAAGAGATAATCAATTTCAAGTGTTTGAGTCTCCGACTATTCCTAATAAATCTAAAAACGTTGATGAAGATTAATGTTGGTTTTCAAGAAAGAAAAGTATGAAAGAAGAATGCATGTGAGATTGATATTAATATTATTTATAACTATTTTATTTAATATTAATATAATATAAAAAAAAGTGTGCCCCTCTTTCAGAATTATCTGATTCCGCCACTGAGTGTATTGTCCCGTACCTTATACGGGTACGAGGAAACTAATTTTTTAAATAAACCCTTAACCACAATGCGATGTTGATACAAGCTTGTTATTATTGTTAACAAGTACCAAATCAATTAAAGGTGAAAACACTCAAATCTTCAAACTGACAATCAAAACTTTCAAATTTACTAAACTGGAAATAAAAACGTAAATTAATTTATCTCGAAGACATCGTGAATATATATCATCTAATACTCCCTCCAATCAAAATTAAGTGTTATTTTAGCAATTAAATTTTAATCAACTTTATATGTCGTTCTAAGATTTTTAGAGTAATTAATTAAGATCGAGTTATGAGAATTATTGTTGGAATTTATTTTTGTTGATTTTTTCTTCTTTCAAACTCTCCATTCATTGGCTCAAGAGTGTAGTAATTATTTATTGTGTGAGAAGATTGAGGGAAAATGTTTTTCTAGGTCTACTTAATGTATATGTTAATTTCTTAAATATTGTGTTCAAGGCTAAAACGACATTTATTTTAAATCGGAGGAAATAGTATGAAACCATGAAAAATAAATGAAGAACAATGTCCAATATAATTTAAACCTTAGGACATCTTTATCAATGTCCTTAGATGGGGCTCATAGAAGGGCTTTTAGTCAAATTTAATGGCTAAAAGCCCCCAAGTGAATATTGGATTTTATCCTTGTGGCTTTTAGAAGGGCTTTTAGCTTTATATTAAATTACAATTATATTTTTTTTTTTATTAAATTACCAATATATATTTTATTATATTAAATTATAATTATATCCCTTATTAAATTACAATTTAACACCATTTTATATAAAATTGATTAAAGATATTTTAATTTAATTGTTATATTATTAATTTAAAATTAAGAATGAATATTAAAAATCAAAGGAAATTAACAATAATGGGTATTTATTTTATTTTAACCACCAAAATTAATAATAAAATAATTTATTTTCACTTAATGATATTCAAAATACATTAAAAAAATAAAATCTATCAAATATATACAAATGGGTGTCTATAGATAGAGAAAAACGTAATTAGAATTATGATATTTTTTATTAATTTTTTAACATGTATTTTTTCACAAATTAAATTTTAAAAAACAAATACCAAACGGCCAGGAATAAATCATGGTCGTCGGTTAAAGCGCCACGTGGCGCGCATCGGGTGCGCTTCAGAGCACACTAATCGCAGCGCGACACATGGCACATGCTACCCATTTACTTTTGTTAAAGTTGGTCCCTTAAATTGCCCATTTTTTGGGACTCTTGGAGGGGCTTTTAGCTCAATTCCAATATTTTAATAAAAAGAATTTAAAAATCCCGATAAAAGCCCCTTGTTAAAGGTGTTCTTATATCCCAACTAGGGCTGAGTACGGGCCCACCGAACCGAACCCTGTAACACCCCGGGCCAGAGGTGCTACAGTGCCATAGTCCCGAAGGACTATAAGGCGGGTGAAAAAAAATTTGCAAAACATATCCCATACATAATATATACCAAAAGCAGCACAGCGGAAAAACCTGTAAAACCTGTCCAAAGTTGAAACCATAATCAACTTAACATACAGAAAGTACAACTATTTACAAACCAAAACCAACAACCCAAAAACCAAAACCAATACAACAAGTTCGACCACTTCAAGGTTCAAAACCAAAACGACACACACAACCAAGTCAAAGTCCAAACCAAAAGAGTAAAGCCTTCGACTCCAAACCGACGGTGATCAGGATCCTCCTTGCTGGCGCTAAATCTGCAAAGCCTGATTGACTGGGGGACCCGATACCCCAGCCAACCACGGCACATAAACCGAGGTTGGTCAGTCTCACGAAAGACTATGGCAAGACTAGCCGAGCCAAAACAGTTCAAAACACATACATATATCACCAATCAACTCACAACACCGACAACACGCCACACAATATATAATATCATAACTATACTTAATCATATCAACCAACCAATGCCAACCACACGTCAAAACATATACACACACTATCACATACCATTCATTACACATCCTTATCTAACTCTTCACTATACTAACCTCAATCAATCCATCCTCAAACTCATCATAAGCATAAACGAATAAAACGATCCAATCCAACTTCACTGACACGTCCAATCCATCCTTCTCTCTATTACTAATACCTCAATCAACAACTCTATGCACATACACATCTCTTACTACTGACTTACAACCAAAGCTAACCAATTATACTGAACTCACTACTGCACTAACACAACAAAATCAATTAACCTTCACATCAACAAACACATAAGCATCAACGAGAATCATTACATAATACAATCAACCAAAGTAACGATCCAGGCCAGCCACCCTTCTGGTGCCGCCGATTCGTCAACCACGACTGCAACTCATACCTCAAACTCAACTCGCATTGGCACACACACCCTCAAGATGGGAAACCAATCTATACAGTCAAACAACGCAACCAACCTTCATAATCCACCAGTTACTAACAACAACCATACCAACAGAATTTACCACCTTGACCAGTTATAACCAACAACTATAACACACGAAACTCACAACCACAACCAATGGCCAACAATGACCCACAACCACAACTAATAACAATCAACGTCCAACATAAACCAATTATCAAACATACAACCAAATTACCAACACAACCACTTAATCAAGTACATAATCAACATTCATCACAAATCCACGTATTCAGGTACACAACCAATATCATTAACACAACCACTTAATCAAGTACACAACCAACATTCAACACATAATCAACACACACAACCACCAACACCTCCAATCCAACCTCCGTCTCCACCACCACATCACCGGGTGAGACAATCAACACACACAACCACCAACACCTCCAATCCAACCTCCGTCTCCACCACCACATCACCGGGTGAGACAATCAACACACACTTTCCGGATGGGACTTTCACCATCCAACCCTTGGCCCTTTACGACATAGGTGTGCACCCTACGCGGTTTGGTGAGACTATCATCACCTGACCCTTTGACCTTCGGGGGTTCATACCCACCGAGGCCCTAAATATAAGGACTTTCACCAACCAACAACATTCCACCACTACACCGACACCAATTCAAACACTTCATACGACAACCAATCAAATATCACATAATCACATACACACACACAATCCAACACACACACACAAACTCAATCCAACACACGCACACACACGATCCAACACACGCACACACACACATTCAATCCAACATACACACACACATTCAACACACACACCCACACACATTCAATTCAACACACGCACACACACGATCCAACACACACACACATTTCCACACACACACACATTTAATCCAACAACACTATTTACAACAATCAATCATATTTAGTCACAATTGACTACCACGTCCACATTTAATCAATCACGATACCAGACAATTACTATCACGCACACATACTCATATTCAACCAAGCAACGGTAAACTTAATTATGAAATAAATTAAGCATAAATCAATTTAAAAAAAATATATAAGTTAGCAAGGATCCTCTTGCCTCAAGTCGAACCGCAACGATCCCAGAGGTCTCCAAACCACTCGAACGAACCTGCGAAATCAATCCGAGCAAAACCCTGATATTAATTCATATCAAACCACAACTAGAGAAAACCCCCAAATTCAAACCCTAATATCATACCTTCAAAAAAATCAGCCAACCCCACACACACAAATCAACTCAATAGCTCACGAAATCCTCTTCAACTGCCCACGAAGAATAATTCAACATCAATTCGGACCACCACACAACATCAATTCGAACACATAACACAATATCAATTCGAAATTAACCCAAAAAAAAATTCAGCAAAGCTTCATCCAAATGAACCCCAAGCAAACCCCACATCAAAGCACCACCTTACCTCTTACGCCGGAGACGGACTGCAGCTGACGACCACCACGACGGAGACGACCACCAGCGGAAGCACTCGGACTGTAGCAGCGAGCCTTGGCTCGAACCAGAAGCAGCAGCTCACAGCAAACACGGACAGCAGAAGGAGGAGGAAGAGCGGCGGAGTGGTCCAAGACGGGTTCGCCGGAGAAGAACACTGGACTGGCACCGGAGAAGGAACGAATTCGCCGGGGAAGAGAAGGAGCTTGGCTGGGCACCGGTGAATCGATCGGGAGAGAGACAACCGAGAATGAGGGAGTTAGGGATTTAATTCCCAAATTTTCCATTTTTCCCCCTTTTAACAAAACCCATAATTAATTTACCAAAATGCCATTACCCACTTATTTGGGGTATTTCATTCTCCCCTCCTTATAAGAGTTTCGTCCTCGAAACTAAGATCAAACAAGTTCGGATAACTGCCTCGCATAACTGACTCTAGAATATTCCGGACTCGCCGAAGAATGACTTTCCCTGAGAATCAACTCTCAAATCTCTTTATCAGTTAACACACATAATCGATCTGAAATCACAATACTCCATCTTCCTGAACAAGAATTCATACACTCTTCCCTGAGCAATCTCACTGCATATCTTACTCAATATTCCATTACATTCAGCTGTATCTGTTCCTTCTCAAACCAAATTTCACTTTTCACCCTTCGCCAACTCCTGTTGTAATCCCGACCGAACTGTCAGACAAGCAACCACCTGCTCGAGAGTCGACTTCCTACACAAAGCATCAGCAACCACTGTAGCCCTTTTCTGATTGATAAACAATATCTTTTCATAATCCTTAATCAACTCTAGCAATCATCTTTGCCTCATGATCAATTCTCTCTTATACAATTTGAGCTGACGAAAAGCATACGCAATGACCTTCCCATTCTGCATCAAAACGTAACCCAAACTTTGCTTAGACACATCACCGTAGATAACAAACCCTTTTTGTTTCCTGCAGTAAAACCGACACTGTCGCACTAATCAAACACTTCCTGAGTCCTTCGAAAACTCTCTCCTGACATTTCCCGTCCCAGTCAAAATTCTTAGTCACACGCAACCTTAGAAAATCCATCCACAATCGCATGCAGTAATCTGCCAGTACGAGAATACTCCCAATGAAACTCACTGCAACCAATCCAAGTACTTTCTAAAAACATTAATTCCTTAAACCTTGAAATCTGCGGAAGCATTAGTCAACTCGAAAGGCAACCCAACCTTTTCTTAGCAGTTTTACAGCTGTCATCGCACTAACAATTCTGCTAGAGTCTCTAGGATGATGACTCTCACACATGCACTAAACCTTTATCTCCTGTTACGATAACTGTCATCTTCCGGAAGTCACAGACACATTCTGTTCCTCAACTCAGCTGAACCCATAGTCGTAAAATCCCACTTTCTCAGGTGCAGACCGAATTCTCTGTTTCTTACTGCCTCAAGCATCAATAATCTGATCAGAATCATCTATAGCGGTTTCCATAATCAATCACTCATCTATATACTGCTCAATGATCGTACAACTATGCCTTACCATCAAAGGTTCATATCTGAATACAACCATATCTGAATGCGCTTAATTTGTCCTGCTCAACCCTAACAATAACAGTAGCACACAACAAATTCATACCGAATCATCACCACTAAACTACCTGTATCAACCTCTTGACGATAAGCCCAACGGCCTCATCCTCTACCATACTCATACTCCTTAAACTTCTAGCACGTCCCACTTACCAGGGAACGCACCATAAAATATAATTTAACAACACAAAACATCACATATAAAATATATCAAACATTAGCACAAAACATCACAAACAGCACTTACTTACCAACACAACTCACTACGGTTGACAGCAAGGATTCCTGATCACCCGATCGTTCACAACAACAACGTATAAAAATTCTCAAGTTGAAAACTCGGAAAGAACACATTTTTTTTTTGAAAAGAGCTCTGATACCAACTTTTGTAACACCCCGGGCCAGAGGTGCTACAGTGCCATAGTCCCGAAGGACTATAAGGCGGGTGAAATAAAAATTTGTAAAACATATCCCATACATAATATATACCAAAAGCAGCACAGCGAAAAAACCTGTAAAACATGTCCAAAGTTGAAACCATAATCAACTTAACATACAGAAAGTACAACTATTTACAAACCAAAACCAATAACCCAAAAACCAAAACCAATACAACAAGTTCGACCACTTCAAGGTTCAAAACCAAAACGACACACACAACCAAGTCAAAGTCCAAACCAAAAGAGTAAAGCCTTCGACTCCAAACCGACGGTGATCAGGATCCTCCTTGCTGGCGATAAATCTATAAAGCCTGATTGACTGGGGGACCCGATACCCCAGCCAACCACGGCACATAAACCGAGGTTGGTCAGTCTCACGAAAGACTATGGCAAGACTAGCCGAGCCAAAACAATTCAAAACACATACATATATCACCAATCAACTCACAACACCGACAACACGCCACACAATATATAATATCATAACTATACTTAATCATATCAACCAACCAATGCCAACCACACGTCAAAACATATACACACACTATCACATACCATTCATTACACATCCTTATCTAACTCTTCACTATACTAACCTCAATCAATCCATCCTCAAACTCATCACAAGCATAAATGAATAAAACGATCCAATCAAACTTCACTGACACGTCCAATCCATCCTTCTCTCTATTACTAATACCTCAATCAACAACTCTATGCACATACACATCTCTTACTACTGACTTACAACCAAAGCTAACCAATTATACTGAACTCACTACTGCACTAACACAACAAAAGCAATTAACCTTCACATCAACAAACACATAAGCATCAACGAGAATCATTACATAATACAATCAACCAAAATAACGATCCAGGCCAGCCACCCTTCTGGTGCCGCCGATTCGTCAACCACGACTGTAACTCATACCTCAAACTCAACTCGCATTGGCACACACACCCTCAAGATGGGAAACCAATCTATACAGTCAAACAACGCAACCAACCTTCATAATCCACCAGTTACTAACAACAACCATACCAACAGAATTTACCACCTTGACCAGTTACAACCAACAACTATAACACACGAAACTCACAACCACAACCAATGGCCAACAATGACCCACAACCACAACTAATAACAATCAACGTCCAACATAAACCAATTATCAAACATATAACCAAATTACCAACACAACCACTTAATCAAGTACATAATCAACATTCATCACAAATCCACGTATTCAGGTACACAACCAATATCATTAACACAACCACTTAATCAAGTACACAACCAACATTCAACACATAACCAACACACACAACCACCAACACCTCCAATCCAACCTCCGTCTCCACCACCACATCACCGGGTGAGACAATCAACACACACAACCACCAACACCTCCAATCCAACCTCCGTCTCCACCACCACATCACCGGGTGAGACAATCAACACACACTTTCCGGATGGGACTTTCACCATCCAACCCTTGGCCCTTAACGACGTAGGTGTGCACCCTACGCGGTTTGGTGAGACTATCATCACCTGACCCTTCGACCTTCGGGGGTTCATACCCATCGAGGCCCTAAATATAAGGACTTTCACCAACCAACAACATTCCACCACTACACCGACACCAATTCAAACACTTCATACGACAACCAATCAAATATCACATAATCACATACACACACACGATCCAACACACACACACAAACTCAATCCAACACACGCACACACACGATCCAACACACGCACACACACATTCAATCCAACATACACACACACATTCAACACACACACCCACACACATTCAATTCAACACACGCACACACACGATCCAACACACACACACATTCCCACACACACACACACATTTAATCCAACAACACTGCTTATAACAATCAATCATATTTAGTCACAATTGACTACCACGTCCACATTTAATCAATCACGATACCAGACAATTACTATCACGCACACATACTCATATTCAACCAAGCAACGGTAAACTTAATTATGAAATAAATTAAGCATAAATCAATTTAAAAAATATATATAAGTTAGCAAGGATCCTCTTGCCTCAAGTCGAACCGCAACGACCCCAGAGGTCTCCAAACCACTCGAACGAACCTGCGAAATCAATCCGAGCAAAACTCTGGCGTTAATTCATATCAAACCACAACTAGAGAAAACCCCAAAATTCAAACCCTAATATCATACCTTCAAAAAAATCAGCCAACCCCACACACACAAATCAACTCAATAGCTCACGAAATCCTCTTCAACTGCCCACAAAGAATAATTCAACATCAATTCGGACCACCACACAACATCAATTCGAACACATAACACAATATCAATTCGAAATTAACCCAAAAAAAAATTCAGCAAAGCTTCATCCAAATGAACCCCAAGCAAACCCCACATCAAAGCACCACCTTACCTCTTACGCCGGAGACGGACTGCAGCTGACGACCACCACGACGGAGACGACCACCAGCGGAAGCACTCGGACTGCAGCAGCGAGCCTTGGCTCGAACCAGAAGCAGCAGCTCGCAGCAAACACGGACAGCAGAAGGAGGAGGAAGAGCGGCGGAGTGGTCCAAGACGGGTTCGTCGGAGAAGAACACTGGACTGGCACCGGAGAAGGAACGAATTCGCCGGGGAAGAGAAGGAGCTTGGCTGGGCACCGGTGAATCGATCGGGAGAGAGACAACCGAGAATGAGGGAGTTAGGGATTTAATCCCCAAATTTTCCATTTTTCCCCCTTTTAACAAAACCCATAATTAATTTACCAAAATGTCATTACCCACTTATTTGGGGTATTTCAAACCCGACCCAAAAAACCCGAACTGAACCCGAACTCATATTATTTCGGTTCGGGTTTCGGTCTGACATTTTTAGTATTTCGGATCGGTTCGGATTCGGTTCGAGTTTCGGATTTTAGCCTAGTTTTGCCTTTTTTTCTTCTTCGAGGGTTGTTTAGCCCGAACCGAACCCGAAGACTTCGGTTCAGTCTTCGGTCCCGTGTTTTTGGGATTTCGGATTTGGTTCGAGTTCTGGTCCGTGCTCACCCCTAATCCCAACTACTATCTAATTTTATTATCTTCGATATAAAGTATTATAATATCTCTATCAACATCTCAAAATAATGATATTAGTGTAATGATGGAAAAAGACAGCTTGGAAATGGAGAAAATGGGATTAAGTGGTGGAAAAGTGGAATCAATCAAAACTATAACAATTTATTTAAAAAATAATAGATAAATGACGGAATTAGAATTATCTAAGTGTCTCAATTCTTAACACTAAAATAACCACTCTTATAATACGTTAGAAAGATTATATTCAGTGCCAAATCTGAAGTTAGAGCTTCAATTTCAGTTATACGGACTTATATATATGAACATTAATATTACTCCGTATTGAACAAACTATAGAAACAAAAAAGTTATGGGGATGTAGGAAGGGTCCATGATAGTGAGTATGCGCAGAGTTTTTGCGTAGTGCATGAAGTGTGAGACTTCTTCACCTACACTTTATTGCATTTGTCTTGTCATTTAAAGTCATCGGTCTTCTCCCAAATATCTTTAGTTTTTTATAAAAATAAGGATAATTAAGTGACGAGTTCTTATTTTTATACACTGTAAAAGTTTGAGGGAAATATAAAATATCGTTATGATTGGCCTATCCCGAACTCTAAGAGTTGAAATCAATAGTATGAAATACCTACACTAGTAAGAGTATTTAACTTTGAAATTATCTAAGCTAGCTTAAGATTAAATACTAAGGGCTTCGTTACTTGGTTAGTGAGCAAGGACATTTGATATGACAAGTTATAAATGTGATCCTTGAATCTAATCAATCTCCATATAGCAATTGTTTTAAGTGTTATGGAGTATTTGGAATCGTTTTTCTTCATCGTATGAAATAAGCCACCAATTACCACTTCCTCACCATAACACTCTATTTCGACAAAAAAAATCTTATCAAAACTTATTTAAATCATAACCCTTCTGTAAAACTTGAAGATTGAGGCAAAGTTCAATAAACAAATCCTGTAATTACAGTTCAGAAAGACTACTATAGAAACATAATGAGGTTAACCCCAAGTTCTCATATGAATTCGAGGAGAGAGCCGGCCCTAAAAAACCAGTAGTGTTAGGGTGTTCATCCGGTCCAGATCGGACCGGAATTTTTGAAATGGGTGTATCGGAGACCGGATTGGACCGAATTTTATTTTAAAAAATAAATAAATTTAATTTTTATTTAAAATCTATAAAAAAATATCTATAAAACATATATACTCCTAACTTATTAAATTAAGAAAAATATCTATAAGAAAACACATATAAATCTCCAAAAAAACATATAAATTTTAAAAAAAAAAAAAACGGTCCACCGGTCCGGACCGATTTTTTTCCGGATTTGGACCGGACCGGATTAAGGGAAAACCTTGGACCGGAGACCGGACCGGAATTTCACCGGTCCGGTTTTCCGGTCCGGGCCGATTTTGAACACCCCTAAGTAGTGTTCCTTCTTGAGCCCGCCGCCACCATGGCAATCACCACCCCCTAAAAACCAATAGTGCTCCTTCTGGAGCCCGCCGCCACCATGACAACCACCACCCCCGCCGCCACCATGGCAACCACCACCCTCGCCGCCACCATAGCAACCACCAACTCCTCTGGTTCTCCCCGCAGTTACAATGGCAAACCGCACCGAGCCCCCCGCTCCGACCGAGTCCTACTCCGACCGAGCCCCCAGCCGCCTCCGACCGCGCTCCGTTCGTGTAGTCCCGCTCCGCTCCAACCTCGCCGGATCTGTGTAGCTCCGTTCCGACTGCGTCGGATTGTATCATTTGAGCCGCCCATCAGAACTTGAACCCATACCCTCACTGGTCCGTACCCATCCCGCAACCACCAACCCACACCGAGCCACCCGGACCTCGGAACCACTCCATTGTTGCGCACCCCGCTCCACACCACCGCTCCACCGCCACCGCGCTCCGCCTCCAGACACCGCTTCACCGCCACCGCGCTCCGCCCACACCACCGCTCCACCGCGCTCCGCTCCGACCGAGCCCCTGACGCTGCTTTCTCTGTTTTCTTTGTTTTTTATTTTATTTTTTTAGCTTTTTGTTCTTTTTTATCTTTGGTCCTCTTTTGTTCCCGGATCTGGTTTTTGTGCTTGTGTCAACCAGATCCTTTGTCTGTGTGGTTTCTGTGGGTCATGACTTCATGAAATGCATTCTTAGGTGGATGGAGCTTCCTAGACGGTGAATCGAGTTGTTGTTCCGGGCTTGACCAAGGATGTTCATCCTTTCGGCGGCACATATTTGTCTGTGCTTTACTCGCATCTCATCTGAGTTCTTTAACTTTCTTCTTCTTGTGTGTTTCTCTTGTTGTTGTTTTGTCTACTTATTGGTGTTTTGTGTTTATTTGTTGTTTGTTGGCATTCCTGACAGCCGTTGTTTTCGGCCTCTCAAAGTTTATAACTTTGAATTGTTACTTCATCAAAAAAAAAAAAAAACCTGTAAAAAATTAATAATTTACAATATAAATAAATTAAACCCATTAATTCAGACCCAAAAACTAGGGTTTATAGTATGCAAGACCTGTTCAAGTGGCTTAACAAATTCAATAAAAAAAAAAGAAATTATGTAGGTAAAACACAAGGTAAGAAATAATAGATCGAACATAAGTATATAGTAAAATATAAAACACACAAAAACTATGATTCTGTGGATCTGACCCAACAAAAAATGACAATTTCTGTGGATTATGGAGTACTACAGTACTCATGTATATGCCTGACTAGCGAGAGAGCAAAGATCCAAAGATGAAACTTTTTTGATTGTCTTTTTCCAGTTATTATTATTAATTTATAATATTCATAGTATAAAAACAAAATTAACAAAAAAATTGATGTATTTTGACATCTCATGGATCTTCCAAACACCACACCCAACCTAAACAAAATTAAGAAGTAATTAATAGCTCATAGCAAGGGTTTTCAATTCATTCGCTAATCAATCCCCTGGATCGATCCATGATCAACAGACCATCCATCAATCTAAGCCGTCCAATTTTCCCCAACGCTTCTCCGCCCTCCGATCTAGCGGCTACAAACATGAAACATCAAGATGGAATCTTTTTTCGATTCGGATCTCGGAAAACTCATTGCTTAAGCAACACGGACAGCCGGTTTGGTGTCGGCGGCGGAGACGGAAGATCCACCGGCCGGCGACTTCTTGCCGGCGGCTTTGCGTTGGGCTCTGCGCCTCCAACTCCTCTCCTCCGCCTCGTCCATTTCTATCTGCTCTTGCCTGCACTCCTCGCTACAAAACGCGGTGTTTCCCCTGCACCAAATTAATTAAATCAATTAGTTTTGAACCCAAAATCTCAATTAATTCGGAATTTCATTATATATATACTCCGTATGATTTTTGTTACCTGTACATGAAGATGTCACGGTTATGGCCAAGGGGCTTTTGGCAGCCAGAGCAAGCTTCTAGGAAGTGGTTTTGTTGGTGGTGCTCTTCGTGCGAGTATCCATGGTAGAACATGGTGGAAGCCATGCCGGCGGCGGAGATGTGGCGGCGGAGGCGGAGGAGATGGACTGGGTGGGGGGAGAAGGCTAGGGAACAAAGAGTGGGGTTATATATCAATGCTAATGTCTAGTGAGTGGGAGAAAAAGTGGGCCATATTATAATTATGAGTATTATTATTATTAGGGAAATTACTGTTGGTGTCCCTGAGTTTAGGGTTATTCTTTTTGGTATCCTATAATTAAGTTTTTTCCTGTTGGTATCCCTAAGGTTTTGGTTTGTTTGTTTTATAACCGAAATTTTTCATATACGTATCATTTCGGTTCAAATTGATCAAATCGAAGTTCATCATTATGTTTATTGACATCAACTTAGTATGATTCGACTCCTAAAACAATCAAATCCATACCCGAACCATTTCAATTTGAATTCTTAAAGTCGAAACGGATTGTTGCTTCAAAATTCAAATCGACATGGTTCGGACATGAATTTGGGTATTTTAGGAGTCAAATCTTACTAATTTGAAGGCGAGAAACACAATGGTAGACTTGGATTTAATCAATTTGAAGTAGAATGGAACAAACATGAAAACGTTTGGTTACGAAGCAAACAAACCCAAACCTTATGGACACCAACAAGAAAAAACTTAATTGTGAGACACCAACAGGAATAACCCTAAACTCAGTGATACCAATAGAAATTTCCCTTATTATTATTATGACGGGTAGTTCACGAATCACATTAACTCTCCAGTTATTTTAATTTTATTATAAAATATTGCCACCTTTGATATATGATTGGTGTAACGTTAGAGCACTTACATTAGTGATTTTTAGCAATTAAAAATAATTGATTTTTAAAATTAGTGAAAAAGTGCCAAAAAACTCAGTTAAGAGTTGTATAATTATAAGCAACATCTACAAAACTGGGTGAATAGGTATGTGTAGGTATTTAACATTTCTTTAGCAATTTAAAAGATATATAATAATATTAAAGTACTGTAAATGATATGTAAATAAAGATGGAGTTATAGGAAAAATAAGATAAACTTTTTAGATGACGTGAACGAAAGAAGAAAAATGAAAAATTGATTTAAAAGATATATAAAAAACGGGAAAAGATAAGGTAAGGATGGAGGCTTAGGAGAGGAGTGATGATGGTCCAAGACCGTCGGATCATGAAAAAGACCGCCCAGATCAGCCAAGGAAAAAATTCGACACGGTCGAATTTTTCGCGAAAAAAGCGCGCCCTGCGTGTGCACGCATTTTAGTCTGTATGCACACATGCGTTGTTTTGCATGCACACACGTTGTTTTCATGTGCACACACATGTCATTTCCGTATGCACACGTAGGTTATTTTCGTTGGTTTTCATACGTATGCACACATGTTATTTCGTATGCGCTTTGAGTCATTTCCGCATGCACACGTATCTTATTTTCATGTGCACACATGCACACCTACGTTGTTTCACATACACACATAACACGTAGTGCATTTCGTATAAACAAACATGTCATTTTCACATGCACACAGTAGTATATTTCGCATGCAAATGGTAGTATACTTCGCATGCACACAATCGTGTTTTCATGTGCACATGTTTTGTTCATTCCATATGAACGCACGCGTTTTATGCATTCACACAAAAATGAATTTCACGTGCACACCGTAGTGTATTTGGCATGCACACAAATCTACACTTCGCGTGCACGCGAATCCGTCTTTTTTGCGAATAATTCGGTCATTCCGAATTTTTGCCGAATTTTTGAAAAGCGATCTGGACACTCTGTTTTCTTCCCATCCGACGGCTCTCATGCGTCCTCATTCCTCTCCTCCCTTCCCATCCTCACCGAATCTCAACCCTAAAAAACGATCATTGATGATGCCCTAATTTTGTGATATTTGCAATAAAATGTAGAGTGACTTGAGCCAAGTACATACATTATAAACTCAATTACTAATTATGAATATTGTAAAGTTGGTGTTAAAAAACATTTTAAATTGATAAAACTATAAATTAATTTATTTCAACGTAATTGATAAACATGACGTTTCTTAACCACGTTATACGATCTTGATTTATTGTTGGTGTACGGACTAAATGCTTTTTACGAAAAGAAATAAACCAATAGTATAAATCTTGGTGAGTAAATAAATAATAATCCGCCTTACTATTATAAATTATAAACGGTTTGTCTAATGTGTGTTCATAGATACATGTTAAGAGGTTAAATTTGAATTTTTTTAACAATATTTCCTAAAATAGAAAAGATAAATCTCTAAAAAAAATTAAACTAATAACTAAAAAAATTTATTATTAAATATAAGATTTTTATTGTGTGACTATAAATACATATTAGAAAAATCTAATTATAAATGATGTGTTCTTTCCGAAAACCATGGTGGAGAGTCAAGACTGGAGAAACAAGTGGCAAAAAAGTATGAAGCATATACGTATAGACGTATAGATAACAATTTATTAACATGCATTATTGAATCCAAGCTTTCAATTATGTTTGATTCTTTCAAGGTGATGGTGATGGGCTTTTTTGCATTTTTAAAATATATTCAGTTTGCATTTTACTCTTTTTTTTTTTGCAATTACAACCTATTAATATGATTGATTTTCAATGGTGTGGAAAGTGACACCTCCAATGTTGCAGAGACAATCAAATTAATATGGAAAGTGACACCTCCAATGTATAATTTTCGTGTGGTACCCTTAAGTTTTTATAATTTTTGTGAAATATTTGAATGTTTGTTATATTTCGTGTGGTATTTGTGAGGTTTTGATAAATTTCGCCAAATATCCGTGACATCAAAAAACGTTAAATTTTGATCGTTAACTCCTAAAAAATGTATATTAAATTACAATATGAAAAATTAAGGTATATTTGGATCGTATTTTATTTATAATTATAACATGGAATTTAGTATAAATTTATTTAATCTTGCATTATAATATAATAAAATATATCAAAATACGCAATTTAAACAAATCTTAAATCACTTATATCCTCCCCTTTTCAAATATAAATGTATCACAAATAATTAAGTCGAGAAGTGTTATTTTTTTTTTCTTTTTTTTCTGAATTTTCTTATTTAGTCTATGTGGTACTCTAAACTATAATTCTCATCCCCATACGATATCGATTTTATAATATATATATATATATAAGTAAAAGATTATTTATCTTTACATATAAATGAAGCATAAGACCACCAACAACCCTTCCACTATTTAGATTTATATAAAACAAAATACATAGTTTACTTGTAGTTAGGATGATTTTTCGTTCATATTTATTCTTAGATATTTTAATTTCTGAATGGTTTTATACACATTCATCTCGACTTAATTATTTGTGATACATTTATATTTGAAAAGGGGAGGATATAAGTGATTTAGGATTTGTTTAAATTGCGTATTTCGATATATTTTATTATATTATAATACAAGATTAAAAAAAATTATACTAAATTCCATGTTATAATTATAAATAAAATACGATCCAAATAAACCTTGATTTTTCATATTGTAATTTCATTTTTTTTAGGAGTTAACGGCCAAAATTTAACATTTTTTGACGTCAAGGGTATTTGGCGAAATTTGTCAAAACCTCAGGGGTACCACGCGAAATATAACAAACCTTTGGGTATTTCGCGAAAATTGCAAAAACTCAAGGGTACCACACAAAAATTCCGTTGTTTAATTAAGGCGAAAAAAGCGCGCACTCTTTTTTTTTTTACCGCGCACTCCACTTTGTGCGTCACCTGGTGTCGCACAAAAAAGTCTCCAAAAAACCGGTTCAAGGATTGGACGGCACGTCCTGCAGCACAGACAAGGCGGGTTTTTGAAAACCCGGTTTAGAAGTTGTGCTGCACGTATTGCCGTACAAAAAGTCTTTTTTTTTGCAAACCCGGTTGATGTAATTTATAAAAAAATTATATTAAAAATGGATTTTCGAACTCGGTTTACAATCTGTACGACACCAACTGCCGCACAGATTTGGAATTTTTTAACTTGGGCGGCATTTATTGTCGTCGAACATATTTTCAAATTTTAAATATGGGCGGCACCAGCTGCCGCACAGATTTCAAAATTTAAAATAAATAAATTGTGAAGCTTCGACGGTATTTATTGCTGTCGAAGCATCGTCTTCCCCGTTCAACCCAAAAAACATGGGGACTTAAAATGGCGGATTCCGGCGAGATTCCGACTGAAATGGTGGCGGTGGACAAGCTACCGAAGACTTTGCAAGAGCAGATCTGGGAAGAGGTTGATAGGGAGGAGAGAAAGAGGGCAGCGGCGGGAGATCTCGGCGGCGGCGATCCGTTCGACTCGACGGTGAAAGCGGATGGCGGGCTATTGTAGGCGGTGCGAACTCGGCGGAGCGGATCGCGGAGGAGCGGATCTCGACGGAGCAGAGTTGGAGGAGACGGCCAGAGATTTCCTTGACGGGGTGGAGGAGGCGGGATCTGGGCGGCACCTCGTGCCGTCCAGATCTGGAGACGATGCCGAATCTGGGTTGCACGAGGTGTCGCCCAGATTTCTGGCGGTAGAGGCGGCGAGCGTGGAGGATATCGGCGTTGGCGGCGGCGACGTTTCCGGCGAGGAGGTTGTCGGCAACAAGGTGTCCGGCGAGGAGGAGAGATTGTCGGCTAGGACCGAGGAGGTGGATATCGGGGTGGACAATGCTTTGGACGCGAGCTGGCGGAGTGTGAGGCGTTGTTCCACTATCTTTTTGGCATTGATTCCGAGTACAATTTTGATGATGATGATGCTGACATGGTCTGTGAACTTAGGAAGGGCCGAGTCAAACAATTTCAGTTAGGGAGGCATGTGCTGAGGATGATTGAGGAGGGTGCATATCCAGAGGATATAACAGATGGTTTCTTGTGGCACACCATGTCGGCTAGTCTTTTCGTTGACAAGACGACAAACGAGCTGAGGACTCCGTTGTTACTTCTTTTTTGTGGATTGGGAGTGTGTCGTTCCTACAGCTTGGGGCACCGGGGTTCTAGCTTTGCTTTTTAGAAACCTCAGAGAGGCTTCTCGACGCGGAGTTGCAGAGTTGGCCGGTTGTGCCCGTCTCCTAGAGGTAGACCTTTATTATAGTTCGATTGTATTTTAAATCATTAATATAAGGTGTTTAATTGTTTATAACTAATGTCTTTATTCCTCCATACGTAGGTTTGGATTTGGACGTACTTTGTATACTTCTCGGGCAACCCTAACCTCAAGGATGGTGCGGACAATGACCTTCGACGCGCTGTACGATATTGCGTTGGCCGGACCCCTGTCCGTTTAAGTGGCAACCAGTTACACTATATACGGATACTGGACGAGTATAGGCCAGAGGATGTACGTATTCTAATTCTATTTTAATATACTATAAGATAGGCTTAATGAATTATTAATATAGGTTTTGTATTTTTATATTAATTGCAGATACAGTGGATGCCGTATGAGGGTCTTGATTTCCGAGGTGCTCATAGGGCCTCCACGTATCGAGGGACTATTCGTTTTCTCTATGTAGAGGAGCCCTACATGCCGGATAGGCTTACCCCCAGTTCGGTTATCGACAGAGCAGGCCCCTCGATATCATAGAGCCTGAGGTTGTAGTGTGTCCTCCTGATTTTAAGGGGAAGAGGCGATACATCTTGCATTTTGACTCGCATTGGCACAGATGGGACCAGCTTGAGCATCATCTTTGCCCTTACATCTTGACTAGTCCGCCTGCCACGATGGCTTGGGATGTGGACGGCGCATACCTGGACTGGTATCTACAGGTGTCACATCCTTATGTGAGTCCTCATGCGCTAGTCCAGCCTCATATTTCTAGAGGCCCACCTCCGGCTATCAACGCGCATAGGGTATGTTTCTTGTCCCATTATTTGTTCTTAATAATTATTTTAGGAAAATCCATGTATTTAAAATGTTTATTTTCATTTGCAGCGTGTGGCGATGGGCAAGGCATATGTTCAGGAGATTATAGAGGCAGGTGGTGGCGATTTGCTACACTGTTGACAGCATATATATGACATACTTGCCAGCGACGTCATCCTTGTAGCTCCTCCGCTTGTACGGGCATCACATATGTCTTCTCAACCCTCTAGTGCAGCCGAGACACGAGCGTGTTGGCAACATGTCCATTCTATATTTGATAAAGAGAAAGCCGAATCATCTAGGATGGCAGAAGAGCGTGCAGGCAGCGTCTCAACCTATGCGGGTGGATCCTCCAGATTGGGCAAGCAACGTGGATTTGGGCGACGACGTCGGCTTGAGTAGTGATTCTGACAGTTGAGATAGAGTTGTTTTTGTAAAACGTTTATTTAGATATGTTGTAGTGACTTTTGTAAAACGTTTATTTTGTTCGGTTTTCATTCAATATGAATCAGAAACAATAAGAAAGTGATAACAAATTACTAGATTAAAACCATAGAATGCAATTCAACATTCGGAATAAAAAAACACATAATGTTTTTATACATTTGCAACCTTACGTAATAAAAAAGACATCAAACTTATAAGTCGCAAAAATCATAACCAAAATATATTGCATTACAAATCCACACGATTACATGCCTACAAATAGATGTCAAGTCCTACAAACAAAGCATAAAAAACTAACAACATCCAAATAACTCATTCACACAATTCCCACTCCATAACTTCTCACAATCTTCTCTTGTGTTCTATTTGTTCTAATGGCGCCTTTGGTTCTCAAAGTTTACCAAAATGGGTGAATCACCTACAATCGAATGATACGCCAACAAAGTGGGATGGACATGTTTTTCCATGGCTACGAAGGTGGCGAGGTCCGCATGTTAGATATGGGGGATGTCTCGCCTGGAGAGGGGGGTTATCATTGGGTTACTTGTTCATGGCGTTATTTTACAATCCAACAATCGGGGTTCACCTTGGGCGGATTTTTTACTTCCCATCGGGTGTGGATCCTCCCTGACTCCATGAGGTGGTAGATGAGGATCACGTAGCTAAAATTATAGCTCTTTACAGACCTGGTGTTCCTGTGACCCTTTACACCGAGGTTGCATACCCGAAACGTCATATCCCGGGTCTTTTAGAAGATCCAAAATCTTAGGTGGACGACGGTAGCTCTGAGGATGGCAGGGAGACCGATTTTGATGAGAATTAAAAAGCTTTTTATGATTCATGTTCAACTAGTGTATGCTTTAATGTTTATGTGTGCGTGTATTTGTTAATGATTCCCAAGTATTATTATTGTCTCGTATTGCATCTTCCCGAATCAACAACAAATCGAATCAACACAAACGATTATACACAAAATATACTGTCCATTTCAATCAAACTAAGCAAATCGAAATACAATGACAAAGATAGAGTCAATTACAATTCAAAAAGCCTAGGTAAGTATGTCGGGTCGACCTTGTTCCGCCCGCTCTTCTACATAATTCTTGAACCTATCCTTAAAGCGCTCATGACTATCCCATCCATCAACACTTGGGTACTTGTAACTGAACCACTGCCTCAGAGAGGGTGGAATTGGACAACGATCATCAACAAGCCAAATCTGTAAACATAAACAATAAAATGTTAAAACAAATTTTGAAATAATAAGTAAATACCAGAGGAGTAGCGCTCCACGTACCGGTACGTAATGCTCTCTCTTGCCTACATGTGCTATCGCATAAACCTTTGTCGGAGGCTCAGCACCCAGGGGTCCCCACAATGGAAGACATGTGTGCGGTCCAAACCATGATAAGACAACAACCGCCACTTGGTGTTTCGTGCCAAACACCAAACATGTAATAGGCATCGTATACCAGAAGTTCCTTGTGCACGGTAAAGTAATATAATTCAATTTCCTAACAAGCGCTTCCACTGTCAACTCATCCTCCCCAAGCAGCGCTATGTAGTTGGCTCGATGTGTCTGGAGGTGCTTCGAAAGCTCTAACCGGACATCAACGTAGTCCTCTTCTCGACGACCTAGTAAAATAGCAAGGGAACGATACCCGCAATGACCATCACATTTGACACTTTGTACACTAGAAATGTATGCGAGCATGAAAAGGTCAATATTCTCATGTCCCTAGTTGAAGCCGAGATACTTGAGTGACTTGTTTGAAGCGGATTTGGACTTGTTTGAAGCAGATCTGGACTTTGCTGGTTTAGTGGCACTCGCCTTTGCTGTTGAGACTCCACTGCGAGGTCTTCTGCTAGAAGGACATCCTTTCGATCCTACAGACGATTTCGATCCCACGGACGATTTCACCTTGTTCGTCTCTTTCTCTACAGCCGCATCCTTCTCTTCCACTCCCAGCTCCTCCTCCATATCCTTCATATTTTGCTTCTTCTTCATCTTCTTACTTTTGCATCCACATGCTCGTCCCAACCCATATTCCTCTTGGTGCCGGTCTTTCTTGCATTCATCCTAGGCCTCCCCTTCTTGGTCTCACCACGTGGGGGGTCTTCAATCTGGCACAATGTAGGGTCATCAATCTCACGTCACTTTTCCGCCATCTTCTTCAACCTCAACTTTCCCACAAAAGAACTCTTTAAAGAAGTCATGCACCGTGACATTATCCGCTGTGATTGCAACACCATCATCGGCATCAAGATCCTTAACATCCACCCCTTCCCATCTGATATGCTTCTAGAAAATATCAACTTCTTCAGGCACCAACGGGTAACCCGTCTCCACATAGACCTTAATTGTGTGTGGGCAAGGCAATCCTAGTGTGGACTTCCACCAAAAATCATCACATTTGCCCCTTATTTGCTAACACAGCTTGGGCGTACAACATTCTCAAGCATTTCTCAGAGCACTTTTCAAGGATGTGCTTGAAGAAGACCTTAATCCACTCAGGGCCATTTACTATCTCCATGGGAAACGCAGTGCAGTTCTTAGTCATCTCAAACCGGATCTTTCGATGCTGATCAACAAACATGTTGTCGATGTGTTGCACAATTGTGTCGAACCCTCCAACAATTGTCTCAATCATGTCCTTAAGCATAGAGTGCTGACCCTTAACCCTGAAAATAATACACACGTTTACGTTTTACTAAATGACTTTTAAAACCCAACTTGATTGCAAATGTTTGTATGAAAGTTACCTGTTTGATGTTCTTGTGGCAAAATGGAGAACATCATCACACCATGCTGCAACTAGCTTTTCCTATGGCGATTAAACCAAGTTTCCTCGACATATCTCACAAGGCCTTCATTCCATGTCTCCTTAAAGTGAGCAAGTCGCTCTTCATACTCCTCCTTTGTGTGCGACCTCATCACCCGACGAACACTTCCCGAGAATTTCTTCTCGTCAATTTTCATCAACTTAGCATATGCCTTCACATTATGGTCTATATGGACCTGACACAAATGATGCCGAACCTTCGGAAACACCTTATCGGCGGCCTTGATCATTCCTAGCTCTCGATCAGACATGATGTATACGGGACCTTTTCCTCCGAACAACCACTTCAATCATGTCAATGCCCATGCATAGTGGCTTGCCGTCTCCCTTTCAATGAACGCTAGAGCGATGCAATATGTGAAGTTGGTACAATTAAACCCAACAATCTGGAATAGTGGCATACTATACCTATAAATGCAACACAAAAAATACTTCAAATCCACCCAAAATACCATTATCTACTCATAATACTAAAACGAGTAGAGTTTACCTGTTGGTTTTGTATGTCGAATCCATGATGACGACATTAGGGAACAAACGCAACAAATGTCGAGCGTCTGGGTGAGAAACAAACATGCACGACAACACCTCCTTTCCATCTGCCCTCATTTTAGTAGCGATGTCCAGGAAATAGCCTTTGTCCTTCAAAAACCCCAACGACCATTACGTCACATTCAGATTGCACAGGGATTTCAACCTCTCCTTAGCCCTAACAGTTTACACTTACCTCCTCGATACCGTTGAACCCGTATATTCATTCATAATTTGTGTAGAAATAACCTTGGGTCTTGCACCCGCCGCAATATCAATCATCACTTTTCTACGTTGCTTCTTCGTAAGTCGGGAAGCAAATGTATGGCCAATCAAGGTGGTCGAAAGAAGATGGCTATGGCATGCTCTAACAACCGATAATGTCCACCCAGGAGCTCTACTAGCATTTCCTTCCCTAAAAATACCATGCAACAAAAATGGACAACCCTTCTTCTTTGACCTAGCTTTATTCACTCGTATCGGGTTGACTTTTTTACCATCGACTAACTTCTTTTTTTTGCCAGACCTAGGTAACTCGGGTCTCTCACAATGAAGTATAATCCTTCTAGGCTTTGATGATTTAGTAGTGATCACCATAAAAAGACTAAAACCGACCTTTTGCACCCACTCTCTCAAACCCTCCATTACCGGAAATATCTCATTAGTAGTAAAATGGGATGAGAATTCGATTGCTAGAAATTCATCATCACTAGAATCACCCTATTTATATAAAAAATTAATACATTAGAGACTAATTAGTAATTACATTTATAAAAAAAATCTAATTTAAGCATTATTTCTAAACTTTCTACATACACACATCTATGTTATTTCTAAACATTCTACATACATAAATCTATGTTATTTCTAGACATTATACATACATGTATATAGTTTATTATGAAAACACAATCATTTCAGAGACTAATTAGTTTTTATATTTATAAAAATCGGATTAAAGCACAGTTTTCCCCAAAATTCTACATACATACATCCATGTTTTTTGTAAACATTCTACATTTATTATGAAAAAACAATCATTTTATTTCTACAATTATTTAAATATTATATATACAGGTAATATCTAATTACTTTATACTGTAAAAAATTAAAAATATTACGTATTCCGAAGTACTGAGGAGAAATTGGCGACTGAAAATCAACTTCATCATCTAGAGACGTGGGCGCGCTCAAAGACGACTCGGACAACCCCCTCCAACACGAATCGCTTGACGACGATATATATATAGCCGAAAAATTACAATCGGTTTGAAGTATTTGTTTGTTGTAATTCAGTGGTGGTTCAACTACTATTACATATCCCATATATATAGCCGGCCATATGCGCGGAAGTACTTTGTTGCTCAAATTGTGTTGCAGATAGTGTCGCACAAAATGACCGTTTAGACTAAAACGATATAATTCTGGGCGGCACTATGTGCAACACAAATTGACCGTTTGATTTCAATCGTACACTCTCTGGACTGCACCTAGTGCCGTCCAGAAACCGGTTTCACCATGAACCGGTTTCTTTGGACTGCACTACGTGCCGCCCAAAAAACCGTTTTAAAAAAAAAACGGTTCAGTGAACCGCTTTTTTTGGACGACAATATGTGCCGCACAAAAAATCGGTTCAGTGAACCGCTTTTTTTAAAAATAAAATTTATTCATAAACATTAAAAGAAAAAAATGAACCGGTCTTGTGCTGCACATGGTGCCGCACAAAAAAACCGGATTTCTTGTGCTGCACTACATGCCGCATAAAGTGAAGTGCATTGTTGAAAAAAGTGGAGTGCGCGGTTTTTCGCCATTAATTAAGCGCTTAATGTGTATTGTTACCTTTTTAGCACCAATTATTAGTAGGTTTTAAGTGTACTTATGAGTAATGATTCCAATCTCCAACCTTTGTAAATCTATAGTACAGGCTATATTTATTTATGCCTATCTAATTAAATTCACATGTAAAAAGAAAGCTCTCAAATTATGCACCATACGTGCATACATATATCACACTCCTATATGTGCTCTTGTTTAACTAATATTTGGTACGCTTTCAATATTCTCTTTCCACCTAATTCTCACCTCATCAAGATTCCCATATTTATATTCTTCTTAACAATCCTTTCTTATTTTCACGAATGGCCATCTGTCAAAATGGCGAGACTAAAAAATTAGTACCATTATTATTCACTGATTGTATTTTAAATATTGCCCAGCATCACCTAGTTGTAAATCATAGTTTTAATAATTGTCATTATTAAATTACTATTAGACTTTGATCACGCAAGCTCAATCTATATTTTTTTACTAATTAATCTATCTATCTATTATATATATTAAAGCTCTCCCCTTTTGAGCTCTTAGAATTTATGTCATTTTCTCATTCGTTTTTTTTTAAAAAAAAAATTTTCACTTTAAATAAAAATCGTTTATCAAATCAAAATTTATATGTAAATATTTAGATTATAATTACTTCCAAAACCAACCAAACTTTAAAGTAACAAGTAACATTGTAAATAAATTTAGTCATCAATCTATATATCTATATATATCTATAAAATCTCCACTTGATAGATTTCACATTTTCAAGATTTAATTACAAATTATATATGAACTTGAAATAATTGATGATGAATAAAAAATATGTATGAAAATATCAATATACTATTTGAAATATAATTCAATTGGGTTTTATTTGATTCTCCAATTGAGTTAATTTAGTATATATATTAATAATTATGAATAAATATAAGTGCCCAAGATATATATATAATAATAAAACAATGAGTAAATTAATATGATTTTATTTTCAATAATATCGTCTCAATGTCTAAAACCTGAATTGAATATTACAAAAGGTTCAAAAAAACAAAAGCTAACAAAAATAATATTCTATCAACAAACTTAAGAAGTTTTAAAAAGAATATAGATCTAAACATATTATCACTAACATATTGTTGGAAGATTGACAAATAACATCGTACTAACCTATTAAATTGAAGAAAAAAATAGTATATTTTGATTCATAACTTCAATCTCGGATACTATTTCACTCTAAATATACAAAAATAAAATGTTCTTGAGAATTGGTTAAGTAACATGTACAATAGTAATTTTTACATATATTTAGAGTGGATTTTTTCCTATAATGTTTATATATATAAATGCAATCACTTTCTTTCTATTAGTGTGTATATGTTTGGAAAAAAATCTAATTTAACTACATGTCAATATATTTCCATTTCCTGTATATCTTATCTTTTATAATCACGTAGTCATTAGTTTGTACTCATGTGACGTTTATTCGTATACTTAAACTTTCTTTCATAAATATAAGTCGACTCGTGCATGGCACGAGGGTTCAAACTAGTTTATATATCAATTTGGAGTCATTTGAAGATTCAGGATCAGGTACAACATGCCCCTATCATACAACATGCGAAGTGATCTCGGTTGTCCGTTTTTTTTTTTTGGTCAACACTTTTATTTTTCCTATATAGAAGGTTCACAAATAAGCTCTTAATGTTCATTTATTTGTACACTTAAGTACACAAATAAGCACTAAATGTTCAAAGATGTGTTTGAACATGAACATTTTATACGGGAACTTTACGGCACGAAAAATGAACATTTAGTACTTATATGTGAACATCAATAATTGTCTATTCCAGAACGATTAGAGATGAAAAACAAAATAAAAAATTAGTTGACCGAAAAAGGGAAAAAAATCGTCGTATTTACGGTTATATCACCCTGTCATTATTCACTCTTTTTTCACATATTTTAATCTCAGCTATCTATCCTCTTGATTCAATAGCTCCTATAACTTATCATATTATATAATAAGGGCTCAACTATTCGGCGCATAGGCATTTTTGCCTTTTGGCGCATAGGGCCGCGCGTAATGTGAGAATAGACTTCCCACGTTATGCGTCGATACTGACCCATTCAAGACCCACACGTAACGCGTGAATTGGCTCCACACGTTACGTGTGGGATCGGTTCACACGTTACGTGTGACATTGTATCACACGTAACGTGTGGGAATCTGGCTATAAAAGCCAGATTCGGCTCCTCCTCTTCATTCAGCATCAGCACTCAGCCTCCTTGCCCCTCCCGCTGCGCCTCCTTGCCCCTCCCGCGTAACGTCTCCTTGCCCCTCCCGCGTAACGCCTCCTCGCCCCTCCCGCGTAAGGTTAGTTCCTAGAAATAATTATTTGATTTTGTTTTTAATAAATTTAAATCCACACATAGTATTTGGTTAGGTAGATCTAGGTTTGGATGATAGATCTACGATTTGGAGATGATTTGGATGGTAGATCTAGGTTTTGTAGAAGTTTTTGTGATGTTTAGGGTTTTGGTTAGGTAGATCTAGGTTTGTAGACATTTTGTGTGGAAAAATGAAAGTGGAAGTGATGATATTGTTAGATTGGTAAAAATTGTGGATTTGTTGTTGAATTTTGGGTATATTTGAAAAAAAAAAAAAAATCGGACTGTCTCGCCGGAGAAGACGACCGGAATATCGCCGGAAAGTCGCCGGCGGCTTCCCGGTGAAATTGGAATGTGCACATTCACACGTAACGTGTGAATGTGCACCACGCGTTACGTGTGAGAGCAAGTCACACGTAACGTGTGAATTTCCATTTTTTTAGATTTCTGGAACGTTGATTTTCTATTTTTTGATTTTTGTTGATTTTTGTTGATTAAAATTTGGACTGTCTCGCCGGAGAAGACGACCGGAATATCGCCGGCAAGTCGCCGGCGACTTGCCGGTGAAATTGGAATAAGCACATTCACACGTAACGTGTGAATGTGCACCACGCGTTACGTGTGAGAGCAAGTCACACGTAACGCGTGAATTTCCTTTTTTTTTGATATCTGTAACGCTGATTTTCTGTTTTTTGATTTTTGTTGATTAAAATTCGGACTGTCTCGCCGGAGAAGACGACCGGAATATCGCCGGAAAGTCGCCGGCGGCCTGCCGGTGAAATTGGAATAAGCACATTCACACGTAACGTGTGAATGTGCACTACGCATTACGTGTGAGAACAAGTCACACGTAACGTGTGAATTTGCATTTTTTTTGATATCTGGAACGTTGATTTTCTGTTTGTTGATTTTTGTTGATTAAAATGTGTTGATATGTAAACGCAGATGGAACCTGGGGAAAGAACTGAACGCAGGATACGTCGCAACCTTGTACGCCAACAGTCGTATGTGACTGGCGAAGAGGTCAAAAGGTCGGAAAGGAGGCAACGGAGGGATGTGTGCTACCGGGATGATGAGACCGGCGCATACCAGATTGGAGCAGGTAGCAGTACTGGGGCTGGTTTAGGGTTTCAAACTGGAGTCGGTAGCAGTAGTAGGGCTGCTGGCGATACTGGCATGATATGAGTGCATAGCCTAATGGCAGTGCCGTCGTTTATTGGGGGTAGAGCAGGCTCTGAGCCTCCGAGGGACCCAGACTATGAAGGAAGTCCGTTGCATTGTTATTCTGATACAATAGATCAGAATAACTATTACGGGCAGAATTTTAGTCTGCCGGTACTACCGCCGCATGTGAGCCCTCATCATAGCCCGAGAGATTATTATCAGGGAGATGAGGAGCAGGACAACCCGTGGGAGAACCCGGCGGTGTACCCGAACGCTGCCTATCATCAGCCTATGGTAAGTACATTTAGTATAACATGCATTTGTTTACAATTCATTATTGCATCTGATCTATTTAATAAATGTAGGATCATGCATGTACATGGGGGACTCAGGACCAGGGGACTCAGGCCCAGTCCAGCAATGCCTGGATTCCAAGAGAAGACGCCCCAAACACGGCGGGCGAGGAGCCGGGCGAGGAGCCTCAGGAAGCCTCTTCTTCGCGGGGAAAACCACCCCGGTCAAAGAAGAATGTCAGATACGACCCTGAACTGGTGGTGAGCGTTCCTGGAGGTCCGGAGAGACCTGAACTCCTAAAGAGTTTTTTAAACCACGTGGCGTACCTCCTTTACCAGCGCGTTGTAAGTTGCACGTAACACAATTTTTTTAATTATTAATCTTGTTTTAAATAAGTCTGTATGATTGCTTAATTATGTTCATATACAGTCGGTGCAACCCTTGAGGTTCCAGCAGCGAGGCAAGCAGTTACGCTCATGGCGTCTCACAACGGAAGACGCGTGGGGTAGCATGGCGTTGGCGTCCGGGCTATGTCATCTATCGGACATCATGCATGAGCATGTGGATGAGACGTTGATTGGTGCCTTCGTCGAGCGTTGGCAACCGGAAACCAACTCATTCCACATGCCATGGGGAGAGATGACTATAACTCTCCATGATGTGTGGATGATCCTTGGGCTTAACATACAAGGGCAAGACATGGGTCCCCCAAAGAAATGGCACGAGCAGCTGAGCCGCAATGATTTGAAGAAGGCGTTGATGGAGCAGACGCATGAGTATTTTGAGCTGGAGGATGGTGCTATCGTCGCCGGTAACTTGCACGCGGGAGATTTTAAGACTCATTGCGAGGAGTTGGCGTCGAAGAAGCTGGCGGCTGGGTTCTTGCTATACTTGGTGGGGTCTGCCCTCTTTCCTGACAAGTCTCAGCATCGCTTGCCCGTTTATTACACTCCGTTCGTGACTGATCTCACAAAAGTCACGAACTATGCATGGGGTACCGGTGTTCTTGCACACGTGTACCGCAGCTTGGGCGAGTGCACAAGAAAAGAGGCACGGGTCATGTCCACATGTTTCACTCTGATCCAGGTATTAAATGGCTTGAATAAAAATATCTAAATTTTTGTTATAGATATATTATATGTTTGTTATGTAGGGAATTGACATATGTGTAATTATTTTGTAGTCATGGATATATCAGTACTTTCCCATGTTTAGACCTGCACAGAGTGTTTACTGGGACCCACAACAGCCGATCCCATACGCCAGAAAATGGGACATGTCACATGAACCCAACCGGACCAGGAATTATAGGGAGGAGCTGGATGGGATGCATGCTGATAATGTAAGTGCATATACGGTCCTTATCTATTATGTTAAAATATATATGCATTATAAGTTGTTTGAAATTCAATTGTGTTTAGGTTGAGTGGATGCCATACTGCTCCATTGACTTCAATAATGAGATGTTTGCTTCATCGCGATTTCATGGAGTCATATCCTGTCTGTGGGTCACCGAGCCTTACATGCCGGATCGAGTAGCTCGGCAGTTTGGGCGTGTACAACAATGTCCAAGACCACCGATTGTTCCCATTAAGGCATGGAGGGGCGTGAAGATTAGCAGTTACACGGTGGAGTACGATAGATCCTTACATGCATGGAATGCCCGCAATGAACATTCCATTAGCCTGCAAGCCATGGGTCCTCCAGTTCGTCAACACCACCAGTGTACCGATGATTACATGCAGTGGTATCTCCAACATACACATCCATTCATCATCCCTCAAGAGGATCGTTACACTCAGCAGCAGGTAAGTAATCATGTAATTATATCCTGTTTATTTTTGACTTCGTGTATGTTTATTAATCGTATCCACTTATCTTCTGTGCAGTGCCTTGATAGTTGTTATTCACGTATGGATCCATATCGCGATCATCACCATGGAGATGACCGATGTGAAGACGTAGCCGAGGCGTTACGGCAATCATTGGAGCAAATGTATCCCTTCCTTTCGAACCATTGAACTTGGCTGCTTCGTCATTTGAGCATTAGTTTGAATGTTTTGTTGAAATTTGAATGTTATGACTTGAGTTTGAATGTGTTTGTTGAAGTTTGAATGTTATGTCTTGAGTTTGAATGTTTTGTTGAAGTTTGAATGTTATGACTTCAGTTTGAATGTTTTGGGGAAGTTGTTTGGATTATGACAACAATAGGAATGTCGTACTCATTGCAGCATACTATACGAATGTCGTACTCATATCATTTATTACATAAATCGACTGTTTCGACCTTCTTCTTTCGTTTTGGCTTCTTTTCGTCCTTGTCTGGTTCATACTCCAACGAACGATCTAATAGCCATTGATCTACGTAATCACCCGAAGACGGGTCATGATGATACAGCCACCCCGAGTAAATAGGAGGCAAGGGCGAAGTTTTGGCCAGCCCAATCTACATGAAAATCAATGCATCATACATATGTTTTAACACAAGATAGTATAAACAGATGTTTTAACACAAGATAGTATAAACAGATGTTTTAACACAAGATTGTATAAACGTACCGCAATAAAATGTTGCTCGTTCTCGACATGGCAAATGCATACCGTCTTCAAATTCTCCCCAATCGATGCTTCGTTTGTCTTCCCCCTCATAGGCAGGTATGTCATCCCCACGCCACGACCGACGGTAACGAACACACATGTGAATGCCGTTGCCACCAAACATCCCATATCCGGGAGCTCCAACCACGTCTCCGGTGGGGCCGGCCTGTTCGGCGAAGGAAACCAATCAAGCTTCGCCTCCATTGCCTCAAGTGTCATCGTAGACACCCAAAGTGGCGCGAGTAGTTCATACTCTTTTCTCAACGTAGCGATCATGGTACGTCGAACAAATTCCCACTTATCTTGCCCTAAGCCCAGACCATGCGCAATGGCTCTGTACCCGCAGTTTCCATCACCCACTATCTCATACCATCCTCCAAAGTGTGGTCTCATACACTTGGGGAACTGTGAAAGATATCGCCACGGGTTCTTGATCAATGACGTGGCACCACACGGTAAGGGTAGGCCCATCTTCGGTGGTCTTCCTTTTTGCTTTTTCGAAGGTGTTCCGTCCATCTGTTGGTCAGTGTGCTCCCATGATGAGGGTTGTCTTTTGGTGGCAAAGTTCAGAGCTCCTTGAGGCCGACCCTTATGCCTAACTTTGGTTGGCTCTTCCAGAGTAGTCTGCTCTGGATGTGCTATACTTCTAAGTGTACAGACTGCTCTTTGTTGAATCTCCACTGGCAATGTGGGGAAGACGCTTCGGGCAAATTCGTCAAGCAAAGATCTATTCACGTTGCGTGTGCATAATTCTTCCTCTTCTGATGTCTTCACTTCTGACAAGGTCAGTTGCCTCCAGAACGGATGCAACGAGCTAGGTTCAATTGGGGTCTCGCTCCGAACATTTTGCGCCATGTCATGAACGCAAGGCAAGCCATCTCTGACCCTCATCTGGCATCTGCATATAGTGCTCCACACTGGAGCTTCTCCTTTCCTGTATTCCTCAATCAAACGAGCTAGTGCAACCGCAGACACCTTGAAGTGCAGCTTACGAAAAAGATGTGCGTCTGTTAGCAGCGTATATCTCTTCCCAATGCTCTCATTCAATGCCCCCCGAATCTCAGTAATATGATTGCGCAACCGTGTATCATATTGATCGAACACAGTGCAAAGGTTGCCATCGTTGCTTGTGAAGAAGCTTTTCAGACTGGAATGGGCCCCTTCAACCCTGTATTACAATCAAGAATTCGAAAATTTGTTTGATTGTTGTAAAGGTCTAACTAAGTTCAAATAACTAGCTAAATTTAGATAAACCATTGATGCACATACCTGTTAGTGGTGGTAGTACCGAGCGTGAACACTGTATCTGTCCATTACAGAATGAAACCTGGTTTCGGGTGGTGATTACACATGTAACGTGTGAAGAGTGTCCACACGTTACACCCTAAACACACCCACACGTAACGTGTTGAACATCTTCACACGTTATGTGTGAACATTCTTCACACGTAACGTGTGAAACTGTTCTTCAATATAACAGTAAATTCGTAGTCCTAAACCCTAAACAACGCTCAATCTTTGTTTCTAATACCCTAAACAATAAAATGAGATCTTTAATATTAAACAATAAGTATCAAAAATAGCTTTCCTAAATCCTAAACAACAAATATAATGGGCCATCAAAAATAACTTCTCTAAACCCTAACCATGAAGCTAAGAACTTTAAACATTTTCAAATCAAGAAATAAAAAAGACAACTTTAGGGTTACTTATAGAAATTACCTCGTTCCAAAGTGGAATATCTTCCCCATTGTTGCTCCAATACTCGTTATTGTTCGGATTGTTCATTTTTTGTACAAAAAATGTGAGTGAAAATCAAGATTTTGGGAGTGTTTAGGATGAGGGTTTAGGTTCGAAATGGATTCGAAATGGGTTGTTAGCGGACAAAGAAGATGGGTCATTATTACAGTTAGGTGGGGACAAGACGGTTAATTCAATGCGTTTTGCAACAGACTGAACCACACGTTACGTGTCAAACCGTTCCACACGTTACGCGCGAAGTATATTAGAACGTTACGTGTGAAACACATTAACACGTAACGTGTGATTACTAAGGTTTAGGGTTTAGGCGTATGTCGGGTAGGGTAGGATAGGATGGATAGGGGTAGGGTTTAGGTTTTTTGTGGTATAGGGTTATGGCATTTCGGTAGAGTTTAAAATAATGAGTTTTAAGTTTAGGGTTTAGGGTTAGGGTTAGGGTTTAGGTCTTAGGGTTAGTGTTATGATTAAGGTTTGAGTTTAGAGTTTATCTTTAATTATTAAGGGTGAATTTGGGTATGCGAGTTACATTGTTTATGAGAGTGGTTGACGTTTAGGGTTTAGGGTTATTAGGGTAAGAGTGGTTGAGGTCCTTAATGCTAGTGGTTGAGGTTTTTAATGCTAGTGGTTGAGGTCTTTAATTCTTGTGGTTGTGGTCTTTAATTACTACAGCTGTATATATCATTTCACTATATAAGAGGCATTAGGGTTGTTTGTTCACTACAACACTTCCAACACAAGCGAGATTGAAGATTCATTTGTGGGTAAGCTTCTTCTTCCAGTTTCTTTCGATTTAGTAACCCTAATTGGCCTTTTCATATTAATGGATTTGTAGGAAACCAAGCACTACATCAAATAATGACATCTTCATCCGAATCATCATCAAACCTAAATAGGCACCATCAACAAATAAGTGCTCCACAATGCGAGTGTAATTTGAAAACCATTGTCCGTACTTGGGATTTGCAGTGGAACTACGGAAGGAGGTATTGGGGATGCCCAAGACTAGGGTGTTTATACAGGAATTGGATTGATCCTGTGTACGAGGAGAGGGCACACGCGGTTATTCGACAACAATGGCGGGAAAAACAAGATCTTATTAAGGTGAATCAAGATGTTGTTAAGCAAGAACTTTTACAAGATATGGATAAGATGCGTAGGTATAACCTCAATCTATATAATGATGTACATCATATAATGCCTTGATGTCATATCTTTTGTGTAATGTTGTTTACGTACTATCAACCTTTGTAGGGAGCAAGCAATTTTATCAAAGCAGAGACATGATATGTCGCGAAGTTTTACAAGAGACTATCCTAATTTTTTCAAACGCAACTAGACGATGTCATTTATTTTGTGCTAGGTTTTCTAAGTTTATGAAGAACTTGTATTATTTCTTGTATGTGATTGTATTCATCCAACGTAATGAACAATTCTATTCTATCTTCTATGTTGATTATTTTGGGGTGTTTTTTGTAGGGTTTTAGATAAACAAATAAATACTACAAATAAACATTCTAAACCATATTGACTAACCCACACGTAGCGTGAGGGTACAAACCACACGTAACGTGTGAAATTGTCCCACACGTAACGTGTGGAGCACTGTCACACGTAACGTGTGGGTTGTACCCTCACGTTACGTGCGAGCCTATGCGCCAAACGGCAAAATGCCTATACGCCGAAAAGTAATCGTGTATAATAAGGATCAAATATATGTGAAACTCTCTAGTCATTTGAATCCCTTCACATGAAAAATATTACCCTAAATTTTTCTACGTGCACAATTTGGCTACATATATTTAAATTACATGATGCGATTTAGGTAAGCCTTTAGTAAGCTTTTTACCTAATTACTCATTCACACATACTGTATGTACTCCGTAATACATACTACTATTTTATAAAAATTGTCCCTTTAAGCTATAATTCTATTTCTTATTATTTAATATTTTATATATAATTTATACTAAAATCGTCCAAAAATAATTAGGACTAATTTTAAAATATTTTTCTTTAACTTTATTCATTCACATTTTTTCATGAATTATTTATAGAGAACTGATATATTTTCGATTTTAGTTTGTTTTATATTTAAATATAAAATGATCAAAAAGGAGAAATATTATTTTTGACAAATATTATGAAACATGTAAAGTAGTTTTGTACATTAATTGTTGGGAGTTATCGACCAATAAATTATATTTAACAATAATAACTACTGCTTATATCTAAGCATATTTCATAAAGAAGTGTTCCTAGCTCAAAGACGCAGATTGTGAATGTTATTAACATAGATTAGTGAATATATAATAAGTTATTGTTAGGAAACGGGAAAGGAAAAGAAACCGAAATTACAACATTATATGTACGTAGAATATATCAAGGTTCTTCAATCTTCTATTTTTCACTTTCAAACATATTGATCATTTTTTTTTCGTTTATATATTTATGTTTAAATATGGTACGTATATCCAAAGTATCATAAATAAACAAACATTTTAGGGTGATTGAGACATTTGATGGTCTTGATTAGTCCATACTTCATATATCTTTTATTGGTTCAGCGAATAGTGAATTATTAAATATAATTAATTTTGGAAATATAAAAAAGTTGGATGAAGATATTCTAAATTCTGCTTCTACTGGTAACTTGCAAATTCGACAACCAAAGGTACCGCTTGATTTTTTCTTTTATTTTTTAAAATTGTATTCTAACTTTATATGTCAATATTTAATCGGATATAATATTGTTTGTAAGATTACTTATTTGATCAAACCCAGAGCAATCGTCTCCAACAATCAAAGTGTTCAACTTCACTATTTAGGTTTTGTTTGGTGAAGGGTTTATAAACACTTTATAAATAAAAAAATATTTTTTTCAATATTGTACAAATTTTCATATTTCAACAATTTTAAATTTTAGAAATTATAAATAATAAACACCTCCTAACAAAAAAACATTTAGTAAAACAAGTGAATTTATGTTGTAAGTACTTGGCCTGGTTTAATAAACAAGTAGTCACATATACAATATTTACAACCCAACCTACAACTTTTGAAACAGCCTAGTGTAGATTATCCCAGAACAACATAACCGTGCATAATAATTTGGGTTTAAATCTTTTGAAACTTTTGTATATGTCATTTTAAAAAAAATACGGAGAAGAACTTATTTAGTTAGTACCTTTAATTTGGTAACCTTGTACAGTTTAAGGGGAATAAATATTTCAATGCCAACTTGAAATGATATGACCATTTTAATTATTATTTTTTAATGAGGAAAAAATCAGAATGAACCTAGCAAGGTCAACTTAGGATATATTTGCGGACGAGAACAATAAATTTTAAATCAAGAATCAAGTTACTCGACATTGAAGGTGTGAAGTTATTCTATCAGCAGGTTACAAAAAATGTGTTAAAAATGAACTTTCTAAAAAGAATGAATATCAGCAACAATTATTTCAATCTTCCAAGAACAAACTTAAATGTTTTTAATAAAATTAGTAAAGGAAATGTTATTTCATTCAAATAGCTTTAGGAGTTTTGATGCACTTATATATGCTCTTTTTAAGGACTAAGATTTTAGTCATCAAGATAGTATTATTCCCACTTCTCTGGAATTCCATATAAATGGTTTGTACTTATCTATAATAACAAAGCCACTACCTGACTCACCGTAGGAAAATTTGAGGTATATGACCATTTAATTGTTGAATGGAATTGATTAAAAGTTTGAGGTTTATTTTAGGAGGTGACTACAACTAGGGGTGAGCACGGGCCAGAGCCCGATCCGAACCCGAAAAGCTCAAAACCCCAAAAACACGAGACCGAAGACCGAACCGAAGTCTTCGGGTTCGGGTCGGGTTCGGGCTAAACAACCCTCGAAGAAGAAAAAAGGCAAAACTAGGCTAAAACCCGAAATCCGAACCGAACCTGAACCCGACCCGAAACCCGAAACACTAAAAAGGTCAGACAGAAACCCGAACCGAAGTAATGTGAATTCGGGTTCGGTTCAAGTTTTTCGGGTCGGGTTCGGTTCGGTCGGCCGGTGCTCAGCCCTAACTACAACATAAACAATCCGTCAAACATCTTTACCAGTCTACATTATGAGTCAAGAAATTTGAGGTTTTTTTATTAGGAGTAGAATGTATCCAAAAGTAGTGGTTAAAATATTTGTTGTAATCCCCGATAAGAAATAAGTATTATTTTAGTATTTGACATAAATATTAAAAAATACAATAATGAAGTTAAAATACTACATTTTTCTTTAATTTACAATCTCTCTCGGTTAAGAAATATTGTCATTTTAGTCTTCAATTTTTGTTAAGAAATATTTGTTATTTAAGAGTTTTAGGTAATGATTTATTGGTAAGTTATGAGGTATGTTATTAGAAGATGCACATACTGATATAATATATATAAATTCTCTTTATTCATTGAAAAAAATGAGGTGAGTAGTTATTATATTGTAAATTAAAAAAAAATTGTAGTATTTTAACTCAGTGATTACATTTTTTAATAGTTGTGTTAAATGCTAAAATGACACTTATTTTTAACAAAGGGAGTAATAACTACTCATTTTTTACCAATAATTTTTTTTTGCATAATTCATATTAATATGTGCAACTTTCAATAACATAGTTCGTAATTCACCAATAAATTATTATCAAAAAATATAAAATAATAAATATTTATTAACAAAAATTAAAGACTAGTATAACACTTATTGCTTAACATAAGAGGTAATATTTAGTTGGAATTATTTGTACGGTTGGAAAGTTTTTTGGGTGCGAAACTATTGGACACTTTTTCTCCTTGAGTTTTTTTAGCAGCTTTTTCCTTGAGTTTTGAGTCTTTTGGAACATGAATTTTATAACGAAGGCTCTTTGTACACTACAAATTTTGTCTTCGTATACTACACTTTGAAACGCAGAATTTTTGCTTAAGCAAGATACTAGCGTTTTCGTGTAAATTGTACCCAGAATATGAGTTTATATACTAGAACGAAACGCAGGTATTTTGCTTAAGCAAAATACCTGCGTTTCAGTTATTTTTTTTGAAACGCAAGAATAGTGCTTAAGCACGATTCCTGCGTTTCAAAAAATGCAAATTTTGAAAAAAAAAATTAAAAATTTTCAAAAAAAATAATAATAATTTTGAAACGCACGATTTCTGCGTTTCCGTGTAAATGGTATTGGAAAAAAAATTTTAAAAAATAAAAAAAAAAATCTGAAATCAACAAAATAAATAACATATTTTTTAAAATATGCATTTGACTCTAGTAATAAACGTTATCAACTAATCAAGGTTACATGACAATAAATTTGTTTGTATCATGAGGTTTCAATATACTTTTATTCATGTACATTTATCCACCAATTTGTTTGATATTAACTGTTTGTTATTATTATTCTCGAAAATCACATATAACTATGGTTATATCTTATAACTATAAGGATATAACCAAATTGGATATAACTATAAGGATATAACCAAATTGAAAATAACTTTACTATATAATCATAGTATATAACTATATAATATAACCATAGTATATAACTATATGATATAACTATAGAATATAACCAAATTAGATATAACTATAAGATATAATATATGATATAGCCATAATATATAACTATAAGATATAATCATAGTATATAACTATATGATATAACCATAGTATATAACTATAGAATATAATATAGGATATAACCAAAGTATATAACTATAGGATATAACGATATGATATAACCAAATTGGATATAACCATACGGTATAACCATAGTATATAATTATATGATATACCCATAAGATATAACCAAATTGGATATAACTATACGATATAACCATAATATATAATTATAGGATATAACCATAGTATATAACTAAAGGATATAACGATATGATATAACCAAATTGGATATAACTATACGATATAACCATAGTATATAATTATAGGATATACCCATAAGATATAACCAAATTGGATATAACTATACGATATAACCTTATTATATAACTATAGGATATAACCATAGTATATAACTAAAGGATATAACTATAGGATATAACCATAGGATATAACTATAGGATATAACCATAAGATATAACCAAATTGGATATAACTATAAGATATAACCATAGGATATAACCATAGTATATAACTAAAGGATATAACTATAATATATAACCATAGTATATAACTATAGGATATAACCATAAGATATAACCAAATTGGATATAACTATAAGATATAACCATAGTATATAATTATATGATATAACGATATGATATAATCAAATTGGATATAACTATAAAATATAACCATAGTATATAACTATATGATATAACCATAGTATATAACTAAAGGATATAACTATAAGATATAACCATAGTATATAACTATAGGATATAACCATAAGAAATAACCAAATTGGATATAACTATAAGATATAATCATAATATATAATTATATGATATAACGATATGATATAATCAAATTGGATATAACTATAAGATATAACCATAGTATATAATTATAAGATATACCCATAAGATATAACCAAATTGGATATAACTAAAGGATATAACCATAGTATATAACCATAAGATATAACCAAATTGGATATAACTATAAGATATAATCATAATATATAATTACATGATATAACGATATGATATAATCAAATTGGATATAACTATAAGATATAACCCTAGTATATAACCATAGTATATAACTAAAGGATATAACTATAATATATAACCATAATATATAACTATAGGATATAACCATAAGATATAACCAAATTGGATATAACTAAAGGATATAACCATAGTATATAACTTATATACTATGATTATATCTTATAGTTATATCCAATTTGGTTATATATTATAGTTATATCCTTTAGTTATATACTATGGTTATATACTAGGGTTATATCTTATAGTTATATCCAATTTGATTATATCATATCGTTATATCATGTAATTATATATTATGATTATATCTTATAGTTATATCCAATTTGGTTATATCTTATGGTTATATCCTATAGTTATATCATATGGTTATATCCTTTAGTTATATATTATGGTTATATCCTTTAGTTATATACTATGGTTATATCCTATAGTTATATATTATGGTTATATCGTATAGTTATATCCAATTTGGTTATATCTTATGGGTATATCCTATAATTATATACTATGGTTATATCGTATAGTTTAATCCAATTTGGTTATATCATATCGTTATATCCTATAGTTATAACTTTGGTTATATCCTATAGTTATATACTATGGTTATATATTATAGTTATATCCTTTAGTTATATACTATGGTTATATCCTATAGTTATATACTATGGTTATATCTTATAGTTATATCCAATTTGGTTATATCTTATGGTTATATCTTATAGTTATATCCTATGGTTATATCATTTAGTTATATACTATGGTTATATCCTATAGTTATATATTATGGTTATATCGTATAGTTATATCCAATTTGGTTATATCTTATGGGTATATCCTATAATTATATACTATGGTTATATCGTATAGTTATATCCAATTTGGTTATATCATATCGTTATATTCTATAGTTATAACGACCCAGGCCAGCCACCCAACCGGTGTCGCCTGTTCGTTAACATGGGCAGCTCAATTGGTAACAAGTGAGCTTAAAGGTGCTACTTGTTAAAGGGAGAGGAGGTTGCGTGTTCGACTCTCTCCAACAACCTCCATGGTTGGTTTCCTGCCTTGAGGGTATGGGCCAACATGGGATGGGTTGGGGTGTATGGGCTGCGGCCCATGTTAACGAATAGGTGGCACCGGTTGGGTGGCTGGCCTGGGTCGTTACATAAAAGTGCAGCTCAATTGGTAACAAGTGAGCTTAAAGGTGCTACTTGTTAAAGGGAGAGGAGGTCGCGTGTTCGACTCTCTCCAACAACCTCCATGGTTGGTTTCCTGCCTTGAGGGTATGGGCCAACATAGGATTGGTTGGGGTGTATAGGTTGTGGCCCATGTTAACGAACAGGCGGCACCGGTTGGGTGGCTGGCCTGGGTCGTTACAATAGTTATATCATATATTATATCATATAGTTATATACTATGGTTATATCATATATTATATTCTATAGTTATATACTATGGTTATATCATATAGTTATATACTATGATTATATCTTATAGTTATATATTATGGCTATATCATATATTATATCTTATAGTTATATCCAATTTGGTTATATTCTATAGTTATATCATATAGTTATATACTATGGTTATATTATATAGTTATATACTATGATTATATAGTATAGTTATTTTCAATTTGGTTATATCCTTATAGTTATATCCAATTTGGTTTTATCCTTATAGTTATAAGATATAACCATAGTTATATGTGATTTTCGAAAATAATAATAACAAACAGTTAATATCAAACAAATTGGTGGAGAAATGTACATGAATGAAAGTATATTAAAATCTCATGATACAAACAAATTTATTGTCATATAACTTTGATTACTTGATAACGTTTATTACTAGAGTCAAATGCATATTTAAAAAAAATATGTTATTTATTTTGTTGATTTTAGATTTTTTTTTTCCGAATACCATTTACATGGAAATGCAGGAATCGTGCGTTTCAAAAAATATTTATTTATTTTTGAAAATTTTGAATTTTTTTTTTCAAAATTTTCATGTTTTTGAAACGCAGGTCTTGCGTTTCAAATAAAAAACTGAAACACATCAAAATACCTACGTTTCGTTCTAGTACATAAACTCAGTTTCTGGATACAATTTACACGGAAACGCTAGTATCTTGCTTAAGCAAAAATTCTGCGTTTTAAAGTGTAGTGTACGAAGACAAAATTTGTAGTGTACAAAGAAACTGCCTTTTATAATGGTCTTTCTAACTTATGTTTTAAGGGCATAGATTAAGTACACTTATTGTAGAAATTGTAAGCTTAAATCTGTCACAAAAAAGTTAAAATCTAAAATTTAATTATATTTAGCATATTTTTTATAATTAGTTCATTAATCTATACCCTAATGACATATGTTAGAAAAATCCATTTCAATATACTCCATCTGTTTAAAATATTTATCATATTTAACTATAATTATCGAATCATATTATTTGGCCTTTTATATAATTAATATTTATTTATTTTTTAAATAAGTGGTCTAGTGCTATCTCACACTCACCATATTTTTCATTAATAAATAATAACTCGTTCTTTTCCTCTTTAAATAACAAAATAGTCATTCTATATATAGTGATAATGTATATAATCATCATAGAAAAATAAATTTGTTTTTTCATAATTACAATTTTTTTACTTTATATATATAAATTTTTAATAATTGTAGAATGGACAAATACGTAAATGGAGGGAGTAATCAGTAACGAGTTTGTAACCACCACTTGTTACATCTATCTATAAATATATAAAATAGAAAGGAAGACCAATTAATGCCTACACATTTACTCTGTCTGCAACAAAAATAACCCTTTAGAGTATTATGTAGTGGATCATCATAGGATGGATATATTACACGTGCTCAGTCCATTTTATATGTGCTCAGTCCATTGGGCCGGCCTCATATGTATTACAATTTGTAGGGAAAAACCAAATTAAAAATATTTGATTAGCTGACACCAATTCTGAAGCAAATCTGGAGCAAAACCGATGGGGTTGGTTATGAGGGGGCAGAATTTGTAACGTTTAACCTTTGCAACCAATAATAAAGGAATTAGCAACCAAAAAAAACTGTCCTAGCCAATATTTGTAACATTTACCTCTGCAGCCTGTTGGAAGATTTCATGGCTCAATTTCAAACATAGCCTCTGCAGCCTGCACTAATTCATTTAGGAGGCATTAACAACCCGTAATTACTCCGCTAAGGTCAACAAAAATAAATGCATTAATAGCCAAAAATAAACGGCCAAAAATAAACTTTGTCCCAGCCAAAATTTGTAACGTTTACCTCTGCAGCCTGCTGGAAGATTTCATGGCTCAATTTCAAACATCTGCGCGTTAGTAACAGTGGGTAATTATGTCGCATTTAGGAGGCATTAACAGCCCGTAATTACTCTGCTAGGGTCAACAAAAATAAAGGCATTAACAGCCAGTAACCTGCACGTATTAACAGCCAAAAATAAATTTTGGCTGGGCCAAAATTGTAACGTATTACCTTTGCTATAAAATCTTCCCATCCATGCAAAGAACCATCATCCAGCCTTCATCTTAGATTATCATACAGTGATCTGCATGTATTAGCTCCGCTAGGCCCGACCAAAATTTGGAACGTATTACCTCTGTGATCTGCACGGTAAGCCAAAAAAAAGCATGAGTTTTGCACTTCTAAATAAGTTGAGGGAAGGGGTGGCTGCCAACATTCAGGTAATGGTCTGTCGTAAATGGGATGTTTTCACTAGGATGGGCACCTACATCAGCACCGATTTCGTTCTATCTAATGAAATGGTATGTACGCATTTCATCTAAGTTGTGTAGTCATTTATGCTTATTCCTTAATTCTTTTGCTGCAGATTTTAACCTTTTCCCCATGTCTTATAGGGAAATGTCATTCACTGCACTACAAAGTGCAGCGTAGCCCATTGTTTCATAAACAAGCTAGAAGAGGGGTTTATCTATAATGTAAAAGACTTCAACGTGCTGCCTAATAAGAAAGAATTTTGTATTGTTAGAAATAACAATAACATGATTGAACTTCATGGAGGCTCTATTGTTAAAAAAATCCAACATAACACTCATGGTTTTCCTCTATATACTTTTGATTTTACTGAAATTGAAGACATCCGCCTTTCCGAAGCTAATAATCTGATTGGTAAATGCCTAATCAATCCCACACCTTTGCTGAAAATGCCCCAATGCAAATCACTAATTTTTTCTGGGTTTTGTAGAGCTGATTGGCTATGTGACTGGTATGGGTATGCAGAAAACAGTTGGGACACCAACTAGACAAAGAGGAGTAGGAAAGACTCTTGATTTTCATCTATAATGCAATACGTAAGCTTAATTGTTGCCATCTAAGCCGACTATAGTAGTTTACGCTTCTGCCATTCATCTTAGTATCCAATTGCTACTGAATTTGTACTTCATGCTTATTATAGGGGTGGAAGTATCAAGGTAACACTCTAGGGGATGAACTACTGGAAAGGAGAGCAAATCAGGATGGGCTTTATGCTGTTATATTGGTTGCAATGCACGTGAAGGAATTCAAACATACGAGGGATTATACAGCAATTCCATTACTCTTCACATGATAATGCATTATGCTTGATTGCTAAAAGTGTAACACCCCGGGCCAGAGGTGCTACAGTGCCATAGTCCCGAAGGACTATAAGGCGGTTTTAAAAGAAAAGAAATCCAAAACTCTTCCAATTACATAAAAATCATCAACAATAATCCCTGTTCAAGATTGAATCAATACTTAAACTTGTCATCCAGTTTAAATACATCAATTTATATCCAAAACACGGAAGCGAATACAACATTTTCAAATCCGATGCAAAACTAAATCTTTAACTGTGAAGACCAATATGTGACCCAGAACCCGCTTGTTGCTACTAACCTGCAAAGACCAGTTGACTGGTGGACCCGATACACCAGCCAACCACGACACGTAAACCGAAGTTGGTCAGTCTCGCGAAAGACTGGCAAGACTCCTCAAGCCAAAACAGTTTCAAAACACACATATATATCACCAATCAACTCATATCAAAAGACAACACCCACACAATATATACATATATATATATCATAATCATATCAACCAACCAAGACCAATCACACGTCAAAACACAAACACCCACTACCACATAACCAATCAATTACCCGTTCTTATCCAACTCTACACTATACTAACCTCTTCAATCCAACCTCAACATCATCACAAGCATAAACGAATAAAACGATCCAATCCAACTTCTCTCCAATACTAATACCTCAATCATCAACCCTATGAAACATATGCATATATCTTACTACTGACTTACAACCAAGACTAATCAATTATACTGAACTCCCTAATGCACTAACACATCCAATTAACCTTCACATTAACAAACACATAAGCATCAACGAGACAATCATCACATAATACCAACATAACAAAACAACGATCCAGGCCAGCCACCCTTCTGGTGCCGCCTGTTCGTTAACATAGACTGTAACTCATACATTCAAACTCAACCCATGTTGGCCCACACCCTCAAGATGGGAAACCAACCTGCACACCCACCAGCATAAATCCACATCACCATTTGCTACAATAGCTAATATTTAACAACAAGTAAAACTAGCCAGCAATCAATATCCAACATAAAACCAATAACCAAACACACAGTCAATATCCACCAACACAACCAACATCCAACACAAAACCACTTAATCAAGTACACAACCAATATTCAACACATAACCAACACACACAACCACCAACACCTCCAATCCAACCTCTGTCTCCACCACCACATCACCGGGTGAGACAATCAACACACACTTTCCGGATGGGACTTTCACCATCCAACCCTTGGTCCTTAACGACGTAGGCGTGCACCCTACGCGGTTTGGTGAGACTATCATCACCTAACCCTTTGACTCTGAATTAACACTGGCCCTTAACAACGTAGGCGACACTCGGTCCCTACGATGTTTGGTGAGGCTATCATCACCTGACCCTTCGACCCCCAATCAACGACAATCCAACCACCACGCTGACACTCAATCAAATATTACACACGACAACGATTAACACATATTCACACATATATATAATCAACCAAGCAACTTTAAATTCAATAATCCAATCAATCCACAACAATCAATTCATAACCATCAATCCACAACAATCAATCCACATTTAGTTATGACCAACTACCACATCACATTCAATCAAACACAACACGAGACAATTACTAACACACCCACACATTCACACACACACACACATATATTCAACCACGTAATTCTACATTCAATAATCCAGCACATAACCAATATCTGCCAACAATCAAGCAACAACCAATATTATACACAAAACAGTAACCAAGCACATACCAATATCTGCCAACAACCAAGCAAACAATCAATACCCAGCACAAGACCAATAACAAAACACACAACTGGTATCCGATGCACGACCAATAATTATGCACACAATCCAACACACAACCGCCAACACACACAGGTGTCGACAAACACACATATTCAACCAAGAAATTTCACAACTAATAATCCAAATTAATTTACTCAGACAAGGCTAAATCAATTACTGAATCAATATAGGGACAAAAGTAATTTTATAAAATATACGAAGGGTTAGCAAGATTTATCTTGCCTTAAACTCGACAACCACGACCTCAGAGATCTCCAACCAACCCGAATGAACCTGCGACAACATCCGAGCAATCCTTGGTATTAATTAACTCATACAAATCCACTACTAACAAAACCCCCAAATTCAAACCCTAAAATCATACCTCAATTTAATACCAACTTCAATAACCCACACAATCAACCAAATCCTCCAGAACAGAACAAGAGACTGCACAAAATAACAACAATCAGTCAAAGAGTTTCATGGTTGCCCACCCCTGAAATTCAGTCCAAAACCGTTCAAGCTCAAATCTGTCAACAATTTCCTTCAATTCCTGAACCGAATCTTCCCAATTTGAGATCAATGAAATTACTAACCCCAACATCCCAAAAACAGATTTAGGGCTGCACAAATTTAACACATTCAGCCAAAACAATTCCATACCTGCACAGATTCAGCAAAACAGCTAATAATCAAATTTATGTTGCACAGATTCAACACAACAACTGCAATACCTCAGTAGTTGCCGAGCCCACATCGCCGGAACTGGGCTTCTTGTCGCCGGAGGTGCAGCAGCTGAGGTCGGCGACGCTCTATCGACTGTGCAGAAGAACCGTGCTCAACGATGGACGCACATCAACAGCAGCGAAGGAACAGCAGCTCGCGATCTCGCACAACAACTGGTTCTCTTCTCGCCTCAGGGAAAGGAAGTGGTCGCCGGCGAAATCGAAGGTAGCCTCCACTGACGGGGAGACGAACAGCCACCAGACGAGCGGAAGGCAGGGCGGAGGCGGTTCTCCATCTTCACGGTGCTCTCCCCCAACGAAGCAGACAAGGTGGCTTTTCCCCTTTTCTGATTTCTTTTCCCCCAAAATCTGCCTTTTGATGATTTAAATAGACATAGAATTATTTTACCATTTTTATAACCTTTGGGGTATTTCAAAAAGTTGCTATGATTTGCATGCAGATGAAGTCTACATATCAAGCACTCCCTCTACACTAATTTATGATTCTACAGACATCCCTCAGCTGGTTGAATTTAGAAACCGTAACATGTAATTGTGCATACTAATAAATATATAAACATTCATCATTAGAAATAGGTAAGCTAAGGAGCTAAGGAGCAAAATGGATAACTACTCACCATTATTTCATGCCTTCGTGCGTGTGCAGAAATGGTTTAGTCCTAGATGGACTCCCTGCAGACCAAGGCCCACTAACAATGAGCATGACAGTTTTACAGATGTTGGAGTGGTGTAGAGATAAAAAAAGGGTATGCCATACTAGGTCCAACCTATTATCTCCATATGTCTCTACTCTAACTTAATTTGATTACATATACACATTGTATGTAGGATACTGTTTTCAATTGTAAAGTTAGGATTTCAGAGATCACAACCCAAACACCTTGGTACTACTTTGCCTGTACAAGCGGAAAATACAAAAAAGGCGTGACTCGACGTGCTGGAATTTTTTTCTCCACTTCATGTGAAGTGCCAATGAGCTTCCCAAAAGCCAGGTATTGATTGTCATTTATATTGGACTATGAAACAATACATAAACCTTTAGCTACGTTTTCTAGCCTTTTCCGCATGATCACAGATTTAAGCTACGCCTAACCGTTGAAGATTCTACTGGTGCTACTATAGTAACCCTTTTTTATGACACTACTGAAAAATTGGTTGGAACAACAACGAATTCTTTACTTAAAAATGTAATCCATCTTTTCCTACCTATATAATGCAACTGTTTTTTTTAGCAAAGGTTAAACTTTATTGATAGTGTTAGGAAAAAGGCCTAACGTCCTTTTGTTACACGCTTGCTTACTAAGCAAGTAAAACAACAACCTTACAAATCAAGACAACAGGAAACAAGAAGCAAGAGAAATACAGACACCAATACAGAGAAACTAAACAAATAACAAGACAACAAAACACAAAGAGAGTACAGAAATCAGTAAAACTGAAAGGCTCAAATAAGAAGTCTTCTTCTCATGGCCATACCTCGTCTCCCACTCAGCTTGATCTTGTTCAGGATTCTGAATTTGCATGCTCTAATAATGTTCGTGGCACAACCTTCAATATCAACAACACTTTCTTGGAATATAATCTTGTTCCTCAGCTTCCAAGTGTAATAGACAGTGCAGGTAATGGCCATCAATTTGCACTTGAAAATGTTGTTGTTTCTGTTGTTGCACGCAAGAAACCAGTTCCACCAGCCCATCAGACTCTCTTTGGTAGTTCCAATGCCCTGCCATCTAAGAACCCTGCTCAGAATTTGTTGAGAAGTGCTGCATTCAAACCACAGGTGATCTTCAGATTCCTCAGCTACACCACAGAGCACACAATTGTTGCCATTGATGATACCCCATTTATACAACTTCTGAGCAGTAGGGAGCCTCTTCAGTGTTGTAAGCCAGCAGGTAAAGGACCAGGTTTTTGAGTAAACCCTTTCCCAAAGCAAGCCACTCCAGGGAACAGCAGGTAAAGATACCACAAGGTTTTTAAGAAGTTCATAAAGTTTTGGACAGTCCAAGGTACCACAAGGTTTAATGAAGTGCAATGGGTCAGAGTTATGTGTTAAAGGGAGAATTTGGTCCTTGAGAAGGAGCAAGGTCTTCCAAAGCCAGGAATCTGAAGGCTTAGGGGAAATATCCCACACAGCTCTACCCTTCTGATACGGGGTAAGCCGTAGGATGGCCCGATCTTGATGCACAACAACTCTAAGAACAAGAAACAACAAAAACAATGTGAGAATTGGCGGAAGAAAGAAGAAATAGACAAGATGAGTAAGAAGAAACCAATAACCCGGAAGTGGAAACCCTTGGCTCGGATGAGTCAAGAACAACCACGCCTAAAGCTAAAGACCTCGCCTTCTACAACTTCACACAAAGGAGGACGAATCCTCAAGAGCACAAAGAGGATGTCTTGTGTCGTCTTGGATCAACAACTCGAAAGGAATTGATGCTTCACAACTCGACCAAGGCGTAGCTTAGATTGAACAAATACGAAACTCTCTCTTTGGGGAAGTTTCTAACTCAGAAATGTATTCTTCAATAAGTTGTTTGTTACCGAAAAAGGAAATAACAAAGGGCTTAAATAGTTACTAAGTGAACCGGCCCTAAAACGCTAAAACCGGAATTAAAACAAGTAAACCGAGTCTACTAATGTATCATAGCCCACACGGCTGGAAACATACTAAAAGAGGAAAGTGAGGAAGAATGGAAGGTGTACACAAGCCATACACTCAACCATTATAAGCCATCGTCAACAAGTAGGCCTTAGGTGTGGCCGTGACAACCTCCTCCGGGACTTGGTGTGCAAGCTTAGCTAGCTCATCTTGGAGTTGACGAGCTCGGCTCCTAGTCATGGGCCCGGATGGTGGTTGGGTTGTAGATGGTCCTCCATCATCCTCCCCTTCTTGGAAAGGATCCGTCCACGGATCATTAGCTAATGGTGTGGCCATGTCCGGTGTGTAGTATGGCGTCAAGTCAGCCACATTGAAGGTGGCACTCACACCATAAGTGTTCGGTAGGTCAAGGACGTAGGCATTGTCACCAACTCGGCGCAGCACCTTGAAAGGGCCATCTCCTCTAGGTGCAAGCTTGGACTTGCGTTGCTCCGGGAAGCGCTCCTTCCTCAAATGCACCCAAACGAGATCCCCTGGTTAGAACACCACGCGCTTGCGCCCCTTGTTTGCCCTTGCTGCATTCCTCTCCGCACAAGCTTGGAGCTTCTCCTTAGTCCGTGCATGCAGCTCCTTGATGTACTCCACGTGCCTACCTGCATCAAAACTCTCACGCTCCTTCATAGGAAAAGGAGCAAGATCAAGTGGAGTAGTGGGGTTGATACCATAAACACACTCAAAAGTAGATAATGAAGTAGAAGAATGGATAGTCCTATTATAGGCAAACTCTACATGGGGTAGAGCTTCCTCCCAAGCCTTGAGGTTTTTCCTAAGGATAGCTCGAAGTAGGGTGGACAAGGTTCGGTTAGTTACTTCCGTTTGACCATCCGTTTGAGGGTGGCTAGAGGTAGAGAACAAGAGCCTCATCCCTAGTTTCCCCCAAAGGGTCTTCCAAAAGTAACTAAGAAACTTGACATCCCTATCACTTACTATAGTCTGAGGCACACCATGTAGCCTCACGATTTCCCTAAAGAAAAGGTTAGCTACATTCGATGCATCATCGGTCTTATGGCAAGCAATAAAGTGAGCCATTTTGGAGAAACGATCAACTACCACGAAGATAGAATCACGTCCCCTCTTAGTCCGTGGCAGCCCCATGATAAAGTCCATTGAAATGTCCTCCCAAGGGGCACTTGGGATGGGTAATGGACTGTATAGGCCGTGGGGTTGCAACCTAGACTTGGCCTTAAGACAATCCAAACACCTCTTAATAAGGTGCTCAATATCCCTAAGCATGTGGGGCCAATAGAAGTGTGCACATAGCATATGATAGGTCTTGTCCCTTCCGAAGTGACCCATTAAACCACCCTTATGGGCTTCTTCAACGAGCAACATTCGCAAGGAACAAATGGGTATGCACACTTTTTCAGCCCTAAATAAGAACCCATCAAACAAGTAGAACTTGTCACATGAGCCCTTATCTATACACGACTTATAGATGGCACCAAAATCAGAATCTTCCACATACAACTCCTTTATATATGCAAAGCCTAAGACCTTGGAGTCTAATGTGGTAAGCAAGGTGTATCTCCTAGATAGGGCATCGGCAACTACATTGTCCTTTCCCTTTTTGTATTTGATAACATAAGGGAAAGTCTCAATGAATTCCATCCACCTACCATGTCGTCTATCAAGTTTATCTTGGCTCTTGAAGTGCTTTAAGGACTCATGATCCGTATGCAAGATAAACTCTCTAGGCCACAAGTAGTGTTGCCAAGTCTTTAATACTCTAAATAAGGCAAAGAGTTCTTTGTCATACGTAGAGTAATTAAGACTTGCCCCTTTCAATTTCTCACTAAAGAAGGCTACGGGCTTACCTTCTTGCATCAAGACGCCTCCTATGCCAATCCCGGAAGCATCACACTCCACCTTAAAAGGCCTTGTGAAGTCCGGCAGCACCAACAAAGGAGCTTGCGTCAACCTCCATTTTAGAGCGTTGAAAGCCCTCTCTTGCGCCTCCTCCCACACAAAGGCCGAATGCTTCTTGGTCACTTCCGTCAAGGGCACGGCAATAGTGCTGAAATCCCTCACGAATCTCCTATAGAAGCTAGCCAATCCATGAAAGCTCCTCACTTGGCTCACGGAGGTAGGCGTAGGCCACTCTTGGATAGCCTTTATCTTGCTCTCGTCCACTTGAAGGCCTCTTGAGCTCACTACAAAACCAAGGAAAGTCACTTGATTAGTGCAAAACTCACATTTCTTCTCATTAGTATATAAGCACGCATTACGTAAAGTAAGGAGTACTTCCCTCAAGTGTTGCTCATGCTCCTCTAGGGATTTGTTGTACACAAGTATATCATCAAAATAGACAACAACAAATCTACCTATGAAATGCCTTAAAACATGATTCATTAAGCGCATAAAGTTACTAGGAGCATTTGTCAAGCCAAAAGGCATGACAACCCACTCATACAAACCGAATTTTATCTTGAAAGCCGTTTTCCATTCATCCCCCTCCTTCATCCTTATTTGGTGGTAGCCGCTGCGGAGATCTATCTTGGTGAAGACGGAAGCTCCATGCAACTCATCTAGCATGTCGTCGAGGCAGGGAATTGGATGTCGGTACTTGATGGTGATGTTGTTGATGGCTCGGCAGTCCACGCACATCCTCCATGTGCCATCCTTCTTGGGCACCAATAGCACCGGCACGGCACAAGGGCTAAGGCTCTCATGCACATGGCCCTTGTCAAGCAATGCCTTCACTTGCTCTTGAACTTCTTGCGTCTCCTTGGGATTCATCCTATAGGCCGGCCTATTTGGAAGAGTAGCACCCGGAATTAGATCAATTTGGTGCTCAATACCTCTTTTAGGGGGCAGGCCCGGTGGCATCTCCTCGGGAAAGACGTCTTGGAACTCCTTAAGCAAGTTGAGGATAATCGGTGGCAAGGTGGACTTCAAATCCTCACTAAGCAAGCCCAAGCTCTTGCATAAGAGCATGAGAATGGCGTCTTGGGCTAGATGCTCTTCTCTCATCTCCTCCTTGGAAGCTAGAAGCACTTGAGACTTGGTCTTGGCCTTTGAAGGGCTCTCGGCAGTGCTCCCCTTCTTGGCCTCAACCGACTTCTCTTGATCCTTCTTCTTCTCATATGCTTCGGCCACCTGCAAGGGAGTCATGGGCTTTAGTATAACACTCTTGCCATTATAATCAAAAGAGTGACGGTTAGTGTAACCATTATGCTTGACACGCCTATCAAACTGCCATGGACGACCTAATAAGATATGACAGGCATTCATTGGGACCACATCACATAAGATAGTATCTACGTAATGCCCTAGTGTTATGGTCACATTGACTTGCTTAGCCACTTTAACTTCTCCACATTCATTCATCCAATGCAGTTTATATGGCCTAGGGTGATGGAAGGTTTGAAGTTGTAACTTAGTGACTAGTTCGGTACTAGCAATGTTACAACAACTACCCTCATCAATAATCATGTTACAAACCTTTCCCTTAACCAAACATCTAGTATGAAATAAATTCTCCCTTTGGTTATCATCACATGGGGTCGGTTGTACATGCAAAGTTCTCCTACACACTAAGGATTCACCATGCTCGAATTCAATGCAGTCCATATCCTCATCTACATCATGCATAGGCTCATCTACAATAAACGGACCTTGATCTTCACCCTTGGACTCAGACTCATAGAGTCCAAGATGGTTAATGATCAAGGTTCGACTATTGGGGCAATCTTTCATCATATGCCCTCGGCCTTGACACTTAAAACACACGGTATCCCTAGCTCTAGATGAAGGAGAAAAGTTAGAGGAACTCCCTTGGGCACCATGAGCCGGGTCGGGCTGTCGACTGGCTGCCTGCGGCGGTGTACTCGGTGGAGCACTTTTCCTCGGCACTTCTTGGCTCCGTGGGTGGCTCACTGTGGGTGCTTGGTTCCTGCCAAATTGGGCCGGCTAAAACGGTCTAGATTGGCCGGGGGCCCTCCATGAACTCGACTGGCCATGGCCGCTAGGGTTTCTAGCCGCTTGCGAACCTTGGTTCCTTGCCTTGAATTTCTGATTCTTCTCCACTTTAATGGACAAATGCAGCAGCTGGGTAGAATTTGTATATGGATACATATCGACCTCATTAGCAATAAAAGGGTTAAGAATTCAGAGGTACCTTGCCATGGTCGATTCTTCATCTTCCATGACATTGGCGCGGACCATGGCCGTTTGCATGGTATTGTAGGCCTCCTCCACACTCATGCTTCCTTGCTTGAGGTTCTCTAACCGCTGCTTGAGCTCTCTTGAGTAGTGTTGAGGGACGAACCGAGCACGCATTAGAACCCTCATTTGTTCCCATGTAGCAACCGGCGGGTCCAAGGCTCTTCTCCTCTCTTTGACAAGGTTGTTCCACCAAGTTAGGGCAAAACCACTAAACTCAATGGAAGCGAGCTGCACCTTCTTGGCTTCAATGAAGTTGTGGCAACTCCAAATTTGCTCCACTTTCATTTCCCACTCCATGTAGGCATCGGGGTCGCATTTGCCTTCAAACGATGGCATCTTGATTTTGATCTTCCCAATGCCGTCTTGCTCTAATTCCCTCCTTGGCTGGTTGCCTTGGTAGCCCCTATTGCCTCCATAACGGCCTCGTGGCTCATCATAGCCGTAAGCTCCTCCTTGCCTTTGGTACCCATCAAACCGGTCACCTTGATTCCACATCTCCTCCTCAAATTCTGCATCGTCAAACACATCTTCCCTAAGGGGATCCTGAGGCTCATTCAAGGGGTTAGCAACATAAGGCACCTCGTGTGGAGGTGGCACTTCATTAGGATAATTTCTAGCTACCATATTCGGCCTTTCTTGCACATTAACAAGGGGAGAAGTGTTCCTTACCGGTGAGTTCCTCACGGTGCCGGTTCCCACTGCACGTGTCCGTCCTAGGGGAACTGTGTTGGCTCCGGAAGGACCTCCATGTTCTGCATAGGCTCCCAAAGGCGCGGTGGATCGAGTTGGCGCCGTCTCCTGGGCTTGTGGAGCAAGCTCAACCGGGGGTATCACGGCTGGTGGGGGTACCCTTTGTGCCGTCTCAAGGGCAGCCAAGCGGTTGGTGATGGTGGCCATGGAATCGGTCAATTGTTGGAATAGGATCACCACATCCGGGTGCACCGGCGAAGGGCTCCGGTCGCCTTGATCACTAGAAGAGTTATCACCTGCCATTACACAAAAACAACTAACACCGAACTATGTCAAGGGTTAGAGATAATCCAAAACACTCACAAGTGTCTCACTCGTGTGTATCACTCACTCTCTTTCAATCCGAAACAAGCCTTGTAGTGCAATCGGTTGGAAAGATCAAGAACTTCACGTGAGTTGATAAATCTGGACAACACTCAACAACCAAGATGAATTCGATGCAATTTGAAGTGTAAGATGGTTCGGCAATGGTTCCACAATAGCACTATCAATCTGAAATTTAGTGCAACCAAAGAACACAAAATAAAATCGGAAAAGAAGACTCCAAGGACTCAACAAAGAAGCCTTACAAGAATGTAAATGCAAGGAGACTAATGGGACTCAAAGCAATTTAACTCAAGAAGACTACAATGCACGAATGTAAATGCAATGCAATTGAAGGACTAGACTCAAGGAAATTTAAGAACTCAAGAGGACAAGTTGTTACCTTGATTCGCCTTGACTTGTGCTAGTGGAGGCGGAGGGATGGTTGTAGGGATCGGTGGTGATCGATGTAGGGATAGGCACAAGAAAGGGAAGCTAGGAAAATTAGGGTTTTCCCGACGGCGGTGAGGTAAGCGCGGCGCGGCAGGGAGTAGCACGGCGTGGCAAGGGGTTGGCGCGGCGCGGCACTTGGGGCGTCGGCACCTCGGCTTGTCCTTCGAGCAATTACAACCTTGGACTAAAATACTAAGCCTAAGTATTAATGCAATACAAAGACTTAGACTAAGCTAGAAAATGAAATGAAATAAATGCTATGTTTCATCTTTCTTTCTTTTTTGACGAAATGATATTTTTTTTTACTTTTGCTGATATTCTTTTCTTTTCTTTCTTGTCTTTTTTTTGAACTAAATTCGAAATTTGAAAAACAACTGAAATTTGGAATTAAAGAAAATAGAAATAAAAGAAAGATAAGCTCTAGGATAGTTGTTGCCTTGATTGTAGGGGAAGTAGCCGGCTCTTGTTGACCTCTTCACGCCCACACGCCACAAAAATAGGAAGATATGGCCGAGTGGTTGCCTTGGAGATTCTGCACGCCGCAAATGTAGGGCGCCTTGGTGAAACACTTCGGAGAGCACGCCGGGTGGAGATAGTGGAGGAACGTGGGGTTGGTGATGGAGATAGGGGACGGTTATCTGTGGTGGTGGTGATGGTGGCCGGAGTTAAGGTTTCCGGCAAGGTGGAGGTGGTTTTATGATGGTGATGATAAGGCCGACCGATCTCCACAACACACAAGTCCGATCTCCACAACACACAAGCACAATTAGAACTTTAAACAACAACTAATAGAAGACTCAACAAAGAAAACAACGAAGAACAAGGAAGAACAAATTCGGCTATGCAAGAACACAACCAAAGACTCAAGAACACACAAACCGAATTGTTGAACTCGGCAAGGGACGATGTTGGCACCAAAACACGGCTCTGATACCAATTTGATACGGGGTAAGCCGTAGGATGGCCCGATCTTGATGCACAACAACTCTAAGAACAAGAAACAACAAAAACAATGTGAGAATTGGCGGAAGAAAGAAGAAATGGACAAGATGAGTAAGAAGAAACCAATAACCCGGAAGTGGAAACCCTTGGCTCGGATGAGTCAAGAACAACCACGCCTAAAGCTAAAGACCTCGCCTTCTACAACTTCACACAAAGGAGGACGAATCCTCAAGAGCACAAAGAGGATGTCTTGTGTCGTCTTGGATCAACAACTCGAAAGGAATTGATGCTTCACAACTCGACCAAGGCGTAGCTTAGATTGAACAAACACGAAACTCTCTCTTTGGGGAATTTTCTAACTCAGAAATGTATTCTTCAATAAGTTGTTTGTTACCGAAAAAGGAAATAACAAAGGGCTTAAATAGTTCCTAAGTGAACCGGCCCTAAAACGCTAAAACCGGAATTAAAACAAGTAAACCGAGTCTACTAATGTATCATAGTCCACACGGCTGGAAACATACTAAAAGAGGAAAGTGAGGAAGAATGGAAGGTGTACACAAGCCATACACTCAACCATTATAAGCCATCGTCAACAAGTAGGCCTTAGGTGTGGCCGTGACAACCTCCTCCGGGACTTGGTGTGCAAGCTTAGCTAGCTCATCTTGGAGTTGACGAGCTCGGCTCCTAGTCATGGGCCCGGATGGTGGTTGGGTTATAGATGGTCCTCCATCACCTTCAACACATACTTTTTGGCCCAAATAGTCCATATGTTTGTCTTGTCTAGAGTGAGATCAAACATGAGTTTACTGAGTAAGGTTTTGTTCCAAGACAGCAATTCTTTGAAGTTAAGACCACCCTTATCAAATCCACAGCACACATTTCTCCACGCCACAAGATTCCTGTTGCCACTAGTCTATCTAGACCAAAGGAAAGCTCTACATATGCTCTCAATCTGAGTTATCACTTTAATGGGAAGTAGGAGTGATTGCATCCAGAAAGTCAAAACACCTTCAATGACTGATCTTACTACATGGGCTCTTCCAGCATAAGATATTCTCTTGGCCATATTGGATTAAATAGAGCTCTTTAGCTTATTAAACAGTGGAGCATAGTCACACACTCTAAGCTTCCTAGAGTGAAGGGGGGTGCCAAGATATCTGATGGGAAAGGTACCAATTGCAAAACCAAGAGTACTAATGCAATCATTCTTTTCAGCATCACTCAAACCACCTATATGCACTGTGGTCTTAGCTTGATTGGCTTTGAGACCAGATTCCTCTCCAAAACTTGTAAGGCAGTTCTTAATAAGGCTGAGGGTAGACTTGGAGGGTTTACAAAATATCAGTAAGTCATCAGCAAATGCAAGGGAAATTAGCTGAGCTCTCTTGCACTTAGGATGAAAGTGAAAGCCTTTAGTGGTACTAAGCATTTTAAGCTTTCTATCAAGCATTTCCATAACAATAACAAAGAGGAAGGGAGAGAGAGGATCACCTTGTCTCAAACCTCTCTTCCCTGGAAAGAACCCTTTAGCTTCCCCATTGATAATGATTGAGTAGTAAGGTGTGGAAACAATCTCCATAATCCAAGCAACCAACTGTGCAGGAAAATTCAAGTAAATCATGGCTTCTTGTAGAAAGGACCAACTCACACAGTCATAGGCTTTCTGAATATCAAGATTGATCATGCATCTGGGTGAGATATCAGATCTTTCATAACCCCTCGCCAATTCCTGAGCAACAACAACATTGTGGCAAATGGATCTTCCAGGAATGAAGGCACTTTGAGTGGGAGCAATGACTTTATTGAGGAGGGGTCTCACCTTATCAACCAGGATCTTGGAGATAATTTTTAGTGCAGTGTTACAACAAGCAATCTGCCTAAACTCCTTTACAAAGAAAGGATTTACCACCTTTGGAATTAGGCATATGAAAGTAGTGTTGAGTTGTTTAAGAATTTTTCCTCTTCTAAAAAACTCATAAACAGCCTCACACACTGCATTGTCAATTATACTCCATCCATGTTTGAAGAACCAACTGCCAAAGCCATCAGGGCCAGGTGACTTAGTGTTACCAATATCAAAAACTGCATGCTTGATGTCAGTGTAGGAAGGAATACTGGTGAGATCATGATTGTTAACTTCATCAAGTAAATGACCTTTGAGAGAAGAGAAAGAACCTGGTGTTCCATTGATAGCAGTGCCAAAGAGATTTGTGTAGAAATCAATTACAGCATTCTCAATATCATCTTGTTGATCAATAATGTTACCATTATTATCTTTAAGAGCAAAGATGGAACACTTAGCTTTTCTGACTTTGATGCTATTGTAGAAGAAGCTCGAAGTCTCTTCACCAAATTTAAGCCAATCAATCTTCGCCTTCTGAGCAATATGACTCTGCAATTGGGAGTTTCTGTGATCAAGCTCAGCTTTAGCTACAGCAACTGAATTCTGCTTATCAATGTTGGAGAAATCATTCTGAAGATTGTTGTGAGCTTCACTAAGCTTATGAATGCATTCATCAACAAGTAATTCAAGTTTTCTAAATCTGCCATGTTGCCACTATTTGAGAGCCTTTTTAACATTCTTCAATCTAGTAACAAGGCAAAATTGAGCAGTGCCTTCTACATGAATGTTCCAGGCATTAGACATAACCTCCATATAGTCATCTTTCTCAGTCCAAAAGTTATGAAATCTAAAGGGAGCATTCCTGGTAGCCTGAATAGGTTGTATGTTGATAATACCAGGGGAATGGTCAGAACACAAAGGATCAGCAAATAAAATAGTCGAGGAAGGGAAGCTAGTGCTCCAAGCACTATTGATCATAACTCTGTCTAATTTGCAAGCAATTCTGTCCAGACCAGCCTGCTGATTGCTCCAAGTGAAATGAGCTCCATAGAAAGGGTGATCAATGATACAAAGGGAGTGCATAATGTCAGTAATCTTAGTAGAAGGTCTAACAAGGTAGTCCTTGAAGTGAAGCTTTTCAGTAGAGTCAAGAATACAGTTCACATCCCCAGCACAAAGCCAAGCTTCAGTAGAAGCAGGTTTGATAGAGTTAAGATCCCTCCACATTTCAGCTCTTGTGCTCATAGAGTTTGAGCCATAGAGGACAGTCATATAAAAGCTGAATTTATTCTGAGAGCTAGTCACTTTACCATGAATGATCTGACTAGAGACAAAAATGACATCTACATGAAACCTTCTAGGATCCCACATAAGCCATATTCTACCCTTGGAAGAGGAAGTAGCATTGGCAATATATTTCCATGTAGCCTCTAAAGAGCTCTTTATGACAGATTCTTTATTATGAGCAACTTTAGTTTCCAGCAAACCAGCAAGTCCAATCTTATTCCTTCTAAGAAAATCTCTAACAAGCTTAACTCTAGGGAGAGAGCTCAACCCCCTAGTGTTCCAAACACAGCATTTATATTCATCCATTGGCAATGCTTTTAGAGCTGCTACAACTCTTAGAAGGATTATTCAAGGGAGAAGCTGAAATACCAGAGTTAGAAGACTTGTTCTATAATAGATGTGGCTCTTTACCTTTAGCTATAGTACTTTTGTTGTGAGTGGTAGCTACTGGAAGAGCATTTGTAGTATTCAGGTTATCATGGACAGCACCAGAGGAGTTGCATGAGGCAACATTCTGCTGAGAATTGGTGGCTTGAGGTTTAAGACTTGGATCAACACTAGGAGCTTTATCATTCTTGGCTATACCACTAGGAGCAATCTCAGAGTTGGTCTTAGGGATCCAAGTCTTCTCAGATGGAGATGTACTGTTGGCCTTAGCTTCAGATTTCTGTGACTGAACTCGGTTCTTATTGCCTTTGCTGCAATACTTGAGAGTATGGCCATATACTCTGCATTTACTACAACACCATGGGAGCCATTCATACTCAACCTTCTGCTTGTATATTTTGTTATCAGGACCTTGCAAACAGACCTCAGTTCTGACAGCTTCCAAAGCAGAAATCTCAATCATTAATCTAGCATACGAGAGCCTGTGTTTAGTTGCTGTAGTGTTATCCATACAAACAGGAATGCCAATCATATTGCCTATAACACTGAGCATATGCGTGGAGAAGAAAATCGGATCTAAATCAGGTAGAATAATCCACACAGGGACACGATGAAAGCTAGGCCACGCCATTTGCATTCCAGTTGACCATTGTTGAAGAGCTAGGGGTTTACCTCCACCAACCAGCCAAGGTCCATGATCCAAGACCCAATCAATGTGCTCCTGCGCTTGGAATTGGAAGATCCAGATTCCATTTGCTTTAACCTGGATCTTAGGAGAAGGAATTAACCAAGATTTCTTCACAAACGCCTCCATGACTCCTACAGTGATTGGATCTCCAATGACTGCTCCGATCATCACAAATTTCCAGAGATCCACTTCCTGTTGAACCTCCTCCGAAGAGAATGTGTAGATTTCTTTGTTCGTGATCTCAATATGCTTCAATTTAGTATCAACAGAGAGATTTCTATTTCCAGTAAGCACATCCATGAATGAGACCTTCAATCCAGATTTTGGTATGAGATTCGCATCAACAGGTTCCGATGATTTCAGGCTCAACAATTCAGAGGGATGACGTTCAATTGCAATCGGAGTATCAGCGGTGACGGCAGGAGAAGACACATTCGCAACAGTGGATTTCGATGTCGTTAACTTCGTGTTCTCCAAGTTACCTGAACATGGCGGATTAAGATCAATAGGAGTCTCTACAACGCTTACTGTGAGGTTCCATGCTTGTTTCTTAGAGTGTCGAGTCATCACGCCTCCTTCCGGTACAACCGGAGGCATCACCGGCGATCAATCGGAAACAGATTCTCTAGTCGCCGATGAAGAGAAGAGAGAGCGGGAACAGACCTCACTTTCTATATCTAAATTAGGAATTATAATGCAACTGTTTTTTTCCAACCCATTAAAATAAGAGATTACAACTGCGCTAATGAAACTTTGATTTTTTCGACAATCAGGATGACAGTGATGAAATTGTTTTACCTAATCGCTTATCCAATCTCATCAACACTTCACATATGTTGGAGATCAAGTCACATACTTATTACTCCATTGGTCCCGAGAGCTTCACCTGCACCAACATCCTTCTTGCAATTGGCAATACAACAAAGGTAAATCAGTGCTTTTAAGTTTTGCAGTGAGAATAACATAAATCATGTGGGGGCAATATATTTTCAAACTAACCAGCCTGACTATCCTATGCTTCAATGCAAAGAGTGTTTTACAACAGAAACGTCCAAGGGATGAGAGCACAAGTACTTTGTCTCCTTCAACAGATGATGCCCTTGGAAAAGTAATGTAAGTATACAGTTTGCTGATATTAGGACAAAATTAACTACCCTGCACACTTTTGACTTTCACCATGAACAAATAAGTTAACTCTTTTAAAATGTACAGGTGTGCTGACGAAGGTACTGAGTTGAAAACAATGAAGAAAGGGAACTATGATCAACAACCTAAGCTTGCTGATATTTCATCTCCAGATAACACGAATGAGGGTGAAGAATCTGATGTTGAAGAAGACAGTACATTGGACGGCGTCGCAGGCTCACAACAACCACAACTCAAGAAGAAGGAAATGTGCTTCCACCCCCAGTGATGACAGACACAATTTAGGATACTGAAGAAAACAAGATCAGTATTAAGTTAGTATTTTATGGAATAAAAGCACTTCTTTTGATATTATGCAACTTTATAGATAAATAGTTTATTTCTTGAGAAGTATGGTTAAACCTTTTATATAAATTATTGCTTTTTTGCTTCACAAACTCTAGCTAGTGGTACTGAGAAAATCTGAGAGGCTTACCGTTAATATCTTCAGACCAAGTTCTGTATCTACCAACTCTTTCTGTTTATCCATTGCCCTATCACCAGCTGTATGTTTATTGGCATAGCTTAACACAAGATGAAACAAACCCTATGTCGTATCTTTCTCTGCTTTCAGAACTGCCAGTTGGTGATTACTTCCTTCTAGATCATTAAGGGTAGTTTCCAAATCAGCTTCATAGGACCAACAAAAAAATGTTATTATGAGTTTGTATTCAATTAACTAAACTATATGTAAACCTTCCCATAAACATAGAACTCTGATTTGTAAAAGGTTTACATATAGTTTAGCTAACTCTAACAATTAGTGACATGACTTATTACAACTAATGACACATATTAAAACACAAAAACCTTTTACAAATCAAATAGCCAAAACGGGGAAATTGTGGTTCTCAATGATGATCTTGCAAAGTTGAAACAGAACATCACCTATCAATAGTTGGCATTATATCGATGATGCAGCAAAGCAACAACATAAAAGAGAGGTAACAAAGCTAAGATATCAGGCTACATATATCATGCAATCAACAAAATCTGCAAAGTCTAGAACAATAGAGTGGGAGCATGGAACAAACTATTTTATTAGTTTTATCTATTATTTTCCTTAGAAATGAAAAGAATGGATAAGAACGTACTACTCAGGTCCATCGGGAGGTCCATGCAAGCATAATATCTGACACCAAGAAAGACATTTATGAAATGTAGATACAACAAAATTTCCTTTATTTAAATGCATGAACAACATTTGAGAAGTAACTGTTCTATATTTTTTAAATAAAAGGACGATATTCAGTCACCAACCATTTGTCCTGCTCATCTGAGACATTGTTAACTTTTGAGAACTTAAGTTTGGTAATATACATGGAAAAAGAAGTCTTAGTGTTTCAATAATTTACGTATCGTTCTTTGTAAACATTGACTTGCTTTAAAGTGATGCTTATGAGAATATATAGTTTAATATATTTCCTGATTCTATTTCTGCGCCTTGGAATATGGTCCAAATTCTATATCTTAAGAAAATACAGAATAAAGCAATGCAGCACCATTGCTACAGGTCGACAAGTGATAAGAGATGTAATAAAGAGGGAATTCTGGGTGCCCTGTTTTTTGAAGGGCTAGGATGTGTAGAAAGAAGGCAGCAACAATCAGGATGTAACTGAAACTACTGAAGCAAGAACCTCATTAAATTAGTGTATTTAGAATTTAATTTAAATGTGTATATCTTAAATGAAGATGGGTCTATTTTGAATTAAGCTTCGTTTGTATTCTGTTATTTTTAATGGGAAGCAGAAGATTGATGATCTATAGAGAATAGACTTATATTTGTCTTTTCCCTTTAATAACACAGAAAATGTAGGCCAAGCTACCAAAGCGAGCACCTGCATCAAAAAACTGTAACCTAAGCTACTAAGCTAGCATTATGATTAGGCCATGTACAAAAAAAGACAAATGTAGGCAACATAAACATAAGATAGCTTAGTCACCATTCCAGCTTAGTAGCTTAGGTTACAGGATGAAAATAAAGAGGAAAGAGATAGCTTAGTCACAGTTCTAGCTTAGTAGCTTGGATCACAGATGGACTTACAATATCCTCAATTAGCGTTCCTACACCATGGCATTAGTTTGTTTAAGACAATAGAAAGCACTGCACAAGACAAATGTACACTCTTAGAATGAGGATTTTAGTTTGTTTATATAGATATTACCTACATGATGGAAATAAAGTACAAGACCATTTCCATATCGATCAAAATAGATAAAGATAATATAGAAGATCAGAAGAAGAAAATCACCCCTGCTAAAGTATTTACCACTACAAGTAATGAATCAAGTATTGATCAGCAGTATTTCATTTTTTACATATCTTCTGGTTGCTGAAAAGCCTAAACAAGAAAAGAACAACACTTCACCTTTTTTCGGATTGACAATTGAAGAGGAAAGTCTGGATTTAATTCACTTGCTAGCAAAATGATAACAATAGACACGACAAGAAAAGCACAATACTTAAGAAGATGTAGATAAGGACAAACAAAGAAAAATAATCCAGAGACTTTAAGAATACTGATAACAGGTTTCGTCGTGAAAAACTGCTATGCAAAATATCCAAACAAACCTTAAACCGTAGTCCTAGGTAAGTAAAGGTCGAATCCACAGGGAGGCGAATTCTATCTAAATATGCAATTCGTATGTCAATCAAACGTAACCAAAGGGGGGGGGGGTTATGAGTTTTGTAAGTTCTAAACATGCTAAAGGTAAACAAGCTAAAGAGTTGTGAAATCAGTGATGGGAAAAGCACTTAGTCAAACAACATCCACTATTCGTATGACAAGTTGATCCTAGATACTCATTCAAAATCTCATGCAATGGAAATTCCAATTCCTTTTCAGATATAACTAATAGCACAACCAGATACTATTAGCACTAACTAATTAAACAACCCTGAAACTATCAAGATTCAGTTTAACAGCAGCCTTACGGATAGGAATATAGTTGGATACAATTCTAGCATAAAACAACCAGCTTTTATCCTAGAATGTAAATCAGTTCTCTTCTGCATAAGACTAGCACAACCAGATACTAGTACGATACAGTTGCTACTCTGAAATAGATATGCTCAACCAGTAACAATCTAAATCTAGCAATAGATCAATAACGACAAACCCTAGTTGCGTCCAAGATAGAGATTATCAATATCAATCATAAGCAATCAAGCAAGAGAATAGATAAAAACCATGCAATAGATTAAGAACGAGAGTCTCACAACTGAATCAAAACGAAAGCTTCAGTGTCTGACTAAGCCAAGGGGGCTTAGTTCTTCATAACAAATACGTAGAATGAAATTAGGGTTCCGAGAGAGATTGGCTGATAGGCAAACAAGCCTTTCTCTACCCTTAAATACTAAAGGAAACAAAGTCTGAATTAACCTAAAACGAAATAATAAATCGTAATAAAATAATGCAAAATAAAGCAAATAAGGAAACGGCTCGGCGGACTTCTGAACAGCGGCGGCGGGCGTTGCAACCTCCACGGCGGGCGCCGCATTTCCACGACGGGCATCGTGGCCAAGTCGTAGCCATCGTTGTTGGGAGGGTTTAGGCGGCGGTCGCCGTGGCTTCTGCGGCGGGCGCCGTAAGGTACTTCCTCCGAAGTCTTCGTCTCTTCAGCTCCTTGGCATCTACTTCTGGTGGCTTCCTCCTCAGTGTCTACTATGATCTCCAAAACGGCTCAAACACCTCCAAATACACCAACTTCGCCCCCAAACGCCATACACATGAATGTGTCTAAATCTACCCGAATGGCACCAATAAAACCTCTAATGACTCTTGGTTAAGCCCTACAAAATAGTGCTTATCAAACTCCCCCATGCTTAGACCTTTGCTCGTCCACGAGTAAACTAATAAGAAGCATATCCTCCAACTAAGAGTCACCTAACCCATGCCAAGCTCCTGACACCACTCTCATTTACAACACATCAACAACTCAACAAGCTTAAGGGGCAAGCAGAGTACTTCCCCCAAGCTAAACCCGGACATCCAATAGCGTGAGTAACCTCTAATCCTAGCCTCCATCTATTGCTCCTTATGTCTCCCAGAGTGACCTACCCGACAATCCTTCTTTGTCTCCTCTTCTTATGACGCCTCGCCAAGAATAATGACAAATCCTAAAATCACTCTTCTTCTTTTCGCTCATTTTGCCAAGGCGCCCTTTCGGGTTTTCACCAAGCCACTCATTTCATTTTTCAATAGATCTGCTCACATAAACTCACGTCACTCTTGACCACATATTACCCCAGCCTAATGCTGGTCCAAGCCACCTGCTTATTACCTAGGCCGCCCTTTCGGGTTTTCGGCCTATCCCAGAATTTCAATTTCAGCCTTTTATCAAATTTTTGGCTCTTTTTCATTTTTTTCTTTTCCTCAACGATGTGGCAAGTATAGAACTTTCCCCCATGCTTAAACATTGCATTGTCCTCAATGTAATGAAAGACAAAAAGAATAGAAGCACAGGGAAAAGCAAAAAATTAACTCACAACGTTGTCGAGCTGGCTTGGACACGGAAGGTGTCGCTGGCGGTCTTCTCAATAAACGTCCATGTCACGGGTGTCGGCATCAACGCCATAATCTTCATCTACCGTGCAACCATAGGGATCCACCGGCAACGATGCTATTTTGATAACAGGTTTCGTCGTGAAAAACTGCTATGCAAAATATCCAAACAAACCTTAAACCGTAGTCCTAGGTAAGTAAAAGTCGAATCCACAAGGAGGCGAATTCTATCTAAATATGCAATTCGTATGTCAATCAAACGTAACCAAAGGGGGGGGGGGGTTTATGAGTTTTGTAAGTTCTAAACATGCTAAAGGTAAACAAGCTAAAGAGTTCTGAAATCAGTGATGGGAAAAGCACTTAGTCAAACAACATCCACTATTTGTATGACAAGTTGATCCTAGATACTCATTCAAAATCTCATGCAATGGAAATTCCAATTCCTTTTCAGATATAACTAATAGCACAACCAGATACTATTAGCACTAACTAATTAAACAACCCTGAAACTATCAAAATTCAGTTTAACAGCAGCCTTACGGATAGGAATATAGTTGGATACAATTCTAGCATAAAACAACCAACTTTTATCCTAGAATGTAAATCAGTTCTCTTCTGCATAAGACTAGCACAACCAGATACTAGTACGATGCAGTTGCTACTCTGAAATAGATATGCTCAACCAGTAACAATCTAAATCTAGCAATAGATCAATAACGACAAACCCTAGTTGCATCCAAGATAGAGATTATCAATATCAATCATAAGCAATCAAGCAAGAGAATAGATAAAAACCATGCAATAGATTAAGAACGAGAGTCTCACAACTGAATCAAAACGAAAGCTTCAGTGTCTGACTAAGCCAAGGGGGCTTAGTTCTTCATAACAAATACGTAGAATGAAATTAGGGTTCCGAGAGAGATTGGCTGATAGGCAAACAAGCCTTTCTCTACCCTTAAATACTAAAGGAAACAAAGTCTGAATTAACCTAAAACGAAATAATAAATCGTAATAAAATAATGCAAAATAAAGCAAATAAGGAAACGGCTCGGCGGACTTCTGAACAGCGGCGGTGGGCGCTGCAACCTCCACGGCGGGCGCCGTAATGGCGGCGGACACCGCATTTCCACGGCGGGCGCCGTGGCCAAGTCGTAGCCATCGTTGTTGGGAGGGTTTAGGCGGCGGTCGCCGTGGCTTCTGCGGCGGGCGCCGTAAGGTACTTCCTCCGAAGTCTTCGTCTCTTCAGCTCCTTGGCATCTACTTCTGGTGGCTTCCTCCTCAGTGTCTACTATGATCTCCAAAACGGCTCAAACACCTCCAAATACACCAACTTCGCCCCCAAACGTCATACACATGAATGTGTCTAAATCTACCCGAATGGCACCAATAAAACCTCTAATGACTCTTGGTTAAGCCCTACAAAATAGTGCTTATCAAATACCAACATCCAAACGAGGGAAAAAAAATGGTAAGCGGGCAAGGTATACACAATGTGGTACTTCAGAAAAGTAGCCTCAAAAGGAATCTAATTCTAGATGCTTTAAAATATTGAAAAACACCTAGGTTTAGTACATTCATATTTACATCCACAATAACTTGCTCCAATGTCAGTGAATATAGTATGAAAGAACGACTGGTGTTTCACATATTACCAACTTACAAATGATAATAGCCACAAACTCAATAACTATCTTACAGATTTTCAACAATCTGTATCACAAGGAAACTCTAAGACAATATGAAACTATGATCAATCTAGATCATGCCCACAGTAACCCAAGTCCTGACTAACCATCCTCATACATGAAGATAGGAGAGGCAAGTATAAAACTTTGATCAATCTATGACCCAATTTACACCTGAATGCTTCTGGTAGTCATATTAGCTAGATCTGTCTGAGTTGGCAACTCCTCAATTATGGCAATTGATGTTTCATTTCTCGTGAAATACAATACAATCTAAAAATATCATGCTTATTAGGCAAGTGAAGTCAATAATTTGTGAATATAAATTAAACAATCTTAAAATCATTACAGAAATGTGAAGTTAGCTTTATAATATTTTCATACCTATCCTACATCAGTGCATCACACATTCACACATTTATATTACAGAAGATCACTCCCTAAATGACCATTCCCATTCCGCAACTTAAAGAGTTAAATCGGTTGACTACTGATCGGAGAAATTGTAAAAGATAACCAATCCATGTCGCATCTGCAAGAGACCTTATCTAACAACTTGAATATCATAATGAGTCGATAAGCTCGCAAGTGATAGAGAGGACACTGAAGAATCAGGATAAAGCACAAAAAATGTAAAAATTGGATCAGAAGAAACAATAGATCGCATCAGGGATAAAAAAGTATTTGAACTCGGAAATCCCATTCCCATGCATTATAAGCAAATGCAAAAAATCACATTTCACCACGAACCAGTGGAAGAAGCTACAATATCCTCCTCACCGATTCTATCGCACAAAAAAAACAAGCGAAATAAAATTGAGCTGAAAATCTAGAATTCATCTTAATGTCCTTACTAGAGCAAGCCAACTACATTCACTTGAGGGTGTCATTGGTATGAGGCCAAGTCACACACTATTACTAATTAAATAATTATAATTGGGTTAATAAGGTGAGCTTTTTTCAATAAAAATCATCTATATATACTTTATTAAGGCTCAACAATGCTAATGAAATGATACAATTTGTATTCGTAATGCAACAAATTTCATTTCTATGAATATTCAACGGAGGAGAAAATATACATTTCACATGGTTCTCATAATACAGCTTTCATTGGGGTCCTGTGATACTTCTGATGTCCTATCAATATATCAGATGTATGAAAATTGATTATGATCTAATTATACAATTGCTAGAGGATTTTAATGTCTAGAAGTATAGATTGAATCAAAGACAAATAGAAATCAAGTTCTGGGACTAAACAATGTCTTCTTCAGATGTACAAAAGACTAAAGAATGTCTTCTTCACAAAAGACTAAACAATGTCTTCTTCACATATAGAAAAGCACGATATGCACTAATTTAGCTTATATTGCACATATACACATACTGCACATAGCAAAAGAGGCTAGCACAATTTTAAACCAAGGATAAGAATTTGAATTTTCTGCTAAAGAACTCTTCCAATTTACCATTCATACAACAGTAAAATAAAAAGGCATGCCTTTATTATAAAAAAAGGTATGTTCCTTAATTTCATGTAATAGTGCAAAACCTACAATATATCACAAGAAAACTATATACAATTGAGGTATGATCCTTATCCTTGACGCATAATGCAAAGAGTCCTTAAGCTATAGACAATACTTCCATGATCCACGCGCCCAAGCCTCACGCCAAACCACTAAAATAATTACTTTCACTTGGACATCATTATGCTTCTGAATGGACCAGAAGAACATAGTAATAAAATCAAGTTCTCAGTATACTCAAACATCTACAGTGTCTATCAATCAAGAATACATGACACCAACATAATGCAATAAAAGAGTACCATATTAAAATATAGAGAAGATGCATTTTAAAAGTACCAAACTCTTAGTTCAAACACTTACTTCTATCACGACACTCAGTTCACAAAATCTGAGTAAGCATCATTTGTCTTCGTTCTTATGCTTCACTACAGATGCCAAGCCAAATTAAAAAAAATCAGTAACAAAGCTTTAAAAACCGGAATATTTCACAACATTCAACATATATAGGGATTGAGATTCAGCCTTCTAGCTTCCTCTTGAGCCTTCTGCTGATCACGGTTTTGCTTACTCCCAAACCCCTACCGGCGATTTTGAAAATCGTGGGCAAATTTGCAGCCTTCCCCGACCCTAGAGAAGGAAATCAACTAAATCTCAACATATATTATGAAATAGCTGATTAAAGAATAGGCATATCATCAGAAAACCAAGACTCCCTGCAGAGGATTCCATCAGAAAACCAAGACTCATCAACCACCACCTCAGGAGTTCGTGGTTTACCATTGTATGCCACATCAGCTACTGAAGATGTCAAAACCACTCCCTTTACAAATGAAGCTCTAGCAGCAGAACCAAGAACATTAAGAGCTCCTTTGACCGCTGGATCAATTACCTCTGCCTGAAATATGCCAGTTCAAAAACTGTGAGTGTCGTGGAACATGATACATTACATCAAACACTCAAATCAGGTAACAACAAGTCATTGTGTTAAAAAACTCCACAGAATCTCAAGAGGAGCAAGGTTAAAATGTTGTTGTTAGACCTCATAATGTGATAAAAAGAGATAGGAAGGATACATTAACCTGTGGATCTTTGACATCATGGTAAAATGGAGAAGCAGTATGGAAAACACCATCACACCCAGCAATGCCAGAATCGAAGGACCCATCTTCTAATACATTGGCCTTGAATAAATGGAGCATCTCTTTAACTCCATCAAGTGCAAGCAAGTGCCCACATTTCTTAGGATCATCTTCAAAGGAAAATAGATAATCGATAAATTACATGTATGCTAAAATAAAGAGCATTCAAATCTCAAGTTTCACAAGGGAGAGAAGGAAATGGAAAAAACCTAGACATATAAATTTCGCCGCTAACTCTATAATGAAACCGTAGAAACCGAAAATGGGCAATTTTACCACAAACAGCGACAGTAACCAGAAATCGTCCGCAAAAGGAGCTGTAAATCATGGAGATATGTAAAATCGAGAAACTAAACAGGGTCGCAAATGGGGGCCTTGACGGTGTAGCCACGTTGAAGAAGAGTCTTGACGAGCCACGACGCAATGAAGCCCGAATCGCCGGGATCGCACACGATTTTTCCCATTCCCCTCATTCTCTCTCGATGTCGTGCGCTGCCTAGAGAGATTGCTAATATGATGCATGTATAGAGCGTTCTGGTAGGTGGAGGCTGTGGAGTCAGGTGGAGACTGTGGAGTGAAAGGTATACAATGTTTTGGAGGTTGTGGAATATCAGAGAGGGGTAGGGTTGTGGGAAAAGAGATAGCCTCACATAGGTAAAGGTATGCGTTAGATAACCTCAGTTGTCTTAATTCAACTCATCCACTTTAACTCCTCCACTTTAATATCATTTACTATTTTGAGATAGGTAAATGGGAAACGGAGTCTTATTAATCTAACTCATCCACGTTACTACATCATTTTAAATTTTATATGGATACAAAGACATCATTGTAATTATTTTACATTTTATACTCACACTTATGTTAAGAAATGTATACTATCTTCACTTATAAAATACATTCACCTTATAAAAATCATGAAGTCTCTAGAAACTAAAATAACTTAAACATAAAACTTTAATATTATTTACTAAATTAAATGTGATACACGCGACTAAAAACGCCACTATTTACATTATTGTCGTAAAAGGTCACCAAACACACAAAAAACATTACAAGATGCATCTTAAATACTAAAAACACTTGAAAAAATAATGAAAAAATAATTTATAAAATAACAAATACATTGTCCAACCAAAATAAATTATATATATATAAAAAAATTGCTTTAATTCATGGCGTCTTAATACATGCTTACAAACTTATATATAGCGCAAAATTAAACCATAAAAGTTTGCTTATAATCTACTTTAGTACTACAAACGTTTTAAGCAGGACTAAAATTAAAATAACACTATTTAACCTATGCTCAAATTGATAAACCAGTATTAATGGTTCATAACTATATATATATATGAGAATAACAAATCTCCAATTCATCTTAACAAACAAACAACACATCTCATTTTATAAATAAATAAATACAATACACAAATCACTATAACACTAATGAAAATAAAATCTCAAACCAAATTTTAAAAACTATCCCGTGTATGTTTGCTAGTTTAACAAATAAAGGGAAAAGCAATGTGGGGTCCACAAGACGTATTTTTGGGTTAAAAATAACCCGACTCCCAAGGTCTTTGTTCGCCGGTAAGGAGCACTGCCCGGGGCCCGAATAATGCTTAGCTGCCCGTTGCACGTGCGGACTCAAGTTATGCCAACTAGATCGTGCCACCGGTACACGGTACACGTGGTAAATTTCTAGATTTCTACAGAGTTGGGAGAAATCTACGGTGCAGATCTTGTCGCACACGTATGCCCCTCAGGTCTCAACTCTCATTATTTTTCATAATTTAATTCTACTCCCCTGTAATTATGTTTTCTTTTTATTGGTTGGGTTGCTTACTTGCTTGAGATTCTTTGCAAATAATACCGTCGTTTTCTAAGTTTAGGGACCGGGTAATAGAATGAACAATAAATAAATGAGAACAACATATTTTAAATTCGTATTTATTTAGGCAATCTTTAACTACGTAAGGGTTATACGACAATTAAAAATAGTTTTATATGACTTTATATTATAAAGTATTTGAGAACTTTTTGATTTGTATGTATGGAAATGGTAATGAAAGAAAATATTATTTTAATCTGCATTAATATCATAATACTTTAATCTAAATTTTGTGTGTTAAGAGAATTGAGAAATGATTTTATCATTTTGAACGTCCATAGTCAGGATGAATATCGGTTCAAAATCTGACCAGACCGAAAATCGAATTCGGGAAAAAAAATAGATTGAAGACCGGTCCGTCTTGTTCATTTCGGTCCATTTTGAACCAATTTTAGACCGATTTCATATTTTTTTTAAATAAGTAAAAAAACTAATAAATATTTATATTTTAAAATTTTATTTATGATATATAGTAATATATTAATATAGAAACATACAAGTTATAATAAAAAAAATATTTTTAACGTACATATAATTTACATTCTATAAGTATTTTATTAAAACAAATATTTTTTTTAAATAAAATCGGTCCATACCGAACCGAAACCGAAATCTTAAAAATCCTAAACAGAAGACCGGGCCGGTTTTTATTCGGTCCGATCCAAAAACCCCTTATGGACCGATTTCTACTCATCCTTATACCATACTTTTGGTGAAAGGAATATCTCTATCATAGTGAGCCACATGTCCATGCTTGTATGGAAAATAAGGAGTTCTAAGTCAAGACCAACATTTGATCAATGAATAATAATATTAAAATGGACTAGATTCGTTTCTTTTCCGATACTTTTTTCATAAATTCAAGCCTAACGGGCCCTTAGGGTGAATTTGCTAAATATTCTCTTTAAGGGAAGTGAAATTGGCCGTGCAGGTCTCATTGAAGAGTTTTTAGGCATTTGTACCCCAATACTTTGCGTGATGACAATTTTACGTTAATGACAATTTCTCAAAATTGATGTCCCTGCTTGTTTTGACGACACTTATCGTTTTGGTGACACTTCCGTTTCGAAGTGTCATCGACACTACTTTGTGAAACTTTTTATTTCATTAGTTGATAACACTGCTCTCCACCCCTTGAAGATCTTCTTTGTTGCTTGGTTTTCAGCTATATTAGTATGTTATTAGAAACTAGTGTAGTACTCGTACCTTGCACGGGATCTATTTATTATTTCTTATATTTGTCAAAGTAGTATATTTTAATTATTTGTTTCATTGATATATAAATATATAGTTAATGTCTATTATAAAAATATATAAATTCTTATATAAAAAATCACTAATCAACTAAGAATATTCAAAATATAAAATTTACATTATATAAAGAGAGGCAGAACTCTCCATAACTTTATTAATAATAAGAATTGGCTAAGTAGTCTTTGAAACATGAATAGTCACACCCCTAACATCAATATTACTAAAACGATAAAGCATAATAAAAATGTTAATGTAATACATGAAAATGAAACACTAAACATAAAATTTGTCACGATGTTCAAAATTGCTACAACCGATTAAATAAATAAATCTACATACCAATCATTTGAACATTTAAATAAATAAATCTACATATCAATCATTTATTTTAATCTTATAAAAATACATAAACATGTTTAACTACTTAATCTAAGTATATAAATAGAATTCAATTATAAATGTTTATTTTAGTATTATAAAAATATAATATAAATATACAAAAATACTAAAATATACTTATTGGCCCAAATCATATTTGTACAAATTATAATTTTTTAATGCAAATTGGAATTGGTTTAATGGGCTTTTAGGCCCAATTAGAATAAATGCATAACTTAAATAGACGCCCAACTAAAACACCCCAATTTATGTAATAACACAATCACTAGAAAACAGTTATACATAATCAATGAATACAATCGAAATAATTTTTTTCGTAACAGAATCAATGAAAATTTTATGTATATATGAAATAAAATAATTAAATGTATATACTAATAATTTTTAAAATATAATAACATAGTATATACACATATTTAAATACTTAATATAAATATGCAATACTATAAAAAATATATATACATACTAAATATTTAATATAATATTTTATAAATATTATAAATAATTGTAAAAAAATATTAGAATTATGAGCCAATATCATGTTATGCCATGTGTTGGCTCCATCTGAACCATCAATACATGTAAAATTTCTTCTGGCTCATTTCTTCCAGAATCAACCTCACCCTCCGACCATCTCCAACCCTAAATCCCAAATTACATCTTTCACATCAAATTCAAGGATTGATCTCGACCTTCAATTTCCTTCTTACACTCTCGAAATTATGAAGACGATCTTGTTGTATCCGGAAGATGAGACATCGAGGAGAATCGAATTCCAACCCAGGTAAAGCTCTCTACCTTTTCGAATCTACCGATCGAAATTTGCGCACCAGTTAGCTGAAATCCTTCATCGGTGGAGACACCCCTTTTCAACGAATTCTTTTTCCGGGAACAGATTATTGGTGACATAATACAACCCCTTTTATTTCTTGTATTTTTATGTGATTTCGTTATCTTCCGATTCCATTACAAATTTCATTGATTTTTCACCACATGCTGAGCGGTGGCAGGGTATATATATGCCGTGCATTTTGATATTTGTAAAAAGTGTATTGGTATGACATTTCAGCTAATTGCATCATTCATATGCAGATTGATCCCTAATCTTGTATCTTCTAGATCACATCAGTTGTTTTCTTTCCTATTTGTCAAAAAGGCCTATCTGAAAACTGTTTTAGAGAGGCCTTAAATATTCACTGTGTAGTATGTAGATGTCTCTAGTGAGGATTTTCAAAGTCACAAAACAGAATCAATGTTGGAAAATCCAAAAATACCTTCTTTCTTTATTACTTGAATCTTGACTTAGTACATAATTTTTGTGGATTTTTGTTTACATGAATGGCTTTCAGAAGCTCAATAAGGTTAAAGATCCCAATAGGCAAAGTAAGCAGCTCGAAGAGCTAACTGATAAGATGAAGGAATGTAAAAGATATGCTAATTTAGCGCTTCTTTCTTTTCCATATTGCTAATGATGATGCCTTGATCAAATTGGGATGAACCCTTCTGTGAGATTTTTGCAGGTTAATCAAGGAGTTTGATCGAGAAATTAAGGACGATGAATCCAAAACTCCACCTGAAGTTCACAAGCAACTCAATGATGAGAAACAATCAATGACAAGATATATGGAGCATTTATGTTGTATTATTTTTTAATTTGTGAATATATTATAGGATTTTACGCACATGCATACATGGCTACTCTAATAGCTTTTCTTCCCTGTGTCTAACTTCCAAAAAGTTGTAGAACATCCCAGTTATTTCAACCTAAAATTTCCTGGTTCTTTTTTGAATCTTGACTGCTTTCCACTTTTGGTCTATATACTGCAATGCTAAAATTCAAAAGAGAAGCATGAATGTACTTACCATTTTTTTTAAGTATGTGTTCTCATCCTGCATGCTACTTTGCTTACTCGTCGATTAGACATATTTGTAAAGTTTCCTGATGCCTTTTTGTAAACCTGCACTTTTTTGCTTGAACATATTCTTACCTGCACTTTGACGATTCACTTTTGCAGATCAAAGAGTTAAATTCATACGTGGCCTTAAGGAAAACGTAAGTTCAACTTCAACTTTAAAGTTTGATGTCTATAGCTTTCTAGTCCTTATTGACATATTAACTCATGTTGGTTGAGACTTGAGATGCCCATGGGCTTTTGTTTTCTGCTTTTTTGTTTACTTCATAAGGAACTGTTAAAGTTCTTGCTTTTTGTGGATACAATAATCATCTGCAATCTTTTTCCATCCCCTTTGTACCATTAGTTAGTGGTTATTTGTCAAATGGGCTTTTTTGAAGCCTAATAGTTGGTTCTTGTTTGCAGGTTTATGAGTAGTAATAAGAAGATGGAACTATTTGAAGGAGCTGGAGTCAGTGAACCTGTTGCAGAAGATAATGTATAGTTGGAATCAAGTAAGACATATTCTCCTCCCCTAAACTTATACTAAGACATGTTCTTACTTATATTTACTGACATATTTTTAAAGTTTCGGACCTTTCCTAATTATAGACAACAAAGAAAAATTAATTTTTCATGAATATTATGTGGACCGTTAAGTCTTAGTATAAGTTTAGGGGAGGAGAATATGTCTTACTTGAGTCCGTTGAACTCGCCCTAGATACAGCTTTTTCGTACACGTTCACTTGCATCACATACACAAGTGCTCTATGAACCGTGCAATAAGGTCACCCATAACACGACTTCCCACTACTGAGCTGTTTTTCGTCTTAAAGTGGTTGTGTTCTTTGCTTCTTATTGTTGGGAGTGGGTGTAAAGGATTCTGTGTATATATGCATTCAAGAGGAGTAAAATTTGACCATCCCCACGAGTACTTTGGTTTGTAAATTGTAATATGCACCCCTTATGATGAATTTCTTTCGAGGTTTTAAGGAATGTTTACTCTATTTGTTATAATATCCATCAGAACTTCTAATGAATGATGGTGTTTTTCTTGTATGCATCTGTCTTCTGTTGTTCCCTCGTTATATTAAAATGCCACGTTATATTTTGTGGTATTTGAACTGTTTTAGCCGAAATATAAGCCCATTATGTTTTTATGGCTCATTCCCTGATAGGCCCAATAAGGTACATAACTCGTGTCTGTATCTATTGGGCTCGCTTATGTGATGGTATTATAGGCCCAATTAGAAGCATCAATATCCAGATGCTTCTAATTAGGAAACCCTACCACATTTGTCTTTTCTCAGACAAACATTCACTCTCTTCTCTGTTAAGCTTCGCCGTCTTCACAAATTCCAGATCCATGGCTCCACCTTCACCTTCTCTTTCCATGTCGGTTTCTCTAAAAAAGGCCATCATTCGCCTTCTTCAATCTTCTCTTTTACATCTCGCTCTCCTTCTCTGGCATGCCTAACCCCGTCATGCCGATTTCTCTACAGAGTTCCAGATCCACGGCTTCACCTTTGATGGATTTCTCTGCTAAAGAAAAGTCAAGAGTGAATATCCACTTTACGCAAGCGAAAATCGAAAGGTAAATTTTTGATTTTTTTAGATTTCCATCTACTTTGTATTTAAGATACTAATTAACGGAAAAATTTGTTTTTTCTGAAACATGCAAAGGAAAAATCGTAGATCTGGACCTTCTTAACAAAAGGGAGCTTATGTCGCGAACCAGATCCAGTGTTCGAGAGCTCATCCTTGCCGAAAAAAATGTAAGTTCCTCTAATTTTTTTTTTGCTTTCTCTGTTAATATTCCTATTTTAATGACTGATTAAATTGAAATATTTCACTTTTTTGTACATGTCCGAATCTGAACGTTGTCGTGAGCCCACTTTCAAGAATAAACCTTCATAGCTCTTCCTACCTTCGTCAATGGCCGAAAAAATGTAAGTTTCTTTTATTTTTTGTACTTTCTCTGTAAATAATTCGATTTTAATTACTGATTAAGTAATATTTCACTTTTTTGTATGAATCATTTTCTTATGTTTCATTGACTTTATAGTTTATAAATGAAAAAAATTGCTTGATTAAATTTAGCGGAGTATGAATGCTTGGTTAGATCTTTTCTTTCGTTGAATGTTTTTGGATTAAGTTTGACTTCTGTTCTTGCCATGACTTGATTGAAAAATTGCTTTGTGAAAAAAACGATGTTTCTGTAGCCTATAGTATTATTCGGCTTATTGGCCCATTTGTTATTGGGCTTATAGACCCAATTACAAAATTCACAAATTTTTAGTTGCAACCCATATTAGTATTTTTTAAAGTTTTTGACATATCTGTACTCGTAACTTTTAATGGCCTTAATTTAATGCTGAATACTTTTAATGACAATGCTAAAATTTAATGAGATTAGTTTGGCCTTTTAAGCCCAAAAGTAAACATGTAATGGGCTTCTTGGCCAATTACATGTTTATTAATATAAATGACGTTGGTCAAATTAAATGGATTTATAGGACAAGTACAAAAGAACTTGAAGGTTCCAGATACATCTATCACTTCTATAAATGCGTAAACCCTATCACTTCTCACTTCTCTCTCTCCTTTTCTGTGACGCTTGAAGCTTCAAAATATCTTTCCTTTTCAACAATACAGATACATGGAGATTTCTATTTAGCTAGGGTCTCTCTCTCTCTCTCTCTCTCTCTCTCTCTCTCTCTCTCTCTCTCTCTCTCTCTCTCTCTCTCTCTCTCTCTCTCTCTCTCTCTCTCTCTCTCTCTCTCTCTCTCTCTCTCTCTCTCTCTCTCTCTCTCTCTCTCTCTCTCTCTCTCTCTCTCTCTCTCTCTCTCTCTCTCTCTCTCTATACTGATAATTTGCAATGTTCTTTCAATCCTGTAGGAAGCGGATCCATGTGAAGATTTAAGTGATGATGATATCCGCACGACTATTCAGAATGCAACAGGACCAAGATCTGCTTTATTTGTACCTAAAGTATGTCTCTAGAAGTTCCTTTTTACAGTGTTTCCCTCTTCAATCTTTCTGATCTTGCAGCTATTATTTATCTTCCTTTTTAAACTTGCAATTATTTGATGGTTTATGGTACTATATGGACATTTCTACTTGCTGCATTGTCGTAATTCATATATGTAGGCTTCTCGTCTCTTTTTGATTATTTTGAAACAAATTTAATATGACTGAACCTGAAAATGTACAGGTTCCATTTGAAGTTCTTGTCAGAAGGCAAATAAGTCGACTGCTAGATCGTGGTCTTCAATGCGCAAGGTTCATAAATGATGAGTTGATGAAGGTAACAAAAAATCCTAATTATGAAAGTTTTCTTTCATTTGTTTATGTTCATGTGTGTGTTTATTTGAAATACATGCTAATGACCATATTTTAATTTTCCTTGTCATCAGGCTACTGAGGGAACTGTCAGCCTAAACATCCTCTCGAAATATTCTGAAGGTAAGGTTGAGAAAATCACTACCTGCGACACTTCCTAACATATTTTCCAACTAAAATGGCTGGTTTATTGTTTGTTGTTTAAACAGCCTTTTCTTCAATGATCGAGGGCAATAATGAAGAGATATCTACATCTGAGCTTTCTGGTGGAGCTCGTATTCACTACATCTTCTAGTCAATCTTTGTTAAGAGTTTGGAGGTATGTTACTATGTTTTAGCTCTCTCCTTTATCACGCTCTATTATGAGTTTCTGATGACTATTCTAAATTAAAACGCACTTACGAATCAAATTTGGTGCTATAGTATGTAAAAAATAGTTCTTCATTAATTTGTTACTGCTCCAAGTTCACTGGCTTGAAAAGATTTGTACTTGTGACTTTCAGTTTCCTGAATCTAGACCTCTCTCTCTGTATATATATATATATATATTGTTTGAGTGTATGTTCTGGAGGCTTAAATTGGCAGTCATCTCTATAATGTTCATATTTTGTGGATGAATCCTGCTATATGATTCACCAAACTTAATCTGCATTCTATGCCATTTCATCATGTTTATCACCTAAAAATGTAGTTTCCCATGTTTTGAAAATCTTATGTTGTTTTGATGTTTTTTGTATGCTTCCACTACCAATACATTTTCTATTGTATAACCATTACTAAACTAATTCATGCAAGTGACAACAAAAATTAGATACTTGTAAAATAAATATTAATAGTCTTTAATTTAGGTTTATATACCTTAGCTCTCCTCGCTATGCCCTTTTCGGTCTCTTGTTAAGTTAAGACACTGATTTGCTTCCTGAAACTAAACCTGAAAATGTAATTCTCTACTCTTCTTTCGTTTTTAATCATGATAGACAACAATACCACTTCTGTTATTGCTATATTGATAATATAGGTCCTTGCAATCATAGTATGGTGAATATGCATTTGATGATTGAGTCATATCACTACTGAACAAACGAACTAAGATATACTTTAAATCACAACTGAACAAACTAAATCATTACTGAACAAACAAAATTGTAAATCACTACTAAACAAACGAATTGAGATTCAAATGTACGATTGCCTTATGTTTAAATCACCGTTGAGTTAAAAAACAAACGAAATTGTAAAATCAAGAACAATTATTTATATTTTTATAGTTCAGTTTAATGAATTCATTGTGAACGTACCTGCTAAATGTCGAAAACTGCTTTGCTATTACTCCTGTGCAAGACCAGTTTTTTGTACTATAATTGTGAGAGGTGCTCTAGTTTTATACCCATGCTGCATGATCATGCTAAATATAAGGCAATCATAATAATATTGATTTGATTTGATTATGCAGATATTACATTGCCTTAATACTGCCATACCATGCTTAATATTTGAGTTAATTGTGCATATATTTACATTGAATTTATACTGCCATATCATACTGAATATTTCATTTCATTCTGCAAATATTACATTGCCTTTATGGATTGTAGATTCAAAAAATCGTGATTGGAGATATTGAAGATGTTGAAAGTGGATAAAATCACGATTGCATAATATTTCATTTTATTTGATTCTGCAAGTTTTTTATTGCAGGAAATTTTGCGATTTCATAATATTTTCTTTGATTCTGCATATATTACATTGCTTGTTATTTTTTTATGTATGTCTTATATCATTTCTTTTAGCTTTGAGGCATTTATTTAAATTTATGCATTGTCAATGCAATATTTTTGTTATTTGTTTGCCAATTTTGGAGCAGCAACTATTTATTTTGTGTTTATTTAATTGTTTTTAGAATGTTTCTTTGCTATTTGTAAGCACAACATGTTGCATTTTTTTTCTTAGTTGTCATAGCAGATCATATTTAGGGTTGTTTTTCTATTTTAATGTTGTACATGCTATGTAATATTTTTTTTCGATATGTTCTATTTATTTTGAATCCAATTATTATCGTAAAACAGGTTTGAAAACATTTACAGCATTTTGTTTTGTTTTAATTCTCAAATATTGGATATTATTTGATTAAAATATAGCTCGTAATTTTATTTGTTTTTCTTTTGTAAAGATTAAGCATACCTAAAAAAAAGTACAGAGATATACTCTGTAAAAATATGTCAGAATGAAAGATTTTTCAAAAAATAACCGCATAAACTGGAATGATGACACGTGTTAAAATTAATTCAACGGTGACACATAACAGCGAAAAACGCGGGTTTAATCTCGGGGCGCGTGCCTGTGCAGACGCGATTCTGCTTTAGTTATTATATGGCAAAGGTTCTGTACACTACAAATTTTTTCTGAGTACACTACAGTTTGAAACGCAGAAATCTTGCTTAAGTAAGATTTCTGCGTTTCAAGGCAAAATGTACCCAGAAAAAACATTTCTGTATAAATTTGAAACGCAGGTATTTTGCTTAAGCAAAATACCTGCGTTTCAATTTTTCAATTTTTTTTAAACTGAAACGCAGGAATCTTGCTTAAGCAGGATTCCTGCGTTTCAAATATCTGAATTTTGAAAATATTATAGTTTTGAAACGCAAAAATCTTGCGTTTCACTAAATTTTTTTTTTCCCAAAATTGCAATTTTTTCCATAATCATGTAGAGAATTTCAATACGAGTCCGTACATATAAAATTCGTCCAAAACGGACATCGTTTGCCCCTCCAAAAGCCCAAAAAACGAAGTCTTCCTATACTTTTTTTTTACAATTTGGTGCCCAGCATATAGGGCATTGTAGTGATTTTTTTTGGTATTTTCGGCATTTTTCTACTATAATTTTGTATAAGATTTTAATACGAGTATATAACTATACGTTAGAACCATAATATATAATTATAGTATATAACTATATAATATAACAATAGTATATAACTATACGATATAACATAGCATATAGCTATAGTATATAACAATAGTATGAAATTATACGATATAACCATAATATATAACTATTCGTTAGAACCATAGTATATAATTATACGATATAACAATAGTATATAACTATACGATAAAACAATAATATATAACTATACGATATAACAATAACATATAGCTATAGTATATAACAATACGATATAAGTATAGTATGAAACTATACGATATAACCATATTATATAACTATTCGTTAGAACCATAATATATAATTATAATATATAATTATAATATATAACCATATTATATAACTATACGATATAAAATTTGAATATAACCATAGTACGTTAGAACCATAATATATAATTATAGTATATAACTATACGACATAATCATGGTATATAACTATAGTATATAAATGAACGATATAGCAATAGTATATATATAACTATACGATATAACCATAGTATATAGTTATAGGATATAACGATACGATATAATCAAATTTGATATAACTATAAGATATAACCACATTATATAACTATCACTGTTCGCGAACGCGTAAAAACACCTGAAGTACGTTGTCTGTATTTTATTTCACTAAGAAAAATATTACAGATACATAGCACATTACAGAATGTCTCAAGCTACCTGAATTAAATCCGACGTGCTAAACGGGCACTCGGGAAAATTCCAAAAATTCCCAAAATAACCTTACAAAAATATGGGGTATCACAGTTATATCCAATTTGGTTATATCTTATGGCTGTATCCTATAGTTATATACTGTGGTTATATCTTATAGTTATATCCAATTTGGTTATATCGTATCGTTATATCCTATAATTATATGTTATGCTTATATCTTATAGTTATATCCAATATCATTATATCATATCATTATATCATATAATTATATATTATGATTATATCTTATAGTTATATCCAAATTGGTTATATCTTATGGTTATATCCTATAGTTATATCTTATAGTTATATCAAATTTGGTTATATCATATCGTTATATCCTATAGTTATATACTATGGTTATATCTTATAGTTATATCCAATTTGGTTATATCATATCGTTATATACCATAGTATATAATTATAGGATATACCCATAAGATATAACCAAACTGGATATAACTATACAATATAACCATAACTATAATATATAACCATAGTATATAACTATAGGATATAACCATAAGATATAACCAAATTGGATATAAGTATAAGATATAATCATAATATATAATTATATGATATAACGATATGATATAATCAAATTGGATATAACTATAAGATATAACCATAGTATATAATTATAGGATATAACGATATGATATAATCAAATTTGATATACCTATAAGATATAACCATAGTATATAACTATAGGATATAACCATAGTATATAACTAAAGGATATAACTATAATATATAACCATAGTATATAACTATAGGATATAGCCATAGTATATAACTAAAGGATATAACCATAGGATATAACTATATGATATAACCATAAGATATAACCAAATTGGATATACCTATAAGATATAACCATAGTATATAACTATAGGATATAACCATAGTATATAACTAAAGGATATAACTATAATATATAACCATAGTATATAACTATAGGATATAACCATAGTATATAACTAAAGGATATAACTATAGGATAACCATAAGATATAACCAAATTGGATATAACTGTAAGATATAATCATAGTATATATCTATAGGATATAACGATATGATATAACCAAATTGGATATACCTAAAAGATATAACCATATTATATAACTATATGATATAACCATAGTATATAACTAAAGGATATAACTATAATATATAACCATAGTATATAACTATAGGATATAACGATATGATATAACCAAATTGGATATAACTATAAGATATAACCATAGTATATAACTATAGGATATAACCATAAGATATGACCAAATTGGATATAATTATAAGATATAACCATAGTATATAACTATAGGATATAACCATAAGATATAACCAAATTGGATATAACTATAAGATATAATCATAATATATAACTATATACTATGGTTATATACTATAGTTATATCGTATAGTTATATATATACTATTTCTATATCGTTCATTTATATACTATAGTTATATACCATGGTTATATCGTATAGTTATATACTATAATTATATATTATGGTTCTAACGTACTGGTTATATACAAATTTTATATCGTATAGTTATATACTATTGTTATATACTATAATTATATACTATAATTATATATTATGGTTCTAACGAATAGTTATATACTATGGTTATATCGTATAATTTCATACTATAGTTATATACTATTGTTATATCGTACTGTTTTATACTATAGCTATATGCTATTGTTATATCGTATAGTTATATACTATTGTTATATTGTATAGTTATATACTATAATTATATATTATGGTTCTAACGTATAGTTATATACTCGTATTAAAATCTTATACAAAATTATAGTAGAAAAATGCCAAAAATACCAAAAAAAATCAATATAATGCCCTATATGCTGGACACCAAATTGTAAAAAAAAATATAAGAAGACTTCGTTTTTTGGGCTTTTGGAGGGGCAAACGATGTCCGTTTTGGACGAATTTTATATGTACGGACTCGTATTGAAATTCTCTACATGATTATGGAAAAAATTGCAGTTTTGGGAAAAAAATTTTTGAGTGAAACGCAAGATTTTTGCATTTCAAAACTGTAATATTTTCAAAATTCAGATCTTTGAAACGCAGGAATCCTGCTTAAGCAAGATTCCTGCGTTTCAGTTTAAAAAAAAATAAAAAATTGAAAGCAAAATACCTGCGTTTCAAATTTATACAGAAACATTTTTTCTGGGTACATTTTGCCTTGAAATGCAGAAATCTTGCTTAAGTAAGATTTCTGCGTTTCAAACTGTAGTGTACCCAGAAAAAAAATGGAGTGTACAGAATATTTCCGTACTATATAGTAGATTCTTTTTTCTAATCAATGAGTTCTCTATCATCTGCTCTTCCTTTATTTTGAAATGGAGGCTTTATCAGGTGCTGATCCTACAAAGTTATCTTATTACTTTCCCTGTACATTATTCAAGTCTAAATTATTCTCTGTTTAATCCATATCTTACCTTAATTAATCTAATTGTAATCTTACTGTAATCAGAAACTAAAGACGATCATGCTTCCCAAAATTTCTCAACAATTGCTGGAAACCCAATTGAAGAAGAAAGAAGAAATGGGTTTTTTATGGAAATCCAATTGCTGAAGGAGATGATAAGCTCCATGATGTCTCCCCCCCCCCCCCCCCCCCCCCCCAAAACATTAAAAAATTTCAGCAATTTCAGCTTGGATCTCCCTTCAGCAAATTTCGGCTTCTCATCCGAACATCTTCGATAAAGCTGAAATTTCTCCCCAGCCACCTTCAGCTTCAATAAGGCAATAAGCTCCCAAAGATGTCTCCCAAACAAAGCCTATGAAATTGTAATCATAGGTACATTAGTGGGCCGAATGTGACTAACCTATAAAGGAACAGGCAAAGATACAAGAGAAAGACTGGTTTCCCAATTAATGGTGTTATCATTCTAATTTCAGGAGGTTAAGCAAAGAGGGAGAAATAACAGCCAGGCTGTATTTCTGTTCACCATGCCTCGTTAATTTCAACTAGTATCAAGGGCAAAATACAGAAAGCATAGAGACCCATATTCAATGTATCAAGGTAACATCTTGTCCCTATTATGATAAAGGGTTGCTAATACCTAAAGAATAGTATCATGAGAGAATACAACAGTAAGATAATCTTACATTAACTAAGCTGAAATATCTACTTGCTCTTGAATTTGTGCTACCAGTACAAATTTCACTTTCAGCCATTCCTCCATATTAGAAAAACCCAATCTCAAAGTCTCCAAGAGTTGATGGGTTTGGAACAGTAGGAGCTTGATGAATGAGGTCCATGTCTTTTATGCTAACATCTCTTTTATGCTAAATCTCTTGTTGGAGCATCAGCCCTGTAAACAGCAGTGTTAGTGTTAGTGATAAAGTAAAAATGATGTATATTCTAGACAACCGTCATAGTTCCACTTGAGCTTAGCAATGATATCATCTTCTAGTGAAAAATGTGTTATAGTATCCATAGCAGTAGTAGCTTCCTTTCAGTCTAAAGTTTCTTTGCCATAATTTCTGAAGTAAATTCTAGGTAAATCACCAACTATGAATCCACAAGAAAAGTATATAATGAATATGATTTGCATGTGCTAGAAACTTTCCAAAAGCTATTTTCAGTCAGTATACCTGTTTGTACTGCGTAGCCCCATCAGATGCCACTGATGGCAAATTATTAAAATTCTATAAACAAGTACTACAAATTAGTGCATAACATGTCAAGCAAAGAGTAAATAGAAGATAATCTCCATTAGTTGATTGGTGACAGTTCCAAAGACAAACACTTTTACTTTGCTATGAAGGAAAGCAGACATTGCATACTCATGTAATTCTCAAATACAATATCAAGCACATGCAAAGGCTAGTAAGTATCTCATATCGTCTTTATAGTTCATAACACTGTCTTCCAAGGTTACAAGAATCTACAAGCGCTAAAATCATACCTACAGGCTACAGAGATGATACAATTTAAAGCATTTGGGAGCACTTTGGCAGTGAGCATGGTTTTCAAGTCAGCAGTATATTAGCTCATGGAATTACTCATAGCTCATGGAACTACTCATAGTTATATTCTCATAGGGGAGTGTTCCTCGAAACATCCTATTTTTTTCCTGAACCTGAAACAAGGATCTAATTCTCACTTAAAAACTTATACCAGTTACTCAGTAGGTATTCCAGCTTGAGATGAAAAAACGATTATGAGATTTCCAACTGATTTAGGCACCATTTATAAATTCAGGAAGAAATTGTGAGATTAATTACCATGAGGGAATTGGATTTAAAAATAAAGGATGTGATTTTAAACAAGGCACTGAGATATGTCTTCTCTTTTTGGACAAGCTTGCTTAAAAGCCTTTACTTAAGTATATTTTTACTTTCAGATAGCATTAGTTATAGCCTAAATCCTTCTCCGAACCCAGAATGAAAGCTCAATGCAAATTAGGCAGCACAAGACAAGTTTCTAGGTCAAAATCAAAGCCTTTACCACTCCCTAGAATCAGCAAAAGAGAGATTTTCAATTATGGGTGTCAAGTTTGTCACTTGTTAACCTCCAGTTTCCACAAAGATTGATACAATCAGGGCTGATCATGATTTTTTCTCATCTAATCATCTTTCACTTCCACCTTTAGAACTCAACCTAAAATCAACATATAAATTCATTCTAATGCAGAAGACATTTGAATATTTCGTCCAAATGGTCCAATACAGCTTCTCACATCAAACGATTACATTATCTTTGACAGAAAATTTTCAAAAACCAAACATCCGTGACTCAATATCAATCACATACCAGACGATACCAATTTCCAGCTCTCAAAAAGCGGAAAAGAAAGCAAGTGGACAAGTTTAAAAACCTCACTACCTTGTCAGCAACTAAGTTGAAAGCCGTATTAAAGCGAAACCGGATCCGGAGGCCGTGGCCGCGCCGTGGTCTTCGGCGCCAGCGTTCGCCACTCCGCGGTGGCCATCTGACGGGTCGCCGCCGGTGAATCGGCGCAAAGGCGTGCGGTTCCGGCCGGTAGGAGGCTCCGGAAGGAGACGGTGAAGGCTCGTCGGAGCATTTGGAGGGGGAAATCGCTCGGCTGACCAGGTCGGAGAAAGCAAAGGAAAAAGAGAGGGAGAAGAAGCGAGAGTGTGTGCTGTGGGAACTGGGAAGTGCGATCAGCAGAGAGAAAAAGGGGGGAGAGGGTTAACACTGGACCGGGACCGGTAATTTAAATTAATCTGACCCAACCAGGCCGTTCGAACCGGGATCGATAAAATATATTAATCTGGCCCAACCACGCTGTACGAACCGGTCTCTTTCCTCCCTTTTCATAACCGTACCGTACGTTTACCGCAAAATCACTCCCACCGAAATCTTCGTCCTCGGCCGCCATGGACGGCGAGCACAGGAGCTCGCCCAAACCCTCCACGGCCACGAAGGAGCTTCTCTGGTTCTCCCTTGTATCCACCGCCGTCAAACTCCTCCTCATCCCGGCCTACCGGAGCACCGACTTCGAAGTCCACCGCAACTGGCTCGCCGTCACCCACTCCCTCCCCCTCCGGAAATGGTACTCCGACTCCACCAGCCCCTGGACTCTCGACTACCCTCCCTTCTTCGCCTTCTTCGAGCTCCTCCTCTCTCAATTCGCCGCCCTCCTCGACCCCACCATCGTCGACCTCCACCGCGGCCTCAATTACTCCGCCGATTCCGTCGTCTTATTCCAGCGCATCTCCGTCATCGTCTCCGATTTCGCCCTACACTACTCGATCTACCGGATCGCGCGCAATCTCGACCCTAATAGGCGGAGATTGATCTGGATTTTGGTGATTTGGTCGCCTGCGCTGCTGATCGTTGACCACGTGCATTTTCAGTATAATGGATTTCTCTTAGGGTTGTTGATTCTTTCGATATCGGCGCTTTTGGAAGGGAGGGATCTGTTCGGTGGATTTATCTTCGCGGCACTGCTGTGTTTCAAGCACTTGTTTGCGGTGGCGGCGCCGGTGTACTTTGTGTATCTATTAAGGCATTACTGCAAAGGCGGATTTTTTAGGGGTTTTGGGAGGCTTCTGGTAATGGGCACGGCGGTTGCAGCGGTTTTCGCGGCGGCTTTTGGGCCGTTTGTGTATCACGGGCAGGTAAATTTTCTTGCTTCCTGTTCCAATTTATAGTAGTAGCATAAGCATGTGTGTATAAGTGTATTGTGTTCAATTGTTGCTAGTTGGGTTTCAGCTGTGTGCTCGTCTTGCATTCACTATTGATTGCTTATGTGATGTGGGTGTGCAGTTTGGTTACAATTGGCATTTTTATTAATGCACATTGTGGCAGAATTTGAGCCCATATTTGAAATTAATTTCATTCCTCTCATGATTGTTGTAGAGTTTTTGTTCCTCTGAAATTTCTTTTCCTCTTTGGAAATTAAGTAGTGTAAGATGTAATAAGAGATTGAGAACCTTATTTTTGTTTCTTTTAACCAAAGCAAATAGAAAACTGCGGTAGAGCTAGAGATGTAATAAGAGATTGACAATCCCTTATGATGCCATCAAATCCAATGAGGTTCCTGGGTTGGTTTGAAAGCAAGAGCCTTGGCGTGTGGGCATGAAACAAGCTTTTTTTTTCACCCAAGTGGTCTCTAACTAGTTAGTCTTTAAGCCCTATCCCTGTGGTTCCCTCTGATGAAAACGTTGCTGGTGGTTGAGGGCGGCTCCTTGCAGCCTATCATTGGCTTCCTAATACTCCTCCAAGGCTTCAACCATGCATCAATTCGTTTTTCAGGATCATATCATGCTCAATCTCTTTGAGGGCAGCCACTTTGTTAGTTACGTGTTCACATGCCTTCTTGCACAATCTTAATTCTGATCAGGCAACTGTATGTGGCAACAGATCCTTGAAATTTCTCAGGATATCCCATCTCCATAATCATGTTCTACTCCATCCACTGCCCTTCTCTTCTACATGATGGTAGCAACCCAGCCAGTAGCCATTCTTAACAATATAGAGACCCGTCTGTGGATAAGCCCACATTAAGGCATCAGGATTTGATTCATCGCCTAGGGAAATTGAGAGGATTCTCATGATGTATATGTCATCAGAAGATAGCCTCAGTAGCTAGTAGCTATTCAGCCAAATTTCTTTTTGGTTTATCTGTCACTATAAATTCTCGTGCACTCAAATCCCGTATAGCTAGCAATACTGCCCAACTGATCATGTATGAATTGGTCTTTCCTTGAAGTCTTGGCCTTGATTACTCTAGATAATAAATATTTCAGGTTCTCAATTAATCTTTTGATGTTTACGATGTTCATGTAAAATAAGTTTCACACAGCTCTGTTGTATCTCTGATACAATCTCATTTAACTCTGTTGAGTTATCTCTTTGCAGATACTACAAGTTATCCAACGAATGTTTCCCTTTGGCAGGGGACTCTGCCATGCGTATTGGGCTCCCAATTTCTGGGTGTTCTACATCATACTTGACAAAATCCTCGGTTTTGTGCTTCGAAAGCTGGGGTTCAGCATCCAGAGACCTTCTGCCTCTTTCACTGGTGGCTTAGTGGGAGACTCCTCACCATTTTCCGTGTTACCTCGGGTAAGCTATTCAGCCGCGTTATGAGAGACGTGATTGCTGATATTCTGATTCATGATTCTACATGTTTACGTTCCGGTTGCAGATCACACCCGTGGCAACGCTCGTGATGGTCCTGCTCGCAATATGCCCCTGCCTCTATAAAGCCTGGAGAAACCCGCGCCCTGCAAAGATGGCCAAATGGATAGCTTATGCTTACACATGTGGCTTCCTTTTCGGGTGGCATGTCCATGAGAAGGCATCTCTCCACTTTGTCATCCCGCTTGCAGTTGTTGCAACAAACAGCGCCGCTGATGCAAAGCATTATTTCATTTTAGCAACAGGTTTGGCCTCTACAATGCAACTTGGCTATACTCTATAAATTCAAAACGTCGTCGGTTAATCTGTAGCTATGTCGTGCAGTTTCGTGCTACTCGCTGTTCCCGCTTCTATTTGAGGCGAGAGAGTACCCGGTCAAAGTGCTGCTACTGCTCTTGCACTCTACTCTCATGTACCTGGGCTTCTCCTCGCTGTTTCCGGGTAAAGTGAAGCCCAAGCGAGGTGGCTCAGATGATGCTTTTGAGAAACAGAGGTTTCGGGTCGGGCGGGTCGGGGCCAGCTACGTGTTGGGGCTGGTGTGCGTGGAGTTATGGGGTCAGCTTCTGCACCCGAAGCTGTTTGGTGATGGGCTACCCTTTCTACCGCTGATGCTCAGCTCAACGTACTGCGCGTTGGGAATGTTGTATTCTTGGATCTGGCAACTCAGATCGATCATGGCTAGCCCTTGATCATCAAGTTACAGCTCTCAATCTTTACATGTAGGAACTAGGGTTTTTGACACTTGTTTCCCCGGGATTTGAGTGTAACTTGTAGGCTGTGGTTTATAAATTTCTGTTCTTTATATATTCCTCCGGATAACTAAAAGAATGTTATTTTAGACTTTGACAAAATGTATGAATGACAATTATTATACTAGATTTTTATAGTTTTTTGGAAAATTACAATCGATTATAATTTATCTCATTTTTATTCAATACATAAATAAAATTTGTTTGAGAAAGGTAAAAAAATGCAATTGCGTTAGAATGACAATTTTCTCTGAATGAAGGAGAGAAAGGTAAAAAGTGTAACTGACAATTTCCTCTGAATGAAGGAGAGAAAGTAAAAAGTGTAATTGAGTTAGAATGAAAATCTTATCTGAACGAGAAGTAACAATTTATGAATTTAAATATTGTATGTGTTTGTGGGAGAAAATAATAATGAAATGTTTGAATATTTCCAGAAACGAAAAGGCTAAATGCACGTGTTTTTTTGTCTAAATGGACGCGATATCGTGTACGTAGGGTAGAAGTATGATTTTATGCGCATAAGGAACGCGCACATGGATACAATGGGTATTTTTGAAAAGTTGGGTAGGTTTCATGCGCGTAAGGTAAGCGCATGAATTGGTCAGAGGCATTACTCATGCGCGTAAGATACGCGCACGGTTAATGGGTCGGCCCATTAACACATGCACGTAAGGTACGCGCATGAGTTAATTGATAATATCGCGCATGCCTCATTCTTCTTCCTGGCGCTGTCGATATTCCCCCAAAAAAAAACTAATCATTTTTCCGCTTGAAATCTTGTAATTCGTTGGCTGATTCTTGAAATTGGCAATGGATTCGTCTTCCTTGATTGATTCCGAGCTCAGGGGTGGCGAAAACGCCGGAAATGGTGGAGGGCAAGAACGGAGGGTGGGCGGCAGTGGCGGCGACGATGATTTCACAACGGAGGTGGAGGAGGAAGCCGGCTTAGACTCTGCGTCGGTGGTGGAGGAGGAGGTGGTGGCGACGGTGGTGGCAGTGGCGGCGGCGGAGGAGGAGGTGGTGGCTGCTGGGGTGGCAGTGGCGCCGGTGGTGGCTGGGGTGGAGGAGGGTGATTTGGGGGTTTTGGGTGGAGGGAGACCGCGGATGAGAGTTCAGGCAAATGTACCGGTGGAACCGGAAGAGGCGGAGGTCCCATCCGTTCATATTTCTACTGGTCTCCATCAGGTTTTTTTCCGATATTCTAAATTTGATTTGAAAGTAATTGTGAATTTTAATTATCATGTTTTTGTGTATTTAGAATATAAATTATGTTTCCGACGTAGTTGTTTATGATTTAGTTTTGAATTTGATTTGAAATTAATTGTGAAATTTAATTATCAATTTTGTGTGAAGTTAGACTAAAAAATGTCCATAATATTGTGCGTAGGTTAGATTAGAAATTCTTAGCTGTGTTTTTTTTATTTTTAATAGTTGTGAATTTAGATTTGAAATTAGTTGTGAATTTTGATTTCAAATTTTATGTCAACTTAGACTATAAATTTTCCATAATATTGTGTGTAGGTTATGATTAGAAATTCTTAGTTGTGTTGTTATTTTTAAAAATAGTTGTGAATTTAGATTTGAAATTAGTTGTGAAACTAGGCCCAAAGTAATGGAGTAGAAATACCCATTTGATTTACTTAAATTGTCTATAATTTAGAGGTTACGGGGGTCTTAACCCCTTCGGGCCGGACAGAGCCGACGCCAGTGGATGATCGTCGTAGACCACGTATAGGGGTGTCAAATTCTATACGTCGTTGTGCTGCTCTCGTCCATGGTGATATATTATCTATTTCTGCCCCTCCTCCGACCGTCATTACTGATGATATTTATATGGAGCCTGCTGATGAGAATATGGAGGTAGATGTGCAGCCGACGACGACAGGCATGGCTGATGATACGCACCCGCAGATGGAAGAGGCTGTAAATTATGTTGAGTCATTACAGCCGAGGTTGAGGACTGAGGATTTGAGTCATGACGAGTCTCCCCATACCCGGTCCCCCTTATTCTCCTCTCTTGGCCCGTCTTTTGTCCCCTCTCTTGAGTTTGGTGTTGGCCAGTTTGTTGCGTCTTCCGTACGCCCCTCCACTTCTGCACCTCCACCTCCAGTTCCCCCTACGGGTGTAACACCCCCGATTTATACACCGGTAGTACTACATGCCAGTGACCTCGGACTTAACCGTCCAAAGCCACCCCAGGCTTTTCCAAAACAACCATGCTTAAATACATAACGTAATTAAATGAAAGAGTAACCAGCGGAAGACGTAAATATATCAAACGCAATCAATTTATTAAAAATCTCACATCATCTGAGAGAAGTAGTTTTTACAATAGAGTAAACATTCAGCGGAAAACTTTAATTTACACAGCGGAAGACTTTTAAATTAAACAACTCAACAATTTTAAAACATTGACACTTAAATCCTCGTCTGCAAGCTTCTCCTTCAAGCGGTTACTTTAACGTTGGCATCAAATCCCGATGTGCCGAATCGAACGGATGACACCAGCCAACATACAGAGAACAATTTCCGTTGGTTAGTCTTTATAAAAAGACTATGCAAGGGTACAAAGCAGAGTGGTTCGTGTGATCGTAACCGTTTACTATCATTGTCCCTCGAATAACAACCGAAGGAACGATATATAACCCGACACTCTCACTGGAGATCAAATATTCAAATCAAATATTTAGACATGCACTGAAGAGAAGACTCCAAAAGGATTGAGTCTTATGGGAAGATATGCCAATGTTTGGGAACGTTAATTTAATCACACACAAGCGTATAAAAACTGACTTGACGTTTCGGTTCACGACCAACCTCACCGCTTAATGCGAATCCAGATTGGAAAGAGAACTTCACACAGATCAAGCCAAGACGAGTTTTTCCTAGCTGCACTACGGCTTAGCTGCACTACTCGTCTGAGGTACGTTAATTACGTGCATCGCCGCACTTATCTTATTTAATTACAAAACACACGTTATTATTAAGGCTTTTATGGCGAGTAACTACGCCGCTTATTATTAACACACAGGGTGAAATTACCTTCACCCAATTGGCACTAGCAAGGTGCCTTAAACACCTCCTACCTTAACGGTGGTAGGAAGCAATTGTCATGACCTTAAAGAACATTCGGAAATTATTCCGACAAGTACCACGTTATAAAGAAACAACTAATCCTTACCTGGATTAGTGTTCCTACAAAAACTCGTGCTATACTAGCATTAACGATTACGTTTAATATCCACAACAAAATTACCATGATTATTAACATATATAATAGTGTTGTATCTAGCAATATACAACCTATTATAACATCACTTCTTTTTAAAACACTTTATTTAGAAAATTGTTCCCAAACGAAAACCACAGATCATTCCAATTTAATTAGCATTTAAACGCAATTGATAATTAACATGACATGGAATGATTAAGCAAGAGCGAACCGCCACTTGCCTTGGATTCGACGAAAGCTTGAATCAAACTTGGAGACGATGGGTTTCCGGGCTCGAAACAGGGACAGATCTGGAATCACAGACTCCTTCGGATTGACCCATAAAGAAACCCTAAGTTAGATTCGACAATAGATAGTACGAATCTAAAGAAAAACGAAAGAAATCGAAGGAGTCAAGCTTCCATGGAGAGAACTTACCCAAATCGATTCGTTCGACCTTAATTCGATTATGGTTCGATCTCCAAACACCTTCTTAGGCCCTTTGAATACCATTCAAGAGCACGTTTTTATTATTCAAAGGAAGCTTTTGATCACTTTGAACGAAGCTTAAAGCTTGGACAACGATGGAGGGATTTTTGGAGAATTTTAGAGGAGAAAATGAAAGCTTCTGATGATACGTACAATCCGTTTCTCCTCCTTTTATAGTCCAAGCCATTGGTGAAGAAAAGGGACACGTGGAAGAGAAAAATCGAGATGTCATCAGAGCTCTGGCGAACCAAAGCCTCTTCCCTGACACCTTCAGAGCCACTTGGCTTCATGACGATGACAATGTCGGCAGACTGCCCAAGGATGACGATGGCGATGTCGGCCGAACAAGCTCTTTGAACGAGCTCTTCAAATGAGCTCTTTGATCGAGCTCTTTGAACGAGCTCTTTGAACGAGCTCTTTGAACGAGCTCTTTGAATGAGCTATTTGAACGAGCTCTTTGAATGAGCTATTTGAACGAGCTCTTTGAGCTCTTTAATGAGCTCTTCGAGCTCTTTGAACAAGCTCTTTGAATGAGCTCTTTGAACGAGCTCTTTGAATGAGCTCTTTGAACGAGCTCTTTGAACGAGCTCTTCGAACGACCTCTTTGAACGAGCTCTTCGAACGAGCTCTTTGAACGAGATCTTTGAGCTCTTCGAACTCTTCGAACGAGCTCTTTGGGACGTCCTCTGCCTGATTGAACGAGATGTTCTCTTCCTTTAAGCTCGGAGCTAGGCATTCCCTAACAGCTCGGAGTCATTCACCAACAGCTCGACGTCTTGCTCAGGATTCCCCAACAGCTCGCTCTCCAACAGCTCGGAGTAGAGCTAAGGTTTCCCTAACAGCTCGCTGAAGAAGAGCTCGTGCTACAACAGCTCGTTGAAGTCTTCCTAAAAGAGCACGCTTGCCTTGTCTGAATTGAGACACTTTCCCATATTTAGCTCTATCACTTGTTTTAGCTAGCAAGAGCATGGGTTTTAAATCACGGGTTAAATATATTCGTATACGAACGAATATTATGAGCCCAGAAATACGTCGAATGTATTTTATTTCACTCAGAAAAATATTACAGAGATCAAGAACGTTTCAGAACGTCTTAAACTTCTCTGAAATAAATTCGACGTGCTCTTCGGGCGTTTTGGAAAAATTCCAAAAATACCCAAAAATTCCAAAAGTACCCTTTAAAAAGTGAGGGGTATTACAACGGGTCATGTTGGTGATTTTGATCCAGGACTTCCCTCTACTTATGCGCCGTGGATGCATGGAGGTCCACACTGCCTGATCCTTCTCCCTAGCTACCGTTCACCATATGTTTGTTGATCCTGCACTCCCTCCCGTTAGGCAGAGGAGACAAAGGAGGAGAGGAGAGGTAGCTCCAGAGGGTGCTGATGCAAGTCCAGCTGCTCCAGAGGCAGATGATGATATTATTGCAGAGCCTGCTGCTCCAGAGGTAGCTCCTCTTAGAGGCGTCGCCCGCCTACAGGCGATTCAGGATTTGGTATGTCAAACTGTTAATATAAAAATTAAGATTTTAGAATTACGTGATAAATTGTATTGACTAATGCTATATTTTTTATTTGCAGAGTCGCAAGATTGTTAGGATCCATTTCCGACCTGTCCAGCTATATTGCCACGAGGCCTTCATTACCGATGATCCCCAGACGTGGTTTAGGATTGCAGAGCGCAGCGGCCTTACACATTTACGCACAGTTGGCATCGCCGCCAATATAGATGCTGCTATGATATCTGCATTTTTTGAGAGATGGCATTCGAAGACTAGTTCATTTCATATGCCATTCGGAGAGATGACGATAACATTGTTAGATGTTCTCCATATTCTGCGGGTTTTCATTCATGGGAGGAGATGCACTTCAGTGTTGACTGATGATGAAATCTACAGTCGTATCGCCACAGATCTGGGGGTTGATGAGACTTAGGTGAGGCGGTGGTATACAGGGGGCGGCATCCCATTAGAGTATCTAGAGGAGATATTGAGGGAGAGGATGATGCGTCAGGATCGGATTGCAGCCGTCGGTGCGAGGAAAGTCCACACGAGCCAAGGAGATGGCGAGATAACACTGGGATATGGATGATGGATTTTAGGGATGGATGGGATGGATAGGTAGAGGGATAAACACCTAACACTCTTGTGGATATGACTCACCACTCAAGTTTAGGAGAGATCAAGGTTCAAGAGATATGACTCACTCTTGAAACAAGACCGGTTTGAACTCTCACAAAGGGATATGACTCACCCTAGGTTCAAGATCAAGGTTTGATCGATATTACTCACGATCAAAGATAAATTGTTCGATATGACTCACGAACAATGAAAAATTCGGATTAAACTATGAAATTAAAACGAGAGAAAAACAACTAGTTTCTTCATATCAAGTCTTCTCAAGTTTTTTATTACAAAGCTTTGGCAGCCATTATATAGGTGTCAAATGATATTAAAATAAAGACTCCACTAACTAGCTAAGCCACCAATGTTGGCCACTAATTAGCTAAGCCATTAATGTCGGCCACTACCTTAGCTAAGTCACTAAAGCAGCTAGCCACCAACTTAACCACTTGGCTAATTAATTTCGAAAATAACAAAACAACAAACACAATTCAAACATCTTCCGCGGAGACAGTTTCTGGCCTGACTTCAGAAGGTTCGTTCTCTATGCGTTGAGCGAGCTCTTTGAACGAGCTCTTCTGATATGTCTTCAGTCCATCGAACGAGCTCTTTGAACTGATGTTCTCTTTGGGACGTCCTCTGTCCTTTTGAATGAGCTCTTTGAACTGATGGTCTCTTTGGGACGTCCTCCGTCCGATTGAACGAGCTCTTTGAACTGATGGTCTCTTCGGGGCGTCTTCTGTCCGGCAAGCGAGCTCTTTGAACGATCTCTTTTTGGGAAGTCTTTTGTCCTTCGAACGGGCTCTTTGAACAGGCTCTTTTTTGGGAAGTCTTTTGTCCTTCGAACGGGCTCTTTTTTGGAAAGTCTTATGTCCTTCGAACGGGCTCTTTGAACGGGCTCTTTTTTGGGAAGTCTTCTGTCCTTCGAACGGGCTCTTCTGAGACGTCTTCTGTTCGTCTAGCGAGATCTTTAAAAGGACTCTTCTCAGACGTCTTCTGTTCGTCTAGCGAGCTCTTCTCTTTGGACGTTCTCTTCGGTGCGCCTAAGTCCGGCTGTTGCACCAAGGCCTAACAACTCGTCTCTTCCCTTATGCTCGGAGCTCTCATGGCCATTAGCCCGCTCTGGAGTTCCTCTTGCAATGCTCGAGCCCGAGCTCGAGTGATCCGCCCTGGAAAGACCGGAGCGTGCTCATTAGCTTGGAGAGGACTAGTGGAGTCATTCCCCAACAGCTCGGAATCTTGTTCAGGACTCCCCAACAGCCCGGAGTCTTGCTCAGCACTCTCCAACAGCCCAGAGTCTTGCTCATGACTCTCCAATAGCCCGGAGTCTTGCTCAGGACTCTCCAACAGCTTGGCGTCTTGCCCCAACAGTTCGGCGTCTGACTTTTCTTGGCTTGAATGTCTTGAGTCTTGTTCATGATGCGACGTAGTCACATCATAGGATGGCGGCACCCGAGAGAGTGAAGAGCGTTATTGCCACGTATTATATGTTGCTGCTTCTTGGGTCGACTGTCCTGGTGGACAAGTCGACTAAGTCCGTGAAGCACAAGTGATGTGCCCTTCTGTTTGATCACGAGAGTACTGGAGGTTTTGCATGGGGAGCCGACATTCTTGCGTTTTTGTATCGCAATTTGTGACGTTCTGTTAGAGTTATGTTTTACCCCAGTGTTAGCGTTCAGATAAGTAAGACACGTGACCACAAATAAATGACAAATGACATAATCGCATGATCTTTTAAGCATGCGTACGCCAAATGGAAGAATGAGAGATTATATTGACACTTGGCAATTGGCATACATGCCCGATGACTCATATTCCTTTATAAAACCTAGCTAAACTCATTTGAAGGGGCTCTCTCTCAGGAAAAAAAAAGATTGAAAAAAACAAAGTATCTATGTACGAACGGAAGAACAGTATTATGAAGGAGTTTTCAGTCATCTAAAATCTTAGTCAGCGGTTGGGCAGGTGGGATAAATCATTCTCCGAATTATTGGTTAAACACCTCTTATGTTAAAGTCTTAGTTAAATTAAACTCCATTTTAACCTTTGATTTTTCCGGAATCGTCATTTTTATAACTTACTTTTGTATGTAAATGGTTGATTACAATGAGATAAATTATAGAAACTATTTGGTCAGAATATAAAAGTTGGATGGTGGAGAGTATTTAGTGTAGTGTGTTTTTAAAATAAAAATTGGATGACGATTGATTTGTGTTTTCTTACTCAAAAATACGAATTTCATCCCTCCTACGCGTCTCGGGTCCGCGTGCAGTGCGGCTGCCGGCTGGCTATCAATAAATCGAATTATCGGTTCGAGTTTGTAGTTGAATTTGGCCTTCAATCTTTTTCTATGCGCTTATTACCCCTAATCTTACATCATACCTCACGTTTTTCATGTGATATAATGATATTAGCTTAAGTTTAAATTGTAAATATGTATATAAGTTTTAAACAAAACCTTATCATTATTAAAAGTTAAAATTTAAGAATAATATTTAAATATTAACCTGTGTCTTAAGCACGAAAATGCATACTATTTTATTTATTTATTATTCTGTAAATTATATTTGATTGATTCTTTTTTTATATTGTTTAAAATTACTTAACATATAATCAAGTCCAAAATTAAAAAGAAAACTAAAAGAAAAAAAAAACTATTACGAGCTAAGATTATTCAATAAAATAAATATAATCATCAATATTATGTTTTACTGATTAAATTATAAAAACATATATTAGTATAAGCTGATGTATTAATTTTATAAATCAGTTTATGAGAGCAAAGGTATGGCCATAGATAGCCATGGACAATAGTCACTAAATGAGTCTCAAATAGGTTTCACTGAGGATTCGTGTCTTATAATTATTGGCATTTGGCCATTTTCATGGGCATTTTTTTTGTAGTGACGCTTATGTCCATTTATAATTTTTTATAATATATATTAAAAGAAAAAATACCACGCACTCAAATGATCAAATAAACTTCAATTAATTACATAAAAAATGACAATAAATTTTAAACTACAATTAATTAGAAATTAATTACATAAAAAATGACAATAAATTTTAAACTAAACTAAACAATAAATTTGTAGTGACGCTTATGTCCATTTATAATTTTTTATAATATATATTAAAAGAAAAAATACCACGCACTCAAATGATCAAATAAACTTCAATTAATTAGAAATTAATTACATAAAAAATGACAATAAATTTTAAACTACAATTAATTAGAAATTAATTACATAAAAAATGACAATAAATTTTAAACTAAACTATACAACGATGGAATTAATTACTTAAAACTATATTGAGTTCTTGCTGCTGTTGTTGCTGGGTTGAACGAATCTCGTCCGGTGAGATCCTTCGCTTTAAAAATATGCTAAGTTAACGGGCTACGAAATACAATATAATACTCGGGAAAAGTTCAAATGAAGACAACTCCCCGTGTCAGGACTCAGGATGCACCAAGCGCGTCCAAAAATTCGGCCCGATCGAATTATTCGGCAAAAATTTGCGATTTTTTTGGAAAATATTTTTCAAAAATTTAATTTTTTGCAAAAAAAATCGATTTTGTGTGCATATGAAATACACTGTTGTGTGCATATGTCAGAACGTATGTGTGCATATATTAGGCTCGGTGTGTGCATGTGGTTTTCAGAATGTATACATGTATGGGAACAATTGTTAATGCTAGAGACATGTGTGCATATCAAATACACATCTGTGTGCATACGCGAAAAAGTGTGTGTGCATACGCGAAAAAGTGTGTGTGCACATATAACCAACAAGGTGGATGATTTCCTGGGTATGAACACATGATTTCTGCGGTATGAACACATGATTCCTGGGCATATATTTGATACGCACACGCACGTAGTGGATATGCACACAACAAGGTGGATGATATGCACACAATAGTCTATTTGACATGCACATAACGAGTATTTGATATGCACACATGGTTTGTGTGCATCAACACTTGAGACCATATGCACACACGAGGTATACACACATGGTTTGTATGCATCAACACTTGAGACCATATGCACACACGAGGTATGCACACGATAGTGTAATGGATGTGCACACGATAAGTTATTTGGTATGCACACATGGTTTGTGTGCATCAACACTTGTTTCCATGTATGCACATGACTTGACTTGAGATCATATGCACACACGGGGTCTGCACACGATAGTATAATGGATGTGCACACGACAAGTTATTTGGTATGCACACACATGTGTGCATACCAACACTTGTTTTCAGGTATGCACACGACCCGAGATCATATGAACACACGGAGTATGCACACAGCAATATAATTGATGCACACACACAGGTTATTTGATGTGCACACAAGTACTCTAAGCATAAACACTATGTTAAAGGCATTCACAATTTCAGAAACCATATGCACACACACATAGTTACATATGCACACAACAGTGCATCTGATATGCACACACACGTTATATGATATGCACACAAAATCGATTTTTTTGGGAAAATTTTTGACTTGGAATTTTTTTTGCCGAATTATTCGCGAATTATACGCGAAAAAGTCGACAATTGTACTGCAAGGCCGAATTGAAGCTTTTCCCTATAAGGGTGCGCGTCTCCGCCACTGTTCACTCCATTTTTTTTTTTGTTTTTCCCTCTAATTTTCCCCTCTTCTCTCATACATCCTCAATCCTATCATGAAGCACCGTCCTCACCGGAACCGGACCCATAATACTCAGTACAGCATACGTACAACTCTGAAACTTTGAGGATGTACTGTACGCTTCAACAACAGAGAATGTAAAAGTTACCAATTGGCTGTTGGTGCAGTGGCGAATGGGGCTGCACTTGGTAGGGAGAACCGCGTGTTCGATCCCCCACAACTCCAATTGGGAGGGGACTGTAGCCTATCCACCCAGAACTCGCCCCGAAATCCGGATTAGCCCCTAGGGGTGAACCGGGTCGCTAAACCGAAAAAAAGAATGTAAAAGTTAAACTAGTAGCAAATGTTGTATATACTATTCGATTATCTAAAATAACAGCAAACTCAACAGAAAATAGTATTGGAATAAGAAATAAGAAATAAGAAATACAGAGTGAAATATTTCACTCGTACATTAACAAAGAGACCGATAAGACTGAATGCCGAATTCAGTATAACGGAAAATGTGGTAGATTCAGACAAAAGGATTGGGCCATTTTGTAGTGAATTGCCCCCCTCATTCCTCACCAATTTAATTGAAAATGTAAGTAGAACATATAAAAAAAAAGAACAGAGAAAATAAGAAAATACAAGCCTGACCCCAAAAATGGAGGTCGGCCATGGATGCGGGTGTGTGTTTGGGTGAAATGTGCAGGTAAAACTCACGCACTTGAATAATAGAAATAATGGACCAAAGAATTGTGGCCACAAGCATCACTACCCATCTCATGGTAATGATGCTTAAGGTGGCAACAACAAAATAAAAATGGAAGAAGGGGTTCAAGAAGTAGTGGATAAAAGAGTTCAAGACAGTATTGATGGAGGCAACAAAGATTGCCCAGGCTGGAATCCCCTCTTCAATGTAGATGGTTATGGTTTGCATGATCGGTTGGAAAAATTGAAACTTCGTGATCGGTAAAGGAGTGGGAAAATTTGAAGGTAAAGGAGTTGGAAAATTTGTTTGAAGAAGGCACGGGTAAATGTTGAGTGAAAATCACAATATTAATAGATGTAAACATTTAAAATTACTGGCTAAATTATCTAAAATTAGGATGAATCACAAATCATATTGAATTATACCAATTGTAGTATGTCATGCTATAAAAAAAATTTGCAGTCTGTACCTTGGAGTTGGGAGTCACCGGGCAGTTTCGTTGGGAGGACGAAGATATTAGCCTGCCTATCCGTACTTCTCAGAGGAAGAATTTGAATTGAGCCAGCCTTGGAGAGGGGGGAGTTGTGGTGGGCCAGCATTGGAGAGAGGGGGAGAGAGGGGCCAGCCTTGGAGAGGGGGAGAGGGGGGAGTTGTGGTGGGCCAGCATATTAGGCCTTTCGGATCTTGGGCCAGGTAGGGCAGAGTGGTGAGGAAGGCCTTTGGGACGATTCTTTCAGCGGCCGATGGGCCTATTTGGAAACGGACCAAACGAAGGGGGAAGAAGGCGAAGACGGGTTGAAGTTGTCGTGGACCAGCCTTGGAGAGGTGAGGAAGGCCCCCTCCCCAAAGGCATATTGGGCCTTTCGGTTCTTGGGCCAGGAAGAAGGCGAAGACGGGTTGAAGTTGTGGTGGGCCAGCCTTGGAGAGGGGGGGGGGGGGGGGGGAGAGAGAGAGGGGCTGCGGGTTAGGCGTGGAAATCGAAATGGGGCTGAACGGCGGAGGGGAAGGCGAAGAGCCAGTTGCAGTCGAAGTGTTCGACGAAAGGCACAACTCAATTCTCGCTTTTGAGATGACAGAGTGAATGTGATTCTTAGGGCCAAAAGCCCAAGCGTATCATCTCCTTCTCCGCCTGGTCTTGCAGAAGAATGTAGCCGACGATTTTGTGTGCGTACTCTGGATCTGGATCAATGCTCTGCACTCTGGATCTGGATCAAGCCCAAGCGGATTTCACCGACGTCGAAAAGCCCGATGGACGGGCTTTTCGACGTCGGTGAAATCCGCTCCGGGGTTGAGGTCGGAGTAGAGGTGGCCAAAGAGTTTATCAATGGCACGAGTAGATCTGGGAGATATGGGGTGGCGGCGGCCCGGGTGTTGCCGGATCTCCCCGGTCAAAGGTGGTTGGAGGCTCGGAGCTTCTCGATCAGGGGTGGCCGAATCTACTCGTTTAGAGGATGGCCACCAGAGATTTGACATATCACTTCCCTGCCTCGGAATCCACGGCTGTGTAGAGTGTGGGGAGAGAGAGAGTATGTGGCGAAGTAGAGAGGAGAGAAAAGATTATTTTCAGTTTAGGGGAGAGAGATTTTAGGAAGATGAAAATCACCGTGGAGGCTGGTTCAAGTTTGATTTCTGAGAAAATACAGCAGAAGAAGAAAACACTCAAGTAGGATGAAGATGGAGGAGCAGAAAAATCTAGTGGAAGAATTAAAGAGAGAGGCTATGAGATTGTACTCCTCACGAGGCTGAGCCATACCTTTTTTTTTTTTTAATAGGAAAGAATTAGGCGGAACCTAGCTACGGTGCAAGGTTCGGCCTAGAGCATCCCGAAGGATGAGAACTTTCAGTTCTTGGTTGGATTCTAAGGCAATTCTCGAGGTTGAGAAGCTGAGTTTGTGATGCGTTCCTGAGGTCGGAACGTCTCTTCTACGCCGGATCTAGATCGAGATGTTCACCGAAACGTCGCGGGATAGGACGAAGCTTGCTTGAGCAAGTCGTGGGTTGTGTTTGGGAAAGGGTTTGGAGAGATAGAATGGAGTTTAACGCAACTACCAAAACAGATTCAAAATCAAGGGTGACGTCGAAGCAAAGGAAGGAGGGATTAACACTCTGACTTAAGCTTTGCTCATATTCAACGTACCAAATAAAGGATACAAGAAATCCTATTTAAAGGCACATGGTTCGACCAACCCTAATGGGCTTGGGCCTCACAATAGGCTAATGGGCTAGCCCACTCTACAAGAGTTGGCACACGCCTGAAATAGAAATGACTGAAATAGAAATACTAAAACGGGAAACATACTAAAACTGGAAATAACTTAGAAATGGCAAAACTAGACTAAGTCTTCAACCAAGGAGGACGCCATGGTCTCGGGCGTCTCAGGCTCGTTAGAGGCCGGCTTGGTTCGGGTCCGGGACGCATCATTCTCCCCCCTTAGATTCGAAGCGTCCCCGCTTCGAGCTTGGTGGGGCTAGGGAGAGGAGGCGCTCGGTCGGCAGCAGAAGGACATCGGGCTTGGGCCCGGCTCGAGGAACCTTGAATGTGATCAAGTGGAGCTCGGGTCCAAGAGCGGGCACGACGACGGGCGCAGCAGCGGGCGACAATAGGCTCGGGATTGCAGGAACGTGCACTTCCAAGGGTGCGGAGGCCTTTGACTCGACAAGCGCCATGGGGGTGAGCAACATAGGCAGGGACTCCGGGAGGTGCACTGGGAGGCACTCAGACGGGTACTCAGAAGGCAGCGTCAAGGCTGGGGCGCTCGCCATGGGTCGTGGAGAGGACTCGACAGGCACTGGGATGCACGCTGGGATGTGCTCAGGCGAGCGCACCAAGGCATGGGCGCTTGCAAAGGGACGCGCTGGGGCGGAAGCAGGGGGCGGCCCGGTGCGTCGGCGACAGCGGGCGGCATAGGCTATCGGGTCCATCCGGGGAGCAAAACGTTGAGTCATCACGTAGACAAGTTGCTCCCATGTCTCTACGGGAACGAAACCGCGGCTCCATCGGTCGTCATCGATGCAGCACCACCAGTCCCACGCGTAGCCCGCGAGGCAACCGATGGCGATGTCGCCTTGCTCAAGCTCATTGTAGTCCCTTTGGCCGAAGTAGTAGGACATGTGTCGGGACCAGTCCAAGAAGTCGTCGGTGTCGCCATAGCCGGTAAAGCATCGACGGCGCAACCGGACTTCGGGTGGGGGCCAGTGCGAGCGTCGGAACGCCATGTGGCCGGCGGGTGAGTAGCCACCGCGGGTGGGGGTCTGGCTAGGCCTCCGTCATGGGCGCGGGAGTGGGATAAGGCACGGCTAGGTCATGGGCTAGGGTGTGGGTGCAGCCGAGGGGGTTGGTTGGGGAAGGGAATCGGGAAGATCTCGGGAGATTTGATTTCCCTAGATCTATGGGGTTGGTTAGGAGGATAGGATAAGACAAGATCTTTCGGTTAAGGAAAGATCTCGTGGGGGATATTTGTGGGGATAAGGTCGAATATTTTTGGAGGGTTTTGGGGGATTTGGGATCTCGGATTGGGGCAAGGCAGCGGATCGTCGGTTCGGGTTTGGAGCGGCCGCGGCGGAACTAGGGCTTCTGCAGCGCAGCCTTCGTATTTTTCCCTTTTGGAGGGGCAAACGAACTCGGATTTGGACGAATTTTATATGGCTGAACTCGTATTTCAAAGCTATACAGGAATCTGAAAAAATCTCAGAAAAGAGAAAATTTTTCTGGGCGGAATCTGTGCAGAAATCGACGGCGTTTCTGGCGTTGGTGTAGACGTCATCGGTGGCTCGATCAACTGGCGCTCTGATACCAGTTGATGCGTTCCTGGGGTCGGAACGTCTCTTCTACGCCAGATCTAGATTGAGATGTTCACCGAAACGTCGTGGGATAGGACGAAGCTTGCTTGAGCAAGTCGTGGGTTGTGTTTGGGAAAGGGTTTGGAGAGATAGAATGGAGTTTAACGCAACTACCAAAACGGATTCAAAATCAAGGGTGACGTCGAAGCAAAGGAAGGAGTGATTAACACTCTGACTTAAGCTTTGCTCATATTCAACGTACCAAATAAAGGATACAAGAAAGCCTATTTAAAGGCACATGGTTCGACCAACCCCAATGGGCTTGGGCCTCACAATAGGCTAATGGGCTAGCCCACTCTACAAGAGTTGGCACACACCTGAAATAGAAATGACTGAAATAGAAATACTAAAACGGGAAACATACTAAAACTGGAAATAACTTAGAAATGGCAAAACTAGACTAAGTCTTCAACCAAGGAGGATGCCATGGTCTCGGGCGTCTCGGGCTCGTCAGAGGACGGCTTGGTTCGGGTCCGGGACGCATCAGTTTGGCAATGAAGTCAGTTGATCTGTTAACTTCTCGGAAAACATGCCTTATCACGACTTCCCGGAAAGAACGGAGATCGATGAGGATATCAGCGATTACCATTTCAATTTCCCACGGGCAAGTCCAGTTGCCTAGAATAGAGTTAATTAGGCACAAATTGTCTCCTTTAATTTCGATATTGTTAAGATTGAGTGATATAGCTTTTTTAATGATGTTTATTAGTGCTATGGTTTCAGCCATGAGTGCTGATTGGCAATTATATTTTTGGTTGGACATATGGATAATTTCAGCATGATCATTCCTGATAATGTGTCCAGTTCCTATATGTCTGTTTGGTAGTTTAGAGCCATCAAAGTTTATTTTGTAGAATCCATGTCGGGGTTTTTCACATTTAATGTTTCTGGTTTTTCGTCGTTGAGACGGGTTAGGCTTTTGGTGCGTTGGTTCGTCTGTTTCAAGTTTCTTTGTTTTGTTCCAGTTGAGTATATGAGTTTTTATGTACAGGGTTAGATCCTTTATGTTGTTTGGCCCTGTAGTTTGGAAGATTTTTTGGTTTCTGTGGATCCAGACGCCCCACCAGGTTTGTTGCTAGGCAGACCCATTCTTTCTTGGTTAGCACCGATTGAAGATCACACAGAATATCAATTGTTTTTTTTCCAAATAAGCTTCATTTGAGTGCTTTGTTCATATCTTCTGTTTTTCTGATTCCGATCCCTCCATTGTTTTTATTCCTACAAAATTTGTCCCATCCTATTAAGGGTTTATACGTTTGTTCTTTGTTCCATAAGAACCTTCTATTGAGTTTATCTAGTGTATTATGTACCTCTGAAGGTAGCATAAAACATTACATGATGTAATTTGGTTTGGCTGCCAGATTAGCCTTAATAAGGATTGCTCGTCCTTCAAGGAATAAGTAACTAGCTTTCCATTTTGATAATTGTGTAATGGTAGCATGTACTGTGTTCTGGAATGTGAGCCACACCTTATTGATTGCAGTGCCACCTGCAACTGCAACGAGTTTCAAACATTTAATTTAATTTAATTTATTTTACTTTTACATTTCACCTATGTATTCAGAATTATCAAAGTTCTTCTTTTTGGGAATAATGAATATTGTATTGTCATGTTAAAGCTGTAATTGAATAAAATGGTAAAGTTTTCATACTTTGGTCATTTGGGTTGGGTCATGTTAAAGCTGTAATTGAATAAAATGGTAAGTTTTCATACTTTGGTCATTTGGGTTTTGTTTGGGTGTGTGAGTGTGTGACTTTGTCCTTGTAGAAATGGATAAATTAGGGTTGGTGAGAGATGGTTTTGTGTAGCTTTCTGTGCACAGGTATATGGGAAATTCGAATATGTATTTATATATTGTGTCATTTTTTATTGTCTAATATACTCCCTTCGATTAAAAACAGGTGTCGTTTTAGCACTTGAATTCTGATCAACTTTATATGTCGTTTTAAGATTTTTAGGCAATTAAATACGAGTGAGTTATAAGAATAGTTGTTGAAATTTGTTTTTATTGACTTTTCTTGTCTATTCATTGGCTCAAGAGTACAGTAATTACTCCATCCGATTTAATTTAAGTGTCGTTTTAGCACTTGAAATTTGATCAACTTTATATGTCGTTTTAGGATTTCTAAGCAATTAATTAAGAGAGAGTTATGAAAATTGTTGTTGGAATTTATTTTTGTTGTAATATTCTAGTTGTATTTAATAATTTTCTTAAATATAGTGTCCAATGCTAAAACAACACTTATTTTTGATCGGAGGGAGTATTTATTAGGAGAGAAGATTGAGAAAAAATGTAAGATTCTAGGTGTATTTAATACTTTTTTAAATATTGTGTCCAATGCTAAAACGACACTTATTTTTAATTAGAGAAAGTAGAAGATTATACTGTAGTGTAAGGAATTACTCATCAAAAAAAATATAGTGTAAGGAATTAGGATAGCGAGAACATGTCCAACTAATTAATAAAAAATAATATTTTTATAGATTAATTGGTGTGTTATCAATAACAATTTGCTTGTTTGATCCTTAATATAATTACTTTATGCATCCAATAAGTAGAATAAATAAGACAAATATTAGGATAATATGTTAAAAATTAATACTTTACATTTTGAAATGAAGGGTGTGTTCCAAAATCATTTCTTCATTTCTTTTGAAGTAAAGGATACTGTAAATAATGAACTGCTGCAAATCTACAACAATCAATCACATGCCATTCTACCCAAAAAAAAATCAATCACATGCCATATATGTGCATAATTTGATCAGGGTCGAGGAACAACACAAAGTGGAAATATGCACTTTATATGAAAAGGATATTAATACAGAAAGTTTTATTGTCAAACTCATTATTAATTGCACTTTACAATTTAAAGTATACATTTGATTTTTTTAAAAATTAAAAAGTGTACAAGTGCACGTTTGCCTATGACATACTACACTTACCTTACGATAGTTTTTATTACCAATATATTAATCAAGTGTGGAGTTAAAACTTTCATCAAAAAAAAGAAAAAAGTGTGGAGTTAAAACTTGTACATTTAAATTATTATTTTAAGACAATTATTTTATTTTATTTTATAGGATTTAAGATAATTATTAATAAAAAGTTAATGGACCTAAAAGTCCAACAAGCCACTGAATGAGCACTATTAAAAGTAGTAGTATATTTAATCCCCTAAATCATACCTAATTTTTTATACTGGATTTTTTTTCTTATTCTTAAGAGCTATTTTCAAGAGCGTAGCTTCCATTAACACTCTTCAAGTATACAATCGTTGACTTGAGCGTCGGAGGGGTCTTAGAAAAGATTTGACTCTCCATCTGACGTTGTTTCTTACGCAAATTGAAGAGATCCTATTCATGGTTCGAGTTCCTACGAAGATTCATCACTACCCTAAATAAATTTAATTGTGGTACAAGAAAACGTTGCCACATTAATGTAGAAATGTAATATTAATATAAGTGTTTCAAGTATCAATATAATAACATGTATAAAAAGTTAAAAGAGTCGATCAAAGTTTATGAATCTGCACTCGATTAGGATGCTCTATATGATCTTCGTCTAATTTAGAGTCAATTTATATTTGAGATATGTAAGATTTATAGGCAAATTAATAATCCTATGATCGAGTAGAAATAATATAATGACCAATAGCAATATTAACTAAGTGGATTTCTTATTTATCGACTTTTGATTAATCAGAATGTCGATTAATCAACTTTTACTCCTATAACAAGCATACCCACATCGCCAAAAAATCAAACATTATAAAGGGTGATGTTATGCAGATTTTATAAAATTAATTTGCAATTTTTTAGTTATTAAAAGTTATAGAACCATCCCAAATTTACTTTTCTCACTCTGTCTTTTCATTCATCTCTTCTCTCTGGTTCATGCAAGGAAGTCGAAGTGCTGGATCAACCAACTCCACCGATTTTCCAACTCGGTTTGGACATCGATTTTGTTCTTACGGGTTAACAATGCATAGATCTACCACATTGTTGGGAAATTTGTTAGGGTTTTGATTTGGGATTTTAACAATTGGTTCTAGTTAAGGCTAAATTGTTAAATCAATTGGGTTGAATGATGTGTATATAGTTTTAATGGATTAAAGCATCGAATTTAAGTAAAATTAGTTGATTTTAAGTTGTCTATGAATCCATCAAAAAAAAAAAAAAAGTTGTCTATGAATGACGAACGTATGATGAACATAGCATGTCAAACATAGAGGTGCAAGGATGACGTGCACGTTAACTGTGGTTGTCACTAATACGAAAACTGACATAAACCTCTCTTTTTTTGCCCCACTTTTATTGAACCGGTGTAAAGAACATATCCGTTCCATGGTTTATAATAAATACGTGGTGAGTGTTTTGTTTTTTATAATGGATTTTTTGTTCCCATGGACATATTATAAAAATTTCATATTTAATAATAATTTATTTTAGTTATTAGTTTAAATTTTTTTTTAGGAGTTTATCCCTTTTATTTTAAAAAATATTTGATTTTTTTTTTTCAAATTTGGCTTCTTAATATGTGTCTATGGACACACATTATACAAACCGTTTTATAATTATATAAATTCGCATTGTGGTTTTTAATAAATAACCATCGTTCCGTTGAATATATCAGACCGCGGTAAATGCGGTGCTTTAATTATTTTAATCTTTTTATTTTATATCGGACCGTGGTATACATTAAAACCGGGGTAAGCAAACCCCCCCCCCCCCCAAATTTTAGGTCAAGTCGTCGTCCATTGAAGGATGGGAGTATGTCGTACCTGGTTCGCGAGCATTTGTTCATCGACAGCATTGTAGGCACACTAGAGGCACTCGAGAAAGGAAGGTGCGAAATCACTCATATTCTCTCGGTGTCGAGCTTGTGCTTGTCATCTATATCATTCTTTAGGGAGTGACGTCGCAAGCTATCGATTGCGGTGAAGAAAATTCGAAAGGTGTACTTTGAGGAGTTGATGAATGAGGACAACGATGGCTCGGAGGAGAATTTGGCGGCGTCTTCATGGGAGAAGCTATTGTGTTTGTTGGAGTATGTTGGGAAGGAGTTCAAGGTGACGAGGATGGCGATTCCAGTTAGGGGTATGAACAGTGAGAATTTGATGGAATATTTGGATGTTTGCTTGGATTTCTTAGAGGAGAGTAGGAAGCAAGGTTCAGTTTTGGTGTATTGTTTTGCTCGTATTTTGAGAAGGTGTGGATTTGATTTCTATTTTGGAAGTTGATATCTCAATCAATTTTATCTTTGTGTTGTAAGAAGGAATTGAATTGTGCTTTTGGTACACGATAACAATGGGATTCTTGGAGTATTTGTGTATGCCAAATAGTGATTTTTTTTTTGTTATGCTTAATGTAGTGATGTAGATGGCTGAATACAGGGTATCAATATATGGTAGAAAGCATAGTGAATGAGATACATTAGCAAGATTGATTGTGAATAATGACTTGTACAATGATAATGTTGTTTGTTTGATTCGAGTATGTTCTCATCTGGTATTGCAACTATTCAAACAAATCGCGTCTCTTTGGATTCTTGTGCATTGTGAGAATATTGTTTGTAGTTTTAACGATTGTACAATGTGTACAAACAAATGGGAATTGTTACATCATTTCAAATCCCCACTTACATCTGTTCGTGAAGCATGTTTGTGGTATGCTTAGCCTGATAATAGCTGGTTCTTTTAAACTCTAGACTCATTGTTTCCGACAATTATAAAAGTTGCAACACCTCATTTGAAGAGTTGCCCATTTCTTATGCATTTGTGTTTTTATACGTGTTTTTATTGACTTGGGATTTGCATGCAGTTAGCTTAGATTTGGTAGATGATGAGAGCAAGCCCGAAAGACGTCCCACAAAACTCATGCCAACTCCATCTCAGTGGACCAATAATGTTTTCAATCCCGCCTTTTCATATTATGTATACTATTGCTATGCTAACCTATACACACTGAATAAGGTAATTTTAAGACTTTATTACGCAAAAAAAGTAATTTTTTTTTAAACTTTTTTTTTTTTTTTTGGAATTTGTTTACCATCGGGTTCAGGTCTTCGACCCTAGTCCGGACCGGGGAAGGCACGGTAAAGGCTTACCCCTCCCCTCCTAATCCCCAACCTCTGCATTCCACCCGCGGGTCTCGAACACGAGACCTTTGGGAGGCAAGCAGCCAAGTTCCGTTGCCAACCATCTTAGCTAGCGGGGGATTGTTTTTTTTTTTTTTTTTGATATAAGAAGTTTGGCCGAAAAGACAAATGAGTATATTAAATGACCCACTTGAGACAAATTGGTATTTTAAAAACTCCCAGGGACAAAGAGGTATTTAAAATGTATTCTGGTGGACAAGTTGGTATTCTATCTCATCGGGTATTGATCGGTCCGGTTTATTAATTCTCTAAACTAGTTTAGATTAAAATAAATCGACTAGTTAAAAATAATTTTCAAAAACCGGTTTAGATTATTTTAGATGAAACGCAGCACTTTGTTTCTGCGTAATCATGCTCTGTTCTTTATGGGCTCTATTTCGTTCAAATTTCACATCTTTTCTGAATTCGTCCAGTCAAATTAATTGATAGATAAATTAACTTGTCAGTTAAAACGTGATTTGCTAGATCGCGTGTGGACTCGTATTCTGCTAGGAATATTTTGAAGCTTAAGCCATATCCTTGGAAAGGACATTTTCGGTAGTCGTCTCGTCCATATTCATCGCCGAATCTACTCCAGGCAAGTGGCGGTTCGTTCTTGCTCATCATTCCATATTTCCATTAATTATCAATTGCTTAATTGTTAATTAAACTGGGATGATTTATTATTGTCGTTGGGGACAGTTTTGATAAATAAAATGATTAAAATATGACATTATAATAGGTTGTATATCTGCTAGATCAACGTTATTATATACATATATATATATATATTTACCTAGGGCATTGATGTGAATTATTGTGTGTTGAACTGTTAGTTAGCACGAGTATTCGTAGGAACGCTACTCGATATCTCACTATGAGTACTAGTCGTTTCTTTATAACCTGGTGGATGGGATGTCCAGGCCCCAACACCCTTCTCTGGTCTAGACCTTCTCCTATCCGAATATAGGGGATGTGCACAACAGTTGGTGCCACTCTTAGGGACTTAGTTCCCGACTCTATATCTCTATACCTTGCGGGTTGAGATTCTAAAAGCTTATGACGTGAATGTTCGTTTTGGAATTAAACAAGATAAGTGCGGCGATGCACATAATTAATATACCTTCAGACGAGTAGTGCAACTAGGAAGTAGTGCAGCTAGAAAAACTCGTCTTGACTTTGAAAAATGTTTGTGTGCTATTATTAATGTTCCCAACATTTGTCATGCTTTCCCATAAGACTCAATTCCTTTGGAGTCTTCTCTTCGTACGTTTCGATAAGGCTCAATCCTTTGGAGCCTTCTCTTCGTACTTTTCCCATAAGACTCATTTTAGTTGGAGTCTTCTCTTGATCATGCCTTTTCATATATATATATTCCAGTAGTAGTATGGTGGTTGACTATCGTCATTGGCTTTCATTCGAGAAGCGATGAGTCTAACCTAATACGACTACTTCGAACCACTCTGCTTTTTACCCTTGCATAGTCTTTTACTAAAGACTAACCAACGGAAATTGTTCTCTGCATGTTGGCTGGTGTCATCCGTTCGATTCGGCACATCAGATAAGTTGTCGTTCCGCGAAGGCTAGAAGCGACTATGAAGGCATTTGAAGTTTTGAAGAGTTTTTACAAGGTTGCGATTCCTTGGGCTGGTGATCTCTTCGATCAAGACCCATGTTTTATTTATTTTAAAATACTTCCGCTTATTACTCTGTATTTTGTCATATGGGGATTGGGATGTAATCCCCAGACATATGTCTTAATTAAAGATTTTGGTATTTATATCATAATTATTGTTTTATGATTTGTATAAAATGGTAAAGCCTGGGGTGGCTTCGGGTGTGAAATCCGAGGTCACTGGCGGTAATACCCTTTCCAAATGGGTTAATATTTGGAGGTGTTACAGATTTGGTATCAGAGCCGAAAGTTTTTAAAATGGGTTGGGATTTCAAAACACTTTACTAGAAACAAACTTTTATAAACCGATTGCTCGTTTGAAATTTAGAAATATTTTCGAAGGCTTTGAATTTTCTAATAAAATATTATTTGATTAAAAACGTGTCGTTTGACAAACTCTGCCATTCTAGTCGTGCCTTCTCTTTAGTCTGATATAGTAAGCTTACTTCTATATTTAGAAAAAATAATTCTCTTCTCATCGTCCGCAAGATATGGGCGTAATCATCTCTCAACTAAAGAACTCAAAAGAAGCCGAGGTGGTCCCGCCATCTCCAGTTAGGCTTGAATTCCCGGTTCTTCCATCTTGTTTTGAGGACGGAGAGCCTAGCAGTCCACCCGAGGAGGTGAAGACCGTACTCCCTGAGTTGGTAGTGTTAGTGTCCGATGATGCCATGGTTCCTGTAGTAGAGCCTACCGAGGAGCCAAGGGAGGACACTGAGGATGAAGAGGAGTGGTCAAGGTACGCTAGAAGGTACTACAATGACGACTCCATAATAGAAATGATTCCTGAAGAAGGAGGAAGACCCCGAGAAGAACCTCGAGGGGCAAGGATTTGAGCCCAATGACTTAGAACGCTTACTAGTGGACAGTGAGAAACCGAGAATGGAGTTCATTTATCCGAGTCCGGAGTTGCCACCTGAGCAGGAATATTCGCCATTGTCTTCTGCCACTTGGGAGACGATTAGTGTTGAAGCACATCGCCAGGTGGATGAGATGACATAGAATGCCAGTTCGAGGGCAAGGCCGTGGGAGTCAATGGGTATGCCAGTTGTAATCCCGACTCAACAAGACAGGCCAAGGCCCCAAGTGCTGAAAGAACGACTGGAAGAATGGTCAAACGCTACGTACGACCTGAAGGAAAGGACATGCGAGACGAAGGTCGGTCTCACCCGAATGATTGAGGACGTCCGCGAACTCCAGGAATATATCCGTCAAGCTAGGTGTTGCTCGATCCTTTGTATAAGGTGATCAGAGAAGACTTCCAATCAGGATTCTGGAGGAAGTTTGCTACCCACCAAGATCGCGAGGTCTGATCGTACCAGGATCAGGACGGTTCCATCTGATTCTGCCAAAGGCTCAAGCTGTAATAGCAGCGTGATTCGGTGCCACAACTGTGGTGAAGTTGGGCATAAGAGTTTTAACTGTCAAAAGGAAAAGAGGGTATGCTACTATTGTGGAAAAGGAAAGCCATATGAAGGCATACTATAGGAAGAAGGGTCTAAAGCCAACTCAACCAATTCAGGCCTCCAAGGTTTGCAGTGGACAAAACCCAAGGGCGAAAGTATTTGTTCCGGAGCAATTGTTACTCGTGATAAAGGCAAGGCGCCTATGGAATCTTGGGTCAAGAGTAGCTGACTCTTTTGTGATACGTCACCCCGACGGAAGAGAAGTTTGTACAAGTGGTAGTATTTTGTGAGGCTTTTTGGATGTGGAGCGATGACTTGTGTCGATAGTCTCCATAGTTTAGTAATCTATCTACTCGACTTTCTGTCAGTTACTTTATGTAATGATTCAAATGATAAAGAATTGTTTCCTTGTTTCGGGAATTACTAAATTCGTCAGTATCGCAAATTTTGCGCTCATACGAGACTCCGTGAGTGCCAAAAATAGTTATGTCGTATGGACAAGAGCTGTCAGGACTCATAAAGGAGGGGTAACGTATGGAGCCTAGATGTTTGTTCCCTACATGGTTGCCACCAGGGACGACTCTATTACTGTATTCCTAGATCCACTCTTAGGAATCTCTCTTTATTCATGGGGTAATGTCACTTTGGTAAGACATTAATTACTCCCTCCGTTGAGCTGAGTTTAGCAAGCGTTATCTCATGATCTGAACTTTACCAAATTCCTTGAGGTAAAGGAAACAAATGTATGTCGTTAATGCTCTATGGGGTTAAGAATTTTTCTTCCCGAATGAGTACCCTAAACATTTGTTTTGGTAAAAGTACGTGTGAATGAATTGTATGAAGTTTAGAATGCTTAGCTATGAGATTGTCCTGTGAACATCTACGAGAATAGACTGCTGAGAAAAGGATGAATGTATATAAGGGATAGTGCATAGGGAATCCAGTTCCTCTACGCAGATGCTATCAAGTTAGCATTTGGCTGCTTGATAAAAGGAGAGGAGGTCACATGTTCGACTCTTTCCAACAACCTAATGGGTTGGGGGTATAGACCACCAGTGATGAGTTAGGGTGTATGGGTCAGCCCGAAGTGGCCGAATGCTACAATAGGACACTTTTCATGTAGAGCTACCCACCAGGATCTACAGGATTCAAGGGTGTAATGATGGAAGGTATAAGCGGGAATATGTAACACCCCCAAATCTTAACCCATTTGGAAATGTATTACTGGCAGTGACCTCGGGTTCCACACCGAAGCCACCCCAGGCTTTTCCATTGAAATACAAATCATAAAACGATAATCAAGGTGCAACACACCAAAATGTTTAGTTAAACATAAGTCTGGGGATTACATCCCAATCCCCTATAGGACAAAACAAAGAGTAGTCACATCAAACAAAGTACAGAGTATTCAGAGTAAACAGAACACAGCGGAAGTCTTTTTAAAATAAATACAAGTCTTGATCACCGTGGTCAACGCCAAGGATCTCAACCTGAATAAACTTATCAAAAACACCATTCGCGTTCATAGTCGCTCTAGCCTTCACGGAGTGGCAACTTATCTGATATGCCGAATCGAACGGATGACACCAGCCAACCATGCAGAAAACAATTACGGTTGGTTAGTCTAATGAAAGACTATGCAAGGGTACAAAGCAGAGTGGTTCGAAGTAGTCGTATTAGGTTTAGGCTCATCGTTTCTCGAATAATAACCGATAACGATAGTCAACCTTCATACTTCTACTGAATATATATCAAAAGGCATGATCAAGAGAAGACTCCAAAGGAGATGAGTCTTATGGGAATTATCCAAGAGAAGACTCCAAGAACTTGAGTCTTATCGGAAGTATGACAATGTCTGAAACATAATCATCTCATACAAGCGTTCAAAAACGACTTGATGTTTCGGTTCATGACCAACCTCATCGCATAATGCGAATCCAGATTGGAAAGAGAATGTACTCTGATCAAAGTCAAGACGAGTTTTCCTAGTTGCACTATTGCCTAGCTGCACTACTCGCCAAGGGTATATTAATCATGTGCGACACAACGCTTATCTTATTTAATTCCAAAACGCATAATCACGTTATAAGCTTTTAGGATCATCTCGTCCGAGACAAGAGATCTTTTGGGAGCAACTCCCGATATTTGTGACACTGGCTAAGTACACCACCTCTATACTGAGCGTATAGAGGCCGGTCATGACCAATAGAATGATGTTAGGGGTTTTGCCGCCCTACACACCATTTAATATTATAAAGAAACGACTGGACGTCGAAGAGTCCAACGTTCCTAACTACTCGTGCTAACTAAATAGTTCAACACAGTAATAATCATATCAAAGCCCTCAAGGCCATCATCATAGATATATCTCAATCTATCAATATATATATAATAGCGTTGATTCTAACAGAATATACAACCTATTATAATATCATCTTTTTTTTAGCCAAATGGTAAGATTTTATTGAAGGTTGGGAAAAAGGCCCAACGTCCTGTTTACATGCACTAATATAACCAAAACAACAAACCAAACAAACAGAAAATAGCAAACAAACAAAACAAAATAGAACAACACATACCACAAAAAAACAAGGCAGAAATAGAGAACAATACAACAAAGTACAAAAAGCAGAAACAAGGACAACAGAAGCAATAGCAAGAGAGGGATGAGAGAACTAAGAAGATAGAAGCTCAAGCAGCAATAAATGCAGAAACTTCAGCACATACCAGCAGACATAAGACTCCAAAAACCACAAAGGCAGAACAGAAATCAACACTCTAAACCCAGCAGCAAGCTAACTCCAAAACATACTGCAAGCAGAAGCTACATCAACAGTTCAAAGCCCAAGTCTTCTTCTCATTGCACAGCCTCTTCTACCACCTGTGGGCAGCTTGGTCAGAATTCTAAGTTTACAATGCTGAATAATATTTGTGGCCACAACATCCACGTTCACTGTAACTCCATTAAAGATGACCTCATTTCTGAGATGCCAAGTAAAGTATATAACTGCCATAACTGTCAACAACTTAGAGAGATAAATGTTATTGTTTCTCTTATTGCACTGATAGAACCAATTCCACCAGGACATTAGATCTCTCTTTCTGGTGTGGATACTTTGCCAATCTAAAACTTTCCCAGCAATATTACTAACAACAGGGCAATCGAACCAGAGATGGTTTTCATCTTCAGAATTAAAACAGTTCTCAGACAAAACAATATTCATTCCAAATTAATTAACAATTAAACAATTGATAATAAATGGAAATATGGAATGATGAGCAAGAGCGAACCGCCACTTGCCTTAGATTAGACGAAGCTCTAACAAGCTTAGCAACAAGAGGTTTTCGGGTCTGAAACTGGGACAGATCTTGGATATTAAATCCTTCTGAAACGACCCATAACGAGACCCTAAGTTAGATTCAATATCTACATATATGAATCTAAAAGAATAAGGAAAGAATCAAAGGAATCAAGCCTCGCCCAAAGCCAAACACCCAAGAACACACAACCCGGACAAGCTCACTGCGGGGTGCGGTGGAGCCTCTGCCACGGGTGTGGCCAAGTGCCAGGGGCGAGAGTTCTTCGACAACTTTCATGGAGAACTTACCTAAATCAATTCGTTTGCCTTTGATTCGATTGGGTTTGATCTCCAAACACCTTGGACCTTTGAATAACACTCAAGAGCACCTTCGTAAACACTCAAAGGGGTTCGAACACTGATAACATGTTTTCGTCGTTCTAAAAACTGCTATGCAAAATATCCAAACAAACCCTAAACCGTAGTCCTAGGTAAGTAAAGGTCGAATCCACAGGGAGGCGAATTTTATCTTAATATGCAATTCGTATGTCAAACCAAAGTAACCAAAGGGGGGTTTTGTGAGTTTAAGTAATCTAAACATGCAAAAGGTAAACAAGGCAAAAGATGATGAAATCAGTAATGGGAAAAGCACTTAGTCAAACAACATCCACTATTCGTATGACAAGTTGATCATAGATACTCATTCAAAATCTCATGCAATGGAAATTCCAATTCCTTTTCAAATATAACTAATAGCACAACCAGATACTATTAGCACTAACTAATTAAACAACCCTGAAACTATCAAGATTCAGTTTAACAGCAGCTTTACGGATAGGAATATAGTTGGATACAATTCTAGCATAAAACAACCAGCTTTTATCCTAGAATATAAATCAGTTCTCTTCTGCATAAGACTAGCACAACCAGATACTAGTACGATGCAGTTACTACTCTGAAATAGATATGCTCAACCAGTAACAATCTAGATCTAGCAATAGATCAATAACAATAAAACCTAGTTGATCAGACTAGAAATTATCAATATCAATCATAAGCAACTTAAACAAGAGAATAGATAAAATCCATGCAATAGATTAAGAACGAGAATCTCACAACTTTATCGAAACGAAAGCTTCAGCGTCTGACTAAGCCAGGGAGGCTTAGTTCTTCATAACGAATACGTAGAGAGAAAATTAGGGTTTTGAGAGAATAGAAGACGGATTCGATGATAGGCAAACAAGCCTTTTCTCAACCCTTAAATACTAAAGGAAACTAAAGCTAAGTTAACCTAATACGAAATATTAAAACCGTAATAAAATAATCCGAAATAAAACAAATAAGGAAAACGGACTCGGTGGGCTTCTAACATCGGCGGCGGTCGCCGTAATCGCGGCGGGCGCCGTAATCACTTCGTAGCCAAGGTCGATGGAAAGCCAATTGCGGCGGGCGCCGTAAAGTTCACGGCGGGCGCCGTAATTACGGCGGTCGCCGTCTTTGTACGGCGGTCGCCGTTCTTCGGTTCAGCTCTTGCGACACTTCCGTAAAAACGCCATAACTTTTGATTCCCAACTCGGACAGCGCTCATATTTTGAGGACTTGCAGTAGACTCAAAAGCTAACTCCTAGAATTGGAATCACTCCATTTGGACATCGGAGTAGAGAGAACGAACCAATTGAATTCAGCACATTGTTCTTCTACTCTTCATTGCACTCCCTTGGCGCCTACTACTGGTGGCTTCCTCCTCAGTGTCTCATATGATCTCCAAAACCGCTCAAACACCTCCAAAAACACCAACTCCGCCCCCAAACACCATGCACATGAATGTGTCTAAATCTACCCGAATGGCACCAATAAATCCTCTAATGACTCTTACTTAAGCCCTACAAAGTAGTGCTTATCAAACACCTTCTCAAACAAAGCTGAAAAGCTTGGGTTTCAATGGAAAATTTCAGAGGAGAGGAGGAAGATGAACCCTTGTCTTGTTCTACCTTTCTCCTCCGATTCTCCTCTCTTTATAAGCCAAGCATGGAGCTTACCACCAGGTGACATCAAGGAGGAGGTGGCCCGACCAAAGGAACAGGCTAGGAAGCCAACTAAGGCGGGCTACGACCTGCAACTCCGACGATGACGACGAGGATGACGACGACCGCGGGGTGCGGTGGCGTGGCCGCGGGGTGCGGTGGCCGACTCTGTTACCGCCTCCAAATTTGGCCTTCGCCGCGGGTGCGGTCAAGGCCATTTTTCCGCCCTTTCGTCCGTTTTTTCCTTTTTACCAAGTGGTTAAATATTTTTAACCCCGGGTTAAATATATTCGTACACGAACGACCTTTTAACCCAAAAATACATTAACTGTATTTTATATTACTCAGAAAAATCTTACAGAGATCAAACATCTCATAAAATGTCCGTACTTCTCTGAATTTAATCCGACTTGTAATATGGGCATAAGAAAATTTCAAAATTACCCTTACAAAATGAGGGATATTACATTACATCCCCCTTAAAAGAAGTGTCGACCTCGAAACTTAGGTCGTAAATATCTCGGGAAAGCGTCTACGCATATCCTCTTAAGTCTCCCAAGTAACCTCTTTGGTTCCTGACTTGGACCACAGGATTCGTACCAACGGTACTACCTTGTTGCACAACTACTTTACACGGCGTTCGAGAATACGTATAGGTATTTCCTCGTAGGTACCATTTGCCTGAATCTCGATGCCTTTATAGCTCAGCACATGAGACTCATCTGGCACGTACTTTCTCAGCAAAGATACGTGGAACACATTATGCACTGGATGTGCCGATGGCGGCAATGCCAAACGGTACGCTAGAGATCCCACTCTATCCAAGATTTCAAATGGTCCCACGTAGCGAGGGTTAAGCTTCCCACGCTTACCAAATCTGAATACACCTTTGGATGGCGACACTCTGACAAATACTTTGTCACCAACCTCAAACTCGACATTCCTACGCTTTGGATCAGCGTAAGACTTCTGTCGACTTTGCGCCGTCAACATTCTCTGTCTGATTAAAGCAATGTCTGAAGCAGTTCTCTCGACCAATTCTGGTCCGAGAAGAATCTTGTTGGCATTCTCATCCCAACAAATCATAGATCTACACTTCCGACCGTACAAAGCCTCAAATGGAGCCATCTTGATAGTAGCATGCTAGCTATTGTTGTATGTGAACTCGATTAGACTCAGGCTGTCTTCCCAGCTAGTCGGATGATCGAGTGCACATGCTCGTAACATATCCTCCAGGGTCTGGATAGTCCTCTCAGACTGTCCATCCGTCTGAGGATGAAACGCAGTGCTGAACCTTAGCTCGGTTCCATGGCCTTGTGGAGTTCATTCCAGAATCTCGACGTAAAACGACCATCGCGATCCGATACAATGGTCTTGGTAATACCATGTAAATGGACAATCTCTCGTTGATATTCTTCTGCTAGCCTTTGGACTCCCCATGTTGACTTGATAGCCTTGAAGTGAGCACTCTTCGTGAGTCTGTCAACGATCACCCATATAGCATCTTTCTGAGTTCGGGTCTTGGGTAATCCTGTGACGAAATCCATGGCGATATCTTCCCATTTCCATTCTGGAACTGGAAGAGGTAGCAATTCACCACCTGGTCTACGATACTCTATCTTGACCCTCTGACAAGTCAAGCATTTTGCCACAAATTCTGCTACATCCCATTTCATGTTGGGCAACCAGAAATTCTTCCGGAGGTCCTTGTACATTTTGCTAGAGCCTGGATGTACAGAATAGGCTGACGAATGGGCTTCCCTCATCACCAACTGGCGAAGACCATCAACGTCAGGCACACAAATTCGGTTCTGAAACCAAAGTGATCCATCTTCCTGAATCACAAAACCGGGAGCTTTCCCGTTCAACACTTTATTACTCAGCTTTACCAAGATGTCATCAACCTGTTTCTCCCCGATCTGATCAAGAAGTGTAGCTTGGATCTCAAGCATACTCAGGTATCCTCTACGTTGATCGTACAAGACTTCGGTCTCGCACAATCCTTGGTTCAGCTTGGTCTGAGCCATAAGCAAAGCCACTACAGTCTCGTACGGCGTCTTCCGGCTCAATGCATCGGCTACTACATTAGCCTTGCCCGGATGATATAGCAATTCAAGATCGTAGTCCTTGAGTAGCTCTAACCAGCGTCGTTGCCTCATATTCAACTCCTTCTGAGTGAATACATACTTGAGACTCTTATGGTCAGTGAAAACTTGGCATTTCACACTATAGAGATAATGTCTCCAAATCTTCAGCGCAAACACTACCGCTGCTAACTCCAGATCATGTGTCGGATAGTTTTCTTCATAGGTCTTTAGTTGTCTTGACGCATAAGCAATAACATTGCCTCTTTGCATCAACACACAACCCAAACCATTCTTAGAAGCATCACTATAGACCACATATCCATCGTTTCCTTCTGGCAGCGCTAATACTGGTGTAGAGGTCAGACATTGTTTCAGCTTCTGGAAACTGGCCTCGCACTTATCATCCCAGATAAATTTCTTGTGGACCTTGCGGAGTAAACCGGTCATAGGTAGAGCGATCTTAGAAAATCCCTCCATAAACCGTCTATAGTATCCAACAAGTCCAAGGAAATTGCACACCTCTTTCACATTCTGAGGCCGCTTCCAATTAGCTACCGCTTCAATCTTCTGGGGATCAACCATTACTCCCTTCTCATTGATCACATGGCCTAAGAAAGCCACTTCCTTGATCCAAAAATCGCATTTAGACAATTTAGCATATAGCTGATTTTGTCTAAGGATTGACAAAACAATCCGAAGGTGTTCCTCGTGAACTTCCTCATTTGGAGAATAAATCAAAATGTCATCGATGAAGACCACCACGAACTTATCCAAGTACTGGTGAAAACATCGATTCATCAAGTCCATAAAGACTGCAGGAGCATTGGTAAGTCTGAATGGCATAACTACGAACTCGTAGTGACCATATCTTGTCCGAAATGCCGTCCTCGGAATATCTTCCTCACGAATTCTGAGCTGGTGGTAACCAGATCTCAGATCGATCTTGGAAAAGACTTTTGCTCCCTGTAACTGATCCAACAGATCATCAATCCTAGGCAAAGGATACTTGTTCTTGATCGTGACTTTGTTCAACTCACGATAGTCAATACAAAGTCGAAACGATCCATCTTTCTTCTTAACAAACAGAACCGGAGCACCCCAAGGCGATGCACTCGGTCTTATATATCCCTTGTCAAGAAGATCCTCCAGTTGCTTCTTCAATTCTTGCATCTCAGCAGGAGCCATCTGGTACGGTGCTTTAGAAATCGGCGCAGTACCAAGCTCGAGATCTATAGAAAATTCCACGACACGATGCGGGGGTAATCCAGGAATTTCCTCTGGAAAGACATACGGCAACTCACGAATCACAGGAATATTAAGAACTGATAGTTCATCTTTCATGGGCGCATCCAGATAGCAAAGGTACCCAACACAACCTTGTCGAAGTAGCTTAAACGCAGCCATCGCATTGATAAGCCTGCCGTTATCAGCGTCATTCCGACCCTTAAACTTGCATACTCTCTGGCCCCCAAATGACACCATCACAGTCCTTGAACTAAAGTCGATTACCGCCCATGATGTGTCAGCCAATCCATACCGAGAATAATGTTGTATGGAGCCATGGCAATACAGATCAAATCCGCCTCGAATTCCTTACCTTGAATGGTAACTGGAAATTCTGGCAATCGCTTGGTTCCCACTAAATGGTCACCATTAGGAAGGTTCACAACGAAAGGCTCACAAATTTCGTTGCATGCTAACCCTAACTTACTAACACAACTCTCAGATATAAAGGAATGGGTAGCACCCGAATCAAACAATATGCATACTGAATTAGAGTGGAGGTATAGAGTACCTTGAGCAATCAGAGTATTAGGTCCATCCGCCTCACGCATCTCGTAGAGACGTTGACCTTGTCCTCCGGAAGCAGCTGGGGCTTTTCCCTTGTTCTGAGCAGTTGTCTGGGTTGAAGGGCTAGGAGCCTCCACTGGTCTGAATCTAGGTCGGTTACTCTGATTAACTGACCCCTGTTGTGACTCAGCACCTTTCTGCTTTCCTTGCCGACAGAATTTCTGCACATGCCCTTCACGTCCACAACCAAAGCATGTCTTTCTTTCCTTCTGACACGCACTGCTCTTGTGCCCAACGGCACTACAATTATAACATTGGATCAGATTCTTGCCCTGACCTGATTGTTGTGTTGACCCTCCTTGAGTCCCATCCGTTTTCGCCTTGCTAGATTTAGCAAAGTTAGACGGTGGCGCAGGACGTTTGAATCCACTCGCCTGAGGTTGATTTTGCATTGACCTCTGACGATTCCTTCTCTTGGTCGACTCATCCAGAGTCACCTCTAACTTGTAAGCAGCATCCACATATTGCTCTAAGGTAGAGCAACTGTGGCTCAACATCATTGGCTTAATTGTTGGGCTCATCCACTCGTAGAAGTGCCAAATTTTTTGTTTCTCACTGGATACCTCCGATCCAGCATACTGCAATAGGTGATTGAACTTGGTTGCCAACTCAGTCACCTTCAGCCCCTCAGTCTTTGGATAAAGAAATTCCTTGCGCTCTTCTTCCCTCATAGCCCGAGAGAAGAATCGATCAGTCATCTTGGTCTTGAACATTGCCCAATTCAAATCAGGGCTCTCAGCAAGACTGGTGTTCTCCCACCACTCACTAGCATCTTTCTTCAGTTGGAGAGACGCTATATGCACTTTTTTCAGCCTCAGTGCATTCCACATTGCGGAATAACCGCTCCATGTGGGAAAACCAGTGAGTCACTCGGACTGGCTCACCTTTCCCATTATAACTGTCGGGTCTCATAGAGTTTATGGTCTTTAAAGCTCGACCATAATCATCTCTATTCCTGATCACATTCTTTTGATGTACATGGACATTAGGTTCCTCAGCTCTTGGAACCACTGGCGGAATTGGCACATCTTGTGCCTGAGGTGCGACAAGTCGCACAATGTCGGTGAATGCCTGCATGGCAATTCCCCGAATTGCTTCAACTACAGCAGCGTCAAAAACCATTGGGGCGTTGGCCTGAGCTTGGCCATTGCCTCCAGGGTTAATATTGGATGCAGACTCATGCACATCCTCGAGGTTTGCTGCATTCCTCTCGTTTGGTCTGGGATTATTACTCGGTCCAGCACCGTTACGAGTGTGGTTTCTTGTGTTCACCATCTGTTTACCGATCAAATTTCAAGGATTTCATACATTAATATCTTCCAATATACTTAATGTAATAAAATCAACTCAGAATAGATCAACTTGGTAATTTATATTAGATGGACTTTCAACGAACATATAAGGTTTTTACAAAAGGGAAATCTCCTGAGCTTCTTGACAAAATTGCTCAGAGAATTCACTACTTTACCGCATCCAACAGAGTATTTTACAAAAGAAACTACTACTGCTAAGCTGATATTTTTAAAGTCCCCTGAAACGCTTCCTATATGGCAAGCTATTCATACAGGACTTCTTTGGACGGGGTTCTTCATCTGAGTCTGATGAATGATCTCTCACCCTACTTGGCCCTGGGGCACATGATCCACCCATAGATCCTGGTGTCCTTGGCCTTATGTTAGGTATGAGAACATCCTGGTCATTCTGATCCGACTCTCGTGGTCTTGCCCTTCTCTGAGCACGCTCATTTATCTCGTCCAACTCACGCTGCCTCTCAACAGAGATCAGCTGGCTCTGATGGAGTATTTCGCGCAGTTCAGGGCTCGACCTTCGCCTTCTTCAAACTCGAAGAGACTGCGAGTCCTCCGATGCACTCCGTGGGTCATTTCTTTCCCTGATGCCATATTCGACATAGAGATTTTCCCAGTCAGCATCGGTCAACGGCGAGTATACTTGCTCGGGTGGCAGACTTGGGTACATGAGTTGCATCCCTGAGTCCTCATGGTCCACCAACAAGTTCCTCAGTTCATCAAATTCTTGTCCTTGCTCTTCATGGTTCTCCTCGGGATCCTCCTCTTCCTCGGGATCTTCCTCTTCGGGATCCTCCTCAGGGTCTTCCTCGGAAACTATCCCGGTAACTGATTCAATCTCTACATTATCGTCAAGGTATTCTCCTGTATACTCTGACGTTTCTTCACCTCCTTCAATATCCACTTCCATAATCTCCTCTTCTTCTTCTTCATTCCCTTCTGGAATCGCTTCGATCATATAATCATTGTTGTAATAACCTTGAGCGTATCTTGACAACTCATTGCCAGCTTCTAAGTTCTCCCTCGGTTGCACAAGGTTTTCCATCACTGGAATCATGGTATTGTCGGATCTTAGCACTACCAACTCGGGGAGCACATGATTTACATCCTTGGGTGGGTTGCTAGATCCTCCGACCTCAAAGCATCTCTGGGGAACTGGAAAGTCAAACCTATCAGGAGAGGGTGGAGCCATCTCGACCTCCTCCGTGTCTCTTCGAAGGGGTAGACATGCACTCATATCCTACAGGCGACGAGAAAGGAATTAGTCTTTCTAAATATAGAAGTTCGCTTTCCATATCAGACCAAAGAAAAAGGCACGACTATGAACGGTAATCAATTTTTTTTTTGAAAATTCAGAGCCCTTGAAAACATTTTCAAAAACGAGTAAATGGTTCATGAAATCCCAAACCCGTTTTAAAACTTTTGGCTCTGATACCAAGTCTATAACACCCCCAAATCTTAACCCATTTGGAAATGTATTATTGACAGTGACCTCGTGTTCCACACCGAAGCCACCCCAGGCTTTTCCATTGAAATACAAATCATAAAACGATAACCAAGGTGCAACACACCAAAATGTTTAGTTAAACATAAGTATGTGGATTACATCCCAATCCCCTATAGGACAAAATAAAGAGTAGTCACATCAAACAAAGTACAGAGTATTCAGAGTAAACAGAACACAGCGGAAGTCTTTTTAAAATAAATACAAGTCTTGATCACTGTGGTCAACGCCAAGGATCTCAACCTGAATAAACTTATCAAAAACACCATTCGCGTTCATAGTCGCTCTAGCCTTCACAGAGTGGCAAATATTCTGATGTGCCGAATCGAACGGATGACACCAGCCAACCATGCAGAGAACAATTACGGTTGGTTAGTCTAATGAAAGACTATGCAAGGGTACAAAGCAGAGTGGTTCAAAGTAGTCGTATTAGGTTTAGGCTCATCGTTTCTCGAATAATAACCGATAAAGATAGTCAACCTTCATACTTCTACTGAATATATATCAAAAGGAATGATCAAGAGAAGACTCTAACGGAGATGAGTCTTATGGGAATTATCCAAGAGAAGACTCCAAGAACTTGAGTCTTATCGGAAGTATGACAATGTCTGAAACATCTCATACAAGCGTTCAAAAACGACTTGATGTTTCGGTTCACGACCAATCTCACCGCATAATGCGAATCCAGATTGAAAAGAGAACGTACTCTGATCAAAGTCAAGACGAGTTTTCCTATCTACACTATTGCCAAGATGCACTACTCGCCAATGGTATATTAATCATGTGCGACACGGCGCTTATCTTATTTAATTCCAAAACGCATAATCACGTTATAAGCTTTTTGGATCACCTCGTCCGAGACAAGAGATCTTTTGGGAGCAACTCCCGAGATTTGTGACACTGGGTAAGTGCACCACCTCTATACTGAGCGTATAGAGGCCGGTCATGACCAACAGAATGATGTTAGGGGTTTTGCCGCCCTACACACCATTTAATATTATAAAGAAACGACTGGACGTCGAAGAGTCCAATGTTCCTAACTACTCGTGCTAACTAAATAGTTCAACACAGTAATAATCATATCAAAGCCCTCAAGGCCATCATCATAGATATATCTCAATCAATCAATATATATATAATAGCGTTGATTCTAGCAGAATATACAACCTATTATAATATCATCTTTTAATTTTCCAAAACAGTTATCAAAACTGTTCTCAGACAAAACAATATTCATTCCAAATTAATTAACAATTAAACAATTGATAATCAATGTAAATATGGAATGATGAGCAAGAGCGAACCACCACTTGTCTTAGATTAGACGAAGCTCTAACAAGCTTAGCAACAAGAGGTTTCCGGGTCTGAAACTGGGACAGATCTTGGATATTAAATCCTTCTGAAATGACCCATAACGAGACCCTAAGTTAGATTCAATATCTACATATATGAATCTAAAAGAATAAGGAAAGAATCAAAGGAATCAAGCCTCGCCCAAAGCCAAACACCCAAGAACACACAACCCGGACAAGCTCACCGCGGGGTGCGGTGGAGCCTCTGCCGCGGGTGCGGCCAAGTGCCAGGGGCGAGAGTTCTTCGACAACTTTCATGGAGAACTTACCCAAATCAATTCGTTTGCCTTTGATTCGATTGGGTTTGATCTCCAAACACCTTGGACCTTTGAATAACACTCAAGAGCACCTTCGTAAACACTCAAAGGGGTTCTAACACCTTCTCAAACAAAGCTCAAAAGCTTGGGTTTCAATGGAAAATTTCAGAGGAGAGGAGGAAGATGAACCCTTGTCTTGTGCTACCTTTCTCCTCCGATTATCCTCTCTTTATAAGCCAAGGATGGAGCTTACCACCAGGTGACATCAAGGAGGAGGTGGCCCGACCAAAGGAACAGGCTAGGAAGCCAACTAAGGCGGGCTACGACCTGCAACTCCGACGATGACGACGAGGATGACGACGACCGCAGGGTGCGGTGGCGTGGCCGCGGGGTGCGGTGGCCGACTCTGTTACCGCCTCCAAATTTGGCCTTCGCCGTGGGTGCGGCCACTTGACCGTGGGGTGCGGTCAAGGCCATTTTTGCCCCCTTTCGTCCGTTTTGTCCTTTTTACCAAGTGGTTAAATATTTTTAACCCCGGGTTAAATATATTCCTCTCTGAGTCCGCTAATATAACTTGATACGAAATATAATTCTGGCAAATGTGGATTATATGACAACATACAAGCACGCAGTTCTTCAAACTTTTCTGTATATTCTTCAATATCATCCTCTTGAGCCAATTTATTGAACTCCTCTACCACTTCAAGACCGTGTTTCTCGCCAAATCTAACACAAGCAGTGATCAACACTATTTTGTAGTGTATTTCTAGGAGTTGTTACCAGGTTTGAGGTGCCATTTGGAGTGATTTAGAGCACAATTGCGGATTATGGAGCTAGAGCGGAGAAGTGTGGTTTTGGTGGTCTGGAGAAGCTAATTGAAGACATCCAGGGGAAGAGGAGTTGACCACCTGAGGAGACGAAGAAGATCCAAGGCGAAAGCCACACGAGAAGGTGAAGATAGTGTCTGCCGCGAGCCACCGCGAGGAGTGAAGGCCATGGTAGCTCGCGGTCATTTCCGAGAAAAGGGCCAAGAAGGATCAGCGACCGCAATCGCGGTTCTCCTACCGCGCCCGCGGTAAATTGGAGGATAGAAGTCGAGAGCAGTGAAGAATTAACTGCGGTCGCGGTGGGCAAACCGCGGTCGCGGTGGGCAAACCGCGGTCGCGGTGTCACACGGGAGGCGAGACGCGGCAGAGTCCGAAGTTTTATTTCTTTTTCTTATTTCATTTTTCCTTTGCTTTATTTTATTCCGAACTATAGTTTTAGTTTCCTTTCTAGATTTGTTTCGTTATCTTTTCATTGGTGTTTTAGGGTTAGTTATATTTCCCTAGTTTCATTCATTGTAAGAAGGACGACACACATCATACTTTTCTATTCAGCAATGAGTTTTTCCCTTTGAAAATTATGCTTTCCATTACTATGAGTAGCTAAGCACCCTTTGCTTAGTCCGACGATTGAAGCTTTTCTTATGATTTGATTGTGAGGTTTTTCTCTATTTCCTACTTCCTTTGGATTATATCTTTCTTCTTGGACATATTCATATTGATTGTTATTGATTTAACTAGACTGATCACCTAGTTAGTGTTATTAATTATCTCTTGCTAGGGTTTGGAATGTCGGGTTGAGATTCCTTATCTAGAGTAGCATCCATGATTATCTAGGACTGGTAGGACTAGATTGTTATGAAAGAAGATTGATTGCATGTTAATTATTGCGAGTTGTGATTGTTGCATGTATCTTGGTTTGATCATATGCTTTATGCTATTATTGTCCTAAATCTTGATAGTTTCTTATGCGTTCAATAGTAAGAGTTGCTAGAACTGGTAGGGCTAGTGGCTATATAAGAATAGGGACAAGAATAATCCAAGGAAAGGAATAGAGATGACCTAGGATCGATCTATCATAGGAAAAGTGGATATTTGTCTGGCTAAGTGTTCTTCCCATATTTGATTACATCCTTTGCTTTGTTGTTTGCTTTGATTGCTTGTTACAAAACCAATCCGAAACCCCCCTCTGGTTACCGTTGCATGCAAATTACACATAGATTGATAACTTCCTCCCTGTGGGATCGACCCTGCTTACCCTGACTACTTGTTTAGGTTTGCTAGGATTTTATTTTGACTAGGGTTAATAACAACTGAAAACCCGTCCGTCAAATTGGCGCCGTTGCCGGGGAGGCAAGCTTTGATTTTTCTTTGTGTTTGTTTGTGTGCGTGTTACTTTGGTGTGGACCTATCTTATGGTCCACACCCGTGCTACTAATTCTTCCCTGCTTGATTTTGATCCAGAGATTGAGAGGACTCTTTCCTAGGGTCGCCGAGTGAATCGATCCTTAGTTTTTGATAACCCTGTGTACGAGATGGATGACGAGAACCAGACGTTGAGGCAGCTGACTGCCCCCAATCTGCAACAACAAACACTGGCTGTGCAGTTTCCTGAGTTGGCTGATGGAGTCAATTTTGAGTTAAAATCTGGGTTAATCCACTTACTCCCCCACTTCCATGGGATGAGTGGTGAACACCCCAACAAGCATCTCTCAGAGTTTCATTCGGTGTGCACCAGTATGAAGCCAAATGGCATAACGGAAGACCAAATCAAGCTGAGGGCCTTTCCTTTCTCACTAAAGGATTCGGCCAATGACTGGTTTTATTATCTCACTCCAGGGAGCATAGACACATGGGTCAAGATGAAGAAGGCCTTCTTGGAGAAGTACTTTCCGGCGACTAAGCTGAATAGCCTAAAGAGGAACATCAGCAATATTGAGCAACATGCTAATGAGTCGTTATATGAGTACTATGAGCGCTTTAAGAGGCTGATATCCAGTTGCCCCTTCCATGGCTACTCTGAGCAGGACCTCATACTTTATTTGTACGGAGGTCTTCTTGATGAAGAGAGGAGGATGGTCAACGCTGCTTGTGGAGGGGACATCCTCAACAAGACACCAACATAAGCTTTTGTAGTATTCTTTGAGCTTTCTGAAGGCTCCAGGCAATTCAGCAGAAGGGCAGGCGCTCAATCCGTGAAAGCTGCAGAGTCTCAGCCCAATTCCACTCTTCTTGCTGAAGTGGCTGAGATGAAGGAGATGATGAAGTGATGCATGATGAGAGGTGGCTTGTAGCAGGTCAAATCATGTGGGATATGTAAGGACACGATGCACCCAACTGACGCATGTCCCACTCTGCAGGAACCTACTGCTGAAGTGAACGCTATTGGCGGATATGGCCCTCAAAGGCCAAGATATGACCCGTACTCCAACACCTACAATCCAGGGTGGAGAGATCACCCCAACTTGAGGTACGGAAACCAGCAGAATACTCATCAGGGCCAGGAGAATCAGGACTACCAGAAGAGGCCACCACAATTTCTCCCCTGCCCACAGCAGTACCAGCAGCCTGGGGGTCAACAACAATATAGACCCTATGAGCAGAAACCCTAGGGTCCGAGTTCCAGTGTTCCTCATTTAACTGAGGAGAAGGTCGACACTCTTATCCAGAGCATGACTACTATGGCCAACGCAGTGTCGACATTAGGGACGTGTGTTGGAGAATTGGCAAACATTGTGGCCCAGAACCAGCAGGAGACCAAATCCAGTATTCAAAACCTGGAGAAGCAAGTGGGTCACTCTCCATTGCGGTGGGCAGGCTGGAGGCTCGTGAGTCGGGGAAACTACCATCTCAAACGATAGTCAACCCGAGGGAGAATGTGTGTGCTATGACGCTGAGAAGTGGAGCTGAGATTGAGGCTAGAAGAGCCAAGGAGAAGGTGATCCAAGAAAGGAACGATGAGAACCACGAGGGAGTTGTGCTCGTGAGCGAGGAAATTGGCGACGAAGAGCGACCGTGACCGCGGTCACAAGACCGCGATGGCGGTAAATTCGAGGAATTAATTCTTCCCCAAGTCGAGAGCAAACCGTGACCACGGCAGGAGAACCGCGATCGCGGTCAAACAGCTGATGAAATTGATTAGCACGTGAATTTACCGCGACCGCGGCCCACTGATGAGTGCTATTTTATAGCACATATCTAAGGATTATTACCAGGTTTGAGGCGCCATTTGGTTGTATTTTATGCACAATTGGAGATTATGGAGTTAGAGTGGAGAAGTGAAGAAATCATGGGATTTATAGAGGTTTGAAGTGTATTGAAGAGTAGAAGAACAATGTGCTGAATTCAAATGGTTCGTTCTCTCTACTCAGATGTCCAAATTAAGTGATTCCAATTCTAGGAGTTAGATCTTGAAGTCTACTACAATTCCTCAAAATATGAGCGCAATCCGAGTTGGGAATCAAACGTTATGGCGTTTTTACTAAAGTGTCACAGAAGCTGAAAAGTCACCGCCCCGCGCCAGAAGCCACCGCGACCCGGCGGTGGGTTTCAGATAAAGATGCCGCGCCGCATGAATTGAAAGTGGGAAAGTGTGCTGAAGAATTGGAAGATGATATCGCCATGACGTCAGTGGAGCATGTGATGGAGTTGGGCCGATCAGCTGGAATTGGAGATGGGCAGACGAGAGGCTTGCACGAGAATTACGGGATTAATTCCCTATTTCGTTTGTTTATTTTTGGCTATTAGTTTTATTATTATTTCCTTTTATTACTTTTAGATTTAGGTTAAATACTCTTTTGTTAACCTAGTTGCCACAAGTCACAATTCTCCTTCGGGAGACTTAGTTTGTTTTTCATTCTGCCTCCAGGGTTTTCAACCCATGGAGAGATAAACACCTTTGTTTCGCTAGACGTTTGAAGCAATACAGTTGATTCGGTTGTGATATTTCTATTCCTTGTTCTTATTCTTATGTGTGTTGGTTTGATTCTCTTGGTTATATTGATTATTGATTTATCATTGTTCTTCATAGTCTGGCCAGCTAGGTTGAGTAATATCTATCAATTGCTAGGATTGCATATAGGGGTTCCGAGTGCATATCTAGTAGCAAACACAATTGTGTGTATAGGGGTTCCGAGCGTACAATTGTGAGTGAGAATCAGTTGCATGCGAGTATTAATACGTCTTTCTATTTGCATGTATCCTATATCCTTGTGTGCATTGCTATTGCTTTATTGGTGGTAAAGTACACCGACAACTATGAGAATCGGAGGTGCTTTACCATTGGCATAGTAATAAGTCTATTGACAACTGTGAGAATCAATAGTACTTAAGATCATGGTGGGAACAACCATAAGAATAATAAAAGAACTTGGATTGAATAGATTTCAGTGATCGACTTATATCTCTGTATTATGGATCTCGTTCTAGTGGAACTACTTTCCCCATTCATATTCTCAAGTCAACTAAACCTGTTTACTTTGCTCTGTTTGATAACCAGAAAAACCCCTTCTTACCTTGCATGCTGATTAACATTTAGAAAGATCACTTCCTCCCTGTGGATTCGACCCTTACTTGCCCAGACTACTTGTTTAGGTTTGTTAGGATTATTTTGTTTAAGGTGTCACGACAACGCCTTATCAAATTGGCGTCGTTGTCGGGGATCGAACCCGGGTCACCCGCGTGACAGGCGAGAATACTTACCGCGATCGCGGTGTAGCTCTCGCCCACGCCCGAAGCTATAAGGACCCCAATGACACCTACGTGAGGCCCTACTTCCCTCCTCTCGGGTCCGAGAAGCCTCCGTGCCCTTCCCTGAAGCCTTGGCGGACACAAGGAAGCTTGCCAATGACAAAGAGTTGTACGAAACGTTCAGCAACTGTGAGGTAAATATTTCTTTGCTTAAATTGCTTAATAGTATTCCTCGCGCTGCTAAATTTTTGAAGGAGCTCTGCACGCTCAAGAGGAAGAGGTCAGTCAAGGAGAAGAAGAAGGTGGTGGTGAGCGAGAATGTGTTCGCTATGCTGCAAAAGTGGATACCAAAGAAGGCGGATGATCCAGGGATGTTCACCATTCCCTGCAAGATTGGAGGTACCATGTTCGACAGGGCATTACTTGATTTGGGTGCTTCCATCAGCGTGCTGCCTCTCACCCACTACGAGCCCTTGGATGTGGGCCCATTAGAGAAGATGGGGATTGTCATCCAGCTGGCGGACAATTCATATGTCTACCCGAAGGGAATTCTGCAGGATGTGCTAGTAGAGGTGGACCACTTGGTGTTCCCTACAGACTTCTTTGTTATGGATACCGGGCAGGACAAGGATGCACCTGTGATGCTTGGGAGGCCGTTTATGAACACGGCGAGCACTAAGATTGATGTGAGTAGAGATTCGCTCATGATGGAATTCGACGGGAAGAGGGTCGGATTCAGTATTGATGACCAGAAGAGACACCCTCCTGATGGGAACCCCGAGTGCTCATTGGAGGTGAGCGAACCGAGTTGAGGAGGATTGAGTAGGATGTCTAGCCACGACAATAACTAAGGCGCTGTCCGGGAGGCAACCCGAGGTATATTTTTCTTTCTTTGCTTTTCTTTCTTTGTTTTTGCATTTGTTTTGGTGTGTTTCGTTTGTGTTTTTGTTCTTGTTTTTGTTTCCGACTAACCTGCAGGGAGGAGACCCTATGCGAATTGAAGAAGGTGTTTCCCACACCATTGTAAGTCTTCCTTTGCCCTGCACTGAATAACTCCCCGAAAAAACCTTAAACGGGGAGCAGGAAAAAAAAATCCGAGAAAAGAAAATAAATACCGGATTCAAAAAAAAAAGTTCTACCGAAGGCCAGCTGTCCAAAGTTCCCCTGGAAAAAGGTGCGCATCATGTTGTCACGGAGGAGACATTAGCCCCACACATTATTTGGCAACGATGATGACCCTACATTCGACAGCTGAGGAGGAGGAACACAAGGGCCCACACCACGAACACATATGGGCCCATTTTTTGTGTTCATTGAAGGTCGTGCAACCCCGCCATACTTGCTATACCACTATTCACCAAAGTGGTTTCCTTTTGGTTGCATGGTAGGTGAAGATTATGGAGTTGATGAAGACATATGCACAACACCAGAGACTTGTGCGTATATGGAAGTTTACCGCCAGCAACAACGAAAGTGTCCAAGCCACCTCGGCGACATTTGTGAGTCATCTTTATCTTCCTTGTGCATCTATTCTTTTTGTCTTTCATTACATTGAGGACAATGTAATGTTTAAACATGGGGGATGATTCTATACTTGCTATGTCGTTGAGGATGAATAAAAATGAAAAAGCCAAAAATTGAAAAAAGCCAAAAATTAGAAATCCTGGGATAAGTCGAAAACCTGAAAGGGCGGCTTAGGTAATAAGCAGGTGGCTTGGACCAACATTAGGCTGGGGTAATAATTGGTCAAGAGTGACGTGAGCATACTGTGAGCCCATCTATTGAAAAATGAAATGAGTGGTTTGGTGAAAACCCGAAAGGGCGCCTTGGCAAAATGAGTGAAAAGAAGAAGAGTGATTTTTAGGAATCATCATTTTACCTGGCGTGGAGACATAAGAAGAGGCGATATAAGGAGGATTCGGGTAGGTCACTCTGGGAGGCATAAGAAGATAGATGGGAGACTAGGATTAGATTTTGATTCACTCTATGGTGTTCGGGATAAGCTTGGGGAAAGTACTCTGCGTTTCTTTAAGCTTGATGGTGTATGGTGTTGATTATGTGTTATTGTATGGTGTGCTGTGCTTATTGTGTCGGTACCTGGAGTTTATTGTTAGGTGTGATTCTTAGGGGATTGATTTTTCTATGCTTCCTGAAACCTTGAGGATTGATTGGGACGAGCAAGGTTTAAGCATGGGGGATTTGATCAACACTATTTTGTAGTACATTTCTAGGAGTTGTTACTAGGTTTGAGGTGCCATTTAGAGTGATTTAGAGCACAATTGCGGATTATGGAGCTAGAGCGGAGAAGTGTGGTTTTGGTGGTCTGGAGAAGCTAATTGAAGACATCCAGAGGAAGAGGAGTTGACCACCTGAGGAGACGAAGAAGATCCAAGGCGAAAGCCACACGAGAAGGTGAAGATAGTGTCTGCCGCGAGCCACCGCGAGGAGGATTGAAGGCCATGGGAGCTCGCAGTCATTTCCGAGAAAAGGGCCAAGAAGGATCAGCGACCGCGATCGCGGTTCTCCTACCGCGCCCGTGGTAAATTGGAGGCCAGAAGTCGAGAGCAGTGAAGAATTAACCGTGGTCGCGGTGGGCAAACCGCGGTCGCAGTGTCACACGGGAGGCGAGGCACAACAGAGTCCGAAGTTTTATTTCTTTTTCTTATTTCTTTTTTCCTTTGCTTTATTTTATTCCGAACTATAGTTTTAGTTTCCTTTCTAGATTTGTTTCGTTATCTTTTCATTGGTGTTTTAGGGTTAGTTATATTTCCCTAGTTTCATTCATTGTAAGAAGGACGACACACATCATACTTTTCTATTCAGCAATGAGTTTTTCCCTTTGAAAATTATGCTTTCCATTACTATGAGTAGCTAAGCACCCTTTGCTTAGTCCGACGATTTAAGCTTTTCTTATGATTTGATTGTGAGGTTTTTCTCTATTTCCTACTTCCTTTGGATTATATCTTTCTTCTTGGGCATATTCATATTGATTGTTATTGATTTAACTAGACTGATCACCTAGTTAGGTTTAGTAATTATCTCTTGCTAGGGTTTGGAATGTCGGGTTGATATTCCTTATCTAGAGTAGCATCCATGATTATCTAGGACTGGTAGGACTAGATTGTTATGAAAGAAGATTGATTGCATGTTAATTATTGCGAGTTGTGATTGTTGCATGTATCTTGGTTTGATCATATGCTCTATGCTATTATTGTCCTAAATCTTGATAGTTTCTTATGCGTTCAATAGTAAGGGTTGCTAGAACTGGTAGGGCTAGTGGCTATATAAGAATAGGGACATGAATAATCCAAGGAAATGAATAGAGATGACCTAGGATCGATCTATCATAGGAAAAGTGGATATTTGTCTGGCTAAGTGTTCTTCCCATATTTGATTACATCATTTGCTTTGTTGTTTGCTTTGATTGCTTGTTACAAAACCAATCCGAAACCCCCTCTGGTTACCTTTGCATGCAAATTACACATAGATTGATAACTTCCTCCCTGTGGGATCGACCCTGCTTACCCTGGCTACTTGTTTAGGTTTGCTAGGATTTTATTTTGACTAGGGTTAATAATGAATGAAAACCCGTCCGTCAAGCAGCCTCACTTAATTCACGCCAATCAATACTCGATTTCTAAATCAACAAGCCCTGAGCCCATATATCCTCTTTATCATTCATATACATCATAGCAATTCTCACCCTTTGATTTCCCCCAATATCAAAGATAGCAAAATATTTTTCGCATTTTCTAACCCAACTGTGCGGTTTCTTGACATCAAATACAGGAAAATCAAGTTTTGGATATCGGAAATTACCGCTTTGAGAACTTCGTTCGCTGAATTTTCGACTTCCTTCTGTCGAAGACGATCCGACAACTACTCTCATCGGCATCGTGTTTCTTGGAATTGCATTCGATTCTGGATTCGGTCGTGGTCGTCTGTTGACATCCGACAACTCTTGCTCTCGATCTCTGGATATATTCTTGACTATGCTAGTCAATGACTCAAATCTTTGCTCGTTGTTTTGCTGCCAATTCGCCATTCGAGATGCAAGATCTTCTACTTTCTGATTCGTACTCAATTGCATCGTCTCCATGCGAATTCTGCTTTCCTCCATACGATTGTGTTGCTCCTCCAAACGCTTATTTTGCTCCTCAAGAAGCCGATTCGTATTGTTCAAGCTCGAATTCGTGGAATTCACCTACTGTTCGTTGATCGCATGTTGCTGCTGAATGATCGCCTCGAGCCGCTTCAAGTTCTCCTCCATAGTCTTCATTCGTGTGCCCTCCGCCATTGTCGAAGAAGGATAGCTCTGATACCAATTTGTGACGGCCTAAGGTTTACTAACCAAGATATGCTTCCATGGAAGCTGGATAGAGAAAGAAGAAGAGAGAGAGAAGTTAGGGAAAGAGAGAAAGATTGAGAAATTCTGTTGTATTCTTGTTAGTTCTTCTTCGTAACTGACTTGGTCTATTTGACCGATTACAAATGGGCCGGCCCATCACATACAACTCATCAACACAGGCCCACTACCAATATAACTGCTACCTTACACTCCACAAAGCAACCCGAGCCTATTATATATCCTACCTATCCAGGGGATTGAATTTTAGTTTGCTAAGTGTGGACATGGACTAAGCTTGGGGGAGGGGCATAAAATGGTGGGTGATCAATAATATGTGTCATTCTGTTCATTAAGTTTGTTTCCTTCTTCTTCATTGAAAAAAAATATTTTGAAAAAAAAAGGAAGAAGAAAAAGATTCGAAAAAAAGAGAAAAGAAAAAAAGGAAAAAAAGAATGAAGAAGAAGAAAAAAAGTGCGTAGACAGAATGATGAACTTTGGGTTGTTGTTGAGCTTATTGTAAAATCAGTTTATGCTTGGTGTTATTTTTATGAAGTTCTTTTCCCTGGATTTAGCACCACATGGCCAAATGTATCCATGCCTTATCAAAATATCTTGGCCCCATTACAACCCTATTTTATGTCTCATGATTGTGTTTTGCATTGTTTCTAGCAGTGGAGATCTAGATATTGTTGCAAGCTTATGGTAGTTAGCATTCAAAGTAGAGAATTGAGCGAAACACATATCTTAAACACATGAGTGTGAGTGGATTTATTTTTTATCTTGGTGAGATCTAGAGTAGAGGAACTAATTACTTTCTTGTCATTGATTGAGAAGCATCCTAGGAAGGAACTTGTTATTTGTTTGGACTTTCATGGTCATTGCTCACTTGTCTCTTGGATTGAAACAACCTTTGCATATTTTGTAGACTCATTAGTTATGTACTTGCTTGGGACAAACAAAGTTTAAGCTTGGGGGATTTGATAACATTCAATTTATACATGTTTTAGGAGTCTAATTGCATATTAGATTAGGTCATTCTCATACATATCTTATATATTTTTTAGTTAATTCTGCATTATCTTACATTCGGAGTCTATACTCGTGTTTTTCTTTGTTTCAGGCATTTAAAGATAAAATACGACTATTTTGAAAGCCAAAATACAAATGAAGCAAGAGATGGGCATGGCCCAAAGCCCAAAATAAAGCAATGCCAAGTAAAGCCCACATCAAGCACCGACGGGATTTTGGCAAGGTGGGTGCATGTTGATTGTTTGGTGTTGGACTTCTTTCAAGGTGGCTGCATGTTGGGCCCACTACAATTTTGGACGGGAGTTACGTTTTCGGTTTTAATAACTTAGGTTTGTTTTTAGGTGGAGGGGGGAGGTTTAGGCTTTAGTTTTGTTTCAGTTTGAACACTGCCGTACGTACAGGGTATTTCAAGAAGGGATTTTTGGCCTTCTGCACAATTGGAGATTTGGTATTATTGTTTTAGCCTGTATTAACTTGGATTATTTCTACATCGAGATTAACATTTTTGGTATTTATTGAATAATTCATATATGTTATTGGCTAGTTTAAATCTATTGAATATGTCTTCAATCATGCTTGGCTAAATCCTTAGTTCTAAGGTTGAGGTGATTCCGACGATGCGTATGTATTTAGAATTATTTATTTGTCTGAATTGAAATAATATTTGATTCATTTCTAGATGCTTAATGCCCATATTAGCTTATGCGAATTGGATTCTATTAGGATTTGCAACCGAGAGGTAAAAACGTTAATAGGTAGTCAGATAGGGTTTGAGACCGAGAGGTAATAACTTCTGTTGGAATCCTAGGGATTGAACCTGAGATTTTATTATTGCGAGAGCATCTTAAATTCTCTTGTGATATAATAACTATCATAGAAACCCTATAATTAAATTGGATTTAACAAGTCACGAGAGTGGATGTTAGTTTAGTTTGACCTTAGATTCTAGGTGTCCAAAGGGTCTAGATTTGATTAGCAAGTCGCGAGAGTGGATGTTAATTAGATCTAGGCACATTTACTATCATCCGAGAGGAATTAGTAATTACCTTAGATAGTTACCTTCAAATAATTTGGACTAGATTCAGGTAGAGTGTGATTTTATTTACAGAAACATCGTTGTGGTGATCCTTAACCTTAGACACATTTATCCCATAGATTTTTATCTGTTTTCTTTATTATTATTTGTTAGCTTAATTATAGTTTTCCTCAATCTCATATCTTTCCGGCCTAGTTCACTGATAGTGTTTCAATTAATATTACATTGGTCTTTGTGGGATCGACACTTGACTACTACAACTGATCCCGTATACTTGCGGGTAGGTTTTATCCACATCAGGATTAGATAAAGTATCCAAAAAATTTAATAGTTATCAAATGGGCTCATCAAAACTGTTTTGGTGAATGAAACCCCATTAAGTGAACTGAAATTATAAAATTGTTATAAATCCATGGTCTAAGTTGTTAACTTGGATACAAATGACTTAATCAAAAGATCATATGTGACATTGATTGATAACACCGGGTTTCATGTGTTATAGGGACATGGAGATGTCTAATCAATTACATAGATGTGTATACCGATACGCATCAGATAGACCGATCTTAGGATTCCTCGGGTCTTTACTGCGGAGTTCTAGGATTATTCATGATTAGTGAGTTCCTTAGACATGAGTATGATATAGTTATCATTTGACGGTTGGTATGTCTTTGACGCTGTCAAACGCTGACCGTAACAGACAGTTATAAAGGCAGTGATTCGGATTGTCAAAAGTTGAGTGGGAGTTGTAGTCGTACAAGATTGAATATGTCCTCCTATTCCGTGTATACTACGATACATTTGGAAAGGATTGGTGTATCGGACACTTGAAGAGAGAGAACTGTGAAAACGCATGGCCATTCTCGGATGGATTATTAGTAATCATCCGTACTGACAGTTTGATCTCGAGAGTTTAAGAAACGTATTTGGCGGTAAAGATAAGTTTCATCATATAGTTAAATAAAACACTTAGTGACAAAGGAATTTTAACATTGCACACTTGTTTTAAGGACAAGTGGGAGATTGAAGGAATTGTGTCATTTAATCAAAGGTGCAGTTACTGATTATGAAGTGGGACCGTTTATGGAGATATTTAATTCGGTGATTTTAGATAGTCATAGTGCTTTGCTAGAAGCCAACTATGATTTATAGACTATATGTTATAAAGTATGTCATTATGTCTATTGCTATTATTACCGGGTCCTACGAGGTCACTGTAATATCCCTTATTCTGTAAGGGTAATTTTGAAATTTTCTAACCCCGTACTACAAGTCGGATTAGATTCAGAGAAGTTCGGACATTCTGTAAGATGTTTGATCTCTGTAATATTTTTCTGAGTAGTATAAAATATAGTTAATGTACTTTTGGGTTAAAAAGTCATTCGAGTACGAATATATTTAACCCGGGGTTAAAAATATTTAACCACTTGTAAAGAAAGACAAAGGGGCAAATCAGACAAAGGGTGAAAAGGACAAAAGGCCCAGAAATGGCCTTGACCGCACCTGCGGTCAGGCCACCGCACCCAGCGGTGGAGGCCATTCCTGAGGCGGCTAAGTGAGGCGGTGACCGCACCCTGCCGCACCCGCGGTGGCCATCGTCATCGTCGTCGTCATCACGAGAATATCCCTGCACCGCCGGAGTTGCAGGCGTAGCTCGCCTGAGCTGGCATCCTAGCCCTGCCATCTGGTCGGGCCACCCACCTCCTTGCTTGTGTGCTCCTTGCTTGGACTATAAAATGGAGAGAAATCCGAGGAGGAGAGTGCCCATCTGCTCTCTTTCTTCCTCCTCTGAAATTTCTCCTTCCTCCATTGTTGTCTGAATTTTGGAGCTTCGTCGGAGTTGTCGCTGAAGTTTTTCTTGAGTGGTAAAGGTGCTCTCAAGTGGTGTTTGAAAGCATAAGGAGTTTGGAGATTAAAACTCAACCAAATCAAGGCCAAACGAATCGAAAGTGGTGAGTTTTCTCCATCGTCGTCGCTGTCGAGCCCCTCGCCCCTGTCACCTGACCGCACCCATGGCAAGGCCACCGCACCCCGCGGTGAGGCCGGCGCACCCGCGGTGGGCTGTGTCCGTGATGTGTGTTCTTGAGTGTTGTGGTCTTGGGCGAGGCTTGGTTCTTTCGATTCCTTTCGTATTCTTTTAGATTCGTATATTTGGATATCGAATCTAACTTAGGGTCTCGTTATGGGTCATTCTAGAGGGATTTATTATCCAGGATCTGTCCCTGTTTCGAACCCAGGAACCTGTTATCTCTAAGCTTGTTCAAGCTTCGTCTGATCTAAGGCAAGTGGTGGTTTGCTCTTGCTTATCATTCCATATTTCCATTAATTATCAATTATTTAATTGTTAATTAATTTGGGATGATTTACTGTTTTCGTTGGGAACAGTTTTATTAAATGATGTGGAAAAGAATATGATATTATAATAGGTTGTATATCTGCTAGAACAACGCTATTATATATATATATTATGAGGATTGCCTGGAGGGCATTGATGTGGATTATTGTGTGCTTGAACTGTTTAGTTAGCACGACTATTCGTAGGAACGTTTGGACTCTGCGAGGTCCAGTCGTTTCTTGATAATTAATGGTGGAGAGGGCGACAAAACCCCTAATACCATTTTGTTGGTCATGACCTTCCTCTATCTGAGTATAGAGGTGGTGCACTTAGCCAGTGTCACAAATCTTGAGATTTATTCCCTTCGATATATGTCCCTCATGGCGAAACATATATCCAATATATGTCCCTCATGGCGAAACATATATTTAAAAGCTTATAATGTGGTGCGCGTTTTGGAATTAAATGAGATAAGTGCCGTTGGTGCACATAATGAATATACCCTCAGACGAGTAGTGCAGCTAGGAAAACTCGTCTTGACTTTGATCAGAGTAAAGTTCTCTTTCCAATCTGGATTCGCATTATGTGGTGAGGTTGGTTGTGAACCAAAACATCAAGTCGTTTTTGAACGCTTGTATGAGATTATATGTTCCCCAACATTTGTCATGCTTCCGATAAAGACTCAATTCGTTGGAGTCTTCTTTTGGGATGATTGTTGTAAGACTTGGTCTCCCAGAATCATCTCTTGATCATTCAGTTTGATATATTCCAGTAGGAGTATGGTGGTTGACTATCATCATCGGTTTTGATTCGATAAGCGATGAGTCTAACCTAATACGACTACTCGAACCACTCTGCTTTGTACCCTTGCATAGTCTTTCATTAGACTAACCAACCGAAATTGTTCTCTGTATGGTTGGCTGGTGTCATCCGTTCGATTCGGCACATCAGATAAACACCCAAGATATGAAGGCTAGAATGACTATAAAGGCAAACGGTGTTTTTGATGTAATTATCAAGGTTGAGATCATTGGCGGGTGATCATTGCGATCAAAACCCTTGTGTTTATGCTTTACAAAGACTTCCGCTGTATTTCTGATGTATTTGGAATATGTTGTAATTCCGAAACAATGGTTTAAATGAAAGTTATGATATTTGTATCATAATTGTTGTGTTTATGAATTATATAAACTGGTAAAGCCTAGGATGACTTCGGATTGGAGTCTGAGGTCACTGGCGGTAATACCTTTCCAAGGTTAAGTATTTGGGGGTGTTACAGATCTGTTATCAGAGCCTAAAGTTTTTAAAATGGGTTGGGTATTTTTAAAACCATTTACTCGTTTTAAATTGAAAATGTTTTCAAAGGCTCTGAATTTTCAAAATAAAAATTTACCGTTTATAGTCGTGCCTTCTCTTTAGTCTAATATGGAAACAACTTCTATATTTAGAAAGACTAACTCTCGTTTCGTCGTCCGTAGGATATGGGTGCCTGCTTTTCCCTTCAGAAGGATAAGGAGGAAGCTGAGGTGACTCCACCCTCTCCTATGGAGCTCGATTTCTCGATTCCACCTCGATGTTTTGAGATCGAAGAACCGAGTAACCCACCTGAGAAAGTAAAGCATGTACTCCCAGAATCTGTGGTATTAGTGTCCGATCAAGTCATGGTTCTTGTGGCTGAGCCTATCGGGGAACCAAGAGAGGACACGAGAAATGAAGTGGAGTTGTCAAGATATGCCAGAGGATATTATGACAACGATTATATGATTGAGGCGATCCCAGAAGGGGATGAGGAAGAGGAAGAAGATGAGGAAATTCTTGAAGTGGATCTTGAGGAAGAAGAGCCATCTGAATACTCAACAGGATACCTCGAAAGCGATCTTGAGATTGAGTCAGTTCCTGAAGTGGATTCTGAAGAGGATCCTGAAGAGGACCCCGAGGAAGACCTCGAGGAACTAGTCCAAGAGCCCGATGGCTTGAGGCACTTGTTGGTGAATAGTGAGGACACGGGGATGCAATCTATCTACCCGAGTCCGCCACCTGAACGAGCGTATAAGCCATTATCTGATGCCGGAAGCACTCTTTGTCGAGTATGTCATTAGAGGAAGTGGATCTCGAGAGGTACCTGAGAACTCCTAGTCCAATCCTGTCCGGAGGAGACAGAGGACGAGTTCAGAATTGCAAGAGATTCTTCGCCAGAGTGAGGAGATCTCTTTTAAACAGCGTCATCTGATGGACGAGATGGCTGATCATGCTCAGGGGAGCATAAGGCCAAGGACGCCAAGGCCAAAGGATGAACCATGCATTCCAGGGCCGAGTAGGGTCAGGAGTCCATCGTTGGATTCCGATGGAGAGCCCCGCGCGAAGAAGCCTTGTGTAGGCAGTTTGCCCTACAGGAAGCGTTTTTAGGGCGCCTTGATGTGGGCCAACGCTGATTGTAGTAGCTTTCCTTTGCTTATGTTCCGATGTATATGCGGCAAAATACAAACATCTCCGAGCAATTTTGTTCCGAAGCTCGAGAGATTTTTTTTAAGAACTTATGACTTAGTTGGAAGTTCATCAATATAAATTACCAAGTTGATCTATTCTGAGTTGATTTTTTTTATTAAGTATATTGGAGAGATATTAATGTATAAAATACTTGGAATTTGATCGGTAAACAGATGGTGAACACAAGAAACAACCTTCGTATTGGTGCTGGGCCGAGTAATAACCCCAGGCCAAACGTAAGGAATGTTGCAGACTCAGTGGAGAAATGCGAGTCTGGTTCCAATGCTAATCCAGGGGGCAATGGCCAAGCTCCGGCCAATGTTCCAATAGTATTTGATGAAGCGTCAGTTGCAGCTATTCGGGGAATTGTCATGCAGGCATTCACCGACATTATGCGACCTGTCGTACCTCAGGCACAAGACGTGCCAATTCATCCAGTGTTCCAAGAGTTGAGGAACCTAATGTTCATGTACCTCAGGAAGGTGTGGCCAGAAATAGAGGTGATTATGGCCGAGCGCTGAAGGCCATCAGCTCTATGAGGCTTGACAGCTATGACGGGAAGGGAGAGCCTGTCAGAGTGGCTCATTGGTTTTCCCATATGGAGCGGTTATTCCGCAATGTCGAATGCACTGAGGCTGAGAAGGTACATATAGCTTCTCTTCAGTTGAAGGGAGACGCTAGTGAATGGTGGGAGAACACCGGTCTAGCTGATAATGCTGATTTGAACTAGGGAATGTTCAAAACAAAGATGACTGATCGTTTCTTTTCCCGAGCCATGAGGGAGGAGAAACACAAGGAATTCCTTTACCCAAAGACGGAGGGGTTGAAAGTGACTGAGCTGGCGACCAAGTTCAATCACCTGTTGCAGTACGCTGGGCAGGATATGTCCAGTGAGGAGCAAAAAATCTGGCATTTCCACGAGTGGATGAGCCCAGACATTAAGCCACTGATGTTGAGCCACAAATGTTCTACCTTGGAGCAATACGTGGATACGGCTTACAAGTTAGAGGTGACTCTGGATGAGTCGACCAAAAGACGTAATCGCCAGAGGTCGATGCAACATCAACCTCAGGCGAGTGGATTTAAACGTCCTGCACCACCGTCTAACTTTGCTAAATCTAGCAAGGCGAAAACGGATGGGACTCAAGGAGGGTCAACACAGCAATCGGGTCAGGGCAAGAGTCTGATCCAATGTTACAATTGTGATGCTGCCGGGCACAAGAGCAGTGCGTGTCAGAAGGAAAGAAAGACATGCTTTGGTTGTGGGAATGAAGGGCATATGCAGAAGTTCTGTTGACAGTGAAAGCAGAAAGGAGCGGAGTCACAGCAGGGGTCTGTTAATCAGAGTAACCGACCTAGGTTCAAACCGGCAGAGGCTCCTAGTCCTTCGATGCAGACCTCTGCACAGAACAAGGGGAAAGCCCCAACTGCTTCTGGAGGTCAGGGTCAACGCCTTTACGAGATGCATGAGGCTGATGGACCTACCGCTCCAATTGCTCAAGGTACTTTATACCTTTATTCTACTTCAGTGTGCATACTGTTTGATTCGGGTGCTACCCATTCCTTTATTTCGGAAAGTTGTGTTAGTAAGTTAGGTTTAGTTTGCAACGAGGTTTGTGAACCCTTCGTTGTGAATCTTCCTAATATTGAACGCTTGGTTGGGACCAAGCATCTGTCTGAATTTCCGATTACCATTCAAGGTAAGAAATTCGAGGCAGACTTGATTTGTATAGCCATGGCTCCATACGACATTATTCTCGGTATGGATTGGCTGATGCGTCATGGGGTGGTGATCGATTTTAGTTCGAGAACTGTGACGGTGTCATCTGGGGGCCAATGTGTGTGCAAATTTAAGGGTCGGAATGACGTTGATAACGGCAGGCTCATCAATGCGATGACTGCGTTTAAGCTACTTCGACAAGGTTGTGTCGGGTACCTTTGCTACCTGGATTCGCCCATGAAAGATGAACCATCAATTCTTGATATTCCTGTGATTAGTGAGTTTCCAGATGTCTTTCCGGAAGAAATTTTTGGATTACCCCCGCATCGTGACGTGGAATTTTCTATTGATCTCGAGCCTGGTACCGCGCCGATCTCTAAGGCACCGTATCAGATGGCTCTTGCGGAGATTTAAGAGTTGAAGAAGAAACTCGAGGATCTTCTTGACAAGGGTTATATAAGGCCAAGTGTTTCACCTTGGGGCGCTCCGGTCTTATTCGTCAAGAAGAAAGATGGATCGTTTCGACTTTGTATCGACTATCGAGAGTTGAATAAAGTCACGATCAAGAACAAATATCCTTTGCCAAGGATTGATGATCTGTTGGATCAGTTGCAAGGAGCAAAAGTCTTTTCCAAAATCGATCTGAGATGTGGTTACCATCAGCTCAGGATTCGTGAGGAAGATATTCTGAGGACTGCATTCCGGACAAGATATGGTCACTACGAGTTCGTAGTTATGCCATTTGGACTTACTAATGCTCCAGCGGTCTTCATGGACCTGATGAATCGATGTTTTCACCAGTACTTGGATAAGTTCGTGGTCGTTTTCATTGACAACATTTTGATCTACTCCCCGAATGAGAAAGTTCATGAGGAACATCTTCGGATCATTCTGTCAGTCCTTAGACAGAACCAGCTATATGCTAAATTGTCTAAGTGTGACTTCTGGATTAGGGAAGTGGCTTTCTTAGGCCACGTGATCAACGAGAAAGGGGTTATGGTGGATCCCCAAAAAATTGAAGCAGTAGCTAATTGGAAGCGGCCTCAAAATGTAAAGGAGATGCGCAGTTTCCTAGGACTTGCTGGATACTACAGACGGTTTGTGGAGGGATTTTCTAAAATTGCTCTACCTATGACCGGTCTGCTCCGTAAGGTCCACAAAAAGTTTGTCTAGGATGACAAGTGCGAGGCCAGTTTTCAGAAATTGAAACAACGTCTGACCTCTGCACCAGTGCTAACGCTACCGGAAGGAACTGATGATTATGCGGTCTATAGTGATGCTTTAAAGAGTGGTTTAGGATGTGTGTTGATGCAAAGGGGCAAGGTTATTGCTTATGCATCTAGACAACTAAAAACCTATGAAGAAAACTATCCGACGCATGATCTAGAGTTAGCAGCAGTAGTATTTGCGTTGAAGATTTGGAGGCATTATCTCTATGGTGTGAGATGCCAAGTCTTCACTGATCACAAGAGTCTCAAGTATGTGTTCACTCAGAAGGAGTTGAACATGAGACAACGACGCTGGTTAGAGCTACTCAAAGACTACGACCTCGAACTATTGTATCATCCGGGCAAGGCTAATGTAGTAGCCGATGCATTGAGCTGGAAGACGCCGCACGAGACTGTAGTGGCTTTGCTTATGGCTCAGACCGAGCTGAACCAAGGATTGTGCGAGACCGAAGTCTTGTACGATCAACGTCGAGGATACCTGAGTATGCTTGAGATCCAAGCTACGCTCCTTGATCAGATCAGGGAGAAACAAGTTGATGATGTGATCTTAGTGAAGCTGAGTAGCGAAGTGATGGACGGGAAAGCTCCCGGTTTCGTGATTCAGGAAGATGGATCACTCTGGTTTCAGGACCGGATTTGTGTGCCTGACGTTGATGGTCTTCGCCAGTTGGTGATGAGGGAAGCCCATTCGTCAGCTTATTCTGTACATCCAGGTTCTAGCAAGATGTACAAGGACCTCAGAAAGAATTTCTGGTGGCCCAACATGAAGTGGGATGTAGCAGAATTTGTGGCGAAGTGCTTGACTTGTCAGAAGGTCAAGATAGAGCATCGTAGGCTAGGCGGTGAGTTGCTACCTCTTCCAGTTCCGGAATGGAAATGGGAAGATATTGCAATGGATTTCGTCACAGGATTGCCCAAGACTCGGAGTCAAAAGGATGCTATATGGGTAATCATTGACCGGCTCACGAAGAGTGCTCACTTCGTGGCTATTAAGTCAACGTGGGGAACCCAGAGGCTAGCAGAGGTATACCAATAAGAGATTGTCCGTTTACATGGTACTCCAAAGACCATTGTATCGGATCGTGATGGCCGATTCATGTCGAGATTCTGGAAGGAACTCCACAAGGCCCTGGGAACCGAGTTGAGGTTCAGTACTGCGTTTCATCCTCAAACGGATGGACAGTCTGAGAGGACTATCCAGACCTTGGAGGATATGTTGAGAGCATGTGTACTCGATCGTCCGACTAGTTGGGAGAACAACCTGAGTCTGATTGAGTTCACATACAACAATAGCTGGCATGCTACTATCAAGATGGCTCCATTCGAAGCTTTGTATGGTCGAAGATGCAGATCTCTGATTTGTTGGGATGAGAATGCCGACAAGATTTTGCTCGGACCAAAGCTAGTCAAAAGAACTGCCTCAGACATTGCCTTGATAAGACAAAGAATGTTGACAGCTCAAAGTCGATAAAAGTCTTACGCTGATCCGAAGCGTAGGAATGTTGAGTTTGAGGTTGGTGACAAGGTCTTTGTCAAAGTGTCCCCATCAAAGGGTGTGTTCAGATTTGGTAAGCGTGGGAAGCTCAACCCTCGCTACGTGGGACCATTTGAGATCCTTGATAGGGTGGGATTTCTAGCGTACCGTTTGGCATTGCCGCCATCGGCACATCCAGTGCATGACGTGTTCCATGTATCCTTGCTGAGGAAATATGTACCAGATGAATCTCATGTGCTGAGTTATGAAGACATTGAGATTCAGGCAAATGGTACCTACGAGGAAATACCTGTGCGTATTCTCGAGCGTCATGAGAAGCAATTGCGCAACAAGGTGGTACCGTTGGTACGTATTTTGTGGTCCAATTCAGGAACCGAAGAGGTTACTTGGGAGACTGAGGAGGATATGCTTAGACGCTTTCCCGAGTTGTTTTCGACTTAAGTTTCGGGGTCGAAACTTCTTTTTAGGGGGAGGTAATGTAATATCCCTTATTCTGTAAGGGTAATTTTGAAATTTTCTAACCCCGTACTACAAGTCGGATTAGATTCAGAGAAGTTCGGACATTCTGTAAGATGTTTGATCTCTGTAATATTTTTCTGAGTAGTATAAAATATAGTTAATGTACTTTTGGATTAAAAAGTCATTCGAGTACGAATATATTTAACCCGGGGTTAAAAATATTTAACCACTTGTAAAGAAAAGACAAAGGGGCAAATCGGACAAAGGGTGAAAAGGACAAAATGCCCAGAAATGGCCTTGACCGCACCCGCGGTCAGGCCACCGCACCCAGTGGTGGAGGCCATTCCTGAGGCGGCTAAGTGAGGCGGTGACCGCACCCTGCCGCACCCGCGGTGGCCATCGTCATTGTCGTCGTCATCGCGAGAATATCCATGCACCGCCGGAGTTGCAGGCGTAGCTCACCTGAGCTGGCACCCTAGCCCTGCCATCTGGTCGGGCCACCCACCTCCTTGCTTGTGTGCTCCTTGCTTGGACTATAAAATGGAGAGAAATCCGAGGAGGAGAGTGCCCATCTGCTCTTTTTCTTCCTCCTCTGAAATTTCTCCTTCCTCCATTGTTGTCTGAATTTTGGAGCTTCGTCGGAGTTTTTCTTGAGTGGTAAAGGTGCTCTCAAGTGGTGTTTGAAAGCATAAGGAGTTTGGAGATTAAAACTCAACCAAATCAAGGCCAAACGAATCGAAAGTGGTGAGTTTTCTCCATCGTCGTCGCTGTCGAGCCCCTCGCCCCTGTCACTTGACCGCACCCGCGGCAAGGCCACCGCACCCCGCGGTGAGGCCGGCGCACCCGCGGTGGGCTGTGTCCGTGATGTGTGTTCTTGAGTGTTGTGGTCTTGGGCGAGGCTTGGTTCTTTCGATTCCTTTTGTATTCTTTTAGATTCGTATATTTGGATATCGAATCTAATTTAGGGTCTCGTTATGGGTCGTTCCAGAGGGATTTATTATCCAGGATTTGTCCCTGTTTCGAACCCAAGAACCCGTTATCTCTAAGCTTGTTCAAGCTTCGTCTGATCTAAGGCAAGTGGCGGTTCGCTCTTGCTTATCATTCCATATTTCCATTAATTATCAATTGTTTAATTGTTAATTAATTTGGGATGATTTACTGTTTTCGTTGGGAACAGTTTTATTAAATGATGTGGAAAAGAATATGATATTAGAATAGGTTGTATATCTGCTAGAATAATGCTATTATATATATTATTTGGATTGCCTGGAGGGCATTGATGTGGATTATTGTGTTCTTGAACTGTTTAGTTAGCACGAGTATTCGTAGGAACGTTTGGACTCTGCGAGGTCCAGTCGTTTCTTGATAATTAATGGTGGAGAGGGCGGCAAAACCCCTAATACCATTTTGTTGGTCATGACCTTCCTCTATCTGAGTATAGAGGTGGTGCACTTAGCCAGTGTCACAAATCTTGGGATTTATTCCCTTCGATATATGTCCCTCATGGCGAAACATATATCCAATATATGTCCCTCATGGCGAAACATATATTTAAAAGCTTATAACGTGGTGCGCGTTTTGGAATTAAATGAGATAAGTGCCGTTGGTGCACATAATGAATATACCCTTACACGAGTAGTGCAGCTAGGGAATAGTACAGCTAGGAAAACGCATCTTGACTTTGATCAGAGTAAAGTTCTCTTTCCAATCTGGATTCGCATTATGCGGTGAGGTTGGTTGTGAACCGAAACATCAAGTCGTTTTTGAACGCTTGTATGAGATTATATGTTCCCCAACATTTGTCATGCTTCTGATAAAGACTCAATTCGTTGGAGTCTTCTTTTGGGATGATTGTTGTAAGACTTGGTCTTCCAGAATCATCTCTTGATCATTCAGTTTGATATATTCCAGTAGGAGTATGGTGGTTGACTATCGTCATCGGTTTTGATTCGATAAGCGATGAGTCTAACCTAATACGACTACTCGAACCACTCTGCTTTGTATCCTTGCATAGTCTTTCATTAGACTAACCAACCGAAATTATTCTCTGCATGGTTGGCTGGTGTCATCCGTTCGATTCGGCACATCAGATAAACACCCGAGATATGGAGGCTAGAATGACTATAAAGGCAAACGGTGTTTTTGATTTAATTATCAAGGTTGAGATCCTTGGCAGGTGATCATTGCGATCAAAACCCTTGTGTTTATGCTTTACAAAGACTTCCGTTGTATTTCTGATGTATTTGGAATTATGTTGTAATTCTGAAACAATGGTTTAAATAAAAGTTATGATATTTGTATCATAATTGTTGTGTTTATGAATTGTATAAACCGGTAAAGCCTGGGGTGACTTCGGATTGGAGTCTGAGGTCACTAGCGGTAATACATTTCCAAGGTTAAGTATTTGGGTGACATATTATATAAAGTATATGATATAAAGTTATATAGAATATAACTTGGGAGATAAGGATTGTTAATAACAAAATGTTATTATTAATAATAAAAGAAATACTTATTTAGGAAATAAAAATATCTACATCTGATATTATAAAATGAGGGCTTTTTAAGAAAAAACTCTAACCCCACAATTTGACCAAGGCTGTCGTACATCTCCCCCCCCCCCCCCCCCCTCTCTCTCTCTCTCTCTCTCTCTCTCTCTCTCTCTCTCTCTCTCTCTCTCTCTCTCTCTCTCGCCTTCGATCCTCGCTCTAGCAACTGAGTCCTAGGTGATCCAGATCCAAGCTCGGATGGACCAAATAGAGGAGTCGCACGTGAGGCTCCATTCTCTCCATTCCAACAGGTTGAAACACGCATCAAAAGGTATTTGATTTTTCCTATCTACGATCTATTTGATTTATGCATGAGTTAAGAAATTATTTCCTGAAATCCCGCTTTACGCATCTAAAATCCCTACAAACCGATGAATCCTAAGTACGGCTGTACAGGGCTTAAGGAGCGGCGATACCCTTGACCCACGGCGGGATCCAAGGGTTGTCGTCTAAGTAATCTTCTGGATGCGCTGCATTCACCGCCGTCCGATCCTTTTCCTCTTCCGCCAGCCTCATCCTGATGGCCTCGCCGTCGCTTGCCAGCGCCGCCATGGAGATCAGGTCCAACAAAATGCAAATCTGTTCTTCATTTTTGTTATTTTGATTAGTGAGTGATCGAGTAAGGTTTGAGTTAGCATTTATAGTGCAGATTAATTATAACGAAATCTTATGAGATATTGTGATATCATATCATATCATGTAACGACTTCGTTGATAAAATGAATATTTGAAGTACTTGCAAATTATAGAGATAGTGAGATTTGTTACCCGGAAAATATTCAGAAGTTACTAGTAAAATACCTTAATTTGCATCAATATTCACATAGTGCAAAACATCCATAAATCTACCTAGTTATATATTACATTAAGAAAAAACACCCACCAGCTAGTCCATAACAAAATTAAATCACACATTAAGCTAACTATTAAAGCCGATTAACATACTAATTATAACTTGAAAAATTAGCTACGTGTACACTATACGCAGGTGGGGTTCTTTCTAGAAGCCAGCTTAAAGATAAGCTCAAGATCAGGCGGATTGAAGAACCCTTTCTTTGGCGGTGACTCCGCTTTCTTCCCGCCACCAAGTGTCCACCTTTTCTTCTTTGGCGGCGGAGGCGGCGCCACCCTCGCCGGAATCCTACAGCTTTCATGTCGAGGCGTCATCCACCCTTCCTCCGCCGCCTCGAAATCTTCCATTTCAGCTCCTGATTTCTCTCTTTGCTTATCTAGTGATTCTGCAGCAGAGGGCGGCCTCGGAAAGCTTGCTTTTCAAGTTCCAGAATCAGTTAAAGCGGTTACACGAGTAGAACATGAAAATTTAAATTCTTGACCTGTTTGATTCAGAAATGGAGGCCGTATAAATTTATATATAGTGGTTTCCTGATTAAGGAAATCTTAAATTTGAGGGAAATAGTACGGTGTGAAGAGGGCGGTGGCTTTCTCTGGAAGTCGCTAGGGAAACGCGCTATAACTTGTGGCTAGCTATCGTGGCTAGTCTCTAGAATGGACACGTGTATTGTAACAGAGAGGTCCTCCGAAAGTGGAAATTGCCATGTGGCGACGTTTCCACCGATGTTTCCCGTTGCTTCCCGATTTCCCGCCATTGTTTACAATTTTGAGTGATTTGGCGGGAATCGAAGCTTATCCGTTCAGACTTCAGACTCTGTCTCGCTCGGTCGCACCGCCATCTGTGGGCCCACCCAGTAGTAGTTTTCTGGCAGACATGTTTTTGGGGCTGCAACGTCATCGTTCAGTTTATGGGCCGGAATACATTAATATGGGCTGAGTCAAAATAGACGCCCATTTACAATGCCTTTTCTTTCTCTCCTTTTTTTAGTGAATGGATTGGAGATACGTTATAGAAACATTAAGGCATATTGCCCCTTTTACTAGGTGTTATCTAATAAATGTTTCCAAAAAATCAAGTTCGGGGTTTTGACCCCTAACTTTATCTAATTTTTCCGCTAGGTACACTCCCCTTCAAACTTGTCTCTCTCCTCCACGTTCTTCAGTTCACGACTCCAATCTCCTTCCTCCGACTTCAATCTCCGACATTGGCTTCCATCTCCACCTTCTTCCCCTCCCCCCTGTAGGAACCCTAATACGGAAACGCATAAACAATTTGATAAAACGTTAGAACAGAATTAAGGAATCGAAATTATACCAAAACCGGAATTGAACGCAGAGTCGAGATTAGATCTTTGTCCTTAATTGAACGCCCCGTATTGTGACGGTTACCGGCGTTGAGAATCCCAAGATACAACTGCAGAGTTCTTCTGATTCGCATAACCAAAAACAGAAGCTTTTGAACCAGCGTTCTGCGGGTACTCTCAGACTCGGAAAAATTGGAAGAGGAAGGGAAGACGAGAGGATTTCTGTGTTCGATTGTGTAGAATGAGTTTCAGTTCTCTTCTTTTTGAAGACGTTTGAATCTGTTAGCATAACTGAGGAGAGGAGATCGTGGAGAGTCAAACGAGCCGTTGTGGCTTGATTCTCGGAACTGAACAGACCGAGTCAAACGGGAGCCCAGATCTCGGAAGCCCAACAGCCACCAGCCCATTCCACAAGCCCGAGCCCGACCCGACCCGATCGGACCGGATCGGAACGGACGGACGGCGCGCGTGTGTGGTCAAGCTCTTCTCTCCATACTCACCAAGTTCTTACCTTGGCTTGGATGATAGTGGTTTATAAACCACTCAATTCTACTCCCACATTTCCGATGTGGGATGTAGAATTGCACCCCTAAAGCTCAAATTGGGTGTTGCGAGCAACCACCTTTGAGCCCTCATTTCTCATTCAAACGGAATCCGAATTTATCGTATGAGCACACTACGGTGTTGAGCTCGCGGACACGAAGCCAACGCTCCCACAATCCGGCACAACCGGTGGCCGGAGCCCACCGGAAAAGTGCCCGGAAGTTTCGCATAAATTCAGTTCCAACAATCCCCCACATGAATAGAAATGACTCTATAACACATGTGTAGTCTAGACAGAAGGACTTTTGAGAGTACGAGCGAAGAATCACTGCATCTGGGTTGGTGGCGTTTTTCAGCCTTGAACCACCCATAGTGAGTAGCTATCGGATTTACTCGACCAGGCAGTGAACATGATGTCTTGAACCACCCGAGCTTTGATGTAAACCTAGACAACAACTGTCACACAGTTTCATCTTCTCGCAGAACTAGGTTCTCTTATTGTGTTCATTTTGGCATTGAACATCCCTGGTTAATCATGAGTGAACTTGGAGAATGCAGCCTCTCTTCATTCTCCTAGAAACGGCCCCATTTCACACCCACAAGGTGATTGACCATAAAAGGTATCCTGTCATACCCCACCTTTATTTCAAGGCTATGGAATCATTAAAAGCCAAGATTAACCTAAAAACATGGACAAGCAACACTGCTTATCATCCTAGGAACTGGGATGAGACCTATAGTCTCCCAGTGCTTTCCATGAGTCAACTTGATTTAGTTGTCCCTTTGAACCTACTTCTTGGGATCTCCAATCATGTAGGTAGGGTATCCATCAAGAATCCTCTGTAGTCATAGACTTTAAACCCATTCCTCTAGATGACTTTATAACTTATTCTCGTGACAGACCTTTAGTAAAAGGATCTGCTATGTTGTCAGTTGACTTGATATAATCTAACGTGATTACACCACTTGAGAGTAGTTGTCTAATGGTTTTATGTCGATGTCTAATGTGACGTGACTTTCCATTATATAGACGACTCAGTGCTCGAGCGATAGCTGATTGGCTATCACAGTGTACACGTAATGTCGGCACTGGCTTGTCCCACATAGGAATATCTTCCAGAAAATTCCGAAGGTATTCAGCTTCCTCTACTGCTTTATCTAAAGCAATGAACTCAGATTCCATAGTGGATCTGGCCAACAGTGTTTGTTTGGAAGATTTCCATGATACTGCTGCACCACCAAGTGTGAATACGTATCCACTTGTTGATTTTGAGTTTCTGGAGTCATATATCCAGTTTGCATCGTTGTATCCTTCCAGAACTGCTGGGTATCTCCCATAGTGCATCCCATAACTCTTAGTATATCTCAAATAGTTCAATACTCTAGTTATGCCTTTCCAGTGTTTATGACATGGGTTACTGGTGTAGCGACTTAGTACATTTACTGAGTGCGCTAGATCTGGTTGTGTGCAGTTTGTCAAGTACATTAGACTTCCTATGACACGTGCATGCTCTAGTTGTGATATTGCATCACCAGAGTTTTTAGTCAAATAGAGATGAGGGTCCACAGGACTCTTTGCTATCCCACTTGAGTAGTTCTTGAATCGTTCAAGGACCTTTTCAGCATAATGATCTTGAGACAGGATGATCCCTTCAGAATGTCTAGAGATTTTAATCCCTAGTATGACATCTGCAAGTCCCATGTCTTTCATGTCAAACTTTCCACAAAGCATTTTCTTGGTTCGTTTGATCATGTCTTTATTGCTTCCAATGATGAGCATGTCATCTACATACAGACACAACAGAATGTATCCATTGGGAGTGTTTTTGATGTAGATGCATTTGTCACTTTCATTTATGCTGAACCCATTTGACATCATTACACTGTCAAACTTTTCATGCCACTGTTTTGGAGCTTGTTTGAGTCCATACAGAGACTTTACAAGTCTGCACACTTTGTTTTCCTGTCCAGGCACGACATACCCCTCAGGTTGTTTCATGTAAATTTCCTCTTCTAAATCTCCATTTAGAAAGGCGGTTTTTACATCCATTTGATGGATTTCGAGGTTTCGTAATGCTGCTATAGCAATTAGCGTTCTTATTGAAGTTATTCTCGTAATTGGAGAATAAGTGTCGAAGAAATCCTGGCCCTCTTTTTGCCGGAATCCTTGCACCACAAGTCTCGCCTTGTGCTTATCTACTGAGCCATCGGTTTTCAGTTTTGTTTTGAAAATCCATTTGCACCCAAGTGCTTTACACCCTGGTGGCAAAGCAACTAACTCCCATGTATGGTTCTGCATAATGGAGTCGATTTCGCTTTTAACTGCTTCCTTTCATGAAGGTGCATCAGATGTAGACATGGCTTCTTTGAAAGTTCTAGGCTCATTCTCTAAGAGAAAAGCCGTTAAGAGAAAGGCCGTTGTGAACTCAGTCCCAAAGCTGTTCTCTTTTCGAGCTCTTTTGTTCCGTCTAGGTTCATCTTTTGTTTCCTGAACAGAAGTGCTAGCTTCTCCTTGTTCACGAGTCCGTTTAGGATTTTCTTTAACCTTACATGGAAACACGTTTTCGAAGAAGGATGCATTCCTAGATTCCATAACTGTATTAGCATGTATTTCTGGTATATCTGACTTATATACCAAGAAACGATAAGCACTACTTTTGTGTGCGTATCCTATGAAAATACAGTCTACAGTTTTAGGTCCAATGGTGACCTTTTTGGGAGGTGATACTGTCACTTTTGCAAGGCACCCCCACACTTTGAGGTATTTGTACGATGGTACATTTCCTTTCCACAACTCATAAGGTATCTTTCCAGTGACCTTGTGTGGTATTTTGTTGAGAATGTAGTTTGAGGTTAGCAAAGCTTCCCCCCACATGTTCTGGGCTAACCCAGATTCTTGCAGCATTGCATTCATCATCTCTTTAAGAGTTCGGTTCTTTCGTTCCGCAACTCCATTAGATTCAGGTGAATAGGGAGCGGTAGTTTGATGAACTATTCCATGTTCTCTACAGAACGCATTGAATGGTTCATTATACTCGCCTCATCTATCACTTCGTATGATTTTAATTGTCTTACTAAGTTGGTTCTCAACTTCCAACTTGTATTCCTTGAATTTGTCCAAGGCTTCATCTTTGCTGCGTAGTAAATACACATAGCAATATCGTGTGCTATCATCGATGAAGGTGGCAAAGTACTTTTTACCTCATCTAGTTTGCACAAACTTTAAATCACATAAGTCTGTGTGAATCAAACCCAGAGGTTTGGTTGTCCTCTCTACTTGGGGTGATGGCGTTTTTGTGAGTTTCGCTTGAACGCATACTTCACATTTATCTTTACTTAATTTGCATTTTGGAATCATATTCATGTTTATTAATCTACTAATAGATTTATAATTAACATGTCCCAATCTTTCATGCCAAATATTAAAAGACTCAACAACATAAGCAATAGGACCATTCTTATTCATTGAATCATCGGTTACAACATTTTTTGGAAGGACTGTCATTACATTCATTTTGATCAGTCCTTCTTTGACATAACCCTTTCCCAAGTACACCCCATGCTTAGAGAGAACTAGCTTGTCAGACACAAAGTTGATTCCAAAGCCATTCTTGCTCAGCAGAGTGCCGGATATCAGATTCTTCCTTATGTCTGGCACATGCATGACATTTGTGAGAGTCAGCTTTTTCCCAGAAGTTAGCCTCAGCACCACTTTGCCAATACCTTCCACCTTGGACGTGGTTGAGTTCCCCATGAACAGTTTTTCGTCACTCTTGCTCACTTGATAGGTAGTAAACATTCCCTTGTCTGAGCAGATGTGTCTTGTGGCACCAGTGTCGTACCACCATTCCTTTGGGTTTCCCCCAACCAAGTTGGCTTCAGAACAGACAGCAATGAGATCAGCATCTGTGAGCGGCCCTTCAGCAAGGTTAGCTTGGGACTTTCCCTTGTCTTTGCGTGGGTCGATCTTGCTTCTGCATTCATCAGCCTTGTGACCTATCTTTCCACATTTGTGGCACTTCCCACTAAACTTCTTAGCAGGAACTTTCTTGTTTGCATTCTGAGGTTGAAACTTTCTTTTCTTCCCATTGTCTTGATGCTCAGCCAGGTTGACTTTCTGATCAGAACTATGAACTCCATCAGCCTGACAGTTGCTTGACTCAACACGCAGCCTCACAACCAAGTCCTCGACAGTCATCGATTTCCTCTTGTGCATCAAGTAGTTCTTGAAGTTGTCCCACTTAGGTGGAAGCTTCTCGATGAAGGCAGCTACTTGAAAGGTTTCACAGATTTTCATGCCTTCAGCTAGGATCTCATGAACAATCAACTGAAGTTGTTCGACTTGAGCCATGATTGGCTTGGAGTCTACCATTCTGAAGTTCATGAATTTTGCCACAGCGTACTTCTTATGGCCTGCATCTTCAGACTTGTACTTCTTTATCAAAGCATCCCAGAGCTCTTTAGCAGTTTTGTAGCTGCAGTACACGTTATACAGTGAGTCAACCAGTCTGGCTAGGATGTACCCTCTGCACATATAGTCTCCATGTGCCCATGCTTCAACACTGGCTAGGAGGTAGGCATCTGTATTCTGATCAAAAATCATTGGTCGTGTCTCTTTCAGAAACTTGTCCATATGCAGCATGGTCAAAAAGAAATACATCTTCTGGTGCCACGTCTTGAAGCCGGTGCCATCAAACTTGTCAGGCAGAATTCCTGAGTGTTGTGCACTTGGCATGACAGCTGCGAAGTTCCTATTCTGCGGAGCCTCTCTCACCCTCACATGGGGCAGATTGATGTCAGACAAGTCCATAGGACTCTGAGCCAGCGGAGCCTGGGTCTGAACCAGCGGGACCTTGGTCTGAACCAACGGAGCCTGAGTCTAAACCAGCGGAACCTGGGTCTGAACCAGCGGAACCTGGGTCTGAACCAGCGGAACCTGGGTCTGAACCAGCGGAACCTGGGTCTGAACCAGCGGAACCTGGGTCGAACTAGCAGGAAAAGTGACCGGTGGCAGACCACTCCCAAAACTGATTTGGGGCGTCGACTCACTCGGTAATTCAGCGTTCCATTCGTTTGCGGAACCAGCAGCAGCGTTTATGTTCTCGTTAGTCATATTTCAGAAACTGTTCACAAGAGCAAACCAGATTAGTATGACTTTAGAAAACAATCACGCAATTCAAACAATACAGAATTCGAATCTGATTTTAAAAAAAACAGATTTCCGTATCCTCGGATCTGTTCGTACAGAAGCAGAACAACACAATTTTTTTTTTCGTAACAGTTCGTTAATACGAACAGAAGAACAAGATCAAAATAATATTTGAAACCCGAGCACCTGTTCTAATAAACTCAAACAGATCGTTAGTGCGCAGATATTAGGAAAAAAATTTCAGAATTAAGTATGTAGGAACCCTAATACGGAAACGCATAAACAATCTGATAAAACGTTAGAACAGAATTAAGGAATCGAAATTATACCGAAACCGGAATTGAACGCAGAGTCGAGATTAGATCTATGTCCTTAATTGAACGCCCCGTATTGTGACGGTTACCGGCGTTGAGAATCCCAGGATACAACTGCAGAGTTCTTCTGATTCGCACAACCAAAAACAGAAGCTTTCGAACCAGCGTTTTGCGGGTACTCTCAGACTCGGAAAAATTGGAAGAGGAAGGGAAGACAAGAGGATTTCTGTGTTCGATTGTGTAGAATGAGTTTCAGTTCTCTTCTTTTTGAAGACGTCTGAATCTGTTAGCGTAACTGAGGAGAGGAGATCGTGGAGAGTCAAACGAGCCGTTGTGGCCTAATTCTCGGAACTGAACAGACCGAGTCAAACGGGAGCCCAGATCTCGGAAGCCCAACAGCCACCAGCCCATTCCACAAGCCCGAGCCCGACCCGACCGGACCGGACCGAACCGGATCGGAACGGACGGACGGCGCGCGTGTGTGGTCAAGCTCTTCTCTCCATACTCACCAAGTTCTTACCTTGGCTTGGATGATAGTGGTTTATAAACCACTCAATTCTACTCCCACATTTCCGATGTGGGATGTAGAATTGCACCCCAAAGCTCAAATTGGGTGTTGCGAGCAACCACCTTTGAACCCTTATTTCTCATTCAAACGGAACACGAATTTATCGTATGAGCACACTATGGTGTTGAGCTCGCGGAGACGAAGCCAACACTCCCATAATCCGGCACAACCGGTGGCCGGAGCCCACCGGAAAAGTGCCCGGAAGTTTCGCATAAATTCAGTTCCAACAAAACCGACTCTGATAATGTGGTTGTAAGGTCAAGGAATGGTCCTGACAATCCTTGGCACTCAAAATGCAAGGTGAATTCTGCTATCATGATGCTCTTTTGAAACAAATGATGCAATATTCATATAGAGTTAGGGGACCATGGAAACGAGGATTTTCAGGTGTATATGTTTTTCAAATGCTGAGCATTTTATGTTCTCAATTTTGTAGTGCAAGAACAAATTTGCCTGACACCAAACACAACTAGATTCTGATTCTTGTCTTCTTTTCGGTACTTATTCTAAGATCTCCAAATTTTGACAGCAGTATTCAATTCATTTCAGTATTTCAGGCTCCTTGGTAATGGTGTTGTAAGATATTAGAAAATTTATGATGTCGTCCTTGGATGCGTTACCTGACCAGTTAATTTGGGAGATTTTGGGCAGAGTTAAGTCGTCTGCTGATAGAAATTCTGTTTCCTTGACGTGCAAACGCCTATATGAGCTTGACAATGAGGAGAGACAATCCATATCTGTAGGGTGTGGGCTAAACCCATCAAATGAATGTCTCACTTCTCTTTGCAACCGGTTTCCAAACTTGAGGAAAGTGGAAATACTCCACTCTGGCTGGATGTCTAAACTCGGTAAACAACTAGATGACCAAGGTCTACTCATTCTTGCCAAAAATTGCTCCTTCCTCATAGAGCTCAGTCTATCTTATTGTACAATCATCACTGATTTGGGTCTTGGTTACTTGGCCTCATCATCCAAACTCTCATCTTTGAAGTTGAAGTTCACCCCAAGTGTCACTGGTTGTGGAATATTTTCCCTTGTTGTGGGTTGTAAGAACCTAACCCAGTTGCACCTTATTCGGTGCCTAAATATAAGCAGCTCGGAGTGGCTAGAGTGTCTTGGAAGATAGGGAACACTTGAGGAACTTCTGATAAAAAACTGTAGGGCAATCAGAGAGGGTGACTTGGTAAATCTTGGATGGAGTTGGAGAACGCTAAAGCGCTTGCAATTTGAGGTGGACACGAATTACTGCTACATGAAAGTGTATGACCGGTTTTCAGTAGAGAAATGGCAAAGGCAGCCGTTCCCTTGTGATATATGGTGGAGCAGATAACCCACGCCCGGCTTTTCGATGTCGACGCTAGGATGCTCAGAGCTCTCGCCAACACCAGCATTCAAGTGATGGTCAGCGTCACCAATGATGCATGCATATTCAAATTTATTAGCATGGTCATTACAAGGTTCAATATAGATATTGTGTGCCAATTGATAAGGCGTTGTCGTGATACCTAAATAAAATAATCCTAACAAACCTAAACAAGTAGTCTGGGCAAGTAAGGGTCGAATCGACAGGGAGGAAGCGATCTTTCTAAGTGTTTATAAGCATGCAAAGTAACAAGGGGGGTTTTGATTATCAAACACAGAGTAACAAAGATGCAAGCTTTAGAGTGAAAATAAATATGACGGGTGGAAATATTCCACTAGACAAATATCCACACTGCAAAGAAAACAGGTTGATCACTGATAACTATTTTTCCAAGTTCTTTTCACAATCTTATAGTTGTTCTCACCCTAATCTTAAGTACTATCGATTCTCACAGTTGTCGATAGACTTATTACTATGCCAATGATAAAGTACCACCGATTCTCACAGTTGTCGGTATACTTTACCACCAACAAAGCAATAGCAATGTACACAAGGATATAGGATACATGCAAATAGAAGGACACCCTACTACTTAGCATGCAAATAATTCTCACTCACGATTGCACGCTCGGAACCCCTATACGCAACAATCGTGTTTGCCACTAGATATGCACTCGGAACCCCTATATGTAAATCCTAGCAATTGATAGATGTCGAAAAACCTAGTTAGCTACGCTAGAAGAATCAACATAAACCAATAGACAATTTACTCAAGAGAATTAAACCAACTTTATAAGATATAGAACAAGGAATAGAAATTTCACAACCAATCCATTGCAATGCTTCAATTGTCTAGCGAAACAAAGGTGTTTAGCTCTCCATGGGTTGGAACCCTAGAGGCAGAATGAAAAATGAACTAAATCTCCTATCTAAGACCTGGAAAAGATCTTAAATAGGCTTTGGAAAATAAAGTTAACCTAATGCAAAATAACAAAGGAAATAAAATAATAGAAAATAAGGAAATCCGAAATAGCAAAAATAAGGAAATATAGTCTTCTGGCCGCGAGGCGCTACGTGCCCACCGCGGGGCGTCAGTCTTTTCTGAGATCCACCGCCGGGTCGCGGTGGCTATTGGCGCGGGGCGGTGAGTTCCACCGCGGGGCGGCGGTGCCTTTTTCAGCTTCTGCGATACTTTAGTAAAAACGCCATAACTTTTGATTCCCAACTCGGATTGCGCTCATATTTTGAGGACGTGCAGTAGACTTCAAGATCTAACTCCTAGAATTGGAATCACTTCATTTGGACATCTGAGTAGAGATAACGAACCATTTGAATTAAGAACATTGTTCTTCTACTCTTCAATACACTTCAAACCTCTATAAATCCCATGATTTCTTCACTTCTCCACTCTAACTCCATAATCCACGATTGTGCTCTAAATCTGCAAGACTTGTCTCGAACTTTCCCAGGTCATCCTGCCTTAGATGAAGACGATATAAATTTCTTTGATGGATTATTTCTTCTTTTGTTATAGTTAGGAATTGAATTTGTTATTGCCAATGGAATTTGTTATAGTTAGGAAAATGCTTTTTGTATTACAACTTATCTGGCTTCTTCTTGTGTTTGCAAACATATGCTTCATGAACATTACATTAAGCCAGATCTGGTGTTTATGTGTAGGAAAGTGCAGACAGTGTTGAGCCTGATTCCACTTCACCTTCAAAAGATGCTTTGCTAGAAGAGGCTTGTAAAAGATACGAGGAAGCCACTCGTCTTTTTTGCCCTACCCTTCATGATGCATGTATAAGTTTTAACTTTTAACAGTTCTCAAATGTGAACTTGCTCTTTACTTGTTAATTCCTATATAAAGCTGTAGCATTAGAGATTGATTTCTTAGCGTGACGCATCATGCATATTATAACTGGGCCATAGCTATTGATTTCTTAGCGTGACGCATCATGCATATTATAACTGGGCCATAGTTATCTCTGATCGTTCAAGATTGCATGGACGGACTAAGGAGGCAGAGGAAATGTGGAAGCATGTATTCTAAATGTCATCCTTCTTAAAATCTTAATTTATGTGGTAAGAGAGTTTCGTCTTTGTTTCCAATGGCTTCCTGTTCTCGTTAAGTGAATCTGATAATTTTCTATTTGATGAACGACGATCATTATTTAGGCATAGTGTAGTATTCTAGCCAAAAGTTAGTATAATATGGTGAGGCTATATCCTTTATTTGTTTCTTGACAATGCTTCTGAATAGATGATAAGAACGCCCCACCAACTAGCATCGGTGACGCTTCAAACGCGCCACCGACTGGCCTCAGGGACGCTTTAAATGCGCCACCGACTAGCCGTGGTGACGCTTCGAACGTGCCACTGACTAGCCTCGGTGACGCTTCGAATGCGCCACCGACTAGCCTCGGTGACGCTTCGAATGCGCCACCGACTAGCCTCGGTGACGCTTCAAATGAGCCACCGACGAGCCTCGATGACGCTTCGAACGCGCCACCGACTAGCCTCGGTGACACTTTCAAAGTGTCACCACTTACTAGCCTTCATGACACTTTGAAAGTGCCACCGACTAGTCTCGATGACACTTTGAAAGTGTCACTACTTACTAGCCTTGATGACACTTTGAAAGCGTCACCGACTAGCCTCGGTGACACTTTAAAAGTGCTACCAACTAGTCTTGGTGACACTTTGAAAAGTGTCATTACTTACTAGCCTTGATGACACTTTGAAAGCGTCATTAAGTACTAGTCTTGATGACACTTTGAAAGCGCCACTAATTACTTGTCTTGATGACACTTTGAACATGCACTAACTAGTGGAGATGACATTTCGTAAATGCCACCAACTAGTGGAGATGATACTTCGTAAATGTCACCAACTAGTATAGATGACACTTCGTAAATGCCACCAACTAGTGGTGGTGACATTTCAACGATAATTGTCATCAAAACGAGATTTGTATTGTCATCAACTAGTTGTGATGACAGTTTGTGACATTAACTAGTTGCGATGACAATATGTGTCATCAACTAGTTGCGATATCGTTTGTATTTGATGACAGTTTGTGTTTTGATGACAGTATGTGTTATCAACTAGTTGCATTTTTTAATGACAGTTTATGTGTTGATGACAGTATGTGTCATTAACTAGTTGCGATGCAATTTGTATTTGATGACAGTTTGTGTTTTGATGACAGTTTGTGTTTTTTATGACAGTTTGTGTTTCGATGACAGTTTGTGTTTTTTATGACAGTTTGTGTTTTTGATGACAGTTTGTATTTTGATGACAATTTGTGTTTTTGATGACAGTTTGTGTTTTGATGACAATTTTTGTTTTTGATGACAATTTGTATTTTGATGACAGTTTGTGTTTTTTTATGACAGTTTGTATTTTGATGACATTTGTGTTTTGATGACAGTTTGTGTTTTTGATGATAGTTTTTGTTTTGATGACAGTTTGTGTTTTTTATGACAGTTTGTGTTTTGATGACAGTTTGTATTTTTTTATGACAGTTTGTGTTTTGATGACAATTTTTGTTTTGATGACAGATCATCAAAATGATGACAGTTTGTGTTTTGATGACAGTATGTGTCATTAACTAGTTGCGATGCAGTTTATATTTGATGACAGTTTGTGTTTTTTATGACAGTTTGTGTTTTGATGACAGTTTGTGTTTTTTATGACAGTTTGTGTTTTTTATAACAGTTTGTGTTTTGGTGACAGTTTGTGTTTTTGATGACATTTTGTATTTTGATAACAGTTTGTGTTTTGGTGACAGTTTGTGTTTTTGATGACAGTTTGTGTTTTGATGACAGTTTATATTTTGATGACAGTTACTGTCATCAAGATGATGACGTCACCCAAAAAATATTTTTTGGCGGGAAAAATTTCACCGGTTGACCGCCGGTCAACGCCGATCAACGGTCGTTGACTGGTCAATGATCAAATGTATTAAGTTGTTTGATTTATGGTGATGTCATCATTACATAATGATGACATCACCATGGGTCATGGATTTGGATGAAGTTTATTGGGGAATATTTGTAAAATTTCACTATACTAAAATGGTCATTTAACCTGAACATCGTATATTATATATAAAATGTTCTGCTACCTATACTATTGACTTCATCCTTGTTTTATGCTTGGAATGATGGACATCATTATAGGATAGAACATACTACTTCGAGGCTAATAATCTTCTTATTCCTAATTACACATTTTTTGGTTAAGTTTATAAAGACTAGGTAATTTGGAAATCAAGGGTCAAAGCAGAAGCCACATCTCTCCTTGATGTTAGGATTAGAACATTCAGAATTCAGATACATCATGCATATAGAGAAGCTGATGTAATGGCGGACTATTTTGCCAATCTTATAGCATAGACATGGGCGATTATAGGAAATTTAGAGAGGTATCCTGAACTCAACTGCCAAGAATAAGATTGATACTTGCTTAAAAGAATTTCAGTTAGCCAACAGCAGACTATTTCCAAGGACAACTACTTCCCAAGGAGCCAATGAAAACAATTGGAGCAAGCCTCCAATGTGTTTGTTAAAATCAAAACTACTACAGATCAGATTGTGAGAATAGATAATACCCACTTGGGTTGCCTGATGTATTATTAATCTCTTATATAGGATTACAATATTGAGTACATGGATAAAAGATAAATACAGAAAATAGATAAATATACAAAGAGAATATTTATTCTAACAGTCCCCCGCAGTCGAAACCGGAGGATCGCGGAGGCAGAGACTGTATCTGAAATCCAAGAAGAGAGGTGAAGGCAACCCCTGTGTCATGATATCTGCAAACTGACTGGAGCTGGGAACATGGAACACTCGAGCCTGACCGAGAGCGACTTTTCCCTGCACAAAATGGATGTCGATTTCAATATGCTTTGTGCATTGATGCTGAACGGGATTCGATGACATATAAACAGAACTTACGTTGTCACAGAAAACAATAGTGGCACGGCTGGTCGGAGCATTGAGCTCCTGCAGGAGACTCCGGATCCAGCAGGACTCGGCAATTGCATTTGCAACAGCCTTGTATTCTGCTTCGGCGCTGGAGCGAGATACCGTCGGTTGGCGTTTGGATGACCAAGATATCAAATTGGGACCGAGGTACATGCAGAACCCAGAGGTGGACCGGCAGGAGTCCGGGCAACCCGCCTAGTCGGCGTCAGAGTAGACGGTCAGTTGGTCGGAAGTGTCAGCAACGATGCTCAATCCAAGGGAGAGGGTGCCTTTGATGTAGCGAAGGATCCGCTTGATGGAATTGAGGTGTTCTTCTCTCGGATCGTGCATATGAAGGCAACATTGTTGAACGACATAGCTGATGTCGGGCCGAGTAAAAGTCAGATATTGCAGAGCACCGGCAATCGACCGGAATTCAGTGGGATCCAACACGCGGGAACCGGCGGTGGAGCTGAGCTTGGCATTAGTTGTAACACCCCCAAATCTTAACCCATTTGGAAAGGTATTACTGCCAGTGATCCCGGATTCTACCTCCGAAGTCACCCCAGGCTTTTCCACAAAACACAAATAATAATACATAATTATGATACAAAATCTCAATACTTTTTATATTTAAAACATAAGTCCCGGAATTACATCCCAATTCTGGTAGGACAAAACATAGTAAAATCAGAGTATAGCGGAAGACTTTTAAATACATATCAAAAAGGAATCTTGGTCACAACGACCACCCGCCAAGGATCGCAGCCTTGATAAACTTTATAAAAACGTCGTCTGCTTTCATAGTCAATCTAGCCTTCAGGACATCGGCATCTTATCTGATGTGCCGAATCGAACGGATGACACCAGCCAACATGCAGAGAACAATTTCCGTTGGTTAGTCTTTGATAAAAGACTATGCAAGGGTACAAAGCAGAGTGGTTCGAAGTAGTCGTATTAGGTTAGACTCATCGTCTCGAATTAAAACCGACAACGATAGTCAACCACCATACTTCTACTGAAATATATCAAGAGGCATGATCAAGAGAAGACTCCAACAAAAGTGAGTCTTATCGGAATAATCAAGAGAAGACTTCAAAAGATTGAGTCTTTATCGGAAGCATGACAATGTCTAGAACATTAATCACACACAAGCGTTTAAGAAAAACTGACTTGATCTTTCGGTTCACGACCAACCTCACCGCCCAAGGCGAATCCAGATTGGAAAGAGAACGTACTCTGATCAAAGTCGAGACGAGTTTTCCTAGCTGCACTATTGCTTAGCTGCACTACTCGCCCAAGAGTATTTTAATTATGTGCGAACCTACGACACTTATCTTATTTAATTCCAAAACGCACAACATGTTATAAGCTTTTAAATATATGTTCCGCCATGCAGGACATATATATCTCGAGTATACGTTTCGTCTAGAGTGACGTGCATCAAAGGGATTAAATCCCGAGGTTTGTGGCACTAGCTAAGTGCTTCACTTCTACACCCATACCGAGTATAGAAGTTGGTCATGACCTACAAATGGTATTAGGGTCTCAAATGCCCTCTCCACCATTTAATTATCAAGAAACGACTAGACCTCGCAGAGTCCAAACGTTCCTACGAATACTCATTCTAACTAAACAGTTCAGAACAGTTCAATTAAATCAAAGCCATCAAGGCCAACATCATAGATATACCAATCTATATATCAAAATAGCGTTGCTACTAACAGTATATGCAACCTATTATAATATTCCTTTTAAATCCACATCCAGTTATTAAAATTGTTCCCAGACAAAACAATATTCATTCCAATTTAATTAACAATTAAACAATTGATAATTAATGGAAACATGGAATGATTAAGCAAGAGTGAACCACCACTTGTCTTAGATCAGACGAGAGCTAGAACAAGCTTAGAAACGTCGGGTTCCTGGGTCAGAAACTGGAACAGATTCTGGATAATAAATCCCTATGGAACGACCCATAACGAGACCCTAAGTTAGATTCGATATCTACATATATGAATCTAAAAGAATACGAAAGGAATCGAAGGAGTCAAGCTTCCATGGAGAGAACTTACCCAAATCGATTCGTTCGACCTTGATTCGATTATGGTTCGATCTCCAAACACCTTCTTAGGCCTTTGAATACCACTCAAGAGCACGTTTTTATCAAAGTAAGCTTTGATCACCTTGAACGAAGCTTAAAGCTTGAACAACGATGGAGGGATTTTTGGAGAATTTTAGAGGAGAAAATGAGAGCTTCTGATGATACGTACAATCCGTGTCTCCTCCTTTTATAGTCCAAAAATCCTTCACTTGCAAGGAAAGAAGATCAACTTGCAAGGGAACAGATGGGACAGCTAGGGAGGTTTCAGGCGGCCTAGGCCTGACACAGCGAGCCAAAGTCTCCTCCCTGACACCTTCAGAGCCACTTGGCTTCATGACGATGACAACGTCGGTAGACTGCCCAAGGATGACGATGGCGATGTCGGCCGAACAAGCTCTTTGAACGAGCTCCTCAAACGAGCTCTTTGATCGAGCTCTTTGAACGAGCTCTTCGAGCTCTTTGAACGAGCTCTTTAAACGAGCTCTTTGATCGAGCTCTTTGAACGAGCTCTTTGAACGAGCTCTTTGAATCGAGCTCTTTGAGCTCTCTGAACGAGCTCTTTGAACGAGCTCTTCAAACGAGCTCTTTGATCGGGCTCTTTGAACGAGCTCTTTGATCGAGCTCTTTAAACGAGCTCTTTGAATCGAGCTCTTTGAACGAGCTCTTTGAATGAGCTCTTCGAGCTCTTTGAATGGAGCTCCTTGAACTCTTTGAACGGGATCTTTGAATGAGCTCTTCGAACTCTTCGAACGGGCTCTTTGAATGAGCTCTTCGAACTCTTCGAACGGGCTCTTTGGATGAGCTCTTTGAACGGGCTCTTTGAACTCTTTGAACGAGCTCTTTGAATGAGCTCTTTGAGCTCTTTGAATTGAGCTCTTCGAACTCTTCGAACGAGCTCATTGGGACGTCCTCTGCCTGATTGAACGAGTTGTTCTCTTCCCTTAAGCCTGGAGCTAGGCATTCCCTAACAGCTCGGAGTCATTCACCAACAGCTCGACGTCTTGCTCAGGATTCCCCAACAACTCGCTCTCCAATAGCTCGGAGTAGAGCTCATGATACAACGTAGTCACATCAAGAACACTACCAAAATGTCCAAAATTCTCTGTGATTAATTTAACGTACTTATACAAGCGTTTGGAGACTTTCCCCAAAATCCTTACAAAAGTGAGGGGTATTACATTAGTATCAATTGGTGTCCTGCAAAGATTACAAGAGAGCATACCTGAACGCCGGAGAATGTCCAAGGCGTATTTCTCTTGACTGAGATGTAAACCGAAGCGGTGCTGAGTGACGGCGATGCCCAAAAAATAATGAAGTGGACCAAGATCATTCATTGCAAATTCGGCACTGAGGGCAGCAATGACACGGCGAATGAATTGATGAGAGGAGGTCGTCAAGATGATATCGTCAACATAGACGAGAAGGTGAGCCTGGTGGCTGCCGGACTTGTACACGAACAACGAGGTGTCGGAATGACAACTCTTGAAGCCGAGGCGGTTGATGTGTGTAGCAAACCAGAGGTACCATGCCCGAGGAGCCTGTTTCAAGCCATACAACGCCTTTTTGAGTCTGCAGACATGGTCAGGAAATTGAGGATGAACAAATCCGGGAGGCTGCTGGCAATAGACAACTTCATTGAGATGGCCATGGAGGAAAGCATTCTTGACATCTAACTGATGAATGGGCCACTTCTTGGAAACAGCAAGAGACAGAATTGTGCGGACGGTGGTAGGTTTCACAACGGGAGAGAAGGTCTCGTCAAAGTCGAGACCTTGTTGTTGAGAGAAATCTCGAGCGACCCAGCGAGATTTGTACCTGGAAAGGTTGCCAGCCGCATCGAATTTGTGACGAAAGAGCCACTTTCCTGAAACAATGTTAGCATCCTTGGGCCTTGGTACAAGTTCCCAAGTCCCATTTTTAATCAAGGCATCAAATTCTTCCTTCATGGAATTAAACCAATGTGGGTTTTGGAGGGCAGTTTTGTGGGATTTGGGAAGGGGACCGGTCTCGGTGTGAAGATTAAAGATGATTTTGGGTTTGGATATACCTGACTTTGCATGGGTCGTCATAGTATGGGTGGTTGGAATATTTTGAGATGTGGTTGGAGAGTTGGGATTGGGTGGAGGTATGGGAGGCCGAATTTTCGGAGCTGATATATGTGAAGGTAGGGTTGAGGGAGAGTTGGATGAGTCAGCAGAGGGAGAGAGACTCGGATTAGTGGGGGAGGTGGGCCTACCCTGCGGTTGGGCAGAGATTGCAGGCCGGGAAGGAGGGGAGAGTGGGTGAAGTGATATTTCTTGGGGAGGGATTTACGGTGTATGGCAGGGTGATTTGGTGGGTGGTTGAGGAGAGAGAGTGGGGGGGACCACGTGGGAGGTATTTGGGGGAGAGGTATCCGGTGTGTGGGGATTTGGAGGGATATTCAGTGATGAGATATTATGTGAGGATAAGATGGTAGTGGGCCCTGAGGTGAGAGGGGGAGAATTAGGGCCGGCGGATGTAGTGAGTGGGAAAAGAGGTGGGGGTCATCGGATATGGGAAAAGAATCTGAAACCGGTTGCGAAAATTTAATTTTAAATGGAAATATTTGCTCATTGAAAATAACATGTCTAGAAATGATTACCTTAAGATTTTCCAGATCAAGACAGCGATACCCTTTATGGTGCGTTGCATAGCCGAGGAAGACACATGGTTTGGTACGGGGATCAAGTTTGTGTTTGGTGGTGGAGCTGAGATTGGGATAGCATAGACACCCGAAAACCCAAAGATGGTCATATGTGGGACGTTTGTGATGGAGGGCTTCGTAGGGAGTGCGAAAATTTTGTGTGGTGGTTGGTGTAATGTTGAGGAGATGAGTGGCGGTTTGTAGTGCTTCGACCCAAAATTTCGATGGAAGGTGCCCGTGAAAGAGAAGGGATCGAATGGAATTCGTAATGGTGCGAATCATCCTTTCAGCTTTGCCATTTTGGTGAGATGTATGAGGACAAGAGAACCGTAGTAATGTACCCTTTTGTGTAAAGAATGAACGGAGGTCGTTGTTATCGAATTCGCGACCATGATCACATTGAACTTGTTTGATTGTGGTATGGAATTGTGTTTGAACATATGTATGGAAGTGTTTTAGTGTTTCGGATGTGTCTGATTTAAATTTGAGAGGATAAGTCCAAATGAATTGAGAGCAATCATCAACAATAACCAAATAGTATTTGAAACCACTAACACTTGAAATAAGGGAAGTCCACAAATCACAGTGAATTAGATCAAAGGGATGTAAGGAAATAGAATTTGAAGAAAGAAAGGGCAGTTTTGCTTGTTTCCCAAGTTGACAGGCATGACAAGTAGTGTGACTGTCGTTGCTGAAAGGGATGAGATTATGCGACATGAGATGACGGAGGGCCGTGTTTCCCGGATGCGCGAGTCGACAATGCCAAGGTGGGGCGGGAGTGGTCGTTGTGAGGGCATGGTGGCTGGGAGGCGTTGTGGCTGGAACAAACGGGTAGAGGTCTCCCCGACTATTGCACCGATGGATCACGGTCCTGCTGGAAAGATCCTTAACAGAAAAACCAAACGGGTCAAATTCAATAGAGCAATTATTATCCTTAGTAAATTGTCGAACATAAATAAGGTTTTTGATGAGATGAGGAGTAACAAGAACATTATTGAGATGAAAGGAAGGGTTACTGCATAATTTGGTGTGGCCAATATTAGTAACGGGAAGAAGATGACCATTACCCACAATGATTTTGGAAGAAGAATTAATACCTGGATTAAAAACAGGAGAGAGAATACTTGCATTCGGGCTCATGTGCGAGGATGCACCGGTGTCCATGAACCAAGAGGGATCAAGTTGTCGCTGTTGCTGGACCGTCATCGAATTCATGGCATTGATGAGGCTTTGTTGATCCCAAGAAGGTGCAGATTGTTGAGAGAACATGGCTTGATGAGGAGCTGCGGGACAAGGGCCAAGAATCCCTTGGTTATTCCAAGGTTGGTTCCAATTGACATTGCCATTCAGGAGGTTCCAGAGTTGTTGTTGGAGATTGCCACGGCCATAACCGCGACCACGGTCATAGCCGCGACCTCGGCCACGACCTCCGCCACGAGGACGACGGTTTCCTCGTCCATAGTTGTTGTGCTGGTGTGGTTGCGGAGGTGCAGGGGGCGGATTTGAAGGGGGCATCATGGTGCTGCCACCAAAAGAGGGCGGCGGAGGAGGGGTGGCGCCTGTGGTGGCTGTCAGAGCACTCGTCGGAGGGGCCGTGTTGCTGCGGCATGTTTCTTCAAGGATGAGACTGCTGCGGACTTCCTGGAAAGTCGGGAATGGTCGCTGAAACTGAATCAGGCTCCTGATGTTGGAGAACGATTCATTCAGGCCGCTGATGGTTTGGAGAACAAGATTCTCGTCGGACACCAGATTGTTGACATCGGCGAGACCATCAGCAAGAGCTTTAAGCTGCATACAGTACTCGTTGATCGACAGGGAGCCTTGGCGGAGGCCCCGAAATTCAGATTCGAGTTGAATTGCGCGCGCCTTTTTGTTGTCGCGAAACAGATTCTCGATCGTCGTCCAGACCTGGAAGGCAGAGGCGTCATTCTGCATGATGAGTTTGAAGATTTCGGGGATGATGGTGGCATAAATCCACGACAGGACAGTGAAATCGATGAGAGCCTAACTTTCAATGTAGGAGGGAGGAGAGCCATCGACATGGGAGAGGAGATTGAATTTTCCAAGGGTAACAAGGAAGACATGGCGCCAGATCGCATAGTTGGGAGGGGATTGGGTGAGTTCGACACGAACATGATTGGTGATGGAGCTTACATGGAGGGCTTGTTGGACTGCAATGGCAGTCGGGGAGAGGGAGGAGGAGGATGCGCCGGCAGTGGGATTGAGGAGGGCAGGCTGTTTGGTGGTGGGAGAGGACGGCCGAGTGTGCTCGGACTCGTTGTCGGAAGAGTGGGCCGACATGGTGAGGGAGGCGGAAGGGGGGTGGTGCGTGGTGGTTACCGGTGAAGAGAGGAGGGGGATCGGTTATTTTGTTGGAGAGTTTTTAGGGAAGCCTGATACCATGTGAGAATAGATAATACCCACTTGGGTTGCCTGATGTATTATTAATCTCTTATATAGGATTACAATATTGAGTACATGGATAAAAGATAAATACAGAAAAGAGATAAATATACAAAGAGAATATTTATTCTAACACAGATGACTGACTGATCTACATTCTGGACTCACTTGCAGTTTACATTTTAGGAGAAATGTTTAATGGGTAGTTCTTTGATTGTCCCAAAACTCTACTGTCTGTGTTAGATTTTGCTTTTATCTGAAACCTCATCCCCAAAGATGTGAATGAATGAAGATTGCCTTATTGTCAAAACAAAAAAAAAAAGGGCTAATGTGTTTGCTAGGGCTGGATAGCCTAAGCAAAAAAGCCCTTTATATCCAATCAAGTTGGAATCATGGAAATATCAAAATCCTTGTTCCATGTCATTTCTCATAAATAGTTGGATGGACAGGCAAAACAAACAAATAAATTCATGCAAAGACAGGCAAAACCAATGGATCATCTTCTACTCTCTAAATAAATGATACACATGATCCAAGAAGCACAGTGATATTACATAATCACACCAGTTAAGCAACTTCTTCAGGGAATATAAACTCCATGTCCAATAAAATTATAAAGATTCAAAATCCTAATCTTAAGCCTCAAATACTAGAATCCAACAGCACTAAAACCTTGGCATATATCAGCTAGTAAACAAAAGGAATGAACTTGTAGGGAACCTTTTTTGTGTACTCCACGTAATTCTCTCCAAACTCCTCCAACAAAACAGCTTCCTCCAACACGGCCTTCTGGTTGTAATACAGAACGCAAACTGCAGCCATATAAAGAGCACTGATGGGTGCTTGAAGAGCGGCGAAATAAGACACGAACAACAGCATGGTGGATGCATAGATGGGATGCCTAACCCATCTAAAAGGGCCAAACTGGACTACCACAGAGGGAACAACCACCTTATCTGAGTACTTTGCCAGGTAAAATGTAGCATGATACTGCATAAAGAGAGTGATCAAGATCAAACCCCAAACGAATCCGTTATACCATCCACCCGCTAAACGGATCAGCTCAGGCCCCTCGAATGCAGCAAGCCAGTGCCCAATTGTGACTCCAACACAGAACAGAAGACGATACAGTGCAGGGACGCTGACGTCCCATTTGGCATCATGGGGTCTAAGACAGGTGTCTCCATACATGCGTTTCCTTACTGTTGCATTGAAGAAGACAAAGTAGTGGTAGATGAAGAAGAATGCAACAGGCCATCCATCAATATAGCCATTGAAGAAGGCTGGTGGGACAAGGGTAAACCAGGTGAATGTGGACGTGACAAGGGCGAATTGCTCAAGAACAGTGGCTTCCCCATTGTAAAACTTGCGGAAACAGTGGATTCCGTAAGCTCCAACTGCAATTGCAACAGACCATGGCCAGAACATCCAAGCACAGCTAAAGTAGACCCAGAAGAAAGGGCTTAAAATCAAATTGACAAACCATTTTGAAGCAGCGATAGCAACAGCGATAATCCCGCACCACTTACACACGTCAATTGGAGTTAACTGGGAAAAGGAGGTCTTTACCGATTCAAACGAGCCTCTAATTGATGCAATTACCGGCTTTTCGGATTCTGATGTTGCGTTCTCCGAGAGTGCGCAGTTGATAGGCTGCAGATAACCGCGGAATCCCCTCAATTTCGCAGACTGCGACACCGAACGTTGTAAAAGCGACTCTTGGGTAGACCTAGTGGATATCGCGACCTTGTTGTTTCGACGAGAAAGTCTGAACTGTACCCTGCCCACCACCTGTTTGTTGAAATGCGCAGCTGAAAACCCTGAGGAGACACGAAAACCAGAACCCGATGGATATCTGTTTGAGCAGCGAAGAGTTACAGGAGTTGCCATATTTTTGTAAAGGATTTTTGCCCAGTGGGGGCACAACTGAGCACAAATCCTGCGTAATTAAAAAATAATTTTTTTAACTATAATCTTTAAAAAAAATGGATTAATGTGACATGAATAATCAATCATTTTCTAAAAAAATCAAAAGGAGGAGCCAATCATATATTTGAATGGATTAATGTGAAGAAACAACCTACATGACTACAGGAGACTATCCATACACTTAGCCTAATTAAATATTGAATGGATTAAATATGACACTTGGTGTTGTTGACAAATTAGCCTAATATATATATATATACAACATATTCGAACAGCCTACAAGAGACTATCCATACAAAATACTTCAGCACAAATTCGTTGAATACATGATGCATAAGTTCAATTAGCATATAATTGTAGCTATTAACTATCCATACAAAATACTTGAGCACAAATTGGAACAGCATATCTGAATTCTGAACCAACCATGCCACATATCAGTCAAATTCGAACCGCATTCAGCACTCAGCACTCAAAAACTCCAATTTGTGCTTAAGCACTCAAAAACTCCAATCTAAAACTCCTTAATCCTGATCAAATTCGAACAACACTCAGCACTCAAAAACTCGTTGTAGGCTGTTCGAAGAATAGAAAAGATTCAGCAGAAGAATTGGTTGAAGAAGAATAGAAAAGATTCGGCATGGTTAAAAAAGCAACAGAAAAAGCAACAAATGGCATCCGAGAATTTGACAACAACAGTGGACGAATTGAAGCCAACTATCAACAAATCCAACAATGCACAAATTCACTTCTAAATTTCCAACAAATTCAGTTCTAAATTTCCAGGCCAAAAAAACTGAAATTCACAAATTCTGAAATTCACAATCACAAATCCAACAATGCACGAATTTGCCCCTGTCTATCTCTATCTCCTCTAACCTCTGAAATTCTGAAATTCCAACAAATTCAATCTAAAATTCTCAAATTCACAGATTCACAAATTCTGAAATTCACAATCACTCTAGTGGAAAAAAAAGGTCTAAACAAACACCCTAGTTTCTGATTTTTGAATGTGAGAGGAACTAGGAACTACGGTGCCGTCGTGCCGAACTACGGTCTGGGGAAGAAGAGGCAGAATCCATACCTTTCTTGCAATCTCGCCGACGGCCGATCGAAGAGGCGAACGAAGACGGAGATGAAGTGGCGGACTGAAGACTGAAGAGGCGAAGTCGGAGATGAACCGCCGAAGAGGCGAAGACGGAGTCGCCGAGTCGGGTCACAAAGATGAAGCGCGGAGCGCCGAAGTGCTGTGCCGAAGACGGAGTCGGGTCGCCGACGGTCGTCCCGCAGCAGCGAGCGTGAGGAGACTACAGTGGAGACGGGCAGACGGCGGGGTAAGGGGTTAGAGGAGATAGACAGGGGCGAGTCGGGGCGTGATGAGAAATGAAGAATGGTTGGAGACTGCGGCTGTGACAAGGAATAGGGTTTCATTTAAAAAAAAAAAAAAAAAACTCAGTGGGGGCACGGGCCTCCAGGTCTCTATGTGGGTCCGCCCCTGGCTCGACGGTAGACGCTCGAGCGTCAAGCTGCGAGGATGAGCGAATGAGAGAGAGAAAGCAACTAGAGAGCGGCCGCTTCCAACCTGCCCCGATCCTCAAAAGGTTCCTACTGGATTTGGGTCGGGTTCCTTGTTTGAGTAAATGGGCCGTTTTTGCTGCCATCGCGATTTTATAAAAGCCCACTTAACAGACCCATCACATAGAATAAAGAGAAAATTGGATTCGAAGGCCCTTTTTCACATAAATAGCATATTTAGGCTTATTTTTTCAAAATTATAATTATGACCCCTTATTACTGCACATATTGTCCAAAGACATTTTAGAAGTGATTTTTTTAGGATTTAGGGAGTTTAATAACTTAGGGGGTCAAGAAGCTAATTTATTTAATTAGGACCCTAAATTTGTTATTTCACCCCTCTTAAGGGGTAAAAAATCCTAAGCACAGTAAAATAAATATCAATTACAAAAAATGCACGAGGTTGCGAGTTCAAATTTTACAGGTAAGTCCACAATAGTCCTCCCTCATAGGTTTCGAATGTAGCAGGCAATTAAGAGAATTAATAGATTTATATAATGTAAATTTATATAGGTGCTATTTTTTTGTTTGATTACAGCAAATTCTATGACACATCTAAATAGATGACAGTCCTAAATCATCCGAATTGATGATCTTTACAAACTTGGTACCAAAAGAATCAAAATTAGAGTTCAGATTGGTGAACTCATATCTGGTGTTGAGTAGTGGGGATTGAGACGAGGGGTTAAACCTTAGAGAGAAGAATGCTTTGGAAGTTGTGAAGGGCAGACGGGGGAAGATTGTGACCAGCAAGGAGATCCGCAACACGATTTGCTTCACGGAAGCAGTGATGTACTTGATAAGACACGAAAGAAGATAAAAGCGTTACAATATCCTTAATAATTGTATGAATTTTCCAAGGAATTTTCCAAATAACTCGGATGGAGTTGGTAATAACCAAGTTATCACCCTCAACAATTAAGTGAGTGATATTCATATTGGCCGCCTGCTGAATGCTAGAAAGAGCAGCAAGGGCCTCAGTTCGAAGAACTGAAATAGGTGGGATGATTTCTCGGTGGAACGAAAGTAATTTACCCTGGTAGTCACGGATGAGATGACCAATATGGCAAGTGTAATCGTTTCTCCGTGCCCATCAAAATTCAATCTATTCCAGTGGGCTAGAGGTTTTTTCCACGTACGATTAGCAGGGCGCAGTCTGTTACGTCGTATTGGAGGTGATGTAGGATGGGTGTGAGGGTAACCAATCTTGATGAGAATAAAAAACGTGAGTGGTTGGGCATTGTTGCAAAAGATTGTTTTGGGATTGGAAGATACGTGAATTTTGAAATGTCCAGATTGACCACCATAAGAACATGAGTGGAGCAGGTTGGGTGTTGGTTTTACGAAAAAAGTTTAAAAATTTTGTATGAAATTATCAATTGTAGGAATAGAAAAGGAAGGGTGTAATTTGGATTCGAGCTTATGTATCATTGATAACGTGTAGGGGCAGATAAAGAGAAGATGATTACGCTCTTCATTATAGGTGGTACAAAGAGTACAAGTGGAAGAAACCGTTGAATAATACTTATTGAGTCGTTCAGAAGTAGGGAGGGCGTCTATAAGACATTTCCATATGAAAATTTGAACTTAAGGTGGAATTTTTAATTTCCACAAACAAAGGAGGGAGTCGGTTTGTGGAATAGTTGTAAAATTCTCAATAATCGTTCGAGAGGATTTAACAGAGAAGTTGTCGTCCGAGCTTGGTGTCCATACCAATCTGTCTGCAGTGTCTGAAAAGGGAATGTGAATGGCCAAAATTTTCATAACTATATGTCAGGGAAGGAGAGATTGTAACATAGGTGATGAGGAATCATCCCCGCCATTAGTGCCAACCTTTGATGGACCGATTACTAGGTCAAGATTGAAGGAACTACGTCAAGAGCTGGAGACGTTTATGGCACATGATGTATCACATGACGAAGATGACAAGTCCAAAGTCAAGGCGTTGACTTTATTGGTCAACGTTACCTATGTTTAATAATCTTATTAATTTCTGCATTGGTTATTTTAGGATTATTATTTAATTGTTTTAAGCCTTCTATTTTCGGATAATAGAAAATTAGCTTTAGACGTTTTTGGGAAGCTAGGGCCGGCCCTCTATGGGTATTTAAGGCTCCCTTGTCTTCTTCATTAGTTAGATTTCTCACATTGTTAAAACACAAAAACAGAGCTTGGTTTTTGCTTTGAAAACTCGGCTCCCCGTGAGAGTCTCAATCGATTGTTCTTTCCTGCTTAGTTGTTTTCGTCTTTGTCAAGTCCCTCTGGAGTTGGTGATTTCGTACTTCATAAGCAATCCTCTCCGTGCTCCAAGTTCGTCCGCGATTCTTGGTTGTGTGGCGTTGTAGAGATCGGGTTGGTAGATCGTTCGACAAGGTTCCTTGCTATCAAGCAAGCGGGTTTTCTCGTCGTTTCTATTGGTTCTATCTATTATCCTATCCATTAGTTTCACTTCCGCTATTGTTCTAATCTTGTGTTTTCTTTTGTTTTGAGATCCGTTGCCTAGATCCATCTTCTACACGGCTAACCCCGTATCAATAGGGATGTCCCATTGAGTGTTATGGGTGATAAAGGAAGAACACTTAATAAGTGGGTTGGTGTTGTTGTTGTAGTAGGGAAAGAGTGAGCAGTCTGGGATCCATGAGTTGGACTAGAAATTAACGGAATGTCCATTTCCAATTTCCCATCCAAGGCCAGTGCGAAATTGAGATCGAAGGTGGAGGAGTTTGGAAAATTGTCATGATTGCTTAGTCTTTTTCGGTATGAGAATAAGTCTGAGGAACCTAGGTATTTGTCGTGATGATTCTACACCAGAGATTATTAGAGTATGCGATCAATTTTCATAACAGTTTCATTTATAGTGATCTGTATAAATCGAAGGTCTTATGAAGACCAGGACCACCTGCATTTTTTGGTTTGCATATTGAATCCCAACTGGTTAGGGGGCGGTAAGTTGGATTTGCTTTATTCCAAAAGAAGCCTTTAAGAACTTTATCGATTTGGGTACAAATTCCAATTGGGGGAAGAAAACTTTGCATTAAGAAGTTGACAGTGGAAAAAAGATTTGATTGAATCAGGACTAAGCATCCAGTCTGAGATAAGGAGTTGGCCTTCCACTTAGAAAGCTGTTTTTTCATCTTTTGAATGTAGCTGTCAAATATTTATGTCTTAACCCTTCCTCGAATAATTGGAATGCCGAGATATCGTTCTAATGAGGTAGTTACTGGTATATTTAGTAGTGAAGCAAGCGTCGTAGTCTGAGAGTGTGAGATGTTGGAGGAAGTTTAAAAGGAGCTTTTATGAAAGTTGACATAGAGACCTGAAGTGATACTAAATTTGTGTAGTAAGTCCTTAATGAAAAGCATGTTAGGGGTATTAGCATTGGCAAAGATAAGTGTGTCATCCGCAAAGGTAAGGAATAGAATACACATACCGTTACGGATGAGTTGTATACCTACTCTCCGGTTCCGGTTTTGTGCTTCTTTTGTTAGTGATCTAGAAAGGAATCCAGTCGCAAGAATAAAGATAAAATGTGCTATGGGGTCACCATGTCGTAGGCCACATGAAGGGTAGAAGAGGGGTCCAGGTTCATTGTTAACAAGGACTGAAAAAGACGTTGATTTAATACAAGTCATTAAAAGGTGTATCCACGTTGTTGAGAATCCAAATTTTATTAGAATTTGTTCTATAAAAGTCCAGTTAAGCTTATCATATGCTTTCTCCATATCGAGTTTAATATCCATCCATCCACGTTTGCCTTTCTTTTTGGAATGGAATGAGTGAAAGATTTCATGCGCAATTAAGATGTTGTCCTGAATGCATCGATTATCCACAAAGACACCTTGTTGGAGACTAATAAGTTTTGGAAGAATATTCTTTAACTTGTTGACCATAATTTTAGTGATGATTTTGTACATAGTGTTGCAAAGACTAATGGGTCGGTAATGATTAATAGTTAAAGGGTTATCTTGTTTTGAAATGAGAGTTATAAAACAATATGCACATTCTTTGAGAAGTTGACCAGAGTGGAAGAATGCTTGGATTGCAGAGATGAGAAATTTGCCAATAATTTGCTAGTAGGATTGGTAAAATTCTGCGGGAAAACCGTCCGGACCCGGGGTTTGACGAGCATATAGATTAAAGACAGTAGATCGAATCTCGGATGCAGAGGGAATGGCTGTAAGGAATGAATTATCAGCTTGCGTGACAAGGGAGAGAATAATGTTGAGGTCGTCGAAGGACGACAGAAGAGTTGTTGTGGGGTGAAACGAGATTGGAGTTTAGCCGAGATCATACATTGAATGTCAGCATGGTCATGGTATGTACATCCATCTGTAGTTTGGAATGATTTGATTTATTGTCTATATGTGCGGATTTTGGCTATGGATTGGAAATACGTGGTGTTTTTGTCAATGTTATTAAGGTGAATGGATTTAGCACGTTGTTTCCAGAATATGTGTTGGTATTCTAGGAGTTTTTGGTATTTGAGAAGGTGTCTTTTGTATGTAAGAAAGATCGAGTGTGTGTTGTTTGACTTAATAAGGGATGTCCGCAGATGGAGAAGGATTTTTTAGAATTTTTAAGTTGTTCATAATTATGTTGCTTTTAATTTTATACCAAGATTTGGAATAAGTTTTAAGAAGTTTATATTTTCTATAGAATTTGAACATGAAGGATCCCTTGTGTTGATATTTCCAGACTTTGTGGACCATTGTCTTATAAGACGGATCAGTAGTCTAAGCTGGTTCAAATCGAAAAGGGTATTTCCTAACTGATGTTGCAGAACCTAAGGTGACAGATATCAGACAATGATCTGATGTAGTGAAGGGATGGTGGTGAATGTTAACGGACGAGAATGTTGTTATAATCGATGGGTGGGTAAGGACTCGATCTAGTCGTTCATAGATAGTGTCAGAATGGGTGACAGACTTTCTCCAAGTGAATGGGGATCCAGAGAAGGGGGTGGAGAGTAATCCAAAAACATGAAGGAAATTGTTGAGTCTATGGAATCGGATGTGGGTGGGCTCAATGCCGCCTAACTTATCATCCAAGGTTAATATATTGTTGAGATCACCAATAATCATTATAAGAATATTGTGAGTAGTAATTATGGTGTCGACATTGTTCCAATAGTCTGATCTTTTTTATCTTCCCTACTGGGTGCATATAAGAATAATATGATGAACTCGAAATTATGGTAAATGTACTTAATTGCTAAGATATTAGAGTCATTGAATAATAGAGACATAGTTCGGGACCTTCGGGTGACAAGAGAGTCTTTTGAGAGGAGCCAAATACTGCCTCTTGGGCCAGATGCAAGATGTTTTGGGCGAAAAAAGATCGAACCGACCTGAATCGCTTAAAGAGGGAGCAACTAGACAATAATAAGATCAGTAGTATCTAAATAATCCAAATCAACTAATCAATCAATAGAATGAGATTAACGAATGTAATATAAACTTATCTCCCTTGAATGAGAGACTAATCAAATACAGAAATTTAGCCGTCGGTCGCTTCAATGTTGGAATAACGGACTGAGTACAAGAATGATCTCTTATTTGAGTAGAACAACAGTAGAACAATGATAGAAAGCTGCTTGAATTGAGTAATAATGACCATGTCTCGTCACAGGAGAGTTTTCTCTATATTTATACTAGTTTTAGGCTTGAATCTGTTGTCAAATTCGCCCGAGATTCATGGAAGAGGTTATCCTGCACGTGGGTCGATTAAAATCATTCGAGATCTGCGGGAGTCGTCAAGATGTGTACTGGTCGCTCTGAAATCCACAGAGGTCGTCGCTTCGACTACTGGTCGCCCGAGATCTCTGGAGGCTTAACTGACCAGACCTAGATTTCTGGAGGTTGTTGCTGACCAGATCTTCTAGAAGGCATCTTTGGTTCAAGCTATTGGGCCGATTTAATGGGCCGAAAAATCGAGGCCCAACAATTGCCCCAAAATTAAACTGGACCAGAGCGTCAAGTGATGGGACGGTTTGATTTTATAGCTTCTCTCGATTTTGCTATAGGCGTTCTGGAGACAGGGCCGACATGTGTATTGCTCAAGCTAAGAGTCAGCTTAATACAACCAATAATCGTGTGAAGATGGATGAGGGCGTCTCTTGTGATGACGAAGGGTCAGGAGACCGCTCCTTGTTTGTCGTTTGTTTTGTTTTGCAGGTGGACTCGTCAGTCGCTTCCTGTTTAAGTCGTGTGACGTTGGTCGTGTAGACCTGTAGTTGAGTGTGACATGTCGTGTAGTTCGAGGGAAGAGCATTGTAGTATTTGTATAAGACGTGTACCTCAAGTGGGACAGGTCTTGTAAAAATGTGTCGTGTTTTTGTTCCTCTATTCCATGTGTACCGATCGATCGTGTAATGTATAAGCGCTACGTGTGATTGTGTTTTGTGTGTGTTGATCAACTTGATTTTGTCAATCGCGCCTTGTCAGTGACGCGAAATGTTTGGTCGTGACGACCTGTAATGTAGCATGCTTTGTGTGTCCGAGGAGGAGTTGTATGTATTGTAGGAAAGACGAGTGCCTTGGACAGGACAAGTCTTGTAAGTAGTTTATAGTATGTCGTTCCTTTACTCCTCGTGTACCGATCGATCGTGTAATGTGTATTGTAAGCGCTATTTTGTATGTGATAAGGATATCCATTTTGGGCTTGAATGTCATGTTTCTTCCTTGAGGCCTCTTGTTATGTTCTTGTTGAAGACACTTGAAAAGTATAGAAAAGATCAAAGGGTGACCGTTGGTGTGAGTCCAATGGTCTTCCGATGCTTAAGTCAATAAAGGATTGAATAAGTATAATCGACTGAATCTAAATGAAATACAAAGTATAAGTGTTCAAAAGTAATATGACTCCCAATGGGTCGTGTTCCAGCTTGGTTGTTTTCCCAATCTTTGATTGTCGGCGAACTGGATTTTGAATGAATTGACCAGATCGGCAAACGAAGTGACCAAACCTAATGGGTTGAACGACTCTCTGAGTGACCAGAGCCATGGACGTCGGGATTGCCCCATTCATGTTGAAACGTGTTTGGAGTCCTTCGGTGTTGACTACGCGTCTTGATCCCCCTGGGATCGATGCGGCTGAATTCACCAGTTCCTCTTGGAGATGCTCATGCTTTTTGCTAATTTTTTGGATTCGAGTGTCCAAGATGAGCGGATTGATGACGTCTTCGGCTTGATTTCCGACTAGGGTGACTTGCTCTTCAGCGACGATCATGGGATCCCTGGGACTGGCCATGATTGGATGAGGATTGGATCGTTGATCGGATCGTTGATTGGCTAGATGCCCCACGGTCGGCACCAAATTGTTTTGGGCGAAAAAGATCGAACCGACCTGAATCGCTTAAAGAGGGAGCAACTAGACAATAATAAGATCAGTAGTATCTAAATAATCCAAATCAACTAATCAATCAAGAGAATGAGATTAAACGAATGTAATATAAACTTATCTCACTTGAATGAGAGACTAATCAAATACAGAAAATTAGCCGTCGGTCGCTTCAATGTTGGAATAACGGACTGAGTACAAGAATGATCTCTTATTTGAGTAGAACAACAGTAGAACAATGATAGAAAGCTGCTTGAATTGAGTAATAATGACCATGTCTCGTCACAAGAGAGTTTTCTCTACATTTATACTAGTTTTAGGCTTGAATCCGTTGTCAAATCCGCCCGAGATTCATGGAAGAGGCCGGTTATCCTGCACGTGGGTCGGTTAAAATCATCTGAGATCTGCGGGAGTCGTCAAGATGTGTACTGGTTGCTCCGAAATCCACGGAGGTCGTCGCTTCGACTACTGGTCGCCCGAGATCTCTGGAGGCTTAACTGACCGGACCTAGATTTCTGGAGGTTGTTGCTGACCGGATCTTCTATAAGGCATCTTTGGTTCATGCTATTGGGCCGATCTAATGGGCCGAAAAATCAAGGCCCAACACAAGACATATTGTTATAGAGTTCAAACTTATTTTGTTAATTGAAGTGACACTAGGTGTATCATTGGTTTTGATTTCCGCAAGACATAGTAAATTAAATTGGATATGTCGTTTTAAAAAGACAATTTTAGTCCAAAAATGTGGGCGTTGAATCCCAGGAAGAATTCCAATATCTCATTTTCATTAATTAATTAAAGGTAATAATGTGACTATTAAAAATTTCAGGTTTATAAGTGTTAATATTGATATCGATTGGTTGAAATTTGAATAGATCATGTTCTTTATATGAATTTGTTTATGATTAAGTCAAATATATGTCGGATGTATGAGTCATAATGCTACCCATCATAATAAAATACATTATTGACTTTTATAACAAAGACTTGTGAATTGCTTTCGTGCATTGTTGTTATGCATTAGCATGAGAAGTTAACTTATGTAGGTTCTTGTATGCCAATTATAGAATATGGTTGAGCATTTGAGTGACTTGAATTCCATTATGATCCACCTTTATTCACCTTTATTCGTATGTGTGTAATATGATTAGACATTAGTGATTACTCTTGACTGGATTTGTGAATGCTCACAGGAAAGCCACGTGTCTTGCAATCCGCCATTAATTTAGCCAGTTTCTACGACTTTTACACGTATAAGATACGCATTGAAATGTCATAAAAGCTCAACAATACGATATGTTTAAATATAACCATATTGTCGGCCAGATTTAAATCAGGAAATTGGAGGGAACCACTTATTTCAATGAAAATTACATCATGTATCAAAATTTGGGGAGTTTTGGACGATTATTCTCAGTAATAAAATGCTCACCGGTAAGATTATTGCTTCGTGATGTGGATAATTGACGAATAGTAATGTGAAGGAAGCTTATAATTTACATAAAAGATAACAATCAAAATCAAATTAGTACTAAGTATTATAAGTAATATTTTAAGTATGAACTCTACTTTGTTACAATCTACCCATAAAAAAATCTACCCATAACTTTTTATTTATTTATTACAAGACTGAAGTGGGTGGCTTTATTAGCTGTCTTTCTAAGGATCATAGCACCTTGAAATGAGGTCAAACCTTATAGCGGAAGAGTAATAAATGAGATTTTGCCATGAATAAAACTTGTTCCAGATTCATTTCACCCTTCTTTCTTTTTCTTTATTTTTTTCGGATGCAAAATTTCATTGCTCAACGGCTACCGCTTTGATATTCGGCATTCTCCATTTCTGCCTATTTATAATCGCAACGTCTCAGATTCTCTAACACAATCTTATTCCCTCCACATTCGCTCTGAACTCTTTGTCGCTTCAGATCTTGTAAGTTCCTTCTTTTCTTCTTCAACAGATGATTACGAATGTTCAAGTTTGCGCCCGTTACCGAAAGATCCAATCTTTGTTACCGTTTCTCTTCGTATTGATTTTGTTGCTTCTATTTCACTCTGATTTCTTGTGGGCATCATCTATCTTTTGAAAGCAATGACCTTTATTTTGGTAAATCATGATGAAATTGAATAATCAATTAGACTTTTTTTTGCAGTTACTGGTAGGTTTCAAAACAAGTAGTGATAAACATACGGAATGGATTATGAAAACCAGCAATCCTCCAAGGCTAAATTTGATTGCCTGATGTTTGGTAAGATCAGAATTTCTTGCCCTAATTTGTTTCCCTTTCTCTACATAAGTATAGTGGATTATGAAAATCAACAATGAATTTGTGTGTTTAATCTGTACGTTTCAGATCTGGATGATACTCTTTACCCTCTTAGTTCTGGTATAGCCAAACATTGCGCGGCTAATATTCAAGGTAAGCATATTCCAATTTCATCTATGCTCATGAGTTACGAAGTTAGATATACTAAATTTAGTGTTGATTGGTTTCTCTTTGTGGTGATTAGAATATATGGTTAAAAAGCTGGGGATAGATCAAAGTATTGTTGATGATATGTGTTATCTGTTGTACAAGTGTTATGGGACCACCATGGCCGGTTTGAAGGTTAG